>CP053457.1:106683736-108031281 GCA_022644695.1 Cenchrus purpureus | reverse complement strand
AAAAAGGCAAGTGGATAGATGAGCGCCAAGGGTAATCTCATAACACAGATGTCAAGGGCAGCAGGTTTCACGCCTTTGCTATTTGGGATTGAGGCAATGACGCCGGAAGAAATCAGGAATGAAAGTTTGAGAGTTCAAAAGGCAAAAGAAGTTCAAGAAGTTGACATGAAAATAGAGAAAGACATGATTGAGCTCACAATCCTCGAAGCCTCTGAAAACATCGAGAAATACCAAAGAGAAACAAGAACATGGAGAGACCAAAAGATAGTCTGGAAAGACATCAAAACTGGTGATCTGGTGCTAAAAAGAAAGAAAAATTGGGAAAATCCTGGGAAACTTCAGGAATCTTGGGAGGGGCCCTACATAGCAAAAGAGACTAGCATACCTGGAGCCTTTCGTCTAACAGATCGATCATGAAGAACCGCCATTCATGGAATGCAGATAACCTCCGAAGGTATTACCCGTGAAAGCCATGAAAGTAGTTAGATTCAGTTTTCAGCATTTCCTTTCATAGATTTAAATTCCATAAGAAAAAAACCAGAAAACCTCAAGCACGTAACTATAAGTGGCGCTGAACAAAAATATTTATTTTGCGCATTTACCTTACAATAAAAAGGACCGTACTCTTTTCCTTGCAAAGGGGGCCCATAATCAAGGGGCAAGGTTTTTAACGAGGCAGATCCTATGTAAATACTCTTTATGATATATATGAAAAGAGCTTTCCCCCAAATTATGTGTCTTGTGAAGTTTCATCATGAGAAAGAAAAGTTCGTGAGAAAAGGCTCCGTTATAGCCTAAGTTCCATCATGAGAAAGAAAAGTTCGTGAAAAAAGGCTCTGTTATAGCCTAAGTTCCATCATGAGAAAGAAAAGTTCGTGAGAAAGGGCTCCGTGATAGCCAAAATTCCAACGTATGAAAGAAAAGTTCATGAAAAAAGGCTCCGTTATAGCCTAAGTTCCATCATGAGAAAGAAAAGTTCGTGACAAAGGGCTCCGTGATAGCCGAAATTCCAACGTATGAAAGAAAGTTCGTGAGAAAGGGCTCTGTGATAGCCGAAATTCCAACGTATGAAAGAAAAGTTCGTGAGAAGGCTCCGTGATAGCCAAGATTCCAATGTGTGAAAGAAAAGTTCGTGAAAGGGCTGCGTGATAGCCGAAATTCCATCGTGTGAAAGAAAAATTCTGAGAAAAGGCTCCTTGATAGCCGAAAATTCCAAAGAGAAAGAAAAGTTTCGTAAGAGGGCTCCGTGATAGCCGAAGTAACAAAAGTTAAAGAGAATTCTGTGAAAAGGCTCCTCGATAGCCAAAGGCTCCGTGATAGCCTAGATCCCAGAGTAAAGGGACATCCTATGAAAAGGCCTGAGACAACAACAAGTTGTGGCCAAGATCCCAGAGTAAAGGGACACCCCTGAAAGGCTGAGACAACAACAAGTTGTGGCCTAGATCCCAGAGTAAAGGGACATCCTACGAAAGGGCCCGAGACAACAACAAGTTGTGGCTCAGAAAGTTAAAACATTTGGACGTGAGATATTCGTGAAAAAGAGTACGAAGTAATATCCAAAATTCTTTCAGTAGTAAGTGTGGAATGACATGACTGAGAAAATCACAGCAGTGACTATTAGCGAATAAACCTACGAAGTGATAGTTACACAGTAAAATTTTTGAGCTAAAAATACTATTTTGTAGGCTAAGGGGCTCGGCTAACCTAGTAAGAATGACAAGTGCAAAAACTGGTTGAAGCAACTGAAAGTTGCGATATCAACCTAAGCAAGTTTGCTACATAGACACAAGTCCACAAAACTCACGAAGCAAGTTTTGTCGACTCGTACTCTGAAGTACAAGTTCATGCTTTGAGAGAAAACCAAGTACACCAAAGGAGCCATTCATGAAATTTTGCATGAAAATGGCAAGGTGGGAAGGGTGACGTTTTTTCTTAAAAATGAGTTTATTGCCTTAGTTTCATACAAAATTTCATAAGAATACGACTACACAGCTTCGACGAGCTGAAACTTCTATTTTCTGTAACATCACTAGCATAAGCAAAATCGCAATCGCCGCTTATGGGGCTAAGGGGCTCTGTCTTCACGAAGGTACGTGAACTTGAAGCCTCAGTTGCAAGAGCATAACCATCGCAATAAAGAAAAAACCAACTCAGCTGAAAGCTACGCATCGAGAAATATTGACATCAAAAAAGCTAGAAATCGGAGAACATGCATCCAAGATGAGCTTCTTTATGCAAGTGCCAAGCTTTGCCACTAACTATCTGGTCTTGGTGGTGGATACGCAAAGGTATGATGTCCTGCACAGGCCCACCTTGCGGGACCTGTGCAGGTTAAGATTTACAAACCATAGTTTAGGAAGGGTCGTAACCCATGAATATACAATTTCACAACTTTTGAACATCAAAAACAATAGTTCTGCTTCATCTAATGATATCAACATTCGGAGAACTAGCACGATGATCAGAACTACCTTCATCTCCATCATTGTGACCACCATCACTGCTGCTACTGCTGCTGCTACCCCCGCTTCCGGAACCATCTTCTTCATTGTCATCAGCACTGTCGTCACCTTCTTCATTTCCTTCAGACTCAGAAGCAGCTTCGAGGGCTTTCTCAATCTCAGCACTGGTTTCCTTCTAAATCAGCTGAAAAAGATCAAGGAAAAATTAAACGAAGAAACATCAGCACTAAGAAGAAAAAGGACGACAAGAGACTAGAAATCGAGTAAAATTCAGAGAAGAAACCTCCTCAAGCTTATCGCGGGCGGTCTTTTTAGCGAATTCCCTCCCGCTAACGATCCAGAACTCTTTCATGAATTTCACTTTTAAAGCCCGGACATCTTCATCAGACGGATGGCTGAAGTGCTCGTAGCATCAGAGAATCGCTGAAGTGCTTCGCGAAATTTCACAAGATCAACGCAATCATAGTTCTCAAGAAGCTTCAGTAGACTCTCGACGCAAAAGACAACAGCAAAGTCACTGGCACCAGATATGACGCTCGGAAGAGCTTTGAATTCTCTCAACATCCAGTCCATCACCTCTGAAGCATCATCATTTTCAGGGAAAGGGTTGAAGGACCAAATGGCGACCAGAGGGGGTGAATGGGAGCCGATAAAAATTCTTCTCGAAGGAGATGGCTACTCCAACAAGATGAACACGGCTAACCAAATCACGTCTCCGACTCAACTACCCAAGTTGGCCAAGACCACATAGCCACTGGAGTGCTACTGGTCCTAGGAACTAACAACTCAACCAACTGAAACAAACACCCCAAACACATGAGAAATCAGAAGCTCGCTTTGTTGTCACACCGTCCGACCAAATCTGGACTCTAGGAAGCCTCAGTGACTTCTCTAAGCCCTGGAACAAAACCACCTCCAAAACTCAAACTGGAGGAGAAGAAAACCCTTCACAAAACCTAGCAAAACTCCTCGAAACCTGCCAAGAACTGACCAGCAACACCTCAGCCCAAAGACATACGAATCAAGTAGTTCACCCAAGACAAATCCCACAAGGGCCTTGCACCGGTCAGACCGGTCACATGCACCGGTCAGACCGGTCAAGCCTGGGCAGCTCATGATGAACAGCGAGCCACGGGTCAACTCCCCCAAATCCACTTCCCGATCTCCCGATTCGCTCCACGGATTCGCACAAGACTTTGGGGATACTAGGAATACCTCATGGGCATCCCATAGCTATGATTTGGTCCACCAAAACTCGTTGAATTAAGAGGAATCGAAGGATTTCCACCAAGAACACCACTTTCTCGAAACCTAGGAAAACCCCAAAATTGAGCCCCTTTACTCACGGATTTGGGAGGGGAATCAAAGGGAAAAGAACCATGAAGGGTTCATGCATACATCCCCCACCAAATCCCAAAGAGAAAGGTCTCAAAACCGCCACAAGAAAAACGCCAAGAAAAGGCTCCGAAAATCACCAAAAAGGGAAAACGAGAGAGACACAATCAAGCCTTGAGGAACCACGCCGAATCATCTATACATACCATGAAGGTTCATACAAGGTCTAGCTTGCCTCCCGATCATCCATCCCTCTCTCAAGATCTCACCATGAAGCTCTCAAGCTAGTCCTAGAAAATCCTAAAAAAAATAGGAAGGGAAAATAGCAAAGGGAAATGAGGTAGAGTTCCAAGAGAAGGCTGCCATCCTCTCACCACTTGGGTTATATGGAGGCAACCGAAAGATGAAACTACTCCTATTACATTAAACTAGGATAGACGCCCCCGAAGGGCCTTTTGGGAAACTTTGTCGTCGCACCATCGGACGGATGCCCGGCGACCGCACCCTGCGTAGCCTCGACACACACCATGCGATCCCGACGCGTGTCCTCCGCTTCGAAGTCTCCAGACCACGTCGTCGCACACCGGTCAGACCGGTGTCCTCCACCGATGGCCGACCGGTACACCGATCAGGCGGTCCGATCTGCTTGCCTCCGGTCCTTGGCTTTGTGGATCAACCAAGGAACCCAGTGGTTTTCTGGTGAACCACTGGAAACCCGCGAACTTGGTGTGGCCTCCGCCAATCTCCACTTATGACTTGGCCCCCATGAAGTCCCGGCTCAATCTTGGCTTTGAGGCTCAACCAAGGAACCGTCCACGACTTCATCTTGCCGTTCTTGCCACCATGCGGCCCGCACTTGACCCCACTGGCCATCGGGTCCCTCGAACCAAGCCTACTTGTCTTCCACACTGAGGCCTCACCAGCAATGACCTTTCGCGCTTGTTCTTCACCGCACCAACACCGGTCAAGCCACAACCTGCACTGCAGATGCCAGCTAAGAATCAATCCACACAACGTTGTCAATCACTCATCACACCAGGAAGTGACCATCCATCGGTCTTCGAACCACACAGGTCCTCAAGGGTTCGGATGGGGAAGGCGGCCAAGAGCCTCTCATCGCTGTTCAAACAAGAGTTTAAAACTTCGCCGAATTCCCTCGGCACCCTTACTCATAACCTCGCTACATTCAGTTAGCACCTTCTCAAGATCTAGTATGGTTTGTTCCTTGGTACCGAGAGTTTTAGCAAGATTGCCATTTTGCGTCACAAGCTCAGCGTTAGCTTTTCGAAACTCATTTATAGTATCGAGGCTCTTGTCAATGTCTTGGCGAAGATTTTGGATCATCTTGAGATCATCCTCGCGGCCTTCGTGCTTATCATGATCTTTCTTCAAGTTACGAAGAAATGTCGCAAGCTTCTTCTTCTTGGGATTTCTTCAAAGACTCTTGCAGTTCATTAATCTATTTTTCCAGTTCAAGGTTCGAAGTTCGAATCTTCTCTAGGTCATGTTTCAGATCACGAGATTCGTCACTGAGCCTATTCACAAGCTGCTCACTTTCGTTGAACCTTTTTGAGACAACCTTGCCAACGATAGCTGTTTTAAAGCTAAGGACGGAGTTGAACTTAGAAAGTTCTGAGGAGGAGCGGTTCCGAAGAGATTCCTTGAAGGCTTAAAAGAAAACGAGAATGAAACGGACTCAGTGGAAAATTCACAAAGAATTGCAGAAAATAAGTAAAGAGCATTGACCAAAGCTTTCGAATAAAAAATCTTCGCGGGTTCTTGGGCAACAGAATCAGAAACCTTCAAAGCTTTTCGGAGAAGAGAAGAGGTCTGTCCTTCAGGAGAAGCGACTATTTTGTCAGTTAGACGAGGTAGCTCCCTAGGGGCATCTCCTCCTGTTTCACTCACATTTTCAGTCACGAATTTAGAGGATCTCCACATCACAGAAAATCTAAGACTACCGCCATCTTTACCAGACACTGAACCACCAACGCTCAACAATTCACCCCTGAAAGACGTACCGAAGCTTTCGTTGTAAGCGGCGACCTCAGGAGCGGGGTCTTGTTCTTCGGGAATGGTTTCACGAGTCTCAATCAAAGATGGATCCGCAAGCAAACCACCACTCCGATCCACTGTACGTTCTAAGTCTTCGGTAAACTTTGGAGATGCCTCGTCACCAGTGGCAATAGCCTTGGAAGTTTCGGCCTCGGAGAAAGCAATGACAGCGAGATTCTCGGGAGCAGCTTGAGCTTCAAGCACAACGTCTGAAAAAGTTTCAACATCAACAAATTCATTCTCAGAACTTGGAGTACAAACACGATGAACCCTGAATCTCAATTCATAGTAGACGCAAGAAAAGAAACCTGTTTGGCGAGGTTCATCCTCCATTTCCTCATCAGAGAAGGCCGAGGGGACGCGCTAAACAACAACAGCAGAAATCTTCTTTACAGCCTTCTTGGCCTTTTTCTTGGCCGACTCCGCAAGGCTGGAAGCCGCTTGAACCGCAGTTTCAGAAATGCCTTCAGAAGCTTTCCTCTTCCTTTTACTAGATTCCAAAGACTTAGTCTTCGATGGACAAAAAGCGGGGGAAGAAGCATCGCCAGCATCATCTGTAGCTTTCTCCTTCCGCGAAGCCCTCTTTCTTCGAAGTTTAAGGGGAGCCACAGCAGCCGAAGAACCAACCACAGCAAGAGTTGGGGCTTTCTTGTCTACACCAGGCGAGGTCGAGAGTAGTTTCCGCACCAAGTTCAAAGAAAACACGGTTCACTCTTCTTTTGTGTTTTACGATATGTTTGAAGGCCTTGTACTCATTTAAAGTGAATTCGCCGATCATATCAATGACCCTCTCTTCAACTTTGAGCATAAAGTCTTCAAGGCTCTGACCATCTTCAAGTCGCAAGTTAAATCGCGGAAATGGCATTTTCTGAGAAGCCAGTCAACTTCAAGATAGATTATCTCTGAAGGGTTCCAGCCATGTGACAAAGGCCAGATACGAGCAGCAACAAATTCTTTAACAACGTCGCGACCGCCAAGAATGGTGCTGGCAAGATAGAAGCCGCTGCACCCTTGAAGCTGCACTCTCGATTGAAGGTTGCGGCGACGGCGATCATCGGAGACATAGATGAATAGAAGGGATACGTCAGGCCGGTGTAGTTAGGGACATTAGACATATCAACCTTCACGTAGAACCAATACGAGCACCAGTCTTCGGGCAAGTTGCTTTTACTGCAGGGTGCAAGTTGAATGCGGATAAGGTTCTGGTTCGCATTTTTCCTCCGAGTATTGAAGGTGCAGCACCCATAATGAGCTTCATAGAACTTTCCGTCGTCAAGCTTGATGATATCTTTCTCAACAATGAGCTCGAACAGTCGTGCAAAGATATCAGCACCAGCAGTGCATCTGAAAGTCTTCATGACCCAGAAAAATTTCTAGAGCTCCAGAAAAGAATTGGGTGTCAACTGATGCACCTTCACAGAAAATTTCTCGAGAATAGCGGGAAGTTGACTGTCACAAGGGAATCTGAGGCCACAGACGAAGAAGTCTCTGAAGACAACAACCTCATCTGCCTCGGGAGTAGGGGTCTCTTCATCAGAAGCAGGACGACCGTCACCAGGAGGGAACCCAGCCTCTTCATATTCTTTGATAAGTTCGGCGGTAACCTTGGACTTGCCAAAAACAAAAGCTGGGGGATATGAAGATTTCGAAGCAACGAGTTCATTCAGATTGACTTCGACATTTGAAAGGTCTTCACCATTGCCAGAATCATGTCCAGATCTGATTTCCCCGTCTTCACGACTACCAGATTCCCGGGCAGCTTCAGCAACCGGATTACTCGTGCTCGGGGGAATACTCTCCGATGTCGGAGGGACACCAGCTGTGGCAAGTTCTTCGAGTCATCGTCCGGATTTTTAGTACGAGCCACCTTTTCGTAAAAAGAATTAACGAAAACATGTTAATCGCAAGTAATGAAAATCTACGAAAAAGATAATACTCCGAAATATAAGAAATATAAGTAGGTTACCTTCGAAGAACGAAAAAACTACAAAACTTCGGGAATCTCAGGACGGAAGTCTTGAGTCATCGAATGCAAGAAAGTTTCAAAGATGATGGCGAAACGGTGAAACAAAGTTACCGCGCGGAGTTCCTATTTATAGGGGAGAGGGGAGTAGTTTCGAGAAGATGTCTCGAAATGGCCGTTACGCCGCCCAAAGGGGGACGCGTGTACACTCCGACGTTCCGAGGGTGATGTTTTTTACCGAAATTCTTAAAGTTTTTCGTGGAAACGGATCGTCAGAGTCAACCCGCTTCCCCGAGGGGCTAGTGTTGGGGAATTGGGTAAAGACCTTTCACCCTCGAAACTTCGGAGATCTCGTGACTTTCGCGAGTTCGGAGACACATGCGGGAAAGAGTCAACCGAAGTATTCGTTTTTGTGGTATCTGGGAAATTCGCTAACCTATTGCACTTGGGCGAAGAGATCGCTGAAAGAATTCGAGTTCGCAAATCTGTTTGTCATTTCAGGACAATGGAAACTTCAGAAGTCTTCGCAAATTCGGGAAACTCCACTTCGGCAAAGGCTTCGAGGACTCGAGTCGGGAATCTGTGCACCTGATGATCTTCACGAATGAAGAGTCGAAAGCCGTGGGTAAACCAAGTCAAAGACGAGGCATCAAAAGTCCGGGTTCGAGGTGTGAACAAGTGGCCGGCTTGTAAATCTATGAAATTAGCTCCGCAAATCACGGGATGTAAAAGATATTCATGTACATATTCCCATTTGGAATATTCTTTAGATCCGAGGGCAATTTCGGAGTGTAAAAGTCCCTTCGCCTCCCTATAAAAGGGGGGTCCAAAGGGTTCACAACTTTGAGGCGAACACAGGCTTTCGGAGATTCTTTGTCTCCACATTCTCAAGTTCCTTCGCGTGTTTCTTCTTGAGTCTCTCTTCATCTGTGTTCGGGGGTTCCATCCGATTTTTGAACTCCCCAACAACCTTCAAACTTTTTTTATCAACAACATGCACTTATACAAAGGATATGTTCAAATTTGACGCAATTTTATCTCTGTTTGCTATATTTAATAATTTTACTTCATTCTAGGTAATTTTTTCGAATACGTCCGATATGAACTGCAAGTGCATGAAATCATAGAGTAAAGTTGTTGGAAAAATGAGATTCATGTTCATGAGACATCTCTAAGACCATGTACACGAAATGAAACTAAATTTCAAACATTTTGTTCTCTGATCATGATGAAGATCGTGTCGCAGAAAGGTTTTAAAATTGTATAAAATTCAAATGAAGTTTGAAAATCACGAATTTTGTCGAGCGCTCATTATATCTTATGTCGAGGTTGTGGTAAAAAGTTGAGAACATTTTGAGCACTTTGACACGTGACGTTGATTAGAAACCTAACATATCACGAGAAGTTTCAGAATTTGAACTAATGTCACTAGGTTTGGTACATTAGAGAAATTTAAATTTGAGTTTGACCCAACAACTTTTTTATAAGCAATACACAACATATCTATGTCATGTTAAGTTTTGGAGAATTTTTGCATTTATTTGCTATTTTTAACTAATTTAGAAAATTTTTAGAAAATATCTTCGCCGATTGCCATTTATTGGGCTCTCATGAGCAAAGATTGGGCCGAGGCCCAGCCTGCAGCCCACCACAGCCCAACCCTCCTATATATCCGCGCCCCCACCCGAAACCCTAACCTACCCCACCCTCCCTATCCGCCGCCTCCGCCGCCGCTGCCCTTCTCCCACTGCCGCCTCCCGCCCCTCCGTCATCCTCCGCCTCCCCACCTCTCCCTCCTCCAGACTAAATCACCGGCACATGCTGGCCCCGCCGCGGGCACAACACACGCTCCCCACCTCCCTCCGCCGCCTCACTCGTGGCGAGGAGCGGCGGCGGGCGAGGTGAGGTGGCGGCGGATCCGCCCCTGCTCGTCTGACCGCGCCGCCTCGTCTCCTCGTCCCGCCGCCTCGCCCAGCACCGCCGCCCTCGGATCCGCCGCCGGGAGGAGCTCGAGGCCGGACGGCAGCGGATCCGAGGGCTCGACCCGGATCGACATCTCTCTATGTTTTCTCTGTGTCTCTCTATCTTTTTGGTGGTGTCAGCGGCGGCGATGGTGGAGGTGGCGGGCGCGCGGCGTGGGTGGCGGCCGGCGCGGTGGTGCAGCGGGCGGCGGCAGCGGCCAGCCGGCGGAGGCGGCGGTGCCGGCGCGTGGGCCCACCGGTGATCAAAGGCCCACCGGTTGGGGTTTTCTTTTTGTTTTGGAAAAGCCTTCATGAAAGCAATGTAGGCCTCTCGTCACATATCTGCCGAGAGGGGCCCGCTCTACTTGGTGAAGGCGCCTTCACCGTAGAAGTGCTGAGGCCTTCGCCGAGAGAAAACTCTCGCTAAGGCTTCAATGAGAGGAAAAGCCCTTCACGAGAGGAACCTCGCTCGGCGAAGGCCCGTAATCCGTAGTGAGTTTTGATATTTCTCTCCACGTGGTTGTAATACACCATTGTTCTGCTCCTTTCTCCGTTCAGAAAATTGTCATGGTGATGCCACTGTTGCCGTTGGTATTCCAGTTGAAGGCGTCGCTGAACAAGCTACTGCTTTCTTCTTGCAGCATAGATGATGAGCATGTTGGAGACCCAGACGAGCCTCTGGGCGCTTGTTGCAGGAGTACTACGAAGAACGGCAGTTCCATTTTGCATGAGAACGCATCAAAAATCGTAAGAGCATCATGAATTATTACTGTTCTCCAGCGTATCTGGAACTTCGGTGGTTATTTTTGGCGATTGAAATCTTCGTTGGCGGTCACTCTTCATCGATTCGAGGAATCGACAGCAAGTTGTTGGAGAGCCACCATACAGATGTCCGCGGCCGTGCAGACGACCGGCGGTTGGTGACGAAGATGTCGACGAGCACATGGTGCACACCAGAACGTCGGACATCATTGCTCTGAAAATGAGGCAGTGGATGCTGTCACGGGCAACCCGGATGCAAAACGCATCTGGTGCATATACCCGACGTTCCCTCGCGACGCGTGGACCTGGAGCTCATCCGATGGATCACGTCCTCCCGAGGCCGAGGACCTCACGGGCTCATGGCTCCTCACGAATGACGACCTTGGCTTGGCTCTTTCCCAGCCCTGCGTCCACAGAATCACGACTCGCGGAAAAAAAAAGGCAGGTCCATCTTATCAGTCGTGATTCCATTGTGACTTGAGATCTTCTGCCGCCGCCAACAGGTGCACGTTACGGCGTCGCCGCCATGGAAGCCGTGGACACCAGCATGGTTCGAGATCCAAACAACAACCCATCTTACATGGTAGATGCCTTCAACAATGTCGAGCGCCGGACGACGTCATCCCTCGCAGTCAATGATGTCGAGCACCGGACGCCGAGCTCTACTTCGCGATCGCCGCCTGAAGCGCATGGCTTGGGTTCCCCGACGGTGTGGGTGTCGGCGGCCACCTCATCGACAGCGGCTTCCGTCTGAAGCTGCGGAAGCTTGTCATGCATGGCGGCTGAGATTACCTGGATGTCTGGCTCGGAGGGAGCCGAGCCGAGCAGAAAAGCACTCTCACAATGGTAAGCGGCCGCATACGCTATCCTGTAGCACGGCGCCATGGGCCATGGCGCTGTTGTATAATGGCGCCGTGCTATTATACAATGACGCCACGCCCTTTAACGCCGTGCTGCCGGCGCGAGGTGGGGCTCGGGAAATGGCCGCGCGTGAACCTTGGCGCGCCGCCGGCCGCCCGATAGCGCATGCGGCCGCTCCCCGTTCTGACAAAACCGGGTTGCCGAGCCGAGGCATTCCGTGAGGAGCCAGGAGCCCGTGATGCACTCGGCGGATGGCAAGACATGCTGTCGGATGGGCTTCCAGGTCGCGCGCTGGCGTGGGTATGCACGGGATGCATTTTGCAACCGGGATGCACGTAATTTTCTTCCAATTCTTCGCGTCTCGGCGAGTTCGGTTTGTGGTGGACGTGGACGTGGACTTAGTGGAAAGCAAAAGTGCTGATAACGTGTTTAGTGGGGAAGCAGGAACGTTGGGCCCGTAGATGCTCTAACGTCACAGTTTTTTCAGTCAGTCTGTTTTTTATCGGTTTTTTCATCTGTGTTCACGAGTGGGCCCCACCTGTACGGTATGTGTGTCGTGGTTTTACTTTTCACGTCCGTTGTTTGAATGGACTAGTCTATCAACTCGTGCCCCCGCACGGGCTAGTTAGAAATATCTAATGATTATAATTATATATCTCATGCTCTCATTCATCTATTACATATTCTAATAATTGTAATAGTTTAGTTAGTAATGATTTTTTCACTTAGCATAGCACCTCCATATGTGTTTGATTTTGTATTTAATTGAACACTTTATTTTAAGTTATGAACAACATAAAAATTGGTATTCTTATATGTCTCTCATTCATGAATATATGAGCATATGATAACACACATTATGGGAAGTATTTTATATAAGCAATAACATAAATAATATATTTTTGAGAAAATATAAATAATATTAATTATTAATAATTATAGAAATAGTAATTTAAAATTTAATATTGATGCACTTTAAGATTTTATTATAACTATATGATTTAGAATCAAATTTAGGGGTTACTTTAAATTTAATAAGCACATAAGTGGATAATTTATATGCAAATTTAGGGGGTTATTTGATATTGTTTTTATAATAGCATAGGTGGGTAATTTACATGAAAATTAAGGGTTAATTTTCATTATTTTTTATAATGGCATCTGTGGGTAATTTAGATACATGTTTTGGGGTTACTTTAGTCTATTTTCATAATGACAGAGGTGTGTAATTTATTAGAAAGATAACAGATTTAATGGCTATTATGATAAGAGTTGTTGAATTGATGGTCGGATGTTTCTGATTTTTGTGAGAATTTATAGGATTTCTCTATTTTTTTTTAGACTGTCCACCTAGGATCATAGGTGACATCACGTGGAGGCCTCAAAAGGATCCTCCAATTAGTAATAGTAAGATGGTTTTAGTGACCAAAACATTTGCTTTTACTTTTGCTCATAAAATTTTGGAGTTCTTTGTTTGAAAGGATGGTTTGCATAACTCAGCTTCGAGCATAGGTGTAGAAATTAATAATTTGTATTTTGACATAAAAAACTGAAAATCAAATCGCTATTGCACTTCAACATCGACCTTTGCTGAAATTTCTTTAAAAACTGGAAGAGCCAGATATACTTGTTCGTACAACACTTATTACAAACATTCATGATAATGGACAAATATCAATTTTGCGTTTCAAAACTTCTGACTACATCTTAATTACATTGCTTTGCAAGCAGAGTTTCCATTAGGTAACTTTGTAATAAGTAGAGCATCTTCCTATACCTTTTGTAGCTGCATCCAAGTTCTACTGCATGTAGAGGCGATAATTTTGGATGTCTTACCACCATATTTTCTTATGAGGCCAAAGCTCTTCATCATCACAGCTTGATTGGGTACTCGGTTACCTGCAGTTGTGACAACTAGATCGGTGCCTCAAATCTTCAATCTCATTAGAAGGAAGCTGGGTGTCCCCTTCTTCATGGAGATCATAATCTTGATGTATTGGAGTATCTGGACGGTGAGGAATGACTTGATGTTTAATGGCGTTGATCCATCAGTACAAGCTTGCCGCTTGCAAACAAAAGTTCATCTCTGAGTTTTCCTTGATGACGCATAGGATCATCAGACCTGACAAAGCTCCCCTATGTTGGCTTGGCTTAACACTTTGTAGCTTCTTTTCAGACTGATGTTTTTCTTCTCTCATTTTAGCTTTTTTTGTTTTGGTCTAGACCTTTCGTTGCTCTCTCCTTCCACGTATCTGTATTTTTGTGAACCTAATTATTTATTTATATATGCGCAGAAGGGGCTAGCTTTGCCCCTCCTGTTTACTTTTAAGAAAATGACCAACAATAATACCAATTTATCACATCAAATCGACCTTGATTACACAATCGACAATTTCCTCTGGTATATATACATAGGGCCCTATATATACATTACACGATCGAGCGATAGAGAGAGAAAGCGCGCGACGTCGATGGTGGCATTTGCCTGCACAAGCACATGTTACATGCATGCATGTGCATCAGCCGATCGAAAACGCAGCATATGTCGTCAAACCATGTAATAGCCTGTAGAACAGACAATAGCAAATCATTAGAAAATTGTATTATGCATGCAAAAGGTTGCAAAGTGCAAAAGCACACAGTGAGCCTTTTTAGTCAAAATTATGGTACATTCATCAGCTAGCGGGCTAATGAGTAGTGCCGCAGCGGACAGACTCAGCACTGAAGTGCTGCTGTCTCTCCTCTTGTTTCTTGCGTGATGAACTGTCATCACCCCTCATCACATTCCGATCGACACATTCCCTCTCTCTCAGCGGGACATACTCCGAGTATATTAGTAAAATTTTGACATGGCCAAGGAGATTGACCCACCACCCTGAAACCCTAGTAGCAATAATGGAGCCCAAATTCCAGCACCCTTAAACCCTAGCAAAGTAGCAAGGGAGCCCAGCGAATTCCACATACATACCACCCCTCCGCCGCCCCCCGTGACCCTCCCGCCGGTCCCGCCCCACACTACTGCACCCCGCCGCCGCATCCGCGGCGCAGCAGCTGCAGATCTTGTGGAACGAGAGCAGCAGTATACCACGACATCGAGGCCGTCTCCAGCGACTCCAAGAACCACAACCTGCCCCTGCCGCGCATCAAGAAGAGATGATGAAGGCGGACGAGCCGACGAGGACGTGCGCCTGATCGCCGCCGATCGAGGCGCCCGTCGTCGTCTTCAATTCGCCCGCGCCTGCGAGGTGTTCGATCGGTATCCTCGATTGAGCTCACCCACCGGCTCTGTGCGGGTTTCAGCAAAATTTAGGGGATAGGAAGAGGGGAGAGCGCAACCCATGCAATAACGCAATAATAGATAGATACGTACTAGTACTCTCGCCGGCTGCAGCCACATCAAGATGCGGGTTCTCTAGCATGGTCAGCCGCATATCCTGCCACTCAAGGTGCTCCTGCGCAAGTTCCTGATCCGCGGCGAAGACCTCATGGGCACGCCGCCCTGAGGCAGGTGGCTGCTGCTCTCGTGGTGGTGGTGGCTGGCGGCGGAGGCATCCCGCCAGTAGTAGTCGTCCATCATTATTGCTGCCAAATCAGCAGAAGGAGGTGCGTTGAGCTGATCATAAGATGGCAGCGGAGGAGTCGGTGCTTGGGAGCGAAGAGAACGACGTCTGCACGGACGCACGCACCACGCAAGTGGAATGGACGCAAGAAATTAGCTACATTATTGAGACAGAGTCATGCAAAATTAAGATACGTACTGCTGCTGTTCTCGCCAGAGGCAGTGACACCACCATCTGCAGGCCGCAGAAGCAGCGGCAGGGACAGCAACAGCTCCTGCCAGTCACCAGGTGCTGCGGCGCCAGTTCCGCCACCGTGGCGGCGACTTGGCGGGGAACGTATGGAAGCAGCAGGTCCATCTCATGGAAGGTGTCTGCGGCACCTGCACTCAAGGGAGAGAGAGAGGGAGAGAGTTGAGGTTCGCCCTGAGCAGACCATGTATGCATATAGTACTTACTGTATGCATGAATGTATGCAGATTAGTAACTTAAAATTAACACACGCGTACACCTACTGCGGATGCTGCTGAGCGGCCATTGCCGGGTCGTCCGGGCGTCATCAGCCACCTTCTTCACGAACTGGGCGACGGCCCTTGTTGGCAGGCTCTTGCAGGTGCTGGTGAGGTGCCGTCGCAGGTGCGACGTGCCGCTGCTGGTGGATGGCGCTCATCACGGCGCCGCAGCTGCTGCACTTGGCCATGGCGGACGACAGCGCGGGGAGGAGGACTTGGAAGAAACCAAGCTCAAACACCCAGGACGTACGTCTGCCTCCCTGCCATGGATGGTGTGGAGCGAGAAGTTGGAATGCAAGGAGAGATACCTCGCGCGCGGCCGGCAGGCATTTATAAATTATAGGAGTAAAAGAAGAGTCGGGGCGTAACATGCACATGCCAACGCCGCGATGCTGAATCGGCGACATGCCACATCGGGGTGCGCCCATTCGGCCATTCCAGCCGACACCGGGTCCGGAATCGGGAACCGGACTGAGAGCACCGGTTGCGGGCGGTGGGAACGGTTGCGGTAAAAAAAAAAATCCTGCTCCTTCCTGACACACTCAGATCCACTCTCTCTCTCTGCTGCCCGGGTTCTAGGCTTCTAGCGAGTCGGAGTACTCCCTCCGTACCTATAAAAGTCGTTTAGGCATGTACAACGCTCTGCAAGACCCGTCGGTGTGCTGGTCATTTGCAAACCCCTCCCCCGCGCGGCCGAAGTCGACGAGGGCCCGCTGCTCGCAGTCGACGGGTGTCCTGTTCAGGCCGAGCGCAGACGCCGAACAGACGCTGGCCGTCTTCGCCTTCCACGCCGCTGGAGATCCCGCGCTACGCCTCCCTCCCCCCGCCAAAACTTGCCGCGGTCGCCCTGTTCTCCCGCCAAGCTCGCAAAGCTCGCCTCATCTCCCGCCAAGAGTTCACCTCCCCCTGTCCCAAAGGGTCCTACTGATCTTGTCGCCGATCGCCTTCCCTCCTCGCCGCACTCTTCTCACGGAGCAGTGAGATGTCCACGGCCAGCACACAGACGGAGGAAAAACGGATCGGCAGGTGCGGCGGCGACGACCCCAGGCCAAAACCTAGGTCGCCATGTCGGGGCGGCGGCGGCGGCAGGTCGTGGTGGCGGCTCAGCCACGGCCCATTCTCTCGGTCGTGGTGTTGGGTTACCACCGCCGCCTCGTTCACGCGGGCATGGTGGAGCGGCAGCGACAACCATCCCGGCGACGACACCCACCATTGATGGGATCAGAGGTCGCTTCCCCGGCTCATCAGCGTCCATGGAAGGATTCCCTTTTCCTCCTGCATCGTCTCCTCCTTTGTATGATGCGGCCGGCGGGGATCCCTCATCTCCCTCATGGTAATCCCTATTTCTTGCTAGTTTTGTTTGTTGTTCAAAGATGGTGAATGGCTCTGCTTGCTAATCCCTTTGAACAGGGCAATAGTTAACTCCTGAAAACTGTTATCTGAAAATTGTGTTGGCAATCTGTCGGACTCAACTTGTTATCTGAAATTGTTGTTATCTATCACACATTCCAGTTTCTTGTGTACATCAGCACAATTTCTGCCTTACCATATGATGCCTCTGCATCTTTGCTGCACCTCCTGTGTGAGTCCAAATCCACAATCTTGCAGCCATTCCAGACAAACAAGCTTGCCTTTGAGCTGCAGGACTTTATTGAACTGAACTTATTGTTCGTCAGACACTTAAACATTTTATTTTTCTTGGATTTCAACTTCTTATTCCTCAATAGACTGATATGCACTGGTTTTGGATTCATGCATTGGCATGATTGTGCTGCAGCATGCCAATATGTTGCTGGTGAAACTGCTGTGACTCATCCACAAGGATCACAATACCATAACAGTTATATTAGTCATGAGTGTTACCTACCTTAATACGGTTTACTTGTCTGAATGGAGGATCATTATTTTTATTATGTAATTGACCTCTGTTGATAGAATGTGTTGGACTTACACCATGGACCTGGAACATTTTGCTATTGATACAAGGGCCCATTTGTTTCACTGTGGATTCTTATAAAAGAGCTAGCTATAGATTGTGGTTTCTTAAAAACTGGAATCTTAAAGGGGCCTAAAAATTGTACGACTTTCAGTATTGATGTGGTTTGTTAAGCTCATTCTTGTCGCAGCCATGAAGCTGAATTTAGTTCAGTTTGTTGACTTCATGCACTACTCACAAGTAGATATTTGTGGATTTGGTATATGCAATCACAAAGGGAGGATAAACTTGGTACCACTAATCTTGGAGTTTTGAGTGCTTGCAAAATCGAGCACATATGGCAACGCTTATGGAAACAAAGAAAAGTAGACAAAATCGTTGTAACTATATATATAATATAATAATTATTTTTATGATTCCTAAAATTATTGTAATCATGTTCCTATTAGTTATGCTTGATATTATTCAATTTAATAGCCACACAATGGTACACACAAATGCATTTGTAGTTGATCTTAACCTCCATACAATGCATTAACGACTGCACCTCTGCTGCATGGGTTGTATGAGTCTGCATACAACCGCTCCATGCTAAAATCGAGGTTCTGCAGACCCGTCTGTGGGTTGTACATGCCCTTAGGTATGGGAGTAGTCCATTACGAATATTTTTGAACTTAGTTCCATTACGAATATTCGTGCGGTGATTCGGTGAGCAAACCTCGTGGACCGTGATCGTGACTAGAGTCGAGACCGTAAATGCATTGTCAGCTACTACAAGCGCACGGAGCCTATTATGTTGCTCGTTGGTTGCGATGATAAAATATTTGTTGGGTCCCACCACCGTCAGCAAATTTGCCTCATGCTGTTTTGCCTCGCGCAGGAGGGAGAAAATTTGCCTCGCTCCGGCGGGACGTTGTTTTACCTGGCCGCCGGCCGCCGCCCAGCCATCTCACCAAACCCTAGCTCATTCTTCCATCCGCCATGCCATTTTCAAAACGAGTTGCTCGCGGTGGCGGCAAAGCAGCGCCGCCTCCGGCCTCGATACCCGCACCGTACTCCCGAGTTTCTCTACCGACGTTGGGGCAGCTAGGCTAGGACGCGCTACTGCAGCTGGGCCTGGACGAGCTCGTCGCCGCCGAGCATCCACTAGCGACGGAGCCGCTCATCCCAGCCATCCTCAATGCGCCCTCATCGCAGCAGCTCGCCCTGGCCGTCCTCTACGTGACCTCGCCGTGACAACTACTCTCTACAGACTGGCAAGTCCTGCTTCGACCTGTTTCTTCTTCTTCTTGTTCAGTCCGCCGCAGACGCGTAGATCTGGTATATATGTCGATTTTGTTTTTTTTTGTTGATTCTTCGTTTGTTCATGGTTGTATCTTCTTTTACAGACTCATATGGCACTCCAATTTCAGATCTGAACCACTGTCTCGGCCTCTACCTCCCACTTAGGATTTTGACTTGGGTGCTCCGTTTCATTGAGCTGACAGGTAACTAGTGGCAAATTGCATTTTGATTTCTGATCTCGTTCTCTTATGTCATTTCAGTTTACTTTGCATTGAATCTAGAATATGGTCTTGTTTATTTTCCTATTTGAAAAAGATACTGTGAAGTGCTGTTACGTTCTAGGCAGCAGAAGGTCCTTATTTTATTGTGAAAGAGAAAGGTTTTAGTGTTTTTCAATTTTATGGTAAAACTAAAATTATGCAAGCTACAAAAATACTATATTCATTGTGAATAGTTGTTAATGAAATTATGGAAGCTACAAATTTATTTTAAAACTAGAACAAGAAAATGGCATGTTAGCATATTGACATTAAGTAAATCTTACCTTTTGGCTTTTACTAGGCCCAGAGTTGTATTACATCTAAGTTGGGCCTATTTTATATTTTTAGAAAAGATTATGATATCTAGAAAATTATCACCGATAAGGATTATGATGGCAACAAGATGATTCATGGATTTTATATGGTAAGAACTGATTGGCTGTTCAATATTTTGCGCCAATTTTGACAAGTTTCATGTTGGTTTTGTTTCATTCCAAGTTGCTTGACAATATACCATGTTCTCTGAAACTATTCCAATAGTACCAAGTAACCTTCTACTATTTGTTACATTTAGATTATTTGACTGACCATTTTTTAGTAATATTTGGATTTTGTAATTATGTTCGATGTGATTTAAGATTGAAGATTTTCCATTTGTTTCAGTATATGCTTTGATACATAGATAACTGTTAACTATGAAGCTATTTAATCGTGTCCTGCAAATCCTACTAAATTAATGTCCTATTTGATGAATTATTGCATGAATGTTGGTGAGGTACTCAAGTAGTCAAGTGCTAGTTCTAGCCGCTGAAAATTATTCTTTTCACACATTTAACTTGGTGTATTTACATCATGCTTAACCAAGTAATCAGTTGGTTTACACTCCCCATTAACACTCTTAATAGATTTATTGAAATATGCTCATTGTTTAGTAACATTGATGAGCTAAGGTATATTTCAGCTTACGCTTTCCATTACTTATTTCAATTAAAAGAATAATGAACACATATCTTGGTTATTGGAGACATAGTAACTTAGTATATATCCCAGTTTATCTTTCAGCATCAACAGCATTGCATATGACCATTAGATTTTTCTTAAAAGATTTGTGTTGCACTTACTAGTGTAGTTCATTAAAGCTCTATGGTTACTATGCACTTGAGGTGTTTTCCCTTTCAGAATATCATTCGAGGTGTTTTCCCTTGTGTTGTTACGTGTTCTGATACTAGCACTTCTTTATGATACAGAGTAGCACTTCTAAAAAAAACATGTAGCACATGAAGTACTTTTATGATACATAGTCATCAACAACTAATACACAAAATGTAACCTTTTACAGGTCCAAGAGCATATGTGCACTACTTGGTAAATTACTTTATTTGAATGGAAATGAACTAGTTATACCAAGCGAAATGGCCAAATGGTGATGCTTTGTGTCAGATGACATTTGAAAATCAGAACAAAGATCATATACGTTGTTGCATATCTTGTCACCATCCACATCATTACATTCATGTTCACATCATGGTATTATGATAACATACTGTTTTGGTAACAAAAATACCAGTTCTCGGCTGATTACAAAATACCAATTTGGTAAGATCACCGCATATTTTTTTTTTTGCAGTTACGTTGTCTCTTATATGCTACAAGTAACTCCATGGACAGGACCATGGTGCATATCTTTACCCAACACATATAAGAGGGTGGATTTGGGACACACTGATTAAATGGCAGAAAACACCGAGCGATCAGATGGTTTGAAAGGTGCTATGTTGATGTGCCTTCAGCTTTGTCTGGTGTCAGCAAAAGTGTTCTAAATTTTCATTTTCACTGGTTTCCAGTTCTGTTCCTTGTTGTTTAGTTTCAGTCTGAAGGCAACAAACTATTCATGTGTTCTTTGGTAATTAGAACTTAATTACAATAAAACATGATGTATGGCACCATTAGTGCAAATGTTATTCTTTAGAAGTATGCAATGCAAAGGCTCCTGATTACAGATGGACCTTATTGTGTTCTCCTTTACTTCCCAAAACATGAAGGCAGAGGGAATATGTTTTGATTGGTACAACTAGTACCCTCACTTCCAGCCATCCACTCCTATCTTCTCAGCTTTGTAAAATTTGAAATGTAAACTATCTATAGTACCTAAGGTATGCACGACTTACAAAGCAACTCACAATTCTCAGTGCTTATTTTAATATAGGGAATCAATTTTCTCAGTGCACTCTCTACATTTTGGCATGACTACAAGCCAAACAACATAATTTTGATCACATTTTGGCATTGCCCGGATTTGACCATAACCTAGTTTTGCTTTGGTATGTTTAGGCCGGAAAACAAACAAGGCTTGAAAACATCAAGCGCATAAGGAGTTTGATTTTTGGAGATGACCTGGAAATTTTAATAACCAAACTAAGTATCAAAGCTGACGGTAAGTGCCACAAAAAGCATAAAAAGACGAAGTTGGTGTCAATAACGGTGTTGACTTTTTAAATCTCATACACAGGGAATTAGGTGTTGTTTCAGTGTCATATAACTAATTCTCTAAAAAAAATTATACCTTGACACCTTGACAGCCACTTAAGGTCACACAACCAGATGACACATGCACCCGTGTGAACAGGGTAACATGAGTCTATTTAAAAAAAAAGGTCCATTTCAGGAAAAAAAAAGTTCAATCGCCATCCCACTGACTAGTCTAATCGCCACTTCTTGTCATGAGACACAGGAAGACAGACACGACAGGACCCGTGTGAACAGAGTAACATGGGCCTTGTTTGTTGTTTAGTTGGCTAAATTTTCTAACTTTTTCTCCGCTCTCTCCACCACGTCACATTAAATACGTCAAAAGACATATGTTTGGAGTATTAAATATAGGTAAAAAAATAACTAATTACACAGTTTTGATATACTTTGCGACACGAATCTTTTGAGCCTAGTTAGGTCATGGTAGGATAATATTTACCACAAACAAACGAAACGTGCTACAAGAGTGCTGCAGAGTTTTCTAGCATTACATTGATTGTGATTTTTTCTACAGAACCAGAGCAGCCGTAGCTTGGAGATTGGAGACTTGAAGCAATAGGCAAAGCAGACTAGTACTCCCTCCGTCCCAGAATGACTGTCGTTGTTGGTTTTCGTGCCACAAATTTGATCCAGATTGTAGAAAATATGTGCAACATTTAAATTATTAAAAAAATTTGTAAAAAAACTAGATTCAAATATGAATCTAGTGATATTAATTTTGTACTATAAATATTAATATATTTTTATATATTTTCAGTCAAAGTTGTTTCTCGAAAAGCGAAAACGACAGTCATTTTGGGACGGAGGGAGTAGGTCACTGGCAGGCGGCTGCTAGCCGTTAAAAAAAAGTGATGTTTTTATTCCGGATTTTTTTAAGTAGCGTTGAAGTGTCTACGTACATGTGTTCACCTGCACACCAGGACATGCCCAAGGAGTTCATGTGAAAGAAACCAGGTGAACACGCAACCCAAAGGTTGGAAAGGGCCAAAGTAGGCGGCCATCATCCAAAAGCCGTGCTCAGAGTGGAGGTTTGACTTTTGAGCTACTCTAGTCCTAGGTGAAATGTGGGGTTCATTTGGATAGGCTGCCGTATGCTACTCTCTATTATATTCTCCAAACAGCTAAACTGCATGACCTGGTGATATAATATATGCTCCATACAGGTGATCCCAGGCTCCCAGCATGATGCTCAGTGGGCACCGCATGCAGGTGGGGGACCGCCCACGCAGCTGCAGTGGTGACTGCTATTGTACACACACTTTCTTTCAATAAATAAATAAATAAACCTGGTATTGTATTACTTGATCCTGGATACTAACATCAAATAAAGAAAATGCAGAGCTACAGAAAAAAATACAGGTATAATAGGTTTGACAAAATAGTAGGTCTCACAAACATTTTTTATAATTCTATTTGTACAACTTATAACTATCAACTTATATTTCACTCATGTCAAAATAACTTCCATTCGGTTGTTTGGTAGAAACAAAATAGATATAAACTTATATTTCACTCTGCTGATGTCAAAATAACTTCCATTCGAGGTTGTTTGGTAGAAACAAAATAGATATAAACATATGCTTGCATTCGTGGGTTTCCATGATGTTCTCGTTGTGGTCCAGACTCCAGAGTTGCTTGAGCAGCACATGTCGAGGTTGGGTCCTGCTTGTGGGGCCACCTTGTCCTATAACACGAATATACTGCAATAAGAATGGAAGGTAAATCATAGAAACAATGGCAAAGAAATATACCACTCAAGGATAGACATTAACGGCGTGCCACATCTAAACAAAATACAAAAAAATATTATAAAATAACTTCTAAACTGAAAGTGAAGACCATTCAAAACTTAACTTCCAAGTTACAAAGATAACACGGCTGTAGATGTGGTAAGACAATGCTTTAACTAAAAACTGGGCTGTAGCATAAAAGAAATTTCAAGATCCAAAAACCAACACTTTGAACACATATGTCTAGTAATAGACACCTTTAACAAAAATAAACACTAAATTCTAAAAAGTGTTCCAAAAATATGCTGAAATGGATGAATGGCCATCAATATACTAGTCAATATGGTGCGCTATAGATGCTATCATTTGTTCATTCACCTAACAAACTTTAATTAGACTAATGTTGAAGAGCAAGCCTCTTGTTTATCATGACAATTAGAATCATGATAAACTTTGATTTGGTAGTAACAAACAATTGGCAGGTTTTAAAAAAGACATGTTATGTCCAAAGGTGTCCACAATGTAAAGTACTCTAATTGATGGGCAAGTAAACTCATTGCAAAGTATTTTAAAAGAATTGGATCAGAAATTCAGAATATTAAATCTAGGATTGGATAATATACAAAAGCATTTCAGAGTTTTCCAACCAAGAGATATTGTGCTTCAAGCATGTACCATATACATACCAAGGAATCCTTATCAGTTATCACCATAGGGAGGATTATATTATACTTCCAAAGGACTTGTGGGAATAGATCTGACTCCTGGTTGAAAGAAGCAACTGACAAAGACAAGTTGGCAAGTCTCGCAACTTTATCTTTTTTTTTTGTATCAGTATAGATTCCCCTATAGTGTATAGTAGCTACCTTGCATATATGCAAATGGAGCTATTAGCTAAAAGGTCTTACATGCAGTCCCAATCAGGTAAGTAGTGGATATTGTGATGCACTATAATCGACAAGGTTAAAACATGTGAAATATGGTAATAGATTATACATGAAATAGGATTATTGTTGCATGATTGTAAGTAAAAAAATATCAGTAAGTATATGACATCATGTTTTGTTTTATTTATATTGGCATTGTCTCCATTGACTAGTGTCTTCAAACCATAACAAACTGTAACATACAAAGTGCTATTTGAAGAGATAACTATTTTATGTAAACACCATAGTAGGCATCATGGATGTGAGGATATATGGTTACAGATAACAAGAAAATTTGAGTAACTATAGGACTTAGTATATACTACACAATAATATGATATAGTTAAGTAAAGGCAGGTTTAGAACTTAGGTAAACATATTGTAAATCAAAGAGATCGATATGCAGTGAAGCAGTGAAATAAGAACCTGTAGGAGAAGCGCAATGTCATACTAAAACAGATAAAAGAAATCTTACCATTGGATGCAAAAGAGTATAAAATGAATTGAAGAAAAACAAATTGTTTTTACAAAGTTTCCAATTCTTAACAAAATTGGTGATTTGTACAGCTTGGATTCGAATTCTGTGAAAGAGTAGAGATGTCTTGCACCCTTTCACACAGTGGTTTATGTATAGTCACATGCACACGAAAGAGTAGATGAGTGGAACATTTCAGCTACAATAAGGTTATCTGAAATGTGCATGAGTACATTAGGAAAGACTGTTAAAGAGGGGAAAACGGAAAATAACCTCAACAAGAAGATCCAAAGGAGAAGACCGTGTAGCTACTGCAACTGGTAAGTCAAATAACTACAGTTTATAAGAAAAATTGATAAGAATATTATTTTGTATACTGAAAATGATAAGGACAATGTACGTGAGCCAAAGCTATAATGGGAAGAAATAACCACATTTGTGAGCACACGTGGACTTGGGAAAATGTGAGCTAGTACAAAAAGACCAAAGATTCAATGCTTGAAAAAAAAACTGGCCCGGTGAGAGGGGATAGAAAGCTAACTATTCTCACTACACTAAACATAAAGTATTCTTGTTGCTCCTTGTCAGAATAAATATAAATTATGTGCATGCCATTCTAAGAAAGATATAGTGGCAATCATGGCTAAAAACATGGGACTATGGATATGTGATAGATATAAATTGTAATGAACTACCAGCAAAGTAAATAATTGGAACTGCAACCTTAAAATGCAATGAACACCAAGGGAATTAATTGGCGAGGAGCACTTAGTCAGTAGCTGCACATTAGTTCCATGGATAACGTCAGATCGCTAAGCATAACCAATGAGCTGCTACATGTTCCAGAACATCAATAAAGTAGTTAATTAAAAGTTAACGTCTGGTGTCACAAAACATAAATATAGAGATTCAGGTTGATCCAAGGAATGATTATAATTATTAGGTACCATTAGATTATTTTTTATAATGTAACAAAACCAACAATTAGATCCCCATTTTTATGGGAAACACATATCAGCAATTAAGTTTGCAATGGTCACACACAAGTGCTTCTGACTCGATTGCAATAAAATTCAGCTATCAAGTTATTGGATTTCCAATTTTCCTATTATTACACAAGAAACTCCATTTAGACAGAACTATACAAGGCTAAGAGAAGACAGGAAGAGACAGGCAGAAGGAACATCTATACAGCTCTGATTTGTAATTTTGTCATGAAGGCATGGCAGAGATTCTGAAATCCTATTTCCCTCAAAATACAATATCTGAATATGCAAGAAGATGATATAGGTAGGAAAAAGTCCAGCGGCCCAAGACTAGTAATAGCAACAACATAGTAACAGTTCAACCGCAGACTAGCAGCAAGACGGACAAATGCAGAGGGACGGAGTTCAGTTCACAAGTTACCTACTCTTGACGGCTTTAGATCCAGCGAAGGTGCTCGCTCCCGACAGCGTGCTCCCAGCCACGGCGCAAAGAGATGCCGAGGGAGCGAGAGAGAAACGCAAAAAGGGAGAGGGAGCGGCGGGGGAAGAGAAGGAGGAGAGAGGAGGGAGCGGCGGCGGAGAAGGGAACAGGTAGCTCTGGTGCGGCGGCGGAGGGATACGGAAGCAGAGAGACAGCGGAGATGGCAGAGAGGAAGATGGCTCGGCGACGAAGCGTGGAGAGAGAAAGAGGATTGAGATGAGCGAGGTGGCGGACGGGAGAGAGAGAGAGAGAAAGAGAGGGAGAGAGGAAGGCGGAGGCGGAGGCGGAGAGAGAAGTAGGCGCGGCGGCGGAGAAGACCTACAGCGTCGAGGCGTGAAACTAGACAGTCGGAGGCGCTGGGTAGGAGATGAGGCAGATTTGCTGCCTCACGGTGTCGAGCAAGGCAAGTTGAGGCGTGCGATGGGTTGACCAGATGGGACCCACGTAAGAAAAACAATAGTATTGCGGGGAATCTGGCACAAGCAATGTGGGCCCTGCGGCCTGCATGCGACCAATGAGAAGAGCACAATAAGCTCCGCGCGCGCTACTACTAGTGGGATTTTCGCTCTGGAGTCGAGACCGCCCGCGCGCGGGCCGATCGACCGCGATTTCCGGCCAGGTCCAGCATGGAGACTCGTACGTACAGTGATCCTTGACTTTCATCAGCATTCCAACGTGTTGCCTGGCATTACACAGGAGTATCTGGCTTATTTTTACTGCTCCCGGCCGAGACCCGGCCTGAGACCATGGGCGGAGGCACCATGATTCCTGGGTATTCCCAGGAATACCCAACAATTTTCTAATCAATCAAGCCCATATAAGCTACACAAATATATACTTAGTATGAGCCAAGCAAACTAAGCAATGGCTTTCCTAGCACCTAATTTCTCATCCCTAATCCACCATGTTGATTAAGTGAGACCACTTACTATAGTCCGATTCTTTTCCTTATGTATTTAATCAAATGTAACAATTACTCTGATCGTTTCTTCCAATTTTCTATTGTAGGCTCAGGTGGTGAACCTACTTTGAAAATGAGGTTGAAATAATTAATGGATTTGAAATGTTTGTGGAATTAGATGTGATCATGTGAAAGGCACATATACTAGTTTCTTCAACTGATGCAAGAGCCGATTAGTCTTTAATAGACATTTGGCTGCGAGTTATTTTTCTTGGAAGTTAAGGACACGCATCATCGAGCTTTAAAGGAATTTTTAAAAATAGTGTACTTTTTCATTCGGATGTGTTTAGTTGGAACAGTTTGCTATATTTTTCCCATTTCGTGGAAGAGAAGATAAGCTTAAGGATTGGGAATACCCAACTTTGAGATCCTGCCTCCGCCACTGCCCCAGACACATGTAATTGATTAAATAAGACGTACCCTATACCGCCTGCCAATCATTCCAACGGATCCTTACTTTTTTGCTCTCACTACATGTGACGGGCTTCGCAAGTGACAAAGGGCTTGATTGGCTTGCCGAGCTTTACTTGGTGGTAGAGGTTAACGACAGAGAGTTCGGCGGGCCGGGCCGGTTGACCCCCAAAATATTTAATCATCACAGATCAATATATATAATTAACAACATGATCCCCCTCAAAAAAAATTAACAACATGATCTATCACGTATCACAACCTCCTCTTACATGAGCATCCGGTTCGTTCAAACCATAGTCCTTGTGAAACGCACGCGCCTCGTCGGATTATAATAGTGAGTAAGCAAGGCTGCTGGCTGCCTTCATAAAATGATTTAGTGAGGGATTTAACTCTTAGAGCAACTAATCTCAAAAAAACTCTTAGAGCAACTTTAGCAACGGTTCGCAAATTGAAGCCTCCAAACGGGCTTTATATGGAAGATGGATAAGCCTATGAACTTCCAACCCACCAAAACGCATCTAAATAATGTTTTTATTTTCCCACCAGCCATTTCATAACTATTAAATTAAAAATATTCGAATATTTTTCTTCAACATTTCTAGTCATTTTCGTCAACATTTTACAAAATGTTGCAATATTTTGGGTCAACATTTTGTAATCAACATTTTTTCTTATTCCAACATTTTTCGAAATATTGATTTCGTAACTATTTTTGTCAACATTTTGCAAAATATTGCAACATTTTTAGAAATGTTCAAAAAATTTTGTAACCCTTTTTCCATCGGCGGGCGGCCGCAGAACCCGATGACGGCGACGGCAAGCGCGGTAGCTGCGTGGCGCACGAAACGGTAGTACAAGAAAGGGCGCATGGAAGGAGGAGGAGAAAGTAGGATTGGTTGTTATATGGGCTGTTGTTGGGTTTAATGATAGTTAAGTTTTATCTTCCAAAAGGGTATATAGGATTTCGCCTCCAAACCCCATTTGCGGTGCCCAACTTCAAACAATAGAGCCCAAAACTTGATCCCAACTCCAAAGAAGAAACTCAACTTAGGCCTCTATTTTTGATGTGGACCCAAACGCATTCTATCCTCCCCTGCCTGCTGCTAGAATCGTCACGGCCACTGTGCACCTCCGCCACCGTTGCGGCTCGCCCGCGACTGATCGCCTCGTCCTCCCGAGTGAGGCGAGCGCGCATGATGCGACCTCCTCGCAGGCAAGCCGGCGGGGACCACTGTGTGGCGCGGCGTGCCTCGCCACGCCTCGACGGCCGCCATGGACCGTGCCATTCTTGGCTAGTGGTGAAAGGAGGAGCCGAGGCGGTCCCACCCAAGACGCATGACCGCGTCGATCCTCGCGCCGCACATCTCGACCACGAGCTCCTGTCTTGGGACGTCCGTCCGCCCGCCTTCTCCTTCAGGGCTATGTCGTATGGACATCCCCGGCCCACTACTCGGTGGGTACCAGACCGACTACCGGTGGGCCCCTCGACTACTCGACTTGGCTACATACACGGCTGGCGTGAAGCGCAAGGACTACAGAGGACTAGTACTCGGTTAGGAAGCTAGACATGTCAGGATCCATGTAGAGTACTCCTAGCCGCGTACGACTAGAACTCCTCTACAAACCGACTTGTAACCACCTCCCCGGACTATATAAGGCGAGGCGGGGACCCCTATCTCATCATCCGCATCATCTTGTAAACACACCCAATCAATCCGAGCTACACGGCATACGGGGCGTGGGGTATTACGCACCTCGCGGCCCCGAACTGTCTAAATTATGTGCCACGTGTCTCTCCTTGAGTTACCGATCTCGGCGAGGCCACATTCATCTACCTCGGGTACTCCCCTTGGTAGGTTGCGGTCTAAAACAACGGCTGCGCCGGTAGGGGATCTCGCCGAAGATCACATGGCGAACTCGGCGGCTTCCAATCGTCATCAAGCCAAGCCGCTTTCAACCAGCGGCGACACCTTCGTCTTCGGCTCCTGGTGCACGCCGTGGCGGCGGGATCGTTCGGCCTACCTCACCATGACCCCGGACCCAGACCGGGCTCGTGGCGCTTCGAAGTCATCGGGCTCGTCGAAAAATTCGCTTCTACAACCAAGTCGCCGACTTGAGCTTGGATCCGCCTCCAACTCGAACTCGGCGTCTGATCGCCTCATGCGAGCCGGCTCTGCCATCATGTGAGCGACCCCTCTCACGAGCACTTCCCATACGGTCTGCAACTCTAGCGGGGCCCATGCGGAAGCTCTCGCCGCCGGGCCGGCAAGGAGATCGCCTCCGAGTACTCCTCGGACTCCAACACCGCATCCGGCTACTACTCGGACTCTTCATATGAGTTCGACTTGGATCGGACCCAATCGAGTCGAGTCAAGCTCAACATGATTGAGGAACATGTCGAGCCTGCTGGCTTGGTCATTACATCTACTCCCCCGTGATTCGTCTCTGGCCCAGCCAAGCCGACACGACGGACGACAACTCACTGCGTCGCCTACCTCGACACTCCCCTTCCGGAGGGGACCCGCTGGCTCAAAGCAGCAGGCACACCCCAACCGAGGTGGCGACTACGACTCCGTCTGCACTCCGACCATGAAGTCTTCATGGCGGCCGGATGGGACTTGAATCGACCCACCGGTACCTTGATGACATCTCGGAGGATGAGTTGTGCCAACGCACCTCAAGCGAGACCACCACGAAGACAAGAGCTCGGCGTGACCGCAGAGGCGGAGCGATCGGCGCGGCGTCTCGAGAGGCTCTCCCCCATCCGGAACCTCAATGAGGCTCGGATCAAGTTGCCAACGGGTACACACCACTCTGACGTGCCTCATGTCTATCACCACGATAGCAGCAGGCCCGGGGGATTCGCGGGAAGTCATCATGCAAGCTCGCTGAAGACGCCTACTTCATGCGGGTCGACAAGTTGCCCAAGTACCCCGTCGGAAATCACGAAGCCGAACACCACGAAGCCACTAGTCGCGGCCGGCGGGCGGCGGACGCAACCTGTCGTAGAACACCAGCCAAACCCCAACCGCTCTAGGGCCTCGGTGGAGGACCCTCCTGAGTGGCAACAGGCGGCGCTGGCCAGTGGCGGCGCGGAGGTAGTCGCGGTGGCGGCGGTGGTGGCAGCGGCGAAGCTCATCCCATGGCGCCGGAAGAGGCTGGTGGCGGCGGCGATCGGCGGCGAGGCCAGCGAATAGCCACGCCACCGGCAACTCACGTGGCGGCTACGACGCCCGCCATAGGATCGGCGAGATCCGTCAGAAGTCTGAAGCAGCGGCGGACGGCTTCCCTACTCGCGACTTCGCAACCTGCTTCTTCAGAAATTCAAACCTCTCGGGATCACCAAATATGACGTGAAGCAAGACCCGATTCGATGGCTCGGTGCTATGCCTTATCCATTGAAAATGTGGCAAAACACACGAAGTGCCTCTTCTTCCCTTTACATGCTGGACCAAGCCCCACTCACTTGGCTCGAGTCACGACAAGAACTCGATCAACGAGTGGGACCAACTGAAAGCTCAGTTCACCGGCAACCGGGCGCCATGGGGCTCGGGTACCGCATGGATCCGGCAATGGTCAAGCAAGAACAAGGCGAGACACTCGCGATACATGCGGCGCTTTTTCGACAAGCGCGACCGTAGTCGACGTCACCGACAAGAAGTCATCGACCTCTTCCAAGGCGGCTCTACCACCGTCGCACCTTGAAGACTTATCGCCGCCCGGTTCCATCACCAAGCTCAAAGGACATGATCACATCATGGGCCGTGAGAGGACAAAGGCAAGCGCCAAATGCGACTCCATTGGCGGCAAGAACAAGAACAACACGGGCGGCAACAACAACAACAACAACAAGGATCAAGGGGTCGCACAACAACAACTACTCGGGTCCAACATAGCGCAAGCGAACAACCTGATCGGCGGCTATACAACACCGAAGGACAACTCAAAAGACCTCGGGCGCTTCAAAGACTTGCTCAAGAGAAGTGCGTGGCATCTGGATGGCAACCACACCACCGGCGGTGCTACCAACTCGGCGAGCACTCAAGGATACTCCGATCCACGGCCTCCTCACGACAAGAAGGGCAAGAAGAAAGTCGCGAAGGCAACGGCGACTTCGAGAACCGACAAGGCGGTGAATGTCCTCTTTGGCGGACTAACGTTGATTTACGGATAAAACTCGTATCCACCTAGATCCGCAAGCGTCACGGACCTACACCTTTTCACCATGGGGATTCCTATGTTCTTATCAATCCGCGAGCAAGAGGATTACAAGCGTTTGATCTAGCACTACTCACTAACTTATCCAAACCCTAATCTACTAAATCTAGAGAACAACTACGTTACACTAGAGAGAACGATTAAACCAACAAGATATGTAAAGACACTTGCCCAAGGGTCTACGATACTTGAACATGCAACCGCTTAAGATATGAAAACCGATCTAATCTATCGGGGTTGTGACCACAGCTTTGCCCTTTCCCTCCCGTCATCACTTTCACCACGCGGAGGTATTCTGACTAGACCTATGATGGACACGGCGTATTGAATGGATCCAAGGGAGCATTGAGATCTTACTCCTATACTCGGCATGGTAGCTAACCTTAAACAACAAAGCTTCTTCAATACTAGATGATAGATAGATAACCAAACAAAGTAGCGATTACATCTCAAATTCGATTACAACCCATGGACAAATGAGAAGATTACCCCATCAAGGTGCTAGGCATAGCACCGTTGATCATGGTGACGCTTCCGACGTCTTCCTTCTCTCCACTTGTGGGTGCTTCCTTCGAGTAGAGCGATCCTTCTCGCGAACGATCTCCCTCCTCTCTCTCTCTAGCTTGTGGCGGCATCTCGGGCGAATGGCTCTCTCCTGCGAATGCCGTGAGCCTTTTGTGGCCGACCAACATGCTATTTTCGAGAGTGGCTCACAGCAAAGAAGTATTTTGCCGTGAGCCTTTTTCTGCCGACGGAAAAGTATCTTTGTCGTAAATTGAAATCAAATTTTGAAGAAGTAAATTAATTCAAATAAAAAGATTTTGAATTACAAAGTTTCATTACTTCTCAAGATGGACAACTTTTATTAGGGTGATTTCTTCATTTGACAAAATTGAAATAATTTTGTTCACAAATCACATATCTCTTATATAGTTTCATGAAACTATATGAGAGATGTATAAGATTTGTGAAGATTATTAGTACCACAACACGGATGACCAAATGACCAAAATAAAAGTTGTTGGTCTTGAGAACTTATGTAACTTTGTAGTTCAACCATTTCTAATTTGAATTACTTTCGTCAACGAAAAGCACGTCTAAATTTCTCAAATTTGAAATTTTGATTGTTTGAAACGATCTCGAATGGAGAAACTCGCAATATGAAAGTTGTGTATCTCAAAAAATTATGAAACTTTGTATTTTACAACTTTTTAATTTGAAGCCGTTTACCACATTTAGCTAATTAAATACGCTTCAAACAATTTTCAAAAAAGCGTTGCGAGAGGCTGGAATCTGGGCTCACGGCAACCCACCTCGGCCCACAAAGCTGCCCGGCCCACCAAAGCTCCTTATAAAGGCGCGCCGGCGGATCCTAACCTAGCCCCTCCTCCTCGCCCGCCCCTCTCATTGCCGCCGCCTCTCCCCACTCTTCCTCCTCGGATCCAGCCCGGCGGAGCTCCCAACGCCTCTCCTTCTCTCCCCGACGCCGTCACCTCCTCCTCTGCCTCCCTCTCTCCCTCCACTCGCCCCTCACGTGGTGAGCGGCAGCGAGGAGTGAGTGCGATGGCGCATCTCGAGGTGTTGGACGACGTCGGCGGCGGGATCGACAACAGCCGCGGCGGCTCCTCCTCCAGGCGCGGCATCCCGGCCTCCTCCTCCATGCTCGGCATCCCGGCGTCATCCAAGCGCGGCGGCGCGGCCTCCTCCATGTTCGCCGGCGCGGGCTCCTCATCAAGCGCGGCTGCCCGGCCTCCTCCATGTTTCGCCGGCGCCTCCTCCTCCACTTGGCCGCCGGCCTCCTCCATGCCCGGCGTCCCGGGATCCAGGTTCTCTCCCTCCCTCTCTATTTCTCTCTCTCATCTCCCTTGTTTTTCCCCACAGTGGCGGCGCGGTGGTAGTGTTCTCTGGTTGTCGGTGGCGGCGGTGGCCGGGTGGTGGAGCTGCATGGTTGTCGGACGGCGGCGGCGGGCACGGCCGGTGGGGCCTCCTCTCGGCGAGCAGGCGTGTGGAGACCCGGATCTCTGGCGAGCTCTTCTTCATCCGGCCTCCTCTTCATCCCCTCCGGCGCAGGCGTGGGCGGCGGAGAGCCACGGCGGCCAGCATCTCGAGGACGGTGGCTCCCCGGATCTGCCGCATCAGGTGGTGGTGATCTTTGGTGGTCCGTGGCGGTGAAGGCGGTGGGGCGGTGGACGGCGGCGGTAGTGGGCCGGCCGTGAGCTTTTTGTTTTATCTTTTGAAAAACTTCGTTGCGAGTCTTAGTTCACTCACGGCACACCATTGCCGTGAGTACTTCTTTGAGCTCACGGCAAAGTGCTCTTCTTGGCAGAACTTTGCCGTGAGGGCTTTGCGGCCGGCTCCTCTCGACAAAGACTTTCTTGAGTGGACCGCCTTTGCCGTGAGGAACTCCACCAACGCTGCTTCCTGAGTGATAGCGCCGGGTAGAGGGTCATGGTCCTAATGCATCATTCACAATCCAACTAGACCCTTTTATTTCTAAGTTCAAAATTAAAGATTATGATTGATCCTTATAGGCCCAATCCTTAAATTTTTAGTACAAAATGGAGAGCCTTACCACTCTACATCCCTCCCGAACCCAAACGAAGACTTTTTTTTCTTCAAGGAGGAATCATCATGTATATATGCATGTTAATTTTCAGAAAGAAAGCACTGTATTTTAATTATTATATGATGAGTTTGCTCCATGATATCGAATGCTTTATTTGGGGAGCCTCCCCCAACCTTCCTAGGGTGAAGTTAGAGCAAGTTAGAGGAGTTGCTTTTCTCTTATAGACTAGGATACCCGCTGTCATGGAATTTCAACAAATTTTAAAGATAAAATTCGAAAGTAGAAACTAAAGTGATTGCTTCAGAACATTCTAATACAAACAACACATTGCATATATAGATGATATTAGCCGTAGAAAATCGATAGACAAATAAATTGATGATTTTAGTGGATAGTGATGTGGACACCTTGCATGTTGAGAGAAGACATAGTGACGGTGGACGTGGCGTCTTTGAGGGTTGAGAGAACTCCTTAGTGGGGAGCTCTTATATAGTTTTGTATGATGATGATGTCAAGATTTAATCTACAACATAGTGAAAATTTATTTTCAATAGTAGTTTTTAAATGTTTGTAGGTGCCTAGCTTGCTTTCCTCCAAACAAACAAATTGCTTTTGAATGTTTTGGGGAGCCCGGCTCGGCCAGACAACCAAACTATAAACTAGCTCCCTCTATCCCATAAAGAGTGTTCATTTGCTTTCTTATCGCTTAAACTATTTGAAATTTGACCAAATTTACAATGAAGAGCGCCAATATTTTTAACATCAAATAGGTATGACATATTTCACAGTTGATTTAATGAAACTTGTTAGGCATAAAAATATTGATATATTTTTCTATAAATTTAGTCAAATATAAGATGGTTTGACTAAAGACAAGACCAAAGCGACACTCTCAGCGGAACGGCGAGGTACTATGTAGAAAATCCAGTTTGGAGCACGGCCGGTCCTTTTCTCGATGCATGCATGCATGCTTTCTACAATGACACAATGCAAGGCACGATGGTCTGATTTTTTTTTAAAAAGTAGCACTTAATCTTACCTATCACCAAATCAAAGAACTAGAGCAAAGCACAATAATGTTATCATTGGTAACTTACTGTCTTTTGTAATAAACATGTGTTGTAATATAATAGTGTGATCATCATTAGCAAACATACATGTATAGGATATATACTAGAAAGATCAGGGCTGCCCATGACATGTAGCCCGGAAGGTTGTGGATATTTTACAAGATTTTAGGTTGTGGATTAATTCTTTAAGAGTTTATGGTATTTCTTAGTTAAAAAGCGAGGGATCATGGATTCATTATGATAGAGTTAGGGACTTTTTAAAATTTTTGAGTTGTGGTTAGATTTGTAGAAAGTTTATGGTCTTTTCCATAAAAATATGGACCATGTGCCATGTATTAGTTCTGTAAAGTTCAAGTTTGTTGGAGAAGCATGGATCACGGGTTAATTATTATAATAAAATTACATGAGAGGTGGCTTGATCGAGGTAGATGTCGTCAAATTTTGAAGGTGGCTTAAAGAAATGTTAGTTTTTAAACTTGAGGGGCTTAATTAAAATGTTGGAGCGATGGTTGGACTACTATTTATTTTCGATAAAGTTTGAGTGGGTTCTATATAATTGGCAACCCTCTTGGCATTCCTTCAAAGCTCTAGGGGTTTTGAATGAAAATATATTTTTGCAAAGTTTGAGGGGTTTCCATAAAATTATCTTTGTGGACTACATTAATTTTGATAAAGTTTTAGGGTGACTTTGTAAAGTGGCAGCCTATTGGCATTCCTTCAAAAGTCGAGGTCCTTTCCACAAAACACGAGAGGTGGTTTGATCAAATACTATTTTCACAAAGTTCGAGGGGTCTTTGTAAAATTACCTAGTGATGGTATTACATACTACATAGGCGATACACACGTTACGCTAGATCATAATGATTTACATCATAATTTTATGTAAATAAAATAAATAAAAGTTTGTAAAATATTATATATAATTTATGTAAATATATAGTTTTGAGAGCACTTTTTTAAGAAGTTAGAACACAAAGTTGTTTTGTAACTGAACAATATTTGAAGGAAAATATTGAATAATATAATTTATAAATGAAATTAGGAATACATAATTTTAAAAAATGGTTATTAAGGTCTTTTTCCGCTTATAGAATGAGAAAACATAAATTTTAACCATGAATCCCAATAGAATTGTGGGTCCCACAAACAAAATGTGTGGGTCCCACCTAATGTGGGTCCCACAATATCTCATGAATCCACATGGGTCCCGCACGTGGGTCCCACCTAAACATAATGTGGGTCCCACATGACGATCCGGTCATGGATGATCCGAGCCATCAATGCGCGATCCGGACTCACCTTTTCTTGATGATGGCGTGGGGGGGCAAAATCCCCACTTTGGGTCTTGTAAAGATAAAGATGTGTATATACATGTTTAGCTGTGCGTACGATACCTAGCAGCTGGGATGCTAGCTAGACGCTAGTCCCCGTTTGGTGTTTGGAGTTTGGATGCTGGAGCTCGAGAACAGCACTACAGCATCACAGCTAGTATCTCCTGTTCTCGTCTCCGGCGCGGCCTTTAACCTAGCGCAAGACGACGACGAACGTACGGATCGGATCGGCCGCCATTGGAGGGTGGCGGCTTCTGGGCCGGTAACCGTGAGTGACAACCCAACAACTCAACCAGGCCGGAGCAACGAACGGTTGCTGGCTCGCCGCCATGCATGGATGGGATAAAATGTAGAAAGAAAGGCCTCCTTCCTCATCCTGTCAACAAGAAGCTGCCAAAAGAATGAGATGCTCAATCCCAGACCTTCCTGATCTGAGGTACTACTGAATGGAAAACTGATGAGTGATGATGCAACCTTAGAATGCACGCTTTATATATGTTGCTACTAGGCTGCTAGCTAGCTGGACACTGTTATTGTTTAAGTTGAGAATTAATGGATCTTTAATTTTTATAGTTCTGCAATTTGTTCACAGACCGACACTCCTAACTACTGAATATTATTGGCTTTGCTTTGCTTAACACTAATAACAGTAACTGGTCTCCTGCAACGGTTGGTAATGTCACAGCTGCATGCATGTCTCCGGATTGCAGAATGAACTTTGCAGCAAAGGTTGGTAATGTCATAGTTGCATGCATGTCTCCAGATTGCAGAGTGAACAGCTATGGTAGCACCTCCATCAGCTATGGTAGCCCGTGTCATACAAACCTCTCGTTAGATCATAGAAACATGTAATCCGAGTCATAGAAACCTGTCATTCGGATCATAGAAACTTGTCGTTCGTGTCAAAAAAATCTTTCATCGTGGTCATAGAAATCTACCGTCAGGTCACATAAACATGTTGTTCAGTTCATAGAAACCTACCGCCTAGGTCATAGAAACTTGTTGTCCATGTAGTTCGTCGAGAAACATGTTGTCACGGGTCATAGAAATCTGTAGTCTAGGTCATAGAAACCAGAGGGAACTCATCGCACGAAGATGCAACCGACCCGCTTGACCGCATCGCCAACGCAGCTCCACCAGCTCTAGGTGGCATGTGCTAGTTTTCACGAGTCATAGAAACCTAGAGTCCATGTCATAAAAACAAATAGGCGCGAGCTTCAATTTATTATTTTCTATGATCTGCAACGACATGTTTCTATGAACGGACAACGGATTTCTATGACATAGAAATATGTAGTCCGGGTCATAGAAACCGTCGTCTGTGTCCAAGAAACTTGTCATATGTGCTAAAGAAACATGTAGTCGTGGTTATAGAAACCTGCCTTGGTCATAGAAACCTTCCATCCGTGTCATAGAAATATGTTGTTCATGTCATAGAAACATGTAGTCCTCGGCATGGAAACATGTTGCCAGGTCATAGAAACCTATAGTTCGGGTTCGGGTCATAAAAACCGTAGTCCGATTAGTGTTATTATAATTACTGACCAAACTATAATTTTTACTCGGTTTGGTCAGTAATCACCACGTAGACATATATATATAGTATACTTATATTCTACTCGGTATGGAATATCGAGTCGAACCAGCGCGCGCGACGTTGGGATTTCTAGCGGGTTTTCTCTCGCCGCCGCTGAGGTCGTGGTGGATCCACGCCTTCCGTGCAGCTGACCCATCCCGCTCCGCGCGTTATCACCGCAGCCAGCCATCCGCCCTCCCGGCCGCTATCACCGCTTATCGGCCGCCTCGCCGCCGACCCGAGCCGCCTTGCCGCCACCGACCCGAGATGCTCACCGCCATCGCCCTTCTATTTCCTCACGCTAAGCCGTCGGAGGCGACGGACTCCACCGCCATCCGACCCCTGCGCCCACGAGATCCGCATCAATCGCCGATCAAAGCCCGTGTACAACTCCGGCGAGATCTCCCATCGAAGCGATGGATGAAGGCGGCGATGTGCCCATCCGTGCTCCCGGCTGGTGGTTGTGCGGTGGTTGCTCCCTCCCGCTTCCACTTAGATTCGGTCATCCCCACCTCGCCATGCGGATACAAGGTGCTCTCTAGGATGTATCGGGCAGATCAAGGTTTTTTAGCGCTATGAAAAATAGCGGAAGGCCTCGACGCTTATTGCCGCATTATGCGGCCGCTATAGCGGCACTATAGCCACGCTTATAGCGTCAGAAGCGGCAGCCTACCGCTAGCGCTTATAGTGCCGCTTATAGTCAAATGGCGTAAAGTGCAAAACAATATAGCAAATTAGCAAGTCAACAAGCAAACATAAAGTTGATAACCACATTCACAGAATCACAGCCAACACAAAATCAATGGTATGGACACAACCATTCCAAAAATGGAGGGATGCTTTGCTTTCAACAAACTTGTCACGCCTCATTAGGTCTTGCATTGTCAGTTACTTACTTGCTACATTTTGCACCCTATCTCCTCAATACATCTATCAACCAATTCAAAAATATACCTGCCATCCTTCTTAACAGCTGAGCAATCCACTGAATCAAGAAAGCAAACACCATATGCACTATGAACTACTAAATTCATCACACCTCTAACTCTCTTGTCTGTCCAAGCATCTGTCATAACTGTGCATCCATGTAGCTCCCAAGACTCTTTGTGGGACTTCAATGTGTCATGCACCTTCCTCTTCCTTTTTTGTAAGAACTTTCCACTCATCTCATTTGGAGTTGGCCCTCTCAAGTTCCTGCCAAAGTCTCCAACAGCCTCAAGCATAAGATCAAAGCTAGGAAGTGTTACTGTGTTGTGTGAGATACCAGCTTCATAAAAAAATTGGCATATGTACTCACATGCTCTGTCTCTTTTCTCTTCTCTTTTTTCAGTTGACAGCTTGGATTGGACCTTTTCAGCAAGACTAGATTTGCCCTTCCTTGCAGCCACTACTTCTTCTGCTGTCAATTTACAGTACTTATCCATAGGACCACCTAAAGAAGCACCTTTGTTTCTCACCTTTTTCAGCACAAGAATAGAGTTGCCTTCTTCATCACTCTGTTCCTCTCCTTCAGAATGACTCAAATTAACTACAGCTCTATCCTCTTCTTTCTCTCTAGTCTTCCTTTGCTTCTCATCTGACTTCTTTGTGAGCAAATTCACTATTTCTTCTAGCACATCAGCTAGCACATTAGGACACTTAGCAACACCAGACTTAGGAATTTTACCAAGGTGGTATTTGATTCTAGTTATTCCACCATGATAAATTTTGTCACAGAAATTGCACTTGAGTGAATTTTTCTTGGATGCATCTGGCATTGTACAATACTTCCAAGCTCGGTCACATGTTTCAGCAAGAATGATATTTGTGGATGCAGTGCTAGATAAGCCTACAAAGTAATTAGTAGACAGACACACAGTCACATACACATTCCAATCGAAATCGCCTACTGCAGCAAGAATAGGGAGAACCGGAGAAGAAAAAGGAGAAGAACAGGGAGACAACTTGCCTAATGTTGGAGCTGCAGCGGTGCATCAGCATGACTTGGATTTGGATTGCTCTCGCTTGGGTCCGACATCGCCAAGACGCGCCGAGATCCACCCCTCGCCGTCGCCGCCAGAGGTGGTGTGTGCGTCCCCCGAGCCGACCCGCTGCTTGCACCCTGTCGCCGAGCCTCCGAGCCCCCGCCGCCTGCGCCTAGTCGCCGTGCCCCAACCTGCCGCCGCCGACTCCGCCAGCCTCCGGACGAGTGGAAAGGGCAAAGGCGATAGGGTTCGGGGATGCCAATCATGGGATAGAGGATGAGATTTGGGCCATTAGTGGGCCAAATGATTGGGCCACGCATTGGTTATTTTGGCCAGCCAGAACCAGCCATAGCGCCGCTATTAGCGCGCTTTGGCGCTAAATCGCAATAGCGGCGCTTATAGCGCCTATAGCGCCAATAGCGCGGAAAAAACAGAATATCGCCATCATGTGCCGCTCACCGCTATAGCGGCAGAAATCAGCCATAGCGCCGCTATTAGCGGCGCTTTGGCGCTAAATCTGCAATAGCGGCGCTATAGCGCCTATAGCGCCAATAGCGGAAAAACAGAATATCGCCGCATCATGTCGTCTCAGCCGCTATAGCGGGCGCTTATAGCGCCGCTATATAGCGCTATTTTTTTCCATGGTGCAGATTCATGGTGGCCTCATCCCTCCCTTCCATAGCAGATGACAGGCAGACTACGGGCGTTCTGTCATTGTTGGGATTTGGGATGGCGTTCTGCTTGGGATGGCGTTCTGCTTGGGATGGCGTTCTGGGCAGATCCTGCAGAGCACAACGGTGTATCCCTCCTTCCACGTGACGTCCAGCCTAAAGCTTCTCCTCGGACTCCTGCATTCCAAGCGTGGATCGTCTGCCTCTATGAACGGAGCTCCAGGTTAGCTCCCGTCCCTGATGGAGTGTACATATTCAAGATTTCTTTTTTTTCCTATGAAATATCTGACAAGCAGCCTATCCTTACTTCTTGCCGCCTATGGAATCCAATCTTTCTCCTCCGAGATCAGGATGCAAGTTCAGCCAGGTGTTCTCAACTGGGAGGTCTTAACGAGATATATGTGTACTCAACTTCAGGTTCCTGAATTTATTCTACGAAAATGCTTCACTGACTCAGTAGTGTGCGGTGTCTCTCCTTGGATTCAGGTGAGGTCGTCGCCATGCTCCTCTCGTGTATTCAGGATTGTTATCCTATTCTGAATTATAGATGTGCTAATCATACAAAACACTGATGTGGGTTAAAAATTCTTTTGAAAATTATTTAACAACCACAATGGAGATCAATCATTTTAGATAAGAGTCTGTATTATGCAGTTAACTGATTGAGTTATTTGAGTTATTTACAGAAGGTTAGGAGGACCTCATCCAACCAGGGTTTTGTTAGATATCAGAGTATATTGACAGAGTATACTGTACTAAGTAGAGTTCAAGTTTCTGCCTTGCTCAGCCCATGCAATTTAATTTTTTATATCTTGCCTTGTACAATGATTAGTGCTAATTTGCTTGAGGAATCTGCTTGAGGAATCATTCTTTGTATGTGCCATATGTAGAAAGAAGGCAGAATAGCAATTTGATCATTTGCACCCAGTGGCGTACGCAGATGAACTCTGTGAAAAGGAGTTCAGTAACACTGGGCTCCTCCCAATGGTTGCAAGTGATGATGCTGACTGATCCCATCTCGTTGCTTGTATTGCTTAAGGTTTCTGAAATCTGGATTACCCAGTGGCATCCATCCTCTGTTGGCTGTTATCTGACCTCAGCTTGTGGAGCACCCTCTTTAACAATATCCTAGATTGCATATAATTGAAGTTTTCATGGTCGTGCAACAAAATATTTGTGATTATGCTAATTTGCTTGCAAATAATTTGAATTTTATGGTTCACTAGAATTTTCCTGTCATAGAGCAGAATTTATGAGTAGGCTAGTGTGGTTGCAAAATCTGAGGGCTTGATGGTTCGCTCTTTTCAGTTTAGAAGATACATTTATTTTAGAAGGTATATCAAACCTAACTAGGTTTTCTAGTCACACAATAAACTGTTTATAATCACCTACCTAGGTTTAAATCTTGCCAGACATGGTAGAATTGACAATCATTGTGTGGTTACAATAACCACTCCTCCATTTGAAACTGTAGGTCATTTTGACTTGTAGGTTCATACATGTTTGTATGCATCTAAATGTCTATGTGCATACAAACATTTATGAGAAGCCAAAATGATATGCAATTTGTAAAGGAGGGGTAATGCTTTGTGCTTCTCACATAATTTGTGATTAGTCGTTGAAAATAATTAAGGTTTTCATGGTTCGATCCCTTCATTTTTCAGAGGTACATACATGTGATTTTTGGTTTCATATAATTCATATCTTGTTTTCCTGATTCAATTGCAGGCTACATAAGCTATTCTGAAAGAGGTCACAAGACAACTGAAACAACTACGTGGATCTAGATTTTCTTCAAAAATATCGAGAAATTAGATTTATTATTCATTTTGTATTCCTTGATCACATACAAATATTGTACTTCCAGTACCTGAGATTAGTGGTTCTGACATAATTTGTATTTATGTTCACGTAATTTGTTTGTGGTTTTCCTTTCAAAACGTGCATCAAATTGTCAAGCCTCAACATCAGCACTCTCATGTTTGACTGATGCCCTCATATTGGCGCAATCAATAGTTTTCAAGCTACTATGGAACCATTATTGGCAGACGTATTTCATATTCCATTGCAAATCAACGTTTGCTATCACCAGTGTGCCAGATTTAATAAATACAAAAGATTTTACTCCGTTCAATTGAAAACTTAGAAGGAGGGACTCGATCTCCTAAAATATCGGGCTGTAGCCTTTGCAAGAAAAAACCAAGAAAAGAAAACGTTACGGCGGAAAAAACCGAATAAAAACGGAGGGGCGGTTGGTCCACGAGGTTGGAGAAAACCGGACGTGGGCAGGTGTGTGGCGCTGGAGTCTCGGGCCGGAGGGCTGGCTGCTATGCCGACTCGGGTATGAAATAATATATATATATATATATATATATATATATAATCAAAAATAACTAGTTGTCTCGGACGATAGCTAACCACCCATGTAGGATGCTACTCCATCCACATGCAGCCGTCCGATCACCATCGAAGCGCATATGTGGGTAACTTAGAGGCCGCTTGGGAGGGCTCCAAGCAGCTCCAGTCCTATAGTAGCATCAGAGCGTGGAGCGGCTCCACCTCCTTCTCTCCTCCTCTCACCGACATGTGCAATGTAGCACGGAGCCCATGAAACCGGTTTGGTTGGCTCCGCCAGCTCCACGCTACAGTGACGCTACAGTGCTGGAGCCAGAGAGCTGGTGGGAGCTGTACCAAAGGGCCTTACTTCCAGTTGACGGAGACAAACGGTCAGCATCCACGACGTTAGCGCTGGCCTTGCCACGTCCTCTATCATCCTCCTATAGGTTGTCAGGGTAAAGCATGTGGACTTGTGCCTACGACAAGCACACACTGCCAAAATATGCTGCCGTGTTGAATCGGGAAAAAAACAAATGAATGTTATTGTGATCCATGGATATAGTACGAAGGCCTGCGTGCGAGGCATGAAGGTGTACGAGCTGGCCAGCTCTAAATGGCAAGAGGCTAGATGCGAAGCTCGGAGGTTTTGTTGGCTTGCTACTGTACACATCTAATTTTAGGGAAGGATCGGTGGATCCTTAGTTAAGTTTTATAATTTCAGTTAATTATGAAATAAAATATATAGATTATGCAAATTCACGAATCCATTAAGCACATATTTAGTACTCTTTCCATATCGAAATACTTGTCATTATCGACTTTTTTTTTACAACTTTGATCATTCATCTTATTAAAAAATTATGTAAGTTTCATCTATTTTCTTTGCTACATGTTTTATTATTGTAGGTACTTTAAGCTTGACTTATTTGTTTACATATTTGCAATAATTTTTGAATGAGACGAATGGTCAAAGTTGCACGAAAAATCAACAACGACAAATATTTCGATACGGGCAGTAGTACTCTATTGTAAAATCATGAACAAATATCATGATCCCTATAGTTTTTTGTAGCTGCATCCAAGTTCTACTGCATGTAGAGAGGCGATAATTTTGGATGTCTTACCACCATATTTTCTTATGAGGCCAAAGCTCTTCATCATCACAGCTTGATTGGGTACTCGGTTACCTGCAGTTGTGACAACTAGATCGGTGCCTCAAATCTTCAATCTCATTAGAAGGAAGCTGGGTGTCCCCTTCTTCATGGAGATCATAATCTTGATGTATTGGAGTATCTGGACGGTGAGGAATGACTTGATGTTTAATGGCGTTGATCCATCAGTACAAGCTTGCCGCTTGCAAACAAAAGTTCATCTCTGAGTTTTCCTTGATGACGCATAGGATCATCAGACCTGACAAAGCTCCCCCCTATGTTGGCTTGGCTTAACACTTTGTAGCTTCTTTTTCAGACTGATGTTTTTTCTTCTCTCATTTTAGCTTTTTTTTTTGTTTTGGTCTAGACCTTTCGTTGCTCTCTCCTTCCACGTATCTGTATTTTGTGAACCTAATTATTTATTTATATATGCGCAGAAGGGCTAGCTTTGCCCCTCCTGTTTACTTTAAGAAAATGACCAACAATATCCCAATTCATCACATCAAATCGACCTGATTGATTACACAATCGACAATTTCCTCTGGTATATATACATAGGGCCCTATATATACATTACACGATCGAGCGATAGAGAGAGAAAGCGCGCGACGTCGATGGTGGGCATTTGCCTGCACAAGCACATGTTGCATGCATGTGCATCAGCCGATCGAAAACGCAGCATATGTCGTCAAACCATGTAATAGCCTGTAGAACAGACAATAGCAAATCATTAGAAAATTGTATTATGCATGCAAAGGTTGCAAAGTGCAAAAGCACACAGTCAGCCTTTTTAGTCAAAATTATGGTACATTCATCAGCTAGCGGGCTAATGAGTAGTGCCGCAGCGGACAGACTCAGCACTGAAGTGCTGCTGTCTCTCCCTTGTTTCTTGCGTGATGAACTGTCATCACCCCTCATCACATTCCGATCGACACACATTCCCTCTCTCTCAGCGGGACATACTCCGAGTATATTAGTAAAATTTTGACATGGCCAAGGAGATTGACCCACCACCCTGAAACCCTAGTAGCAATAATGGAGCCCAAATTCCAGCACCCTTAAACCCTAGCAAAGTAGCAAGGGAGCCCAGCGAATTCCACATACATACCACCCCTCCGCCGCCCCCCGTGACCCTCCCGCCGGTCCCGCCCCACACTACTGCACCCCGCCGCCGCATCCGCGGCGCAGCTGCTGCAGATCTTGTGGAACGAGAGCAGCAGTATACCACGACATCGAGGCCGTCTCCAGCGACTCCAAGAACCACAACCTGCCCCTGCCGCGCATCAAGAAGAGATGATGAAGGCGGACGAGCCGACGAGGACGTGCGCCTGATCGCCGCCGATCGAGGCGCCCGTCGTCGTCTTCAATTCGCCCGCGCCTGCGAGGTGTTCGATCGGTATCCTCGATTGAGCTCACCCACCGGCTCTGTGCGGGTTTCAGCAAATAATTTAGGGGGATAGGAAGAGAGGGGGAGAGCGCAACCCATGCAATAACGCAATAATAGATAGATACGTACTAGTACTCTCGCCGGCTGCAGCCACATCAAGATGCGGGTTCTCTAGCATGGTCAGCCGCATATCCTGCCACTCGGCGAAGACCTCATGGGGCACGCCGCCCTGAGGCAGGTGGCTGCTGCTCTCGTGGTGGTGGTGGCTGGCGGCGGAGGCATCCCGCCAGTAGTAGTCGTCCATCATTATTGCTGCCAAATCAGCAGAAGGAGGTGCGTTGAGCTGATCATAAGATGGCAGCGGAGGAGTCGGTGCTTGGGGAGCGAAGAGAACGACGTCTGCACGCACGCACGCACCACGCAAGTGGAATGGACGCAAGAAATTAGCTACATTATTGAGACAGAGTCATGCAAAATTAAGATACGTACTGCTGCTGTTCTCGCCAGAGGCAGTGACACCACCATCTGCAGGCCGCAGAAGCAGCGGCAGGGACAGCAACAGCTCCTGCCAGTCACCAAGGTGCTGCGGCGCCAGTTCCGCCACCGTGGCGGCGACTTGGCGGGGAACGTATGGAAGCAGCAGGTCCATCTCATGGAAGGTGTCTGCGGCACCTGCACTCAAGGGGAGAGAGAGGGAGGGAGAGAGTTGAGGTTCGCCCCTGAGCAGACCATGTATGCATATAGTACTTACTGTATGCATGAATGTATGCAGATTAGTAACTTAAAAATTAACACACGCGTACACCTACTGCTGATGCTGCTGAGCGGCCATTGCCGGGTCGTCCGGGCGTCATCAGCCACCCTCTTCACGAACTGGGCGACGGCCCTTGTTGGCAGGCTCTTGCAGGTGCTGGTGAGGTGCCGTCGCAGGTGCGACGTGCCGCTGCTGGTGGTGGCGCTCATCACGGCGCCGCAGCTGCTGCACTTGGCCATGGCGGACGACAGCGCGGGGAGGGAGGACTTGGAAGAAACCAAGCTCAAACACCCAGGACGTACGTCTGCTGCCCTGCCTGCCATGGATGGTGTGGAGCGAGGGCTGAAGGCGCAAGTTGAATGCATGGAGAGATACCGCGCGCGGCCGGCAGGCATTTATAAATTATAGGAGTAAAAGAAGAGTCGGGGCGTAACATGCACATGCCAACGCCGCGATGCTGAATCGGCGACATGCCACATCGGGGTGCGCCCATTCGGCCATTCCAGCCGACACCGGGTCCGGAATCGGGAACCGGACTGAGAGCACCGGTTGCGGGCGGTGGGAACGGTTGCGGTAAAAAAAAAAATCCTGCTCCTTCCTGACACACTCAGATCCACTCTCTCTCTCTGCTGCCCGGGTTCTAGGCTTCTAGCGAGTCGGAGTACTCCCTCCGTACCTATAAAAGTCGTTTCGGGTGCGGTGATTCGGCTGAGCAAACCTGCTGTGACCGTGACTGTGACTAGAGTCGAGACCGCCCGCGCGCGGGCCGATCGACCGCGATTTCCGGCCAGGTCCAGCATGGAGACTCGTACGTACAGTGATCCTTGACTTTCATCAGCATTCCAACATGTTACCTGGCATTACACAGGAGTATCTGGCTTATTTTTTACTGCTCCCGGCCGAGACCCGGCCCGAGACACATGTAATTGATTAAATAAGACGTACTCCTATACCGCCTGCCAATCATTCCAACGGATCCTTACTTTTTTTGCTCTCACTACACGTGACGGGCTTCGCAAGTGACAAAGGGCTTGATTGGCTTGCCGAGCTACTTGGTGGTAGAGGTTAACGACAGAGAGTTCGGCGGGCCGGGGTTGACCAAAATATTTAATCATCACAGATCAATATATATAATTAACAACATGATCCCCTCAAAAAATTAACAACATGATCTATCACGTATCACAACCTCCTTGCTACGAGCATCCGGTTCGTTCAAACCATAGTCCTTGTGAAACGCACGCGCCTCGTCGGATTATAATAGTGAGTAAGCAAGGCTGCTGGCTGCCTTCATAAAATGATTTAGTGAGGATTTTAACTCTTAGAGCAACTAATCTCAAAAAAACTCTTAGAGCAACTTTAGCAACGCAAATTGAAACCTCCAAACGGGCTTCTATATGGCTTTCGAAGATGGATAAGCCTATGAACTTCCAACCCACCCGCATCTAAATAATGTTTTTATTTTCCCACCAGCCCATTTCATAACTATTAAATTAAAAATATTCGAATATTTTTCTTCAACATTTCTAGTCATTTTTCGTCAATATTTTACAAAATGTTGCAATATTTTTGGGTCAACATTTTTGTAATCAACATTTTTTCTTATTCCAACATTTTTCGGAAAATGATTTCATAACTATTTTTTGTCAACATTTTGCAAAATATTGCAACATTTTTAGAAATGTTCAAAAATTTTGTAACCCTTTTTCCATCGGGCGGCTGAGCCCGCAGCGCGCAGAATCCCGGGGCGCACGGCCTCCATGAAGCGCGAGAACCCGGGCGGGCGCACGGCGTTGGCTGGGCGGGCGCGAAGGCCGCTGGCGCTGGCGCAGAGAGGCCCGGGGCGACGCCGGCCGTGAGTAGGGGGCGCAGACATAGGGGGGGCGCTGAGGGTGAAGGAGGAGGAAGAAGGAGGGAGAAAGTAGGGATTGGTTGTTATATGAGCTGTTGTTGGGTTTAATGATGGTTAAGTTTTTATCTTCCAAAAGGGTATATAGGATTTCCGCCTTCAAACCCCATTTGCAGGCCCAACTTCAAACAATAGAGCCCAAAACTTGATCCCAACTCCAGCAAGAAACTCAACTTAGGCCTCTATTTTTAATGTGGACCCAAACGCATTCTATCCTCCCTGCTTTCGTCGTTGCGAATCCGTCCGCCCGGCCGCCGTCGTGCACCTCTGCCCGCCCGGTCGCCGTCTCCGCCTCCGCGCGACTCTGCCCGCCCAGTCGTCGTCCTCCTGAGCGGAGGCGAGCGCGCGCGCGGTGCGACCTCCTGCACGAGCAGCGCCGGCGGCGACCACCTGCTGCGGCGGCGGTGCCCTCGCTGCGCTCCGACGGCCGCCATGGACCCGTGCCATTCTTGGCTCGCGGTGAAAAGGAGGAGCCGGAGGCGGTCCCACCCAGCACGCATGACCGCGTCGATCCCTGCGCCTTGCCGGCGCATCTCGGCCACGAGCTCCTCGGTGCCGGGACGTCCGTCCGCTCCGCCCCTTCTCCTTCAGCGGCTACGACTGGGCCGTCCGGTTCTTGCCCAACGGCGGCGCTGGTGCTCCTCGATCTCCTGATCCTGACCAAGAACCCGCCGCCGCGGCGAGGGCGTCCCGCATTCCTTCAGGGCCGGAGAGGAGAAGAATGGCGGCCACAACGTCGAGCTCGTCGTTGGCCACGGAGAGGGCCAAGCCACTGGCTCCCACCACGCCGCCGAACGCGAGGAGTTCGGCCACGAGCCAGCGCATACCCGTGCAACGCGGAGAACGCGACTGTCACATTGCTCCCGCCGACGAATCGAACGAAGATGGTGGCGACGCGGCACGCGAACGGAGCCGGAGGACGCGCGGCGGGATGGCCGTGATCGAGTTTCGCCGGACCCTCAAGAGCCGTCTACAGCTTGCGGCTGTGCCCTGTGACGGCGCGGCCTGCACCATGCCTCCCCGTCCGCGCGCCCCAATCTGCGACGGCGGCGGCCTCGCTCCGACTCGCTCGTGGCGGAGTCGCGGTCCGCCTCCGCCATGCCTCCACCACGTCCTCTTCTCCGACTCCCCGCGCTGCTCGCCGTCATGTCGCGCCTCCGCGCGCGCCGAGGACGATGATCGTCACGCGCCCGTGGTCCGCGTGCGCCAGCGCCATGGCCCGTGACGCGCACCGCTCCATGTGCCCCGCGGAGCTCCGGGGCGCGCGGCCGGGCAGGTCGAGCGGGTCCCGTGCACGCGCGAGCTCCTCCACGGTGTGTCGCGCATTGGCCTCGGCGCGGACGAGCTCCGCGGCCAACCGGCGCGCGGGCGAGCTCCGCGGCCCGTGCGGCGCGCGGGCGAGAGGTGCGTCGGCGGGCGGGAGGTCGTGCGAGAGAATAATAATGAAAATGTTACTACATATATATAGCACTTTTGTTGATGTGTGGATCTTTTTAAAATTGTACGGTATTGACAGGAATTTGTGACTTGGCTCTTAAATCTCAACACACGGTGCCTGCGGGCCCCACCAGAGCTTGCATGTAACAACGAAAGCTGCCAGATTTGCACCTCTCCATCGATCAGTCCATCGATCCCTTTACTACGTACACCACCATACTGGAAGTGTTTGGTTTTCCAAATTGAGGAAACTGGTAGAAACATCAATTAATATTCCCAATTCTTTACATCAAGTCTTGATTAAAAGTTCATCTACTACATACGGCCTTCCATTTCAAATTGTAGTTTGTTTTAGTTTTCTGATTTCATAAGTATTGTTATACATCTAGACATGCACTATCATCTATTTATATAACAACAATTATGAACTTAAAAAAATTAAATGATCAACATTTTAGAACGGAGGGAGTGTAATGGACAGGCTCGAGCTATTCGCTGACAATACGTATATGGGAAAAAAACAAAAAAATTGAGATGTTTGGCACAAGCACGTACGACAATGTTTCGGCAAAGCAATTAATTAGAGCATCTCTAACAGCTCCCCTACTTATTTTTCTGGCAACAACAGAAAAACACTCTCCAATAGTTCCTCATCTCAGGTTGCCATTTGTCCCAAGTTCAGAAAAAAGCCTCCGCGTGCGCATATATACGTGCTCGTATCCGCGGCGCATCCGTTCGTATCAGAAGAGGTGGAAGGACATAAACATAATTTTGTTTCTGTCTTAGGGACATGTTCCTGATGTAAGTTTTCAAGTGGCAAAAAAAATTATTGTATATAATAGGGATCATCTTTCATGCATGCATGCAAAATAATTGTTGCAAACTACAAAAACTGTACACATTCGGATAGTGATGGAACAGACAAAAGGTAGATCAGTATACGTACAGACGATCAGTTGCAAACTCAACTTAATTATTAGCTCAATTGATAAGTTTCTTTTTTACTGGAATTACTCATATCATGGTTCGAGTTGAGAACTCGACACTGGTGTTCGTATTTTGTATTTTTTAGATTTATTTCAGAATTTAACCAACATATTTTTTTATGATAAGCGATGTGCCTACGTACTAATAGCGAAACGTTAGTGGTGACTTCGTCAATCGATCGAGGATTTGGTGGTTCGGTCTTTCGGAGGTGCTCATCTCTAGTAGGGTTAATGGTTCGTAGTGACATGTGTGTGTATATGTATATGTTCTATGTATGTGTGTACAGAGACACTACACAAGGCGGCAGTCAGCCAGTCACAACTCACAAGTCACACAACAAGGTAATAAGATGCGGGTTCTCCTGCAGGGTGAGCCACAGATCCTGCCACTCAAGCTGCGCCTGCACCATTTCCTCATCCGCGGCCAAGACTTCATGGGGCACGCCGCCGCCGTCTGGAAGCAGGCTGCTGCTGCTGCTTGTGTTCTCATGGTGGTAGTAGTCGTAGTCGCCGGCGGCGTCATCGTCGTCATCCCAGTGGTCCGAGTCCGTCATTGTTGCCGCCGGCGCCGTATCCTCGTTGAAGTCATCAGCAGGTGCTGCGTTGTTATTGCTGATGATGAGCTGAGATGGCGGCGGCGGAGTCGTCGGTGCTCGGGGAACGACGGCGGCGGTGGTGGCACTGGCAGGCTCCAGAATAAGCTGCAGGGACAGCAGCAAATCCTGCCAGTCACCACCACCAGGCAGGTGCTGCTGCGACGCCGCCAGCTCCGCCACCGCGACAGCGACTTGGCGGGGAACGCCGCCGCCGCCGCCGTCGTATCGAAGCAGCAGGCCGCTGATCAGGTCCTGGAAGTTGTACTCCGCGCCCGCTGCAACCAAACGACGACCTGTAGTGCATGCATGCAAGTAATACAAGTAGAGAGAATATAGCTACGCGTATACACGTACGTACCCAACACACACACACAAAATATATATACATCAATCAGTCATCAGCTGGTACGTACTGACACTAGTGTTGCTGAGCGGCGGCGGCGATTGACGACGGGCCCTGCGGGCGTCATCGGCCACCTTCTTGACGAATCGAGCGGCGGCCCTGGTCGGCAGGCTGTTGCAGGCCCTGGTGAGGTGGCGCTGCATGTGCGAAGTGCCGCCGCTGCTGGTGGCGCTCATCACCGTCCCGCAGCTGCTGCACTTGGCCTTCGTCTCGTCGTCCAGCAGTGCCACCGCCGCCGCCGCTGCTGCTGCAGGGAGGTCGGCGTGTTGTGGAGCTGGAAAACCCTTCGTATTGTTACATGCTGAGAGAAATAGAAATCAATGTTTTGTAGTGGGGTGTTTGTGTATACTTTAATATAGATAGATATATAGATTTTTTTAGATTGTACGGTGCAAACAATTAAGAAGATGTGGTTGCACCGTATGTGAGAAGTATATAGTTTAATATAGATATAGAATTAGCTATCAATGCATCTTGGTAGGGTGCTTAGTGGAGGATGACGCGCTGCGATAATTAGCAATCAATGCATCTTTGTGGGGTGCTTAGTGGAGGATGACGTGGCGCGTTGGTGGAGGATGACGTGGCATGTTGAGGATTGAGAGAATTCCTTAGTGGGGAGCGCTAATATAGTTTTGTATGATATGACAAGTTTGCTCCGTGATATCGTATGCTTTGTTTGGGAGCCCTCCCCAACCTTCCTCGGGTGATGCTAGAGCAAGTTACAAATATGGTGAAATTTTATTTTTAATAGTAGTTTTTTAAATTTTTGTGGGCGCCTAGCTTCGCCTCTTGCCTTCCTCCAAACAAATAAATTGCTTTTGAATGTTTTGGTGAGCCCGGTTCGGCCAGGACGACCAAACTATAAACTAGCTGCTCCCTCTGTCACACAAAGAGTGTCGATTTTGATTTCTTATCAATCAAACTATTTGAAGTTTGACCAAATTTACAATGAAGATCATCAATATTTTTAACATCAAATAGGTATGCTATGAAAATATATTTCACAATGGATCTAATGAAACTTGTTAGACATAAAAAATATTGATATATTTTTTCTATAAACTTGGTCAAACATAAGACGGTTTGACTAAGGACAAGACCAAAGCGACACTCTTTCCGGAACGGGGGAGTGCATGTAGAAAATCCAGTTTGGAGCACGGCCGGTGCTTTTCTCTATGCATGCATGCTTTCTACAATGACAAGGCACGATGGTCTGAAAATTGAAAAAAAAATAGCTAGCTATTAATCTTACCTATCACCAAATCAAAGAACTAGAGCATGCAAAGCTCAATGTTATCATTGGTAACTTACTGTCTTCTGTAATAAACATGTGTTGTAATATAATGTTGTGATCATCATTGGCAAACATACATGTATAGGATATATGTATATATACATATACATGTTTAGCTATATACATACGTACGATACTTAGCAGCTGGAATGGCGCTGGTCCCCCGTTTGGTGTTTGGAGTTTGGATGCTGGAGCTGGAGAACAGCACCAGCATCACAGCAGAACGTACTGCATGCAAGCTAGCTAGTATCTCCCGTTCTAAGGACGACGACGAAGGAACGTACGGATCGGATCGGCCGCCATTAGAGAGGGTGGCGGCTTCTTCCATTGGGCCGGTAACCGTGAGTGACAACCCAACAACTCAACCAGGCCGGAGCAACGAACGGTTGCCGGCTCGCCGCCATGCATGGATGGGATGGGCTATCTTGCTGCATCGCTTCATCATGGGTGGATAAAATGTAGAAAGAAAGGCCTCCTTCCTCATCCTGTCAACAAGAAGCTGCCAAAAGAATGAGATGCTCAATCCCAGACCTTCCTGGTCTGAGGTACTACTGAATGAAAAACTGATGATGCAACCTTAGAATGCACGCTTTATATATGTTGCTACTAGGCTGCTAGCTAGCTGGACACTGTTATTGTTTAAGTAGAGAATTAATGGATCTTTAAATTTTTATAGTGCTGCAATTTGTTCACAGACCGACACTCCTAACTACTGAATATTATTGGCTTTGCTTTGCTTAACACTAATAACAGTAACTGGTCTCTCTGCAAAGGTTGGTAATGTCACAGCTGCATGTCTCCAGATTGCAGAATGAACAGCTATATATGGTAGCACGCCTCCATCAGAGTCTTTCTCCAGATTGTCAATATTGCTTGACATTCACTGCAATCATCTTCTGTGGTTTACTGTTTTCCTTTTTACTGTCATAGGGTAGTCTCAACTCTCAACCAAAGGACACAGTCATATATAGTTTCCATACGTTCCACGTCATTAAGAAACTAGTACTTGAATTTAATATTACTCATCTCTCATTATGTCTTTGATGGTGTGTAGAAACTAGGTATTATATACCAATTAACCAGCCCAACCTGTCGATCTAGTCTAGACTAGGCCCATCCCAACCTAATAATCCAAAAGCAGCGGAGCTCGCGGCCATCTGCGCCAGTCGGTCCTTCCACTCGGCGAGGGCCTCACGACCGGCTGCTCGGTGCTCGACGTAGACTCCGGTGGTGGAACTTGCGGCCGCCAGCACCTCCAACATGTCCTTGCCGTCGTGGTGCTCCAAGGGTCCGGACAGCGGCCGCCCGCCCAACTTGTCCTCACGTCCCCAGCAGCCGCTGCGGTGGTCAGGTATGGCCTCCTCTCGGTGCTCTCTGTTGTGCTGCAGCAGGTGGGCTGTGAATCACCGGGAGAAATCCTAGCCTGGCTTTGTGCCAGTGCCGGCAACGACGACACCTTTAGGTGTCGTTCTTCCTCCTTGGAGGCGTTGTCCTGAGGCGATTCCCAATTTGAGAGGATATGCTAGTTCAGATGTGTGACCGTCAGAAGAAATCCTAGCTTGGCTTTGTGCCAGTGCGTTCAATGGTGACACCCTTGGCGCCGCTTATCCTCCACGGAGGCATTAACGAGATGTCACTCTGCTCAGTTACTCGGTCCCCTGGTGTCTCTTGCCAGTCTTGCTTCTACACCCCCTCCCTACTCTTCATGGGCGAGACCAGCACCGATGATTGGTTGCAATTGTGGTTTGAAAGTTCTACCGTCGGCACCTATGCTTCGTTGATGCTCTCCTTATTGGTGGTGACAGTAAATCAATTGTCGGGTGGTGATCCATCGCTTCCATCATTCCTCTTCAAGGATTCCTACCCTTGAATGGCGTTGGATGATGGTACGTGGAGCCCGGATATGCTGGAGGGGTCGCCATTACCTTCAAGGGAGGTTGTCGTTTTTTGGCGAACCTTAGTTTGCGTACCTTTTGCCGCCTTTAGTCCCCATTCCGCTTGTTAGGCCTCAAATGGAGGGTAAGCAGCGGGACGGCGTAGCCACGAGGGGTGGTGCAGGGTGCAAAGGCCATGAAGGAGTCGGGAAGCAAGTTTTTCGACGGTGGCGCTATTCAACAATCGGCGGTGATCAATTAGATGTGCCATGCTTTGTTCTTATTTATGTTAGTGAGTGGTGTGTTGTACTTTGGTGTTGTACCCTTTCACTTTGTCTTTACCTTTTACTGTTGAATCCATCTCTGTAAGGCTTCTTGGCTTTCCACAAGCCCTTTAATGAAAATTCAGTGAGGATGCCCCCCACGACCCGTCAAAAATCGGAAAGCCATGTTGGCCTGCGCCACCGGCAACAAGCTCCATCACCCGGCGATTGAGGGCTGATCATGCTGGTGATGGTGCAGGACCTCTAGGAGACGGCCCCCCTAGAGGAGACATCCTCAAGGGAGGATGCACCGGAGGGCGCAGCGCAAACGACGACGCGTAGAAAGTGGCCGGGTAGGCTGGCCGTGACGAGGACGATGGTGCCTGGTAGGAACGACGGCCGGTGGCGAGCCGGAGGACGGGGGTACCGTGGAAACAGGGGTAGAGCCGGGTTGCCGCGGTTGTTGACCGCAGCAAGGGACCTTGTGGTGATGGCCTGCATCCTATCCACGTCTGCTCGATCTCTTGGTGTGACATGAGGTTCAGCCTCGCCTTCGACTCCCCTATAAAACGTGAAAGGTCCGCAATCACGTCGAACTGCAAAAAAATTATTAGTAAATGTTAGAATGTTAAGTACCATAAGAAAAATTAGTTGCATTTTCAAACTCACCGCCGCTGGCGTCGTGGTGCGATCCCGCCGCAGCGGCACGGGACACTAGAACGATCGCCTCACCGCGTCCGAACGGCGGTGGCGTGGTGGAACGTACATCACACGCGTCCGAGTCCTCGGGGTGTATTACTGGATGTACGCCTCCCACGCTGTGTCGTCGTGGGGCCGGTCCTCGGTGACGACGTTCTGCGACGTGGTAGCCCAACCGTCCACGTACGTCTGCACCTTCTAAACCCAAGAAACACGCCCCGAAACTCCCCTCTGAGATCAACTACGACGAATTAAACATATTTGTCAGCAGCTAAAATCTTCGAACGTTGAATTAAATTTAAAAATTGACGAGAACTCACCTATGGTGGGCGCTAGGAACAGTGCACCACAGCACGCGACTCTGGTAGAGGCCGAATCGCCTCAAGACCCCGACGGTGTACTCCTCCACGCACATGTCGAATAAGAATGGCGTCCTCGTCATCCAAGAGGCCGGTCTCGGAAGCACAAAGACGAGAGGCCCTGTGGTGCGCGGGTCGCAATAGCCTCCTCTGAGTACGGCGTCCACCTGACGTCCGTCCGTGAGAGAGTCGAACTGACCGACGAAGTCATTGTACGCCCTCTTCGTATGGTCGTGAGCGTACGAGGTCTGCATACAAAAGAAATGTGAACCCTAAATGTGGATTGAACAAACTAGACAAAATGGAGAGACAAATTGAAAGTGAAAGGTAAGAAATTACCGTCCGGAGGCACCACACCGAGCCCTTGGTGAAACGGTCGAGGGGGTCGTGGCCCTCTGGTAGGGGCTCGTCTGCAGGTGGAGGACGGCCGACCAATCGTAAATCGCTTGTGGTACCAGAGCTGAAGAAGGAAAGGACAGCCGAGAAGGATCGCCTCCGCCGAACGACCCTTCAACACCCCCGAGCACAGGCCCCTATACGTGCCCGCAAGAACAGAGTTGCCCCAACTGATCTTGGGCACGACGTCCAAGGGCGCGTCGGCGATCCTCTGAGCGTGGGGGATCAAGTACCTCGCCACCGCGTCACCCTGCGAACCGCAGAACAACATGAACCCAAACAGCCACAATATGTACGCCTCGAAGAACCTGTCGACTGTCTTGGGCTCGGCGTCATCTGCTAGGTAATCAGCCTGCACAAACAAAATCAAACGTTAGTTACATTGTCTCCATATCTTCAAAAACGAAGAAAATATGAGGTAAAGGTACGACACGAAGCTGCAACCAGGTCAAGGTGGGTCCGTGAGGGTTCGTGAACTCCTGGTACGGGGCGGGGGCGCGATCGTTCTGAGGAACGTTCGCGAACCGAGCGAGGAACTCAGTACGCCACTCGTCGGAGATGTCCACAGCTGCCGCTCGCCACAAGGAAGGCCCATCATCAGGACGTGTCTCAAGAGTCGGCGTCATCTCGCCGACGGTGAAGTGGAACGGCGTCTCCGCCTCCGGTGGTCCGTGGACCGAGGAGGGTGAAGTCATCATCCGAACCATGTCATGTGATCCTTCCGAGGAATCGCGTCCCCGCAGCCTGTCTCCTCGATTAACCGCTACACAAAGAGTCTCCAATCAAATAAGGTAAATTTATTAGTTACAACAAAAGGATAAATGAAGGTACAAACAATCAATAGCGTAGCATTAGTTCACGTGCTTGGTAACCCAAAGGTAGTGGATCGGCAACAACGTGCACGTAGTGCGAGAGCGCACGTGTCCAAGATCCTCTCCGAGGACGGCGGACAGGAACAAGCGGTGCCTGCGGTCGACCTCCCTATCCAACAACTCAGGCGTCACGTACGCGTCAACCTCGGCCTCAGCACGGCTGAGCTGAGCTGAGCTCGAGCCTCACAGGCTTGAGCTCGAGCCTCGGCACACCGAGCTTGAGCACAAAATTAAATATACAATTAAAAAACCAGATAAAGTAATTTCTACATTTTCTAGAACATGTAAAATATTTTTCTACATTGTCTACATTTTTGTAAACGAGATAAAGTAATTTTCTAGAATTTCAAAAGAAGCTTAAGTATTTTGGTACAATTTGTAGAACAGATAAACTAATTTTCAACATTTTCAACATTTTCTAAACAAGTTAAAGTAATTTTCTAGATTTTCTAGGCAAGATAAAGTAATTTTCGACAATTTCCTAAATAGGTAAATTATTTTTCTAGAATTTCTAAAGAAGGTAAAGTAATTTCTACAATTTCTAGAACAGATAAACTAATTTTCTACATTTTCTAAACAAGATAAATTAATTTTCTATATTTTCTAATCAAACTAAAGTAATTCAACAATTTTCTGAACAGATAAACTAATTTTCTACATTCTCTACATTTTGTAAAAGAGATAAAGTAATTTTCTAAAATTTCTAAACATGCTAATGTAATTTCTACAATTTCTAGAAAACAGATAAACTAATTTCTATATTTTCTAAACAAACTAAAGTAATTTCAACAATTTACTGAACAGATAAACTAATTTTCTACATTCTCTAAACTAAAAAACTAATTTTCTAAATTTCTATATAAAAAACTAATTTTCTAAATCTAAACTAATTAAATTAACTAATTTCTAATTAAAAACTAATTTTCTACACTAATTACACTATCCTAAACTAATTAAACTAATTAAATAAAAAGGAAGAAGACTTACGTGAGAGGCGTGGCAGGGGGTGAGGACGGCAGGTATATAGGCGGTGCCGTCACCACTTGGCCAGACTCATCGTGGCGATGGCGGTAAGGTGCCATGGGGCCCACACCGACTGGCCTGGTGGCCTTACCCACGGCGGTTGACGTCTTTGCCCGCCGTGGCTACAGTGGAGTTTATCCGCCGTGGCCCACGGCCACAGTGGTGGATGTATATTTTTGATAAATTTCAAAACGGTCGCATAAATTTGCAAATTGGAATAAAAAATATAAAAAAATTTTCCCATACATGGATCTGATTTCGGCCCGAAACCTATCTCGAGCTGGGCCTAGGCCCAAATGTAGACATACGGTGTAAAATACCTGCAAGATTTCTGATGTAGCCTGAGTCAAAGCTTTCTAGGAAAGTTAAAAGGATATAATGCCAGAAGCCCAGAACCATCAACTATAAAAATCAACGCATGGGCCATTCTCCAGTTGAAAAACAACAAATGTATGTTTACAGGACAGCAATAAACCATGTACAGCAGCGCATGCTAAAAAGGACCTCTAAAGTCTTCGTCCCAATGAATGATTTGCCACCTCCATTCTTCTACAACACATGGTACAAAATTCCTATGCTTCAAGCACATTTAAATGGAGGAGATCGCTGTCATGTGAGGCATCCTACATGAACATGCCTGACCTGCACGGATTTTACCCGCTCAAGCGCTGGCCACCTTTTCTGTTTTCTTCTCCAGGATAGAGCTCAGCTGCTTGTCGATCTCGGCAAACACAGCGTCCACTGTGGCATCTCCTTTCACCTAAATTACACAAGTCAGTGACAAAACAAAGGTTTGAATGCTGATTGCTTGATTGCAGAGATAGCTAATTCAAAAGCATGATCATTGAAGGGTTGTAATCTGGCATCACACGAAGAAAGTTAACAAGTTGTATGTCACCTTTGAGGCATTGATTCTACATGATATAACATACAAGGTTACGACTGCATGCAAATTTGACAATGACACATCAAATTAGGCACAGAGGAATACTACACTGACAGTCTGACACTGGTACTAGAAACTACATACCAAGAAGCAACTGAGAAATAGGTAATACACTAGCGGCACAGAGGCAACAGAGGAATTAACAATGGCAAGCAGTACTCCATCTAACTATGAGAACCAAAACAAAAATATATATCTCTGCAGTTACTGAAAAATGAGGACATCAGATTAATCTGTGCTAGGATAACTTTATGACAACATCAAGCAGAAATGCATATCAGTATTGAGAGAACTGATGAAGCAGAGAGTTTGCAATTGAAAGAGATGGCACCTACTTTGAAAATAAGAGCCTCATATGTTGATAGCAATGACTCAACATTTTGATAGTAAGTCTGCAGCCTCAGCTTAACCTGTAAAACAGCAAAAACAACATGTGTTAGAAGTGGATTCCCATAACCATATTTATTGATCTCACAATCCAACTAAACAGTTGCAGTTTATGAGAAATATCTGGTGGAACAAAGAATAAGCAAACTCAATATACACTCTACATGAAAATTCAATCATCATAATACACAGTTGAAGTAGCAGCATCCTATATCAGTATGTCTACCACATGAATCAAAATTATATACCATAACAATAACTACAGCACACTAACAGATGACAGCAAAAAGAAAAGCCCTTCACCATCAGAGGAAATGATTGCACACTAGAAATGTACAAGTTTAAAGCATCGATGTCAGGTGCTTTCACCTCTCAAAAGAAAATGTTAAGTGTGTCAGTGGGCTCGAATATATATGCAATGAATACTTTGGATATGGCCAGTAGGTCCATGATAGAATACATTTGACCTTGTTGACTTAGTAGAAGACCAAACAAAGACACCTTGCAGTAACACTGCAACTCCTAATAAGCAATTACATCCTGTTTGATGATAAATTCCTGTTTCCTTTAGATAATAATTTTACCAATAGCCATTACAGATCTGTACCTTTTCTTCTGTGTCATCAAACCTCTGTGTAAGCCTTGACGCAATTTCTTCATTCTCTGGTGGAGAGTACTTCAAATGATATATTTTCCCCGTGACAGGATCACTTCGTCTTCCAACCACCCTTTCAACAAGGAGTTCATCTGGAACCTAGGTTGGCAAAGAATGAGCTAAAGTTACACATTTTCTGATCAAACAAAGCTAATTCAGGCCATTCCTGTTCAATGGGCTGAAAATAGCCAACAGCAGTGTTTAACGAAATATATTTAAACTACTAGTAAGAGTAATGTCACAAAATAATCTAAAGGCCAGAAACGATTTGGATTATGTGTCATTAATTTGATCTAGCCGGACACTTACATCTAACAAAAGGAAAGTATCAGGCCGGATTCCAAGAGTTTCCAATGCCATGGCCTGTGAATAGCTTCTCGGGTACCCGTCCAATAGCCAACCGTTTTCTTGAGCATCCGGTTGCAAAAGGCGTCCCTTAACCATCTGTCAGAAACAAAAAATTGTTTATTTTTAGGAGCATTGATAGCAACTTGAAATCACATCAATGGATAATGTTGAAATAAAAAGTTGCCTACATTGACTACGATCTCATCAGGCACCAGCGCACCCTTCTCCATGAATTCCTTGGCCTGCTTCCCATTGTCGGTCCCAGCAGCGATCTCCGCCCGTAGCAAATCTCCAGCAGAGATGTGCACCAAACCGTACTGCCAAAACCACAAGTACAAACAACATGAGGCGTTCTGAAGCGAAGAATTCTGAAATGCTAGCATACAAGGTTGTTAATGAATCCACGACATACTTTGGCCTTGATGAGCTCGCACTGCGTGCCCTTGCCGGACGCGGGAGCCCCTGATATCATGACCTTGAGAGGGTCAGCCAACGCTGTAACCACAACCTGAAATGAAGAAGGGGACAGTAAGAATTCTGCGGTGGAGTAACTCGTGTAATTGATTATCCAGAAAACTCCACGGAGATGGATTGCCTAGGTTTAGCAAGATCTGTGCCGGGGTTCCCCAATACCCCCAAGGAATGTCCGGAGAATCCTCCAAACCTGAGCAAGCAATACATGTGCTCCGCCTCCCCTTGTGCTACGTTAGCTAGTAACGGGACCAGATCGAAGCGAACTACACGGAGAAAGAAAGGAATCACCTTGCTCGCCCGGCGCGAGGACCGGGTCGCCGGCGAGCGGTGGCCGGCGGCGCGGAGCCGGAGGGAGCGGGAGCTGGGTGGCGCGCCGAGGAAGAGGACTCGGCCCTGGGAACCCGGCCTCTGGGCCGTCGATTGCGGCGGCGAGAGGGAGGCCCCAGAGGCGGTGCAGGCGGCGGCCATGGAGGAAGCCATGGGCGGCGACGGCGGAGCGGAGGCGGAAGAAGACCAGACGGCGAGACGGTAGACAGAAAACAAAGGGAGTTGCGGCCTTTATTAATCCCCATTTTTATTTCTAGTTTCATCAGACAAAATCATTTTTTTTTATTTTTTGAGGCCTCAAACTCGACTTGTTTTCTTGTGGCAATAGGAAAAGGGAGGAGGAGATCGAACTAGGACAAAACGCCGACAGCAATGCCTGAGGCCAAGGGCAATTCTTCAGAAAAATACAGAGCTATGTGATGAGGTTCAGGGGTATGTGATCAGAAATGGAGGAGGCTTTGCTGATGGATGCTGCTCCACTGGCAAGTGATAGCGTGTTTTATGGGGAAGCAAAAGGTGCAACTGGAAACAGACTCGATGTCGATCGATCCTCATTTTTCGAAAAATATGTCGATCGATGCTCAACGGTGGTCAGTCAGCGTTTGCACAAGACTGCAATCCGTCAGTGCCCATTTCCAGCGCGTGTCAGCAAGTTTCTTCATTTTCCTTGGTCAAGCTCAAGCAGCACATGTTTCTTTTTCCTATCTTTTTTAACCCGGACCGGAGAGAAATGGCAGACCTGACCATCACAAAGAAGAAGAAGAAGAAAGAAGAAGAAATGGCAGACCAAACAAAGATGATCCATCAGAACTGCATTTTTGGTATAGGATGCTGCAATAGCTCTGCCAAGAGCTCATCTGCATTTTCAGCTCTGAGAAATTAGGTAAAAAGGAAGAAGGCGTCTGCATTCCTTCTTGGTAGGATGCTGCAATTGCTGAAATGCTGATCCACAACTGTATCCTGTCTGCTCATCTGCAGCAGAAAATCATGGGTGCCTTCGGTGCCAGTGTTCAGAGCATGGAACTGCAACAACCAAGAGCCTCAAAGCAGCAACAGAATGCAGTAGCACTACGCCGCTACATCCTGCATACGTGGAACACAATTTTATACTGCCTTTTATCATCCTTCCTGTCTCTGTTACCTGTTTCACTTTCACAGTTGCGCTTGAGCAATAAGCTGAGTGGCAGTTCCTGTCTGTCTACAACAACAAAGCATGCCTACCTCCTCAAAGTGTACTCTACATTGTATTGCAGGTCGCTGTACAGCCTGCATTGCTGGAAGGATAGGGCATGCATCCAATTTCTATGTGCACTTGAAACTTGCAAAGCTGCTGACTTTCAGGAAAAGAGAAAGGAGCTGCCGAAAATCCTGATTAGTGATTGCCATGCAGGCATGCAGCCATCCACAACCCACTGTATTTTGATTCTTGAGACATGTTAGTCTCAGCGCTACAGTATCTAGAACTGCCTGCCAGATTGTCTGTAGGACTCCAACAAATTAATAGGGATAAATAATTGGTTGGAAAAATCAAGATTTGTTTGTAATGAGAAATGTACTTTTCACTCTGGTTCGCAAAAAGTGATATTATTTTTGTAGTTGGAAACTGTGGCTGCTTTTTTTTGGGTTCTCTGCAAATATGGCCAACTTTTTAATTGACTACTGTGTTGATAGCTAATCTGAAAATATGCTGTTAGATAAGAAACTATTGCATATATTATTTGTTTCTAGATAAATATGTGCAGTAATATCAGCTTTTTTTTCTGAACAATGTAATATCAGAATATTTGTCAGTACTTTTCAAATTTCACTGCATAAAGAACTAGCTTCTACTAATTTCGAGGTTTTATTGCCATGAAACCATATGCCTTGCTTCTACATGTATTTTTAAGTGAACTGAGGTAAGAATAGGTAACCCACTTGTCAGGTAGATTGGTCCAATTTATGAAAGTACAGATCCATTTGTTTCAGTGCCAATTCTTGCCTTGTGGAGTAGAACTGAAGAATCATCAAATTACTTTACCTAAAGTTATTTATTACTTTTGACAACTCCTAATGCCCCTGACTTTATTCCCGTAGTTGTTCAATAGAGGACCGCTGTTACGATAACATGAGACACTAGGAGCTAATGCGCAATTCGGTTGCAGTTGGATCACCACACACCACTTACGTGCGGCAATGTCTAAATCTACTTTACTGCACACCCATTGTGGTAAGAATTACCAGCTAATTTTGGGGTTTCCTTTTTTAAGAAGATGAAATTCACTATGGTTGGAGCAAATAAGAAAGAAAGCGTCTTGATTCTCGAGACATGTTCATGTTCAGAGTTACAGTTATCTAAAACTGCCTACCAATTTGTCTGCAAGATTCCCAGAAAATAAATGGGAATAAATATTTGGTTATAAGAAATTTAAGATTCCCAGAAAACTGCCTAACGAGAAATGCCTTTTCCTCTGGTTCACAACAAGTCAACAAACGATATTGTTTTTGTGGTTGGAAACTGTTGCTCCTTTTTTGGTTCTCTGCAAACGTGAGGAACTTTTATTTTTGGAGGAACCTGAGCAACTTTTCGACCGACTCTGCTATACTGATACTTAATCGGAAAAATATACTGCTCGAGATAAGGAACTTGCGCATAGCTTATTTGTTTTTCGATTTACACAATACAATAGACACTCACAACGCACACTTATCCTTATATGAATACGCACGCAAACCCTACCTCTAGGACATCTTGACGATTGAGCCGGCAAATCCTCAGATTGACGTCACCACGGGGCCTATTGTCGGCAGGGACGTCATCCTCTGCTTGAAAGCCTGCGCAGTTAAATCTTGAGAAATTCGCTCCCGAGTCAGACTCGGGACTGAGGTGCTAGGGGCTCTTCTAGGCTCTGAGCCCTTTCAGCGCATAGCATTATTAATGTGCACCTTGGTGAGCAGACAGACTCATTCATTTGGACAAAGTCCAAGAGTTTCTCTGTAAAAGCCATGTATAATGATCTAGTGGTCGGGAATGCCTCCCACCTTAACATGGATGCTTGCAAAGCGAAAGTACCCCTAAAAATCAAGATTTTTCTTTGGTATTTGTGGAAGGGTGTTATCTTGACTAAAGATAATTTAGCTAAGAGGCAGTAGAAGGGATGTACTCGTTGTTGCTTTTGTAGTGAACATAAGACTATTAAACATCTCTTTTTTGATTGTCCAATGGCTAGATTGATGTGGTTTGCAATCAGTGTCACTTTTGGGATTACAAAACCTGCTAATACTGTTACCCTCTTTGGCCCTTGGCTTAGAAGTTTTGCGCGTAAGCAAAGGGCTTTAGTAATTGTGGGGGTAGCTGCTTTTGTTGGGCGTTATGGTTCGAGAAATGATGTTGTATTCCAAAAATCAAAATCTAAGTCTATTATGCAGGTGATGTTTAGGGGAACCTTCTGGATCAGGAGTTGGTCCATATTATCTAGAGAAGAAGGTGCATCTTGAGAGAAGGATGCCGGTGTTTGGAGACTTGTGCATTGGAGTTTCTCAAGAGTAGCGGGTGGAACGTTGTAAAGCGTATTCAAGCCTAGGTTATCTTGCTTTTAGCTATCTTTCTTATCTTTGTAAGTTGATGTCTGGTTGCTTAGCTAGAGGGTCTGTGCAACGCGTCTGCTAGTGTCCGGTGTTTAGACCTGGTTGTAGCGTCATGGTTGTTGGCAATCTATGTACTGCAGGTCTGTTGGTTCGTGTATGGTTGTAGACGGTCACTTGTGACTGTTGAGACCGGAATTTATCCTTAATCTAAACAAAATAAGCTCAAACAACACACAGTAAATACCTTTTGGCTCTATAAGAGCTGTACATAATGCAATAGAGTGCAAGAAAGAAAGAAAGCATCTCGAGACACATGTTCATGTCCAGCGTTACACTTACCTAAAAGTGCCTGCCAAATTTCCTGCAGGACAAGGAAAAAGCATAGCTCCAAGCCCGAAGCCAGAAGGTGAGTGGACTGAATTTTCAGTTGGAGGTCCAGTAGCCACTGTCTCCCCTACAGAACACAAGGTCAGGCAAAACTACACAAGCAACTCTTGCAAACGGTGAGGAGATGTCCATCCATTTGAACCACTCGCATATCGGCATATTGATCAGTTCGATGCACTCAAATCTGGGGGCACTTGTCGCCCATTGTGATTGCGCTGTCCATTCTTCAAGCAATTTACGATGTGCTCTACTGAATCTCTCAAACAACAGAGTTTGTCATGAACAAAAGAAAAGGAGAAGACTAGGGCCTTAGTGTTCCTGCTATGCGTCCGTATCGCATCGCCTGGGTTAATTACAATTGGATGCATGCCCACCAACTCAACAACGGCATCTCCTGATGGTTGCAGGTGGCCATCTTGCAAGAGCAATGGCAAGCCTGACGGGGCCTGACAGAATCCGACGAAATGTGATGCGAAAGGGTCTCTACCTCGCCTACCCAGCGCGGAGCCAGTCGCCGTATTCTCAGAGCCGCGGTTGCGCCCTTGCCGGCGCCGGCTGACCCGGAGAGCGCTCACCGCTGGCTACCAAACCAAGCCGCCATTCCCGGCCATGCGAGCTCGGAGCTCGTTCGTCTCGGATTCGTCCAATTGGGACGCGCCTCCACTGCTCTCAGGATTCAGAGGGAGCGACGGGATGTTCTGAACTTCTGGTGTTCAGCCTTTGCGGCGGCGGCGGCTCCGGTCGCGCGGGAGGACGACGGGACCATCCAAAACGAAAACCAGGGGCCAATTTGCAAATATCCTCGCGATCCAGTTTAGGGGTCTTTATGTACAATATTAGGGGGTTAAACGAAAATAATTGGATCGCGAGTATTAATCGCGATCCAAATTAGGGTCCTATATGTAAACACTGAGGGTAAATTTGCAAATATTCGGATCTGTTCGCAGAAACCCCCTGGCGGCGGCAGCGCACCTGGCGAGATTGCCGGCGGCCGCCGCCATCCATGATCGAAAACTTCACGACCTCAGCGTCTCCTCCGGATCCCCTGACCAGCTGCCAATGCTCAGTTGCTCACAGCTCGAGCTGCTCCGGCGGACTGCATGCGATGGAGTGGCCTCCTCATTCCTTGTTCACCTGCAGCTCTCACACTCTACCAACATGCCATCTACCCCTGCTTGAATTGGGCATGAATACTCCATCAGGATTTAATTTCAGCTGGTCACCTTGTGCTTGTGATCTTCTCCAGTGCTGCCTCCTCGAGACCCTTTCTTTGCCTTTTGTCACAAAATGGATGAATTCTTCAGATTTTTCGTTCCTCCATGCCTAGTATTTGTTTCAGGACCTCCTGAGCAGAAGTTTTTACTGCATGCGATGGAGTGGCCTCCTCATTCCTTGTTCACCTGCAGCTCTCACACTCTACCAACATGCCATCTACCTCTGCTTGAATGGCATCTAGCACATGTCGAAGCTTTCCCTGCTCCAGCACCCAGCATGGATCACTTCTCCATCCTCGTCCCTGATAGCAAAGGGACATGCAAGAATTGCGCATGAATGCTCCATCAGGATTTATATTTCAGCAGGTCACCTTGTGCTTGTGATCTTTCCTTTTTGTCACAAAATGGATGGATGAATTCTTCAGGTTTTTTTCATTCTTCCATGCCTAGTGGTTGTTTCAGGACCTCCTTAGCACAAGTTTTTACTGCCAGTATACCCCTCTCTGCTCCTCCAGCCACATTGTTCTTACAAAGTTTTTCCAACCTTTTTGTTTGTTTCCTTCTTAAATTACTGAATGAAGCCTGAGACAGATCAGAATGGGCCAAGCGCCACTCAGCCCATTTGTATGGCAGTTTTATGTTGATCAGTCAGCGTTTGCAGAAGACTGCAATGTGCATCAGGCAGGCAGGCGAAGGAAAGGAAAAGGGTCCCAATTTCCAGCGCGTGTCAGCAAATTGCTCCTCTTTCCTTGGTCAAGCAGCACATGTTTCTTTTCTTATTATTAATTATTACCCGGATCGGGAAAAAAGAGAGCATGGTGTTCCTCTGCTTATGCTTTACTCTGACAGGCCAAACAGAGCTGCAGCATACAACAAGTCAGGCCACATCTGCATTTTAGCTCAAGTAAAAAGGAAGGCATCTGCATTCTTGGTAGGATGCTGCAGTAGCTCATTCACAACCGTATCCTGCTTCAGTGTCGTGTCAGGATTCTTTGCGAGGAACTACAACCAAACAAGAGCTTCAGAGCACCACAAGTCCCCAACCTGCACCTGCTAGTGCTATATCGGTACGATGATCCCAACTGCAATGTTTTCCGTTTCAATCAGGCCCAGACACTTCAGCCCTCACGAAACTGAAAACCATGTGGCAATGCCCGATCAACGCTGCAAGTCAACCATGTGTTCACTTTCACAGTTGCGCTTGAGCACTGAGCTGATGAGTGGCAGACGCAGTACATATCTGTTTACAACAACAAAGCCTGCCTCCTCCATGTCTACTCTACTCTACGGTCTATGGAGTACATTGTATTGCAGGTCGCTGTAACGCCTGCATTGCTGGAAGGAAGGTGCATGCATCCAATTTGTTCATGCATTTGGAAGCAGCAGTTGAAACTTGCAAAGCTGTTGACTTTGTGGAAAAAAGAGGAAAAGGGAAGCTGCTGCAGGCAATCTTTGCTGACTTTGCACCGGTGGGATGAGCAACCAAAACAGCCAAATCCAATCCTTGTCGCGGATCTCGGAAGACAAGATCGGTATGATGGGATGACACTGCAAGTTGTTCCAGTGCTCATCGATCACTCCAACAGTCAACTGAACAGAAGAAACAGCAGGGTATGCATGTTTCGTTCAGGGCTGGATTGACATTGAGGCCTTCCGTTTTGGGGGCTCGATCCAACAACAGAATCCGACGAAATATACCTTCCCAGGGCGGAGTCGGTCGCCGTATTTCTCACAGCCGTGGTTTGCCTGCCTGACCCGGGAGGAAGAGCTCTCGCGGCTGGCTACCAACCAACCAAGCCGCCATTGCCGGCCAAGCGTCGAATGGGCGCGCCTCCACTGCCTCTCATTGCTTCCCGCTCCAGAGGCTGCTGGCTGAGCGCCGGGTGAGTGGGTTCAGCCTTTGCGGCGGCGGCGCTCGTCGCTCGGCCAGGACGAGGCCACATCCAAAACGAAACAAGGGATCGATTTGCAAATATTCGGATCGCGATTATTAATCGCGATCCAATGCAGGGGTCTAAATGCAAAATTTGGGGCAGTATGTAAATATTCGGATCGCGACTATTATTCGCGATCCAAGTTAAAGTCTATTTGGAAAAGATGAGGGTAATCTGCAAATATTTGGGTCGCGACTATTGATCGTAATCCAAATCAGGGGGCTATTTGCAAACCTTCCGGGCGGCGGCGTCACACTGACACACCCGGCGAGATCGGCGGCGGGCGGCGGCATCCATCCCGTGCTCCCCCTGCGTAAGATCCAATACCTCAGAGTCTCAGACACCTCCTTCGGAAGTTCGTATCCCCTCACCCGCGGCCGGCGAGCTGTTCCGACGGATATGCTGCTGCGGGTGGGCTGCGCCGGCGGACTGCGGCCGCTTGGCCCCCATTGCAGAAGAGTTCACAGCTCAATCTCCAACTGAGCACGTACGTCGTTTCATAATCCTTCTCCTTTTCCAGTTTCTTCGTTTCATTGCTCTTCATTATCGGCAAGAATAAACTTGAGAATCCAATTCAGAGAAGGATTCTTGATGTTCTTGGAGTGGGCCACGCGGCGCAACGCGGATGCCAATCCAATACTGTACAATCAGGACGAACATTGGTGACAAGAGCTTCTGCAGCAGGCTATGTAACAGGTACTATCTCCTTGCCAATTAGTACCTGAATCTTTCTCATGTCCCAATAATTAGTGGCTCCTGTAGTCTTACAGTTGTAAAGATCACACACGACAAATCAGATCAGGAGCAACTAGTAGCTAGCTGATCCTGACTCATCATCATTGTGAGCCTGAATCGTGTGCGGCGGTGTTTAACACCACCAAGTCAACAAAAGCTTCTCATCAGGTCCACAAATGTCCTGAAAATGGCATAGCATGTACATCAGACAGGACATGTTGCTGCATTACCTATCAACCTGCCTACTCCTTAAGCACTAAGTAAGAAATCTGTGCCAAAGGGGAAAAGGGTTATTCCAGTGGCTAGTATTATACCATGGTTTTTGGATGGGACAAGATACTCTTAGGGAGCGTTAACAAGCAATAATGATATGCAAAATTAGGCGGCCAATCATGGTAGAATGGAACTTACAAGGGGCTACTAGCTGCCTAATAGGTCTGTGCTTTGCACCGATGCGTAGGTTAGTGATCCTTGATATACGAGATGTCCTGATAAAGAAGATGCATGCAATGCAAGTGGGTAAAGCTGATTGGTGAAAAGTTGAGTTTCTTTCGAGTAAAGCTTCTCGTGTTACATGTAAAGAACAGATTCTGAACATTACCATGTTAACATGGCATGTGAGGAGCTGTCACTGTGTTCAGAGGATCAAGAGCAATCGTAATAGTTACAACCTACTTTTCTTGGTTATATAAGGGATAGTACGATTCGATTGATTCTTTGGGCTCTCCTTTTCTCGAATGGGGATTTTGAAGCATATGTAGGCATCATGGAACCATATGCCTTGCTTCTACAATCTACATCTATTTTAAATGTAACCCCATTTGTCAGGTAGATTGGTCTAATCTATGTAGGTGCAGAGTTATTTGTTTTGGTGAAAGTTCCTGTCTTGTGGGGTAGACCTCAATAATCATGCAAAATTACTTTACCTGAAGTTTGTCATTACTTTTCACAACTGTAAGTGTTCCTGACTTTATTCCTATGATAGTTGAATAAAGGACTGCTGTAATGAGATATGCACTTTTTATTGTGGACAACAAGCACCAACTTTTCGATAGAATTACACCCTATAAGTATGAGAAATTCCTTCCTTTTAAAAGTTTATGAAAAACTGATTGGTTGACTAATATACTGATAGCTACTCTACACTAGCAGCTCAGAATATAAATAGCTTGGTAAGTATGACACACTAGGACTTAGTGCACAGTTCATTTGCATTTGGATAACAATTATGTGAGGAAAGGTCAACATCTATATCACTACCCTCGCATTATGGAAAGAATTACCAGCTAATTTTGGGGTTTTCTTTTCGATAAGATGACATTCACTATGGTGTTAGTACCAGAAGAATCATCTCTTTAGACAGACATGTATGTGGAATTAAATAACATTTGTCTTCTCTGTTTCATAGATATCTGGATGAAGCCCATGGCACAGAGCAAATGATTTTGGGGTCACCAGCTCTCTTGAATGTTTATATAGTGCGGTGAAACAAAATAAAGGAAGCACCTTCATTCTTAAGACATGTTCTTGTTCAGTAATACAGTTATCTACAACTGCCTACATATTTTCCTGTTGATTCCAAGAAAATAAATAGGGATAAATATTTGGTTAGAATAATCAAAATTTATTTATAATGAGAAATGTCCTTTTTCGCTTTGACTCACAAAGTGATATTGTTCTTGTGATTGGAAACTGTTGCGGCCTTTTTTGGTTCTCTGCAAATGTTGTGAGCAATTTTTTTATTGACTAGTAATCTGAAAAATATGCTGCTAGATAAGGAACTATTGCATAGTTTATTTATTGCTAGATAACCATGTGCTGTAACATCAGCATCTCTCTCAGTACATTTCACCGCATAAAAAACTTATTTCAAGTTTTCTCATCTTGAAGATGACATTCACTATACGGGGAGCACAAAGTAACAGCTTTGGAGAAACTCTGAAATCAAATATTGTAATATTATTCACAGGCATAAGCTCACAAATTAAACACAGCAGATACCTTTTGGCCCTTTAAAAGCTGCACATAATGCAACACAGTAAAAGAAAGAAAGCATCTTGAGAGACATGTTCATGCCCAGTGTTACAGTTACCTAAAAGTGCCTGCCAAATTTTCTGCAGGGCAAGGGAAAAAGCATAGCTCCAAGCATCGCTTTCAGGAAAAAGACCCAAGGTGAGTGGACTGAATTTTCAGTTGGAGGTCCAGTAGCCACTGTGTCCCCCACACAAACACAAGGTCAGACAAAACTACACAAGCAACTCTTGCAAACGATAAGGAGATGTCCATCCACTTGAAGCACTTGCATATCGATCAGTTCGATGCACTCAGATCTCTCAGTGAAAGTATAGAAACTGATGCGGGTACGTGTCGCCCATTGCGATTGCACTCTTCATGCTCCATGTATTTCCCCCCTGTGTTTCAGCTTGTGTATCAACAAATGAACCAGAGCTCCTGCCTTTTGTTTCAGAAGAGGAGGGGGAGTTTACCTAAAATTATTTCATGAACTCGCAATATGCCTTCTATTTTCTCACTGCTTTACTGAATCTCTGAAACAGCAGATTTTATGGTTCAGAGCTCCAGCCACGCATTCAAAATTCAGTACTAGGATTTGTGTAACCTCAGAGAATGAGTAACTGGTATACATTTTTTAAGATGGATGTTTAACTTTTACATGCACATAAGGCTATCATTTCATTGTTCATACTTTCTGTTAGTCCCCCACTAGTTCACTTTAGGAGTACTTAGCAAGCACAAAGCCACCTGCCTTTTCCTCATCATCTCTGTCCCCTTTAATTGTTCCATGTTCCATCCATCACTGTTCACAGTTTACCACCAACACCATAAAGACCCACAGGCTCCTCCCTTCCACAAACAACACTCACCTCCTCTGCACACCACACGAATACACTTGTGGTAGTAGGCTAGTAGCTTGTGCTTTTGGCATCATCAGAGAGGCCGGCCATGAAGAGCTCTTCTCCAAGTCTGAAACTGAAACAGGGGCAGACAGGTGATGGTGGCAATATGCAGGGAAGCGGTCTGAGCAGCAGCCTTGAGCTCAGGCTCGGCATCTCTTCTGACAATGGGGCGGCGGCGATGATCCATGGCTTGGTGTCGGAGCGCACCCCTGGAGCCTGGCCTCCAGGCAAGAGAAGGCGGCGCTGGAGCAAGGAGCGCACCAGCCGCCTCCTCCTCCTCCACAGCAGCAGGCGGTGGGTGGCCGCCAGTGGGCGCGTTCCGCAAGTGCCACCTGGCCGGCGCAAAGGCCGCCGAGGAGCCGAGCAAGGCGAAGCCAGGTGGTGGCGAGACGGCGAGCATGTTCGTGAAGGTGAACCTGGAAGGGTGCGCCGTCGGGAGGAAGGTGGACCTGCGGACCCACCGCGGGTACGCGTCGCTGTCCCGCGCGCTGCAGGGCATGTTCCATGGGTTCCTGCCGTCGGATGGCCAGTGGAGGATCGCAGGCAGAGAAGAAGAATACGAAGAAGAAGACGAGGAGGGGAGGCGGCAGCGACCGGAGTCGGGGAAGAAGGTACCCACCAGGAACAGGAAGACGTACATCCTTCTGTACGAGGACAACGAGGGCGACCGGATGCTCGTCGGCGACGTGCCATGGGAGTGAGTGATCGATTGACTTTTTCAAATTACTCACTCTATGTTTCAAATTATATAGATCGATTGACTTTTTTTAACTCTAAATTTGACTGTTGTCTTATTCAAAAAATTTGTGCAAACATAGTCAATCTTAGATCATTCTTCAATTTTTTTTATTAATAAAGCAACACATGAAAAATATAATATTTTACATAAGTTTTTAGTGGTCAAAATTTGGAATAAAAAAATCAAACAACTATAATTTGGAACGAAGAAAGTATTGGACGCACACGGATACATAGGTACAGATCTTGAGGTCGTCGTTGATGGTGTGATTGAGAGCTTAATTTGGACCATCGTTTTTTTTTGGTTGTTGCTGCAGGCTGTTCATGGCTTCGGTGAAGAGGCTCTACATCGCACACGATCCCAGGAAGAAGTAGCTAATCTAGAAAGAGGCACAGATAGCAACACTTTATGCTGCTAGTGTTTAAATTGTCTCTCTTTCTTCTTCCTGTAGTACTAGTTGATATAGTGCAGTTGGGCACATATAGGAAGTTTTGCTTTGTGTAATGTTTTCAGACGACTTTGGTGAATTAGCTAATGTTGATGGGTACCCCATTTTACAAAGCTGTTTAATTTAGACAAAAATACTGTTCCTCACCCAAACAATCTTGTTTCTCGGCCGCCTAACTCTAACATCATAAAGTTTGTGTAGCTCGAAATTTAAAATTTACCAAACAAACAGAAATCACCATATAAAACTGGGAAAATGTACCAGCTTAAAACTATATGGCCGAGCCGTAGCAGAAAAATGTATCAAATGAGGCCCATACAGCCCAATATCACAGTGGAGGGAAATTTTTATATATTTTTTCTTTGATTTTCGTTGGGGAGCCCCATCACGGAGAGACACGCGGTGGGAGCTCCTGTCCGTGTAGAGGGGCCTGGCAACTCGGCCCCTATATAAAGGCGGCGGCTGCCACCACCCCCTCCTCCCTCCCTCACTCTCTCCTCTAAATCTTGGCTTTCAACTCTTGAGCACTTATGACTAAGGTATGTTTCTAAATTTAGTTTAGTTTAGTTAGTGTAGTTAGTTAGTTAGTTTAGTGCAGTTCGGCCTCTTCCAGGAGTCGCTAGTACCCGTTGCGTCACGTCTGCCTCCCACAGCGCACAGGTGAGGTACCATTTGCCAATTATAATTATTTTCGTTACAAATAGTCGGTTGCAAATATTTTTGTTTCATCTAGGCGTGTCTGCGGCGGCGTCGTTCGTCGACAAGCTGCAGCCGTACGTGGACGAGTGGGTGTCCGCGGCGCACGAGGAGAACGTCGTCACCGAGCACCGCCTTCACGACGGCGCGACACGGTAGCGTACCTTGATGGTACCTCCAGGACGCGGACGCGGTGACGACGTGCGCACCCGCCACCACCACCGGTCCGGACCACGGCGGATCTGCGGACACCACGTGCACGGTGCGCCAAGACGAGACTGCACACATAGCTACGATACGATCGCAAACATATTTCATTCATATGACTTTTCATTATAACATGTGTTGCTAATTTTGTGAGCAGACGACGTGCTTGCCGAGATCGTGCTCGCGGCGTCCGCGAGGGAGCGATGTTTTACCTGGGGCCTCGAAGACCCAGACGTCTGACGGCGGGATCCTCGATGCCGCCACGAGGTACTCGCCGTCGTGATCACGCCGGGCCGCAGAGATTCCTCTCCTTCCGCGCCACCCGGCGTCGTCGAGCTCGCCTCGGCTCGGCCGCGACCGATGCCTTCCACCTTGGCGGCCACCGGCTCCGACGGCGGCGGCTCCACAGTAGCGCAGGCCCTCACACCTCACGTGCGACCATTTGTTTCCGGCAGTACTTTCAGTGGACCTTATTTTCAACTAATGCACGGAATTGTTGTGTGTTTGTGTTATACTATATTCTAATCGTGCAGCATCCGCTCTTTCCGAAACAGTAGGCCTCGACAGTAGGAGAGCGGCACCTAGAGCGTCGATCTTTCCGCTAGGAGGTTTCAGACCGCCGGTCTTTCGGTCTTTCATGGCGGAGATATTCCTTCTCGTCCACTCCGCCTATGTTCCAGCCTGGTAACAACCTTAACTTTATAGTAAAATTCGTTAAGTACGATACATTTTGGAGAACTAATACTATTCGTTGCAGCCGGTTTCGACGCGACCACCGTCGAGACTCCTGACGAGCACTGGCTGGGATGAGTTTGGAATGCGACATTCTCGCTGACCATGAATGCCCCGCAGTCGAGGAGGTTGGCCCGTCACAGTTCACAGTGCACCGCTTGTTGGGACTCGGCGAACGACGGCCTGGGCGGAGCGACCCGCGGCGAGGCGACCGGCGGTGTGCGGTCGTCGTTGGCGACGGAGGACACCGGCACGGCGGAGGGACACCGGATGTCTGCGAGCTCGTCGTGCAGCGGCCATGGCGACACCGTCTCCGACCAGCTCGGACCGCGGGTGGTCGCCACCGACCTTGGACGACGTCGCGGACCACATGGTGGCGTGTAAGAGGCACAGAGCACATTTAGATGTAGTAGTACTTTTACCATGATTTTGTATAAACTATTTGCATCTACTCGTTGATTATGATATGATCTTGTGATTATGCTTACACTTATCGGTTTGTTGTTTTTAAAAGGTTAAAAGTGTTTTAAAAATGAAAAAAAATTTTAAAAATAAAAATGGCCTTACCGCCATGTAGCACGGCGGGGCTGCCGCCGTGGCGCGCGGCGAGGGCCGCGCTGCCACCGTGCCCCGCCACCGAGAGGTGCTCTCCTGCCGCACCCACGGCGGGGACGCCGTGGGACACGGCGAGGATGCGCCGTGTACGCCTGGCCAGGCGAATGTATATTTCGAAATTTTTGTTCGTCCATTTATTTTTCGAAAATCAAAGAAAAAAAATATATAAAAAAATTCGGAGGACGGCAAGGGGGAAGCACAACGAAAATCATATATATCTTCGGGACGATAATAAGCAAATAAACTATAATCCACCAGAAGTCCAATAATAACCCATCTAGCCCAACAACGTGAACCCTAACACCACCAGCCTTCCTCCCGACGCCACGGCGCGCCGCCCACCATGGACGGCCTTTCGGAGCCCTCGCCGGCCTCCTCCACCGTTGTCGAGGCCCGCTGCAGCCTCCTCCCATGTGCCCGCGCCCACAACCGACCTTCCACGGCCGGGGCTCCAGCGGCTCCACGCGCTGCCGCTGGGCCCGTCGGCGTCGGCGCCTTCGCGCCTTGCGCCCGTGCGCCGCCGTGCCGGAGGTGGAGAAGAAATTGTTGTCCAACATTTCTAAAAAATGTTGCAACATTTTACAAAATGTTAATAAAAAATAGTTGACGAAATCAACATTTCTTAAAAAATGTTGGAACATTTCTGAAAAATGTTGGGATAGAAGAAATTATTGTCCAACATTTCTAAAAAATGTTGCAACATTTTGCAAAATATTGACAAAAAATAGTTGACGACACCAACATTTCTGAAAAATGTTGGAACATTTTTTAATTAATAGTCATGAGGTTGACTGGTGGGAAAATAAAAAAACATACATTTAGATGGCTTTGGTGGGTTGTAAGTTCATACCCTTATCCACCTTCCGGTAGCCATATAGGAGCAGAAATCCTATATATCTTGGGAAGATAGTTTTCAAGCGAACTATAACCCACCAGACTCAATTAGTACGCACCCCACCAAATGCTAACCCTAGCCCTTCTTCCAACGGCCTCCCCTCCGCCTCCGCTGCCCACCGCGCCTCGCCATGGCGTGCCACCCGCAGCCCCCACGCCCCACGCATGCGGCCGCCCGCGCCCGCCAAAGATGCATGCGGCGAAAGAGCTCATGCCGCCGCCGCCTCAGCCGGCGCGCCAACCGCCACCGGGAAGAACCCCAAAAAATGTTGGTCGTTGGCTCCAAAATGTTTCAACATTTTCAAAAAAAATGTTGCAACATTTTCAAAAATGTTGAAAAAAATGACTAAAAATATTGTAAAAGGAACATTTGAAAAATGTTGGAACAGAAGAAATTGTTGTCCAACATTTCTGAAAAATGTTGCAATATTTTGCAAAATGTTGACATATAGTTGACAAAACCAATATTTCTTAAAAATGTTGAAACATTTCTGAATAATGTTGGAATAAACCTCCAGAAAAATGTTGATTAAAAAAATGTTGGACAAAAATGTTGCAAAATTTTGTATAATGTTGACGAAAAATAACTAGAAATGTTGAAGAAAAAATGTTGCAACTAGTAAGGTGCACGTGCGACATGCACGTGAGTTTTAAAAAATAATTTAACAAACTGAATAATCACAAATTGGTTAGAAACTTTTGTGGTGGATCCTTGAGAATCATTCAGGACATTATGTGCCCTAAAGTATTTCGCTCGCAAACTTAGATTCATAGGAATTTAGCTTTAATGTATTGATAATGTATCTTTAACTGCGCTGATGTATAGTATGACTTTTGTAGCTCTATCACGAGCCTTGCCTTGGTTGCAGTTGCCTGCCTAGGTCGTGTGATTTTACCAGTATGCAAGACCAATGCTATGTTTTAATCTGTGTTCCTTATGGGCCTTGCGCGACCTATGTTACACGGATACCGATACAGGTACCGGATACGATACATATCTGATACGCGGATACACACTTTTCAAAAAAAAACACCGATACGCGGATACGGCTAGGATAATTAATACTTATATATAAAATATTACATAGATATTAAGCAACATAGTGGTCTAGTGCACAATGTGATTCCATAAGGGACTCTTCTTCGGTTGCTGCTCATTTAGTTGTACTGGAGCACGTTCATCATTTGTGCCATCTCGTACTACCATCAACCACAAGCAGTTTTAGCAGGCCACATGAATGAGGCAATCCTATATTAATAAATAACGGACGAGGGACGAGCCAACAGCCTAATCCGGCCTGGTCACCCACACCGGCCCAGCACCGACTGACCAACCAGCCCAACGCACGCGGATCCTGCTTGCTTTGTTTCCCGTTTGACCGACATAGTCATACGACTCCCAACTTGCGGTTGGGCGGGATGGTAAACCGGAGGCAGGGCACGCCTGGAGGAGATAAGAAGGTGGGACGCGGGTGGGAAAACCGGACGCCGGTTGGTGCCGGGCTGCCGGCTGCCGGTTGGGAAAGGCCGCTTTGCTTGTGTTGTGTTGCATGCATATGCAGCCAAGAACATGAGGTTCGTGTTGAGCCCAACTCCTCCCCTCCTCTGGCCGGACCAGGATTCAGTGCCTTACCTTGAGTAAGACACACTGAGCCTTACCTCTTGTATTTGAATCAAAGACATGGCTTTCATCATTTGAACTCAACATTTCAAACAAATAAGGCAACCAGATGGCAAATTAATTATTGTATAAAGTACCAAACAATTTCGAATTTAATTATAACTCAACTATCAACTCAGATTTAAAAGAAATTGATGCAAAGATCCACAAATGGGTAACTGATGTCATTTTGTCACACCTGACCAGATTAATGTGTAGTTCCAAATCACCATTACATGGCATTAGACAAGCCACTAAATCTGGAGCAACAAGTGCTACTAGTGAACAACAATTCCTTTGTACATTTAGCCAACAAAATGCTATCGTTAGCTGTCCAAAATACTATAGGCCACAAAATACTATGTTAACCATCTATCCAACTTGCAAGTACTAGAAGAACGGGTCTTGGTCGAGAAGGTTATCAACCGCAAATTGAGCTGTCAAGATTTGGGTAAAATTGGCAATGGTGTTGTACTCTTGAAGCTCCTGATTCGCTCCTTTGTTGCTGCCACCATTCTCCATTTGCACCAGAGGTTGCACATCATCATTTTTCTTTTGTTGCTGCAACAAATTCAACTAATTAGTTTACAAAAGAATGAAAATATATGTTCGATTGCAATCGCATACCTTTCCTCCTTTTTGTTGGTGCAGCTGATGTAGTTGCCTTGCGCTTTCCCTTGCGCAACTTTTCAAGAAAAGTCTTTTGTCGCCTTGACTTCTTTGATTGAACCTCCTTTTTCTTCAACTTTGCAGCAGTTAGCAAATTTGTTTGCTGCACATTTGGATCAACATTTTCTTGGCCCTTGCATGGTTCATTCACAACACTAGTAGATATATTAAGTTTCTCTTCTAGCTGTATAGCAAGGCAATCAAGTGCATTTTCTAATAGCACACAACATTCTTGAGAGTTGGCTGCTTTATCTGCCAAATTGTGAAATTTATGAGACAAAAACTTGTATCGAATTTGAGCTGGCTCCTTTGTGATGACATTAAGTGGCAAGTCTCAGGTAATTGAAGTAGGTGGTTGTGTTCAAGCACAACATCGTGACTTCGTAATTTTCTTCAGCTCGATCCAATGTAAGAGTTATTCGAGCTTTGCAATCAGTCCTTGTTTCAGCTCTAAAACACTTTGTCACATGTTCTTTTAGTCCTTTCCTTCGATAACCCTCATTGGCACAAACAAATCTGCATGAAGTCACCTTTTATCAAATTTGCTAACATTCTGTATCTTTTCCTCACATCAAAACCAAAGCACGACCCCTCTATATGCCACCCAAAACACCCAAGCCTCTTCCGGATTTTTGAATCTCAATCCAAATTGAGGTGTTCTCTTATCAAATTCTGCCATTGACCCAACACTCTCAATCACAAAGCATTTTAATTCTGACAAAAAAATCAAACCAATCCATGGGTCACCTCAAACCATAACAACAATTTCATCATCTAGCTATCCATTGAAAGAAAAACAAAATTTTAGGCACTTGGCGAGGGCGGTGGGGCTCGCGGGCGGCGATGCGGAGGGCTCGCGACCTCGGCCTCGCGGTGGGGGCTCGCGGCGGCGTGCGGAGGGGCTCCATGGGCGAGGGTGGGACTCAGCGGCGGCGGCGGCGTCATGCGGAGGGGCTCAGCGGCGGCAGGTGTGGGGCTTGGCGGCGGCGATGCGAAGGAGCTCCGGCGGCTGAAGGGCTCCCGGCGACGGCGGCGAGTCCGTCCGCCCGCCAGGAGAAGCTTCCGTTCAGCGGTGCATTTTCTTTTTACATGCGCGTTTGGTGGGTGTAGGGTGAAACGATAGGAAAGTTGAATCCAGTTGGCTTGTCTTTGGACGGTGGATACCCGACGCAAGGCTCATCGTGACTTGCGGAGGCAAATCAGCGAATCGTCCCCTCGGGCCGGCCTCGGTCCTAGCCGACCGGTGGTGTCAACTATGCTTCGCGTTAGGCGGGATCCTTGATTCCACCGTGAGTGTTTCATCTTCGGATCGATGGATCAGAGTAACAGAGAATACTCCACTACTCCCTCCGTTCTTTTATATTTGACGTTAGGACACTTTTGTTAGTTCATTTTGAACTAAACTTAACATCAACTATATGAAACGGTAGTACTAATTTACATGCACGCAGAATATAATGCCGGAAACACCATCCTGTTGTCGAAGGAGGTTGAGTACATCAAGGCCACCAAGGCTAAGATGGTCGCCACCGTGGGCGCCGCCGCGGTAGCTCAAGAAGTCCGTCTTCGTCATCAACATGGGCAACAACGACATCTACGCCTTCGCGGATCGGAATCGATCAGCCGAAGACCCGCGGAGGGACGCCGCCACGCTCTACGCCAACCTCGTCTCCAACTACTCCACCATCAAAGTCTGATCACACACCAACGACGATTCAATTCTGTTTTTCTCCTCAAAAGGAACAGAGAACCATTGATTTGATTGACCTACGCCTTCACGCACGACCGACATGAGTTGGGTACACACGTGGGTACACCAACAAGGGGTGGGCCCAGTGGGTACACGCGGGCGGGTATGTGGGTGAGAAATTTTTTGTTTTTCGGCAGAAACACTCTCCAAATTGCGATTCTATAAGTCTTCCACCCTATCCACTCATTCAAATGTACTGTGTGGGTCCGATGTGAGGGGTAAGGTCTAAATTTGAGAAAGGTTTTTCAAATTATTCGATCTTTATAGTATAGATGTTGACGAGAAATGATTAGAAATGTTGAAGAAAAAAATATTGTAACATTTTTAAAAATGTTGGAACATTTTTAATTTAATAGTCATGAGGTGGGGTGGTGGGAAAATAAAAAATATGCATTTAGATAGGCTATGGTGGGTTGTAAGTTCACAATCTTATCCATCTCCCGGTCCCAGACAGAGCTGCAGTTGCGCATTCAGAGCACAGGCCCAGAAGGCCCAGAAGGACTGTTGGTTTTTCAGAGCACAGGCCCAGAAGACCCAAAAGTGACTACATATGTGCGGTTTTTTCAACTCCTTGGTCCCAGAGCACAGGCCCAGATGCCCATGAAGGGCCTAACAGCCCTGTAAATACTGTATAAGACGGCCTGCCTACTCGCTGACACACACAAGCGCGTCTCTCCCGGCGGCCGTCTGAGGTCTGTGACACACACAAAAAAAAGCTTGGGCTCTCTCCTCGTCTCCGCCTCCACCTCCGCCCCGCGCGCGCCTCCGCGACCCGTTCCTCTTCCCGCGCAGCGCCCGTCCCCGACCGCCCCGGCCTCACTCTCCGACCTCTGCTGCTGCTGGACGCCCGCCGACCGGAGATCGTCTCGGCCCGGGATCCGATTTTTTTCCCCTGGTAAGGAACCCTAGCTTCTCCTCTCTTCTCTTCGATGGGTGTCTCCACCTCTCAATCCGTTTCGTTCCCGGTGGTGAATTCCTCCATCTCCCCGCGCGCGCACTCTGAATCCGAATGTTTGCATCTCCCCGTCGATTTGCAGCGCCGCGGCTGTTGGTCACCACTCACCAGCAAGGATGAAGCGCAAGCGCGGACGCAAGCCAGCGGGGAAGAAGGCCGCTCCGGCGGCCGCCGCGGAGGAGTCCCCCTCCCCTGACTCCCCGTCCAGCCCCAGCACGGAGGCGACCAACAGCACGCCGGATCAGGCGGAGGAGGATAGCGCGCCGCCCGCCACCCAAGCACCAGTACCAGCTCCTGCACCACCACCAGCAGTAGCACCACCTCCACCTTCGGAGCCACCCCAGAAGCCTGCCGCCGCTGCCCCAGTTAACCCTCTGGTGGACATACCGTACGCCAAGCCCAAAGTGGGCGCCGTGTACGGCCGTGTGAAGCTCAAGTTCAAGTCCTCCAAGGCGGTCGACCCGCCACCGCAGCAGCAGGGTTCTTCGGGAGCTCAAGTGCCGGCTGCTGATGCTGCAAAATCCAAAACCGCAACCGTCCCTGAGGTAGTTAAAGAGGCTGAAGTGGAGAAAGCTGCTGTCCTAACAGACAGACAGCAAGGTGATGGGCAGGGATCGGAGACGAGTGATGCGGACAAGGAAAAGGTGGTGAGGAAAGTAGGAGGCATCAAGATCAAGTCGGCGGGGTTAGCTTCCGTAGGAAACAGCACCCCGGATAGGAAAGGCGATCCGGTGGATGAGCCTCCTCCGAGCAAGCAGGCAGCTGTTTCGGAGAACAAAGGAACCGAGGAGGCGGTGGAGCCGAGGAGCTCGCAGGAGTCGGAGGAAAAACAGTCTACTCCAGAGAGGCAGCGTGATGAGAAAGAGCTTGCTGCTGCACTTGAAGTGAGTAGAATTTGGCTTACCTTTTTTCAAGCAAGTTTTACCTATGAGTGATCTGCTGAAATCTGCATAGATGTTATACTGAGAGTTTGTTTGCACTTATTTTTCAGGCTATTAAGAAAGTCATGAAGATGGACGCTGCTGAACCGTTCAACATTCCAGTAGATCCCGTTGCATTAGGAATACCTGTGAGTATTTTGTGCTACACATTGTGGTTTCTTTCATTACAAATACACCATATCGCCGCATCTGTTAAGCATGGCTGGCCTGTCCAGTGTGCCAAAACTGCCCTGCAAAGGCACCTCAGGGCGTTGAGTAGTTTAGCCTGCACAAGTAGTACATCTGAAATGGAATGCTCAGTTGTCTCATCGTCCGAGAAGTTATGGCATAACAGTTTCCATAAAAGTGAATTCAGTTTGTCGCCCTGATTTTCTCTTGCCTGTGTTGCATGTATTTCTAGTTCTATATTCGGAAATCTGAATTTTCTGTAGCACATTTGATTTTATTTTCTTAGTACTGGTGATAAGAATTTTATCATGGGAATACTTATCTCATCTAGCTAGGACGAAAGCTTTACCTATTCTTAGTGACTTTTCAAGCAAAACCCTGTGGGGTAGATGCATTGCCTGTAACAACAGTCCTTCACCATGGGTGCATATTGTAATATATGGAACATATATAAGAGGTCAAGAAGTTATTGCACCTGCAAATGTAGATCACCTCAGTTGCAGTTTTTCTTTTCATTTTGTTTCGTGGATTTCTCTACTATATGTCTTAACCCAAGTACATAGCTATACAAGCATATGCTTTTAGATTGTGGACCTCATCGACATAGATCTACTGCAATTGGAACAATATTTTTTTCCTCTTCTTCCGCTTACCTGTTTCCCAACCCTAACAGTTATCAACTTTATAGGATTATTTTGATATTATCGATACTCCTATGGATTTTGGCACTATATGTAAAAATTTGGAACGTGGTGACAAGTATATGAATTCAGAGGATGTATATAAGGACGTGCAATTCATATGGGATAACTGTACCAAGTACAACAGTAAAGGTGATTACATAATTGAGCTTATGAAACGGGTCAAGAAAGGCTTCATGAAAAATTGGTTGGCAGCAGGCTTGTATTCTGATGTACCAGACAGTGGTAAGTATTGGATATCTGACAGCTAGCACTTTGTCCTCAGTTCACTTCCATTTAATGTTTGACTTGATTCGATTCTTTTCAACTGCTGCTATTTCAACTTTGAAATCTTTTATATACACTATCAATGTCTATTTTATCATTGATTCATATACAGAGCATTTATGAGTTATTTTGAAACCTTCAGTGAGCTGTGGGGAAAACAAGCTTATTGCTTCATTTAGACACATCTAATGTGCATGTAGCTAGAAATTTTTGGGAAATTGTTAACTATAATGAATTGGTGATGCTATCATTGCACTCCCCTTCCGCATTTTGTTTGCAATGGAAAACTACACACAATTGTCATTTATTTCGACCCATATGTAGTTCTCTTTACACTTACAGTATTCAAATATGTAATAACCCAAATGTTGTGTAGGTGGTAATGACAACACCGGAGATGAGGATGCCAAAGGCCAGTCAAAAAGCAAGTCTAAGAACAAAAGGCGACGGCCAGGGTACGTCATTAATCTATTCTGACATCTGCATGCAAGTTTTTTCAACTAGAGGCTAAACTATGGGAACTGATGTCACGTGCAACTTCATCACTCTTATAGAGTGGAGTATTTGCGATGTATAGTTTGTTGATAATGAGAAGTTGGAATTAAGGAAAATATTTGACAGGGAAAAAGATGGCCACCCCATTAGAGTATGTATGATACGAATTCTGCAACATTAACAGTTTGTCGGTTTACAGCTTTGTTAGTTTTATGTCTAGTGCTGGAATAGAATATCCTTTTTGGGTTGGGATGCTTTTGGATGTCTTTCCTTTAAGGGTTTCAGCCCTGGTGGTGGGGGTTGACATGGTGCTCTACATCACCATCCCATCACATGAAACCGGCACCAACAGGTGGTGCTACCCTCAGCGTGTGAATTGTTTGTGACGCCTTCCGAGGGAGCAATCTCAGTCCCCTCTCTCAGTCCATCTCTTTTCCCTCTCCCACCTTGTTGTGCACCCCAAATAGTAAAGTTTTAGGTGGTCGAATGAGAGTGCCTGGATGCGAGCACATTAGGCAAGGATATGTAGCAAAGTTTCTGTTTATATAAACCACAACCTGAGGACTCCTTGGTCCTTGCCTATATATGTATACGACTATATTCGCTCCCCCCCCCCTCGCCCCAAACCCTAGCCGCCGCCGCTCCCCTCTCCCTCCCTTCCTCTCAATCCCACCTGCCACCGGGGCCGTCGCATCCTCTGCGGCCCTTGACGACGACGTTGCTGCTGCTGAGGGGCCACACCTACGACATGTTGAAGGTCCGCCGCAGCACGCGTCTGGCCAAGAAGGCGGCGATTGAACTGGCAGGGAGGAGCATGTAAGCACAAGCTATGTTTTAACATTGGGCAAACGTGAAAGCTTAATCAAGGGAAATGGGATGTATGGCAAAGGGGTAATAGTGGGCTTTCATTTTTGGTGGTGGTTGATGAGATCCGCCGATGATTTCAGCGGATTTATCAGCAGTGGCGTGAGTTCCTGCAGGGGAGGGGGACTGAAGGAGGTAGAAAGCAAACGACTGGATCCCTGTCAGTTTCTGGGACTTTTCGATTTGTTTAGTTAGCAGTGGTCCCACCTCCTCTCAGGTTTAGTTTGGTTGAAATATTAGTGTTTCTACTTTATGTTAGATGTGGTGCTCCTACTTTGCTTCAACGACATTTTTGCAACATTGAATTAATTTTTTTGGTAAATTTTCTGCGTGCCTGCATCCAGGTTAGATTGCTTCATGGTGTAGTAAGTTTATATGTTAGGTGTTGGAGCTATTTATGTAGATAAGAAAATGTGAGAGTAAGCATTGGAACACTTCTCTAGTTTTTCTTTCCTGTGGAAAATGATTTATAATTTTTGCTCATCTTTGTAATGGCAGTATTGCAACATACTTGGAAACATTTAAAAGATGCACTACAAATCTCTATATAAACTAATAGTAAACTGCCTCACTATTCCATTTCAGCATTAGTGATAGCCTAGAAAACTTGCATGATTTGGCTTTTAGAATCTAATCTTTTATGGACAAATCCAAGCAATGCAAGGGTACATAGCTAGTAATGTAATAAAGGATAAGTGGAGAACTATGATGTTCAAAGATCATAGATTATAACTATGCATCTCTTTTCTTTTAACATGATCACTGAATCAGTACTTCAGGGTCGCCCGGTGCCATCCATTTGCATTTCTGGTAGTGGATCAATTTGAATTGTTACCTAGCTGGCTAGCCAACCTATACTCTTGTAACATGGCCACTGAAAAAGAGTCTTGATTTAGACCATCACCAATACACATATATTTGATTCTCTCTACACTGGAATTTTCCCAATGGTGTTCCTATTGATAAAGTGCAGTGGTACTATAACACTATAGAAGATGTTTAGTGTTTTTTTTAATTAATCTTCCCCTTTTCTTTAAGGAGAACACTGCGACTATATAGTTTGGTGTTCTTACATGATGTCTATGAATGCAGGAACGACCGCCACAAAAGTGACTGCATATGTGCGGTTTGTCAAGTTACACGGCGTAAGAAGGAAAGGGATGAAATATTGGCTGTTGTAGATAATGAAACTGCTGCGATGGATAGTAACACTTCTGACCAGCATGACGAGGTTAGCATGATATGAATCCTTGGTTTGCATATACATGATTGGACTGTGCATGTTTTATGCTTTTTGGCCAAGGGTCGTCCCTACTGTGCACTAGTTTCTATTTCTCCAACCGTGGTGTTGTGATAGTCCAATATCATAGTGTTTTCAATAGTTCAATGAAGTCTCTGTTATCTGCAATTTTACATGACATGAGAGTAGCACACTCATGTCACACTGTTCAATGATACAACCATGCCTCTGTTATCTGTAATTTTATGTTTCTAGTGCTTAAATATCGATATGATGTTCTGTATGTACTATTTCTGCTTGAATTGTTCAAAGTATCATCTTTGGCTTGTGTAATTAGAGCTTTTGTCTCAGTTGACTGAGTCATGGCATTGTCTGTGGTTTTTTTTTTCTGTATTGGATGTTCTTATTGTCAGTGTATAAAGGACTTAAAAGTGTTTCTGGGTAAGCAGATCATCTTCTCCTTGAGCTAATATATGCTTTGGATGTCAGGGAAACTCTGGTGCTAATCATCCTGGCAGTAATGATACTTCCTCTAGCCATGAGCAAACACCAAGGACTGATGTGTACAAAGAGACAGTGGAAGCAGATGATTCTGGGAAAGATGTTTTAAAATTATCCAGTGATAAGCCATTTAGTTTGCTGCATCCTGAGTATGATGATGAGGGTTCTAGACAGCATTTCGAGGGAAAAGAACAGGTTGAGTATAGAGATATGAACAGTAATGGGGAGCATACTTCCACTCAGCCTAATGAGTACTCTGATGTTGAGAATCACGAACAGAAGGTAACTACAGCTAGACTTCCAGGGTAGCCTCAGATTTTTTTCCATCTATATGTTGCTATTCTTTGATTATATGCTAGGATTAATAGAGGCAAACAAGTTAAGCTATATCGCATAGTGGTTGGGATCAATTGATTCACAGTCTGCTCTTATGTCACCTGGGCAATCTGGTTTTGGTCCCACTCACATGCCCTGTACAGCTGTTAGTAGCTTACTGTGCTGTTTCTCTTTGTTATCACCCACACGACATCTTAATAAGTAGGAGTACTACCAGCAGGCAGCAATCAGTATAGTGGGCACACAGTCATTGTTGTATGCTTATGAATCTGCAGAAAAGGCTAAGCTCAGCTTTTGTGTCATGTCATCGCAGGCGCAGATAGAGACCAGCCAAGAGGTTGAGGTGGAGGAGGAGGATCCCATGATGCAGCTGAACCCTGCATTTGAGCAACTTTGTGCGGCCCTCTTCCCCAGGAACCCGCGCGCCGCTTTGGGGCCGGGTACCGCCATTCACTGTTCCGTCCACGGCGCCGAGCTCCAATGAAGCATAGCCCCCTGCACGCAGCCATGGCAGAGTTATTTAAGCGTCGTTAGGAGTTTCGCCGCTCGGTTTTCTTGCAAGAGAAGCCGCTCCAGGCAGCGGCGTTCGTTCTGACTTTGGCAAGGGTGAACCCTGAAGACATGGGAAACTGGTTGGAATGATGCGGGTTGATTAGTCTATACGTTTTCTTTGAGCTCAGGATCTGGTCTGATGTAGGCGTGTGATTGGTTGCGGCATGCCCGTCTATTAGTATAACACGGATTCGGAAATTCTCTGCGGTTTTTGTATGGGGCTAATTGCGGTAGCCACATGTTGCCCCCCACTCGTTGCCGCCCTGGCATAGGGTTGGCCTGTGAACTTCCCCTATGATTGGAGGATGTAGGATTTGTTTAGTGTTTAGGCAAATTCTTCTCCCCAACCGCCACCTGATCTGGGAAAGGGAGATGCTTCGGAGTTGAATATTGCAGTGGATATTCAATAGCTTGTGGAATCAGTTGGTCCTAAAACTGTCACCTACTCCAAAGAGGTGCCGTGAGACTATATTATATACCATAATGATAAGAATGTGAATGGTGCATTGGCATGTGCTCATACTGCATGGGTTTCTCCGATTCACCGCCGGCGATAAAAGCCCTCTCTTCTTTATCGCTTTACGCTTGTCAGGTCAAGTTCGTGTCAATCCTTGAAGGATGTTTTAAGCATTCCGTAATCCTCACTGAATCTCTTGTCCTTTTTAATGACTTGGTAGTACAGATACTAGTTTGCTTGGTGAGGTAGTAACCTCGAGTGCAGTGTACTGCAGGCAAGTATGTTCCATAATCCCATTTTAACCGCCAAAAGAAGACTGGAATGGTTGGTTTGGTGGTGAAATGAAACCAAGGGGCGTTCATCCATGGTCCCTTCACTAGGTTTTCCATGGTGTGTTGATTGAGGGTGACATAGCACCACATCAGTCTAGGACTCGAACCCGGGTGGCCACCGTCCAAATGGAAAAGGAACTCGAGACAAGAAAAATCCGTGTGGATCCACCATATTCCGTGGAGAAGAGAAATCCCGCAATTTGGTGTACTTTTCATGAATATAATTTTGCAATTGCATTATGGTAGGGGGAAAAATTCGTTTGCATGGTTTGAAACGTCTCTCAAGTGTAGGACAAGATTTACAGCATCAGCAATTTTGCAGGTGTTACTTCTACCATATTCCCTAGGGGAAGAGAAGTCCGTATGGATCCGCAATCTGGCGTACTTTTCATGAATATATAATTTTGCAATTGCATTATGGTAGGAAACAGAATTGTTGTTTGAAAGCTCTCTCAAGTGTAGGACAAGATTCACTGCATCAGCAATTTGTAGGTGTTATTTCAAAAAGAAAAAGAGCAATTTGCAGGTAGAGGAGGCAGCTTCTCCATTGACACTTGAATTTCAACGGACCAAGTCAAGTCTACCAAACCAAACCCCAGAAACCTGCAACCTCTCTCTCATCATCAACTCATCATCTCTCCTCCTCTGTCCTCTCTCTTGCAGTTTTGTTTTTAATTTTTTTTAAATCGGATAGAAAAATCCACGGAACCGCGTTCCTTTCCCTCCCTCCACCTACTAGAAACAAAAAGCGAAATCCAAGCAAAGCAAAGCGAAAGCCAGCCTGCTCCGCACCCACTCTCGCCTTCCTTCTCCATCATCCCACCTCCCTCCCTCTCCCTCTCGCCGTCTCGCGTCGCGCCACCGCCGCCGCCGCCGCCGTCGGCGTCCACCGCGGGAGCCAAGCGACGGCTGCCTCGACCGCTCATGTCGTCTTCTCCCTCCGGATGCCAATGTCTCGTCATGCCCGTGCCGGCCACCGCTCTGCCTTCCTCCCTTCCTCCAGACACGAACGGCGACGACGAGCCCTGTTCCTCTCCTCCTCGTCTTCTTCCTCCTCGCCGGCGCCCTCGGCGTGTCCTCGGAGCCGCGGCAGTTCTCCACGGTCGCCATCTCCCACTCACCCAACGCCACCCTCGTCTGCGCGCTCGTCACCGGCGGCGATGCGGCGCCCTCGGGAGGGTCCAGCTCCAAGCTGCACTGCACGTCGCTCCCGGACAGGAAGCAGTTCGAGTACCCCTCCGCGGACATCCCATACAACGCCATCGCCGCCGGCACCGACTTCCTCTGCGGCCTCATGGCCCCCGCCGGCGGCCACGCCGCCATGCGCTGGTGGTCTTTCTCCGAGGAGGCCGTCTTCAACCGCTCCCGCCCCATCGGCCGCCGCCTCTACTGGGGCCCCTCGCTCCGCTCCCTCAACGCCGGCGGTGCTCACGTCTGCAGCCTCTCCGACGACCACGACCCCACCTGCTGGGAGTGGAAGAACTTCACGCTCCCCAAGGGCCTCGACTTCACGCGCATCGCGCTCGGCAAGGACTTCCTCTGCGGCATCCCCAAACCCGACAACACCACCATGAACTGCTACGGCGGCATGAAGGCGCCGTCGCTGACGATACAGACGCCCGCGGCTTTCAAGACCGTCGCCGCCGGCCCCCGCCACGCGTGCGCCGTCGACGCGGCGGGCGGCTTCGCCTGCTGGGGCGCTGGCGCCCCCGTGGTGCCGCTCGCCGACCTGCCGGAGAGCATGACCGCCATAGCGCTCGGCAACGACACCACCTGCATCCTCGACGGCCGCGGGATCGCGCGGTGCTGGGGAGGCGCGCCGGTGCCAGCGCAGTACCGGAACACGGAGTTCCTCGCGATCGAGGCCGACGGCGACGCCGTCTGCGGCATCACCATGTACAACTACTCCGTCCTGTGCTGGGGGAAGAGCGAACACCTGCGCGGAGGCCAGCTCGTGTACAACTCCACCATGCCCGGCGCCTGCGCGCCTCAGCGGACCTGCCCCTGCGGTTTCATCTCGGGGTCAGGGGCGCTCTGTGGCAACGGCGGCGGCCAGGGCGCCGCCGAGCTCGCCGTCTGCCAGCCCTGCTCGCTGCCGATCAACGCGTCGAGGATCGTGATCGCCAACGGACGAGTGCTCCGGCGACACCGGGCAACGACGATGCCGCGAAGAAGAAGAAGAAGACAGTACTGGCGGTCGCGCTGGCGTGGCCGGCACCGGCGTCGCGGCGCTCGCGGTGGCCGGGGCGGTGTTCTACCTCGTGGCGATCAGGAAGCGGGAGAGGAAGAAGACGCTGCGGCTCGAGTCGTCGTCGCGGCGCCTGTGCCGCGACGTGGAGGCGATGGTGATGCCGGCGCCACAGGTGTCGCCGGTGCGGCCGACGCGGCCGCTCGGGTGCGAGGAGTTCACGCTCCGGGACCTGTCGCGCCTCACCGGCGGTTTCTCGGAGGAGAAGAAGATTGGGAGCGGAAGCTTCGGGTCTGTGTACCATGCAAAGCTCCCCGACGGCCGCGAGGTCGCCATCAAGCGCTCCGAGCGCGGCGCTGGTGGCACCGGGCGGAGACGGCGGCGGTTCGACGCGGAGCGCGCGTTCCGAGCGGAGCTCCGGCTGCTGTCGCGCGTGAACCACCGGAACCTGGTGCAGCTGCTGGGCTTCTGCGAGGAGCGTGGTGAGCGCATCCTGGTGTTCGAGTTCATGCCCCACGGCGCGCTCCACGACCACCTCCACGGTGGCGCCACCGACGGCTCGCCGCTGTTCGCGTCGTGGGAGGCGCGGCTCCGGGTGGCGCTGGACGCGGCGCGCGGCGTGGAGTACCTGCATTGCTACGCCGTGCCGCCCATCATTCACCGCGACGTGAAGCCGTCCAACATCCTCCTCGACGGCGATTGGACGGCCAAGGTCTCCGACTTCGGCCTCTCCTCGCCAGCGGCGGCGCGGCGCCGCCGCCGCCGCGTCGTCCTCCGCCACCGCCGGCACCGTCGGGTACATCGACCCGGAGTACTACCGGCTGCAGGAGCTCACCGAGCGGAGCGACGTGTACAGCTTCGGCGTCGTGCTGCTGGAGCTCGTCACCGGCCGGAAGGCCATCCACCAGACAAAGCGGGACGGCAGCGGGTCCCCGGAACGTCATCGAGTTCGCCGTGCCTGCGGTGGAGACGGGGAGCATCGCCAGGATCCTCGACGACCGCGTGCCCCCGCCGCGCGGCCACGAGGTGGAGGCGGTGGCGCGGGTGGCCAAGATCGCCTCGGAGTGCGTGCGGCCGCGCGGGCGGGCACGGCCGGTCATGTCGGAGGTCGTCGCGGAGCTCGAGTGGGCCGTCACGCTCTGCGAGGAGTCCGCCGTCGCCGCCTCCGGCGGCGCCGCTGGATCCCAGCACGGCGGTTCCGACCTGTCGCGGTCGCGCTCGCGCTCCGAGTCCGATGATCCGAGCCCGTTCCACACGCGCGAACTCGGCTTCGGGTTCGGCTTCAACCACGTCTCGAGCCGACCCGGCGGCTCCCATGGCAGGTCTCACTCGACAATGTAAAATCTTTTTTTTTATTTTTTAATATTGATGATATATACTCCATAGGTTAAATTAGTTGCTGTCCATAAACATTTTCAAAGGGAAAACAGAGAGAGAAGTTCTTGGCCGTCCATCGACGGATCGATGTGTCTCATGTTAATTGTTTATAATTTATAGTTTTAAATTTTATAAAAAGAGAAACAAATCTGAGTGAGTGTTTGACAAAATCTGACATGTAGATTAGAGTAGGAGATTAGAGTAGATGATGGAGCTAATTTTTTTTGTTTCTTGGGGTTGGTAGAGAGAGAGAGAGTTAGAGAAGAAAATGTATAGCTGTTGTGTGTGACTTGTGGAGATGTAGCAACTGTACTTAATTCAACCAACTGATGCTATACATGGATTGATTGGTTGGATGCAATCATCAATCATACAATTATTTGTTGAATCTCACAACTGTTGCTATGCTGTTCAAATTGATTTTGCATTACCAGCAACAAGCTGTACGTGTTTACATATGGATTTGGCCATTTGAATTCCTTATCTCCTGCAACTATTTGTTTACAAGAATTTCATACAGCTAATTAACAAATTCAATGGATTTGAATGAATAGGCCGTGACACAATCATTTCCTTTTTGCTTGTACCATAAGGGATGGAATTTGTTCACAGGAATTTTAGCAGGACCAGGCCCACTTATTTGGAGATTATTAGTCTAATAGTCTACTAATTGCCTAGAAAAAGTCATGACAGGTAGCTAATACAGTAAGAGAGAGAGATGCTAGAGGAAGGAAGGAGGTTAGCTAGGAAATTTTCCTTGCCGCTTACGCATGAAATTGAATACAGATGGCATGTTTCTCCAAATCCTCGCTGCTGGAATGATCATATCCGTGTCAAATTGTCAATGAAATCACAACCATTTGGTGGAGGCCCTAACCACTCACCAAACGACCTATATATATACATCTCCGGAGTGAGAACATACCAAACCAAACTCATGTAAATACGCTTGTTCGCACACACCATTTATTTATTTATCTATTTATCTATTTATTTATTTATTTTAAGTCAGTTTCTGGTGTGACACCACGCTAGTACAACACCATGGAAATTGGTAACATGAAAGGAGAAGAGGGTGGCAAGTGAAAACAAGTCTAATACGGTAGTGTGATAGGATTCCACCCACACTCAGAAAACAGAACAAGGAGAAGGTGACAAATAGCTAAACAAAACCAAAAAAGATGCATAAGTAAATGCGGCTAGGTGTTGAACAGTAGATTAAGAAGTTTCCTCTTTGTGGGGGCACACACAGGGTCAACTTCTGGGCCAGGTCAGAGCCCTGCACTGCAAAGCCCGTAGCCCAGGAAGGATTCAGTTTCAGGCAGGCAGGCAGGTAAAGAGCAAGAGCAAGTCAACGCCACCACACCAGACGACGGAAGCTAGGTAGCTGTAATCGGAGACTCTCTCTGTCTCTCTGATCTCTTCTGTTCCTCCTCCTCGATCGATTCCTCATTCAGCAACGCCCAACAACGCGGTTGCCTTGGGTTTGGTTGGTTGCCTGTCCCTGTCTCTCTCTCTCTCTCTCTCTCACTGACGGAGTAGCAATCCAATTCCCAGGAAAACAGAGGACGACGGACAGAAAAGAATGTCTTTTTGCGGCGCTCAGCTCGAATTCCATGCCGCGTATCGGGATTTCAGACTTTGTCCATGTCCTTCGTATCGACGAGAGAGAGAGAGGGAATTCGATTAATTCTCTGCGCGCTTTCGGTTAATTGGATGGAAGCTAGCAGCTTCTGTCCGTGACTCCGTGTGTTCTTCGCTTCACATTAGCTTTTAGTTACCGGCTGCAACTGTTTCAGCCGTTTCACATCTACTAGTCATCAGATACCCAAATACGGCTTTTGTGTTATGCAAACAAGTACCCCTCCATCAACAGTCCTTTTCATACGCACAATAATGGTCATCACCCACACGGTTCTATGTGATCATTTTCAAGCGATTTTTTTATTTTTACAAAACACATTTTCAGGTGATAATTAATTACTACTGACGAGAAGAAATTCTCTTTTGGTGACAATGGGGGGAGAAGATTTTTTTTTATATGTGATCGTTTTGGATATTTTTAGTTCTTTTCTGGTTCTATATATGTGATCATTTCGTTTTTTTATTACTTTTACAAAACACATTTTCAAGCGATAATTAATTACTACTGAGGAGAAAATCATTATTTTTGGTAAAAAGAGGGAGAAGACTAATCAACGGTTCATGGGACTGAAATAAAGTTCCGAATGACCAGCCGTTAGGCCGGCCGGTGAACATTTGACATCCACGTACTGTACGTATCCATCAGAGACAGACAAGCAAGTCAAGGCTATATATATACGGTGGATGCGTATACGTCTGCACACAGTGCAGTGCCTGCCCTGTTCACCAGTAAACGTACGTGCACATTATTGCACTGTTACGCAACTCATGTTCATACTCATGTTGGATTCTATGAAGTAGGTCGGAAAATTAAACGATGAAAAAAAGGACAATATTTTCAGAGCTGATAAAGCAAAACGTCAGCAATTTGTGTGTGAATTTCCCTGTTGAGTAGGCATGAATACGTGTGTAGTGGTAATGGATGTCGGTTTCAGGAAAAGCTCTAGAGCTCTCTCTGTCGTCACTCATCAGGACCTGAGCTTTAGTTTGCTGCTGCAAATCTGCAATATTCCTGATACACGAACGTGTGATTAGTATCGATCTGTCGATCCCAAAGCAGAGCTGAGATCGACCCTGATCTTGCGATATTGGCGACAGCGTCATTTTCCAACAACCCCGGCCCGTCTCTTGCTTTGTTCCATTCCATCAAACGGTCAGCTTCAGGTTAGAGATAGATACAAGGCCGGCCGGCCTGTGATCCATAACGTTTTGGCTGCCCCGGTTTCAGAACCTAGAGCTGATGCCTGCTGATGGAGTGATCGGATCGTCTCAATGACACTGCTGGCCTGTTAGCGCGTGGCTGCATTCGATGACAGTAAGTTTGGTAAAACTTACTGCAAAGCTAGCTGGTTATTGTTCAGAGCTGACGAGGCAAGGTCAGTCACAGACGTAAAGACAAGCCACACGCGACTAAATTCTCCATCTAGTCAAAACCATCCAAAATGCAAAACAAGCGTGTTCTTGTTTGACGACAAGGACGGAACGAAGGTGACTCTGCCGACTAGATCGAGTTCGTTCGGACCAATGGAGACGACAATTCGATGCAATGCAACAGGAAAAATTCAATTCTGCATGCACGCTTCTTGGGTACTCCCGTTGATAAGCAAATATATACTAGAGTGCATATGACAAGTTCAGCTTCTAGCTAGTTCAGCTTAAAGTGCAAAACAACACTTTAATTTCAGATATATTATTATGGACTTGTTGACAATCTTGTTAAATATCTCTTGTTAGGTGGCATGCAAGGATCGGAGTACCAGGCAGGGTTATTTCTTCACCAGCAGCTCGTGCCTGCACACAATGAGTGGTAGCTGCCTGCACCTGTTATCTGAGGAAAGGCAAGAATGTCTCCATCACCAAACTGAAAACGTATCAATCAATCAATCACCCCCCATCTCTCCTCGTCTTCAGAGTTTGGTTCTGACCGTGCGCTATGCTAATGCAACAGTAGTTTACGGTGACAGGCTAACCACCTAAAAATTTTACCAACCCCAGATCAAGCAAATTTATTACCAAACTTCTTACTAACCACCTAGGAAATTTTTTCTTCAAGGAAATTGGATTAAAGCAGATCCTGTGACAGATCATGCCTTTTCTGCACAGGTGTAGGTTATCACTGACCGAAAGCTGTCTCTCCATCATTTGCATTTGTAAATAAAGTTTAACTTTCACCTGATGGGTGATGCATGCCCTCCCTTTTTACGATGTGAAGAAGATCGGCCATGACCAGATTTGATGGGGATTGAAACAATATATGATGGACCAGTTGCATGATCATAATTAAATAGAGCATGCAATATTTGTGTTTGGCTGAAAACAGTTATTTTCAAGGCCCTCTACACCGAAGCAAGACAAATGGCAGCATTGCAACGAAATCTGAATGAAATTCAACTATCCCCATCAAATCTTGAAATGAATGCAAAAATAATTCAGTAACCGGTTACTAGCTCGCTAGCTTGCGACCTATGGAAAAGAGCACCGCTGACACGTAAGATGATAGATGAACTAAAGGGAAGGTTTTGACATGATTTTCCAGGTTATTAAGAGGGTCACATCTCAAAAGTAGGCAAAAGCCTTGCCTAGTAAGAAAAAGGTGCGGCATATGTTAGGTAATTGCCGGCTACTGTAAGCATCCAGCTTATTCATTCTAGATTTCTTGTAACATTTGGCAAGGATTAGTCCTTTGCTTAGTGCCTCTTTAATTGACATCTTCCAGTTCCAACTTGTACTAACCCGATCCTTGTATCATGATGGCAACAAAATTTTAAGTTATTGTCAACCTATCCACATAATATTAGTATCACGATTTTGCACGGTGGTCAACTGATACTTGATTTGAGAGGTATCAAGTCAGAGCAGTGAAAACAAAGATTTCTTTCCGAGATGTGTATTTGTCCAGTTGTGATGTAACGCTGATATTTTTTTTCTCCTCCTTTCTTGCAACACAACTTATTGATGACTCATCACCACACGGGCTCTGGAATTGACTATCCAACTCTTCAACCTTTTCACGGGGATCATGCATGTGACAAAATTCAAACAATAACAACACTACAAATACTAAAGCTCTTACGTCATGTGATCTCAGTTTTCATGAATTTCATGGAAGAGCTTATATATAAAACTAATTTTCTAGCCAGTACTTGGCACATTTCAAATAATAAATTCTGAAGTCCCCCCCTGAGAATAGCAAGATTTGGCTAGTAATAGTATAAGAAACAAATAACAGACTAATAACTATAAGTAGACATAATAATTATCAAACTTGAATTTTCTTTAGTTTGACAAACTTGCAACAATGGCATGCATCATGGTCTTGGGCATGATATGCAACAAATTTCAAACTTTTTTATACACTAATCCCTCATCAACCTAGTGACTTTAAGGACATAATGTTTTTTGAAATTTGTGGTTAAATTTAGTGCACATATATATGAAATAAATCACATGTCCAAATTACACATCTTTTAATATAACTTTGAGCAAAGTTAAGATCATTTGGCTTAAGGCATATCTAAATTAAAATTACAAATTAAAATTACAATTTTTTCTGATGCCAAGGTCACTTATTTTTCTATATTTTAACAGGAGGGTGAAAATGTGAATGGCAGCCCCTTTGTGTCATCGTCCCCTTTTAATTTCTGAATTTTTAGTCCAACGACCACATACAAAATACATGTAAAAAATACCTAGTCATACTGTGTGCACATGAATGGTATGGCGCAGCCGTACGTATGAGACGGTGACGCCCTAGTAGTTAAGTTTGTACTGGTAGGTAAAGCAGCTTTGTATATAGGGTGGCAAGTGAACGAAGCACACCCGGGCCGGGATTCCATCCACACAACGTAACCGCGCAGCACCTGAGAGCAACTTCAGCAGCTTCCCTATCCCTCCCTAATAGCAAAAAATAGTAATATAGGGGATGAAATACTCAAAAACCTTCTCCAGCAGATTTCCTATAGCCCTCCCTTTTTTTCTCCATGGACTAAAAATCTCTCTTCATCCCCTCTATAGAGGGGACCTCTCCTCCATCCCCTACTCTGTGGGACCCACTCGAAAATCACCGCCGCCCCATCGAGCCGCCGCCCCAACCTCCGCGTCCCACGCCTGGGCGGCGCCTGAGGCGGGCTTCGCGGCGGCTCCAGTCGGCGGGGCCGCTCTTCTCGGCCGACGCATCCGCGGCCGTCCGGTGCTTCAGGTTCTGCAGCACGGGCAAGGACGGCACGGCACAGGTTCCGGGCGGGTGGCCGGTGGCGGGGTCGTTGAGGGCGGCGAGGAGACGGCGGAAGGGACCGAGGCAGGTCTTCGTGGTGGACTTGCAGAGCGAGGGGATGTCCTGCACTCCTGCGTGACGTTGTCGTCCTCCGACGGGGGAAGGCCGTCCGAGATGGTGGCGGCGGAAGCCCGGGACGCCGGCCACGGCCGTGGCGCCGCGGGTCCGGAGATACTCGCCGCCGTCGCCGTAGCGCAGGGCGTCCACTCCGCCGTCGCCGGAGCGCTGGGCGTCCACTCCGCCGCCATCCGCACCCTGGACCACCACCACCCGCCGCCTTTCCCCTTGCGCCGCGCCGATGCCGCCACCGCTGGCCTCCTCCGCGAGGCGCCGTTGTCGGCGCCTCGGATCTCGCGGCGCCGACCTTGCGGTCGGCCTCCCACTTGGCCATGGCCTCGTGGCACTCAGCGGTTCGCGAGCTCCAGCCCGTACACCGCGCCGCGCCGATCTTGCGCCCAAGCATGCGAGATGCGGTGGTCCTCGCGCAGCTTCACTCGCCACCACCAAAGCGCCATCTCCGCCGCCCGCCGCTGCCTCCTCCTCGCCGACGCCAACGCCAGCGGCGTTCTCGCCAGCGACGAGGCGCTCCGACTCGAGCACCTCCACGAGGCTCCCCTGCAGCTCGGTCTTCCGCGCCGCCTCCGCGTGCCGGCGCTCGGCCTCGTCGGCCAGGACCTCGCGGTCCACCCACACCAGCACCAGCTCGGTGTTGTGAGAGTGACGCTCGAAGCCCCAGCGTGCGAGCTTGGCCACGTTGAGCATCGGTGATGTGGCCCTGCGCCCGGGCGCAGTGCTCGGCTCGGGTTCCGACTCCGCGGCAAAGCGCTCTGCTCCGGCTCCGCGACGGAAAATCGAAGATTGGAGGGGAAGGAGAAGATGATGTGGCGTGGTGGGACCCACAAGTTGGGAAGGAGAATAGGGAAACTGCTGGAGCAAATTGTCTTTTAGGGATGAAAATATTTTTACTCCATCCCCACTAACTTCATATAGGGGATCAAAATTACTGCTGAAGTTGCTCTGACCACGACTTCCAATTGTCTCCTCGGAAAAAAAAAGGAAAAGTACAGGGTCAACTCCTCTCTGGTGCAATGCGATAGGACGGATCAAGTCAACGCGAAGCTAGCTGTAATCGGAGACCAGAGACCTGATCCGTTCCCGTTACTCCTTCCATTCCTCTTGTGTCGTTCAATTCGACGCGGTTGACAGTCATATGCCGACTACAAGTAGTACGTGCTATATTATCTCCACGCGTACTACTGACCAAAATATGTAACAAGGACTGAAAACATTTCACAGGAACCACAGCTACTACGCATACAAAAACGTTGTTTTTCTGGCATTTTATTACATGGCCGAAACTGTATTGGTTGGGATGTGTGAGAGTTTTTTTTTTTGTTAGTTTCAAGCAACTTTACAAGGTTCAATTTGTCGTTTCGAGCAACTTTATTACAAGCTAAGGTTCTTTTAATTACTTTTGTGCGCTTTTGGAAATTGGAAGCTTTTTTCTCTGTTCTTGCCCATCTTGTAGGAATTTTATTAAAATAAAAACGTAGAATATTGTTACTCTTCTTCACATTAGCTTTACCCACTGCAACTGCTGCAGTCCTTCACATTAGCTTTATACTCGGCTATTGTAACATCCCTGATGTTTAAGTGTGCTAATGACATTACTTAGCTATGTTAATCAAGGTTAATTACCTCTTAAGCATGTTTGACATGTTTTGTTACACTTTCGCACAAATGACCTTGGTCAAAGTTACAAATTCCCGGTCAAACCCCTTTGATCCTAAATGGCTGATTTGGTTTTCTTCCGCGTTCTCCAAATTTTTGCTATAGAAGTTCAAAATCGGCCAATATAAAAGTTCTTCGTTGTTTCCGGGAACACATTTTTCGTAATTGGCGGACATTCCAATTTTGAGTGCAAAGCCGCTTAAATTCGAGATGAAGTTCCTGTGCACCGTAATTCCGGGCCGAGTTTTTCCTGAAGTTCATCACGTTTTTCCCGTCAATCCTTTCATCGAAACATAGGTCGCCCTTTGTGAAAGTTGTAGTGCTATAGCTCCTCTACAACTTTTGTTTTTGGAGATTTTTGAGTTCTGTTCAAGAAAAGGGAGTTACACATTCTTGAACTCGGCTAAATAGAATGAAACAGACAGAACGACGCCGCCAGCCTCTCGCTCAGGCGCCCGCGTCGCCTGGCCCGGCCACGCGTGCGCGCAGCGTGTCGCCGGTGTCACGGACGCCGGCGCCCTCGCTGTGGACCGCGAGACGCCGTGGGGCCTCCGCCTGCAGTCCGCCAGACGCCGTAGGCAGCTGGCCTCTCTCCGACGACGCCACTGCTGCCGCCGCGCCAGCGCAGTCCGAGATGCAGCTGGCTAGGCCGCCCGTGGTGTAATCGGCTCGCCATCACCTCGCCGCGTCGAAACACTCGCGCAAACCGAGCCACAACTCCGGCCGCCGTTCTCCTTTTTCCGCCTCGCTGCACCGCCGGTCTCCATTGCCCGGCCACGACATTGCCGGGCCGGCGAGCCTCGCGCCAACCGCCTCGCACCTCTCCTCCTTCCTCAGCCCTCTGCATCTCCCGCCCGCTGCCCGCACATCGAGTCCGCTGCCGCCGGGCGTCGCATTCCGGCGACGCCGCCTGGCCGAGAGCGCCGCCGGCGTGTCAGCCGGCCGGCGCAACCTGTGGGAGCGTGGGCTTCAAGACCTCGACCACTCACCACTGGCGGGCCGACCCACATCGCCGGCCGGTAGCTTCCTTCCGGCCGGGTGTGTTTGTAAGGATTGAGTTTTGTTTAGGGGCTAAGGTGTAAAGCAGGGGCCCATATGTAATTCTGAAATTTCAGACAAGGGTCTCGTAAATCTTAGGGTTTTCAGCTGCAACTTTGAAAATTCATAGAAAATTGTATAAAAATCAGAAAAATGTAAATCAAATTTTGTTGGGTTCCTGGTGAAGAAACCTACCTTTTCTAGAAAGCATGTATAGGGTTTTTCTGTGTAGTTTTTGAATGAAAATTCAAACTCAGTTTGAGGTGTTTTTAGTGTAGTTTAAAATATACACATGATATGGACTTGAATTTTGGATATGTTGCTCTGTATGACATGTTTAGTTTTGTGACCAAGGTTTACATGATTTTGATGTGTAGATTTTCAGTTATGATTTATGTAAGCTCTATGCTAGATTAATCTTGATGCTTTTTATAGCCCCTTTAGTAATCTTTTCTTTAAGCACCAGTGCACCCTAGGGCTTTGCCTTGATGATTAGTACCTTTGGTAGAATGGATGTGATTTTAGGATGTGTTTTGATATGTGTTTTGGATTTAATCTTGTGTAGGAGTTTAAATTCAAATTTTCAAAAATAATTTGAATCTGAAAGCATGCTTTGGCCAGAGGCTTATTTTTGGTCTAAATGACTTGTAGGAGAAAGTTGAGATCAAAAAGTTTAGTAAATCTTTTTATATGAATTAATGGTGATTTACTAGGCTGAAATTTGTCTTTTTCGTATAAATTAATTTGTAAAGGTTCTTAAGGTAAATTTTGGTGTGTGATCTCAGAATAGGTATATGATGATGTGTGCAGAAGCTTAGATTTATTTGAAGTGTTTTTGATTTAATATGGATTTATGGTTGAAATGCTTGTTTTATGTATTTAAATAAAGAAATGGAAATTAAGGTGTCAAATTGTGAAAACATGTTATGTTTCTGTTTTTAAATTGTTAATCACATTCCCTTGCTGTTTTGTGAAGTTAAATACTTTAGTTTGCTTTAATATGTACAGTCACCATCAAGGTTCACCTTAGCTAATGCATGTGCATAAACGTGTAGATTTACCAGACGGGACGTACACGTTGACCCAGGAGGGAGACGGGACTGTAGAGGGTGAAGTGAACGAGTTGGGAGTTCATCAAGACCTGGACCAAAGTCCGGAAGAGCCCAAGGCGTGTTTGAGTCGAGAGGAAGGCAAGCAGGAGTTCCATATAACCTTTTGATTAAAACTCATGCTCTTTTACTTTTCGACAATTAATGTTACTTTGTGCATTTAAGTTTCAGGAGTTGCTTTGAAACCTAGATGCATGATCCGTGGGACTCTATGCTCTTTTACTAATATGTTAAGAACGCTAGTGCCATGCTCTAAGGATACGGTAGAAGTCGAGTAATGACTCATTGCTCGCGAGATATAGGATGCTTATGTTGGAATCATAAGTTGGTTAAATTGACTCGCTCATGTGGTAAGAGCAATGGGTTCGGTCTCGACCGAGTAGCATGGTGTCTGGTCTAAGCTATTGAGCGTACCAAGTGCTTGTCGGGAATGGGACCGTAAGCCTAGTACCTAATGAACGGCAGAATTTTATCGCTACTAATCTTGAGATTCGTCTCCGGTTTGATTCGGTAGTGCAAGTGTGAGTATGGACGTGCTGTGAGGGCGTTCGGTAACCTTGTACTTAGGACGTGGCATCTTTTCCTAATCAGGGAGTGACGGGAACCGCCTTTGGTGTAGACCCGCATTTGCTTTTCTTTGGATTCTTTGGGGTCTACCTTCCTCCGTATCTTGGGTTTACCTTGCAAGGATATAAATCGATCGATCGTCTGGTCACCGCCGTTATCCCGAGTCGGCTTGACCACTGGCTACCCCATGTTTATTTATGGAACATTTCGGATTAATATTGTTGGATGATTAATCTTGTTTGTACAACCATGCTTGCTTAGCTAGGTGCTTACCTAGAATGGTTAACATACTAGAACTTGAGCTAAAATTTGAAAGTAAGGATCAACTCTTAGTTGCTTTTGGCAAAACAAACCCACTGACCAAAAAGCCTTGCATGTCTAGTGTCTTTTATTTTGTCGGGTAAGTCTTCTGAGTATTAGTATACTCACTTGCTTTGTTGTTGTTTTCAGGTAATCCCATCGGCTGGTTCCATCCCGGATGGTTGGGAACTTGAATGGGAGAACGATGATGAGGAGTGATATGCATGGATGGCCTCCTGTGTGTATCATGCGTTTAGTTTAGTTTACTTTCCGCTGTTTAAACTCTGAACCATGTTTACTTTTATGTACTCAAAACCTAGTTTGTAAATTTTAAGTACTTATGGACCTTTTATGTAATGTAATGTTGTACTACCCGACCGTGTGGGCTTAGCGCATAATCCGATCCTGTGAAGTGATTTACCGGGCATGACCCGAGGCAGAATAGTTCTTTATTATCGCTTAATGGCCACGTGGACAGACTTAGGCGATAATACGGAATTATTTTGGGCGGTTCTGTCACAGCTATCTGCTAGTACCTGCATCCACGTGGCAACTGTTGGTCGTCAGCTAGTAGTTAGCCAGGTCATCATCATATCGTCATTCAATAGTTTTTATATCCTAATAATATCCATCGTGGATGTACTTATAAAAAGGCTTGCTTGCAACAAGGCATACAAACTTTGTCACTAATTTGTCAGGGAGGTAGGGAGCCTCAAGCCCTCAACTACGCGAGTAGTATATATTAAGCCCCAGCAGCCTCCGTCCGCTATATATGCATGCATGTTGCTTCGTCTTGGCCGCCTCAAAACCATGCATGCATTTCTCCGTCCGTTGGGTCACCAACTGCATGCATGCGACAGTGGTACAATATTTTTTTCTGGCATCTTATTATACATGCCAATATATTTTCCTATAAACTTGACAAAACTTAATAAATGTATAACAACTTAAGACGACAAAAGTTGAAACACCTTATGTTTGATTTGGAACAATATGATAACATTCATGAATATTGTACGTGAAGACTGTTGATAATGCACTGAGATTATTCCAGCCTTCTTAATTAGTCCAAGCAACCTATCCAGATTCCAGATTCCAGCCTTCAATTAATTTCTCTGGGGCTTTAATAAGATTAGTGAGATGTTGCTTTGAAAAAGAAGGTGTGATTCCACACGACTACACAAGCATCACGTCGTACGTACTATACGTTTTGTAACGATGTGCAAATTAGTTAGTGCAGTACAAGGAAAGTAATTTTTCCACAAGAGTCATTATAGGAGGAAAGAAACGTAGTACCTGCTACGACGACGACACCAAAGAGTTGAAAAGGACAAGTCCGATGAGAGCGATCGAGGTCGTACGTTTCTTGCATATATATGTATGGATCGTGTCGGAACTGAAGTTGTGATGAGCCGTTACGAACGTATGTGGTACATCAGCCCAACGGTTGGCATATATCATCCCAAAGTGCAAATTGTGCATGCTACGTACATATGCATTGTGCGTGCGTGCTGTCCACAACAATTAATATATCCACATTGTGAAAAATATATCCACATTGTGCATCCACAACAATTAACGTGTGCATCGATCGCACCTGCTGCTCGTGCATGTATATCCACATTGTGAAAAATATATTCCAATGCTCTTTCGTCATCTGTTTGATCGACACTGTAGTCGTGACTGCAACGTTTACCTGCCACAACAATTAATAATAATATACTCCTCCGTTCTAGAATATAAACATTTGTTGACTTTTGCTGATCATGTTTGACCATTCGTCTTATTCAAAAAATTTATGAAAATATTATTTATTTTGTTATGACATATTTTATCATCATATATATTTTAAGTATATCATAATTATTTTTATATTTTCACAAAATTTTCAATAATTTTTAATAATTTTCACAAATATTTCTAGCCAAATATATTTTAATAATTTTAAGTTTGACCAAGTTTATACAGGAAATTAATTAATCAATGATAGTACCAGGTATCATTAGATTCATCGTAATAATGTACTTATTTGGTGTCCTATAGATGATGATACACTGTCCTAAGTCAATATAAACTTACTCAAACTTAAAATAGTTTGACTTACAGCAAAAATAGGACTCATTTTTGTTTAAAATTGACTTATTAGGACAAAATTAGTACAAGGAATATTATTTTTCAAAATTCAAGTAGTAGAGATTATAGTTTGACTCGGGAAAGTTCTACCAGATCAATTAATATATAACATTAACTCTCTGTTTTTTTCAGGAAAAAACAAAGGAAAGGGGCAATGCGTGAGTGCTAAGCATTGTATCAAGTCAGAGCAGTGAAAACAAAGATTTATTTCAGAGATGTGTGTTGTGCAGTGCTGATGTGGGACCGTTTTTCTCCTCCTTACTTGCAACACAACTTATTGATGACTCACACCACACGGGCTCTGGAATTGACTATCCAACCCTTCAACCTTTTCACGGGGATCATGTGACAAAATTCAAAAAATAATAACAATACAAATACTAAAGCTCTTATTACGTCATGTGATCTTAGTTTTCACGAATTTCATGTAAGAGCTTATAACTAATTTTCTAGCCAGTACTTGGCAAATTTTAAATGATACATTCTGAAGTCCCCCCTGAGAATAGCAAGATTTGGCTAGTGGTAGTAATTGTTTAACATTAGGGACAAAGAATAGTAAAAATGTTGAAAGTTGTTACCTTCTAGATATAAGAAGGCTTGAGACGAGATTGTTGCCATAAGAGCAGCTCCGATAGCATAAGAAACAAATAACATGATAATTATCCAACTTGCACTTTTCTTTAGTTTGACAAACCGGCAACAATGGCTTGCATCATGTTCTTGGGCATGATATGCAACAAATTTCAAACTTTTTTATACACTAATCCCTCATCAACCTAGTGATTTTAAGGACGTGAATGTTTGAAATTTGTGGTTAAATTTAGGGCACATATATATGAAAAATTACATGTCCAAATTGAACATCTTTTAATATAACTTTGATCAAAGTTAAGATCATCATTTGGCTTAAGGCATATCTAAAATCACTTTTTTTCTAAGGCCAAAGTCACTTATTTTCTAGATTAAAAATAACAAGAGGGTGAAAATATGAATGGAAGCCCCTTTGCTTGTGTCATCATCCCCTTTTAATTTGTTGTCATAACAATATTTTTTAGCATTATGAAGCACACTTGATTGGAAATTATCAATATTCTAGACTTTTTTTGAGAATTCAATATTCTAGACTAACAGTGAGCTAATTGTTTAGAAAAAGATGTGGCAACTAGCTAATTTGTTCCCTTGCAGCTTACGCATGCATGGAATTGAATAACGACGGTCTGCATGGTTCTCCAAAAAATCGCTTTATGCATTAGATCAAAACATCTGGTGAAGGCTCTAACCGTCCTTTTGTTACCAACAAACCGTGAAAATTATAATGGCATATTTCCAAATGACCCTAGATCCAAAGAGAAAAATATCAAATCAGCATTTTGATCACATCTGCTCCTCAACAATTGAACACACATTGCACGTCGTCGTCGAATACATACAGTAGTTTAACTAGCTTACCCTTACTAGACATTTTACTATACAGAGATGTAAATAATATTGCCATGGCCTCGATCATGGGCATCATGCATTTCTGAATTTTAGTCCAACGACTACATACAGAATACATGAAAAAAAAACCTAGTCATACTGTGTGCACATGAATAATGGTATGGCGCAGCCGTACGTATGAGACGGTGACGCCCTAGCTAGTTAATAAGTTGGTACTGGTAGGTAATATGAAAGCAGCTTTATTTATAGGGTGGCAAGTGAACGAATTAATAAGCACACCCGGGATTCCATCCACACAACCGCGCAGCACTTGACCACCACTTCCAATTGTTTCATTTCTTTGTAGAGGCATCGTATATATAGTACGTATTTACAGGGTCTCCTTGCAAAAAAAGAAGAAGAAGAAGGAGAAGAAGAAAATACTACCTCCATTCTTAAATATATGACGTTTAGGACAAGAAATTTAGTTCAAAATGAATTAATATCTTTGTCTTAAACGTCATCTATTTAAGAACGGAGTATGAATGTCAACTCCTGGGGCCACATATCCGGACAATAAGAAGGTCAGGTCAGAGCAATGCAAGCGAATTAGGCGGGATTATATTCAGGATCGCTCTGGTGCAACATACATAGGACGGATCAAGTCAACACGAAGCTAGCTGTATTCGGAGACCTCTGACCTGATCCATTCATCCTTGTCGTTCAATTCGACGCGGTTGCTAGTCATGCCGACTACAAGTAGTACTACGTGCTATCGCCACGCGTAGTTATAAGTTCTGACCAACAAGCTGGACTGAAAAAAGAATTACTAACCACAGCTACACATACTCCTATACTAGAACCATTATTCTTTTAATTTCTGGCGTTTTACATGGCAATAATCCGGGTCCGAAAAGTACGCTAAAGATCGACTGCCGCAAATGTATTGGTTGGTTGTTGGGATGTGTGAGATCGAGTTTGTCGTTTCAAGCAACTTTACAAATCTCTTTTGTGCGCAACTGCTGGTGGACAGCTAGTGGCCTGGTATGGTCATCATCATATCGTCATTAACAGTTTTTTAATTATATCCTAATAATCTCCATCGTAGATGTACTTATAAACATGCTTGCTTGCTTGCTTGCAAGGAGGCATTATTATTGATGCATGCAGTACGTCTTGTCCTGCTCCTTCTGCTGTTGCTGCGTCGTAATTTGTTAGGGGGGTAGGGGCCTCAAGCCCTAAACTACTAACACGCGACTACTATATATCAAGCCCCAGCAGCCTCCGTACGTCCGCTATATATGCATGCATGTTGCTTCGTCTTGGCCGCCTCAAAACCATGCATGCATTTCTCCGTTGGGTCACCAACTGCATGCGAGACAGTAGTGGAATAATATTTTTTCTCTGGCATCTTATTATACACGTCAACGCATTATTATGTAAACTTAACCAAATTTATATTTAATAAATGTAACAACTTAAGACGACAAAAGTCGAAACATCTTATAGTATTTAATTTGGAACAATATGATAACATGAATATTGTACTTCAATTCTCTGGGGCTTTTATGATTAGGTGAGATGTTGCTTTGGAAAGGAAGGCGTAATAGTCGATTTGTTGTGACATGTGCAAATAGTATTGTAGTACAAGGAAAGTGATTGTTATGCTCTCCCTTTTTTTTTCCAAGACACAGTGTAGCATGTTTTTTTTAAGCGAAAGTGCTCGAACCCTAAACGTGCAACTCCGATAATCGTGTTGAGCTCTCGGCCAATTACATTTGATCCTCTTATAAAGTTGTACAATATGAGCTGTAGTAGGAGGGGAAAAAACGTACCTGCTACGACGTTGAAAAGGACAAGTCCGATGAGAGGTCGTCGTGTTCTTGCATATGGGATCGTCGTCGGAACTTTGTGATGAGCCGTTACGCTCTGGGCCTCTGGTGGTAGATCAGCCAAAACGGTTGACATATCCAAAGTTCCCGTATGCCACAGGCAACTAGTCAAGGCCGGCTACCTCGATCTAGCATTTTTTTGTGATGCCCTGCAAATTGTGCATGCGTACACGTATGCACACTGTGCGTGCTGTCCACAAGCTAACCTACACGTGTGCATCGATCGCACCTGCTGCTCCTGCTCGTGCATGCATATTCACATTGTTGTCAACTGTTTCAAATGTTCTTTTGTCAACTGTTTGATCGACACTGTAGTCGTGACTGCAACGTTTACCTGCCACACCAATTGATAATAATATAATAAGTCCATGCATGCAGAGATCGATCCATCGACTATATATACACTACTACCGTGCATCAGCTAGCTTTTGCATTGATCTCATCATATCCTTGGCTACATACCTGCTTTTAATTTCTCTTGACATATCACAAACTTAACACAGAAGGAACAACTAGATGATCCAAGAAAATATTTATATATTATAAGAACTAGTCTTTTGACATATGGAGGAAGTAGGTAGATATATTTTCGTAATCTACCTATTTGGTGTCAATTTGTCAGAGTCTCATAGACGATGATGATACACTCTTCTATTTTATATGAACTTTACTCAAACTTGAAATATAGTTTGACTTAAAGAAAAATTAGGACAAAAATAGAAGGACTTTTTTTAAAAAAAATACGTAGAGATTATGTTTTTGACTCAGGAAAGTGCTACCACGTCAATTAATATATAACCTGATCTTTTTTTAAAAAAACAAAGGAATGATAATGAATGAGGCAATATAATATGCGTGAGTGAGTTTACGTCAACTCTTGCGTCGGCATGTCGTCCTTTCCGCGTAGGCATGCAGGAAGCAACTGGCCGGCAAGCAAATAAACTCCCTATTCAAAGCTCTCGATCATCAGTTGCATACGCAGATCGATCGAGTACCCAATCAACGATACGCGTACGTACGTACGTGCGTGGTCAGTGGTCTCTGTTAATTCCAGGATGAACTGTAGTACGTTTACCTCAGAAAATAAAACATCCATTGGGTACACATGCATGTGAAAACGTACGTACACGTACACACACATCATGTGCATGGTAAACTGGTAATAATGGATCAAGTCCAAATTCAAACGAACATGAAGATGAACTCGAACATGCATGCATGCATGCATGTTGGTATGCCAATTGCAATTAATGTCCAAGAATGCATCCGGTCCAAGTCGTCTCTACTCTCTGATCTGACGTGGCGTTCTGTCGATTGATTCGTCGTCAGCTGAAAACTGAAACCTAACGCGCCATTGTTGCAGGATGAGCTGTTGTAAGTTTAGCTCAGAAAATAAAATATCCATTGGGTGTACGTATATGCTGTGTGAAAATGTACGTATATACAAGAATGCATCCGATCCAACAAGTGTCCCTACTAGTACTCTAGCTGGGACGACGGTCTGGCCATGGCATCCCTGTGGATTGATTTTTCAGTGCTAGAATTTCCTTCCAGTACTCATGTCGTCGCAACTCAGAACCGGCCTGATCGATGACAGAGCATGCATGCACGAATAAAGCAAGGCGCATGTGCTAGATTAGGTACGAAGAATATATGATCTTGAGCTATCGTAACGAGCTGCAACTTTTCCCAGGGACGACGAGTTCAGATCACCTCCAACGGACGACGACAGGTCCTACGATATTAGAGTAATCCGCCGCATTACGCGCCAAATTAGTCGTTAATTCGTGCCTAGCTCGTGCGTGATGTGAAATGAAACACTTTCATTTCGTCAGTACTTCACGACCAAGTTGATCGGTCCATTCATCCATCTAGCACACCTTCTTGCGAATTGAACGAACCGCCTGCTGGAAAGGATCCAAGAAGAAAATCTGCTCGTGTTCTTGTTTCTGACAATGACGGGACGGATGACGCCGAGTCGGCGACTGATCGATTGAGCCAACTATAGACGAGATGAAGATGTGGAGTATTCAATATGTATGGGATGCTTACTTTGCATGTGGAGAAGAAGCTGCTGCCATCCGATTCAAATATTCAATCCTGTTGATGAAACATATATACTGCATGACGTACGTATATATGTACATACAGATCGCAGTTCATTTTATATATATAGCACATGAACAAACCACAGAAGATTTTAACATTTCAATTCTCACATCTTATATTTGATCGTGATCACAGGCACTAGTACTCTCAACTCTCAACAGGCCAAGGCAAGGCATTAATTTGTCCACTACTGGAAAAATGGCCATTTGTACCGGGTCATAACCCTCATTTGTACCGGGTATTGAACCGGTACAAACCATCCGGTACAAATGAGGATGCACATTTGTACCGGGTGAGATACCCAATACAAATGTGTTTAGCGCCGTCAACAGGGCGACGCCGTCCATCCTTCCCCTTTTCTTTTTCTTTATTACCTTTTCTTTTTTCTGTTCTTTCTCTTTTCTTTATTCTTCAATCATTCACACAACAGATTCACACATCACACATATACACCAAAATCATTCGCACAACAAATTACAACGATTTGATTCAACCAAATCATTCGCACAAGATTCACAAGTTACAACATCAATTTGATACATCGAATCACAATCATACAACCACAAGAACACAAGAACCACAATTGCGCCGCCACACTGGCGCCGGCCTCCCGCTGCCCTCCTCGTGCGCCCGGTACGGCCTCCATGCCGGATAGCTCTTGCGCCAGGCGGCGCGCCGCCATGATGGCCAACCCGGTGGCGAGGGCGGATTAGGGCCCCTTTGGCGGCGAAATAATCTCCTTAACACAAGGTAATCCGACACCATTGACAACGTGGAGGCCAAGATTCAAGGCGAGGAAGGCGGGACCCGGTCAAGACCCTCACTGGCAAGACGTCATGCTCCCGACTAGATGGAAGCATCTCCGACCAGTTCCCTACAAGAGGGACCCCCTTCGACAAGTCTCCGCCTCGCACGACAAGTCTCGCGCGGCTCCCCGAATCCGGTAGGCGTGGGCCATGACACGCGGCGCGAGCCTGGAGCACGAACGCCTCCATCGTGACGCGTGGGGGAGCGATTCCCCGCGCCATGCAAATACACCAGTTGGCGGCCCATGCAAGCAGCTGGCCCCAACAAGAGCCTTAATGCGGATCTGCCCGGCTGCGCAGCCATCCCATCAACATCATCTCCAACTCCGCCACATACAAGCTTCGCCCGAGGCACTCAAGCACCCCCTACGACGAGCTCTGGCCTAAGGTTAGGCCTTAACGTGGCGGGCTAGTCAAGTGCTCGGGCAGACCAAGACAACAACGAACTACTCGGAGGAGGCGCCAGGCGTCCCGGGGTGAACAGCCTCTCCCGGCCACGCGGCGGCTCCCACGACCAAGTAGCACAACTCTGCTTCAATGCGTCCTGACGGACAGCGACGCACGACGGGACATCCCAGCAACCAAGCACTGTACTTCTTTTCTCCTTCCCCCTTGTGCCCCTCCCCTTGTGTCTATAAAAGGGAGAGAGAGCAACCGCATCACGAGGTTAGACCTCCTACTGAGATCGAACACCATTCTAAGGGACTTGGGTCCGACACCCTCTCCAAACCGGTTTGTAACCCTACTACAAACACTCCTAGCTCGGGAACACGGCAACTCGACCTTTGGGCGTAGGGTATTACTCCTCGGAGGCGAACCCGATATAAACCCGTTGTCTCCTGCGCTAACCATCCGAGCCCGAGCCTTACGATCGATACAAATATTCTTGTCGGTAGAGAACCCGGTTGGCGCGCGGTAGGGGCACATCTGTCTCGATGAACTTCACCGGCGGATCGGATGGGACGCCGCGGGTCCCGTTGACCCACAGGACCACCTTGCATTTTGGCTCCTCGGCCGTCTACACCGGGCCGGCGGAGTCCGTCGCCGGGCATACCTTCGCCCGACCACCTCGTCCCAACGTCCTGACGGGGACTGCGGGACGTGAAGCTTTCGTCCGAGGCTTCTCGGACGAGACGATCGTCGGCATGTTGGGGCCAAATCCAATGCAGGAGCGTTTTAAGCTCGCCGCCTACTACCTCACCGACCTCGCCTTCCAAGCAAAGCGGAGCCGAGCCGCTTGGGGTCATGGAGCGGCCACCGCGATGTACCCCGTGGACGGCAGGCCTCCCGGGCGACCGGTGGCCTCGTCCAACAACTGCGCGGCCGGCGCGCCCGGATCTACAACGACTCGGAGGGCACGAACCACGCGGCAGCGTGACCCCACGCTAGAGTGCAACGTCTGCGTGGCCTCGGCATCGAGCAGCTCGAGCCGGGCCCGACGCCGCCACCGCGCGGCACGCGGCTCGGCGAGCTCGCGGAGGCCAGCGCCCGGCTCGGCGAGGCTGGCCCTTCTTCACCGAGGCTGGCGATGGACCCGAGCCCGCGATCGACAACACCGCAGACGTTCCGTGCGAGCAGCCCTGCGAGAAGCGGCGGCGGCGGTGGGGCGCCGCCCGGCTGCGAACAGCTGCGCCGCGCACCCGCCGGCCGGGGCGCGTGACAACGACAACGAGGGCGCTAATGTCGACACCAATGCCAACGCCGCGCCCGCCACTCTTGGTGGCGTCGTAGAACCTGGCGGCAGCCATATTGCTGCGTGGCTGTCCGGGGCGGCGACCTCAGGAGCGGCAGGTGCGCCCGGCGGCGCTACTCGAGGCAGCGGCGACAGCAACCGCTTGGCTAGGCGCTCGGAGCAGGCGGGGAGGAACGCCGTCAGCGGGCGAACCCACCTCCCTCTCAACATCGGGAGCGCGGGGAAGGGGGGCGGAGCCGCTGTGTCAGCAGTCAAGAGCCGGCTTGGGCCCAACCGGGAAACACCGCCATCGAGGCCCGCGGGAGTGAGCGTCGACAACCACCGCGACAACCGCTCGCGCCACCACGACGATCGAGGACGTGGGCGACGCCACGACAGCGACGACGACCGCGACCGCAGCTGGTCGCCGAACCAGAGAGGTCCACGGGCCTTTGGTCAGAGCATCCGGGATGCGAGGTTCCCCTCACGTTTCCGTGCTCTGACCAACGTACCTAAATGCACCAACCAACGTATGGCTCGAGGACTCGAGTGCGCCGCGGGAGGGCGGCAGACGACCTCTTCGTCATCAAGAACCTGCCGCTCTACCTCGGCGACTCCGCGCGAACATGGCTCGAGCACTTGCCGCGGGACAAGATCCACGACTGGACCGACCTGCGCCGAGTCTTCGTCGGGAACTTTCAAGGCACCTACACGCGCCCCCGCAAGCAGTGGGAGTTGCGCAACTGCAAGCAGCAGCCGGGAGAGAGCCTGCGTGAGTACATTCGGCGCTTCTCCAAGCGCTGCACCGAACTTCCCAGCGCGACCGACAACGACGCCATCTCGGCGTTCTAGAACGGCACGACCTGCACTTCCCTCATCCATCGACTCGGGCGCCGCATGCCCCGTACGACCCGCGAGCTCCTCGACATCGCGAGCAACCATGCTGACGGCGAGGAAGCGGTCGCCGCGACGCTCAACACCCCTCAGGGCAAGGGGAAGCAAGTCGTGGACCACGACGAGGGGACGTCCTCACACTTCAAGAAGAAGAAAAAGAATGACAAGCGTCGTCGCGACGACAACCTGGTCGCAGCGGTGGAGCGCAAGGCGTCACGCCCCAAGGGCAACGAGCCAAACTGCGCCGTCAAGGACCGCCGAGGCTCACGCGCCATGTCCACACCATGAGGTCCCCGTCAAGCACTCCCTCAAAGACTGTCGGCTCATCAAGAACTACGTCAACGACACCCTCAAGCCAAGAACGGCGGATCAACCTAAGAAGGAGGCCACCCCGGCAACGACGGAGCGGGGAGCTATGTGCGGTGAAGCGGTGCGGTCCACATGATCTTGGTGGATCTCGGCAAGACCCTCGGCGCGAGAAGCTCATCCGTGAGAAGTCTTCAACGCCGACACCGCAAGCCGTCCTACCTAAAGTGGTCGGAGGTTCCGATAACCTTCGACGCAAGGACCATCCCGACCATGTGCCTCGGCGGGATCCTACCCACTAGTGGTAGCTCCCTGCTCAAGTCCAAAAGGATCCACAAGGTCATGATGGATGGAAGCGGGATCAACGTGCTCTGCGTCACGCAGCGACATGGGCATCCCGGTCCCGGTCCGAGGCCGTCGACCGCACCATTCCACGGGGTCGTCCACGGGATGGGGCGCTCCCATCGGGCGATCGATCGCCGCGTCACGTTCGAGGACTTGCGGAACTTCCGCCGAAACCCTCACCTTGAGTGGTGGGGTTCTCGGGGCGTACCATCACGATCCTCGGGATCGGCACGCTAAGTTTATGGCGTGCGAACTATACGTACCTAAAACTGAAGATTCCGGTCCGAAGGGGATCATCACGATGGGGACCACGCGTCGCACATTCGAGTGCGACGCCGAATGCTTTCAGATTCTTGAGGCACTCATCGGTCAGAAGCTCCACGCCGAGCCTCCGTCCGAGGACCGGGATGTCCCAGTCGTCAAGCGGCGGCTGCTCTTCGAGCCCGCCAGGACGTCAAGGATGCGGCCGTCTCCGACGATGGCCGTACGCTCCGTATCGGGACGACGCTCGATCCTAAATAGGAAAGCGCGCTCGTCGACTTCCTCAAAGCGAACCTCGACGTGTTCGCATGGAAACCCTCCGACATGAAGGGGATCCGAGAGGTTGCCGACAAACTGAACATCAAGCCGGGATCGAAACTGGTAAAGCAACGTCTTCGCCGCTTCAATGACGAGAAGTGCAAGGCGATTGGCGAGGAGATCGTGAAGCTCCTTAGTGCAGGGTTCATCCGAGAAGTATTCCACCCCGAGTGGCTTGCTAACCCTGTACTTGTAAAGAAGAAGAATAAGAAATGGAGGATGTGTGTGACTACACGCCTTAACAAGGCATGTCCCAAGGATCCGTTTCCTTTGCCTCGCATAGATCAGGTAGTCGATTCGACAGCTGGGTGCGAAACCCTCTGTTTTCTCGATGCGTACTCTGGGTACCACCAGATAGCGATGTGCATAGCAGACCAACTCGCAACCTCATTCATCACTCCATTCGGTGCGTACTGTTACACGACAATGCCCTTCGGGCTCAAGAACGCAGGCGCAACTTTCCAGCGATGCATGCGACGTGTCTTCGGGGAGTTGATAGGGCGCATCATCGAGGCGTACGTCGACGACATCGTCGTCAAGTCGAAGAAGACAGGGGACCTGGTTCCCGACCTCACCGAGGTCTTTGCGAAGCTGCGACAGCACGGGGTGAAGCTAAATCCCGAGAAATGCGTTTTCAGGGTTCCGAGGGGCATGCTCCTTGGCTTTGTCGTGTCGGAACGCGGCATTGAGGCGAACCCCGAGAAGATCTCGGCCATCATGGATATGGGACCGATCAAGAACTTAAAAGGAGTACAGCGTGTCACGGGCTGCCTCGCGGCTCTGAGCCGCTTCTTAGCACGACTCGGAGAGCGCAGCCTGCCACTGTACAAGCTCATGAAGAAGTCCGACCACTTCACATGGACCCCCGAAGCACAGGAAGCGCTCGACTCGCTCAAGAACATGCTCAAGAGTCCACCAATTCTCACAGCTCCGACCCTTGAAGAGCCGATGCTCATGTACATCTCTGTGACAACTCAGGTCGTCAGCGCTGCACTGGTGGTCGAGCGAGAAGAGCCCGGAAGGTCGCAGAAGGTGCAACGACCCGTGTACTTCGTCAGCGAGGTGCTCTCCGACTCCAAGACACGTTACTCACAGATGCAAAAACTCGTGTACGCGATCTTGATGACCAAGCGCAAGCTCCGACACTACTTTGACGCGCACCCCATCACCGTGGTGTCCAAATACCCGCTCGGAGAGGTCATCCAGAACCCCGAGGCCGAAGGAGAATCGCCAAGTGGGCGCTCGAGCTGATGGGGCAGAACATAACATACGCACCACGCAGTGCTATCAAGTCCCAAGTACTCGCAGACTTCGTTGCTGAGTGGACGGAGATTCAGACTCCCCCGGTGTCGATCGAGCATGAGACATGGATCATGTACTTCGACGGCTCGGTCATGAAGGAAGGAGCCGGTGTAGGCCTCGTCTTCATCTCGCCTCTGGGCGTGCGAATGGAGTACTTGGTACGACTACACTTCCGGCGTCAAACAACACCGCCGAGTACGAAGCCCTAATCAACGGCCTCCGAATCGCCGTTGAGCTCGGGATCAAACGCCTCGAGATCAGGGGGGACTCGGAGCTGGTCGTGGACTAGGTAATGAAGGACAAGAACTGTGTGGACTCGAAGATGGCGGCGTACTGCCAAGCGGTGCGCGATCTGGAAGACAAGTTCCACGGGCTCGAGCTTCATCATGTACTACGTGACTACAACAAGGTAGCCGACGTACTCACGAAGACCGCGTCCAGTCGCAGCCTGGTGCCTCACGGAGTCTTCGGCGATCGGCAAGATGCTCCCTCCGTCTCGCGGAGGAGAAGCCCCGAGGAGGAAGAACCCGAAGTCATGGCGATCGACCAGCTACCCGAGCCGAATCTTGAAGATCCTGACTGGCGGTTCCCAATCCTCGAGTGGCTAGTCGAAGGAAAGCTCCCCCCCGACCAAACGGAGGCTCGACGCATCACCCGCCGAGCAAAGGCGTTCGTCCTCATCGAGGGCGAGCTCTACAAGCAGGGGGCCGTTGGCATACTCATGCGGTGCATCCTTGGAGACCAGGGCCGCGAGCTGCTACGAGAGATACACGCCGGCACCTGCGGTCATCACGCTGGCCCGAGAACACTTGTCGGAAAGGCTTTCCGGCAAAGGATTCTCCGGCCCACGCGTGGCGGACTCAAGGACATGACGACGTTGTGAAGGGTGCCGGTTCACGCTCGACAAACTCACCTCCGGCAGCGCGCAGACCATCCCCATCACGTGGCCTTTCGCGTCGGCACCTCGACATGGTGGGGCGCGGACAAGCGCCCGGGGGCTTCACTCATCTCCTCGTAGCGGTCGACAAGTTCTCCAAGTGGATCGAGGCTCGACCCATCGTCAACGTCCGCTCCGAGGAGGCGGTATCCTTCTTCACCGACATCATTTACCGCCGCATACCCAACACGATCATCACCGACAACGGCACCCGGTTCACGGGAAGAAATTCCTCAACCTGCGACGACAACAACATTCGTGTGGACTGGTCGGCCGTTGCCCACCTGAAGACGAACGGACAAGTCGAGAGGGCGAACAACATGATCTTGCAAGGCTTAAAGCCACGGATCTTCAAGCGACTCGAGAAGTTCCGAGCGAGATGGGTGGCCGAGCTGCCGTCCGTGCTGTGGAGCCTGCGCACCACGTCGTGTCGAGCCACAGGCTTCACACCCTTCTTCATGGTGCACGGCTCGAAAGCGGTGCTACCCACGGATATCAACTACGGCACTCCACGGGTACGGGCCTACACTGAGGAAGGCAACCAAGCCGCGCTCGAGGATGCGATCGACCAACTCGATGAGGCTCGGGATGTGGCATTGCTGCGCTGCGCCAAGTACCAGCAGGCCCTGCGACGCTACCATGAGCGCAACGTGCGTCTTCGCGAGTTCCACGTCGGAGACCTGGTCCTCCGACGAGTTCAAGGCAGCAAGGACAGGCACAAGTTATCACCACCTTGGGAGGGGCCGTTCATCGTCCACGAAGTGCTCCGACCCGGGACCTACAAGATCGATGAGGGCGGAGGGTCGTCTCCAACGCATGGAACATCGAGCACCTGCGCCCATTTTATCCTTGAGTAACTGTTCGAACCTCGTACATCAATAAATAGATGTTGCATGCCTTGTTCACATGTCCTTGAGTTCGGAAACTTATCGATGACTATGTTTACGAGTTTGGGACTTTTTGAGCGGCAACGAGTGTCCGTGCACCAATGCAAAAACACTCCCTGCTCGGGGGCTACCCAGGGCACGATGCCCTCCCTCCGATTTGATTTTTTCAAAAAATCCCGACAACTGTGTCGAGACCGATCGCACGAGCGAAAGGTTTTTTGGACGAAAACTCAACCTTGCGAGAAGTAAGGGCGATGGCCTGCGTGGGGTGAGGCGCTGCTGCTCGTTCAAAGTTCCTAGTACCTATGCCTCCGCGGCTACGGCGCGAAGACTTGCGAGCACAGCCCGAGTCCTCAGGTCTTCGTTCGACCTCTTTTCAAAAGCGTTCGGGTGACCGCCTGGACTCTGGTCCAAAAGCGATTTCAAAAACAAAACCACGCCAAGTTACCTCCCGAACCTCTCGAGTTCTCGGGGGCTGCAAACGAGTGGTTACCCTTAGCGGTTTGAGAAGGCCGAGCTCTCCGACTCCTACGCCTCCGTGGGTCCAGAGTAAGGCTTGGTCGTCTCGATTTTCTAAGGTCAACTACGCTGTTGTGATGTAGCGAAGCTACCCCTCACGAACAATGAAAGGAAACTAAAGACTCGAAATCACAAACTCAGATGAATACCAAAGGAAGACCAAAAGCTATTTCTCAACAGTGAATTTCACAAAAGCCGATCCCCTTTACAAGTGCCGGTCGACCTCCTTTTATAGGGAGACGAACGGACTTTTTACATACCGAGATTGCCCTCGTGTAAAACTGATCGATACAGAATATGCTAGGCTAATTTTGGGAAATCTCCATTAGGTCTTCACGTAATCGGCGCTTCATGACGTCACGCCGCAAATCACGGTGCTTTTCCCGGCATCAACATGTGCGCCTGTCGGGTGAAGACCTTCAACTTTTTAGAGATGCCCCTTTCGCCTAGCATATCCTTGCACCTAAAACACATTCCAAAATCAAACGTAAATGCATTAGAATCTTTGAAGGCGACGAAACCCCAGTGAAACCTAGGTGAAGCTTGTTAAGTGGGTAAGATTCGCCCCTGGGGTTTCGTCGTGAAGAAAACCAAGCCACCGAACCGGAAATCTAATACCCTGGATCGTTGTATCTATTCGATAATTTTACTGGTGACGAAAGGTACCAGGCGAAAAATGTGATCTGAAAGGCAATGCGGAGCTAAATGGCTTCGGGGGCTTCGCAGTTAATTCTCCAGAATCGCCCTTGTTTAACTACAACAATCTCACGATTTTGAATGCGAAGGGCTCGATTCCGAATCCCCCAACAGAAGCCCCTCGGTGGCGAAACGTTTGCGACGTTGTAAACTTGAGCCATCGAAATTTAGGGTTCGAGAATCGAGGCAAAAGAAAACGTCTTCCACGGCGTCGGTTCCCGAAATCACCGTGCGAATTACCAAAACACCCTCGATTTCTAGTCGTTGGGTTCAAAATTTTGACCGTTGCGTTTTACCGCCTAAAAATAGAGGGGGTCGACGCCGTAGTGAACCTGCTGTCACTTTCACCTCTTCCTCTCTCGTTTGAATATCGCGATTGAGCTCTTTGGATTCACTTCCTGCGAGTTGGGTTCTGCGAGAGCTGGTCGTCCCTAAAGGTTAGCTTTTATCCTGAATGGAAGATATCTTATGCTTTCCGCCTTCGCATAGCGATGTATTTTGAGATTAGGATTTCATAGATACATGGCTCGCGTTAGGCACACTGCTAAAGCGATGGAAAGCGAAGGCTCCCCCTCAAATCATGAAGATCGGCCTGCTTCCCCGGAAGTTGCAGAGGCTGCCGCAGCGTCATCCTCGGCGGCTTCGGCCGAATCGATAAGATTCGGCCCGATTGGTCTGCTAGCTCTCGTGAGAGCGGTAGTACCTCATCCACCTCTAATAGCGATGAAAGTAATGATTCAGGTAGCGGAGGGTATGTCAAAATAATGCTGAGCGACACAGATGCCAAAAACCGTGCTGCCGACGTAGAGGAAGGCGAAATTGGAGAAGGGAGCGGCGCAGCTGCTGCGGAGGAGTCTTGGGAAAACTTGGCAGGAGTAAAGGCTGATCCGCAGGATTTGGTTAAACCAAGTACCTGTTTCATGGGTCGATCCTTGATGACCCAAGCGACTGGATGCTCTTCGGAAGGTTGCTTTGAACACAGTAGTGCCGATCGCCCGAGAGAAACCACGCCGAAGCCTAGGAAGAATGAGAGTGTCGTGTTTCGAGACTTTTTCACAGCAGGGCTTCGACTACCAGTTTCTAAGAGATTTGTTGAGATCTTGGCAGCTTACAATGTTCAGATTCATCAGTTGACACTCAACTCAATCCCTCAGATAATGAAGTTTTTGTGGGCCTGTCGAACCTTTGCTGGCGACAATGATGTGGAAACGTTTGTTCACCACTTTGAGATTCACTGGGCGAAGAGGGTGGTGACAGTTGAAGATGAGGAAAAAGAAGCCCAATATGAATGCTGCACTTTCGGATCGGTAGCGTCGATCAAAAGTCGAGCTCCGGTGGAATTAGCCCCTGCATACAAGAACAAGTGGGCCAATCGATGGACCTCTTATTGGTTCTACGCCCCCATTCCTGTGATTGGAAGGGGTATGAATCGAGAGGAGGTGACAACCTACGACTTGGAGTCGTATGATTTGATTTGATGTTGATTTGGCTCGGAGCTGACGAAAGCTAGCCGCACCTCTGCTAGCACCAGTGCTTACTTTCAAGCCACTCATGTAATCACCACACGAGATGCCCTTGAAGAGTTTGTGGCAGCCGATATTTGGTCGTGCCAGCCTCGGTGGGGTTCATGGGCGTTCAAAACGTAGAAATTGAGATTTGATTCACGAAGCCCCAAGTTTAATGTGAAACGCCCGATGGAAACCGATGAAGATTGTGGTGAGGTCGAGAAAAGGTTGTTCAGATGATCGGCAACTACACTCACAAAGAGTGGGAGTGTGCCCAAAAGATTTTAAAGCACCAGGGTCGGGTTAATCGTATCTTTGATGAGATGAACGTTTTGTTCCCTCCGCGCCCAAGACCCTCGGCGACTAGTAATGAAAAATGCTGGTAACATTGGTTGTGAGTGAAACCTCAAGAAAGGGAAAAGCAGCGGCTGCGGGAGGGCACCTCAAAGCGTGAAAACTATTGATGTTTTGGCGCAAAGCGAGGCTGCCAAAACCACTGCCTCCTCGCGAAAAAGGCGACCAAGTTGATGAAGGTCAATGAAAATTTGCTCGAAAGACCGGCGCGAAGTTGCCGACGAAGGGAGAAGAAGAAAGACCACGACGCTCTGGTGATTGAACTTGAAAAACCGTTTCAAAGAAAAAATCCTAAGAGCGTGAAAGATAAAGATAAAGAGATAATGAGAATTGAGGAGCCAAGCAACCTGAAAGCGAGAAGAGGATGATGAAGATGTTGATGTTGTTGCGACACCTGATTCAACCTTCCACTTTTACCCAAAACACGAGAGATTGAAGAACCAAAGGACGACCTATTGAGATTCCAGTTGACCTATCGTGATCGAAAAGCCCACATGACGAGCAAGATTGTATTTCTCCTGTCCTCCGTTGAGGTGACGGTGAGGAGGCAAAGGGACGGGCGGAACATTATGAAAACAGTTTTGGTGGCGGTCCCGTGCCCGAACATCACGTGTGTGGCTTGATGGATGTGATTGATGAGGACGAGGAACTGAACTATATTGACGATGGTACACCTATGGAAACCTCGGAGAAAGGCGTCTGCCTCAAAATCCGGCGAGGCAAAGTTGAAGGCGGACGGATGAAGGTCAAAATGGGCAAGGCGCATGATCAATCGACTTGGATTCATCGGTAGAGAGAACCCAGCTGAAACGCCGCCGCCTCCCGCCTCGCCGAAAAGTCGGATGAGAATGGAGATGATGCTTCGTTAAGGATGACAATGTTCTTGACTTGAAAAAGTGTGTGCTTTGACTTGCCTTTATGTTTCTTTACTTAAGAGTCTTGTTGATTGATTCGCCTTGATTTTTATCACTTTTAGTTGGCTACGACTTTGGTAAGTAAAGAAAAACTCCGCTCAACGGAAAGGCCCCTTCTTTTTGGATTGGGCGACCCTTGATGCCGGAGCAGTGTACGAGATCTTTACTTAATTTGCTCAATAGATTTTAGCTATCGTTTATTGTTGAAAATGCATTCACTTTGCCTTTTTTTGTATTCGTGTTGCTTTGCATTTGCAGATTTTGTTCAATCCTTGGAAAGCCTAAGGGATGTTCAGATGATGCAATCCTTTCTTCGAAAAGGCATTCTGCTTGTCGAAAAGGCTTTGAGCGAGTTGCTGAGGTGAAGGCCTCTCTCGAAGAGAAAAGCTTTTAGAGGAAGAAAACGCAAGTTGCGTGAGGAAAATGAAAAATTGAAAACCGGTCTCATCAACTCGGCAGGCCAGTTCGACTTTGACGACAATGCAAAAACGCTATGCATGAAACAAGAGTTGGAGAAAAGCTTGCAATGTTATGAAGAATGTCGATGTCGAGCTAAAGAAGATATGGTCACCCAATATGATGCGCAAAGAGATTCGGATACAAGCCATAATCTTAATCGGAATTGAAGAAGGTGAAGGGTGAGCTTGAAGATGCTTTGGAAAAGAACGAGGCTTATTGTCATCAGTGGGGGGCATGTCGGCCCTATCGACCGTCGCTCGTTTTGCGCTGCGAAACCAAGAGTTCAAAATTAGAGATAACATTGGGAGTTTCGTCCAATGGATGAATAGTGAGCTCAAGCTTTTGCTGGATACGATATCCAAAGTTGGAGATTATGGAGCGGCGATGTGCTCTCAAACGATATTGCATCTTTTGGAACAACAAGGTTGCGAGCATTTCAAGACTGTGGTTTGAGTTCCTTCTTACAAGACATGCCCCAAGCAAAACCGTTGATCGATCACGAAGATAATTCTTCGCAATTTTGGGCTAAAAGTGGTCGAGAGTATGCGGAAAAAAGGCATTGATCGTTTGACTAAGGTTGGATCCTTTGTCCCGCTTTTGCGATTCTAGATGATCTTATGCATTCCTTGTTCTGATATTTGATACATTTCCTTTCTCATAGTTTTATTTTGGCCAGGCAAAGCAAGCCTTGGAGTTGCGCGAGCATCAAGCAATTCATGGTCGGATGCACTCTCTTGGACCCTGGCCCTATAGAGATTGTAGGGCCGAAGAGGCGATCAAGGCATCCCGAGCCCCCCGTGACCGTCGAAGTGGGCACGTGGATCCAGTCACCAGTGAGGCCCTCGCTCCTTTGCTACACGAAGGGTCACCCCGCGATCCGAAAGCTAATCATACCATGGAGCTTTAGGATGTTAAAAACTCTTTAGGAAATTGATGTAACACCCGCTCGGGTTCTAGAAAGTTGTGATGTAAATTCTTGTGCGTATTGTTGTTTTGAGACGGCGAGGTGTGGTGTTGGATGTGATGCCTGAGACTTTCAACCGTGCCAACACCTGCGTCAGCGGTGCTTCTTGGAAGATTTTCCAACGTCGATATCCCACAAAAACCTTCGAAGAATTTTGGGAATTTTGCTGTCAATACTATTCCTCGCATAGCTATCCTCTTTGCTTTTTCATGACCATGAATGATACCAGCAAAGTTGCTCGCTTGGAGCCAGAAGCTTGCGACACCATGGAGGTGAAAGAGGAGCCGTATGAAGAAAAAGACACGGATTATTGCTTCGTGTACGATATGGCTAAAAGCCGCGGGGGGAAATATCCAGATGGTTGTTGCGTAGAATTGCCGTTCGTGAAAATTACACCTTATAGGTTGGCATTCTCGCGCTTTCGATCAAGGTTTCGAAAAAACGTCTTCCCCTTCTAAGCGGGAGAATGTATATTGAAAACGCTAAGTTGTACCCGTTATATCTTTGTACCTTAAACTCTGCTTGATTAATTTGTACTATGCCATAATTTACTTGAGGGTCTTTTTAATGACGAAAGATGCTATATGAATTTGTCCATCGATTGTTTCTTTTGTTGTGGAAAAGACTAGCCTACAATGGCGTGAAACGATTGTAGGACTAGGAGTTAATCGAATATTGCAGCTTGGAGCTGTTTTTCGACAACGAAAGTTTACTTTTGATTCAATGTTGGCACCCTGGTGCAACTCTAGGTTTTCGTTTATACAAACCTCTTAAAAATTGAACTTACTTGGAAAATCCTTACTCTTCTGAATCAAACAACATTAGCTCGCTTTTGACACACATCCTTGGATGGGCTGTTGCGAACAGCTCTTTAAAAACTAATTCTTGTGAATCATTTACGCTATTTGATTCAAATTGAACCGCTTTTATAGCGCCCTTTGCGGACGGGCTTGTAAAAATAGCTCTTTAAAACATTGATTCTTGTGAATCATTTTCACTTCACCACTTGTGGGTGGGCTACTGAGTAGCACTAGCGCTACTTTGGGGCTATCATGAGATAGCACTTTCAATTCACCCGCTTGTGGAGTGGGCCATCCTTGGATAGCACTTTGAATGCAAGAAAGTAAAGGCGATGCATGAGGAGGAATTACTTCATTCATTAAGGAAATGAAATTTTACATCAAGGCTGCCTCATTAAAACCTCACGCTCAGGGATGGAGTCCTCCCTATGTGAGGAAAAGAGTACCCACTTGTTATTGAATTTAAATTGCAGTAAAGACTAGAAAAGGTAAATCTAATGAGTCCTCCGCACTTATAGTTCCATGCGACAGACTCCTACCAATTTACATTATGGAAAAAATTTGCACAAGTTATCCACATTCCATGAATGCGGTAACTCCACGCCTTCCTCATCCTTGAGAGAAGGCTCCATCTCGAACGCCTTGACTTGACGGGGCCCTTCCCACGAACGAAATTTGCCTCACCGAATCGGCATTCTTCTTTCTTTTCAAGACGAAATCTCCGACCTGAATGTTCTTAAGAGAGACTTTCTTGTTTCTCTATTTTCTGGTTTCTTCTTGATACTTTAACAAATTTTGGACTGCATCAAGCCTGTCAATCTCCACCAGGTCTTTGTCCACTTCTTCGCTTTCGCGAGAGCTTCCCACCAAAACTCTAGCACTTTCATTGGCTAGCTCTTCTGGGCACATGGCTTCGCCCAACAACAACGACAGGGTGAATTTGGTGGTTCTTGACTCGGTGGTATTGTGTGACCAAATGACTCTGGATAATTCATCAGCCCACTTTCCCTTCTTCTGATCGAAGAGACATTTCTTTACAGCTGAGAAAACTTGCCCATTGGCCCTTTCGACTGCGCCGTTGGACTGAGGGTGATAGACAGATGCAAAACGAAGCTTCATCCCAATTGAGCGACAGTACTCTCTGAAATCTTGGCAATCGAATTGCTTCCCATTGTCAACTGTGAGCTCTTTGGGCATGCCAAACCTGCAGATGATTTGCTGCCAGAAAAATTTTCTGATAGTGGCTGAAGTGATGGTGGCGACGGGCCTTGCTTCAATCCACTTGGTGAAATACTCGACTGCTACCACGGCAAACTTGTAGTTGCCTTGAGCTGTAGGTAGCGGTCCTACGATGTCCATACCCCAGCGCTGCAATGGCTAAGTAGGCGTGATGAGCTGTGATAGAGCCCTGCCTCACCGATGCTTTGTCTGCAAATTGGCATGCCTTGCATGTCTTGACAATCTGCTCGGCGTCTCTTATTGCCATTGGCCAATAGAAACCCTGCCTGAAAGCCTTTCCAGCTACGGCTCTTGCTGCGATGTGAGACCCACACATTCCGCTATGAATTTCCTTCATGAGTTCAATGCCATGCTCTTGAGTGATGCATTTTAGCAATGGTGCACACACCCCCAGCTTGAAGAGGTTGTCGTTCTTGAGAACATAGCCCTTTGCACGAGCTTGCATCCTTTTCATGTCGTGGGTTTCGACTGGCTCATAGTGCCCACGAAGGAAAGCGATGATGCGAGCTCTCCAATCCATACTTGCGATTGCGTTGACTGTGCTGAGCGACTGCCTATCTGGTTTGGTAGATGGAGCAGTTAAGATTTCGAAGAATACATCTGGAGGCATCGCCTCCCCCCTAGCAGCTTTCTTTGCCAGCTTGTCGGCTTCCCCATTTCTTTTCCTTGGCAAATGTTCAATGGTGAAACCTCATAAATGCCTTTCCATCTTTCGCACCTCCGCAAGGTACTTGACAAGTTCTGGCTCTTTGGCCTCACTCTCCTTTTCCACATGATCTTTGATGACCTCGGCGTCGCACTTGACTAAGAAATTGCTTGCTCCCAAGGCTCGCACCTTTCTGAGGCCTAGTAAGAGCGCCTCGTACTCAGTAGTGTTGTTGGTGCACCTATCGGATGGATCTGAGTAATCCAGCCTTGCGGCGTATCTCAACTTGACTCCTGCCGGTGAAGTGACAATGGCTGCAATTTCGGCGCCTTTGCTCCCCCAAGCTCCGTCACATCTGATTTCCCACACAGGCACCAATTCCTCATCTCTGGCAGTGTTGCTTGGTGAGGTCCAATGCACCACAAAATCCGCCAAAACTTGGGACTTGATCGCTGATCTTTTCCCAAAATCGATTGTGTGTTCCGACAACTCCGTTGCCTACTTGGCGATTCTGGACGAAGCCTCCTTGTTGATGAACAAATCATTGAGAGGCTGGTCAGTAAGCACGGTAACCTTGTGTGCTTCAAAGTAATGCCTGAGCTTTCTCGTGGCCATGATTACTGCGTAAGCAATCTTCTCTAGCTCGGAATACAATAACTTGGATCCTGCCAATGCCTCTGAAACAAAATACACAGGGCTCTGATATTTTCCTTTTTCCCCATCGACCTCTCACACAAGGGCAGCGCTAACCGCGGCCTTAGACGCGGCAACGTACAGAAAAAGCGGCTCCGAGGGTGAAGGACCGATTAGGCTACCAGAGAGGGGGGGAGTGAATGGGAGCCGATAAAAATTCTTCTCAAAAGAGAGAACTCGGCCTATGTCCCAAATTCACAACCAAGGATTCCCACACGAGTTTGCCAAGGTCGCGTAGTCACAACGGACCTACCAACCCTAGGAACAAACCCCAAACAATCCCAAAGCGAAAGCGAAACTCAAGGAGCAAAGGACTTAACAACTCTGCGCAGCTCCAGGCGGACCGTCCGCAAGCACCGGGCGGACCATCCGCGTGGCCTGGGCGGACTGTCCGCGGGGCTGTGGCGGACCGTCCAAAAATAACTCCCGAACCACCAGTACTGCACCCTCAATAACGGACCGTCCGTCCTCTACCCGCGGACCATCCGCGCTGTCCGCGCTTGTATGCTGTCAAGGCCTCTCCTCGCGGACTGTCCGCCAAACCTTGTGCAACCAAAAGCACACGGCCAAACGGATCGAAAGAAAGGCGAACAAGAACACACGAAGAACTCGACGAACTGCTGGCTGAAATCCTCCTCGCAGACCGTCCGCCAGGGGCGCGCGGACCGTCCGCGTGGTGCGCAGACAGCAGCTCAAGCCTGACCTCTTGAAGGTCAACACCACCTTCCCACTACCCGATTTCCCGAATCAACCAAGGGATTGCTACCAAATCATAGGTGAAGATGAAGCGCCTCTAGGAGATGCTATGCCTACGAATTTGTAGCCTCAAACCCAATGAATCGAGAGGAATCGAGATTCTACCAAGCTCAAGAACAAAGCTAGGTTTCCAACCGAAATCCTTCAATCGGAGGCCGAATTCGGTGTTTCAGGGGTCATGATCAAGCACAAAGATGCACAAGGCAACTATCCATGATCCCCACCAACAAATCCGAACCCAAACACCCCAGAATCGAAGGAACAAGGCGCGCACGAAAATCCAACGAAAATAGCTCGAAAAAGACACGAAAATCACACGAGCTGAGAAATCGAACCATGAAAGCTTCCATTCACTCGGAGGTCAGATTCTTTACAAACGGAGGAAAAATCTAAACCTATGGAGTAAGGAAATGAGAAGCAGTCCGGAAGGATGGTTTGCCTGGAAACCCTAGAGCTAATATATATGAGTCCCTCCGGGCCAGGCAAAAGACCACACTACCCCTAGCACTTGTTGTGATACAAACCCCTCGGGGCATATAGGTCATGTAGCACAGTGTCCTCCGCAAGCCCTGCGATCCCGCCACGCGTGTCCGCGGCATCAAGCTTTCTCGGCGTGGATCCTCCGCCGAGCCTCGCTTGATTTTGTGGCTCAACCAAGTAACCGACGGTTTTGTGGTGAACCACCGCAAACCCCTGCGGCATGGTCGTGAGCCGCCACCACCCTCCGTCCACGACTTCGTCTTGCTTTTCTTGCCACCATGCGGCCCGCACTCGACCCCGCTGGCCACCGGGTCCCTCAAGCCGAGCCTACTTGTCTCTCCACTCCTCGGAGGCCCCAAGGCATAGACCTTCGCTCGCTCTTCACTGCACCAACGCAAATCAAGCCGCAACCTGCACCGCAATACTCGGCCAAGAGTCGCCCACACCACGTTGTCAATCACTCATCATGGCGGGAGCGACCATCCACCGGTCCTCGGACGCTCCGGTCCTCAGAGGGAAGGGGTGGCGAAAGTATAGCCATTTCCTCGATGTATGCCTTTAGTTCGGCGAAAGCCTTGCTTTGCTCAGGACCTCATTCAATTTTGCCTTTTCCCTTCAATGCCTTGAAGAACGGAAGGCTTCGCTCAGCAGATCTGGAAATGAATCTGTTGAGAGCCGCAACTCGACCATTCAACTTCTGAATATCCTTCTTTGTTTTTGGTTCTTCCATTTCCCTTATGGCCTTTATCTTATCTGGATTCGCCTCAATTCTTTTGGCTGAGATTAGGCATCCCAATATCTTTCCTTTTGTGACTCCAAATACACACGTTTCTGGGTTCAGTTTCAAGCCTGCTCTTCTCATGTTGGCGAAAGTCTCTGCCAGGTCGTTGACGTGATTGGCCCTTTCGCCACTTTTCACAATGAGGTCATCGACGTAGGCCTGAATGTTCCTGCCTATTTGTGGTTTGAATACTTCTCCCGTCATTCTGGTGAAAGTTGGGCCGGCGTTCTTCAAACCCTCCGGCATTCGCACGAAGCAGAAAGTGCCAAAAGGAGTAATGAAGCTAGTTTTCTCCTCGTCCTCTTTCGCCATCCAGCATTGATGGTAGCCAGAAAAACAATCCAAGAGAGACATGATGGCCGCGTTGGCCGCTGAATCAATAACCTGGTCCATTCTTGGGAGCGGATAATTATCTTTGGGCGTAGCTTTGTTGAGGTCTGTGAAATCTATGCACATCCTCTATTTTCCATTCTTCTTTTTGACGGGCACAGTGTTAGCCAGCCATTTGGGATACATGACTTTGCGAATGACACTGGCGTCCAGCAACCTCTCGAACCGACTTGGCTGCGCCACTTTGTCATCGGACATCTTTCTGAGCTTTTGCCTTCGCGGCTTGACCGAAGCGTCAATGTTCAATTTGTGCTCAATAAAGTTTCGATCCACACCCGTGAGATCCTTGGCAGACCAAGCAAACACATCTCTGTTCTTTTGGAGAAATTGAATTAATGTCGCCTCTTCGCCTGGCGAGAGGTCTGACCCAATGACGACGGCCTGATCCAGAACCATTATGTCCAATAGAACCTTCTTGGTGTCACAATCTGGTTGCACATTGAATTTCTCTTTGTCTGCTTTCGGCTATTTTTCCACTTCTTTGCTCTTGACTGCCTCGTCGAGAGCATTGACATTTCTTTGTCCTGGAGTTCGGCCCCTTTCTAAGTTTCGACCATCGTTTGATGACCCCATTGTGATGACTCCTGCGTCACGGTATCTTTACACACAGGTAAGCTTGATGGATGATGGCCTCAAACTTGTTGAGGAAACCTCTTCCCAAGATGCCATTGTAGGGATAATACATCTCCACTACATCAAAAGACAGGTACTCGGTTCTGGCATTCTGAACAGTGCCAAAAGATACTGGAAGCAATACTTTGCCTAATGCATGAATGACTTGCCCGCCGAAACCCTACAAGGGTGTGTCAGGGGGCTGCAACAGGTCTCTGCTCAAACCCATCTTGTCATACGCGTCAGCGAAAATGATATCTGCCGATGAACCATTATCGACCAGGAGCTTTCCCAAAGTCCAGCTTGCTATATTGGCCTCAATTACTAAGGCATCGTTGTGAGGGAAACCTTGTAGCCTTACATCTTCTTCTGAAAAGGTGATTGGAATATGAGACCATTTCGTTCTTTCCACTCTTCCTTCCACGCAGATGTTTCGGACCTCACGAAAGTAATGCTTTCGGTCCTTCTTGCTGTCAAATTCCAATGTGGAGCCTCCCGAAATTGGAAGTATGGTTCCGACGGACGGTAATGGGTCATTTTGGCCTTCGAGCTTCGCTGGCGCTGGCGGAGCTGTTGGGCCTTTGTATGGGGGAGGAGGAGGAGCGATGGGGTGCTGCTCAATAGGCCTACGCTCGATGTTCTGAGCCTGGAAAGCTTGGGATTGCCAAGGTGGTGGTTGAGTATAAGTTGGAATGGGCGGTTGGAAATGAGGTGGCTGAAAAGGGCTAGCGAAAGAATTTCTTCCGAAATTAGGGTTTTGCCAAGCCGGAGCGGAATGGTTTACAGCACTGTTCCTCTCTTTCTCCTTCTTTTCTTCCTTGAGGATAGCCTCAAATCTTTTCTTGTCTGGACAATAATTTGAACTGTGATCGTCGTTCTCCTTGTGGAAGATGCAGTACCATTTTCTTTTCTCCTGATGGCCTCGGCCCCATCGTGACCTCGCCGCTGCCGCCCCTTCCGCCTCTGCGGCCACCCCCTTGATTTTGGTGTGGTGGACTAGGCGGGCTGGGGGTTTGGTTTTGGGAATCGCCATGCGGGTTAGGATTTTCCTGGGCGTTTTCGCCGTCTAGGCCAAAAACATTTCTGGGATTGGTGTGCGAAGTGTTTCTAGGATTGGGCCATTCCCTTTCGCTGGGCTGATTAGCTTTGGCGGACTTCTTTTGGTGTGATTGTTCTTCCATACACATCCTAAAGTCATTGTCTGATCGACAATACTTCTCAAATTCTTCATATAAGCGCTGGATTGTTTTGGGCCTTTCGCGCATGAGGTGCGAGCGAAACAGGCCGGCTCTCAAGCCCACGATTGCAGCATTGATAGCGACGGTGTCCAACACATTTGGTGCTTGGGCTCTGAGGTGAACGAATCTCCTAAAGTAGTTTTGAAGAGGTTCCTTGTCTTTTTGCTTACATGAGAAAAGATCACTCTCAGTAAGCTCTGGACGTTGGAAACCCTGAAAGTTGGAGAGGATCCGCTGCTTCAAATCATCCCATCCGTGAATCACACCAGGACTCAGGAGAGAATACCACTGTGCTGCCGCTTCGTCTGCAGCGATGATGAAAGACTTTACAAGCACGGAGTCGTCGCCCCCAGCTGAAAGAATAGCGGCTTCGTAGCTCATCAGGAATTGTCTAGGATCGGATTGACCCGAGAATCTGGGGAGCGGAACTGGCTTGTAGGATTGTGGCCAAGGAGTAACCTGAATTTCTTGAGATAGAGGCGACTTGGGATCCCAAGATCTCGTGCGGATGGTGTGAACGTCATGCTTCGAAGGACCAGACTCGAAAGGGTTAATAAAAGGATTACGGCTGAAGGTGGTGTACGGAGGGGGCTGAGTGAAAGGCATGTTGCCTTCCGCGAATGTGGATTGGTTGGGCACAGAATACTCAGGCGAGGGCTGATTGAAACTCAGAGATTGTTTGGCCTTTATGGCACGCAATTCATCTTGCAACTTGGCAATCTCTGCCTTTTGCCTTTGGATTTCTTTGGCTGCCTCGGCCTCTTGCTGCACCGCCAACAACCTCTTCTTGGCCTTGGCCAGTTCTTCAGCCTCCTTGCGCAATTTGGCCAGCTCGGCCTCGTACGTAGCCTTAGCCGCAGTTGCGTTGGATTCTGGGAGCTCCTCTCCCTGGGTGAGCAAATTGGACGGGTTCAACTCCTCATCGAGGGATGACGAAGCCCCCCTAGTGGAATTGGTGGTAGTTCTCTTCTTCCTTGCGGACATTCTGGGTTTCTTACTCGAGCCAAACACAAACGGTGGGTACCAATTGTTGTGATGTAGCGAAGCTACCCCTCACGAACAATGAAAGGAAACTAAAGACTCGAAATCACAAACTCAGATGAATACCAAAGGAAGACCAAAAGCTATTTCTCAACAGTGAATTTCACAAAAGCCGATCCCCTTTACAAGTGCCGGTCGGCCTCCTTTTATAGGGAGACGAACGGACTTTTTACATACCGAGATTGCCCTCGTGTAAAACTGATCGATACAGAATATGCTAGGCTAATTTTGGGAAATCTCCATTAGGTCTTCACGTAATTGGCGCTTCATGACGTCACGCCGCAAATCACGGCGCTTTTCCCGGCATCAACACGTGCGCCTGTCGGGTGAAGACCTTCAACTTTTTGGAGATGCCCCTTTCGCCTAGCATATCCTTGCACCTGAAACACATTCCAAAATCAAACGTAAATGCATTAGATGCTGAAGGCGATGAAACCCCCCAGGCGAAACCTAGGCTGAAGCTTGTTAAGTGGGTAAGATTCGCCCCTGGGGTTTCGTCGTGAAGAAAACCAAGCCACCGGACTAGAAATCTAATACCCTGGATCGTTGTATCTGTTCGATAATTTTATTGGCGACGAAAGGTATCAGGCAAAAAATGTGATCTGAAAGGCAATGCGGAGCTAAATGGCTTCGGGGGCTTCGCAGTTAATTCTCCAGAATCGCCCTTGTTTAACTACAACAATCTCACGATTTTGAATGCGAAGGGCTCGATTCTGAATCCCCCAACATACGCATTGCGGCAGTCGTCCTCGGGCGCTCGGAAGCGATCGAGACGTAATGCGACTTGAGTAAAGTTCTCGGCTACACGATTTGTAGTGTTACGACTTGTTCTTATCATTACATGGAATAAAAAATGATACAATTAACTTGAGGGCTTGTGGCGGCCTCCGGATCTTCGGCGTCGGCCATGTCGCGGGTGAAGGAGGCGCAGTCTTCCTCAAGCTCGTCGCTTCGTCGAGATGCCGGGGCCCGCCACTCCATGCTGCGGTCCACCCACTAGTGCGACTTGAACATGGCAAGTACTCGGTGCACTGCCCGCCGAGCCGTCGCCAGCTCAAGCTCTCGGACCACGTCTGGGAGGCGCCCGACTTCTTCAACCAACATCTCGGGCATCACCGGCCCAAGCGACATGCCAAGCCCGGCCATGACCGTGCTGATGGCCCTTCCAGCTTGGCCAAGTCCTCAATGTTCCTCTGGCGGGCCACCTCCGACTCATTTGGGCATTCGGGCTTGGTTCGACAACCACGCTCCCGAGCCATCTGCGACTTGCTCGAGCTCGGCTCTGGTCTCTGGAAGATGAACAGGACAACAAGTTATGGCGGGTCCGCAAGAAAGAGGGAGATGGAACCAAGATCCGGGACTTACTCCGAAGCTGCTCCAACAAGCGCTCGATCGCACCATCCTTCTCGATGACCTTGAGGAGTTGTTACGCTCCGCCAACCCGAAGTCATTCCGGCGCGATACACGCGCATCCCTGAAACGTCAAGGAACAAGTCAGGACACGCCAAGAATCAAACGACAAATGGGATGGTGAAGGAAAACGTCCGCTCGACTTACCCTCAAGGTCCTCCAACAACTTGGCGTTGCTCTCGCGTAGCCGCGTCGCCTCCTCGGAGACCTGAAGCTGGTTGGTGACCTGGGAGAACTGGCGGCCGGCTGTCGCCAGATCCACTGTGGCGGTGCCCAGATTGCGCTCCAGGTCCGCCACCTTCGTCTCAAGCGCCGCCTTCTCGCGAGCCGCGGCACAGGCGGCGTCCGGCAGCGGCCGGTGGCGGCGGGCGGTCACAGCCCTCTCGGCGGCCTCCTCGGTAGACGTCGTGGCCGCACGGAGCTTCTCGACCTCAGCTTCGGCGATAGCCAGCCTCGACGCCAGCGCGTCCCGCTCGGCCACGGCTGTGGCGGCAGCGGACTGGGCGGCGGTGGTGCGGTCTTCCGCAGATTGTTTGGCGGCTTCGAGAGTTGTCCGCGTCGATGCCTCGCTTGCCACCGCTGCGGCCGCCGCCACTTGAGCCACGACCAGTTGCATCTCCAGCTGGGCCCGCTCCGCGCAGAATTCTCTTGCCGCGCGCGCTCTCCTCCGACCAGACGCCGCGAGGGTCTACCTCTCGGAAGAACCGCGAAAATCGGAAACAAGTTATTCGCGCAAGGAAAACTCACCGACGTCGCGGGAAGGATCCACTCGTCGAACGCGCGGCGCGCCCATGCCAACCCGCGCTCGAGAGTGTTGCACGCCGCGGCCTTCTCGTCGTCCTCGACATCATCACCGACGTCGGAGGCGGCCGCCCACGGGACGCGGGGCCGCGGCCTCCTCGTCGTCCTCAACATCGTCGCCGACGTCGGAGGCGGCCGCCCACGGGACGCGGGCAAGTTCGAGGACCTGGGCATCACTGCCTCCGATGTGTCTTCCGCGCCCTCGATCGACGCCGCGGTTACGGCCGCTGAAGACTCCGGCGCCACCGACGTTGCGACGTCACATTCCCTTGTCGGCGGAGGCGGCGCCGCACCATCGCCCACAGGCACCATCACCACGTCCTCGCCACCTGAGCCGGTCTCGGCTGGTGGTCCCAATGCTGCTTGGGGGGCGGTCGTCTCCGTGACCGCCCGCCCTCCTCGATGACGGCAGCGGCGGAAGAAGGGGTGGTGCGCCCGACTCCTCCACCACGACGGCCACCGCCAGCCCCTCCTCGACACACGCAGGCTCGGCCTCGGGAGGCGGGGCGAGGCTCGGAGGGCGCGACACGCGTGCTTAACGCCAAGCGCTTCAAAGGCGCGAGGCTGAGGACGCCGGTGTCGGCGTATCTGAGAAGATGGAACCAAGTTAGCAAGCAAAACAAGTTGAAGAGTTCACGACGATGGCTCCGAGGACAAGAACTTACATCTTGGAGCGAACCCGGGACTTCTTCACCGGGCGGCCCGACGAACCCTGCTCGGGGGCTGCACGCTTAGTGCCCACCGACTCGGGGGCTGCCCGCCGACACCGCCACCTCGACGACGGCGCGCTCCTGCCGCTGGGTGACCTTCCGACCTCCGCCACGGGGGTCGGCCTGGCCCCGCTGCGGTGAGGTTATGCGTCCGGGCTCCGCCGGGATAATCAATGATTTGGAGGAGGAGCGGGCGGCGCCGGAATCCGCCTCCTGCGGTGCGCTCGGCGTCGACGCCGAGTCTGTCGACCTCGCCCGTGACCGACGCCTCTGCAAAGAGTCCGCGTCGGGCGGTCGGAGCCATCAAAGAGGTGGCGGGATGGAGTCGTCTGCTCCTCCGACCGCCTCGGCGGGTCGGCCCGATGAGGCGGGTCTCTCCGCGCTTCAGGGGCGCTCGGCCCGCCGGGCGCCATGCGAGGACGCTGCTGACCCTCTCGGGCAGGGCGAGCCGCCGATCGCGGGCCCGAGCCCGCGTTCTTCTCGCGCGCGGCTGTCTGCGGCCGCCGTGACGATGTCACTTCAGTTGCGCGGGGAGGCGACGACGTGGACGACCGACATGTCACTCCAGTCCACCACCGCACTCCCCCGCCTTCTGCCTCTTGATGCGGTTGTCGTTCCGATCGCACTTGGCGATCTCGCGCTCCTTGTGCTGCGCCTTGCGCGCAGCACGCCGCCTCTCTGCGGCTGCCTTTTTCCGGTTGAAGATCGCCTCCTCCGGGAGAGGCGCCTTGGCCGGAACGAGGTGCGCACACCTCAGCTGCAAAAAACAAAGGAACGGAAGACTCAGCCAACATCGAAGGTCCCCAAGAAGGCCAGCATTACGATAAAAAGCCCAGATCAACAAAAACTCGTCGGAGAAGTCGGCGGCTTACCAATCTCTCGGTCCCCTCGTGGGGAAGCGTCGGGAGCAACCGCGCCGGCGGCCACGAGTAAGACGCCTTCCCGATCACCTGCGCCACGCGACGCTGGATCTCAAGTGGTGACGGGAGGGTCGGTGCAGTCACGGTCCCCGTCCAGGGGGGCCGGTCGGCCGTCATCTCGCAGAGACGAAGCGGCCGCCTCCGGAGCGGCACAACTCCTCGGGCGTGGTACTGCCCAATGACGGGATGGGCAGTGCGGCGGCTCCTGAGACGCCCCAACACCGCCCAGTGATCCTTGAGGATCTTCTCTTGCTCCGTCTTCGCGGGGCCGTCGGTCCAGTTCCTCCGCGACTGGCCGATGGAGTTCCCGGTGAACGCCGGCAGCGCGAACTCGGGGTCGTTCCGCAAGTAGAACCACCCCTTGTGCCATATTGCTCGGTCTGGTCGGGGACGACGGATGTAGTCGCCGCCCACCGCTTCATCCGGAGGTTAGCGCAGCCGATCGTCGCCGCCCGGGAGCCGTCCTTCAAGCACGTGAACATGAAGAAGTACCGGAAGAGGTGCCAATGAGCGCTGATTCCCAGGTACCCCTCGCACATCGCCTCGAACGCTGCCATCTGCTGGATGCTGTTCGGGTTGAGGTGCTACAGCTGGAGGCCGTACTCGAAGAGGACTCCACGAATGAACCGCCCGGCGGGGACGGAGAAGCCGCGCTCGTGGAAGGCCACGAACGAGACCACGAACCCCTTGGGAGGTCGCGGCACGGACTCGTCGCCGGGCACCTTCCACTCCACGGCGCGGTGAGCGGAGGGAGCTGACCCGCCTCGACGAGACGGCACGTCATGCGACACATTGGACCGCGTCGTCGACATCAGCGGTGGAGCCTCGGGCGGCCTGGCGGCGCAAGAGGTGGCGGCGCTGCGGATGCGGAAGAGCATGGGGAACGAGACGCGAGTGCGGAAAGAAGACGACGGGAAAGCAAAGTCCCAAACCCGTGCCCGACGCACGGTTAAAAAGGGGATGAGTGCAGCCGCTCGCCTTGAATACCGGGCCCGCCATGTCAGCGAAACGTTCGCCCACGCGCGCGCATGCCCTGGCGAAACAGGCGCCCACTCACGCGACGCCTCGATCCCCGCAGAGTACGGGAACCTGCAGCGCCCACGCGCGGTCATTTCAAACGGTCACGCCCGTCACGTCGGCCGAGATGCCCGCGCCTCCCACTTCATCTGCGTTTACCACATCGCCCACGGCGATCGCTACAACCACGACGACCGCGACTACCCTTGCAGAACAGTCCCAGGCTACAATGGCTACAATGAAGCTTAAAAGCCCGCGAGCGAGTCTTCAACTCACCCACGGGCTCGGGGGCTACATCCGGCGGATGCGCTCGCGCGCACCCACCGAGAACACCAAGAACAACACCAATGCCAAACCCACTCGACTGAGCCTGAGTGCGACTCCTTGACTCCCTCTCAGGCTCGGGGGCTACTGACGAGGGCCCGGATTAGGGTCCCCTTTGACGGCGAAATAATCTCCCTTAACACAAGGTAATCCGACACCATTGACAACGTGGAGGCCAAGATTGACAATGTCAAGGCCAAGATTCAAGACGAGGAAGACTGAGGACCCCGGTCAAGACCCTCACTGGCAAGACGTCATGCTCCCGACTAGATGGAAGCATCTCCGACCAGTTCCCTACAAGAGGGACCCCCTCCGACAAGTCTCCGCCTCGCACGACAAGTCTCCGCCTCGCACGACAAGTATCCGCCTCGCACGACAAGTCTCCGCCCACGCGAGCTCCCCCCCGACTCCGACTGAGGCGTGGGCCATGACACGCGGCGCGAGCCTGGAGCACGAACGCCTCCACCGTGACGCGTGGGGGAGCGATTCCCCGCGCCATGCAAATACACCAGCTGGCGGCCCATGCAAGCAGATGGCCCCAACAAGAGCCTTAATGCGGGTCTGCCCGGCTGCGCAGCCATCCCATCAACATCATCTCCAACTCCCGCCGAGGCACTCAAGCACCCCCTACGACGAGCTCTGGCCTAAGGTTAGGCCTTAACGTGGCGGGCTAGTCAAGTGCTCGGGCAGACCAAGACAACAACGAACTACTCGGAGGAGGCGCCAGGCGTCCCGGGGTGAACAGCCTCGCCCGGCCACGCGGCGGCTCCCACGACCAAGTAGCACAACTCCGCTTCAATGCGTCACGATGGATGACGCCTGACGACGGACATCCAGCAACCAAGCACTGTACTTCTTTTCTCCTTCCCCCTTGTGCCCCTCCCCTTGTGTCTATAAAAGGGAGAGGAGAGCAACCGTCACACAAGGGTTAGACCTCCTACAGATCGAACACCATCCTAAGGGACTTGGGTCCGACACCCTCTCCCGACCAGTTTGTAACCCCTACTACAAACACTCCTAGCTCGGGAACACGGCAGCTCGACACTGGACGTAGGGTATTACTCCTCGGAGGCCCGAACTAGTATAAACCCCGTTGTCTCCTACGCTAACCATCCGAGCCCGACGCACGATCGATACAAATATTACTGTCCGGCGGTAGAGAACCCCGACACCGGCCTCCGCCGCCGCCGCCGCTGCGTCGCCGCGCGCCGCTGACCTCTGCGGCGCCGCAGCCAAGTCCCGAAGAAGGTGGGAGAAAAGGTTAGAGATAGGGTGAGGGAGAAAATGAATGGTGGTGGGCGTGGGGTGAGGGAGAGAATGAAAATGTTAGTGATAAGGCCGCGATTGTAAAAAAACAGCGGCATTCACGGTGTGGGAGGCCGTGCTGTTAAAAAAAAGAATCGGGTGACCGGAGACTAACAGAGATATATATATGTACCCGAGTGTTTCCTGACCCGGTATTAATGTCGCCACATTTATACCGGGTGGTGGCTCCGACCGGTACAAATGTTCTAGCCTCACATTTGTACCGGTTGGAGCCACCACCCAGTACAAATGTGAGGCATTTGTATTGGGTGGGGAGGAGGAGGCCGCAACGCGTCCCTGTGAGAGGACATTTGTATCGGGCGGTGGCTCCAACCGGTACAAATGCCCTCATTTGTACCGGGGTAAAAATGCCCGGTACAAATGAAAATTTTGGTCAGGAACAAATGCTCGATTCTCTAGTAGTGGTCCCACGGTATTATAACCCTTCTGATTGCAGGACAATACTGTTGTAGTGTTGTTTGCTAGGAATCGAACACCTTGCTTTCATTTCATTTAATTTAGCATCGATACATGTTCGATTTTCTCTATGTTAAAAGATGATGCTTGGATTCCTTCTCCATGAAACGACACGCAGTTCTCTTGCACTTTCAAGAAAAAAAAACTGAGTAGCAACGCAACTTCCTCATGGAAAACAACATTATGTTGCTTCTAATTAAGTTCTAATACATTATGCGTTTTTTTTAGATTAGGGGCCTTTTACAGTGGACCATACCACCTCATACCACTATTGGAAAATAGTCAGTATGAAAGGATTCAACGGTTGAGATTAATTGTATACCACCACAGCTAGCAGCATTGGTATAGGGTGGTATACATAGGTGGTATGAGGGTATTGTTAGTAGTTTTTTCTCGGTGGCATAAACGAAATATATGATTTCTTCATTTCAAATTTTTTTATTTCCCTCTCGTGGTATGACCAATTTTTTTTTTCAAATTTCAAACGAAAATTTTCATTTTGAATTTTAAAATGATTTTTTTCAAATTTTTCTTGGTGGCATAAATGAAATATTTCAAAAAAAAATCCATTTCCCAGAGTGTGGTATTCAAAAACGAAAATTTTCATTTCAAATTTCAAAAACATTTTTTTCAAAATTTTTCATTTCCCTCGGGTGGTATGGCCAAATGTTTTTCAAATTTCAAAAACAAAAAATTTCATTTCAAATTTCAAAAATTTTCATTTCAAATTTTTCTTGGTGGCATAAACGAAATTTGTTTCTTGACCCGATGTTGCAAAATTTTACCTATTTACCTTACCAAAAATAGTCATATACTGCATAGCATGATCCACCGTAAAAGAGCCCCTAGATTATTAAGGATACATTATGGGCTTTGTTGACATCTAAATATCATTAGTTAGGTGGTCGCAATATCCCCGGTTTCTTTCTGCACCAGCAGCTTGTTACGTACAAAAGACTTATTAGAACAATATAATGAATTACTGATAGCTGCACCTGTAATCATATATTCATACGAAAAAAGCAACAAAAAAAGGCTCCACGTCATCAAACAGAAACTTCCAGCTTTTCCTCATCTTCATAGTTAGTTACTCCCTCCGTCCCGCAAAGAGTGTCCCTTTGGTTTGTCCTAAGTCAAACCATCTTATGTTTGACTAAGTTTATATAAAAATATATAAACATTTTCGATGCCTAACAAGTTTCATTAGATTCATTGTGAAATATATTTTCATTACATATCTATTTAGTGTTATAAATATTGATACTCTTCATTATAAATTTAGTCAAATTTTAAATAGTTTGACTGAGAAAAGTCAAAGTGGACACTCTTTGCGGGACGGAGGGAGTAGTTCTGACCGTGAGCTCATGCAACAGTTTACGGCGACTGGCCAACCACCTGAACAAAATTGCCATGCCAGCACCAAAGTAATAAGATTGCAAGGTAAATTATTAAAGTAAATTAAAGCAGCTCCTTTCACAGATCATGCCTTTCTGCGCAAGTGAAATTGCTAAAAGCCGTCGTCTCTCCATCATTTGCATTTCTCGTAAAGCTAGAAATTCACTTTCACTCTCACCTTTATTACCCAGCCGGGTCAATCGATAATGCCTCCCTTTTTGATGTGAACGAAGATCATGATGAGATTTGACAGGGATTGAAACCACATGATGGAAAGGCGAAAGGAACACAAACATTGTGTCCAACAAGTTTCTATCTCTTCGTGTCAACTCCGTAAACGCACGCACACGATATCCATGCACCAAACCAGTAGCAGTGTCATGACTTTGAGAAAACATATGCAAGGCTTAATTTGTTTGGCTTATCATCCAAGGACAATACATACAAGGCTAGTAGTACAAGTTCTAGAAGCAAGATATGACATGTGCAGTACAACACTGAAAGAGGAACAGATATATAGGAACAACATTGCAATCTGAATGAAATTCAACCGTCGCCACCAATCCCGAAGCGAAAGCTCGGTTACCTGAAAAAAAGGGAACTGGTGGCGTAAGATGATAGAGAAATTAAAGGGAAGGTTTCGACATGATTTTCCAAGTTATTAAGAGGGTCACATCTCATAGGTAAAAGCCTTGCCTTATAAGAAAAAGGGTCAGGTTAGGTAATAGCTGCCTTGTGGAAGCATTGTGCTAATTCTAGATTTCTTGCAGCATTTGCATGCAGAGGTAGCCACTAATTAACTTTGATAACTAGTACACTAATTAACTTTGATAACTAGTAATGGCTGCAAAACATAAGCAAAAACAAATGAAATGCTGACGATAAGGATTAGTTCTTAGCTCACTTCACTTTGACCTCTTCAAGTTCCAACCCTTGTTGTATGCATCTATCCATGTCAAAGTTTATTATCAACCTACCACGCTATCGACATTGCGATTCACGGTAGTCAACTGGCATTTGATCTAAGAGGCATCAAGTCAGAGAACTGTAAACAAAAGTTTCTTTCGGAAACCATTGCGTGAGTGTGCAGTTTTAATGTGCAGGTCATGCTGGTGCAAATCTTTTCCCCCCTTTTTCCTGGACACAACTTGATCCACACGGCCTATGGAATTGACACTTCAACTCCTAAGGCTTTCATGGGAAACATGTGACAAATTCAGAAAGGAACAACACACTTTGTTTTCCGTCCATCGCAGCATCATCTGCTGAATTTCAGTTTCACTTTCACGGAGTTTATGGAGGAGCTTCTGACTTCGACGTGCCACGACATGTGGCACGTGTGCAAAATTTACTGACAGTGATCAAATGCTCAGTAATTTCAAGGGTCTTGTTACTACTAGAAACTGCAGATGTTTGGTTGTTTATTTGACCTTGACCAGGAAAGAGAAACACAGGAGCAGATTGGTTGCAAGTTACTGTCTTCTAGAGGTCAGAGAAACACAGTACTGGAGACTTGAGAGAGACAGAACAAGCTTGGCCATGTCAAGAATACAAAATGGTGAGATGCATCTCCCACACCAGAAGAAAACAAAAATGGATGTATACCACATACCAGTATAAGTAAACAAGATGAAAAGCACGGGTTGAATGGTATAAAGCTACATTCAAATCACCATTTTGAAATTTATGTAGTGGACAAACTGGCGTCCGGCAACAGTCAGCTCACAGTGCCGAAGCGATTCAGGCTAGGTGCAGCTGTTTCAGACGCTGGTTTCTTATCGGTGATCGTTGCAACAACATAACCGTGTTGTTGGCAGCATACAGCTGGTCCTGTAGTGTTGAAAAGTTTGATGTCTTCATGTTCTAAGTCACCTCCGAAGTCCAGCATGATACATGTTCAGAGTTTCAGATCAATGCTTTTCGTTTGGTTCAATAGGCCAGCTTTAATTTTGTAGTGCATCTGCTATTCCTATATAATCTTCGAGAGTGTCCTTATACTGTTATACATGCTTCACAAAAAAGAAGTGTGTTTTCAACTACTTAGTGCATCTGCCAAAACGATTTCACTGCAGTGTTGCATGTGATGAGCAATTTTTTTCCATGCAACAAATCATGGTCCCCTAAGCCTCCTCTAGAACTGACCATGAGCAAACATGATGACAAGCATGGGTTGAATGGTATAAAGTTACATCCAAATCTCCATTTTGAAATGTATAATAGAGTGGACAAACTTTCAACAATAATAATGGCATCTATCACCATCTCATCTCAGAAGCAATTTAGGCAAGATGCAGCTGTTTCAGACGATGCTGGTTTCTTGTTGGTGATGGTAGCATAACCGTGTTGTTGGCAGCATCAGCTTGGTCCTTCTTTAGTTCCAAGGGATGAAAAGTTTGATGCCTTCATGTTCAAGTCACCTCCCAACCCCAGCATGATACATGTTCAGAGTTTCAGTCTTTCAGACCAATGCTTTTCGAGCATCTGCTATTCTTTTCTATAATCTTCACTAATAAAAAAAGTGTACTTTAAATTACTAAGCTAAAACAATTTCACTGCAGTGTTGCATGTGATGTGCAAAAAGTCTCTTTCTTTTTTTCATGTAACAAAATAAATCATGGTCCCCAAAAAGCCTCCTCGGTCTGGAACTGACCATCCAACCCCTTCGTCTTTCACGTGGATCATGTGACAAACTCACACAGGAACATAATTCTTTTCGATTAGTAGCAAGGTTTCAGTTTTCGTGGATTTTCTAGAAGAGCTTCTGACTTATCTTGGATTTATAATTCTGCGATGATCTATAGCAGCCCGGGGAAAACAGGATTGTCTGCTGGTTGAAAAGTGCCGCCATTTTGTTTGACATCCCTGGGAAAAGAATAGTAGCCAGGACGAAGACTAGCTAGAATTCAGAGAAACAGACCAAGTGTATCATATTCTAACTGATTTTAGTGTTGCATTCATAGTTACTCCCTCCTTTTCTTTTTATAAGGCGTGACGCGACATGGCACGGTCTCCAAAATTAGACTTTGACCATCTATTTCTCTTATATTATATTTTTTATAGTTATAAACATATAATTATTAGAAAGTATATTTGATGACAAATCCAACTATATCAAATTTATACTACAAAAATAAAAAATTGATGTGTAAATTATTGGTCAAAGATAGTAAAGTTTGAATCTTAATTTGCCCGTGCGCCTTATAAAAAGAAAATGAGGGAGTAGGACTTAGGACTCAGAAATAACTAAGTGCAGAGATAAAACTTGAGCAGATGCAGATTGCACCATTGGCTAGCTGCAGTGCACACGTACACCAGTAAAGTAGCATATAGAACGGCACACAAACACAAGCATTTTTCAAAGAAAAATCAATGTTTTTTTATTGAATGAAAAAGGACGGCGCAAACACAAGTAAAATATCAGCATTTTATGTCCGGCAACCTGATGAGAGTAAAAATTAACATATTAAGTTATGCGAAACACGATCATATTCTTAGCCGAATAACTATTATATTTGTTAATTTACACGACACATAGCTTACTCAGCTATATTTTAAAATTTAAATAAATGATTAAGTTCAAGACGAGGCATTAATTTTGTTGCTGGTTGATTTGATCGGTTTATTGTTATTTATAATTTGTAACAGATCGAGGGATACCCTGAATCAGTAGATTGGTCGAAAGTTGATGGGAAATGCGAGGGATACAAAGCATAGATTTTTATACCGGTTCGGATCGTCAAAGTAGCAATACACTATATTTTGTTTGGGTGGAGTGCACCATACCCTGCGTTTGGGTGCATGAGGTATGATCCTTATGTTGGTTTTGATTGTGCTTATCGATTTAGGGATCGTACCGTTCTTTATATATCCAAGGAGGCAAAATTACTATAGCCAATCATATTTTAGAAATCGTAGTATTATTACAAGTGTATAGATGGGGAGTCTAGTACACTTCGCCTTCTTCCTTCCCTACACCGGGTTTGAAGGGAAAGAGCAAAATACAAAGCAAAAGGTTCACTTCCTCTACATGCAAATAACTAAAGTTTTTGTAATTGATTTGATCGGCCCGATAAATATTGGAGACGAAGCCCAATTGAAAGCTGCGTCGAAGCCTGTTAATTTCGAGATCAAACGGCCCGCTTCACAAGTTCGGAAGGAACAAACACTTTTCTATAAAAAACGACACCGTTTCCATCTCGAAGCAACCCACAAAAATAATCAAAAGTCACCAAAACCTGGGCCGAGGATGGGGCCCAGCCAACCAGTTAGTTAGGTCTCTTGTGGTGGGACCTATACCCAGTCAAGTTCAAGTCCTCGACTTGACACACGGATGCTCACATTTTTCTAGATTTATTCTGGGATTTTTCGTCATTATGCTTTAAGTGGTAAACGACGAGACGCCAGTGGTGATTTTAGGAATCTTCAGATCTGCCGGCCCAGTTCTTCGAATGTGCTCCTAGAGGTAGGGTTTGCATACGAGGTGAGTGTGTGCATGCATGTGAGAATTTGCGTTACTGTGTACTAAAAAAAGGTATAACCGTATATATAGGTGTTGGAATTTTATCTGGGCTTGCATTTAAAATATAATTCAACTCTATGGTCCGTAATTTGTATGAGAATTTACTCAGCTTAAATGCTTGAATTTTTTCCAATTAATTTGAGAAGCTAATTAATTTGATAAGTGGAGGAAGAGCACGGTGTGCATGAGAGCAGGCATGCATGTTTGAATGCTAGGCAAATAATCGTTGCATGCATGCAAACATCTTTGAATGCTAGGCAGCTAACCGACGCATGCATGCAAACATGCTTGAATGTTGGGCACCTAACGGACGCAGGCTTGCATGCTTGAATGCTGGGCAGCGAACGGACTCATGCATGCATGCATGCAGACGGTTTTTCGTAAATGCTGAAACTCTTCGTTTGCCGGTGCTGGCTCTATAAAATGTAGAGTTCTCTGCTTCCTCCGGAAAAATGAAAAATACTCTCCAAAACAAAATCACAAACTCTGTTACTACTCGGGTATCTCCATCCGGTGCTCCTGCGTGCATGGGATCGCTGGAGGGCAGGTGCCTCCGGAATCGATGCCGTTCGTGAACTCTGCTCGGGGTGTACGGCGATTTGGTTTTTGGGGAGCGCTCGCGTGACTGCCTGCATCGACACGACGATCGCCTGCGGCGGCTTCTCTGCTACAACGACGACGACACCATGGGTGACAACATCGGGCCGTCTAACATTTCTGGAAATGCTAGGTATCTATTTCTGTCTCTCATCTTTATTTATGTGTCGTTCTTCCTGTATTTCTTGTCTGCTTTCTTTTTATATACATGCATGGAAATTATTCTATTCATCATGATTAATTTTATATATGTCATCATTTTTAAGCTGTCATTTATCTGGATTAAAATAATATGAAAATTGCTTAATTTTCTAACAATAGGTGTTGTAAAACGGACAAAAGAGGTTCCAAATCGGAAAACATGGACCCTAACTGCACGTCTGCACCTTTGTTCTATTTCGATCTGAATTTGCATTGGACGCTACTACTATTTTGGCTGACCGTCACATCTCATTGTTGCTTTCCATTGTCCACGGCGTGCATGCATTGGTAGAGCAGCCACGATGGAAGAACCTAGCAGCAGAGATTTTCTGAGCCAACTGCCCACCGACGTCCTCCTCTCCATCCTCGAGAAGTTACACCTTCGCAAGGCTGTTGGCGCCGGAGTCCTCTCTCTCGCGGCGTTGGCGGCGTCTCCCCAGGCAGCTCCCGAGACTAGCTAGCTAGTTCTTTGCCATGAGGATTTCCTGCCGCAAACCGCGAAGACGGCTGGCACCGCTGTACTACGACGACGAGGATGGAGAAGAGGCACGCGACGTTCTTCTTCGGTCCAATAAGGGGCGGCGGCGGCAGCCCCCCGTGACGCCTTATCAGACGCCATGCTCCGGGTCGCCACGGCGCTGCTGGCGTCCCGGTTTGCCGGCGGCGAGGTCATCCCGCTCCCGCCCTGCACCGTCGCCGTGGCCTTCCTCCTAAGGCATAACTACTTGTGCCTCGGGCGCCTCCTCAACGCTGCCGTGGCCGCCGGCAAGGTGCGCGCCGTCGAGCTCGAGGTCTCCACGACCAGCGACTTGTACAAGAGCAACGACGTGAAGAAAACTAGCTAGCAATGCTATGACCGTCTACGGGCGGCGGTTCAGGACGGCGCTCTTGGACGGCTTCCCGGCATATATAGTTCGGAGGGCTCACCCGGCTGTCCCTCGAGAACATGTACCTGAGCGTGCCCGAGGACCTCAGCGTCAGCGACATCCTCGGCACCTGCACCGGCTTGGAGAGCCTGTCCCTGGTCGTCTCCGGCGTCTTCAGACCCAAGCGGCCGTGGAGCGTGCGCCACGCGCGGCTCGCCGACATGACCGTCGCCTTCTGCACCTTCCTAGGCGTCGACCTCGCTTGGCTTCTCCCAAGCTGGAACGATGTGCTTACAAGAATTGGGATTCTGGTTATGACTACAAGAAGCAAAGCAACCACTGTCCTTTGGCCATGGCCGGGTGGTCAGGTTAAGCAAGATCCTTGCCAACACTATTATTGCCGTCAGCAACCTGCGGCTAAACTTCACAGGACAGAACGTAAGTGATGTGTAATTTGCCTGCATGGGGTATCGATAAATAAAATTCACTGCAGAAACTAACATGAGAAATGCTCCGGTGGTCCTCTCTATAAAATCTGCACGAGTTTTAAAGCGGACAAATAATTAAATGTTTTTAATTAACCTTATTCTGGGCCTCTTCTGGGCCAGCCCTGTTCATGTCCATATCATGCCCATGCCCATGCCCAGATGAGTCGTCTCCTCTCCATCCATGCTGGGTCTCCTTTCCTTCTGAATGGCGGGCTCATCTTCGTCGTGAAAAGAACGGAGTGGCGTGTGTCGGTGTTCCATATGACCATATGGCAGTGGCACATCGTGATCGTGAAGGCGGTGGGCGAATTCAACATGTGGTTGAACTGAAACATTTTCATAATAATGCTTTTCTATGAAGTTCGTCACCTTGCAATTCGCAAACTAGAAACATTATCATTGCAAGCATGAGGTACAACATATGCAGTGTTTTCTCATGAGCGTTCGGAATAACACAACGACGGCCGTAGAATGATCAGGATGTGCGGGCGCCGTGTGTGTCGTCTCCCCCACCATGAAGCAAAAACAAACATGCAAAGATGTAGTCAATAGTCATCGTGAAGGTGGTCGGACGGATCAACTAGGGCGATCTTGCCCGGCGCAGCTCCATGCTGCAGTTCCGCTTCCGCCCGATGCCCACAGCGATTGGACATGCGCCACCAGGAAACAAGGCGAGCAGGGAAGAGGGTACCCTCATTTTTTGAATTATGTTAGCCACTGCTATTCTGTGGATCCAATCGTATTGGCCGGGATGGGCTGGGTGGGTAGGAGGAGGGGGGGGGGGGCAAGATGAGGCCCAAGATTATCGCACTGCTAAAATAATTAAGAAAAAAAAATATTCTTGTTACTTTGAAATGCATGCTTATTTTTAAAAAGGAACCACCAGAGCATTTCTCCCACCAGCAGAGACCCAACCTTTAGTCCCTGTTGGTCAGAGCTATAGAGCTCTAAAGGCCAACCGGGACTAATGGTGAGAGGCAAAAGCACCTAACCCCGGGTGAACGAACCTAGACTAAAAGAGTCCTTTAGTCTCGGATGGTGATACCACTCGAGAGAGTTTTTCAAAAAAAAAATTACGCCCCCCGTCCCCTCCTCAGTTCCCCACCCCTCATCCCCCATTCTCCATCCATCCATCCATCCATCACTCATCCTCCTGGAGCTCGAGCTCCAAATAAAAAACAACAAGAACACTTCATAAATTGTTCAACTGACACTTCACAAATTAATTCACAAATTGACATGCTCATCACAACACATCATACATGCTCATCTCACAAGAATACATGAATTTAATTTCATTTGATTCACAACAGGATTCAATTTGATTCACAACATACAAAGATTCACCAACAATCACAAATAAATCACTACAAAATTACCCCTTCCAGGAAGAACTACTGTCTGGAGCACTCCGCGGTCCGGAGCATCCCGCTGTTACTCGACCGCCTGCGTCGAGGGTCGACCGCACCCACATCGAGGGCCTCCCGCGCTGTCGGCCAGGGTCTGGCCGCCGCGCGCCCGTTCCCGCCGGCTGCATCTTGGCCGCGCGCTCGCTGGGGCACCCCGCGCCGCCGACCGTGTGGGAGGTTGTGTGCCCGCTGGGGACCCTCACGCGCATGGCAGCGCGCTCGCCCTATCCTCCATCTGCGTAAGGGGAGGAGAGTAGACTTGATCACGGGTCGGGTTGTGTCGGGTTCGGGTCGGGTCATGTCGGGTTATCGGGTTGAAATTCTTAGCCCGTGCCCGACCCGTCACATGATTGGGTCGGGTTCAAGTTTTTTAGTTATAATTTTCGAGTTATGTCCAGGACCTGCCCCTGCGGTTTCATCTCGGGGTCAGGGGCGCTCTGTGGCAACGGCGGCGGCCAGGGCGCCGCCGAGCTCGCCGTCTGCCAGCCCTGCTTGCTGCCGATCAACGCGTCGAGGATCGTGATCGCCAACGGGACGAGTGCTCCGGCGACACCGGGCAACGACGACGACGCAAAGAAGAAGAAGACAGTACTGGCGGTCGCGCTTGGCGTGACGGGCACCGGCGTCGCGGTGCTCGCGGTGGCCGGGGCGGCGTTCTACCTCGTGGCGATCAGGAAGCGGGAGAGGAAGAAGACGCTGCGGCTCGGGGAGTCGTCGTCGCGGCGGCTGTGCCGCGACGTGGAGGCGATGGTGATGCCGGCGCCACAGGTGTCGCCGCTGCGGCCGACGCGGCCGCTCGGGTGCGAGGAGTTCACGCTCCGGGACCTGTCGCGCCTCACTGGCGGCTTCTCGGAGGAGAAGAAGATTGGGAGCGGAAGCTTCGGGTCCGTGTACCACGCAAAGTTCCCCGACGGCCGCGAGGTCGCCATCAAGCGCTCCGAGCGTGGCGCTGGTGGCACCGGGCGGCGACGGCGGCGGTTCGACGCGGAGCGCGCGTTCCGAGCGGAGCTCCGGCTGCTGTCGCGCGTGAACCACCGGAACCTGGTGCAGCTGCTGGGCTTCTGCGAGGAGCGCGGCGAGCGCATCCTGGTGTTCGAGTTCATGCCCCACGGCGCGCTCCACGACCACCTCCACGGCGGCGCCGCCGACGGCTCGCCGCTGTTCGCGTCGTGGGAGGCGCGGCTCCGGTGGCGCTGGACGAGGCGCGCGGCGTGGAGTACCTGCATTGCTACGCCGTGCCGCCCATCATCCACCGCGACGTGAAGCCGTCCAACATCCTCCTCGACGGCGATTGGACGGCCAAGGTCTCCGACTTCGGCCTCTCCCTCGCCAGCGGCGGCGCGGCGGCCGCCGCCGCGTCGTCCTTCGCCACCGCCGGCACCGTCGGGTACATCGACCCGGAGTACTACCGGCTGCAGGAGCTCACCGAGCGGAGCGACGTGTACAGCTTCGGCGTCGTGCTGCTGGAGCTCGTCACCGGCCGGAAGGCCATCCACCGGACAAGCCAGGACGGCAGCGGGTCCCCCCGGAACGTCATCGAGTTCGCCGTGCCTGCGGTGGAGACGGGGAGCATCGCCAGGATCCTCGACGACCGCGTGCTCCCGCCGCGCGGCCACGAGGTGGAGGCGGTGGCGCGGGTGGCCAAGATCGCCTCGGAGTGCGTGCGGCCGCGCGGGCGGGCACGGCCGGTCATGTCAGAGGTCGTCGCGGAGCTCGAGTGGGCCGTCACGCTCTGCGAGGAGTCCGTCGTCGCCGCCGGCGGCGGCGCCGCTGGATCCCGGCACGGCGGCTCCGACCTGTCGCGGTCGCGCTCGCGCTCGCGCTCCGAGTCCGATGATCCGAGCCCGTTCCACACGCGCGAACTCGGCTTCGGGTTCGGCTTCAGCCACGTTTCGAGCCGACCCGGCGGCTCCCATGGCAGGTCTCACTCGACAATGTAAAATCTTTTTTTATTATTATTTTTAAATATTGATGATATATACTCCATAGGTTAAATTAGTTGCTGTCCATAAACATTTTCAAAAGGGAAAACAGAGAGAGAAGTTCTTGGCCGTCCATCGACGGATCGATGTGTCTCATGTTAATTGTTTATAATTTATAGTTTTAAATTTTATAAAAAAAGAGGGAAACAAATCTGAGTGAGTGTTTGACAAAATCTGACATGTAGATTAGAGTAGGAGATTAGAGTAGATGATGGAGCTAATTTTTTTTGTTTCTTGGGGTTGGTAGAGAGAGAGAGAGAGAGAGGTTAGAGAAGAAAATGTATAGCTGTTGTGTGTGTGACTTGCGGAGATGTAGCAACTGTACTTAATTCAACCAACTGATGCTATACAAAATATGCTATACATGGATTGATTGGTTGGATGCAATCATCAATCATACAATTATTTGTTGAATCTCACAACTGTTGCTTTGCTGTTCAAATTGATTTTGCATTACCAGCAACAAGCTGTACGTGTTTACATATGGATTTGGCCATTTGAATTCCTTATCTCCTGCAACTATTTGTTTACAAGAATTTCATACAGCTAATTAACTAAATTCAATGGATTTGAATGAATAGGCCGTGACGCAATCATTTCCTTTTTTTGCTTGTACCATAAGGGATGGAATTTGTTCACAGGAATTTTAGCAGGACCAGGCCCACTTATTTGGAGATTATTAGTCTAATAGTTTACTAATTGCCTAGAAAAAGTCATGACAGGTAGCTAATACAGTAAGAGAGACAGAGAGATGCTAGAGGGGAGGTAAGGAAGGAGGTTAGCTAGGAAATTTTCCTTGCCGCTTACGCATGAAATTGAATACAGATGGCATGTTTCTCCAAATCCTCGCTGCTGGAATGATCATATCCGTGTCAAATTGTCAATGAAATCACAACCATTTGGTGGAGGCCCTAACCACTCACCAAACGACCTATATATATATACATCTCCGGAGTGAGAACATATGAAACCAAACTCATGTAAATAAGCTTGTTCGTACACACCATTTATTTTAGGTGACATTTTTATAAAACTTTGGGTATAGATAGGTGACATTTTTATAAAACTTTGGGTATAAGTTCCATATTTTTCTGATTTAAAATGAATTAGTTATGATTTTTTAGATGAAACCATTTTTTTAATATTTTCACAAAATGGAAAACCACCTCTAAAACCGCTCAAAGGTTGAAACTTACACGGTTTTGATAGTTGGATGGCCTTTTATGTCTGGTTTTGTAGTTTAAGGTTGAAAACCAGACTTGTGTGCTAGTTCAAGGTTGTAAATCGGACTTTTCCCAAAGCAAAACGTCAGCAATTTGTGTGTGAATTTCCCTGTTGAGTAGGCATGAATACGTGTGTAGTGGTAATGGATGTCGGTTTCAGGAAAAGCTCTAGAGCTCTCTCTGTCGTCACTCATCAGGACCTGAGCTTTAGTTTGCTGCTGCAAATCTGCAATATTCCTGATACACGAACGTGTGATTAGTATCGATCTGTCGATCCCAAAGCCGAGCTGAGATCGACCCTGATCTTGCGATATTGGCGACAGCATCGTTTTCCAACAACCCCGGCCCGTCTCTTGCTTTGTTCCATTCCATCAAACGGTCAGCTTCAGGTTAGAGATATATACAAGGCCGGCCGCGGCCGACCTGTGATCCGTAACGTTTTGGCTGTCCTGGTTTCAGAACTTATACCTGATGCCTGCTGATGGAGTGATCGGCCGAAGCATTGTCTCACTGAAACTGCTGATGGAGTGGCTGCTGCATTATTAGATGACAGTGAGTTTGGTAAAACTTACTGCAAAGCTAGCTGGTTATTGTTTAGAGCTGACAAGGCAAGGTCAGTCACAGACGTAAAGACAAGCCACACGCGACTAAATTCTCCATCTAGTCAAAACCATCCGATCCAAATGCAAAAACAAATGTGTTCTTGTTTGACGACTAAACTCTGCCGACTAGATCGAGTTCGTTCGGACTAATCGAGAGAACGACAATTGGATGCAATGCAACAGGAAAAATTCAATTCTGCATGCACGCTTCTTGGGTACTCCCGTTGATAAGCAAATATACTAGAGTGCATGACAAGTTCAGCTCCTAGCTAGTTCAGCTTAAAGTGCAAAACAACACTTTAATTTCAGATATATTATTATGGACTTGTTGACAATCTTGTTAAATATCTCTTGTTAGGTGGCATGCAAGGATCGGAGTACCAGGCAGGGTTATTTCTTCACCAGCAGCTCGTGCCTGCACACAATGAGTGGTAGCTGCCTGCACCTGTCATCTGAGGAAAGGCAAGAATGTCTCCATCACCAAACTGAAAACGTATCAATCAATCAATCACCCCCCATCTCTCCTCGTCTTCAGAGTTTGGTTCTGACCGTGCGCTATGCTAATGCAACAGTAGTTTACGGTGACAGGCTAACCACCTAAAAATTTACCAACCCCAGATCAAGGAAATTTACCAAACTTCTTACTAACCACCTAGGAAATTTATTCTTCAAGGAAATTAGATTAAAGCAGATCCTCTGACAGATCATGTGCCTTTTCTGCACAAGTGTAGGTTATCACTGACCGAAAGCTGTCTCTCCATCATTTGCATTTGTAAATAAAGTTTAACTTTCACCTGATGGGTGATGCATGCCCTCCCTTTTTACGATGTGAAGAAGATCGGCCATGACCAGACTTGATGGGGATTGAAACAATATATATGATGGACCAGTTGCATGATCATCACGATAGAAGGCTCTCATAATTAAATAGAGCATGCAATATTTGTGTTTAGCTGAAAACAGTTATTTTCAAGGCCCTCTACACCGAAGCAAGACAAATGGCAGCATTGCAACAAAATCTGAATGAAATTCAACTATCTCCATCAATCTTGAAATGAATGCAAAAATAATTCAGTAACCGATTACTAGCTCGCTAGCTTGCGACCTATATGGAAAAGAGCACCGCTGACACGTAAGATGATAGATGAACTAAAGGGAAGGTTTTGACATGATTTTCCAGGTTATTAAGAGGGTCACATCTCAAAAGTAGGCAAAAGCCTTGCCTAGTAAGAAAAAGGTGCGGCATATGTTAGGTAATTGCCGGCTACTGTAAGCATCCAGCTTATTCATTCTAGATTTCTTGTAACATTTGGCAAGGATTAGTCCTTTGCTTAGTGCCTCTTTAATTGACATCTTCCAGTTCCAACTTGTACTAACCCGATCCTTGTATCATGATGGCAACAAAATTTTAAGTTATTGTCAACCTATCCACATAATATTAGTATCACGATTTTGCACGGTGGTCAACTGATACTTGATTTGAGAGGTATCAAGTCAGAGCAGTGAAAACAAAGATTTCTTTCCGAGATGTGTATTTGTCCAGTTGTGATGTAACGCTGATATTTTTTTCCTCCTTTCTTGCAACACAACTTATTGATGACTCGTCACCACACGGGCTCTGGAATTGACTATCCAACTCTTCAACCTTTTCACGGGGATCATGCATGTGACAAAATTCAAACAATAACAACACTACAAATACTAAAGCTCTTACGTCATGTGATCTCAGTTTTCATGAATTTCATGGAAGAGCTTATATATAAAACTAATTTTCTAGCCAGTACTTGGCACATTTCAAATAATAAATTCTGAAGTCCCCCCCTGAGAATAGCAAGATTTGGCTAGTAATAGTAAGAAACAAATAACAGACTAATAACTATAAGTAGACATAATAATTATCAAACTTGAATTTTCTTTAGTTTGACAAACTTGCAACAATGGCATGCATCATGGTCTTGGGCATGATATGCAACAAATTTCAAACTTTTTTATACACTAATCCCTCATCAACCTAGTGACTTTAAGGACATAATGTTTTTTGAAATTTGTGGTTAAATTTAGTGCACATATATATGAAATAAATCACATGTCCAAATTACACATCTTTTAATATAACTTTGAGCAAAGTTAAGATCATTTGGCTTAAGGCATATCTAAATTAAAATTACAATTTTTTTCTGATGCCAAGGTCACTTATTTTTCTATATTTTAACAGGAGGGTGAAAATGTGAATGGCAGCCCCTTTGTGTCATCGTCCCCTTTTAATTTCTGAATTTTTAGTCCAACGACCACATACAAAATACATGTAAAAAATACCTAGTCATACTGTGTGCACATGAATGGTATGGCGCAGCCGTACGTATGAGACGGTGACGCCCTAGTAGTTAAGTTTGTACTGGTAGGTAAAGCAGCTTTGTATATAGGGTGGCAAGTGAACGAAGCACACCCGGGCCGGGATTCCATCCACACAACGTAACCGCGCAGCACATGAGAGCAACTTCAGCAGCTTCCCTATCCCCTCTCCAATAGCAAAAAAAATAGTAATATAGGGGATGAAATACTCAAAAACCTTCTCCAGCAGATTTCTTATAGCCCTCCCTTTTTTTCTCCATGGACTAAAAATCCCTCTTCATCCCCTCTATAGAGGGGACCTCTCCTCCATCCCCTACTCTGTGGGACCCACTCGAAAACCACCGCCGCCCACCAGATCGAGCCGCCGCCCCAACCTCCGCGTCCACACTCGCCGTCTCGGGCGGCGCTGGCGGGCGCGGGGCGTCTGTGCTCGTCGGAGGGCGCTCGGCGCTGGCCGCCGACGATCTGGCCGTCCGGTGCTTCGTGTTCCGCAAGACGGGCAAGGACGGCACGGCAGTGTTCGGCGGGTGGCCGGTGGCGGGGTCGTTGAGGCGGCGAGGAGACGGCGGAAGGGACCGAGGCGGTCTCGTGGTGGACTTGCGGGCGAGGGATGTCCTGCACTGCGTGGCGTTGTCGCTCCTCCGACGGGGAAGGCCGTCCCGAGATGGTGGCGGCGAAGCCGGACGCCGCCACGCCGTGGCGCCGCTGGTCCGGAGATACTCGCCGCCGCCAGAAGCGCAGGGTGTCCACTCCGCGCCGCCGGAGCCGGGCGGGCCCACTCCGCCGCCATCCGCACTGGACCACCACCACCCGCCGCTTTCCTTGCGCCGCGCCGATGCCGCTGCGCCACCGCGGCCTCTCCGCGAGGCGCCTGTTGTCCGCAGCCTCTGGATCTCGCGCGCCGACCTTGCGGTCGGCCTCCCACTTGGCCATGGCCTCATGGCACTCGCGTTGCGAGCTCCAGCCCGTACACACCGCGCTGCGGTGCCTCGATCTTGCGGCCCGATGCGGATGCGGTGGTCCTCGCAGCTTCACGATCCACCACCAGCGCGCTTATCTCCGCGCCGCCGCCGCTGCCTCCTCGCCGCCGCTGAACGCCAGCGGGCGTTCCGCCAGCAAGACGAGGCGCCCGACTCGAGCACCTCCACGAGGCTCCCCGCAGCTCGGTCTTCCGCGCCGCCTCCGCGTCCGGCGCTCGCCGTGCCGGCCAGACCTCGCGGTGCACCCACACCAGCACCAGCTCGGTGTTGACGAAGGTGACGTCGAAGCCCCAGGCGTGCAGGAGCTTGGCCACGTTGAGCATCGGGGTGATGTGGCCCTGCGCCCGGGCGCAGTGCTCGGCTCGGGTTCCGACTCCGCGGCAAAGCGCTCTGCTCCAGCTCCGCGGCGAAAAATCGAAGATTGGAGGAGGGGAAGGAGAAGATGATGTGGCGTGGTGGGACCCACAAGTTGGGAAGGAGAATAGGGAAACTGCTGGAGCAAATTGTCTTTTAGGGATGGAAATATTTTTACTCCATCCCCACTAACTTCATATAGGGGATCAAATTTACTTCATCTGCTGAAGTTGCTCTGACCACGACTTCCAATTGTCTCCTCGGAAAAAAAAAGGAAAAGTACAGGGTCAACTCCTCTCTGGTGCAATGCGATAGGACGGATCAAGTCAACGCGAAGCTAGCTGTAATCGGAGACCAGAGACCTGATCCGTTCCCGTTACTCCTTCCATTCCTCTTGTGTCGTTCAATTCGACGCGGTTGACAGTCATATGCCGACTACAAGTAGTACGTGCTATATTATCTCCACGCGTACTACTGACCAAAATATGTAACAAGGACTGAAAACATTTCACAGGAACCACAGCTACTACGCATACAAAAACAAGTTTTTCTGGCATTTTATTACATGGCCGAAACTGTATTGGTTGGGATGTGTGAGAGTTTTTTTTTGTTAGTTTCAAGCAACTTTACAAGGTTCAATTTGTCGTTTCGAGCAACTTTATTACAAGCTAAGGTTCTTTTAATTACTTTTGTGCGCTTTTGGAAATTGGAAGCTTTTTTCTCTGTTCTTGCCCATCTTGTAGGAATTTTATTAAAATAAAAACGTAGAATATTGTTACTCTTCTTCACATTAGCTTTACCCACTGCAACTGCAGCAGTCCTTCACATTAGCTTTATACTCGGCTATCTGCTAGTACCTGCATCCACGTGGCAACTGTTGGTCGTCAGCTAGTAGTTAGCCAGGTCATCATCATATCGTCATTCAATAGTTTTTATATCCTAATAATATCCATCGTGGATGTACTTATAAAAAGGCTTGCTTGCAACAAGGCATACAAACTTTGTCACTAATTTGTCAGGGAGGTAGGGAGCCTCAAGCCCTCAACTACGCGAGTAGTATATATTAAGCCCCAGCAGCCTCCGTCCGCTATATATGCATGCATGTTGCTTCGTCTTGGCCGCCTCAAAACCATGCATGCATTTCTCCGTCCGTTGGGTCACCAACTGCATGCATGCGACAGTGGTACAATATTTTTTTCTGGCATCTTATTATACATGCCAATATATTTTCCTATAAACTTGACAAAACTTAATAAATGTATAACAACTTAAGACGACAAAAGTTGAAACACCTTATGTTTGATTTGGAACAATATGATAACATTCATGAATATTGTACGTGAAGACTGTTGATAATGCACTGAGATTATTCCAGCCTTCTTAATTAGTCCAAGCAACCTATCAAGATTCCAGATTCCAGCCTTCAATTAATTTCTCTGGGGCTTTAATAAGATTAGGTGAGATGTTGCTTTGAAAAAGAAGGTGTGATTCCACACGACTACACAAGCATCACGTCGTACGTACTATACGTTTTGTAACGATGTGCAAATTAGTTAGTGCAGTACAAGGAAAGTAATTTTTCCACAAGAGTCATTATAGGAGGGGGGGAAAGAAAACGTAGTACCTGCTACGACGACGACACCAAAGAGTTGAAAAGGACAAGTCCGATGAGAGCGATCGAGGTCGTACGTTTCTTGCATATATATGTATGGGATCGTGTCGGAACTGAAGTTGTGATGAGCCGTTACGAACGTATGTACGTTGTGGTACATCAGCCCAACGGTTGGCATATATCATCCCAAAGTGCAAATTGTGCATGCTACGTACATATGCATTGTGCGTGCGTGCTGTCCACAACAATTAATATATCCACATTGTGAAAAATATATCCACATTGTGCATCCACAACAATTAACGTGTGCATCGATCGCACCTGCTGCTCGTGCATGTATATCCACATTGTGAAAAATATATTCCAATGCTCTTTCGTCATCTGTTTGATCGACACTGTAGTCGTGACTGCAACGTTTACCTGCCACAACAATTAATAATAATATACTCCTCCGTTCTAGAATATAAACATTTGTTGACTTTCACGATCACGTGTTTAATTATTCTGTCTTATTCAAAAATTTATGAAAATATTATTTATTTTGTTATGACATATTTTATCATCATATATATTTTAAGTATATCATAATTATTTTTATATTTTCACAAAATTTTCAATAATTTTTAATAATTTTCACAAATATTTCTAGCCAAATATATTTTAATAATTTTAAGTTTGACCAAGTTTATACAGGAAATTAATTAATCAATGATAGTACCAGGTATCATTAGATTCATCGTAATAATGTACTTATTTGGTGTCCTATAGATGATGATACACTGTCCTAAGTCAATATAAACTTACTCAAACTTAAAATAGTTTGACTTACAGCAAAAATAGGACTCATTTTTGTTTAAAATTGACTTATTAGGACAAAATTAGTACAAGGAATATTATTTTTCAAAATTCAAGTAGTAGAGATTATAGTTTGACTCGGGAAAGTTCTACCAGATCAATTAATATATAACATTAACTCTCTGTTTTTTTCAGGAAAAAACAAAGGAAAGGGGCAATGCGTGAGTGCTAAGCATTGTATCAAGTCAGAGCAGTGAAAACAAAGATTTATTTCAGAGATGTGTGTTTGTGCAGTGCTGATGTGGGACTGGTCGTTTTTCTCCTCCTTACTTGCAACACAACTTATTGATGACTCACACCACACGGGCTCTGGAATTGACTATCCAACCCTTCAACCTTTTCACGGGGATCATGTGACAAAATTCAAAAAATAATAACAATACAAATACTAAAGCTCTTATTACGTCATGTGATCTTAGTTTTCACGAATTTCATGTAAGAGCTTATAACTAATTTTCTAGCCAGTACTTGGCAAAATTTAAATGATACATTCTGAAGCCCCCCCCTGAGAATAGCAAGATTTGGCTAGTGGTAGTAATTGTTTAACATTAGGGACAAAGAAATAGTAAAAATGTTGAAAGTTGTTACCTTCTAGATATAAGAAGGCTTGAGACGAGATTGTTGCCATAAGAGCAGCTCCGATAGCATAAGAAACAAATAACATGATAATTATCCAACTTGCACTTTTCTTTAGTTTGACAAACCGCAACAATGGCTTGCATCATGTTCTTGGGCATGATATGCAACAAATTTCAAACTTTTTTATACACTAATCCCTCATCAACCTAGTGATTTTAAGGACGTGAATGTTTGAAATTTGTGGTTAAATTAAGGGCACATATATATGAAAAATTACATGTCCAAATTGAACATCTTTTAATATAACTTTGATCAAAGTTAAGATCATCATTTGGCTTAAGGCATATCTAAAATCACTTTTTTTCTAAGGCCAAAGTCACTTATTTTCTAGATTAAAAATAACAAGAGGGTGAAAATATGAATGGAAGCCCCTTTGCTTGTGTCATCATCCCCTTTTAATTTGTTGTCATAACAATATTTTTTAGCATTATGAAGCACACTTGATTGGAAATTATCAATATTCTAGACTTTTTTTTTTGAGAATTCAATATTCTAGACTAACAGTGAGCTAATTGTTTAGAAAAAGATGTGGCAACTAGCTAATTTGTTCCCTTGCAGCTTACGCATGCATGGAATTGAATAACGACGGTCTGCATGGTTCTCCAAAAAATCGCTTTATGCATTAGATCAAAACATCTGGTGAAGGCTCTAACCGTCCTTTTGTTACCAACAAACCGTGAAAATTATAATGGCATATTTCCAAATGACCCTAGATCCAAAGAGAGAAAAATATCAAATCAGCATTTTGATCACATCTGCTCCTCAACAATTGAACACACATTGCACGTCGTCGTCGAATACATACAGTAGTTTAACTAGCTTACCCTTACTAGACATTTTACTATACAGAGATGTAAATAATATTGCCATGGCCTCGATCATGGGCATCATGCATTTCTGAATTTTAGTCCAACGACTACATACAGAATACATGAAAAAAAAACCTAGTCATACTGTGTGCACATGAATAATGGTATGGCGCAGCCGTACGTATGAGACGGTGACGCCCTAGCTAGTTAATAAGTTGGTACTGGTAGGTAATATGAAAGCAGCTTTATTTATAGGGTGGCAAGTGAACGAATTAATAAGCACACCCGGGATTCCATCCACACAACCGCGCAGCACTTGACCACCACTTCCAATTGTTTCATTTCTTTGTAGAGGCATCGTATATATAGTACGTATTTACAGGGTCTCCTTGCAAAAAAAGAAGAAGAAGAAGGAGAAGAAAATACTACCTCCAATATATGACGTTTAGGACAAGAAATTTAGTTCAAAATGAATTAATATCTTTGTCTTAAACGTCATCTATTTAAGAACGGAGTGAGTAGATGTCAACTCCTGGGGCCACATATCCGGACAATAAGAAGGTCAGGTCAGAGCAATGCAAGCGAATTAGGCGGGATTATATTCAGGATCGCTCTGGTGCAACATACATAGGACGGATCAAGTCAACACGAAGCTAGCTGTATTCGGAGACCTCTGACCTGATCCATTCATCCTTGTCGTTCAATTCGACGCGGTTGCTAGTCATGCCGACTACAAGTAGTACTACGTGCTATCGCCACGCGTAGTTATAAGTTCTGACCAACAAGCTGGACTGAAAAAAGAATTACTAACCACAGCTACACATACTCCTATACTAGAACCATTATTCTTTTAATTTCTGGCGTTTTACATGGCAATAATCCGGGTCCGAAAAGTACGCTAAAGATCGACTGCCGCAAATGTATTGGTTGGTTGTTGGGATGTGTGAGATCGAGTTTGTCGTTTCAAGCAACTTTACAAATCTCTTTTGTGCGCAACTGCTGGTGGACAGCTAGTGGCCTGGTATGGTCATCATCATATCGTCATTAACAGTTTTTTAATTATATCCTAATAATCTCCATCGTAGATGTACTTATAAACATGCTTGCTTGCTTGCAAGGAGGCATTATTATTGATGCATGCAGTACGTCTTGTCCTGCTCCTTCTGCTGTTGCTGCGTCGTAATTTGTTAGGGGGGTAGGGAGCCTCAAGCCCTAAACTACTAACACGCGACTACTATATATCAAGCCCCAGCAGCCTCCGTACGTCCGCTATATATGCATGCATGTTGCTTCGTCTTGGCCGCCTCAAAACCATGCATGCATTTCTCCGTTGGGTCACCAACTGCATGCGAGACAGTAGTGGAATAATATTTTTTCTCTGGCATCTTATTATACACGTCAACGCATTATTATGTAAACTTAACCAAATTTATATTTAATAAATGTAACAACTTAAGACGACAAAAGTCGAAACATCTTATAGTATTTAATTTGGAACAATATGATAACATGAATATTGTACTTCAATTCTCTGGGGCTTTTATGATTAGGTGAGATGTTGCTTTGGAAAGGAAGGCGTAATAGTCGATTTGTTGTGACATGTGCAAATAGTATTGTAGTACAAGGAAAGTGATTGTTATGCTCGCTCCCTTTTTTTTTCCAAGACACAGTGTAGCATGTTTTTTTTAAGCGAAAGTGCTCGAACCCTAAACGTGCAACTCCGATAATCGTGTTGAGCTCTCGGCCAATTACATTTGATCCTCTTATAAAGTTGTACAATATGAGCTGTAGTAGGAGGGGAAAAAACGTACCTGCTACGACGTTGAAAAGGACAAGTCCGATGAGAGGTCGTCGTGTTCTTGCATATGGGATCGTCGTCGGAACTTTGTGATGAGCCGTTACGCTCTGGGCCTCTGGTGGTAGATCAGCCAAAACGGTTGACATATCCAAAGTTCCCGTATGCCACAGGCAACTAGTCAAGGCCGGCTACCTCGATCTAGCATTTTTTTGTGATGCCCTGCAAATTGTGCATGCGTACACGTATGCACACTGTGCTGTCCACAAGCTAACCTACACGTGTGCATCGATCGCACCTGCTGCTCCTGCTCGTGCATGCATATTCACATTGTTGTCAACTGTTTCAAATGTTCTTTTGTCAACTGTTTGATCGACACTGTAGTCGTGACTGCAACGTTTACCTGCCACACCAATTGATAATAATATAATAAGTCCATGCATGCAGAGATCGATCCATCGACTATATATACACTACTACCGTGCATCAGCTAGCTTTTGCATTGATCTCATCATATCCTTGGCTACATACCTGCTTTTAATTTCTCTTGACATATCACAAACTTAACACAGAAGGAACAACTAGATGATCCAAGAAAATATTTATATATTATAAGAACTAGTCTTTTGACATATGGAGGAAGTAGGTAGATATATTTTCGTAATCTACCTATTTGGTGTCAATTTGTCAGAGTCTCATAGACGATGATGATACACTCTTCTATTTTATATGAACTTTACTCAAACTTGAAATATAGTTTGACTTAAAGAAAAATTAGGACAAAAATAGAAGGACTTTTTTTAAAAAAATACGTAGAGATTATGTTTTTGACTCAGGAAAGTGCTACCACGTCAATTAATATATAACCTGATCTTTTTTTAAAAAAACAAAGGAATGATAATGAATGAGGCAATATAATATGCGTGAGTGAGTTTACGTCAACTCTTGCGTCGGCATGTCGTCCTTTCCGCGTAGGCATGCAGGAAGCAACTGGCCGGCAAGCAAATAAACTCCCTATTCAAAGCTCTCGATCAGTTGCATACGCAGATCGATCGAGTACCCTTTCAACGATACGTACGTACGTGCGTGGTCAGTGGCGGTCTGTTAATTCCAGGATGAACTGTAGTACGTTTAGCTCAGCAAATAAAACATCCATTTGGGTGCACATGTGAAAACGTACGTACGTATACACACACACCCCATGTGCATGGTAAACTGGTAATAATGGATCAAGTCCAAATTCAAACGAGGATGAAGATGAACGCGAACAGGCATGCATGTTGGTGTGCCAATTGCAATTAATGTCCAAGAATGCATCCGGTCCAAGTCGTCTCTACTCTGATCTGATGGTCGATCTGACCATGGCGTACACTGTCGTCGATTGATTCGTCGTCAGCTGAAAACTGAAACGCGCCATTGTTGTTAAGTTGTTGGGTGGTGACAGGTGATCGATCGAGTCATTCGAGTGTGTACATGCATGTATCAATTGCATGCGTGGTGTACGTTCTTGCGTGGTCGATCGATCTGTCGTTAATTCCCTGCAGGTTGATCGAGCTGTTGTGTACGTTCAGCGCAGAAAATAAAAATATCCATTGGGCGTACGTATATGCTGTGTGAAAATGTACGTATATACAAGAATATGCATCCGATCCAACAAGTCCCTACTCTAGCTGGGACGACGGTCTGGCCATGGCATCCCTGTGGATTGATTTTTCAGTGCTAGAATTTCCTTCTAGTACTCATGTCGTCACAACTCAGAACCGGCCTGATCGATGACAGAGCATGCATGCATGCATGAATAAAGCAAGGCGCATGTGCTAGATTAGGTATGAAGAATATATGATCTCGAGCTATCGTAACGAGCTGCAACTTTTTCCCAGAGACGACAAGTTCAGATCACCTCCAACTTAACGGACGACGACAGGTCCTACGCTATTAGAGTAATCCGCCGCATTACGCGCCAAATTAGTCGTTAATTCGTGCCTAGCTCGTGCGTGATGTGAAATGAAACACTTCCATCTCGTCACTATTTCACGACCAAGTCGATCGGTCCATTCATCCATCTAGCACACCTGCTGGAAACGATCCAAGAAGAAATCTGCTCGTGTTCTTGTTTCTGACAATAATGACGGGATGTCGACGGCGACTGATCGATTGAGCCAACTATAGACGAGATGAAGATGTGGAGTTATTCAATATGGGATGCTTACTTTGCATGTGGAGAAGAAGCTGCTGCCATCCAATTCAAATGGTCAATCCTGTGGATAAAACATAACTGCATGACGTACGTATATATGTACATACAGATCGCAGTTCATTTTATATAGCACATGAACAAACCACAGAAGAATTTAACATTTCAATTGTTACATCGGCCATGTTTGGATTCATGGGTTAGTGTTAGTTTGAGCTAGTTGGTGTTCAATTAGCCTTGAAATATCCGAACAGGAGGGTTAGATTGAGGTAGTTTGCACCTAAGCACTTAAAAAAACTATCCCGCCCGAGGTGATAATTGGAGCTAGTTCTCATGGGACCCACTAAAAAATGATTTCCCCCCTCCCGCAGACACCACACGGGACACATCGCGCTTTCCCCATCCACATCGCGCTTTCCCCACCCATATCCGCCGTCGCCAACCCCCCCCAGCGGCGACGCCGGCCCCTAGCACTATCTCCACCCCGGGCACGCCGTCGTGTTACTCCATGTCCGCTCCACTTCTGTGCTCTATGGCGCCGACTGGGGCTCCATCCCGCTCTCCGTCGATGACGACGAGCCGACACCGGTATCACCGAGGGCGGTAGGCGCGGCGCGGCCACCGCCTCCGGGGAGGAGCACAATTCTGAGGAGGCGAAGAAGAAGCGGGAGGGGGACTTCGATGCCTTCACCTCCACCAAGGTGCAAGACCTCGCGCAGCCGCTCATCCGTCCGCGCCTGGTGACTCGTATGCTCGTCGGATCCGAGTTGAGCAGCTCAAGGTCCTTGCTTGCCTTGTCGCGCTCACCAACGCCCCGTACGGTCGAGAGCTCGATCCGGCATGCCCCGAGCTGTAGCTGTTCCCAGGCCGCGACAGACGTCCAGGCGCCGCCACGCTCACACCACGGTGGCGGATCTTGAGGAACTTCGGGGCGGAGACCTCGAGGAGGGCCGACCAAGGAGGGAGGATCCTCCCTTGCGAGCACCTCCACCGCCAACGGAGAGGAGGAGCGGCGCGGTCCCGTGGAGAGAGGAGGCCGGTCGGGCGCCGTCCTCCCTCAACTTCACCTCCGCCGGCGCTGAAGAAGAATAGAGGAGGAGGCCATGAGGAGAGGGCGGGAGCAAGCGAAGGCGCCAGGAGAATGGAGCGCCGGTGCGGGGAGGGAGCACCGGCGTCGGCGCCGGGAGGCTAGTGTAGGGAGCGAGGAGGGAGAGGGAGGGAGGGAGGGAGGGAGGCCGGTGGGGGGTTAGAAGACACTGACATGTGGGTCCCACCACTACGGGAAAATGAAGCTTTGCCGTGCGTTCCGGTCTTTGCCGTGCGCATTTTATGTTCGCGCACGGCAAACAAATAGTTTGCCGTGTGTTTTTATGTTCGCGCACGGCAAACAAATAGTTTGCTGTGCGTTTTGTCCTTGGCGCACGGCAAACATTTTTTTTCCCACCGGTCATTACCCCCGTTAACATGTTCATTGCCTTTGCCGTGCGCTGGGACAAGGCGCACGGCAAAGATATTTTGCACTGTAGGAAAACGCACGGCAAACACGGCAAACCGTGTGTTTTCCTAAGGCGCACGGCAAAGTATTTTTAAAAAATTTGATTTTTGTGCTTCTTTTAATTTTCTACTTCAAGAACATTATTTTGTACTCTATATTTCAAATTTATACATGTCTTGATAAATTTACTATTTTTAACAATTATGTGTCCCTTAAAGAATTTTTGCCGTATACGTCAAATTTGAACTGCAAGTTCATAAAGTAATGGAGTAAAATTTGTGGAAAAATGATATTCATGCAATTGAATAATTTTTAAGACATTATCCATGAAATTAGATGAAATTTTGAACATTTTGTTCGCGAGTCATGAAAATCCACATACGGTTGCAATGTTTTTAAATTGTATAAAATACAAACAAAGTTTAAAAATCATGAGATTTGTCAAGAGCTCATGATTCGCTATGTGAAGCTTGTGATAAACCATATAGAGTGTTTTGAGCAAGTCGTCATGGATGGTGTTCAGAAACCGAAGCATCTCACAAGAAGTTTCAGAGTGTTAAGAGCCACTTGATTAGGTTTGTAGCCTTAGTAAAGATCAAATTGGATATTGACTTCGAAATTTTTTCTCTAGTGAACATACAACATAGGGTAAAGATCAAATTGGATATTGACGTCGAAATTTTTGGCATCTATTTGATAATTTTAGTACATTAACTCTAATTATGAGATTTAAATAGACATAAATTAATTTTGAGCTATAACTACATGAAAAAATAGAATAAAGTGTTGTAAAAGATATCCATGTTATTGAGTCCAGTGTATGACTTTATCTGAGAATGAATTAAAATTTAAATAATGTTATCACGAAAATGTGCATTTTAGTGGTATATTGAAAAATACCTTTGCCGCGCACGGCAAACAGACCTATTTGCCGTGCGCCAAGGTCCACCGCGCACGGCAAAGGCCCACAATCGGCCCATCTATCTACGGCCCAAGAAACACCTCGCGGCCTATTTAACCCGCCCCATCCCAAACCCTAGGGCCACCCTCGCCTCCCTCACCCCACCCCGCCACCCCTCCCTCCTCACCGCCCAGATCCCACCCACCGCCACCTTCTCCCTCCCTCAGCCCGCCCTAGATCCCGCCGCCACCGGCCACCCTCTCCCTCCCTCAGCCCGCCCCCAGATCCCGCCGTCACCCTCTCCCTCCCTCAGCCGCCTCCCTCCCTCACTCACTCTCCCGGTGACGGCGGGCGTGGCGTATGGCGGCGCGTGGAGCCACGGATGCATCCCGCCGGCCGCCGCCGCCCTTTCCTTCCCACCGGTTGCCTCCATGGCGGCGCGCTTCTCCACAGCGCCCTCCTCCCGCGGCCGCGCTACGGCGCCCTCCTCCACGGCAGGCAGCGGCGCAACCGAGCTCCTGGATGCGGTGGATGCTTCCCCCACGGCGCGACGCCCCCTCTCCCACGGCATGCTCCACCGCCTCCCTCTCCGACGGGATCTCGAGCAGGGGAGGGGTCCGGATTCGGCGGGCGTCCCTCTCCTCTCTCCTCCACCTGCGGCGGCGCGGATCCGGGGCACCCTCTCTCTCTCTCGGCCAGGAGGACCCGCCTGCCGGCCAACACCCTCGCCCCGCGGTGGCAGTGCGTGGCGGTGGAGGACCGGCGGTGGGGACCGGTGCGGTGGAGGCAGTGCGGTGGGGCCGCGCGTGGAGGCCCGGCGTCCTCGGCACGTCCTCGTCGCGGTGGTGGCCGGTGGCCGGCTCCGACGCGGTGGTGGCCAGCCGGCGGCGGGCCCCGCCCTGTGTTATTTTTTTTCTTTTTTTTTGTTTTGTTTGCCGTGCGTCTCAACTCGGGCGCACGGCGAAGAACGTTCCACGCCGTCTCCAAGGGGTGTCGTTAGTTAGCTTTTCTTTGCCGTGCGCCGCCCGTGGCGCACGGCAAAGATTCTTAACCGTGCGTTTTTGAGGAAGGCCGTGCGCCTCGATAGAAAACGCACAGCAAAGGCTTTGCCGTGCGTTTTCTAGCCTTTGCCGTGCGCCCGAGACGGGGATGGAGTATAGAGTTGGTAAAGTACATTTATTGTCAATCTAAACCTGTCATCCAAACACCTCTAGAGTTAGAGTTAGTTTAGAGCTAGAGTAAGAGTTAGTTTCTAACTCTAACCCTGTTAGAGTATCTAAACATGGCCATATGATCTTGATCCCAGGCACCAGTACACTCAACTCTCAACAGGCCAAGGCATTAATTTGTCCCACGGTATTATAACCATCTATCCCGTCTGATTGTAGGACAATACTGTTGTTTGTCAGGAATTATAAACTTTGCTTTCATTTCATTTAATTTAGCACCGATCTAATTAAGTTCAAATTACATGTTCGATCTTCTCTATGTTTAAAAGATGATGCTTGGATTCCTTCTGCATGAAACGACACGCAGTTCTCTTGCGCTTTCAAGGCGAAAAAAACTGAGTAGCAACCCAACTTCTCCGTGGAAAACAACATTCCGTTGCTTCTAATTAAGTTCTAATACATTATGTGTTTTTTTAGATTATTAAGGATACATTATGGGCTTAGTTGACTTCTAAATATCATTAGTTAGGTGGTCGCAATATCCCCGGTTTCTTTCTGCACCAGCAGCTTGTTACGTACAAAAGACTCATTAGCAACAATATAATGAATTACTGATAGCTGCACCTGTAATCATATATTCATACGAAAAAAACAACAAAAAAAGGCTCCACGTCATCAAACAGAAACTTCCAGCTTTTCCTCTTCTTCATAGTTAGTTCTGACCGTGAGCTCATGCAACAGTTTACGGCGATTGGCCAACCACCTGAACAAAATTGCCATGCCAGCACAATAAGCTTGCAAGGTAAATTCTTAAATAAAGTAAAGGGAAAAGTTCGATTTACAACCTTGAACTAGCACACAAGTCTGGTTTTCAACCTTAAACTACAAAACCAGACATAAAAGGCCATCCAACTATCAAAACCGTGCAAGTTTCAACCTTTGAGCGGTTTTGGAGGTGATTTTCCATTTTGTGAAAATATTAAAAAAAATGGTTTCATCTAAAAAATCATAACTAATTCATTTTAAATCAGAAAAATATGGAACTTATACCCAAAGTTTTATAAAAATGTCACCTATCTATTGGTGAACTATTTGGAGTCATCTGCATCTTATTATTCATATTCCTAGTATTTTTAGAAAAAGCAATAAAAACTAGAAACTTGAACATATAATATTTAAAAAAACTCCAAATAGTGCACCAATAGATATGTGACATTTTATAAAACTTTGTGTTCCATATTTTTCTGATTTAAAATGAATTAGTTATGATTTTTTAGATGAAACTATTTTTTTAAACATTTTCACAAAATGGAAAACCCCTTCAAAGGTTGAAACTTGCACGGTTTTGATAGTTGATGGCCTTTTATGTCTGGTTTTGTAGTTTAAGGTTGAAAACCAGACTTGTGTGCTAGTTCAAAGTTGTAAATCGGACTTTTCCCTAAAGTAAATTAAAGCAGCTCCTGCTTTCACAGATCATGACTTTCTGCGCAAGTGAAATTGCTAAAAGCCGTCGTCTCTCCATCATTTGCATTTCTCGTAAAGCTAGAAATTCACTTTCACTCTCACCTTTATTACCCGGCCGGATCAATCGATAATGCCTCCCTTTTTGATGTGAACGAAGATCATGATGAGATTTGACAGGGATTGAACCCACATGATGGAAAGGCGAAAGGAACTTAAACATTGTGTCCAACAAGTTTCTATCTCTTCGTGTCAACTCTGCAAACGCATGCACACGATATCCATGCACCAAGCCAGTAGCAGGGTCATGACTTTAAGAAAACCTATGCAAGGCTTAATTTGTTTGGCTTATCATCCAAGGACAATACATACAAGGCTAGTAGTACAAGTTCTAGAAGAAAGATATGACGTGTGCAGTACAACACTGAAAGAGGAACAGATATATAGGAAACATTGCAATCTGCATGAAATTCAATCGTCGCCACCAATCCCGAAGTGAAAGCGAAAATTCGGTTACCTGAAAAAGGGGGACTGGTGGCGTAAGACGATAGAGAAATTAAAGGGAAGGTTTCGACATGATTTTCCAGGTTATTAAGAGGGTCACATCTCAAGGGTAGGTAAAAGCCTTGCCTTATAAGAAAAAGGGCCGGGTCAGGTTAGGTAATAGCTGCCTTGTGGAAGCATTGTGCTAATTCTAGATTTCTTGCAGCATTTGCATGCAGAGACAGCCACTAATTAACTTTGATAACTAGTAATGGCTGCAAAACATAAGCAAAAACAAATGAAATGCTGATGATAAGGATTAGTTCTTAGCTCACTTCACCTTGACCTCTTCAAGTTCCAACCCTTGTTGTATGCATCTATCCATGTCAAAGTTTATTATCAACCTACCACGCTATCGACATTGCGATTCACGGTAGTGAACTGGCATTTGATCTAAGAGGCATCAAGTCAGAGAACTGTAAACAAAAGTTTCTTTCGGAAACCATTGCGTGAGTGTGCAGTTTTAATGTGCAGGTCATGCTGGTGCAAATCTTTTCCCCCTTTTTCCTGGACACAACTTGATCACACGGCCTATGGAATTGACACTTCAACTTCTAAGGCTTTCACGGGGATCATGTGACAAATTCAGAAAGAAACAACACACTTTGTTTTCCGTTCATCGCAGCGTCATCTGCTGAATTTCAGTTTCACTTTCACGGAGTTTATGGAGGAGCTTCTGACTTCGACGTGCCACGACATGTGGCACGTGTGCAAAATTTACTGACAGTGATCAAATGCTCAGTAATTTCAAGGGTCTTGTTACTACTAGAAGCTGCAGATGTTTGCTTGTTTATTTGACTTTGACCAGGAAAGAGAAACACAGGAGCAAATTGGTTGCAAGTTACTGTCTTCTAGAGGTCAGAGAAACACACTACTGGAGACTTGAGAGAGACTGAGAGAGAGAGCAAGCTTGGCCATGTCAAGAATACAAAATGGAGAGATGCATCTCCCACACCAGAAGAAAACAAAAATGGATGTATACCACATACCAGTATAAGTAAACAAGATGAAAAGCACGGGTTGAATGGTATAAAGCTACATTCAAATCACCATTTTGAAATTTATGTAGTGGACAAACTGGCGTCCGGCAACAGTGGTGTCACCAGCTCACAGTGCCGAAGCGATTCAGGCTAGATAGATGCAGCTGTTTCAGACGCTGGTTTCAACATAACCGTGTTGTTGGCAGCATACAGCTGGTCCTGTAGTGTTGAAAAGTTTGATGTCTTCATGTTCTAACTTACCTCCGAAGTCCAGCATGATACATGTTTAGAGTTTCAGATCAATGCTTTTCGTTTGGTTCAATAGGCCAGCTTTAATTTTGTAGTGCATCTGCTATTCCTATATAATCTTCGAGAGTGTCCTTATACTGTTATACATGCTTCACAAAAAAGAAGTGTGTTTTCAACTAAAAAATAGTGCATCTGCCAAAACGATTTCACTGCAGTGTTGCATGTGATGAGCAATTTTTTTCCATGCAACAAATCATGGTCCCCAAAGCCTCCTCTAGAACTGACCATGAGCAAACATGATGACAAGCACGGGTTGAATGGTACTCCCTCCTTTTCTTTTTATAAGGTGTGCATGTAAATTCAAACTTTACAATCTTTGACCAATAATTTACGTATCAATTTTTTATTTTTGTAGTGTAAATTTGATATGGTTGGATTTGTCATCAAATATACTTTCTAATGATTATATGTTTATAACCATAAAAAATATAATATAAGAGAAATAGATGGTCAAAGTCTAATTTTGAAGACCGTGCCATGTCGCGTCGCGCCTTATAAATAGAAAAGGAGGGACAAACTTTCATTAGATAAAGTTACATCCAAATCTCCATTTTGAAATATATAATAGAGTGGACAAACTTTCAACAATAATGGCATCTATCACCATCTCATCTCAGAAGCAATTCAGGCAAGATGCAGCTGTTTCAGACGATGCTGGTTTCTTGTTGGTGATGGTAGCATAACCGTGTTGTTGGCAGCATCAGCTTGGTCCTTCTTTAGTTCCAAGGGATGAAAAGTTTGATGCCTTCATGTTCAAGTCACCTCCCAAGTCTAGCACGATATATGTTCAGAGTTTCAGTCTTTCAGACCAATGCTTTTCGTGCATCTGCTATTCTTTTTTTTTCTCGAATACGCAGGAGAGCTGCGCATCATTGTATTAAGCAGGAAAAAATAAAGTACAACGCAACACACACCCACAACACAACCCTCCTAGCTTATGGGCACCGGCAACGATCCACAGATCGGCCTCCGCCTTGATCTTTCCTAGTACCACCGGCACAGACGCCGCCTTGTTATCGAAGTGGCGGGCGTTGCGCTCTTTCCAAATCATCCAGCAAGTTAGCATGAAGAGCGTCGAGGTGCCCTCACGACGGCGCCTTGATCTGCTATTCTTTTTATAATCTTCACTAAAAAGAAGTGTACTTTCAATTACTAAGCTAAAACTGTTGCATGTGATGTGCAAAAGTCTTTCTTTTTCACGCAACAAAATAAATCATGGTCCCCAAAAGCCTCCTCGGTCTGGAACTGACCATCCAACCCCTTCGTCTTTCACGTGGTTCATGTGACAAACTCACACAGGAACATAATTCTTTTCGATTATTAGTAAGGTTTCAGTTTTCGTGGATTTTCTAGAAGAGCTTCTGACTCATCTTGGATTTATGATTCTGCGACGATCTATAGCAGCACGGGAATAACAGGATTTGTCTGCTGGTTGAAAAGTGCTGCCTTTTTGTTTGACATCCCTGGGAAAAGAATAGTAGCCGCAAAGAGAACTAGAATTCAGAGAAATAGACCAAGTATTTTTATAGCTTCCAACTGGTTTTAGTGTTGCATTCATAGTTAGGACTTAGGAGTTAGGACTCAGGAATAACTAAGTGCCGAGATAAAACTTGAGCATGCAAATTGCACGATTGGCTGCAGCACGTACACCAGTAGAGCAGCATACACAAACACAAGCATTTTTTTAAAAAGAAAAGTCAATGCTTTTTTATTGAATGAAAAAGGACGGCACAAACAAAACAAAATATCAGCGTTTTATGTCCGGCAACCCGTTGAGAGTAAAAAATGACATATTAAGTTATGTGAAATTCACAACACGATCATATTCTTAGCCGAATATATAACTATTATATTTGTCAATTTACATGACACATATATAGGTTACTCTGCTATATTTGAAGTGATTAAACTCAAGAAGAGGCATTTATTTTGTTTTTGGTTGATTTGATCGGTTTGTTGTTATTTTAAGTGATTAAACTCAAGACGAGGCATTATTTTTGTTTGTGGTTGATTTGATCGTTTTGCTGTTATTTATTTAATTTGTAACCGAGGTCCGAGGGATACCCTGCATCAGTAGATTGGTTTTTTTTTTTTGACAATGATAGATTGGTTGAAGGTTGATGGAAAACGTGAGGGGCAAGAAATATTTTCTATACATGTTTAGGCAGTCAAAGTAGCACAATATACTATATCCATGAGGTATGATCCTTAATTCCTTATGTTGGTTTTAATTGTGCTTATCGGTTTAGGGATCCCTAGTGTCCTTTATCTCTATCTCTACCTAATATTAAAGCAAGGGTTGTTTCTGTCTGAAAACTTCGTCCGTCACGTGGAAGAGGTGAAAACCGCGGTGAAAACCGGAGAGAAATCGGCTTCCCTCCACTTGAACCGGCGTGTAAGATGCAAAGCGGACCCGAACCAAAGAAACAAGAAAAAGAACCGTCAGCCTGCCAACGAGCAAACCGAGAAAAGAAAGGCCGAATGGGCCAACTGGGCTCGTGGGAAATTGGGCAGCCAAGGGCAAGAATCACATGGTGGTTGGATTGGAATTTTGCGTTAGGGGAAATTAGGCTGGGCCTGCAGTAACAACAGAGGTTAGTGTTACGGTTCGTTTAAAATAGCTTAGATGTGCTTATTTGGCTATCAAAATTTGATACACATAAATCGGTCTATTTTCAGGGAGAAAACTAAGTAGAACAAAACTAATCCAAATCATTTTGTAGTTCATGATTTTGCAATAGATAAAAAATAGGAACGGAACATTTTTTCATAGAGCACTCGTGGGAACTATAAATTGAAAATTCGTGTGAGAGCTCTATATTGGATCTTTCTGAAAATTCAAGAAATTTATATGTATATGGTAAGTATGTGATTGAATATTTGTTTTTAATTATATCCTATTGCGATTGAGCCAAGAGATAAATTTATAATTATCTCAACCAGCATTTTCTAAATCTCTTCACTGAGATCAAACTCAAATCGAGAGGCATAAATAGATTAAAAAGTTAGCGATGACACCGGAAATTGATACAATATTTAACTTTGATTTACTTATGCCTTCCTGCACTTGTATGATTAGAGGCCAAAACAAGATAACATGTGAGTAGCTACGGTTGGATACTAGACTTTAGTTCCATCCAGTAAAGCATACGAACGCGATTGCTAGTATATCCAAAGAGGCAAAATTACTAGCAATTATATTGTAGAAATAATAATATTATTACAAGTATAGATGAGGAGTCTATGAGTCTAGTAGACTCCGTGTTCTTCCTTCCTTTACCGGGTACTCCCGTCCCCAACACGCGCGCTAAACAGTAAACAGTGAGCTCCGAGATGGTAGACTAAATAACAAAAAGTGAAACCTCTACATCTGCTCGCCACCGCGCCCGCTGCCGCCCCCGACCACCCTCGCATCCGCTCGTCGCAAATGCACGGCCACCGGATTCGGCCGGGGCAGCGCCGGATCCATGGCCTCCTGACCCCGCCGCCTGTGGGGGATGAGAATGCGTCGCCATGGACTCTGAATCTGGGGAGAGGAGGTGGCCACCGGATCTTGGAGATCCGCGACCGCTTGCAGTCATCGCCGCCGCCACGCCTGTACCTCACCGCCGCCGCACTTGGGGAAGGTGGCCGCCGCCGTAGGGGAGGAGGACGCCTCACCATGGACTCTGGATCTGGGGAGGTGATGAGTCCGACTGGCGAGATTGGATTATGGAAAGCTCGATGCACCGATTATGCAGTTTAGCATCGCACACCCGAAAAGGAGCCTACCTCACCATGGACTCTGGATCTGGGGAGGTGATGAGTCCGGCCTAGGCGAGGATTGGATTATGGAAAGCTCGATGCAACGATTATGCAGTTTAGCATCGCACACCCCTGAAAAGGAGCCTCTTGTTGCGCCTCGACAATCTTAGCACCGCAACTCCTGACACACCGATCCAGATTCCTAGAATCCTGCAACCTTAGCACCATATAGTGTGCCCCATCGGGGAAAGACCCAATCGCCCCAAAAGACTAGTCTGATAGGGGAAGAATGGCTCTCTCTTTTAAGGTGGCTTCCTCCTCCCAAGTTTAGCAAGGTGGGATTATGAGGCTCACACGGTCGCCGCCCGACACAACTGGGCTATGACCCATGTTGCGTCTTTGCCAACGGGTGGAGGATGTCCTCATCATTCCACCCTTCTTAATAAGGCCTAGCTCTGATACCAAATTATAAGTCCGACCCAGGTGAGGATTAGATTATGGAAAGCCCGATGCACCGATTACGCAGTTTAGCATCGCACACCCGAAAAGCTTGACACACCGATCCGGCTACAACACCACTAGGGCCTCTTGTTGTGCCTCGGCAATCTTAGCATCGCAACTCCTGACACACCGATCCAGATTCCTGGAATCCCGTAATCTTAGCACCATATGGTGTGCCCCCTCGGGGAAAGGCCCAATCGCCTCAACAAATTAGTCTGATAGGGGAAGAGTGGCTCTCCCTTTTAAGGTGGTTTCCTCCTCCCAAGCTAAGCAAGGTGGGATTATGAGGCTCACACGGTCGCCGCCCGACTACAACTTGGCTACGAGTCATGTTGCGTCTTTGCCAATAGGTAATAGTGGAGGATGTCCTCATCAGCGGGGGCGTCCTGTGGTGCCGGAGGCCGCCGCCCGGCCCACCACCATGCCGCCGTCTGCGCGAGGAGACGAAAAGGAAGGGGCTGCAGGGAGGATCCCGCCGGCCACGGGGTGACGTCCCGTGGTCGGAGGTGCTGCCGTCCACCGCCACCGCCGTTAGGGTTTGGAGAGGGGCTGCGGGGAGGACGGGGGCGCGGCTGGAAGGTTAGGGTTTGGAGGGGGGAGGGGGCGATTATAAACCAGAGGTTATGTGGCCACTTGGGTCGAAAATTTGTTGGGCTGGTGGCGGGGTGTTGGGCCACTTGGGTCATCCACGCGGGGAGAAGCGTGTTTGCTGTGCGTCAGATGCAAAACGCACGGCAAAGAGGTGCCTTTGCCGTGCACCAAACAAAAAACGCAGGACAAAGACACTTCTTTGCCGTGTACCAAACCAAAAACGCATGGCAAATGCTTTTTAATAAAATCTAAATTTTACATAGAAAAACACCAAAATTATCAAATGGCTTCAAAAACACCAAAATTTTACATAGAGCAACTTATGTTGTCTATTGCATATATAAAAAATTTTGAATTCAAATTAAAATTTGATGGTCACTTTCACTTCAAACCTAACCACATCCTTCTAAACTATATGAAACTTATACGAAGATGCTTCGATTTGCAAGTATCACAAAATGTTCAAAACTCATTCAAATTTTTACCATAGCCTCCACACATGTTATCATGAGATATTGACACACATAATTTTCAAACTTCATTTACATTTTATAGAATTTTTAAATCATTTGGACACACGATGATGGTCGTATTTCTTGGTTAAGATTTTCAAATTTCTTTTGATTTCGAGGATAAGAACTCAAATTTGGCTAAATAACATGAATATCATTTTTTCACCCATTTTGATCTATTATTTGAATCTATTAGAAGGAAAAAATTTAAAGGTGAGGAGAGATTTTTTTAGCAGCAACTGGATTTGGGACTTAGAAAGATATAAATAAAAAAATAACTTTGTTGTGTGCTAGGGGTCCTCGACGCACTATTAAACATATACTTTGTCGTGCGCCACACCAAAGGCGCACGTCAAAGGGGACAAAGAAAAAAATCATCCCCCTACCTCGGTGCTAACGTTGGAAAAAAAATAGTTTGCCGTGCGCGAACAAGAAAACACACGACAAACATGACTCATGTGTTTGTCATGCGTCCAAAAAAACGCACGGCAAAGCGCACGGCAAACAACGAGTTTGCGGTGCGTTTTTTCTTTGTTGTGCGCCCTATAAAAACGTGCGGCAAAGATTTTAACGCACGACATATTTGCCGGTAATGATACTACATGTAGAACAACATTAGGCTACTAAGACATTGCGCGTGGATGAGAGCACCGCCACCTAAAGGCCAAACAGTTCCTCTTGGCGGAGAGGAAGAAGAACATGATCCCTGAAGAAATTCGTCCTCGTGGCGTAGATGCGTGTCGTCAGTTGCGGCGGCCCGCAAACTCGCTTTGTGGACGATGCGACCCAGCTGCAAGTCATTTGCGGGCTAAGGCTGGTCGCACCGCACCATGGTAAAGCAGTCTGAACTGCACATGTAGCGCTAGGAGGTCTGCACCGCTGATCTCCATATGCCCCGGCATGCAACAGGTGACTACAGGAAATCTGGACAGATACCGCTTCCCCGCGTGATCTCTATCTTCTCTCTCCACCCCACCGCGTGCTAGGATTGGGAGGCGGCCGAGGATGCGCCGATCCGGTTGGCGATTTTCCTTTTTTTATTTGAGAAAGTGCGTTTGGCGATTGAGACAGAGGTCAGACGGCTGCGGAGAGAAGAAACTTATGATCGATAAAACTCATCTGATATGTGGGCCATACCGTCTGTAGAGGTGGTTTTAGGGTCGGCGCGGTGCGACCAGCCTAAACGTTGTCTTCGTCGCCAAACCCGCGGACAACGACGCAGGTTCACGGGAACCCGCAAAAACCGCAACCCCCGTCGTCATCGACCTCCGCCGCTGCATTCGGTGCATGCGTTGCATGGGGCTGCGCCGGATAGGATCAGCCGGGTGGGCGCGCGCCAGGCCCCAAGGAAAGGCGGCTGCAATAGCAGGACGGTGGATGGAAAGAGGGTTTGCTGATTAGATCATACGGCGGCAGAAGCAGCATGAGATCCAGATCGGCGCAAGCGAAACCGCCTCGGCGTGATTGGCTACTATGGCCGTATGGCCGCTTGCAGCGCTGCAGTCTGTTCTCTGTCGAGTTTGTCTCGGATGATTTTAATTGTTTCTTTCGTTCAGTTCCGCATTCAGATTTCTCTCTGTTACAGAGATAGCATCACTTCATCAGGTTGTTTTGAGCAACAATTTATGAACAGCTGCCTAAGTTGCAGTTGCACGGGTGATTCATGTTCCAATTGCTTCCTCTCTTCTTGTGCTAGAGCGCTGTTCCTTTTTTTTTCACAGCTCGGTGGTAACAGCAAGGATTCAATGTCACATGTTGATTTAATAATTGTCTGTTTATCGTGAATCTACCATTCAGTTTGATTTGATCGTAGAAATTCTGAAATTTTCTTTCAGTTCAGTGCGACATCGGGCTGTCAACAGCAGGGGAGAAGTACTAGCAGCTCAATTTCTCTAACTATGCCGCCATGCGGGTCAAGCGGGATTGCACGGTTTGACCACTATGCCCACGGAACACATATCATCAGTGCCGCTTCATTAGCGGACACCTGCAAACCCGCAAAAATTGTTTGGCGACGAGCTTGATGGGTTTGCGGCAAGCTACAACCCGCCCCACCTGCAAGCCTAAGTGCGTGCGTCTCCGGCGATCGGCCCATCGTCGTCCAAGCCAAGCGAATTTTTTTTTATATTTATTTTATCGCGATTTTGCAAAAAGGGGAGCCGCCGAGTGGGCCCGCCAGGCCACGGCGTTCGACCTAGGGTCAACGCCAGCGGGGCGTGGCTGAGCTAACGCCGCGGCCCGCGGCGTTATCTCTTCCTTGCCGCCGCGGGCTGCGGCGGTAGGAAATTTTTTTTTAAAGTTTCAATTATTGGATAAAACGACGAACCATTAATACTTAACGACGAATTTAGATAAACGATTACAACATTTGCAATGGCACGTGCGACACAATTACTCTAACTTTGTGCTGCTCTTGCTAGTCCTAACGTGCCTTAGGGGATTTAAATAAACGATTACAACAATTGTAGTCTAGTTATACGAATAATACCCGAGAACCGGACATCATAGACCAGCCGGGTCTGGGAGGAGCATGTACCGACGGGGTGGAGTTGGATCGAGATGGTGGCGGGGTGGAGTTCTTTGGTGGAGTGTTGTCCTTCTTTTCGTAGCACGGACAATGATGCCTCGTCCTCACAGCCGGTGTTCGTCTTCACCACCATTAGTCCGGTCACCGGTCCGTCGTCGCCGTTGGTAAATGTCGGATCTGGAGAAGCCAATGCCGACGCGAGTTCTTGCCTCAGGTTGAAGATGACAACATCCTCGATGTAGTTGATGTACTCTTGATACGGGTGAATAGTCTGGGGATCCACCCATTACACGAAACCGCAGTTATCGGTTGTTCGAGTCTTGCATAAACCGTGATTACATTAGTAAATCATAAAATGATGAAGGATGAGGTCATGGAGTTTTGCCGCCTACCCATGCTCGTGAGCGCGGCGACGAGTTGTCCCATCCTCGATAAACCTGCATCACACAGAACTCACCGTGTGCACACCTTGGCCAGTTCACCGTTTGATTTGGTGCGTACTTCCAAACATCACGCATGGATTTGAAATCTCTTGTCTAAGACCGAAAAATTGCTGTTGAACTCGGATCTTGCCGCCGGCTCCACGCGTCTTTGGACCGAGGGAGTCATCATCATCATCCCGACCCGGGAACTCATTGTTGCTTGTTGTGTTGTGAAGTGAGATCGAGAAGAGTGCTCACATATATGTAGGCGCAGACGGATGGTAGGCCATTCGATCCGGTAAGAAAACGGCGGTGACTCAAAGGAAACACACCCTAGTACTAGGTACCTGTTTGGCAAAGGACTCACGGAAAACACACCCTATGTGTTCCTTTGTTTGGTGCAGTTCACGGAAAACACACCCTAGTACGAGTTTTATTGTTCGATCGAAATGCATCCAAATCATGTTCTTAAAGATACAACCCGACTCTAGAGAATGATGGAATGAAATCATAATTTTTTATGGATACGGTAGCACTGCTCGAGTACTCTACGTCTCATCGGGTACAACGGGGTATTTCTTCCTCATAGCATCCGGCCCAGACTTCCTTAGCCCGGCGAGCTCTCTCCTTTTCTCTCTCTATCCGCTTCACGGGCCGCGCGCTTCACGTTCTTTGATCTCCGCCGAATGCGAATTTCCTCCCGCTCACGTTTTGTTCTTATTTTTCCGCCTCAACCATCCTTTGCCACCTCTCACGTCTTTGAACGACCCGTCTCCTCGACGTAACGCTTGTCTTGTTCTTGCTCACAATCTAGCCACTGCATGAAATCACAGAGAGGAGGTGGAGTCTTTTTTCAAAGACAAGTTAGCACATAATAAAATAGCAATGACATAATATTTATTTAGTAATGCGATTAGTTCTTACTTTTGGTCTAACATTGCGACATGGTGGGAGGGGGTCATGCTCGTAGTTCTCGCACATGAAGAACCTCATCCCGTAGCAGTACCCGAGAACGTTGCACTTGACAAGCTTACAATTGTCACCGCAGTAGCACATAGGAGTGTGGATCCCCTTTGGCACCTCAACCTTGTCCTTCCTCGGTGAGCAACTCCAAATCCAACTCGGGACCCGTTGAAGCCATTGAAAACCTACAAAGCGGATGAGAAATATGATAAATTCATTACTTGTTTCATTTGAAATTATAGAACAAAACATAACCGGATATGATAAGAAATTCGACGACAAGAATAAAACAACAAGCAAATGAAAAGGTAGTTCAATTATTACAACACGATAACATTCATAAGTTCAAATATTACAAGACCTTGCAAGATAAAATTGTTCAAATATTACAAGGCGACAACATGCATAAGTACGGTCGCATTCCTTCGTTGTAGCGAGCGGCGACCACGTGCACTACTGCAGTGGTGTAGAAGTGGGAGTGGAAAAGTAAGATGCTTGATGCATTTCTTGTAGGAGTGTCGAGATTGTTGCACTTAGAGCATATCTCCTCGACGTCCTTGACCTCATCCATGTTGTTCCTAATCCTCTTCTTCTTGCGCCGACCGACACCTTGACACATGGTTGGATCTGGATTTGGTATGTACAACGCACTGTCTTTGGGGTCTTGAGTGAAAGTTTCAAGATGCAGGTAACCCTCAATAGTGTGGTTCCAAGTGTTTAGAACGGTTTGCTTCAGAAAGTATTTAGGCACGTAGCGGCCCCAATCTTGATTCTTTGTTGCAAGGCATGCGGCGATCACATGTGAGCGTAGTGTAGCGAAGTGACTTGGCAAAAGCATGAGCATTTCGATTTCCAATCACTTTTTTCGTATTGTTATTTCACCATTTACCTTTTGTGATTTGGACTGACAACTTATCTGATATTTCCACTGCACTTCCTCGCCAGGATCACGACGTAGAGGTTGTGGGTAAGCTCAGCCTTCTGTTTTTTGTTCAAATACTCAGTCATCCATGTTGAATACACCTTGAGGGTCTGCATTGCATGTGCGTGCATTAGCAGTCAAGAAAATACTTCATTGTGCGATACAAGAAGAACTCAATGATACCAACAAGAGGTTGAGCTCGCACCACGCAAAGCAGCGTTGTAGACCTCAAAGAAAATTTGTTGTCATTATCCCATGCCTCACACCTCCTTATCAAACAGAGGACCATTTCTCCTTAGGCTAATTCGAATCCACCGGCTGAAGGTCTTCACAAGACGTCCCCTTCTCCTTCCGACATTTGGAGCATCTAGCCCCACGCCCCTCCGAGAAACCGGCTCTTCCCTGTTCGATTTACAGGCTTCTTAGCTATCTCTTACGATGCTTTCTTCGCCGTAACATCTAATTTTGCCATAGGTCAAGAATTTTTTCTCCCGATTGGTCGAACATAAGCGCTTGAACAATTTTGTAAGTTCTTTGTTCTTGAACCGCTATGAAAGTTTGCTCCCATATGCCTCATGCACCACCGCTATGCACATCGACCATTGTCTTCAGAACGCTCTTCACTACCTTCTTTGATGTCACTAATGGCTCGCAAAATACCTTTGTGTCTATCGTGTATCACACACACGCCTAACACATCTCCCACCACCATTTGTTTCAATCTCTCAGAAACCAATACCAACTGTCACCATTCTCTCCTCTCAAAAGCAATTGCCAATGGCAACAACTGATTGTTGCCATCTGCACACGCTTTTAAGGATTGTGCCCTTGTATTTTCCTGTTAGGAATGTGCCATCTTTGAATGCAAGAATAGCGGGACCCAATGCTAAGAATGCACAGCAAGACTTGCTTTCTCGGCCTTGATCTGATTATAAGTCTTGATATCATAATAACTACCAGATTTAGCGTGGCAATTGTGTTCAAAGAATCGAGGCATTGTCATAGGATGCTTCATAAGTTCCCACCTCATCTCCATTACCTTCTTCTTTGCCATGTATGCCTTACCATAACTTATCCGATACCTAAATTTCTCCTCAATTGCCAAGATAATGGACTTAGGCTCAAAAGGGGATTTTCCACAATCTTAGCAAACATCGGCTAGCCACAAAACCGGATGACAAATTACGATGGCTTGCATCCAGCCACTCAAGTACACAAGTGTGATCCACAAGCAGATTTGATCTCCTAATAATTTTTCCACTTGCCCTTGGAAGCATACACTCGAAAAGGACGGTTGGGCTTCGGACATTGTACATCATATATATGTGGAGAACTCTTCACACGAACTCTATCTCGCAGTAAGGGTGGACCACCTCTTCACCGCATCTTTCACCTCTGCACTCTTATACATGACGCCAAACGTATTTTCTCTATACTCCTGTGCCACATTCTCACCGTGATTGATGATAGTCGTGAGAAATTATAATCCCCCAATCCCTTGAACTAGCGGGTCATCCTCATCATCCGAGGAGTCCTCTTCCAACCCACGTTCATCCCCATTGGCCTCCATTTTGTACCGCTTTGAGTAGTTCTTTATTAACTTCCCCTCGTCAATTGCACCCTCAAAGTGTGTGTCACCATCTCCTTCTTCTTCCTCAGGAACCACCATCTCCTTCTTCTTGTGGCTCGGTTGCGGGACCATCTCCCTTGTAGTTGACCTCACCCGGTGAGCATCACTCCTGAGCACTTGACTACTAGACCCCCTTATGAACAACTTGGATAAACAGATCACAGGCAAACCAATTTCACATCGCTTTTGATATAACTCCTCCAATGTTGACCTTGAAGTGACATAAGCTCCCAATATAATAACTCACTCCACATTGATTAGAGCCATAATGGACAAGTTATGTTGCTCGCATCTACATGAAATGCCCTAAAAAACCGGGTAATGGACCCCAAGTTCTTGAGGTCGCTCTTCTAATCACATGGTCAACGAATCAAATTCGACAAGTCAACTCCATGTTCACCATATCTAATCTACCCATTACCGAAATACAACTTGACACCGAGATCATCGACATGTCTAACATTAAAAATAAAACGCTATTAAGAAGTGGATCCGCAACTACAAAATATATCTACTCGAGCTACACTAAAACTATAATTTTACTAAGCGGATCTACACTACAACTATAATTTTTCTAAGCGAGATCTACACTACAACTATAATTTTACTAAACAGATCTACACTAAACTATGTATTTACTAAGATCTACACTAAAACTATGTATTCGAGCGATCTACACTAAAACTATATATCTACTAAGCACATCTACACTCAAACTATTAAGTATCGTAGTATTACCTCTAACGAGACGAAAAACGAGCTGCACCTTCACCACCTCCTCCTCACTCCCCTCCTCTTCCCTCTTTTCTTTTTCGAATTATTATGACGTTTATTTACAGGACCCTAGCACCGCGTTAGGAGCCGGCGCTAGGACATACGCTGTTGGCCTAGCTCGGCGACGCTATGTTTCGCACGCTAAGGGCCCACTCTGGCGGCTCCTGCAGTGGGCACATGGCGTTATGTCCCCGACGTGGCTCACGCGGCGATGTATTTTTGCAAAATTTGTGGCGGACCATGTATTTTTGCAAAATCACGATAAAATAAATATATAAAAAAAATTCAAGCCAAGCGATTGTGCGCAGTCGTGAATTGTTGGACCATCAATTCAGAAAAAACACAATCGACCGATATTGACAAGACATCATTTTCTCTTTTTTTTTCTCTCTCGCAAAACTTTCTTTTATATTCAAAGAAAGAACAAGCTGCAACGACAAGTCACCAAATTCAACCTGTCTAGTATGTCCCTAACTTGGCCCTGCAAATTAACAGCCCCAATCAAACTAGTCAAAGGTAAACTAATGTGCCGTCAGAAAACCAGTACGTGTTTAGCAACACAGTAACAAACGGAATGATTACTTAACACTCGACTACTCGAGTGTTTTTCCTTGATGCGTCAGTCAATTTATTTAAGCCATTCAGAACGTACCACGCAGTAGTGTTACGGTAGGAAATGGTTGACGCTGATAGCAAAATCAGCTAGATAATTGATGTGCAGTCCAGAAGAAAATTTGACTGAAAAAAATAAATTGTAACCTCGAAAAAGTCGAAGACAACCGTCCTTAACTGGAGAGACGGAACTGCCTGCACCTTGCCTTCGTTCCTGCACAGCGTGACAAAGTGTTACGTGCATCCACCTGCTAGCTTACTATCAAAAATGGACTTCTTCCTTTTTGGTATTCATTTTCATTCAAAGAAGCTGTAGAAAGAACACCTACCATGCGAAGTACATGCATTCCAGCATCCCTTGGTGGTGTGCCAAATTGAACAGATCTAGCAATATCTCCAAGTGACAGAGTTAAGCCTTTGGAACATCGAGGAGAGCACTTGCTAAGATTGTTGTCCTGCCAGGAAAAGGGAGAAGCTATTTATCAGGGAAATCAATGCATGCATCATTCTTCTGACTGAACCTAAGAAGCGTATTAATCTGACATGGTAGGCAACTGCAGGTCTGCAGCTAGTTTCTACTGACAACTACTGTTGCAGATAAAAAAAAAAGATAATACCACAAAAAAATGGCAGCTGAAACGTACAGAGAAACGCCCACGGATTGAAACACTGCTGCATTTGATTTGACGAATGTCTCCAAGCCAGTGTAGCAACCATTGCCATAGCATGTAGAAAGCTCAACATAAATCTGAAACAGGAGATAAACATCAGAACAGTTATAAACCACCAGAAATGGATGTTCAGGCAGTCGAAAGGTTGAGATTCTACCAACAATAACAGCAAAATCTATCATATATGTTAGATTTAGAGCATGAAAAGTGGTCGAACCTAAAAAGAAATGGCAGCACTGACTATCTCTATAACTTATGAAATATCAGTTCATTATTGAAAGTAAAAAGATGTTAAAGATATCACCACTGTCCTAAGTTAGGCCAAGAAATTGGAATGTATCAATGTAGGAAAAATTAAACTAACAGTAACGAAAACTAGGCAGAATTACTGCCTTCGACACTGAATTTAATATTATGCTATCATAACATAGTTCATTTAAATGATGCTCTTGAAATTAAAATTGGATGGGATGAGACCTGGGCATGATTTTCCGGATTTGTTTGAGCAGTTGCAGATGAATACTTCGGAAATAAAGGGACCTGTTACACAAATTAAATTACACAATTAGTCAATTTAACTTAAAACACATTCCTTGTAGTGTACAGAGACAAGTTACAAAAACAATTCAAATCAGATATCAGATCTATCAACACAATTTTTCAGAACTTCCAATTCACCGAGTCAGTGATCTCTAAGGTGTTTTCCTCCCACATACAGGTTCACTGGTTTCGATCTATTACAGCTTTGTTGAAAAGGAGCATACTACAAATATCAACACAACGAAATTAGATAACTTATTACTGATGTTTCCTCAGGTTGCGCTTACCCCTACTGATATAAGTTAAAGTGAGTTCATCACATTGGAATGAGCAGCAAGATGACTCACCTGGCAGTGAGAGTAAGGTGAAAAACGCACATGGAGTTCTCATTTTCATCTTAACAAGCATGAGAAAAAAAGCCTTATGTACATCATTCTTATTTTTATCTTAATAAGCATGAGAAGGAAAGCACATTGAAAACTGTGACTCTGTTTAGGGAATGCAAAAGGATAAGGATATAAGACAATATACATTTTCAATAGAAGACTGTGAATAAGTTCAGAAAAGTTCTATACAAGGGATCAGGATTGCATAGGGTTATATAAAAAGATGCTTAAGATATCACCACTGTCCTAAGTTAGGCCAAGAAACTGGAATGTATCAATGTAGGAAATTAAACTAACAGTAACGAAAACTAGGCAGGGTTACTGCCTTCAACACTGAATTCAAATATTATGCTATCATAGCATAGTTCTATGATAGTTCATTCAAATGATGCTCTTGAAATTAAAATTGGGTGGGATGAGTCCTGAGCAAGTTTTTTCAGATTTGTTTGAGAAGTTGCAAGCGAATACTTCGGAAATGAAGGGACCTGTTACACAATTAGTCAATTTAACTTGAAACATCTTCCTTGTAGTTCAGAAACAAGTTACAAAAACAATTCAAATCAGATCTCAGATCTATCAACACAGTTATTCAGAACATCCAATTCACTGTGTCAGTGATCTCTAGGTGTTTTACTCTAACAGAAACAGTATCCAATCGATAGCTAATACCAGCACTGGGACATCATCATCTCACAGTATCAACGATAATAAGAAAATTAAGTCACCTCCTGAAGCTCTTTCTCCGTATCCAGATATTCAGAAATTCCAGGGTCGTCCTTTTTCTCCTTAATAAGCTTCTTAACCTGCAATGCATGGACATAAAACACACCATAAGTACATGAATAACAAGACATATTTCACAGGATAATGAATTTAGAAAGGCAAGGATGCATGAAAGTGCAATGAGAAATAGGAAAGCGCCAGAATAGCCAGTAGAATGAAGAGCATCCAAAAGCAAATTTTCAGGGTTACTTGAGGCTTTTGTGAGGTCTGCCTTGAGTCTCAAAATCTGCAAACTTGCAAAGTAAGCAAACCAGCTAGGAACATAATAATAAAATTCTCACAGCTAGGAAAATCTGCAAAGACATTAACATGAGACCATAGCAGGAATAACTTGCAGGGAACCAAAAATTCCTACTATAGAAATAAGGGGAACCAAGATTTCACTTCATTCCGCAACAAGTCACGATGGGTTTATACACGAATCAAGATCCGCATTCCTCAGACTGAAAATGTATTCTGCGCAAACTCAAGGTTCAGCAACAAGTCAAAGACAACATGATCCTCAGACTGAATATGGATTCTGCGCAAACTGCTCAGCAACAAGTGAAGACAAGACGATTCTCAGACTGAATATGGATTCTGCGCAAACTCAAGGGTCATCACTATGGTCTACGAAGTAATGGACTACTCGGGGACATCCATCCACATGTCGGCGTAGTCGCTCGTTGATCAGAAGTTGTCGGGGATGGTAGCCGTCGAATCGAGCAGGGACTTCACGCGCGCGACCATCTCGGCGACCGCCATCTTCATGAGCTCCACCGGCCTCTGCACTGGCGGCAGCATGTGGTAACTCTCGGCGTAGTTGCAGAGGGAGATGGCCTCGGTGCAGAAGCTGCCGCCGACGCCCGCTGCCTCCCTGCGCAGCTGCCTCACGCAAGCGGCGAGCGAGTCGATGTAGGGCTGCGATGTGGACGGTTCGGCGAGGAGGGCGGGGAGGAGGAAGGCGTCGAGGAAGCCGAGGAGCGCCGCGGCGGCGGCGAGGTGCTTCACCGCGGCTTCGTTGGAGACCCTGGAGATCCGCTGCCCCTTCCGCTCCGCCTCCCGCTTGCTGACGTCGAGCAGGACGGCGGCGGCGGCGGCGTCCCGCACGCGGATGCGGCCCAAGGTGGCGACCAGCGGGCGCTGGTAGTACGCCTTCTCCACGAGCACCTTCATCGCGTCGCTCACCGTCTCGAAGCGCACCGGCCAGTAGATCCCTGCCATGGCGGCGCTCGCTCTTTCTCTCTGGAATCGGTGTGGGGATTTGGGGGAGTTGGAGGTGCCGGACCCGAGGACGAGGTCACGAGGGGGAGGGGTGGGGTCGGCTGGCAGCAGCTGGCACCGGCTCGGTTCCGTGGCCGAGACACGATTCGAAATATCTGGTCGTTTTCTTTTTTCTTTTAGAACGCCATGTTTTGATAGTATACTGTAGTATCTCCACACTTTTGCTTAATTCACACGTATTCAGTGTAATAATTCACTGGAGTTTGATTTCATTCTTCATAAATGAAATGTCATGTAGACAATATGACATAAACAAAGAGAAATGATGAGCTTTGTTTTCGTTTGATCTTGATCATGTGTTCAGTTAAAAGATTCCTCATATTGAACGAACGTACTGTACAGTATGCATGCTTGAGGCTTGAGCCTTCACTTTCCACGTTGACTCCTCAACACTTACTACTGTACGTATGTATACTACCATAAAAAGGGAACATGATTATATTGAAAAGGCTTTAATTACTTACACGTAACCATCCCACTGAAATAGTGTGCCACATATGTCAAACAAGATGACATGGCATGATATTTAATAGGAGAGAGGAAATCAGAGTCATCTTAGGAATGACACCCCCATACCCCTCCCACTGAGACAAGTTGACACAATTTTTAAGCACAATTGACCAACCAATATGCAGCAATTAAATATCTACATGAACCTATGAAGCGTGGTATGACCGCAGATTGAGAGAGGTAGGTCATCCCGCAAACCAATACAGTAAAGATGATGTGTCATTCTTGAAAACTCCCCATGACCCCTTCCACTGAGACTGACCTTAGTAAACTCTATGTAAAAAGTCAGGGCAGCTGCCTGCGGAAGTTACTTTGTTTTTTATACGTAGTAGTACGTAGTAACTTTTATTTTCGTCCCATGCACGCATTATCGATCGAGACAAAGTGTGAGGCATTACGAACGTGCATGTTAATTATTATTTAATATTCGCAGAAACGATGCGACGGCGGACGGCACGTACAGTACATAAACAAGTCTGCATCGGGCCCACTACACGCTCCGCACCAGCACGTGCACGTGATTACGTTTTTTTTCTTTCTTTTTCGCGGGGGCATGGCATGACAGGTTCAATTCGGCACGTGAGACTTTGCCTGCTGGTGCTGGGTTGTTGTAGTTGTAGCTACTGTTGAGATCAACTGGGTGAAAACACCGTATCATGTGCACGGGAGAACCTCGTCTTTGACTCTCGACATGCACGACAAATTATCACTCTCTCGTTCGATTTGTAGGGCGTTTGATATCTTTACCTCACTCGTTTTATTATATTTTTTTGTTGTGATTTGCTTTATCAATAAAAATTTCTAAAAATGATTTTAAATTTGACTATTTTGTATAATTTTTTTAATAAGACAAGAGGTCAAAATCAAAGGACCTAGAGTTTAGAACGGAGGGAGTACAATTTTCTGCTTTAAACACCACAAGCGAGCCATTGCCTTGGCTTCGATGGAACTTACGCGTTCATTATTCTGGATAATACAAGTCTACATTTTTTTAGGAATACAAATCCCCATTTAACCATACATAAATGAATGGTTGGCACGGTTGTCTGAATTCTGAAATACTAGATATCGAGCTGGGAGAATTTTTTATTTTTTTTACGGATTTACAAAAATAATTGTCCCTAACAAAATTTTGCAAAACTACTTCTCAATCACTAGATGAAATGGCGGCGCGAGCGTTACCGCCGTTTCCGGCGGTCTTTAGCACTGTAGCAGCCAACTGATGATTGAAACAAAAATTTATACGAAAATTTGAATTTTAGATCTGAGCGTTATGTCGATTATTTGAGTAAGAATATGATTCCAAATGAAACAATTTTTGTATAAAAAATTTCTCCATCCAAGTTTGTACGGTTTCTTAAAAATGTGTTGTGAGTTACTCCCGTTTGAAACAGTCGTAGCGTGCTAGAGCAGCCAGTGCTACGGTAACCGCCATTTGAAACAACAAATGACTGCTACAGTGCTAAAGCCTGCAAGACGAAACGACGACACGGCGGTTAAGAGTTATTTTTATAAAATTTTGTTAGTAGTACTAGTAACTATTTTTGTAAATTCGTAAAAGATAAAATAAAATTCAAGCCAGCAAGCTCTTCCTGGGCCGATTTTTCACGAAATGTAATTTCCTGCCAGCTGTGTCCGTTCTGCTTGTTTGTTCTCAGCTGGTTGGGTGGGCTCAAGTCTAGTTTCCGATGGCGGGATGATATATTTTTTGGAAAAAGTCCTTTCAAGGTCCCTTATGTATCACCGAAGTTCGATTTTCCTCATCTCGAAAAACCACTGCCGTCCTCAACTATCTATACCGCTCATTTTGGTCCTCACGGTTTTATGGTGGTTTTCGATGACGCAAGGGCCCCACATGCCGTGGGTGGACCCCGGCTTTCTTCTTCCTCCTCCTTCCCTCCGCCGCTCCTTTCCTCCGCCGGCGGTCATCTCCTCTCCTCCTCCTCCACCACGCCGTCGGCCTCCTCTCCTCTCTCGAGCTCCGCCTCTTCTATCCACCCCGCCTCCCCTCCCCCAATCGAGTAGCTCACGGCCAGGCGAACGCGCCACCGCCGAGTCGATGAAGACGACGTGTTTTGGCCGCGTCGCCTTTAGCGTCAACGGAGGCGAGGCAGGGGCGCGCTGCCGGAGAGGGGCCGGACGCCACGCCGAGGCTCGCCCGCGGGCTGGAGCTCCGCGCCCGCCACCGCGACGGGATCCGACGCCACGGGAGCGCCGCCGAGGTCGGGTCCTACCGCTTCACCTTACTGCCCCGCGCCCGGCTCCGACGGCGGGTCCACGATCCACACTCCGGCTCAGGAGGCCGCCCTCGCTCCCGCCGGCGTGCTCGAGCTTAGCCGGGCTGGCGAGGCAAGGCCACGGCCGACGAGCTGCTCGATCTGTGGAGCACGCAGAGCCTGGGGAGAAGGAGGAGGAGGAGACGGCCTGGTGGAGGAGGAGGAGAGGAGCCTGCCGGTGGCGGAGGAGAGGAGCCAACGGAGGGGAAGAGGTGGAGGGGAGAAGAAAGACAGTGGGGCCTACCCCTGACATGTGGAGCCACTGCCACGTCATCCAAAACCTCCATCAATACCAGTGAGGGACCAAAATGAACTATAGATAGTTGAGGGACGGAGATACCCGCTTTTGATGAGAAACGAAGTCGAACTTCGGTGATACATGAGGGACGTTGAAAGAACTTTTTCCTATATTTTTTCCAAGGGTTAATTGTATCTGTGCCATTATAATTTTCATGTTTCTGAGGAACGTTATTACTATTCAACTTACTATGCCAGTGTCATTACAATTTCGCGCTTGTTTGAACAATGCCATATATGTACGCCTGGCCGCCCATGACTCACCGCACGATTAGAGGGGCCGATATTCAGATAGACAAGATTGCCCTTCTCATTCCATCTCCTCACTTCACCGACGCAGTGACCCACACGCCAGTCTTCTTCAACCTCCCGCCCTCCTCCCATCGATTCTCTCTAATGCTAATGCTAATGATGCGCAAGGAGGCCTCCGCAAGCAGCCACAAGACAATCTTACGGGAGGACAAGTGTGCGCGAGTGCAGCGATTCGAATGGAAGAAGAAACCCAAGTCGAACCCTAGAGCACCGATTGCACGGACGACGTAAATGCAGGCCCGAGTATGAACAACAACGAAGAGCGCCAAACCGCTACCGGAGGGAGGAGTTCACCGAAGGCCGGATTTGTTCTGATCTCTGCCACGGCAAGGGATTGCCGGATCCAAACCCCAAGTCATGGTCCTTCACGCGAATTGAGCTCGCCGAGAGGGGGAGAGAGGAAGATAGGAAGGCGTAGAGAGAATGTGGGAGCGGGACGTGATAAACAAGGAAGCCAAAGGGTGTCCTGGGAGCCGCGGCGTGAGTCATCGGCCTTCCGCAGAGGAACTGCCGCTGGATCGGAGCTCGCCTGCGGCCGACGGAGCTGCCGGCCTTCCGCATGAGGAACTCCGCCGGGGACTAGAGCTCGCCCGCGGTCGGCGGAGCTCGCGGTCGGCCTTCCGCATGAGGAATCCGTCGCCGGGGACTAGAGCTCACCCGCGGCCATGGGCCCGAGCTCGCTCGGAGCTCACCACGACAGTGCTCCCTCCTCCCAATCTCTCTCCCTGAGAGGTAGAAGAAGACTCGACGCAGGGTCCCGCCGCTGAAACGAGAGACGGAGAATAAGCAAGGGAAATCTTGTCCATACGAATATATGACCTCTCCACGCGCCAGTAGGTGGGCCACGCATCGCCAGCGCATATAATGGCATTCTTCAAACGAGTGTGACACTACGTGAAAATCTCAAATAGGTCACGCAACATTTGTAACGGGCCCTTAACACCGCGACCCACATCTGTAGAACGGTTGTTGTTTGGCGCCACACAGATAAGCGCGGCAGATCGACCTGGTTGGCCTCCGCAACGCCTGCTACCAATGTGGACTTCGTAACGGTCTTCTTAAACGCTCAGAATTCTTTGTAACGACGCGTTAAATAGAGCCCGTTACACGTTAAACCTATCGTAACGAGCTCGTAAAGTCCGTTATTGATCAATGCCCTATCGGTAACGGCCGTTTAAGTCTCTGTTCGCCACTACCGTGACAGTAACGTGCTATAAAGTCCGCTCGATGAGCATTTGACGCCTGCTACTAGTCCGAGAGCCCAATAATTAAAGTCATTAGCACTCTTCACCGCCGTGAAGCGGAGCGCGGCAGTGAACAAATGAGATGGAGGTTTGTTAATCATCGTCTCCTTTGAGTCTGTCCTCATTGACAGGTCAACTCGATCTCTCATTGCTTCCATTTCGACATACAGCACAATCAACACACATATCTTGAGACAAACAGACATCATAAGAGAGATAACTTGTCCACAAAGATGAAGATAACTTGTCCACAGGAATAAAGATAATTATTACAAAAGGTTAACTTGTCCATCAGGCTAGGACTTAACTTGTCCATCACATTATTTACTATGGTCGTGCTATCTGACCATACACATCAACAAAGGCATGCCCCTTGAACATCCACAAAAGTATGGCTACTGACCCTGCACATCAACAAACTTGAACTAGATCATGCCCCATCAAGATTGGCTCTTTTTGCAGCCTCTTCGTAAGCAACCAAGGATTCTTAAAGCCCTTCGAGCGCACCTTCAATGGGCTCGAGATTTTGTTCAGTAGTATACTTGTACCTCCTTATGTGCTTAGCCTTTTTGATGAGGATGTTCACTTCTTTCGTGATTTTTTCAAACATTAAGGTTTAGAAGTAACTCAAGCTCTGCTCGCGACTCAAAGAGTTTTGCCTGAAACAGGGTTAAACATGGTATAAGAATAACATAGTTAATTCAGAACTAATTTGCCTCAAAACTTGGAGCAGTATATGAACAGTCATAGGAAAATTATATAAAAACTTGAAAATTATCCTAGGCTTCATAGCAGGGTGTGACAAGTAAAAGCAGAACTTAGTTCAGAACTGATTTGCCTCAGAACTTGGTATAAGATCATGACAAGCATGGAAGACATCATCATAGGCACTAATTAACTTTATGAAGCTCAAGCTCAAGCTAGCTTAAGCTCCATCTATAGAACAAGTAAAAAGGTAATGAGATTCAGAGAAACTTGCCTCGCCGTCGTCGTGTTCGTTTCCAGAGTCAGAGATGAGGTCCTCTACACCTTCTTCGCCGCTCCCTCGACCCCTCTTCGTAGTTGCCAGACACTTGTGCTCGCAAACGTGAGGCAGCCCCTCGCCCACCACGCCTCCTCAAGACGCCTCCTCCTTGCCGCTTGGCCCTCGTCGGATTCAGAGGATCCAGCTTGAGGACCCTCGTCTCCGGCATTGGGTTCACTCCACCGCTTGGCCTCTTCGACGCCATCGTCGTCTCCCTCTTCGCCGCCATCTCGCCGCGACAGGCGGATCCGGGCATGCACCGCTGCGTTCCGGTTCTCCTCGATCCCAGTGCGCGGGTTGTCGCGCTTGGCCCTCGCCGCACTCATCGTCGTCTCGCTCACGCCTCCCGCCACGCCTCCTCTGCTTTTTTAAGGAAAGTGCTGCGCTTATCCATTCGGAAAGAAGAAGGGGGCGGTTGAATATTCATTTTGCAAAATGGATAGTCAATGCCGACGCGGGTTAGCAAACCCGCGTCTCTTTGTTGGCTGGTGCGCGGGCGGGTAATGTTTACCTTCTTTATACTAGGCTGCTGACGCTGGCGCGTGGGCTCGGCACTTTTTTTTTTGAAATGACACTTAATTGCTTCCCTAAAAAATTAGAGCCCATAAAGCAGCACCTACAAATTAGTAAAAATACAAACAATTCATAGTTTTTTTTAAGAATCGAACAACTCATAGGAGTAGTTGGGCCATTTGGTATTTTGAATAAAATATGAACAGTCACACGTCTCCTTGTGACCACATGACTCTTTTTGTAGCCAAGAGCTCTCCTGAGCGGACACGGGTTCCGAGGCGCGTGACCGGTCGCCTGACGGTTCGCCGTCTTGTCAATATAAATCCTGGCCAGCCAAGAACTTCACAATCACAAGCACCAAGAAAACCCCGGCACCATCGTCTCCGGTCACCAAGAAGTGAATCCAAGAGCTTCTTCTTCCTCAAGCGCGCGCATGGCATCGTCAAGTGAGCCATTCAGGAAGCGGGGGAGGGAGGAGGTGCCTCGCCCGCCGCCGAGCCAGGAGGTGCCGCCGCCCGCCCGCCGAGAGGAGGTGCCCGCCCGCCCGCCGAGCCCGAGGAGGTGCCGCCGCCCCCGCCCGCCGAGGTGAAGCCGCCCCCGCCTGAGGAGGTGAAGCCGCCCCGCCCAGGAGGCGCTGCGGCCGTGTGATCGTCGTGCTCCTCCACTAAATCTTGTGAAGCCACTTGGTCGATGAACTTGTTCATGAGGCTTTCGTGAAGCTTCGAAAGGTGGCCGTTCATCTCGGGGTCCCAGCACCCAGGGATCCGCTGCAGATGACCGTGAAGGATTACGCCTTCAAGATCAATATCTTGGTTGGGGACCTGGAGAGAGGAGTGCTCGCCCCCGTCGACGACGACGGCGGCGACGATGGCGGCGACGATGGCGACCTCGACGGCTCCAGCTCCGGCTCCGACTCCGACGGTGGGACTCCTCCGGCGGCGACTACCTCTGCTTAATTAATTTGTTCATCTGTTAATGTGTTCTTCCTGTGTGTTTGTTGAACTTGTGATGGACTAGTAGATCCTCTGTTAATATGTTCCTCCTGTGTGTATGTTAAACTTGTGATGAACTAGTAGATCTAAGAGACGCGGTAGATCAATCCATGTCTCCTATTTTGGAACACATTGCAATGTCTATGGCAGCAGTTTACAATGAATTGCAATGTGTATGCCGTAAGTTTGTTACTGCTTGTGTCATTATATGGCAGCAGTTCACAATGAATTGCAATGTGTATATGTCGAGTTATGCCGTAAGTTTGTTACTCTGTTTGTTAATAATCCGTTTTTTGCCTCGTGTGCAATGAAATGCCAAAGACAGATGAATTGATAAATTTTGTGATGTGTGACACATTAAGATTTGTGACCCAATTGTCATTCCATCCATTCTTCATTCATACATTTAAATTTGTCATATGTGACAAATTTTCATTCTTCATCCACAGATGAAGCAAAAGCACCACTTTTAACATCGAATTACTTCTTTGCAAAGATACATCCCCAAAGAAACATCCAAATACTACACAAACAACAGCCACAATAATTAAGTTCATCTTCCATCACATTGTCCATCTTCTCCTCCAAAGGCTTTCTTCCTCCGCTTCTCCTCCAAGGTGCTTGCCTCGCTCGCCGCTCCCAATTTGACATTCCATCGAATCAACTACTTCATCGACTCAGCGTCGCCCGGTTCAACGGCCGAAAAACAATAACGCCAACATCCTTCAGCATCTGGAGATACTCCTTGTGGAAACGATAAAATCCACAATTCTTGGTGTACTGCAATCAAAAGCACATAAGAACCCTAACTCGATTTGGGAGACACAAGAGACTACTCACCGAGTTCCTTGCACACTTGAAATAAAGACGACCGTGGTTTTCACCTTCCTTCATACTGCGTCCGCCCTCCACCACCCGAGCCATACCACGGTCGCAAGGGACCGGAAAGCCGCTTTGCTCACCGACTGGATCCAAGCCGATGGAGTGATTGCGGCTGCTGCGGCAACCTTGAACCCTGCTCCTCGCACGTGCACCTCTAGACGAATCGGCGTAGTGCGACATGTGCGCGAAGGGGAAGGACGGCGGCGGCGGTGGAGCTCCGATCGGGGAAGAAGAAGGGCGCCGGGGTCGGGGTGGATGCATATTCATTCGGTCAGGGGCATTTCAGACAATGGAGCACTTGTTGGCGACGAGGGTTAGTGTACCAGCGTCGCCGGGCTGATGCATATTCATTCGCAAGGGTATTTCGACAATGGAGCACTTGTTGGCGGCGATGGTTAGTGTACCCGTCGGGCGGATGCATATTCATTCGGCAAGGCATTTCGACAATGGAGCACTTGTTGGCGGCGATGGTTAGTGTACCACGTCGTCGGCGGATGCATATTCATTCGGCGGGGGCATTTTGACAATGGAGCACTTGTTGGCGGCGAGGGTTAGTCTACCCCATCGCCTTTGTCGGCAGTGCTACGGTTATCTTTTTATATAGGCTTCCGACGACGCTTGGGCCCGACACTATTTTTTTCTCGAATTGAAACTTGCTTCCCTCAAATATTATACCCCATAAACAGCACCAAAAAATTCGTAAAAATACGAACAATTCATAGTTGGTAATTTAGTATTTGAATAAAATATCAACAGCCACACTTGTCTAACCAAATTTCTTAAAATTAGATTTTCTATCTCTTGTTTACGATATAATAATTATAATAACGTCTTAGCGTGTTCTAAAAATTCTACAAATTGACTTGGCAACATAATTTAAGTCCCTAACCTTGTCTACAAAAATTCAAATAGTTTCGAAAACGGAAGATTATACTTGTGTACAAATGTCTACATCTCTCACATAGTTTCTTAGAATGTTACTTCAACATTGAAGTTTTCCACACTTTAAAATATGTTCGAACTCATATGCATTTGAAATTTTAACATAACCTTATGTTCGCCATAAGATTACGAAATGCAAAGTTTCATTAGTAATAGTTGTGTAAAACAAATATTATTTCTATGTTGTGCTTATAAGGAACAATATAAGGTGTATAAACAACATCCAAGAAATGGAATTACATACGAAAAAATGTCATAAATGAATAGATGTTGATTTTAGAAAAATTCGAAACAAATATCATCAAATTTGGATTACGGTTGACTAAAAATACGTGATACAAAATTTGATTGCAGATTAAAAGGGAAAAGCAAGCTGTTCTTCATTCGAATAGACTGGCCCGCCTTCATTGGCGACGGTGGTTGTTAATCATCGTATCATTTTGCATCCGAACCTTTTAATAAACGCTCCGCCCGCCTTCCCTATCCCTTCTCCTCTTCCGCCTTCCTCGCCTCCGTCATAGCCTCGTCTCACGCAGGCGTATGGCCCGCGACTCTAGGGGGAGGTTCTGCAAGGAGGAGGCCCCGCGGCCACGTCCCCGTCCGTCTTCCTCGGTGCTGTCCGCCGCCCCCGCCAAGAGAGAGAGGTTCGCGGTGACGAAGAGGAGCTGCCCCGCCGCCGTGCCTTCCTCGGCGCTCCATGGAATAGGCCGGTTCTTCGTTGGCCCGGGGGAGGAAGCCGTACACGCGTGCAAGGGTCAAGTTGGCGGACTCCAGCGACGCCCGCCATGGAGAGGCGGGTTTCCTCAACGCGAAGGAAGAAGCGGTCCACGCGCATTGAGGTGAGCGCGGACTCCTCCAGCGACGACCCAGACAGAAGAGTGGTGGTAGACCTCATCTCCTCCCATGACGACTTCTGCAACAACTCCCATGACGACTCTGGCAACAACTCCGGCGACGATTCTAAAGACCATGAGGCAAGTTCTGAAACCATCACGCAAGATTTGTCCTTGTACCTTCACATCTTCACTGATCAATTGTTCTAATGCATCAATTTCCATTTGTTGTAGGAAGTTGTTGCACATGACATTGACAGGATTTGGACCAAATCAACAAGCTTAAGGAATCGGCTGACGAGAAGCAGGCAAGTTTTGAAACCAGTTAGAGCTAAACAGCTTTCTTGTAAATTACAACTGTTATGAAGGTTGCATCAATATAATTTTTTCCTTTGTTTTAGGACCTGTCTGTTACTCGGGATGACATTGACTACATCTGGAAAGGAATCGACAAGCAGGATGAGCAGCTTAGAGCCGCACAAAAAAGGCAGGAGATTGAACTTCTAAAAAAGAATGATGAGATGGCGAAGAGTTGCAAAACTAGAGACAAGGCTATAACTTGAGGCAAAGAAGACAAAAGAAGCCATCTAGCTAGCTAACTAGTTCCTTGCAGCTACAATCTAGTTTGGTGATGCGTCCGGTGATTGATCTTATTTTGGTGATGTGCCCTCACGATGCATGTCGATGTGAATATGTTTGTTATGAGTTAGTTTGCTTGGTGATGTGAACTTGTGATGCATGTCATATGTGAACATGTGATGCTATATCAACAGCCACACTTGTTTAACCAAATTTCTTATAATTAGATTTTTTATCTCATATTTATGATATACTATACTAGTAGCGAGTAGTACTTAACTACATTACTGCTTTAAGGCCCACACAAGCCCACTCGCTAGGTTAGTAAGGACGCCTCCCTCACGCAGCCTCCTCCCACTCTCCTCGCGGCCGCCGCTTTCTCCCCTCGCCCGTCCCCTCACCTCCCCATGCCGCGACGCACGCCACACCCCTTCGCCGAGCGTGCGCCACACCACGCCGGCCGACGCCACACCTCCGACGAGATCTCGGAGGAGGAGGGACCCCAGCGGCGGGCGGCGGCGACGACGATGACTAGAGGAGGGATCCAGCGGCGGCGGACGGCGACCGGAGGAGGAGGAGGATTCAGCCACGAGGTCGCGAGGACGAGGACGTGGCGGCGGCGGCAGCGGCGTGAGTAGAGATCCCTCCGCTCGGCGGTCGAAGGTCTTTGAGTTTATGGTATGCCGCTCTAAAAATGTCTTATACAATTGGTAAATGCATTCTACCAACTCGGTAATAATTGTAAAATTAACAACAATTCAGAATAACGTAATTTGGTATATTTGCTCGAGTTTATGAAATTAGGCCAAGCGCGCTTTTAGCACACATGCGTTCGAGATAATCAAGTATACAACATATGCGTCGTATGGTTTTCTTTTATATAAATGCATATAAATATACTTGTACTTGTGGGAATTGCAAGGTATGTCGTGGCTCCTTTGTATAAGTACATGTGGACATACTTAGCTGTTGATGGTATACATATTTAGCATTTCCTTTAGATTGACTCTTATATTTGGTTTTGCTCTTGTTCCTATGTACATCTGCACATTCTCTCCAAGTTGAATAAGTACCTCATCAACAATGAGGCAACACTGTTGTCACCCGATTTTACAAGGAAAACCGAATGCATCTCATATGTGCGCCAGGGATCAGATTACACACATCGATAGACAAAAGAGTGTAATACCATAAGCGTAATCAAACGTCACAGAGTTTAACTGATACAATATTCATTTATTACACTCGGACGGTGGACACGAAGGTCCGAAAACAAACGATAACTAACGAGCAACTTCAGCTTCAACTTCCACAGGCACATGACTGGGGGATCCGCATGCCTTAGAACTCCTCAAAGTCGCTCCAGTACTCCTCACCGATGTTCTCCTCTGAGCACTTATGGTTGGAGCTCAGCAAGTGGGGAAACATGCAAGGCTACCAAGGATAGGCTATGGTTACACAGTTAGCATTTTATAAGTTGATCAAATTTTAGTTAACAAAGACCTAGTTACTAGATGTAAGTTTATACCAACCCACTTAAGCATTATAAAACATCTTAAACTAAAAACCCACAAGATCCACGATTTACATCCATCTTTAAGTTTGATTATCATGTGAGGGTCCAAGCGCTCTTAACTGTGAGCACTACTGATCGATCGCTTTACACTCTGCAGAGGTTGTACACTTTACCCACAGCTCGTGTTCCCCATGTTGCCCGGGTTAGCTAGACCCTTAAACACTTCCAAGGTGAGTGGCTAGGGTCCACTAAGCCTTTACAAAGGAAAGAAGAGAAACCAACAACTGTGATTCTGGAGCGGAGCGGACCATAACCCTCCCTAATGGTCAGCACCTTAGCCAAGGCTGCTACCCCAAAAGAACCGGGCTATACCCCTTCAACTCCGGCCCCCTGTGCCCCTCTCGGAAAAGAGCTATCAGTTAACCCACTCTCCTAATTAATTGGCTAAGCCAGAGCCATGTGGACTGTGGTTGTACTGTTGTCCTGGATGGTTCTCCATGTTCCGATTATATCTCAAGTTATCTTGTCTTAAGCATAAACACATTTCATAAACAAAACTGAGATATATAACATAGACAAAGCATAACCAAACCCATGTAAAGCAAACTAAGCATTTATCTACCCCAAGCATTTGTTAAACAGGGTTGATCAAGGTAATGAGGTAAAATATCTAGTCAAGTCCTTAACTAGGTGTTTGCCCATCAAGTTTATGCATAGCAGAATAGTAAACTTCGCTTTAGCATGCGATGACATAGGTTCAAAAAGATAATGCAGGGAAACCACTTGCCTTCCTCTCTGATCGAGTATCTTCTTCTTCGTAGACAGGCTCTTCCTGATCGTCTCCAACGGGGAGCTCAGACGAAACAGGCACGATATCTACGCACAAGCATATACAAACAAACAATAAATAAAACAGTACACCAAACAGTAACAAAAGCTAAAACACGCTGTCTAAAAGATTCTACTCACCGAGACGATCATTTCGGTATAAAGAACGCTGAAAACGGAGTTAAAACGAGAAAGATATGATTAAACAAGTTACAGGGACCTATCTGCAAGAGTTCTCATAGGTGGAAGGACCGGCATGTGAAACAGAAAACTCGGGGCTCTTAATCAAAACCGCGAGCAGCACCGTGGATCTTGGATCCAACGGTGACGATCGTCGGCGCGTGCCGTGGACGCGCCGTGCGCCCGTGCACGGGTCCACGGTGACCGGCCGTTCAAAACGAAGGGTATGCGATCCAGCCGTCCGCGCGAGATCGAAGGCCCGGACGCACGCAAGCGAAGCGGCGGCGGCGTCGCCGGGAGCGGCGGCGGCGCGGCGAGGCTCGCCGGCGTTGGCCACCGGCGTTCCGGCCACCATCCCGACCACGAGCAGGTGCAAAACGATGCGGAGTGCTTGCGCGCGTGACGAGGGTCTATGGGGGCAATTGTGCCTCACCGGCCAGACCGGAAGAGGCGAGCGGCCACTCCGGCGAGCTCGTGGGTGCGCTGCTGTGCACGAAAGGAAGGGAAAAGCGGGGATTATTGCTCACGCAGTTCAAAGGAAGCGAGCGAGCTCAAGGTGAAGAAGATTCGACGGCGGAGCTTTGGCAACCGCGGCGGGTCGCGCCCGGTGTGGTCGAGGCGCGGCTCCCACGGGCTCTGGGGACGAGAACCTGCAATAATCGAGCTTGATGAGCCTCGTGAACCCAAAGTGAAAGGGAGAAGGGCGGCGGAGGTGGTCCTTCACCGGCGGCGGCAGAATGCACGATTTACGGCGGGAACCGAGGCGGCGGCGGCTGGTGAATTGGGGCTCGAGCAAGCGAGTGGGTGTCTGGAAGGCAAAGGAGGCGCAGCGTTCGATGCGATGCTTAAATAGGGCCGGAGGAAAGAAGGTGAGGGAGGCGGCGGGCTCGGGCGGCGGCGCTTGCCATTGATGGCCGGCCATCACGGCTCGGTGCAAGGAAAGGGAAACGGCCCCAAATGATCGAGGGTTAATTGCCTTAATTGGCAAGCCTAGTGAGGGGAAAAGGAAGGGGAAGAGGCGGGCGGCGGGATCCGCGGCTGCAGGCAGCCGAGACAGAGGTGAAGAAGAAAGGAAGGAGAGGGAGAGGGCAGTGGGGTCAGCGGTGTCGTGAGAGCAAAGAAAGAAAAGAGAAAGAGAGGCGGCCGAGGAGAGCTAGGTGGGCAGCGAGACTGGGCCGAAGGTGAGAGGGTAAAGTTTTCTTTTTTTCTTTTTCAAACTTCTTTTAAAACCACTTTTCTTTTCAAATTCAAATCAAACTCTTTCAAACTTTTTTTCTCAAAAATTTTATAAACTTTTTAGAAACTACACAAGCAACCAAAAACCATGCAAGCCAACCCGATGATGCACAATCACTTGTTGTCTCTATGTTTATTAAATTATGTTTAATATTTTAGAGCTCAATTTTAAATGGCAATTTAAATTCTTTTAATCCTTAAAACTATTTTAAGTTGCTAGGTGATTTTAGTGATGGAATTTTAGGGTGTCACAAATCCTACCCCTTAAAGAGAATCTCGTCCCGAGATTCGTAAGACTTAGAGAAACAAAAATCTTCTTTGAGTTCATCCTCTCTTTCCCAGGTTGCCTCTTCCTCAGTATGATGACTCCACTGTACCTTACATATCCTGATGACCTTGCTTCTAGTAACCCTTTCCGATGTATCCAAGATCTTGATAGGGTATTCCTTGTAAGTCAAATCCTTTCCCATTTCTATGTCTTCCAAAGTGATCGGTTCTATCCCGACCTCACGTACATTTCTTTAAGCGTGATACATGAAACACATCATGTACACCTGACAACTGTGCTGGCAATTCCAACTGGTAGGCTACTTCTCCTCTTCTTTCCACTATCTTGAAAGGACCTATGAACCGAGGTGATAACTTCCCTCTGACATTGAACCTTGGCAGACCACGGATAGGTGACACTCACGAGGTATGCATAGTCACCAACTTCCAAAACCACTTCTCTTCTGAGGATCGGCATAACTCTTTTGACGTGATGTGCGGCTTTGAGATTCTCTCTAATGATCTCAACTTGTCTTTCTGCTTCTCTTATGCTATCTGGTCCAAAGAGCTGACTCTCTCCAGTCTGGTTCCAAAACAACGGTGTTCTGCACTTTCTTCCATACAAAGCTTCAAACGGTGCCATCTTGATGCTGGACTGATAGCTGTTGTTATAAGCAAACTCTGCATAAGGCAAACTCTTATCCCAGCTGCCACTATTCTTCAACGCACAAGCTCTCAACATGTCCTCAAGGATCTGATTTGTTCTTTCCGTCTGTCCATCTGTCTGAGGATGGTATGCTGAACTGAAATTTAGCTTTGTATCCATTGATTCATGTAACTTCTGCCAAAACCGTGAAGTGAACTGAGTGCCCCGATCGACACTATCTTCTTGACTCCATGTAAACACACTATCCTTGAATTATATAACTCGCCAACTTGACTCTCAGTATAAGTCGTCTTTCTTTGGAATAAAGTGTGCTACCTTGGTTAACCGATCCACAATAACCCATATAGAATCATACCCATCACGAGTACGGGGTAATCCCACTATGAAGTCCATACCAATCTCTTCCCACTTCCATTCAGGTATCTTTAAAGGTTGAAGCAATCCTGCTGGTCTTTGATACTCAGCTTTCACTCTTTGACATGTGTCACACAAAGCTACATGTGCTACATCCTTTTTCATCCCATACCACCAATACCTTTGTTTTAGATCTTGATACATCTTGGTACTTCCAGGATGAATAGAGTAAATGAATCATGTGCTTCCTTCAAAATAGCTTCTCAGCTCCTTGATCTCGTGTACACAGATTACGTCTTGAACCACACGTTCCTTGCTCATCTTCCCCGAACTCGAACTTTACCCAACTTTATCGCCTTCTTATACTCTGCGATCTTCTCATCACCAACCGCCTCTCCTAATATCCCGCTCAAGTGTCGACTCAATTTCTAATGTCAAAGTCTCACTCAAGCAACCATTCCCAAGTTAATGCCATCTCCCAACATAACTCCCGTGGTAACAAGTGCCCTATCGGCATGTTGGTCGACTCTTCCGACTCAAAGCATCCGCTACCACATTTGCTTTACCGGTGATCTTGAATATCCGCATCGTAATCCTTGATTAGCTCCAACCATCTTCGTTGCCTTAGATTAAGATCATACGTGTAAAGATGTACTTCAGACTCTTATGATCAGTGAAAATCTGACACTTATTCCCAATCATATAATGCCTCCAGATTTTCAGAGCATGTACAACTGCTGCTAACTCAAGATCATGTGTAGGATAGTTCTGCTCATGTTTCCTTAACTGCCTTGAAGCATATGCTACTACTTTTCCTTCTGCATCAACACACAACCCAATCCTTGCCGAGAAGCATCCACATCAAACCCTTTGTGTATATCCGGCATTATCAATACAGAGCCGTAGTCAATCTTTTCTTTAATTCCTCAAAACTGACACTTCTCATCCCACTTAAACTCCTTACCCTTCTCAAGTAGAGTTGTAAGGGGTTTCACAATCTTAGAAAATCCCTCGATGAACCTACGATAGTATCCTGCAAGCCCAAGGAAACTTCTGATCTCCGGTACATTCTTAGGCGGACTCGATTCAACACATCCGAACCTTGCTTGGATCCACCGCAATTCCTCCATCGCTGATAATGTGTCCAGAAAGAGACCTCCTTCAACCGTAAATCACACTTGCTGAACTTGGCATACGGTGATGTTCACGAGCTTCGCAACACGAGCCTCAAGTGTTCTTCATGTTCTTCCTCACTCAGAGAATACCGAATATCATCAATGAATACCACAACAAACTTATCAAGATACTCCATGAATACCTTGTTCATCAAGTACATAAAGTATGCTGGAGCGTTGGTCAAGCCAAAAGACATCACAGTGAACTCATATAACCCATATCTAGATGTGAATGCGTCTTTGGTATATCCTCCACTCGGATTTTCAACTGATGGTAACTGATCTAAGATCTATCTTGGAGAAAACTTTAGCTCCTCTCATCGATCGAACAAATCCTCGATCCGGGGTAAAGGGTATTTGTTCTTGATAGTAACCTCATTAAGAGATCGATAATCTATACACAACCTCCTAGATCCATCCTTCTTATCAACGAAGAGTGTGGGGGCTCCCCATGGTGATGAACTAGACGGATAAACCCTTTACTAAGTAGTTCCTCTATTTGTTTCTTTAATTCAGCTAAATCTTTAACATCCATTCTATAAGGTCTTTTTGATATAGGAGCGCATTGTGTATAAGTTCAATACTAAATTCAATGTCACGGTCGGTGGCATACCGCGAATCCTCCGAAATACATCGTGAATTTATTTACTACTCTTATATCCTCCAAGGCCTTGCCTTCTCATCAATTCACAGTTCCATCGTTGGATGAGGGTGTACCCACATACTCTATTCTCTCTCCTTGTGGGAGTCAACAATGTACTTCTTCCGACCGAATAACTCCATCACAACTCCTTAACCAATCCATTCCTAGGATGACATCTATTCCCCATGACTTTAAGACTACAGTTAGCAAGAAAGTCTACTCCCATGATATTAATCTTTACTTGTGGGCATATATAACCAGTTTTCATTTCTCCTCCCGGGGAGCTAACTATCAGTGGATTCTTCATAGAACTCATACATAAGTTATGTTTTGTCACAAATTGATCAGTTATGAAAGAATGTGATGCTCTGAATCAAACAATCAGTAGCGGGTATAGAGTTGACGGAAACGCATTACCCAATACCACGCCGAGTCATTCTCGAGCTTGCTCCACCGATACATGATTAACCCGCCACGCACATAGTTCTGGCCTCTCTTGCTAGGAGCTTGTGGAGTGCGAGGTGTGAAGATGACTGCCTGCACTGATCATTATCCTCTCGAGGGGTCTCGCTGCTCTCTTAGGACAGTTGTTAGCATAGTGTCCCGCTCTCCACACTTGAAACACCCACTGGGCTGAACAGGGGTAGTGTTCCTGACAGGTGCCCCAGAGCCATTGTTGGAGCGATTCTGCTGAGGTGTAGGAGTTCGTGGTGTCTGAGGGTTGAAACGCTGTGGTTGAAACGAAAGCGCCGCAGCAAGTTCTGTGGATACTTTCCTCCTTGTCCACCAGACGATATCGAGACGAGCTCACTGAATCGAAGCGAGGGACGAGTGTTACCGCTTGATCGCCCATGTGATTGGAACTTGCGTTTGCCGCTTGATTCCTTCCTCTTGCTCTCCAGTCCAATTGCCTTGTTCACCAGTGTCTGGAAATCTGGAAAGGTGTGACTCTGCAGCTGATAGTTGAGAGGCCCAATCAACCCATCCAGAAACCTTTCCTGTCTCTTAGGATCAGTGTTGACTTCATCCGGCGCATAACGAGACAGATGAGTGAACTTGTCAAGGTACTCAGTGACCGACATGCTTCCCTGCCTCAGTGACAAGAACTCCTTTTGCTTAAGCTTGATTACCCCTGAAGGGATGTGATAAGTACGGAAGTTGTCACGGAATTCTTGCCAAGTAATGTTGTGCCTATTGGGATGTGCAGTTGAATATGCATCCCACCAATCTCCAGCCTGTCCCACAAGTCTTCCAGACATACAAACCATCTCCCCGTCAATTACCGAACAATCTCCAGCTTCTTAGTAATCGTCTTCAACCAATCATACGCATCTAGCGGATCAGTTGAATGAGAGTAAGTAGGAGGGTTGTGGCTCATGAATTCCTTGTGCCTATCCCTGGGTGGCGGTGGAGCTGGCTGTGGTTGCTGGTTCTGCTGAGCCTGCATGTTCGAGCAGTGTTGGTGAGATTCGGATTAGCTGCATTTGTGCTTCAAAGAACCGCTGCATTCGGATCCATTGCTTGATTGATTGGCGGGGTGGTGCTTGATTTCGTTGATTAGCAATGCGAGCACGAATCACAGGTGGAATGTCTTGACCTCCTCCGGACCTGGTTTTACCATCTGATTGTTAGAAATCTATTTCGAGAGGGTATTGAACTGATGCATAAAAAGATGAACTCAAAGCGATTAAGCAACACAAACTTCCAACTAGGACAGATTCTGTTGACCTCAATAATTCAGGTGTAACTCTCTGTGCTATTATCCAAAAATCATGAATTTTACCAGATTGTGAAGTGCAAAATTATGAGACTAATGCAACTGGAATCATCTCAATTGGAGGTCTACAACTCGAGATAAAATTCAAACAGTGCAGATGTGTCAGCAGAGATTACAGATTCTGATGTGCTCAATACTTTGTACATAACTCCCAGAATACATACTGTATGATGTTAATTTTTGACAGAAAAATCATCCTCAAAATTTGTGAACTAACCCAACTGGTTTCATATCAAACGGAGCTCTGTAGCTCGAGATAAAATTAAAACATTACTGCTATGTCAAATCACTGCGAGAACAGATTTGCATCATTCCAATCTTGCATGAGAGATAAAATAGAAGACAACCAGATTTGGACCCAAACTAACTTTATTTAACTTAATGGTTTCTTGTTGTATTGTGGCCATCACTCCACCATACAACTCACACACAAGCAAAATCCAAATCAAACATGTGTTCAAGCAACAACCATTATTACAAGCATTCGTCCTCACAGGAACGGTCTATCGAAACATATAAAAAGGTAAAGGCAGTCATCCTAAGATCCTAGCCTGCACGGGTTGTAGCTTACGGTGTGCCGTGAACGGAGCTTCTTGCGTGGAGGAGAGGCTGTAGTTTGCACGGCATTGCTTCCCCGAGGTGGTCACGACCAGCAAGTCAGGCTTCCGTGATAGGCAATCCTAGCTCGAGCAAGCAGCTCTTCATGGTACCTATCCATCTCGCGGTTGCACCTTCAAGGTCAAGTGTTTAGTGCAGCTGTCACCCGAGCCAGATGTCAATACGGTCATCTCCTCCAGCAGGTACTATGGTATCCTCCTCGAGCCACTCACACCACGAGGAACGTGGCGAACTCGACTCATGCACGATCACGCCGAGCATTGCAGAGTGACGAGAGCCCTCCTAGCTGCATCATTGACCGCAGCCTCATCTGGAGAAGTGAGTCAGTGGTGTGATGAGCGGTTCCTCCACCCATTGGTGTCAATCAAAGGCACACGGATGTAGACTCGGGCTGGTGTAGTAATCCCTCATACCAGCTCACCGAAATGCTTGGTGACATAGAGTGGCTTCATGGTGTACCCAGTGTGCCGCAGTCCTCGCAGAGGGACACGAATCGCCATTCTCATCTTCGGAGTGCTTGTGGTACTCAGCCCCACGATGATCATCATCCTCTTCCTCCTCGTGATCTTCACCATCATTGTTGTTGTCTTCATCGCCATCATCTTCACCACTTGTCATCCCCGAAAGTCATTCGGATCTCCACCCATAGCATTGGGTGCGGAGCAATCGAAGGTGGTGCATCTTCGCCGTCTTTGGCGGAATCACGATGTCACCATCTGCATCGGCCTCCGTGATACCATCATACATACCGTGGTCGCTCAACTGGATCCTCCTCCGCACCTCCTCGTGGTCTTCTTCAACCTCGCCCGGCCGCACCTCTCGGATCCTCTTCAACTTCAACCTCTCGGCCGCGGCTCGCTGCGGCCTGCACCGCGCAATCACCGGTAGCGGGTGCCAATCGACCACGGGAACACGACCACGGTGCTCTTGCGTGCTGTACTTTGTTCTCCATCCGACAAAACAAAACTGAACTCAGTGATGGAATAAATCAAAATGATAGAGTTTTAATAATAAACAAGAATAAATTAGATTTTTATGCGTAAATAAGGCAATTTGAAGTATGACATGACTTTCTAGAACATGAATCCTTAATTTCGACCATTTCTAACTAAGGCGCGACCTACGGTCATTACGGCTCGTACCACTTTGTCACACCCGATTTTACAAGGAAAACCGAATGCATCTCATATGTGCGCCAGATCGACATTACACACATACGATAGACAAAAGAGTGTAATACATAACAATCGTAATCAAAACGTCATGTGAGTTTAATGATACAATATTCATTTATTACACTCGACGGTGGACACGAAGGTCCGAAAACAACGATAACTAAACGAGCAACTTCAGCTTCAACTTCCACGGGCACATGACTGGGATCCGCATGCCTTAGAACTCCTCAAAGTCGCTCAAGATTTCTCACCGATGTTCTCCTCTCGAGCAAAATGAGCACTCTTATGGTTGGAGCTCGGCAAGTGGAAACATGCAAGGCTACCAAGGATAGGCTATGGTTACGGTTAGCATTTTATAAGTTGATCAAATTTTAGTTAACACCTAGTTACTAGATGTAAGTTTATACCAACCCACTTAAGCATTATAAAACATCTTAAACTAAAACCCACAAGATCCACGATTTACATCCATCTTTAAGTTTGATTATCATGTGAGGGTCCAAGCCGCTCTTAACCGTGAGCACTACCGGTGATCGATCGCTTTACACTCTGCAGAGGTTGTACACTTTACCCACACTCGTGTTTTCTATGTTGCCCGGGTTAGCTAGACCCTTAAACACTTCCAAGGTGAGTGGCTAGGGGTCCACTACGAAGCCTTTACAAAGGAAAGAAGAGAAACCAACAACACTGCTGGAATGAGCGGACCATAACCCTCCCTAATGGTCGCACCTTAGCCAAGGTCGCTACCCCAAAAGAACCGGGCTATACCCTTCAACTCCGCCCCTGTGCCCCTCTCGGGAAAGAGCTAGCAGTTAACCCACTCTCCTAATTAATTGGCTAAGCGAGCCATGTGGACTGTGGTTGTACTGTTGTCCTGGATGGTTCTCCATGTTCCGATTATATCTCAAGTTATCTTGTCTTAAGCATAAACACATTTCATAAACAAAACTGAGATATATAACATAGACAAAGCATAACCAAACCCATGTAAAGCAAACTAAGCATTTATCTACCCCAAGCATTTGTTAAACAGGGTTGATCAAGGTAATGAGGTAAAATATCTAGTCAAGTCCTTAACTAGGTGTTTGCCCATCAAGTTTATGCATAGCAGAATAGTAAACTTCGTTTAGCATGCGATGACATAGGTTCAAAAGATAATGCATGGGGAAACCACTTGCCTTCCTCTACGAACTGAGTATCTTCTTCTTCAGACAGGCTCTTCCCGATCGCTCCAACGGGAGCTCGGATTTAAACAGTACGATATCTACGCACAAGCATATACAAACAAACAATAAATAAAACAGTACACCAAACAGTAACAAAAGCTAAAACACGCTGTCTAAAAGATTCTACTCACGAGACGATCATTTCGGTATAAAGAACGCTGAAAACGGAGTTAAAACGAAAGATATGATTAAACAAGTTACGGTGGACCTATCTCGCAAGAGTTCTCATAGGTGGAAGGACCGGCATGTGAAATCAGAAAACTCGGGGCTCTTAATCAAAACCGCGAGCAGCACCGTGGATCTTGGATCCAACGGCCGACGATCGTCGCGGCGTGCGTGGCGGACCGCGCCAGGCGCCGGCACGGGTCCACTGGACCGGCCGTTCAAAACGAAGCGGGTATGCGATCCAGCCGTCCGCGAGATCGAAGGCCTGTGACGCACGCGAAGCGGCGGCGCGACGTCGCCGGAGAGCGGCGCGGCGGCGGGCTCGCCCGGCGTTGGCCACTGGCCTCGTTCCGCCACCATCCCGACCACGAGCAGTGCAAACGATGCGGAGTGCTTGCGCGCGTGGCGGGGTCTATGGGCAATGTGCCTCACCGCGGCCAGACCGAAGAGGGGGAGCGGCCACTCCGGCGAGCTCGTGGGTGCGCTGGCACGAAAGGAAGGGAAAACGGCGGGATTATTGCTCACGGTTCAAAGGAGAAGCGAGCGAGCTCGAAGGTGAAGAAGATTCACGGCGGCGGAGCTTGGCAACGGCGGGTCGGGCAAGGCCCCGGTGTGGTCGAGGCGCGCGGCTCCCACGGGCTCTGGGGACGAGAACCTGCAGCCAATCGAGCTTGATGAGCCTCGTGAACCCAAAGTGAAAGGGAGAAGGGCGGCGAGGTGGTCCTTCACCGGCGGCGACGAATGCACGACGACGGCGGAACCCGAGGGCGGCGGCAGTGAATTGGGGCTCGAGCAAGCGAGTGGGTGTGCTGGGAAGGCAAAGGAGGCGCAGCGCTCGAGTACGTGCTTAAATAGGGCCGAGGAGGAAAGAAGGTGAGGGAGGCGAGCGGGCTCGGGCGGCGGCGCGCCATTGATGGCCGCGCCATCACGGCTCGTGCAAGGAAAGGGGAAACGGCCCCAAATGATCGAGGGCTTAATTGCCTTAATTGGCAAGCCTAGTGAGGAAAAGGAAGGGGAAGAGGCGGGCGCGATCCATGGCTGCAAGCAGTCAGGCAGACAGTGAAGAAGAAAGGAAGGGAGGGAGAGGAGAGTCGACAGTGGGTCATGTCGGCGAGAGCAAAGAAAAGAAAAAGAGAAAGAGAGAGGCGCGCAGAGGAGAGCTAGGTGGTAGACTGGTCAGGTAGAAAGGTGAGAGGGTAAAGTTTTCTTTTTTTTTTCTTTTTCAAACTTCTTTTTAAAACCACTTTTCTTTTCAAATTCAAATCAAACTCTTTCAAACTTTTTTTTCTCAAAAATTTTATAAACTTTTTTTAGAAACTACACAAGCAACTAAAACCATGCAACCAGATGATGCACAATCACTTGTTGTCTCTATGTTTATTAAATTATGTTTAATATTTTAGAGCTCAATTTTAAATGGCAATTTAAATTCTTTTAATCCTTAAAACTATTTTAAGTTGCTAGGTGATTTTAGTGATGGAATTTTTAGGGTGTCACACCTGCATCTTTCTCTTTAAAATGGTATGGTCGCTTTGGTTCGAACTAATTTTTGGTTCGAATTTTCCATTTATGTTAATGGTTTACCAAGAACCAATGATATTACAAATGGGCTAAAGTAGTTCTTGTAATTTCTTTGACTATTAATTCACGGATAACCGACGAGGACTATAGACACGGGCCACAAGATGAAGAAGAGGGTTATGACACCGGTGCACAACAAGACCGGTGGGTGGGGCTCGGTGCAAGGCGAGCGCCAAGGACATCCATAAAGTGGCCAAGTGACACAATGATAGTCACTGAGGTCGACATAGTGGGGATGCCAGTACCATTGACTCAAAAGTGCAGGTTCAGGGCGCTTGCGGGGCTTGTTGCTAGACAAAAGATACCTTTGCACTTGCCAGAAATCAAAGAACTAAGCAATGATGAAAAGTGGAACTTGTTTGATAAGCATGTGCAGAAACACTTGAAGTTCCAGGAAGACGCGAAACCGCAGGCATTCAAGCTTTTCTGGAAGACAGCAGCCAAGACATGGAGACAATTCAGATTTCAGCTTAGGCGAGATTTTATCAGAAAAGGACTTGAGCCATTTACAAGGCACCCGTTTATTGTCCCGAAATAGTGGAACGAGTTCATGAAACAGGAGGAAACCGAGGAAGCCTCATCTGCTAGTGTCAAGTTCAAAGAACTCGGCCGAACACAAGCGAGTACTGATGGGTCCAAATTGGTTATCGTGAAACTAGAACAATGGGAGGAAGAGGACAGACAATTAGCTACAACTGGTATCCCCAACCCATATGACGCCTACCCTGACGATCGTTCCAAGAATTGGCTACGAGGCAAGGAGTAAGCTAGTGATTAAAGACCGTGTTACCGTGATAGTGTTCAACAACAAAGAGGTAGAAAAATTGGCTGTGGACATCAAGGAGAAGATTCCATGTGCGTAATCTTGAGAATGGCGAGGCAGAGGGAGTATGATGTGCTAAGTCGGTGCTTGGGCCGCCTCAACAACCAGTCGTGTCCGTGGTGTGTCCATACTGTGGTGGAAGTATGCATGGCCTCAGCACGTCGAGATGTACAGGAAGAGGAAGAAGACCGACACATCAGTTGATATGGAAAAGATAAATGAACAAATCAAGCAAGAACTAGTGGCAGAGATGCAGATGCAGAGGTGTTGTCACCGGATGGTGTTGTCACCGGCGTCAATCGCAAGAAGCCCTTCACCCGCCACACCGAAGAGCAGTGCGTCGCAGATAATGTAGGTTTGATCGATGGCACTGCGGAGTTGGCGGCGGAGTTGGTGACGATCGTACACGAAGACCTCATAGGCATGTTGGATCGAACCCACACGCGGGCCTATGGATCACGTGGAGGGTCTTCAATGTGAGGCTGCAATTGGTCTTGTTCATCCGGAGGAGACTACGCTACAAACAAAGTCCGATTCATGAAGACCGTATGTTGTGGTTGAAGTGCTCACTTGTATATACTATCTTTTGCGGATGAACTGCTGGAATACCCTCCTAATGATGAGGTGATGAAACTCGGACAAGTCAAGGGATGAGATGTTACGGAGAAGGTGTCGGATTGACATCAAAGGAGCACCAACATGTAAATCTCGTTTATAGGCTACGGTACAGATTCCTTGTAGTTCACATAGTGCATGTGTCCCTTCCTCACATGGTTCCCACATTCTCCCCTCCTCCTCCTCAATCCCCACATCTGCAAGACGTTCCATTGAACTCCTCCTCGTCTGAAAAACTTGCATCCCCACCTCCTCGTCATCCCGAAAACACGGAAAAACTTGCATCCTCACACAAGATACACCAAATATTCCATCCACACCTACTACTAGTCCCGAAAAAAGCAGAAAAACTTGCATCCCCACATCCGCAAGAGACACCAAATATTCCATCCCCACCACCACGCCCACCACCACCTCCTCCTCCTCCTCCTCCTCCTCCTCCTCCTTCTCCTCCTCATGAAACAACAAAACCTACACCCCCAAACGAAAGTGCTCAAAACAATCATGCCAAAGCGGTACATCCGGGCCTAATACCTCGTAATAGGTCCTAGTGAGACACCACCCAGTCAACGAGTGATGTGTTGGTCGGTGTGATCAATCTGTGACATTTCGAATAAAGCTTTAGGTACATCTGGGCCCAATACCTCTGTAATAGCTCCTGGTGAGACACCACTAGGCTAGAAAGCCCTTGAGAAACCTTCAGCCATTTCAAATCAGCAAGGAAAGAAACTTGCCGAAAATAAAATCTCTACACCACGTACAGCAGGCAAGAAATCCCTTGAGAAACCTTCAGCCATTTTAAAGCTGCAAGAAGAGAAACTTGCCAAAAATAAAAGCTCTACACCACCTACAGCAAGCAAGCCCTTAAGAAACCTTCTTCACCATTTCAAAGCAGCAGAAAAGGAAATTGTCAGAAATAAAACCTCTAAGAGGCCTACTAGAAAGCGATATAAGAGAAACACCAAGAAGAATCCTTGATATATGACTAACCCAAAACGATCTGAGAGAAACACCGAGAAGAATCCTTGGGCTATGGTAATCCAAATTACAAATTGAAAGAGCCTTCTCTGATGGTGATCTCAAAAGGCTGCTCCTTGTACCGAAGCTCCACACATTCTACATGCACGTGGTAAGTCAGATGATGATTCTGACATTATGGTCGCACTTCGGCCCGGGACCGCATGGCCTCGAGAAATGAATCGTCAAAGCAGACTCCGGAGCTACACCCAACTCAGTGATTTGTACGATCTCTTCAACTTGGATGCTTTGGATCTAACACTTCTCCGCTGCTTCATCCTGTAAGTTGCTTGAAAATTTAATCTGCTTCTCACTAATCATTCTCTATCGAAATGTGCTTTTTGCCTCACATCATCTTTACCATGTATTTTACCTCCTTACACTTTGTTTTTTCTTACTAATAGGAATGTGACTGTAGAAGTTGAGAAGACGGGCGCTGCAGTTGGCTTCCTTGATCCTGAATGTCTTTGCTCGACAACGTTGAATAGCACGGATAACACTCTTGCTTTCTCTGTGTCCTATATGTGCAATGCCTTCAAACTATATGCTAAAAAGAATTTGATGCTTACCGCTTATCTCAAGACGAACCTTTGGATTGCGGTGGCGATCGTGTCAAGCGAAGGTCTACTATCTTGATTCATTGAAGACAATTAACTGCATCGACCCTTTCGAGCGAATCATTAATGAGTAAGTTATTTCTTTCTTAACATGCGGACGTTCCTCAACAAACTGTGCAGAGTGTATTAATTAATAGTGCCCTAACAATTGTTGCATGTTTCGTTGTAGGGGTTGGGAACGTTACTGTCGCGATAAGAAGTTGCGCCTTGGCACCTTGGAACACGTCAAAGATGTTAAGGTACATACCACTTATTTCCTTCCTGTGGAAGCTAGTACTAAAACTTGAGTTTATTTCTTCTCGATCACCACTATTTTTCTTTGTACATTTATTGCAGTGCCACCAACAACCTACTGGATCCAAACTCTACGGCTTCTATTGTGCCTATCACATGCTTAAATTAAAAGATAGCGGCCCACATATGGAGGTACTTTCTTGGGATCTTCATTTGTAAAATCTGCAACTGAGCACAGTTCTTGCTTATTAGCACTGCACATGTTTGGTAACCACCTATATATGTGTGTTGATTGGTGACATTGTTATATCCAGAGATTAGGGCTAGATGAGCATCCTCTCGACAAATCATTGCTGGTCAATGTTCGTGAAAGAATTGCCACATTCCTCATGTAACAGGTGATCACAGCCGGAGGAAAATTTCATGCTGATGAAACTGTGTGGGCTCAGATTATGCATGGTGACTAGGAAATTTTTGCATTCCTCCTTGTCCATGAATTTTTGTGATATTGTTGCATTCCTCCTTGTGAGATGATGATGCTGAATTTTGTCATATGATGCATGTGAATTATGTGGATTTCTGTGAATTTGGATGCTGGATCTAATTTCTGTGAATTTAGTCATATCCTGGTGGTTCCGAGGATGCACGGCAAGCAGCAGATTCATGTAGGGGTGGCCTACGTATCTGTAACGGACGTTAATTAAAGCTCGTTACAAACATCGATCAACGAGTAATGTGCTTCAATTGGAACACCCGTTACAAACATGTCAACAATGTAACGGGCACCGTAAAGCCCGTTACCAAGATCGACCGTGGGCCCCGAACTTGGCCCGTTTCGCCGAGACATCGGAGACGCAGGTTCACCGCACGCGTCTCCGATATTGATTTCACAGTAACGGGCTCTGTTTTGGTGCCCGTTACCAAAGTTCCCTGTGGGCCCGAGAAATATCATTTTCACGTGACGGTGACTAGTTGTGGTAACGGTTGTTGTTTGATGCCCGTTACGAATCCTAGTTGCGCCGAGACGCAGCGTGAAATAGGACGCGTCTCATTTTCGTCGAGACATCGGAGACGCAGTTTCATAAAACGCGTCTCTGATGTTGAGTTACTGTAACGGGTTTTGTTTTGGTGCCCGTTACTAAAGTTCTCTGTGGGCCCAGAGAAACAGTCATTTCACGTGACCGGTGGTTAGTTGTGGTAACGGTCGTTGTTTCATGCCCGTTACGAATATGTGTTATCCCTTTCTTGGCTCATTTGTAACACTTGATTGGTAACCAAAGTGAATTTTTCACGTAGTGTGAAATTACAATGACACTGACATAGTAAGTTGAATAGTAATGGTGTTCTTCGAAACATGAAAATTAATGGCTTGGATCCAATTAAACTTTTTTTCAAAAGCGATGCTGCGTTTGCGTGCGAGTACAGGCACATACCTACGGAGTAAACAGTAAACAAGTCTGCATCGGGCCACCACGCGCACCGCGCTCCGCACCCGCACGTGCACATGATACATTCATTTTTTTTTGGACACGGCATGACACGTTCAGTTGCACGTGAGAATTATTGTTGCAGTTGCAGCTGCTCCCTTCATCCCAAATTATTACATGTCATTTTAATTTTTTAAAATACATTTTTTATTATGCACCTGAATATATATTTATGTTTGGATACATAATATTTAGAAAAACTAAAAGCCTAAAATAATAAGTAATTTGAAAAATACTGTTGAGACTTGGGAGCATCAAAGTTACATGTACCTGAGTCGGAGGTAATATAATAATTAGTAGGTATTTGGATCTTTTGTCTCGAAGGATTCAAACACACAAGCGACTAAATGGGTGTAAAAGTGAGTGCTCGACCGTTTAGTTTGCAAAATTTTTTCCAACTACTCATCACATCAATCTTCTGACACTAATTAGGTAACGTGGATTGAGGACAAGGCTCATTCCATAACCCCAGTTTAAATGGCGAGACAAATCTAATGAGCCTAATTATGTCATGATTAGACAACGTTATGCTACAATACACAATCTCTAATGACAAATAAATTAGACTTAATGGATTCGTCTCGTGATTTCCAGTCCATCCATGTAATTAGTTTTGTAATTAGTCTACGCTTATTGCATGTCGTACGGACATCCGAGAGCCCACCAGCAGGGTGGCCCAAGCCCATACAAATCTCGTCGAAAATCCGCTAGTGAACTCGATGCACCCGTCATCATCAAGCCCACCGTCGTTTCAAGTAAGGCGACACCTTCAACTTCGGCTCATAGGTGCACGCCATGCGGTCGGATCCTTCCAACACCACTATTGACGGTGTATTTTGGTACACCAAACATGTTCGTTACACTTTGGTTTGAGCTTGATTATGAAGCTAACCCGCCACTAGGCACACTAATGATATAACAAGTTCATCTTTGTATGTGCATTTGGAAGTGTTATGTTTTTCAGGAAAACATGGACAAAGAGGATGGAGTCACAACAAGTTCAAAGGAGCAAATGAGGAGCCCCGTTCGTGTTAAGTGCATGATGAAATCACTCCCAAAGGTGGCAAGAACCAAAGTGTTACAAAGGAACATCCCCGAGGATTGAGCGTAAAGACCGAACTTCATGCGAGAAGACCCTCTATCTTGGACGCGGGGATGACGTCGTCAAATTGATGCAATTGGAGGGGGCAAAGTGCAAAATGGTAAGAGGATCCACGGGAGCGAAGGGGCGACCGAACCGAACCGGGCCGGGATGGGCCTGGGCCGGTCGGCCAAGGCCGGCCGGCCTGGCCCATTCCTGTGTCGGTTCGGGCCCCCTTTCTTGAGCGTGAAGAAGATGCAAGCCTAAAGCCGTGGAGGCGCCGCCATTCGCAGAGAGAGAGAGCCATTCCCGAGAGGCCGTCCGGAAGCTAGAGAGGAAGGAGAGGAGTGAGATCATTCGTGAGAAGGATCGCTCTACTCGAAGGAAGCAACCACAAGTGAAAGAGGACGTCGAGGCCCTGCCAAGACACCCCTGGAGGAGAAGGAAGACACCGTCGGAAGCGTCACTATGATCAACGGTGCTATACCTAGCACCTTGATGGGGTAATCTTCTCATTTGTCCATGGGTTGCAATCGATCTTGAGATGTAATCGCAACTTTTATGGTTTCAATCTATCATCTAGTGTTGAAGATGCTTTCATGTTTAAGGTTAGCTACCATGCCATGTTGGGAGTATAGATCTCACTTCTCCCTTCAACCCTTCAATATGTCATGATCATCATAGGTCTAGTCACGAATACCTCCGCGTAGTGACAGTACGGGGGGAGGGAAAGGGCGAAACCATGGTCACAACCCCCGGTAGATTAGATCGGTTTTCATATCTCTAAGCGGTTGCATGTTCAATATCGTAGACCCTTGGGCAAGTGTCTTTTATATATCTTGTGAGTTTAATCGCTCTCTCTAGTATAGTGTAGTAGTTCTCTAGATTAACCGTAGTTTAGGGTTTGATTAAGTTAGTTAGTAGTGCTAGATCAAACGCTTGTAATCCCCTTGCTCCGCGGATTGATAAGAACATAGGGAATCCCCGTGGTGAAAAAGGTGTAGGTCCGTACGCTTGCGGATCGTAGGTGTTACATTCCTGCATTCTCTGATTCTCTCCATCCAAGCTATTCCAAAAAAATGGTATGTCAGTAATTAAATAAGATGCGCAATTAATTGACACAAGAACCAACTCTACCAAGGCACCTAATTACTATACCTCTAGGGACATCACCTCCTTTTCAATCTTTTCTTTAATCTTCATAAACCTGTACCAAAGCAAGCAAGCACTCACTTCAACCGAATAAATGCAATCCTTTGCGTAGGAAGCATGCTGTCAGCTTCCATTATCTGTAAGTTCTCTTAGCATTTTGAGAGAAAAATTAAGATCCTGGGAAAAAGTACATCGTGATAGATATAATTGCACTAAGCTCTTGAAAATATTTCTCTGTGATATAGCATGTCCATAACAAAAATCACAGACAATACTCCCAATACGAATATTGGTGCAACACCATGAGAAAGTTTCCTTGCAATTTGCCTTACCGGCAGTTTATCATCAAACACCTAGGAGACATTGAGAGGTCAGGACCATCTAGGTAATTGCCTTGACGCAGCAGGCCATTAGATTCGCAAGCAAACTCACATTCACAATGGAAAACGGAACAAAAGGCAAATATAAAAAACAAATGTCACATAAATCATGCCTAGCCGCCTAGGATTAATGTGCAAAGGAAGGAGTGGGAGGAGAAGGTACCTCTACCAGGTGCTTGCTGGACAGAGATGCAGGACCGATCAATGGATGGCGACGATGCAAGGGTGCTGCTGATTAAATTCGCAGCGGCCGGCGGCCTCCATTGCGATCTACCTCCTGCAGCCCCACCACCTAGGAGCATTGGCTCCACCTGTTGCCCAGAAATTACTGAAGAGAGATGCACTATTGCACTGTCACTCAAACCCTAGCAAAAACAACAAGCAAAGGGGATGAACTGATGAAGCGCACCTGTATCTCGTAATATTTGACGCGAGAAAATTGCAGTTTTGGGTCTCCAAACATCGCGCTTCGCAGTTTTGCCATTACTAACGTCGTCTTCGTAAAAATGGGTCTTGAAATGTTGGCCTCTTGCAAACCATACCCTCATACGTATTTTCCCTCTTTTCTAATCAAAATAAGTGTATTTGTAATCTTAAAGGATTTTTCTGCCCCTAAATTCTTCTTTTCTCAACCGATGGATGTTGCACGATTCGTCCAGGCCGCTTCGCATTCTTCCTCCGTGCACGGTTCTGAGGAACCCTAGAGGCGTTGGTTGGCCATGGAAGACGACGACGCGCAGCCAACCTCCGCGCAGCGCGGCCAGGCCCTACCGGCGCGACCCAGGGCGCCTCGGTGCCGCATCTCCCCAACGGCCAGGGCCCCTCCGTGCCGCTTGCCGCCGCCTACCAGGGCACCTCGGCTCCGCATCTCCCCGACGGCGAGGACCCCTCCATGCCTCTCGTCGCCGCTCGACCCCCACGGCCAGGGCGTGACCACGGCGGCTGTCCAGCCGACCAGGGCCGGCGACCTGCAGGCCAGCGAGCCTGCAGCCACGGTCGGCCACCTGCAGGCTTGCCAGCAAGCCAGGGCCGGCGGCGGCATGGAGACCGGCCAGCCAAGGGCAGCAGCCTGGAGGCTAGCGTGCGTCTCCTTCCAAGCAATGGAGGCCGGCCAGCCAAGGGCAGCAGCCTGGAGGCCAGCGTGCGTCTCCTTCCGAGCAATGGAGGCCGGCCAACAACTAGAGACAGAAGAGTCTTTTCAAGTTACAAATACACTTAATTTGATTAGAAAAGAGGGGAAACACGTATAAGGGTATGATTTGCAAGAGGCCAACGTTTCGAGACCCATTTTTACGAAGACGACTTTAGAAATGGCAAAACTGCGAAGCGTGTTTTTTCTCGTCCATTGGCATTGAAGAAGCCGAAACGAGCACAAGGCATGGCGGCAATGGCACACTGGCCGGCCCTTGTGCCGATTCAGGTCGACGGCGCTTGTTCGCGGTGGCGGACCTAGGTCCGCCGCGGTCGGATTTGTTGTCGGCCACCGTTCCTCACCCGCCACCACAGTACAGGGAAGAGGCATGTGCATGACGAATACGCGATTCGTCGTCGCCGTGGAGACGCGGTAGAGCACGGCGTCGAAGCGGTCGGTGGACGCGTTGGACGAGGACATGAGCATGGCTTGCGAGGACCGAGGAGTCGTCGTCGGTGAGGCGCGCTCTCCAGCTTCCCCTCCACGGGCTCGTCGGCCGGCCAAGCACGGCGCTCCTGCCAGTCCACTCTCCTCAGATCCCACCATGCCGCCACCAGAGGCCACCACGCGGATGGCAATGGAAGCGGAGGCGGATTATTAGGGTGCGATGAGGGAAATTAAAGGATGGAAGGAACCGGCGGCTGAAGGCTGATTCTCCTCTTCCCTCTCCACGGTGCCGCGGAGCGGGAGGATTTGGTGGCGGCGGCGACGCGGGGAGGACCCGCGGCGGCCACACCTTTCCGCCCCAGGGGCACCATGCCATTTGACATTTTCCCCTTCTTCTCCGGTGCGGTGGTGGACGATGGTGGTGGCTCCCCTGCTCTGGCGGCTCCGCGGGCGGCGAGCAAGTGCAACGAGCGCCCGGGCAAAGGAGAAGGCGGCGGCTCGCCGGCGCCCGCGCGGAGGGAGTCAGGGAGGTAGGGATGGGAATTGGGGAGCCAGAATGGAAAGGAAAGAAAAATCGATGGTGGCGCGATTTGCGGGCGTGGTGATGGGGGCGCAATTTGCAGGTGTGACTGCCACTGCACGCCAGTGGTAGAAAGCCAGTGGAAAAACAATGACAACGACGAAAATTACACTGTGATGCCCCCCACCCAAATCGCCGCGCAGCGCCAGGATTTTTTTGGTAGGGTTCAACGCTATTTGGAAGGTTTTGTGTGGGATTTGGTGAGATTTAGTGGGATTTTTTCTGACCGGTGGGACCTCTTGTGAGGGGTAAGGGTAGATTTTCAGGTGGGAGCTATTTTCAAAAGAACTCGTTCTTTACAGTACAAAGAAGATATATGTCTCTACACGGAAGGTGAGTGTGAAGTAAATCTTGACTCGCATGTAATACTTCTTCCGTTTCAAATTATAAATTGTTTAACTTTTTAAACTCAAAGTTTGACGGCATGAGTCACCGGTCTTCGAAACCCTGCTGGTGGTCTCCACAGACATACCGCTGCCATCAAGAGACCACAGGCATATATGGACCGCCCGTGTGAGATAGAACAGTACTATATTTTTTTCCTTCTCTCTTATCGTTCTCTTTCTCGTCTCCATGACACAAAGCATCTAATAACAAATGGTGACCAGGTCCAAGTGTCCCACGAATCAATATACAAAGCATCATAACTTGCCCAAGAATCGAAGAACTAAGCCATGGTTCACTATATAAACTTAATATTTTTACACATGCATGGCACACTTGATATAAACTTGTGGCAAACAACTTCCACCATTCATCAGCTACACTTGCTGACATCTTACATATGAGTTGAACGACACCGTGGGCAAGGACAAGGCTCCACAACAGTCAGCTTAGCAGTAGCCGGGACAATATCCTCAATGTACCTCCTTATAGCCACCACTGCTCTGGAGGCTTCCTCCAGCACAGCCTTTGTAATCGGACAGCACGTTTTATCCCGACAATCACTATTATTTTCATCTGAACACCTACTAGAACCATCAAAGGTGTTCAACGTCAGTCGCTCCAGTGAGGTTGCGCTCTTGATAATGCAACATGTTAGCTCAACCAAGGTCTTGGCAGATTTGAATCCTGCGATCTCCACACTCTTCAACTTGAGGTGTTCATCAGGCACCTGCCTAAAATGTAAAGAGCCTTCAAAAACCGATTCATACTCCGCACGTTCCTGGTATACCTAAAGAGATGAAACCAGGAAATCACATCATTAGGCGTACCCAAAATGAATGACCACATATCCAAAATGAATAATTGACTTACATTCAAGTGCCAAGTCTCCAAGGACGGGCAAGCATCCAAGAAAGAAATCAGAGAAAGGTAATTGTAGGATGAGGAGCAATCTGACCCTCTACACATATAAATGGCTAGGTGCTTGAGGTTGAGGAATTTGGTGGGCAGCATTATTGGTGTATCCATCTGCACATCAAATTTCTTGCTCAGGTAATTAATAATTAAACATCAGCGCAACAAGGTGTATATGAGTATTGACGTATACCTCAGAGATCGAACTTAAACGAAGAAACTCGAGATTTGGCATAATGGATGGAAGCTTAGCGCAACCATTGCAGACGGCGTTTGCACGGATTAAGGAAAAGATCTTCATCATTTGCCACGCTTCAAGCGAGAGTCTTGTATCTTTTCCGACAAAAAGAAACCTAGAGAGATTCGGTGCTTTGTTCTCTATAGCTTGCACATTCCAACATCCAGAAACCACCAGGTAGCTAAGCTGCTTCAGCATCGGAGGTATCTTAAGCAGAATTATCTCCTGGCAATCACTGAGGTCTAAATGCTTCAAAGCAGGGGAGTTGGAAAGAAAGCACTCCAATTCCTCCCCTGTAATATGCACATCCCACAGCTTCAGTGTTGTTAGGCTTCTCAAGGTGCCAAGTTCATCAGGCATGGGACGGAAGGTGCAGTTGGTAAGATGAAGAGACCGGACTGAATTTCTAACCCCATCAGACAAAAGTGAGCATGGGAAGTTGTACTGCTCATATAGGCAAAGTGTAAGCTCTTCAATCCCTGGTGTAACAGCAACTTGGAGCCAACCATCAATGTAAGGAAAGCAATTCGTTTCACGCCACAAATTAAGAGACAATGTCTTGAAGCCAATGCCCGAGTGGTTCCTCAGAATGTTGTCAGCTCTACACTTAAATTTTTCTCTATCCATCTTTAAGCGAAGTGTTTCTGGGTTCAAATCGAGTTTGGGATAACATCTCCAGGAACTTAGAAAGGCATGAGAAAGGCAAGCAGCACGAGCAGCAGCATCCAGTGGCATCAGAGAGTGTATATGGTGCCATATATCCTGCGTGCATGGGACAAAATTTCAAATTTGAAGCCAAAGGAAATTTCAGTGGAATTACATGGAGTACCATACTACCCTATATAGGTAGCTCTCTAGGTACATGTTTGCACTTTGCACAACAGCACGACGAGGATCTAGCGCTGAATTTCATATGTAAATGGCACAACTGAATGTAACAGCAGCAGGTAATTAAGCTTAGCATTATTGCATAGGGAAGTTTTTACTCAACAGCATTACCAGTAGCTTTCTTACCCTTTAACTTGGTTAGTGGTTGACTTTACTTAGCCTTTTAAAGATTCTAAGGCTTAGTTTAGCCTTTTACTCCCTCCTTTTCTATTTATAAAGGTAGCGGACGACATGATCTTCAAAATTAGACTTTGACCATTTATTTCTCTTATATTATATTTTTTATGGTTATAAACATATAATCATTAGAAAGTATATTTGATGACAAATCCAACCATATCAAATTTACACTACAAAAATAAAAACTTGATATGTAAATTATTGATCAAAAATCGTAAAGTTTGAATCTAATTTGCGTGCGCGCCTTATAAAAAGAAAAGGAGGGAGTAGTATGTATTGGGTTTCTGATTTCTGACAAGGAAAAAAAGACACTAATGGCCAGCAACTAAGCACTGATCAACTAATACCGTATTACTATGACATCTGCATAGGAGGATGTTTAATTGTACAGGAGAAGACTTTGGTGCCATTTACCTCAGGAAGGTCTGGAACCGATGTTTCTCCTTGTTGGGATTGGGAATCGCCATCGCCAACTCGTTGACAGGGCAAGGGGATTTCACCAACTGATCCACCATCTGCAACCCAACAGAACAAGCACAGTTACGATCGATAGATCTTTACATGGCAACAACTCATAGAAATATTGGTGACATTAGTCTAGATGAATCTGCAAGCGAATCAGAGACAACTCACTCCGGGCTAGGGCTTGCCGAGGCCTCTTCTGCTCGCCGTGCATTGACATGGTTCGGTGTTTCCGCTTCTTGGCATCACCGTTCATCTTTCTCGATCTCGTGTCTGCATCGCTTTGGCTTTATCAACCAACAGTCAGTATTTTCTCTCGAAACTAGTAACCAGCCACCAACAGGCTGTCTATGTATATGCAGCAGCTTCCGGGTCCGATTTTGAACTCAACTCTGAGATTGGAATCCGACGAGGCGCCGGCGACCAGCTCGACGAGCTCGACCCCACGAGGCAGGATCCTCTTCGTCTCCCCGTTACAGGAATTCCGTCTCATGGCTGCACGCAACAACTATCCATAGCCCATTGGGCTGGTTGAAAGAGTTCAGGTGCTAGTCCGAAAATACTGCCCTTATGGGAATGCCGGCCTTTTCTCCGCTCAAAATTAAGAAAAAAAATGTCATAAATCGGCTCAAAAACAAACGGCTGAAAGGGTTCAGGTGCTAGTTCGAATACTGGCCTTGGAATGCCGGCCTTTTCGCTCAAAATTAAGGAAAAAAGGTTATAATAAATCGCTCAAAACAAACGCGGTGAGCAGGTCCAAGTGTCCGCGATTCAAGATACAAAGCATCATAACTTGCCTAATAAGAGCAACTCCAACAGACTCTGTAAAATGATCTCGCTAGCTAAAATTTTAGAAAAATCTCAAAAACTATCATCCAACAGACTAGCTATACTGATTCCCTCGCTAAACAACTCGCAATATCCCGCACCTCACTCGTTATCTTTGGACGCAGTCTAGCCAAACTTCCCGGATTCCCCACCATCCCGCCATCCCTCCTCTTCTCGCGTGGCGGAATGACGCGCCACCGCTGGCGAAATTGATAGCGGCGGCGAATCGTCGCCAAGGCCGTCTTTGGAGGCTGCGGAAGGAATCCGCGGGAGAGGCCCTAGTGCAGCGGCGCCGCCCGCCGCCATGGAAACACGGAGCGGGAGTAGGCATAATCAACGGCGGCGGAAAGGAGAAGGGAGCACGAGCGGCGGAGGAGGAGGGCAGCGGCGTGGGAACCAAGGAGGTCACTGCGCGGGAGGTCGCGCCACTTGCTGCGCAGAGTGGGGAACTCCAGCTGTCTTTCCACCTTCCTACTCTTCCACCTCTCCCCAACGCAACGCTGCCGCCAGCCGCGTGGAGCTCGGATCTTGCGACGCCGCGCAATCCATGCTGGAAGCCGACAAGATTGGGCTCGCGTCGGGCGGTGCCCGCGCCGTCGCTTGTCCGAGTGGTGGTCCCGCCGGACCGGCGGACGAGGCAGGAGGAGGAGAGGGGAGGAGGCGAGCGAGTGAGTAGGAGGGCGGATGTGGGAAAAGGATAGGATAAAGTGGAAGGTAGAAAATGACAACGGGCCCCGTCGGGTAATTTGAATATGGATAGTTAGAAGATTTAGAGAGGCTGTTGGTTTATCTTCTAGTTATGAAGTTTTTTATTTTTTTACAAACCTCACAAAACTCTAAATTTAGCTAAGATTATACCTAGTCTCTTGGAGTTGCTCTAATAATCTAAGAACTATATCGTGTGTCGATCGATTTGAGCTGAGGAAGGTTCGCCCTCACAAAACTCTAAATTTAGCTAAGATTATACCTAGTCTCTTGGAGTTGCTCTAATAATCTAAGAACTATATCGTGTGTCGATCGATTTGAGCTGCAAGGAAGGTTCGCAATACCTTTTGTCAACAGCCTTGGGCAAATAAAAAACCAAGGTGGCATCGTTAGGCCCACAATGCAAGCTGCCTCTACAACTCAGCTTACACACATGGCATCTTGCTCGGAATAAGTGTTCGGGACAGGAGAAGTAGTCCAGAAATTCACACGAAAATGCAGATCGACGTGTTTGTGTTTCTCTGGCCACGCCGCCGGGCAACATGCCCCTTTGCTGCACAAATATGGGTATCCCTTTGGCTTCGACAATCGACACACAAGCAGCTGCAGCTCCTCCCATCCGTCGCCACCCTTTTGACTGTTCCCGTCCGACAACAACTCCGAGTAAGCACTACGGGTAATCGGGTATACTTACGATCTGCTTGTACTCCAGTCCGGCCGCGGCACTGTCACAACCGGTGAGTCACACCGCTGCCTTTCTCTCTTCCACGCTGTTCTGGTTGCTGCGAGTGTCCTGTGCGTCCACCATTTGGGGGCAAGCAGCAAAGCTGGCTTGCGTCCAAACACTAAGTAGAGATGGGGTTTTGCGTCACTTTAGTCGACCAACTTTGGAGTCGGACCAAAGGGTTTCACGACGTGATCTCAATGGGTGTGGGCCGCAGTCCCAGTTGGTCGACTAAAGGGGCTCGTCGAAACAACGACAGGGACCACTACAGTACCCACAGTGGTAGCAGCACCCTTCCGCTGTTTCAAAAACTATCTATAGTATAGTATTTCCGTTGCTGGGCTGATTTTTTTATCTAAATTCTGGGCCCAGCTTACTATCTATAGTATTTTAACAACTAAATCCCACTAACAAAAAACTGACGCACATGAACTATTTAGTCCGAATACATTGGAGCTGCCCTAATGGGAACAAAAGGCAGTCTTTTCTCCGCTCAAAAATAAAAAAGGTTATTGATCGGCTCGAGAAAACAAATGGTACGGTAATTCAAGATACAAAGCATCATCGAATTTTCCAAATAATCCAAGAACTAAACCACGGTTCATTAAGATAAAATTAAGACTATTACACATGCATGGCACACTTGAGATCAAATTGTGACAAGCAACTTCCACCATCCATCAGTTACACTTGCTAACATCTGCCGGATGAGTTGAACGACACCGTGGGCAAGGGCAAGGCTCCACAACAGTTAGCTTCGCAGTAGCTGGGACAATATCTTCAATGTACCTTCTTATAGCCACCACGGCTCTGGAGGCTTCCTCTAGCTTAGCCTTTGTAATCGGACAGCACATTTCAAACTGACAATCACTATTATTTTCATCTGAACACCTACTAGAACCATCAAAGGTGTTCAACGTAAGTCGCTCCAGTGAGGTTGCGCTCTTGACAATGCAACATGTTAGCTCAACCAAGATCTTGGCAGATTTGAATCCTGTGATCTCCACACTCTTCAGCTTGAGGTGTTCAGGCAGCTGCCTCAAATGTATTGAGCCTTCAAAAACTGATTCATAGTCTGCATGATCCTTGTATACCTGAAGAGATGAAACCAGGAAATCGCATCATTGGGCGTACCCAAAATGAATGACCACATATACCCGAAATGAATAACTTACATTCAGGTGCCATGTCTCCAAGGACGGGCAAGCATTCAAGAAAGAAATCAGAGAAAGGTAATTGTAGGGTGAGGAGGAACATGACCCTCCACACATCTGAATGGCTAGGTGCTTGAGGTTGAGGAATTTGGTGGGAAGAATTATTTGTGTATCCACCTGCACATCAAATATGTCATGCTCAGATTAATTAAATATCAGCGCAGCAAGGTATATGCCTATTGACGTATGGATCTATCACTACTGATCTGCCGTATCGTATACCTCATAGGTCGAAATTAAATGAAGAGTCTCGAGATTTGGCATAATAGACGGAAGCTTAGCGCAACCATTGCAGACAGCGTTTGCATGCATCAAGAAAAAGACCTTCATCATTTGCCATGCCTCTCCAAGCGAGAGTGTTGTCTCTTTTCCGACAAGAACAAACCTGGAGAGATTTGGTGCTTTGTTCTCTATAGCTTGCACATTCCAACATTCAGAAACCACCAGGTAGCTAAGCTGCTTCAGCAACGGAGGTATCTTAAGAAAAATTATCTCCTTGCAATTACTGAGGTCTAAATGCTTCAAAGCAAGGGAGTTGGAAAGAAAGCACTCCAATTCCTCCCCTGTAATATGCACATCCCACAGCTTCAGTGTTGTTAGGCTTCTCAAGGTGCCAAGTTCATCAGGCATGGGACGGAAGGTGCAGTTGATAAGATGAAGAGACCGGACTGAATTTCTAACCCCATCAGACAAAACTGAGCATGGGAACTTGTACTGCCCATACAGATAAAGTGTAAGCTCTTCAATCCCTGGTGTAACAGCAACTTGGAGCCAACCATCGATGTACGGAAAGCAGCTCCTTTCACACCACAAATTAAGATTCAATGTCTTGACGCCAATGCCCGAGTGGTTCCTCAGAATGCCGTCAACTCTCTACACCTAAACTTTTCTCCATCCATCTTTGAGCAGAGCGTGTCCTGGTTCAAATCGAGTTTGGGATAACATCTCCAGGAACGTAGAAAGGCGTGAGAAAGACAAGCAGCACGAGCAGCAGCATCCATTGGCATCAAAGAATGTATATGACACCAGATGTCCTGCGTGTACAAGCATGCATGGGACAAGATTTCAACTTCAAAGCCAAATGAATTTTCACCAAGGGGGGAAAGAAAAACAGTGGAACCACATGGCATGGAGTACTGTGTACCCTATGTAGTTCTCTACATGATTGCACAACAGCTTGAGCAGCGCTGTATTTCATATGTAAATGGCACAATTTAAATGAATGTAACAGTAACAGGTAATAATCTTAGCTAGCATTGCATAGGGAAGTTAATTTTTACCCAAACAGTATTACCAGTGGCTTTCTTTTCCTTTAACTTGGTTAGTGGTTGGCTTAGTTTAGCCTTTTACTAATGGCCAGAACTGATCAACTAAACTACTACTCCTATGATGTCTACCAGAATGCACAGGAAGATAGACGATGTTTAATTGTACAGTAGATCAATGGTTGCAGAAATTAACTTTCCCAGAATCAATTAGCGTGGCTAGCTAGTCTCGTCGATTAAATTAATATAAGATTGTAATCAACTAAGCTCGCTCGATCACATATATCAGATCAGAATCATTTTAATTTGATGGCATATATACCTCAGGAAGGGACGGAACCGAGGATGATGTTTCTCCATGTTGGGAATCGCTATCACCATCAACTCGTTGAGTCTTACTCCGGGCTAGGGTTTGCCGATGCCTCTCCTGCTCGCCCTGCATCGCCATGGTTCGGTGTTTCCGCTTCCTGCTCGCCCTGCATCGCCGCATCGCGTCCGATGTTTCCGCTTCCTGAGATCGCCATGTTCATCTATCTCGATCTTCGTGTGATCGTGTCTGTGGATATGCAGCAGCTTCCGGGCTCCGATTTTGAAACTCGGAATTGTGGAATCCGACGAGGCGCCGGCGGTGACCACGAGCTCGACCCGCTACGGGAACGGGATCCTCTTCGTCTCCGTTACAGAAATTCCGTCCGTTCGTGCGTGAGCCTTCCATAGCCCCTTGGGCTTCATGTGTGGGGGTGCAGTCCGTTGTTAATGCAAAGAAGGAAAAAATCCTTTCACTATCACCAAAGTTTGGTTTCAGTCCTTCATTCGAAGTTTGGTTTCAGTCCTTCGTTCGGAAAAGCGGGTATCATAAGTCCCTGAACTATCTAAACCATCTATTTTTGTTCCTCACTGGTTTTGACAGTGATTTTGGATGATGTTTTAGTGGGCCCACATGTTAGGGGTGGGCCCACAATCTTTCTTCTCCCCTCCTCCTCTTCCCCTCCCCCATCCTATCCGGACAACGACTCCTCCGTCGGAGTCGGAGCATGGAATCGCGGTTGGAGCCGCCGCCGAAGCCAGGCACAGGTCAGAGCAAGTGGAGGCGGAGCGGCCGGACTCCGGCCTCCAACAGTGCTCCCAAGGCATCAGATCCCCGTCGCGATGGGAGTCCGCGAAGCTCCAGCTCCGCCGGACGGGCCTCAGCGCGGTGGTCGGTCCCTCTCCAGCAGTGGGCCCTTGCCTCGCCTCTGATGACCTGGCCAAGGTGAACGCGGCCAAGGCACGCCGTCGTCATCGACTCCAGCGGTAGGCGCGTTGGCACCGGCTATCCCCATCTTGACATGGCTCCGCCACACTTGCTCGCCCTGGTCTCGCACCGGCCATCCCCAGCTCGACGTCCTTGGAGGAGAGGGTCATGGCGCCGATGTCGACGAGCAACGGTGGCAGCTCCATCGGCGAGGAGCGGGAGGACTGGTGGGGCACGAGGAGGCAGGGGCTGCGATGAGGCCGCCCGTGCATCTTGTCACCGCGCGTGCGGAGGCGCGATCTGATGAGATGGCCGACGGTGTTGGCCCTGTCCATGGGAGGCGGGAGTGTCGCCTAGGGAAAGAGGGAGGGGCCCACCCCAGACATGTGGGGCCCAACTTGGCATGCGGGGGCCACTGCCACGTCGTAAAAAAACAATATTTTCAGCGAGGGACCAAAATAGACGATTTAGATAGTTCAAGGATGTGGGATACCCCGTTTTCAGGATGAGGGACTACCATCAAACTTCGGTGATAGTTAAGGAATGGTGAAAGGACTTTTTCATGCAAAGAACTATTAAGCCCACATATCACATTCACCCATTCTCCTAGTCCATTTCATTCTAGACGGGAAAATCTGCAAGACCTGGAGTTGAATTTGACAACAGTTTTGCTGAAATTTCATACAAGACGAACTCAATAATTCTCGTTGAAACAGAAAACAAAAAAAGAAATAAATCACCCCACTGCAGAGCGTAGACAATAGCTGCTGAGCTCACAAATGTTGACTCCAGTTTAGAACAGAATTTATGTAGTTCTCATCGTCATGCTGCGCACAAAGGTTTGCAAATGAATGAACTCAGCTGCATGGTATCACAAATGCTTAATTGGGTAGAAATATGCTGCCACATCCCGCCCAACCCTAAGTTGAACAGATCTAGCAATATCTTCAAGTGACAGAGTTAACCTTTGGATGTTTGGTTTGTACATCTAGGAGACCACTTGCTTCACCAGACCTAAAGTTGCTGTACTGGCAGGAAAAGGGGGAAGCTGATAATTAAGGAAATCAATGCATGCATTATTTTGCTGACTGAACTTAAGAAGCATATAACTCTGACATTTAATTCTTCTTCCCCAACCACCTGCATCTTACTAGCTGCTAACTAACAACCCACCTACTCCCTCTATCCCGGAAAGAGTGTCCACTTTGACTTTTTTCAGTCAAACCATCTTATGTTTGACTAAGTTTATATAAAAATATATCAAGGTTTTTGATGTCTAACAAGTTTTATTAGATTCATTATGAAATATATTTTCATAGCATACCTATTTAGTATTACAAATATTCATATTCTTCATTATAAACGTAGTCAAACTTAAAATAATTTGACTGAAAAAAATCAAAGTGGACACTCTTTGCGGGACGGAGGGAGTAGCTAGCAAGTATTTTTCCATTAGGACATGTAAAATGATGGGAGAACGAGCGATATGAGGGCCGAGGGTGTGGAGCTGGGTGGTGGGCGGCAGGATGAGCGTCCGGCCGCCGGCAGGCGACGCCGTCTCACGCTTGCACCTCGTCCGTGGGCAACGGAGCAGCGGGGCGCTTCAGAGGATAAGGTACGTTCACTGGTTTTTGCAGATTCGGACAGGGCATCGGCGGAGGCGGACGTCGAGGTCGCTAGCTCGAGGTCGAGTGTGGGTTCGTCGGCGGACCCTTTGCTTGGCTTAAGGAAGCTGGGATCGGGCTCTCGTTTTTGGATTCTCTCGGCGGACGGGAGCTCCGAGTGCAGCTCGGACGCAGACGAAGTAGAAGTTCATGCTGGTCGCGATGTGGAGGCGGCGTCGTGCCATGATGAGAGGCCGCAGGTGACACCCCTAGGGGAGGGTCCGGCCTCTCAGCGTTCCGGTGACGCGAGCGGCACAGGCTCTAGCCGGCATAGCCCGGCGAGGCCCCAGTGGTCCGATAGGCGCGTTCTTGGCGCTGACGTGAAGCCGTGTACAGCGCGAGGCTTGGATTTTCACCGGCTAAGAACGGTGGGCAAGCCATGGCGTGGTCCCTTGCCGCCGGCGAGGGTTTCACCCAGGGTTTCACTTGGGGATATCATGGCTATGGATCTTCGACGTGGAAGAGAAGGCATCTCGCAGTGCTTGAGGGAGGCAACAGGTGCTGGTGGGGTGCGGCCAGGGGTGGTCCCGTCATCGGACTTGTGGCCGGCGCCGCCATCTGGGGAGACGGAAGGGACTCGAGGGGACAGGGGTTTCAAATTTCGGATTCCTGTGTCGTCTCGTCTTCCGAGGTCAGCGTGGATCGCTATGGGAGGCCCATCCGTCTATCTGTTTTCCAGAAGGCCTAGGGTTTTTGCTGGAAAACGCTGGACGTCCGGTTCCCATCGCGAAAAAACACGGTGCCTCTGTCGCGTACGACCTTTCCTCCTCCAGGGCGGCGCCGCAAATGGATCGTAGGCAGTGGGAGGATAGAGAGTTCCGGCAGGGGAGAGAACACATGGAGAGGGGACAAGGAGTGAGGAGAGGAGGCAGACATGGTGTGGAAGATGCTCGGCTGGCCCAGTGGGCGGCGCCGGGGCACAGACAACATCTGGAGGACAGAGGTTTTCAGAGGAATTTGAGAGGCGGCGGTCATGGGGCTCAGGGAGGAGGAAGTTTTGCTCCTAGAGGCAGCGGCTCTTACAGGGGACGCGGGGGCAGAGTTGGAAGAGGTTTAGGGGGCCGATGGAAGTAGCCTGGTCAAGCGCCCATGCATGGTGCTAGCTGCCACGAGTTACTGGCCTTGCAGCCGTGTGGGTTCGGAGTGCAGAGGAGTTGGTTGGATGCGACAAACTGGTTTCGCAGGAGGTGATGTGGTAATGGCAGAGGCGGATGATGGCGGCAAGGTGGAGGGAGGAGAAGGCGTGTCCGGAATCAGCTGCCTCAGGTGCACTAAGAAGGGGCATATTGCAGCAAAGTGCACGACGGAAATCTATTGTGTGATTTGTGACAGACACGATCATGTAAATCACAAGTGTCCGATTTTGAAGATGCCTAGGCCTGTGGCGCATGCGGTGGGGTATGCTGTGCATGGTTTAGGGTTTTATCATATCCCTCATCCTCCTCTCGCTAAGGCTAAGAGGGAATCGAGGATGGCTCTCATTTCAGTGGAGGGAGGACAATTTCTAAGGAGGCGGTGATTTTGCAGTTGGAGAGGCTCTTCCCGGGTAAATGGGTGTGGGAATTGAAGGTTCATGAAGAGAATTCTTTTCTCGCTAAGTTCCCTTCTAAAGTGGAATTGCAGCGAGCTATTGCTTTTGGTGGTGCTGATATTAAAGGGGTAGGCATTCCGGAGGGTGTTCGTATCAAGTTTGAAATATGGCAGGAGAAGGATATGGGATATTTGCTTCCTAAGGTCTGGGTGAGAATTGGTGGGTTGCGGAAGGAGCTTAGGGAGTTTTTGGAGTTGTGGGCGATTGGTTCATTACTTGGGTCAACTCAAATGGTGGACATGGAGACAACTAGGAAGAATGAATTTGGGCGTGTCTTAGTTGCTGGTCTTAACCCAGCTTTGATTCCCAGTAATCTTGATGTGGTTATTGTGATCATTACTTCGAGCTTGAGTTTGAAGTGGAGAAGACGGGTTTTGATGAGAATGGAGAGGAGTCGGTTATAGAGTGGAGTAAGGGGGGCAACAAGGAGGGCGAAGGAGAGTCGGAAGGGGCTGAGTTGCTGAATGGGGAAGGAGGCTTAGGGCGCGAGGCAAAAAGACAGAAGTTGGAGTTAGCGCAAGAGGGGGGCAGCAAGGGCGACGGAGCTTTTAATGGCAACATCTCAAAGCTGTCACTCAAGGAGCAAGTGCAGAATATGGATGAGGAACAAGTTGAGGTTTTCCTAAGCAAGATGGCGATGGAAATGGTGAACAAGACGGCAGCCCCGGTGTTAGCAGATATTGCGGATAAGGGGGCGGAAGAGGATATGGAGGAGAGGCAGGAAGTTGGGGCTGAAAATGGAGGGAATGAGGTGCTAAATGAGGAGAACAAGTTGGAGAAGGTGGCTGCGGTTCCGGATGCTATTGTGGGGCAGGTTCGTTTCAGTCCGTGGCTGCAGCGTTCAAGAGATGAGCACACCTTGGCTAAAGCCGAGGGGAGGGCAGCAAGGAAGAACTTGGAGCTTGGAGGAGGTATGCGTTCTTCTAGTCCTTTTTTAGCATCGGATAAGTCTTTTGCTTTGGATTGCTTACAACAAATAGGAATTAGCTGTGGAATTTCAGATCAACATAATTTAGATTACATCCAAAATTTATTAACTTCCAACTTAGAGAGAGATGATTTAGGGAAAAATGATACAGAACTTTCTGAGTCAGATTGTGGAAGTAACAGAGAGGGAATAGAGGAGTTTGAAATTAATGCTTTAAAAAACCTTTGTGAAGAGATGATGGACGAGGTGTTTGATGAGACAAGTTTCCCTTTGAATAGTGAACTTAATGGTCACTTGAGAAAGGGCAAGTTTCACGCTAAGTCGTGCTTGAGAAAAACTTGTAAGCTAAGGAGGGCCAAATATATTAAAGGTGTTTCGAAATGAGAGGCATTTTTTGGAATAGCAGAGGTCTTAGTGACTTGGCTAAATCAAGGTTTTTAGGGGATATGACCAGAGAGCACAACCTAGAGTTTATTACTCTTCTAGAAACATGTAAGAACGATTTCTCTCAAGATGTACTGGATAATTTCAGTGGTGGGAGAAATTTTATTTGGCATTGGACTAAGCCCCATGGTAGATCTGGAGGAATTTTATTAGGAGTAGACATGGAGGGTTCAGATATTGGTAGCATAGAGGAAGGAGACTTTTTTGTGAAATTCAGATTGAGAAATAGGAAAGATGACTTCAAGTGGGTATTGGTGGCGGTCTATGGGGCTGCTGGCAATTTAAGGAGTCATTTTTGATTGAGTTAGTGCAATCACGCAGCAAGGAAAACCTCCCATTATGTGTGGGAGGTGATTTTAACATCATCAGGAGCAGGAATAAGAAGAATAATGATAGATTTGAGGAGAGGTGGCCTTTTCTATTTAATGCTCTGATTGATGGGCTAAATTTAAGAGAAATTGAGATGTCAGGTCGTAAATACACTTGGGCCAACTCTCGGAGGTTTCCAACTTATGAGAGGTCGGATGAGGCCGTGAGTCTTGAGTGGGAGCAAAAATTTCCTTTAGCTACAGTGGTGGCGCTCAGTAGAGAGATTTCTGATCACACTCCGCTTCTTCTGGATACCGGGGAGAAAGGTGTGAACAAGAATAATAATGCTTTTAAGTTCGAGCTGGGTTGGCTTCTGAAAGATGGCTTTTTCGAGCTTGTTTCAGAAGTTTGGCATAAAGAGAACAAAGGTAGTACCTCTATGCAGAGGTGGCAAAATAAGATTAGGAGATTAAGACAGTTCTTAAGAGGATGGGCAAAAAATATGATGGGAGCATATAAAAAGGAGAAGCAGGAGCTGTTAAGGAAAGCCGAGGAATTAGATAAAAAAGCCAAGACCCAGTTGCTGAGTCAACACGAGTGGGATTTAAGGCAGTGTGTTAAAGATAGGCTGGTGCAGCTTCTTAGGGAGGAGGAGTTGAGATGGTTCCAAAGGGCTAAGACCAATAAAATTTTAAAAGGGGATAATAACACGAAATACTTTCAGATGGTAGCTAACGGGAAGAGGAGGAAAACTAGAATTTTCCGACTTGAACAGGAGGAAGGCGTCGTAGAGGGTGATGAGCAGTTACGAGAATATATAACAAATTATTATAAGGACCTATTTGGGAAGCAAGACAGAAATAATTTCTCAATGGATGAATCCATGATTGGGGATGTTCCCCAAATCTCTCCAGAGGAGAACGATGCACTAGTGGCGGAGTTCTCAGAGAAGGAGGTGCGCGATGCCATTTTTCAAATGAAACATAATAAATCGCCAGGACCGGATGGCTTCCCGGCGGAGTTTTACCAGGTTTTTTTGAGACTCAGTAAAGAGGACCTCTTGGCCATGTTTAGAGACTTTCACATGGGTAGTCTCCCTCTTTTTAGCCTAAACTTTGGAACCATAACTTTGTTGCCTAAGGCACAGGAAGTGACGAAAATTCAGCAGTATCGTCCTATTTGTATGCTCAACGAAAGCTTCAAAATTTTTACAAAAGTGATTGCGAATAGGCTTGCGCTTGTTGCTAGAAAGGTGATTGGACAGTCTCAGTTGGCTTTCTTGTCGGGGCATAATATTTTAGAAGGGATGGTAATTCTGCATGAGACTTTACACGAGTTGCGGAGGAAGAAGCAGAGGGGGGTTATCTTAAAGCTAGACTTTGAGAAGGCTTATGATAAAGTCAACTGGGGGTTCTTGCAGCAGGTGTTAAGGATGAAGGGGTTCTCTAGCAGATGGTGCCAGTGGATAGAAAAGATTGTTTCTGGTGGTAGTGTTAGTGTAAAGGTTAATGATGAGCATGGTCACTTTTTTCAAACTAAGAAGGGCTTAAGGCAAGGTGACCCCCTTTCACCCGTGTTGTTTAACGTAGTGGCGGATATGTTAGCTGTGTTAATAGAGAGATCGAAAACGCACGAAATGTTTGATGGTTTGGTTCCTCACTTAGTTGATGGCGGCCTCTCCATTCTGCAGTATGCAGATGATACTATTTTGTTTCTTGAGGATGATTTGAGTAAGGCCAGGAATCTGAAGCTTGTGCTATGCGCCTTCGAAAAGCTTTCTGGCCTAAAGATAAATTTCCATAAGAGCGAGTTGTTCGGTTTTGGTGAAACAAAAGAGAGAATTGCAGATTATGTGGATTTGTTTGGATGTAGCGAAGGAGAGATGCCTTTTAGGTACTTGGGAATACCGATGAGCCATCGTAAACTATTAAATAAAGATTGGAGTGCAATTGAAGAGAGATTTCAGAAAAAATTGAGTAGTTGGAAGGGCAAGCTGCTTTCCTCAGGAGGGAGACTTGTGCTTATTAATTCGGTGCTTTCAAGTTTACCTATGTTCATGATGTCATTCTTCAATATACCTAAAGGTGTGTTGGAGAAGCTTGACTATTATAGATCTCGCTTTTTCTGGCAATGCGATGAGCATAAGAAAAAATACAAACTGGCTAGATGGAGTATATTACGAAAACCAAAGAGTGTCGGGGGCCTTGGGATTATAGATTTGGAGGTGCAGAATAAATGCCTCTTGAGTAAATGGCTTTTTAAGTTGTTTAACGAGGACGGGCAGTGGCAAGAGATCCTAAAGAAGAAATACCTAAAAAACAAAACATTAGCACAAGTAGAGAAGAAAAAGGGGGATTCGTAATTTTGGTCAGGGTTGATGGATGTTAAGAATTTGTTTCTGGAAAGAGGTCGGTTTGTGGTCCATGATGGTACTCAGACTAGATTCTGGGAGGACCTCTGGGTGGGCAACGAACCATTGATGAAGAGTTTCCCTTCCTTGTATAACATCGCTAGGAGAAAGAATGTTACAGTGGCTCAAGTCTTAGGTACGGTGCCACTTAACATTTCTTTTAGGCGGGCAGTGGTTGGTGAGAATTGGGATAAATGGTTGAAGTTAGTTGGTAGTCTGTTGGATGTTCGGCTAAGTGGGAGAAAAGACACCTTTGTTTGGAATCGAAGTAAGACATTCTCAATTCGAGCGATGTACAATGATATAATGACAAGGGAGGGGGTGCCTTTTGATATTTCTTCTTGGAAAATTAAGGTGCCTTTAAAAATTAAGATTTTATTATGGTACTTAAGGAAAGGGGTGGTTCTCACTAAGGACAATTTGGCTAAGAGGAGGTGGAAAGGGGATACAGATTGTTGTGTCTGTGGCCAAAAGGAGACAATTCAGCATTTATTTTTCGATTGCGGTTGCTTTGCAGGTTTGGGGCAGTGAGCATAACGTTTGATATTAAAAAACCAATTAGTATGAAAGATATGTTTGGGGCTTGGAGTAAAAGCTTTAATGTTAAGCAGAGAAAACTTGTATTGCTCGGGATAGCTTGTATCTTTGAGCTATATGGCTTAGCAGAATAATTCGGTTTTCAAAGATCAAAACCTTTTTCTTGTATAGGTAATCTTTAAGAGTACCTTCTGGATCAGGAGTTGGTCTATTTTAGCCAAGGAAGAGGCGAAGGAGCACCTTTTGGTAGTCGTTGTCAGAGCAGTGTTAGAAATTTTCTTCAACAACTATGGTTGGAATTCTGTGAGGAGGATTACTAATTAGTACCTCTGTTTTGTTACCAAGCGTGTTGTTCTTGCGTCGTGTTTTGGCCGGTTTGTGGCGTTCTGTAAACATGGTGTGTTTTGTGGTGTGGTGCGATCTGAGTACTACCTTTGTATTGTGACGTCTGTTTTGGCTGCATACATTCCCGAGAATGTAGAGGCGGGTTTTTAATCCATTTTCTAAAAAAACTGACATTGTAACTGCAGGTAGTTTCTAATGACAACTACTGTTGCTGATAAAAAAGAAGATAATAGCACAAAATTGGCAGCTGGTCAGAGCCGGTCGAGGCGAGTGGTATGGCCACCGTAAAGAGCCCTCTCCTTCAACAGCTAATTGGAGCAAATCCACCAAAGCGGGGGTTCATTCAAATGATGCAGTGCATCGTCATGGGTGGCGATGAGACTGCTTGGTGAGAGAGACTTGAGCATATGATCAAATTTCGCGCGGGCAGATGTATACTTCGAAAATGATGGGACCTCTGTACAGAAATTAAATTACACGATTAGTCAATTTAACTTGAAACATGCTCCTTGTAGTATTTGGAGTTGCAAACAATTCAAATCAGATATCAGCCATCTCTTCCCGTGAGCCGGGTATTCAAGCGTGCTGGCGGCCGCGTGATATATCTGCGGCGCTGGCGTGGATCTTTGGCGCGGTGGGTGCAGAGTGGCCGGGTCTAGGAAGAGGAACCGGTGTCGGTCAGTGGCGCGCCTTATTGGCGGCAGTCGGACGACAGATGCGCATGTATAAACCGACAATCCATACATGGCGCTCCAATAAACCAAAACGGTTAACGGAGGACCAATCGATCTCAATAAACTGAGCCCGGTGTAGATGGCGATTTGTTGCTGCTCGATGCCATCGAAACAGAGCGAGCAGTTCATTAGAAAATTTTGATACTGCACAAGGCCTTGGATCTTGATGACAACATCCCACCTCCATCATCTTAGCGAGACCACATATCATAATCTGGTAGTGGTATGACACGTGGGCAGGTTCCCAATCATCTTAGCTGTACTGGGACTTTATCCGCCTATGTACTTTATGGCGTGCGGACCTTCTCCTCTATAAGCTTCCTCGCACAGCCTTGCTAATGGGACAACACTCATGAAGCCACGCGAGGTGCATGGTGTACCACCATAAAGGTGTCCAGCTTGTGGGAGGCCGTGGGACTGCACTCTTGACAATACACATGTTAGCTCAACCAAGCCCTTTGCTGAGCACGAATCCTATGTCACCCGGCATCCGATTGGACCTTGTTGAGGCGGCGTGTGGCGGGCAGCTGCCTCAAATGTGGAGAACCGTCGGACGCCAATGTTGGCGTATGATTGGTGAAGACAACACGGTTCAACTCATCGAGGGTGGTGGAGTCGCCCATGGATGTGGCGTCGATGGCTGGTGGTATTACCTTCTAGAAGGAATTTGAGCTGGTGAGATATTTTTATAAAATCAGAAAATTGGATAGAGGATAGAACTAACTGCCCTCCTGGTCAAACGTCCAGCAACCGCGACACAGGTTGCTACTGCTATTCTTGACGTGACGTACGCACGGTGGTCGGCTGCTGCTGCTACACGGTGTTGGCAGTTGCTATTTTTGTTTACGTGACGCACTGACGTACAGATTAGCTTTTTAACACGGGACAAGCACTAATCAAATCCTAACCATCACTACAAAAACCCTGCGATAGATGGTTCATTCTCCCTCCAAGGCTCTGAAACTCAACAATCTTGTCTCTGCTTGCCTAACAGATCTCCAGAGCTCGGCTTATATGCTTACACTCGTGGCTTCTTAAACAGCAGCTCATAATCTTATCCAACTAACCTCCTCTAATTAGCTGGCCCATGTAGGCCTTCAAATCCATTGTTAGTGACGAAATTAACGTCATGGGCACGCCCAAAGGTGGTTACAACAGCTGAGGGTACATGGATGATGACATGGCGGTCTTTGGCGATGTATGGTCCAATGAAAGGGCCACTTTGTTCAATTATTTTATATACTACGTTCATTGTGATATTGCTTTTGAAATTAAAGTTGGGTGGGATGAGACTTTTTTTTTTTTTGGGAATTGGGTGGGATGAGACTTGAGCATATGATTTTTCAGATTTCTTTGCGCGGTTGCAGATGTATACTTATAAAATGATGGGACCTGTTACAGAAATTAAATTACACGATTAGTCAATTTAACTTGAAACATCTTCCTTGTAGTGCACAGAAAAAAGTTGCAAAAACAATTCAAATCAGATATCAGATCTGCCAACACAGTTATTCAGAACATCCAATTCACCAAGTCAGTGATATATCTAGGTGTTTTACTCTCACATACAGGTACACTGGTTTCGATATATTACAGCGTTATTACTGTGTAGACACAACGTTACTTTATTGTTTCCATCACGACTCATAGTAGCAACCAACATGCAATGCAACAAGTAAATTCTATGGTTCATTAAATGTTTTACTATGTATGACTAAGATATACAACTCCCCGTTGTATTGGAAGACAAGTTGTTGTACCCATTTAATATCACTCTAAATGAATGGAACCTTATTACAAAAAGATGAACTGAATAAGGTATATATAGCTAACACAAGAGATAAGCCATGCGCATAAACCGAAAGTCCATGATGTCCAATAAACCAAAACTATAACAGGACCAATGATCTCAATAAACTGACCATACATTTTGCACTTAAATTTGTACATCAAATTAAGAAACAGAGCACAGTTCATTAGAAAATTTTAAAAAATTGCACAAGGCCTACTTGTAAGATAACTTGTGACAACATCCCACCTCCATCATCTTAGCAAAGACCTACATATCATAATCTGTTGTAGTGGTATGACACTGTGGGCAAGGCGACTGACGCATCTTAGCTGCAGCTGACTTTATCCTCTATGTACTTTATTATGAACCTCTATAAGCTTCCTTGAGCACAGCCTTGCTAATGGGAACAATGTTGCTGCGGAATTTCAACCCGGACACCATCCACGACGATACATGTGCTATAGGTAGTTTGCTACGTTTCCTTTTTCTAATATTGTGCAATACAACATGTTAGCTCAACCAAGCCCTTTGCTGAATGGCGACCTCAAGGCAGGTGCCACCGTGAGGCGTGAACTTCCTGAATGCCAACGATGTGGGGCAAGCTCGCTCAAATGTCCGAACCTCGAAAACGCCTGATTCCTTTGGGTAGATACCTGAAGACAACACAAGGAAATTAAAATATAAATCAATGGACACACCCAAATGGGTGACCAGTTATCTTAGTTTGCAAGACAGTATGGACAGCGACATCTAGCCACCAAGTCTCAAGGAAGGAGATGCATCCAAGTCCGAAATCAGAGAAAAATAATCGTAGGATGGGGACAAGGTCTCTCCATTAACCTGAATGGTCAGGTGCTTGAGGTGCTGAGGGCGTGCTGGGCAGCATCGGTGTATTTACCTATATGTTTAATTATCTAAATGTTTTATCAAATTAGCAAGGTCTTACCTCCTATATCAAGGTAAGAACTTACCTAGCACAGCCCAAAATAAATCAATGGACACACCAAATGGGTGACCAGTTATCTTAGTTTGCAAGACAGTATGGACAGCGCCTTGACCAAGTCTCCAAGGAAGGAGATGCATCCAAGAACGAAATCAGAAAAATGCTTTATTCTCTATAATTTGCAGATCACAACATCCAAAAACACGCAGGTAGCTGAGCTGCAGCAGCACGGAAGGTATCTTTGGGAAAGTTATCTCCTTGCAATTATTGAGGTGCAAATGCTCCAAAGCAAGGGAGTTGGAAAGAAGGCACTCCAATTCATCCCCAGTGATACACACATGCTTCAATATCAGTCTTGTTAGGCTTCTCAATGGGCCAAGTTCAAACGTGGGATGGAAGACACAATAGTCAAGTTGAAGAGACCGAATTGTGCTTCTAACCCCATCATATAAAAGTGAGCATGGGAATTTGTACTTTGCATCTAGCAGAAGTGTGAGCTCTTCAATCCCTGGTGTAACAGCAACCTGAAGCCAATTGTCGATACAAGGAATGGAATCATATTCTAAACGTAAATTAAGCCTCAATATCTTCAAGCCAATGCCTGAGTGATTTTTCAGAATGCTGTCAATTCTGCCACTTAAATCTCCATCAACGTGTGACTTGGGGCAAAGCATACGCCGATTCAGAGTGAGTTTGGGATAACATCTCCACGAACTTAAAAAGGCATGAGAAAGGCAAGCAGCACGAGCAGCATCATCCATTGGCATTAGAGAATGTATATGGCGCCAGATTTCCTGCATCAGAATCACCAGCGCCTTAGCATATATGCAATGGAGGTATCATCAGCCTTTGCACATAGAAGTTCGATTAAAGCAAAGGTACGATTTCAGAGGACTGTAAGATCATGACCAAATTGCAGCACATCTTTTCTTGGTTTATGAACAAATATATTCAGATAGCATAGTCCTATATATGAATTAACGTGGTTAACAGCAGTCCCGGTGAAATTAAGATTACAATTCCATATCAGAATTACTTTGCTACCGTACCTCAGGAAGGGCCGGGATTGAATATCCCGATGTTTCTCCATATTTGGAATCTCCAACATCATCTCGACGACAGGGTGAGGGCGAGCTCTGAATTCCATCCACTGGAGCAACCGATCCATCTGCAACAAGCATGGTTACGAGATACTATCTGAAGCATGGCTACGCACTCAGCCATGCTAAATGCTGGAAGGATGGGGAAAAGGTTTTTTTAACGAACTCGCCGGTGTCTCCATGGTAGACGGACGAGACCTTCCTCCGAGAGTTCTCGCGCGCTTCGGATCCGTTTCCGTGCCTCAGATCTCTGATCCTCTATCTATCTTTTGTATCTATATATGCGCCGCATCTCCTGCGCTCTGTTGTTGTAACTGGTTTTGGATTGGGACTGGAATCGGAGAAGACGCGAGAGAAATCGCGCCGGCGCCGGCGCCGCCTGCCCTACGGATCGGAGTGGACTGTTCGGCATGGCTCAAGCCTCTAACTCCACAATTTTTTCTCCAAACTCCAACTTCGTTCAGTAGGGACGTTCGTTCATATGTCAAGAGAGATTATGATTCCATATTGTGTGCCTTTGTCAATTTGAAACTCTGATTATCATGTCGATCGACTTGAGCTGCAGAGAAAGGCTCGCAAGACTTTTAATTTTTCAATAGCCTTCGGATGCCCACGGGAACGCACCGGCGAAGCGCTGTTGGAGCCTTGGAGGAGAGTACGGAGCTTCCGTCCTCAGTGCCGAGAAGTTTGGCACAGTCGCCGCCGGAGCCGTTATCAGGCCTGGCACGGAGGCGGCCGTGACCACGCCGGCGGCGAGCGTGTATTATACGGCTGGGACAACGCTGCGAGCGCAGGCAACGCGACCGGCAGGGCATTGTCGCAGAGCGCCGACGCGCGCCGGCATGCCGATCCCGCCGTCCGGCCTCTACTAGCCCTCTAGCATGCGCGCACGAGAGCGCTGAGGAGGACCGAGTCTCTGCACGTGCAAACAAACCTTGCCCGATCTGGGCTGCACGTGGTCGATCCAACGGCCATTACGGACCCAAGACCCTGTTCGTCGCTGCGACTCCACCCCCGCTGCATGCCGTGGCTCGCCGGAGCGCCGCCGGCCCCCGCGCCGGTCTTCCAGTCTGGAACGACTCCCCATGTGCTGGTTGCACTTCACCGCGACTGACAAGAGCCTCCGGTCGCGTGGTCGTCAGTGGTCACCTCCAGCGGCTTCCCGCTCGCCGGACGCGCCATGACCGCAGGATACTTTGCCCACAGAGGCAGCGTTTGCAGCTGTGAGTGTGAGCTTGTCACGCTCTCGACCATCGGAACCTGCGTGGCAAAAGGGGGACAGGCCCGCGCCGGCGAGATGATGGCGACGTTCAAGCCGGCTATCTACTGCCGCAGGCGCGCGCACCTGCCGCAGCCGTCCGTCTTTTTGCATTGCGTACATTGCCCACAGACTAGCGCAGCGGATCGGAGGAGCAGCCTGATATTTTTAGGCTAGAGGACATGGTGAGCTCCCCCCTCTCCCCTCTCCCACCGGGCCACCAACGGCCGCCCGCCCCCACCACCGAGCCCCTACCCATCCGCCGCGGAGGACCTCACCCGTCCGGCGTCCCCACCCACCCGACATCTGACCCCATCAAAGCCCCCTGCCTCGCCGGAGCCGAGCCCGGAAAAGCTGGACTGGGGCGACATTGAAGACGACGACGATGACGACGAGGTTGACGAGTGCATCTGTGCTGAAGGTATGGACTCCGTCTTCCAGGGGCACGCGGGGAGTGCATCTACTCCTCTGCGCGGCTCCCCCGCTGCCGCCTCCATGGCGGCTTTTTACTCTCGGATCTGCTTGATGGGCTGTGCGGCGCCCCCAAGGAAATGCTTTCACCGTCGGGTGCCTTGCCTCCTGCCGCGGGGAAGTCCGAGGCACCGTCCAAGCTGAAGTCCGTCCTTGTGGTGCCTCCGGGCATTCAATTGCCGGATGCACCGCATCAACCGCGCTCTGACCAGCGTGGCACGCCGGCCACCCGACGCGACGTTTCACCACCATGGGAAGAGGCGAAATCAAGACGGCGGATGCAGGGGAAGACCTTTCCCTCCTCGTCAACCTCTTCAATGCCTGCGCCTCGCCGCCCGTACGCTGGCGAGCGGTCGCGACCTCCACACCCCGCCTTTAAAGATGCGTTCCGGGGCAAGTGCTTTCGGTGCCTTGCCTCAGACCATCAGCTTGCGCTTTGCCGCGAACCTCGCCGCTGCTTGGCTTGCCGGGGGGTCGGACACTTCGCTCGCCACTGCCCACTGCGCCGCAACATCCGCTCCCGCCTCACCTTCCCACCATCCAGCATCCACAGCCGCATCACCTTCCCGCCGCCCGATCTCCGCAACCGCCTTGTGTTCCCGTCGCTGCCTGGATCACCTTCCCACGCTCCAGACGCCGATCCCGCTCCGGCTCCGATGGAGTACACTCCTGGGTCGCCTGCTGCGCGCCCGGCGGAGGGCCATGCGGTGCTCACTCTGGAAGCGGCCATGGAGGCCGAGCTGCGCCGCCTCCGCTGCACTGGGGTGGTGCTTACGGGCACCGACCAGAACTACACGCCGGCGCCGGAAGAGCTCAAGTTCGCCATTAGCCAGCAGCTGCGTATCCCCCTGCACAACATCGCGGTGTCCAAGCACAAGCCAGAGGACTTCTTCGCTCGCTTCGATCACCCCGATCAAGCGGAGCATGCGGTCACCAAGGGGTTCGTCGATGTTGGCGGCACGGGCTTCCTCATCCAACCTTGGAGGGAGGATGCCTACTCCAGGCCATCCAACTGGTACTTCCATTGCAAGGTGTTCATCGAGCGCCTCCCTCGCTCGCGAACAGGTGGTGCGCCAGTGTCCGGCGACAACTGCGTCTTCGACTACTTCGAGCCGATCTCCTTCACGCAGGAGAACACTGAGGTTCTCCGGTGCTGGGTCTGGATGTGGAACCCAGACCTCCTCCACCGCTCCAAGCTCACTACGATCTTCCGGGAGGAGGCTGGTCGTTCACGTCCGGCCGTAACTGCTGCACCTCCGGTTGGCGACTTGAACAACATCCTCATCCACCTCGACCGCTACTTCGACTGGACGCCGCCGCCGCCCTCACGCACACTGAGCTCAAGGGCGAGCGGTTTGCCTTCATCCACTTCCTCCGGATCGGATGGCGGCGTTCCCCTCACCTACAAGGAGTTCACACGGCATATGGGTGTGCCTGACGGACGACGACCTTCCGCGGGGGTGCCTCGGCTGCGCAACACTTGCAGGGAGGTACCTCCGGCAAGGAGGGACAGGGACCCCAGGGATGAGGACGCGGGGCCGCGACGGCATTGGACGGCGAACTTCAACGCCGTGGGCGGCGTGACGGCGTCGCGTGAAGGACATGGCATTGGGGATCGCTACCGCTGCTCCCGGTGCAGCAGGGCATCGCCATGGTGCGACAGCGCCAACGCCTCTGTCCCGTGGGAGGGTGGAGCGGTCCCCACCTCAGCCGTCGCGCCGTGACCTGCGTGTCGCGACGATGAGGGCTAGGACCGTCGACGCTCGAGGTCCCGCGCGGTGGGCGGCAGGGGGGAGCGGGATGCACACCACGGCGACATGGGCGGCCACCCGTGGCATGTGAGCGCCCAGCTGACGCGCCAGGTGCCGCCAACAAGCCGGGCGACCGATTCATCCTCATCGGATGGCACCACCCTGATCCTATCATTGACTTCATAGCTAGTCTGTGCAAGGATTCGGTGGGGCGTCTGGATCCTTCTGTGGAGTTGATGGACCCGATGCTTCTCGAGCAGGAGCTGCGCTTCTCTCCATCGTCGTCACCATCTGATGCAGAGAGGTATGCTCCCCCACCGTATGTGCTTGTCTCTGAGCTGTGGGCTGGAGCGAGTGGTGCAGGAGATGGTGGGCTGGAGTGCGGTTGGGCCTCTGGGCGGGACACCAGCGGTCCGGCCGATGTGGGCCTGCAGCCGTTGGTGGACCGCGAAGAGGGCGTCGACACACTTGTGGACCAGGTGTTCAGCATGGACATTGACGGGCCGGTGGACCACGTCGCTGGGGGTGCTGATGGCCACAACTCTGCAGCGCCCTTCTTCGACAGGGTGTTTGCAGAGCTGCCGCCGCCGGCAGTGGCGGAGTTGCCGCAGCAATCAGCATCAGTGAAGACGCCTCAGGTGCCGCAGAAGAGGCAAAGCCAGCGCTTGTTGGCCAGGCCCTCCTCCGTCCCGGTCTCTCGCAGGGCGACTCATCGCCTGATGCGTGAGATGGACATCGTGGGGCACAACCAGGCGATAGGGGATGCAGCGGTGCAGCAGTTCGAGCAGACGTTCAAGGGCAACTTGCCGAGCAAGACTGTGCGGGCTCTGGCGGCTGTCACCCGGGTGGCTAGCGGGATGGTGAGCTGCGGATGCAGTAGCAGCCCAGGTGGAGGCAGCTTGACTGGTTGTCGGTTTCTGCCGCAGTGTATCTTAGGTTTCCAATGTTAGTCTGCTTTATAATTGCTAGAATTTTCCTTCGGGTGGCTGTGTTTCTAGTCTTAGTCTGTTCCTTCAGTAGCTTGTCTTTCAGTAGTGGTTGTTCAGTACAGTCTTGTTTGAAGACTGTTGGCTATCTTGTAGTATTGACGCTGGTCTGCCTGTTTGGCTTCTATCAATGGTGCTGCTTTGTCTGGGTGTTGTTTTCTGGTCTAAATGAATAGCAACCTTGCAATTTTCAACTGGAATGTCAGGGGACTAAATTCCTCAGTGCGTCGTGAAGAAGTACTCAAGGTGTTGCAGGCCTCCCGACCTATGCTTGTTTGCTTACAGGAAACCAAACTGGAAGAAATCTCTGATAGTCTGGCACTGGAATTCCTAGGACATCGCCTCTGCAATTTTTCCTTCCTGCCAGCTATTGGAGTCTGTGGCGGCATCATTTTGGCATGGGATGCAGACTTGATCCAAGTGGGCAATGCTACCCTGAAGGAATTCTCGCTTTCAGCTCCAATTACAGTGAGATTGGCAAATATCTCCTTTGTCATCACAGCTGTGTATGGGCCTTCTACAGATGCTAATAAACCTCGCTTCCTGCAAGAATTAAGGGACATCAAACCTAGTGACAACCAACTCTGGTTATGCCTTGGGGATTTTAACTTAATTTATTCAGCACAAGATAAGAGCAACTTAAACCTCAACCGTCGCCTGATGGGAATGTTTAGAAGTGCTCTGGACCATTGTGAATTGCTGGAAATTGCTCTGCAAAATAGGAAGTTCACTTGGAGCAACGAAAGGGAGGAGCCAACTTTAGTGAGGCTTGACAGAGTGTTCTGCAACAAGGAGTGGGACTTGGCTTTTCCCTCAATTTGCCTCCATGCGCTGTCTTCCTCGGCATCTGACCATTGTCCACTTTTTCTGTCACAAGTCCGGCAACAACCAAGGCACGCGCGTTTCAGGTTTGAGCAGTTTTGGACAAAGGTGCCAGGGTTCCTGGATGTGGTGAAAGAAGCTTGGGAGAAGCAGGTCACAGGCGTCAATGCTTTGAACATACTGCACCATAAACTCACAAACACAGCCGCAACCCTTCGCTCTTGGAGCAGTTCCATCTTTGGGGAGGCACTTTTACAGTTTCACATGGCCCAAGAAATCATCTTGAGACTTGACATGGCACAAGACATAAGAGTATTGACAACCGAAGAACATGAACTCGAAAAGAATGAAGATCGAGTGTTAGGATTGGTGGGTGAGAGATCACGAAGACGACAATACTCTAGGATAACCTGGCTTAAGGAAGGGGATGCTTGCACCAAGTTTTTCCATTTGAAGGCCAATGCAAGGAGGAGAAAAAATTTTATACCCAGTCTTACTACTTCTGATGGCCGGATAATTTGGTCCCACGAGGACAAAGAAGACGAGATAGCAAGACAATTCCAAAACACCTTGGGGAAGAAAGAACAACGCACCAGCAGCTTCAACTGGGCTGATCTAGAATTGACTGTATTGCCATTAGAGGGGCTGGATGCTCCTTTCAACGAGGAAGAAATCTGGTCTGCAATTTCTCAGATGCCGGCTGAAAAAGCGCCTGGACCAGATGGTTTCACTGGTTCCTTCTACAAGATTTGCTGGCCGATTATCAAGACCGAGGTGGTCAATGCTTTTGCTTGTATATACAACTTGCACACAGGGCCGTTACCTAAGCTGAATAGGGCATCCATTTCCTTGCTACCAAAGAAAAGCCTTGCTGAAAAGGTACTAGATTATCGGCCTATCAGCCTCATCCACTCCTTCCCGAAGACGGTTGCCAAGGTGTTGGCTTTCAGATTGGCACCACATATTGACAACCTAATCTCAAACTCACAAAGTGCTTTCATCAAGAAGAGATGCATTCAAGACAATTTCCTCTATGCCTACCACAGGACCAACACGCCTGACTCGTTGCTCAAATTGGATATCTCAAAGGCCTTTGACACAGTCTCTTGGGAATACTTATTGGAATTGCTGCAGCATAGGGGTTTCCCAAGCCGCTGGAGGGATTGGCTTGCACGGTTATTCACAACCTCCTCTTCCTCAGTTTTGTTAAATGGTGTTCGGGGCCACCAATATTCCATCAGCACGGCCTTCGCAAGGGAGATCCACTTTCACCTTTCCTTTCATCCCGGGCGATTGACACTCGCAAAATCTGTTCAAGATTGCAATCGATGAGGATGTCATCAACGCTTAGAGGCCGCCATGCCAAACTACGGTTATCTTTTATGTTGATGTAACACCACGAAATTTTCCTATTTGAGGATGTTATTAGAAGAATAATTAAACAACGATTTTGAAATAAATTTAAAATTTGTTTCAACATTTATTTTCTTCTGAGAAAATTTAGTATAGGAAAATCATTGTTTGTTTTCTAATTAAGTGAAATGGTTCTATGAGTGATGCATTCATATTCGTTGCATGGTTTTTTTTGTTGATGTTTGTAGTGTTTTCAAAATCATAAGAAGGTCAAATCCAAATATCTTTCTCCATCTCTATTTTTTATGGTACGCGTCTAACTCATCCTCTCTCCATCTCTCTTTCCAGCCCATCCGACCATCCTTGCACCATGGCACCTCATGCACACGGTGCGCCGCCCACCCGCCCATGTGTCCGCCAGACTCCGGCTGTCTACCTCGCACCGCACGACGCATTGCTTGACTCCGCACCCGCAGCGCTGTGGCCGGGCGCCATACACACCGAGCCGCCTCGGCTCCGTGCTCGCACCCGCCGCCACGCCTCTGTGCCACGCGCACATGCTCGGCCTCTGCCAGCTCACATCCTACCCGCATGGCCACGTCTTGGTGATGGCTGGGCCCATGCGCCTAGCTATTTCAACCTCCCCGCACATGAACGCGTTCAGCCGATCAGTGCCATCGCCATCTCGGCGTGTGCGCCCAGCCATCCGCCTGGTGTTGCTCGGCGCCCTCGGCTCGTCTGCGGCGTCTGTCGCCTTCTTGGCCGGGCCGCCCAGCCCGACCTGTGCCCGCGGCGACCTCTCCACTCCGCGGTTAGCTGCAATCAATCGTTACTCTTCCATTTCCTTTTTCCACACGTAATGGCCACCTGCCTTTATTCTTTTGCAAGAACGGCCATGACACCATCATCATCAATGGCTGCCTGCCCATTAGTCACCTGCAGTTTCCTCTCTCTCTTTTGTATCCGACGGGTGGACCCTACCTGTCATCCTCTCCTCAGATCCAACCCGAGCGGACTCGAGTCCAAGCACTCACTCGGCTCCTGTCACCCTGCCTGTTGCTCGGCTCGCGTGCACCGCGCCATCAGAGTATTGTCGCTTCCCCGCCGCCACGGCCCTTGGCCTCTTGGCGTCACTCCTCGCATGCACGCGCCTTCTCTGCTTTCTCCCAAGAATTGTCGCCCTCTTTACTCCTTTCCGCCATAATAGCCATCACCATAATCACCATCAATTGTCCGTTGTTGCCATTTCTTTCTCCTTCCACCAGTGCGGCTTCCATTTCTCCTCCCTTCCACCAGTAACGGTCGCCGGTCATCATGACCATTGATGATCGTCCATGGTTCTCGCTTCCCTTTCCTCCATTTCCTCTTCTCCACTAGAAACTGACGCATTGTTATGGCCATCAAGGGCCAGCCGCAAGACTTCCACTGCACCCTATAAAAATCAAACCCCGACCCTCCTGCGTCCCTGCTGCTCTCTCGTCCTGCTTGCTGCTGCCTCGCCTTGATCTGCACAACGCTGCCGCAGCAATCGAGCCAGCTGTCGTCCTCCATTGCTCTTGCCGTTTCCAGCTACCCCGTCGTCCCTCACCGCCGGACCAAGACGCGCCGTCGCAGGCATCTTTGACTTCGAGCAACCAAGCCGAGATGCATCTGTTCTGCATGTCCCCATTGCCAGACACCCCGAACTGGACCCGCAGCTTAGTTCAGAGATCCCGTCCGGCGTCCGCCATCACCCGTCGTCATCCGCTTCAACTTCCTGGCCGTCTCCGTGATCTGCTGCTGCTGTTTCTGTACCAAGACAACGCTGGCGCCCCTTCGTCGACTCCTCCTCGTGGCTGTTCACCATCAGTCTGTCGTCATCACACAAGGTATACCGAGCTCCATCAGTACGTCTAAACATGTATGCCTACGTTTCCAGCAAACCACCGTGAGTTGCATACAGTATGTATACAAATCAACTTCACCTGTGAACTCCTATAGTTTAACTCTTGTCAACATCATCTTGCTACTACCAGTCATGTACGTGCATGCACATGTACTCCCTTTAGACAAGTATGCAGAAGCTTATAGGTTTCACGTATCTTCATTCCTTGGTTAATGTCATCATGTCATCATGCTGATGTCATATACACTCTGAAAATATCTTTATCGTAATTCTATAAATATCCATCTTACCATCTAAGCCTTGAAGAATCTTGTAATATCTGACCAAATCTTTGTGTCTTGCCAATCTTCTATAATAGTCCTCCACATCTAGCAATCATGATTAGTTCTCTAATCCTTGTTTAACCCATAGATCTCGCTTATATAGCTCGCTTAACGTCGTTCTTGTTGCGTTAGTTTCAGTATCATAATAAAATACGTGCTAGTGCTAATGTTTACCATAAATGTGTTTTAAGAATTTTTTTAAAATTTCACTTGATTAATATCTACTAAACTTGTATTCTAAATAAAATCTAATTAGAGCTACCCTTCGGCTTTTCATATATAAATGTTAAATTGATTAATTTTTATTCAATTTGCTTTCTAAATAAAAGCAACATAGGCTATCGAGCTTTCTTAATTAAATATTAATTTGATTAATATGAATATAAATGTGTTTTGAATTATAATTTAATTAGTTCAACTCAAACATAAAGTTATACGCTTAGATGCTTTTACATGCTCTTATAAAATTAAATGTTTAATTTGAATAACCATACTTAAATAATTACAAATAAAATTGGACTAAGTTCCACATCGCTCTTTATATTTAAATATAACTTGCTTATTCTAAATAGGTTATTTCTCGAAATAACCTATGTACATGGTTTTATTTAATTAAAATATATCAAGCATAGCTCTTGTCTCAATGATCCAAATCTCTCGATAGTTCCGCTTCTTGGTGTTTTTATGTCAGATCCTAGAACCAAACCTTGTCCTCTTTTTAAGCTTTTCATGCTTGGTGCATTGTTCTTAGTTGTGATCGTTTGCTTTTGCATGTTTGCGCCTCATGTTTGCTTCGAGTAGAAGATCGAGTCACTGATCCAAGAGCAAGAGTAGCTGTTGGAGAAAGGCAAGTGGTTTTCCTCCTCTGCATATTCTACTTTGTCCTACATAACTTGCATGATAACTAAATTTACGTTTAAATGTTGTATTGCATAAACTTGATGGGAAATCACCTTTTTAAGGACATGACTAGATCTTACCCTATTACCTTGAACAACCCTTTTAAATAAATGTTTTGGGTAGATAATGCTTAGTTGCTATACCTTGGGATGGTTGAAATGAAACTTTACAAAATGATGATGAGCAAGATTTGGTAACTTTGGTGAAGATGTGGATAATGACAAGATCATATGATTTAATCTAACATGGAGAACCACCTAGGAAAACAGCAACCACAGTCCATATGGCTCGCAGCCAATTAATTAGGTGTGTGAATGTCGATGACCTTATCCGAAAGGAGCAGAGGGGGTCGGGGTTGCAGCGTATAGTCGGTTCTTTTGGGGTAGCAGCCTTTGCTAAGGTCGACCACTAGGGAGGGTTATGGTCATACGCTGTAACTATCATGCGGGTTGTTGGTCTTTGCATGCCTTTGTAAAGGCTTCAGTAGTGGACCCCTAGCCTCACCTCGGAAGTGTTTAAGGGTTTTGGCCAACCCGGGCAACAACATGGGGAACACGAACTGTGGGTAAAGTGTACGACCTGCAGAGTGAAACTGACGATCGCCGTGCTCACGGTCAAGAGCGGCTGGACCCTCACATGATAAGTGAACTTGAAGATGGAATTAAATCATGGTTTTTATATGGTTTTGAGATGAGATGCTTTCCTAAATGCTTAAGTGGGTTGGTATGAACTTACATCTAGTAAATAGGTGCTTGCTAATAAAATTTGACCAACATTAAAAATGCTAACTTAACCGCAAAACCTTAACCTATCCTTGATAGCTTTGCATCTTCCCCCACGAGCTCCAACCATAAGTGTGCTCACCCTTGCTAAACCGCTCGAGAAGAAGAAGAAGAAGAAGGTGTATGAAGTTCAAGATGGTGCTAGGCGTACACAACCCTCAACGATTGCATGAAGTTTGGAGCCTTTGCTTCCCAGGATTCCGCTGTAAATCTCTGATAATCTCTCTTTCTTTACGTGATATTGTTTCTGTTATTCACTATGATGTCACTATATGTATGAAACTAGATCCTGGCATACATATAGTTATCACTTGGTTTTCTTGGAAAAACAGATGTGATACCGATGATGATCTGTGATCTTCATCAATCCAATCAAACAAGATGTTGACATGGTAATTCAAATAATGCGTACCGGGATGCAACAGGTTGCGGATAAACCTTCGTAAGAGCATAGTGGCACCTATCGATGCAATGATCGGACCTCGATGACATACTTGTTTCTTTTCCGTGACAAAGAGTTCGGTTTCCACTTACATACCGGGCATCCCCATCGTCATCGGGTCACTGCGTTTAGTGCACCCGAACATCAAAGACAAGGCTGTGGCCAAATTGGTGTGGCAATGCAAACCGTGAACCGGTGGAAGAAGGGTTTTGGTGCTGCGGTCTGCTCACTTCACTGCCGTGTATATGCGATCCCAAGCAATTCATAAAAGAGTTCGACAAGGTTCGCAGCTGTTTTCTCGGGCGGTAACCAGCAATTGCACGAGGAAAATGCAAGGTGAGTTGGGCAAGACTCCAGAGGCCGATTGAGAGGGGGGGCTTGGGAATTACTGATCTGGACGCTTTCGGAAGAGCTCTCAGACTAAGATGGCTTTGGTTCCACCGAAACACCCGATCGCCCATGGGTAGGCATGGAGCTTCCGATCGACCAGTTTGATTTGGCACTCTTCACGGCGCGACAAAGGTAACTGTTCACAATGGTCACATCATGAGCTTGGCTATCCAGCTGGCTACCGCGCATCATTGATGTTTCCACTACTCTACAAACACAGCAAAAGGAAGAAGAGAACGGTGGCAGAGGCTTTGCAAAACGACCAGTGGATCTCAGATGTCATGCAGGACCTCACGATACCTTTGTTGGATGAGTTTGTCCAATTATGGGGCTGGTCAAGATGTCGGGTTTCAGCCACGACGATATGGAGCCGGACACAATTGTACGGACAAGATTTTCCTCCGTGAATACTCACCAAAATCAGCCTACAAGATGCAATTCGGAGGCATCTTCTCAACCTTTCCAAGACGGTTTGGAAGGTTTGGGCGCCTTCTCGTTGCAAGTTTTTCCTTTGGCTGCTGCTTCAAAACAGGGTCTGGACTGCCGATCGGTTGTTGATCAGAGAATGGCCAAATTCCTACTTCTGCCAACTTTGCCTCCGAAATCTAGAGACAGCACAACATCTCTTCATGGAGTGCCCTGCCGTGCAGTCTGTCTGGACGCAGATCAGCACATGGTGCGGGAGGCACTCTCTAAACCCGGCGAATTGGGATTTGGATTCTCCACTTATGGTTTGGTTCGAAGCACTGGCGGGAAGTGGTTCAGACAACGCCACCAAAGGTACTAGATCGCTGTCAATCCTGGTCGTTTGGACGTTGTGGTGCGAAAGAAACAATAGAATTTTCAATGGCCAAGAGAAGTCGCTTGCCAGGCTCGTCCAAGAGATCAAGGATGAAGCTAGGATTTGGTGTGTGGCGGGGGCCAAGCACTTAGCTTCTGTAGTTGTTCAACAAAGCCGCGAGTAATCCCTTTATTTCCTTTTATGTTGCGGGACTATTCCGATGCCCCGGCCTATCTTTATGATGGGTTCAAACTTGGCGCCGCTGACGCCTGTAATTACTCTCCTTCTTATTAATTAATGCCGGAATCCTTCCGGGTCTTTCGAAAAAAAGAGGAGCAGCCTGAGGTCGCACGGGTCCAATGTCTCGTCCCAGTCGGGGTCCTTCAACTTCGAACACGACGGCGACCGCCGCGAGGTCGTCGTCAAGATCGACGCCGGGCCGCACTCACGCCGCCTCCTCTGGGCCGGCGCGTCCCGAACAACTCGGTCAGCACGCCGCGGACCGGCGGCGCGGTGAGTATGCTCGCGGCGTCCGCGTCGGGGTCGAGCGGGTCGACGTCGCCCAATGCAAATTCAGCGGCGACGCGTCCCGCTCCGGCGACTTGTTCAGCTTCAAGAACCGTGATCGGTGCTGGGCAGCGGCCACCGGCCGGCTCAGGAAATGTGATGCCACCTCGCCGCCGCCGAGGCCGCAGCCAGGGACGTGTGTTTGTCAAGAGATGCTGAGCCGGCAACGATGCCGCCGCCCTGTCGCCGGCGCACCGTCCTGCTCCTCATGAGGAGAAACGTCCCGCGGCTATGATGCCACAGCACTGCAATTTAACCTGCTCTTCCTAGTTCCTAGTTCACCCACACAGACCAAGCATGCACTTGTTCAGTTTTGTTTTGTCAGATGATATCGCCACTGGTCCTGACATGACAAGTTTCCATTCAGGAAATCTGTGCTTCCTTGGTTCTTCTCTTGGCCTGACAGTCCGTGACAGAAGGGAAGGATGCAGAGGAGGCGACCTGAACTGAACGTACGCGGTGGCGCTGCGGAGTGCAGCAGAACGAATCAGGCTTCCGGCTAATGTTTATGGCAAATGACTCGTTGCTAATGCCAATGAACGAATCAGGGAGTATTGCATAGGGAGTATTGCTAATGCAAATCAGTTTTCCAATCTTTAGTACAATACTGTATATACATATACTAATTAATAATGTGCAACTCATCCACGCATTGGAAGACAAATTTAGGAACCCAGCTAACGTCAGTCTAAATGGATTGAATCAGGTAGCAACAGCAGAGTTTTGTATAAATAAAAGTTCATACGTACAAACGGCAACCATATATCTTCCTAGTAGGACACATAATTCCGAGAAAATAAAACGGCCAACAGGTCAGGATTCAGAAAACAAAGCACGTACTGAAAGTTTATCCAAAACTAAATTAAAGTCACCAAACATTGTACACTTGAAGTGACCAATCGTAGAAACAAAAGGCAGTTCAAGATAAAATTTAAATTATCGAACATGGACCAGTTCAAGATAATAAAATATTAAAGATGGAACAGTTAAGATAAACTTATGACAACTTCGACCCTCCATCATCATGTTAAGTATCATCCACTATAGACGATGTATGGCACCATGGGCAAGGCTCCAGAACCTTCAGCTCAACTGTAGGCGGGACTTTATCCTCAATGTACTTGTCAGGAGCGGCAAGGCGTGTTGCCACTCCAGAACGCCGAGAACGCGCGCCGTGCACACGGAACGCCGACGAGGAAGAACACTGAGACACACACACACGCGAACACGATGAACACCAGAGGTTTTGTGCTGCGCACGAATCAGCAGCTTTTCTGATTTCTATTCTTCTCCTTTTATTGACAATTACAAGAAGCTTTGGAGCCACCGGTGGCTGCCCGGACACCGCGCAACGAGGTGTCCATCCCCACGTCCGCGATGCCCGCCACGACCAGTTCTCCAGGAACTAGCGGAGCTATTCTCACGCGTTCCACTACGCGCGCATGGCGGCCACAACTAGAGCTCATGCGCATGCAAACTGATGAGGAAAACATGCAAATCATAACAAACTATGTAACTAATGCAAGGATGCAGCTAACAAATCTCCCCCTGAAGCCTTGCATCAGTTCTGGAGTTTGACGAGTCCCAGTTTATCACGCAGTTCGCAGAAGCGATCACGCGCCAGCGACTTCGTCAGAATGTCAGCCAATTGCTCAGAAGTATCAATTGAAACAACATCTACTCTTCCTTCTTCTACACAATCTCTGATGAAGTGATATCAAGTATCAATATGCTTACTTCGATCGTGAAAAACAGGATTCTTACTGAGCTGTATGGCAGACTGATTATCGATGTGAATCTTGACTATGCCCTCCTTCTTTCCTCTCAATTCCGACAGGAGGCGCATTAGCCAAATGCCTTGGCAGTCGGCTGAAGTGCCTGCAATGTACTCGGCCTCGCACGAACTGAGAGCGACCACCTTTTGCTTCTGACTTTGCCAGGTAATCGCGTTCCGGCCGAGGAAGAACAGAGTACCTGAGGTGCTCTTCCGCGTGTCAACGTCGCCAGCATGGTCACTGTCACTGAAACCGACGAGTTGGCCCCCCTTCTTCCTTGTGTAGGAGCAGCCATAGTCAAGGGTGCCAGCGATGTAACGCAGCACCTTCCTCACCGCGCCCAGGTGCTCGGTGGTGGGATTCTCCATGAATCGACTAATGTAGCCCACCGAGAAAGCCAAGTCTGGGCGCGTGTTCACCAGATAGCGCAGGGAGCCAACAATGCTCCACGCCGCCGTCGGATCGGCTGAGCCTTTGGAGCTGGCTCCATGGGGATGCAGCAGGGATTACACCCGCCAAACCCGCGCTTTCCAAGATCTTGGCTGCGTCGCTTCGCCCAATGGTGATGCCCTCGGAAGATTGATTAACCTCCAAATTCGAGGTAGTACGCATCGGAACATGGACTTCATCTCTAGCTTGAAGGCGTCGATGTCATCTTGACTGCCGCCCGTGATCACCAGATCATCAACGTACACTCCCATGACGAGTCGTCGTGCGCCCGCGCCGCGGAAGTACACAGCATGCTCTGAATTGCTGCGCTTGAAGCCGAGCTGCAATAGTGCGCCATCCAGCTTCGCGTACCAGGCTCTTGGTGCTTGCCGGAGCCCGTACAACGCCTTCACGAGACGGAGTACCTTCCCTTCATGTCCCTTGAGCACGAATCCGGGAGGTTGCTGGACATACACCTCCACCAGCAGCTCGCCGTTGAGGAACGCCGATTTGACGTCCATCTGGTGCACCGCCCAACCTTCGTTCGCCGCGTGCACCAGCAGCAAGCGCACAGACTCAAGACGCGCCACCGGAGCAAACACCTCGTCGAAGTCCACTCCTTGTTGCTGAACGTAGCCTTTAGCTACCAGACGGCCCTTGTACTTAGAGATCACCCCTGCAGCATCTTTCTTGGTCTTGAACACCCATTTCAATCCAATCGGGCGACAATGAGGTGGCGGATCCACAAGTACCCAGGTGCTGTTCGCCTCAATCGCCGTGATCTCGTCGAGCATGGCGTTGCGCCAGCACTCATGCTTCTGGGCTTCAGCGAAGGTGGTGGGCTCGACGTTGCTGGCAAGGAGGAGCTGTTCCGCCAGCTCTCGTTCCGCCTTGCCCGGGGAGTGACGCGCCGTAACATTGTCGATACGTCTGAAACGTAGGGGCGCGTCGTCGTGATCATTGTCGAGGTCCAGATCCTCGTCCACTGGTGGCGTGGCGTACTCAACCGCCTGCCCGGTGCTCTGTGCTGGCGTCCTCGGTGTTGGTGGCGAGCCGTTGTCGAGGGGCGGCGTTGAGGGCGACGGCGATGGCGAAACAGGCATTGGCGTAGAGGATGATGTTGAGGGAGTTGTGGATGAGACGGTGATCACGTCAGAGGGGCTTGGCGTTCCCTCCTCGATGACAAAGTCCCCGTTCATGTCCTCCAGCTCCCCGCTCCACTTCCACAGCCGCCTCGTCAAGACGAGGCACGTCGGCGATGTGTACTCACCGCGTCGCAGGGTCGTAGAGCCGATATGCCTTGGAGCCTGGTTCGTAGCCGACGAAGACAGTGCGCCGACTGCGGTCATCGAGCTTCTTGAGCCCCGACGTCGTGAACTTCATGTGTGCGATGCACCCGAAGATCTTCAAGTGCTGCACCCCCGGCGGACTCCCAGTCTAGAGCTCATATGGCGTCTTCCCGTTGATGCTTTTGGAGGAGGAGCGATTCAGCAGATATACTGCCGTCGTGACCGCCTCCCCCCAGAACGCGCCGGGAAGTTGCTTCGCCTTCATCATGCTCCTTGCCGTCCCCACCACAGATTGGTTTCGGCGCTCGACGACGCCATTTTGCTGCGGGGAGTAGGCGCAGCAGTGTTCCGCGATCCCGCGTGGCGCAGTACTCCTCGAATTGCCCGGCCAGGAACTCCCCCCCACGATCGGTACGCAGGGAGAGCACTTTCTTGCCAGTCTTGCGTTCTGCGGCGGCCTGAATACGCTTGATCGCCGTGGCTGCTGCATCTTTACTTGGGAGCAGTGCTATCCACATATAGCGTGAATGATCATCTACTAGCAGTAGGAAATAGCGATTACCACTTGGCATCGGGGGTGTGATCGGTCCGCAGAGATCTCCATGAAGCAGCTGCAGCACCTCGCTTGAACGTGCGTGCAGGCCTGTGGAAGGGCGCCTCTTGTGTTTGCCGGCCAGCGCCGCACACCGTCAGTCGCTCTAGCACGGGCATGCCACGCACAAGCTCTTCTCGCCCCATCTTCCTCAATGCCCCGAAGTTGACATGTCCGAATCGAGCATGCCAGAGCCAGGCGTCCTCCTCGGCGTCGCCGCCCGGACACTGCCGGCCGTGCGACTTGCGGCCGAGGATGTAGAGGCGGTTGGAGTTCCGAGGCACCTTGGCTAGCAGGCGCCGCTCCTGGTCACGGATCCTCATCACGTCGTCCTCGACAAGCACTTGAAATCCCGTCTCATCGAGCTGGCCGATGCTGACTATGTTGGTGGTGAGCCGCGGGATGTAGTAGGTGTTGGCGAGGACTTGATGCTCCCCGTTCTTGCGAAGAGTACCGTCCGTCCTCGATGGCGGCGGCGATGGAGCCGTCAGCCGGCGTGCATGATCCCACGCCCGGTGTCCGTGTCGGAGAAGGCGCGACATGTGATTTGTAGCCCGGTGTCCGGTGACCCATCGCCAGTGTCCCGATCACCCGAGCTCGAGGGCGGCGAAGACCTTGGCCTCGTGAGCTCAATGTGACGGCGGCGGTCGAGGTCGCCGCCGGCGGATCGAGGAGCTCCTCTAGGGGCGGATGGGGAGGAGTGAAGTCAACGGCCTGGACTCCTCCTCTACCAGCCCACACACGAACATGAGCGTGGGCTCATCATCATGGGCCACATGGGCCTCCGCGTCCACCTTCAACTTGCCACGGCGATCTCGGGCCCCTTTCTTCCCGCCGCTTGCACTCATCTTGGCCCGGCCGCCGGGAGCGGCGAGTCCGAGCGGCGGATGAGCTCGCCACCGCGGCCGCGCGGTTTGCCGCCACCACGCGACTTGCCTCGGCCGCCTGACCCGGAGCTGGATCCGCCGCGGCCAGGATCTTCCGTCTTGTACTTCTCCATCCACTCCTCCTTCGTGAGAAGGAGTTTGCCGGTGGAAGAGCTCGGGGCCGGCGGCGCTGGTTCCTCATCCACGTCGTCAGAGGATTTGAGTGTCCCGTCCTCCTCGATCGTGCCGCCTTGAGAGATCACAAAGCTTCGGTGAGGATCAATTGCTTATACCTGGGACGCACAACGCGGAGATACTTCTTCAACGCCTTGTCGTCCGGCTCTGGATCTCCAAGGGTCGCCAGCCGCTGCAGGATGCCGGAGAAGCGCAGGCGAAATCTTCAATCGCCTCGCCGTCCTTAAGTCTGATGTTCTCGTACTCAGCTCGAAGGGTTTGCGCCGTCACCGCCCTCCTCCGCTCGTCACCGATGCGGAGGGTCTTGACAGCTTCCCACGCGTCGCCCGCCGTCTCCTTGTCGGCGAGGATCATGGCCAGCTCCGAGGGGACCGCACTGCAGATGGCGTCAAGCGTCGTGCGATCATCTCGGTAATCTCCGTCATCATACTCGACGACGTCCCACAACTCACGAGCCTGAAGCTTGAGTCGCATCCGCAGGGACCACTCATTGTAGTTGGTCTTCGTCAGCTGCGGCCAGTTGCCGGTGCTGCCCGAGTCGCGGACGACGCGCTCCACGACGCGCTCGCGGGGCTTCTCCGTCTTGCGGTGGCGCGAACCACGGGAGCGCGGCGAGGGACTTCGCGACCCTCTGCCTCTGGACGTCGTGCGCCCAGAGACCTTCTTCTTGCCGTCAGCATCTCCGGAGCTGCCCGGCTTATCCACCTTCTTCTCCGGCGGCGGCGTGTCGCCGCTTGGCTTGGGCGGCGGGCTCACCATGGTGTCCGCCGCAGCAGGGACCTGCCCTGGCTCTGATGCCAATTGTCAGGAGCGGCAAGGCGTGTTGCCACTCCAGAACGCCGAGAACGCTACCGCACAGGCACCAACGCCGACGAGGAAGAACACTGAGACACACACACGTGAACACGATGAACACCAGAGGTTTTGTGCTGCGCACGAATCAGCAGCTTTTCTGATTTCTATTCTTCTCCTTTTATTGACAATTACAAGAAGCTTTGGAGCCACCGGTGGCTGCCCGGACACCGCGCAACGACGTGTCCATCCCCACGTCCGCGATGCCCGCCACGACCGGTTCTCCAGGAACTAGCGGAGCTATTCTCACGCGTTCCACTACGCGCGCATGGCGGCCACAACTGGAGCTCATGCGCATGCAAACTGATAAGGAAAACATGCAAATCATAACAAACTATGTAACTAATGCAAGGATGCAGCTAACAGTACTTTCTTATGGCCATCACCCCTCTAAAGGCTTCCTCGAGTACAGCGCTGCTAATGGTAGAACAAAAGTCATAGTCTTCCCTGCAATTGCTATTATTTCCCCCGGAACACCTAAAACCACCGTGAAGGGTGTCCAACGTAATTTCCTCGAGTGAGACTGCGCTCTTGACAATGCAAACTGTTAGCTCAACCAAGCTCTTTGCGGAGCTGAATCCTCCAATCTCCAAACTCTTGAGGTGGTCGTGCCGGCGTTCAGGGAGCTGCCTGAAATGCCAAGGACTTCCAAAAACTGATTCCTGCTCCACACCTCTCCAACATACCTGAAGACGAAACCAAGAAACTTAATTAATGGACGCGCCAATAAGTGACATATGTTGATATGCAGGATAGGATGGACAGCGCCTTACATCTATCCACCAAGTCTCCAAGCAAGGAGACGCGTCCTAAAAAGAAATCAATGAAAAATAATCATAGGATGGGGACACCGCTCCGCAAATACCAAGGTGCTTGAGGTTGACAAATTTGTGCTTGAGATTGACAAATTTGGTGGGCGGCATTGGAGTATCCACCTGCACAACAAATGAGTTCACAATAATTATAGACCAGCACAGCAAGATAGAACTACTGTGAGTACTGTCGTATGGACATTGCTATACCTCATCAGTTAAAAGAAGGAGACTCTCAAGGTTTGGCATGACGAACGGAAGTTTAGCACGCGCATAATGAATGGCATTCTCACAGGTCAAGCCAAATTCCTTCATAGTTTGCGATGCTTCTCCCAGCGAGAGTTTTGAAACGGAACCAAAAAGGGTAAACCTAGAGAGCCTTGGTGCTTTATTCTCTATAACTTGCAGATTCCAACATCCAAAAACATTCAGGTAGCTAAGTTTCAGCAGCACCGCAGGTACCTTGAGGAAAGTTATCCCCTTGCATTCATCAAGGTCCAAATGCTCCAAAGCTAGGGAGTTGGAAAGAAGGCATTCCAATTCATCCCCTGTGATAGGCACATCCCTCAGTCTCAATCTTGTTAGGCTTCTCAAGGGGCCAAGTTCAGGTGTGGGGCGAAAGGCACACAGCCCAAGTTGAAGAGATTGAATTGAGTTTCTAACACCATGAGATAAAATTGAGCATGGGAAATTGTACTTTTTATATAGAATAAGTGTCAGCTCTTCAATCCCTGGTGTAACAGCAACTTGAAGCCAACTATCGATATAAGGAAAAGAGCTGTGTTCGTCATATAGAGTAAGCTCCAATATCTTCAAGCCGATGCCTGAGTGATTTCTCATAATGCTGTCAATTCTGCCGCTTAAATCTCCACAAGCACGTGCCTTCGGGCGAAGCATATCCCGACTCAGAATGAGTTTGGGATAACATCTCCACGAACTTAGGAAAGCATGAGAAAGGCAAGCAGCACGAGCAGCATCATCCATTGGCATTAAAGAATGTATATGGCGCCAGATTTCCTATCAGAACGCCTTAGCATATATGCAATGGAGACATTATCAGCCTTTGCACAGAGAAGTTGGAACAAAGCAAAGCAACTATTTCAGAGGACTGCAGGACCATGACCAAATTGCAGCACTAAAACATCTTTTCTTAGTTTATGAACAATATATTATGAATTAGCGCGGTTAGAGTAGCCCTGGTGAAATTAAGCATTCAATTCCATTTCAAAATTACTTGCTGCCCTACCTCAGGAAGGTCCGGGATTGAATGTCCCGACATTTCCCCGTCTTTGGAATCGCCACCGTCAACTCGACGGCTGGGTGAGGACCTGCCCTGAATTTGATCCACTGGAGCAACCAATCCATCTGCAGCCCAACAAGCATGGTTATGAGATACTACTACCTGAAGCATGGCTACGAACTCACCCATGCTAAATGCTGGAAGGAGGGGGAAAGTTTTTTTTTTTAACAAACTTACTCGAAGCCATTGTTCGCCGAGGCCGTTTCTGCTCGCTCTGCAGCTCCGATGTCTCCATGGTACCGGCAAACGACGAGAACTTCCTCCCGAGAGATCACCGCCGCTGCCCGCCGCCGGCAGCCCGGCACCGCCTGCCTACCCCTGAAAGGAATCGGAGTACGCCTTCCCCTGAAAGGGGCCCAATCAGTTGCGGCCCACAAACAACTATGCAGCCCAAGAATCTGGCACAGTCCTGTAGATTAAAACTCACACAGGATCGGACTCGGCTACTGGAAAATGCACAAGGAAACAGAAAGATATGTTCTGACTTCATATTTGATTCACAATGTAAAAAGGCAACTATCTGACAATCTCACATTCTCTATACTTGATCACAGAAGAAACGGAAACTTTCACCTCCCTACATTATTATCTGACAACTGATTTCAATTAACCACTGGCACCACCCTTTTGCGACCTAGTATGTGCTACTCATTTTTTCATGTACACTACATACATGCAGTCATGACTTCTCCGCCGCGGTTTCCTCCGCGCTTGCTTTGCCCGGGAGCAGCGCCGCTGGAGCTTGGATCTGTGCGATCTCCAGCAAGATCTTGTTGAGGGACTGCGGCTTCGAGAAGAAGGGGCAGTGGTCGCCGCCCTTGATCTTGAAGATGCCGTCCGGCGGGTTCTCCCGGACCAACTTCTCCTGGGCGTCGGGCGAGAGCATGTAGTCGTCAAGCGTCTGGATGAAGTAGCGGCACACCGTGCCGTAGTTTTCGGGGGTGAGGGAGAGTTTCTCCATGATTGGGGCTAGAGGGATGGGCCTCATGGACACCGCAGCTAGCGCCATATCCTGCATTTTGAATGTGTGCAAACTCGTTAGTACTGGCATGAGTGGGGTGAATACAGTGCACCTTTGAACTGAACACACAGTGTACCTTGGAAGGAGTTTGGTTGAAATAGAGCCCCTTGATCTGCTGTTTATCAAACATCAGCCCGGTAGGAGGCTTGTCCTTTCCATTTCCATAAACTAAAAACTGTGATTCTTGCAGGAAAACATCTGCTGACCGGAGCTGTAAAATGCAGATTAAGGCAAGTTCCCACTGAATGTGCACATGGAAGTGTAACATATAAAGAGAGATCACGTACTTCCTCTGAGAACACATCGAAAGGCCGCTGCCCATCCTTTACCATCGTAGCAGTAAGAAACACTGCCTTTGAGATCTTTTTCGGGCAGTGTTCTAACGCATATGAAACACTTGCACCTCCGCAACTGTGGCCGACCAAAATAACCTGCATTATCACCGTAAACAAAGTGCTCAGAAAGCTGAATTTTATTTCCCCCACATAAATTTACACAGAACAGCAGATGGAATAGTCACCTTCTCATCTTCAGGTAGTTTATCGAGGTAATCAATCAATGGCTTGGAGTAATCTGCTAGTGTAGCTATGCTGTTTGTATCAGTATGATCTATGCCAGAACCTGTGAGATCTAAGGCAACAGGTTCAAGACCAGCTTCCTCCAAGTGTGAGATGGTCTTGTACCAACACCAAGCACCAAATCCTTCTCCATGAACAAGGACAATTTTCTTTGTTTCTAAATTCTCCAGAACAATTTGGGCCTGAAAACATATACCAGCAGTACCATTAAAACCTTTTTTCTAGGAACCACAAGACAAAGTATGTATCACAATGTTAGACATTTCCTTGATTGAAATGTTGACAAGGCTAAAGACACAGACAAAAATATGATTAGCTATTAATAGGTTGGGGCAACAAAACTATAAGTAGCAAACAAGTTATGAACGAGACAGATCTTTGGGTATGGAACCGTGCTCGAACTAGTTAGGTCGCTGCTGAGGTGCTAGCATTGTCAATGTCTTGTAGCCCTAATGACATATAAGTTTCTCCAAGAATACACATCCACATCTTGTACTTACGTATAAAACAACAGTTGCACACAAAGATGCCTTTTCGACATTTAGTGGCATAGACAATGGGGTTAATTAGATCTGTGCCATTATAAATATCACATTTTTGAAGAACGCCATTACTATTATTCGATTAACTTCACGCCAGCCATTACAATTTTCCCCTTGTTTGAACCATGCCATTATGTACGTCTGGCGCCGTCCGAGGCCCACCTGCAGGCGTACTGGAGGTCGTATATTCTCGTATGGACCCTTTTGCCCCTTCTTAACTTTCTCTTTCCCTCTCTCTCTTCACTGACGTGTGGGACCCCACACGTCAGTATCTTCTTCATCCTCTCGCTGCTGCTGCCCCTTTGGCCGGCGCTTGCCGAGGGCTCGCCACCGCCTCCTAGGTGCCCGACGCCTTGCTGCTCCCACCGCCGGCGACTAGCGTCGTGGCCGCGCTGCCTTGAGATATGCCTCCAGCACGAGGAGCCGGCTCGATTTCCTGTCGGTGGAGCTCGACGGAGCGCAGCAGCCCGCCGATGCGAGGAGCTCCGCCGCAAGGCCGCTGGTGCGAGAAGCTGTGCCGCCGCCAGCGCCTCCTCCGGCCCGGCTCCACCTCCGCCTCAGGCGCGCCAACGGAGGCCTTAATCCGGTGGCCATGGTGGATCTCTATCCTCTCCACCAATCCGACACCCACCCCCTCCGCAGCACCACCCGCCGGACGCGCCTGATCGCCTCCGTATCAGCTCCCGATCGCCATCGCGCCACCAAGAGCACGTCTTGCGCAGATTTAGCGTCTCCCAGCGGCGGCGGCGCGCTGGCGCTACCCGACGAAGACAGGCGCGCGGCCTGACCACCGGCAGATTGCCGGCGCGCGGCGCAGGACTCCGCGGCCGAGAGAAGTCCGGCCCGAATATGCCGGCGGGCGCGCGCTCTAAATCGCGCGGATTAGCTCGAATCGAGTGTGGGTATGTCGATGTGAATGTGAGCCGAGGAGTTGTGTGGCGATGTGCGTTCTGAGGCGTGGGCGCGGCGGCGGAGGCCATCGGGAAGGGACTCGGGAGAGGCGGCGGGGCAAGGACGGAGGCGGGAAGAGGCGAGTCTGGCGGGCGGCCGCTGGTGCCCTCGGTGCCTGGCGTGGTAGGTGCCGAGGCCGCAGAGAGCCGCGCGAAGCCCGGCGCAGGTGGCGGCGGATGGCCGCTGGTGCCGTCGGTGCCTGGAGTGGTAGGCCGCGGAGAGCTGCGCGACGGCTCCGGTGGCGGGGGACGAGGTGTGGCAGCGGATGGTGATGCGGGTGGGGGCAGGGAGTAGGTGGGGTGCGGCTGGGGGAGGCCGGGAGGGAGCGGATGGGTGGAGGTGCCCAGGAGGAAGGAGGAAGAAAGTGGATGGGAGAGTTGACAAGTGGGCCTGATGTGTCATAGACTAGGGTGGAGGGAGACTAACAGGGGCAATCTTGTCTATACGAGAATACATAGCCTTCACTACGCTGCGGGGTGGGCCTCGGACGGCGCATGGTTCAAACAAGTGGAAAATTGTAATGGCACTGGCGTAGTTAGTTGAATAGTAATGGCGTTCTTCAAAAACGTGATATTTATAATGGCATAGATCTAATTAACCCTAGACAATGCTCCATAGGCTATTAAATAATTCATAGTGTTAAGACAATCAGGAAGTGGATGAACATTTGAATAAATTTTTTTCTGTTATGCTTTAGGTGGAAAGCATGCAGAGCAGCATGTGCTGTGTATCAAGAAACCTGAACCGAAAGAAAACGCGGCGCCATTTTGGTTGGTGGAAACCACTGGGAAAAACAAGTAAATCCCTAATTGAAAACGAGACCAAAGTTCCAAATCACAGCAGAATAAGCTCTATATGCTTTCAATGCATCAGAAGACGCAAGCTCTGTTTTATGTTTAGTTTTGAAGTATATACTTTGAAAAAAGCATTTAGCGAATCACCAAGCAAGCATGGAGGCATAACTTTTTATTCAGTAGGACACATGTCCATACAACGGAGCTACTTCTGAGTTTTAACATCTTTCTGAACCTGGAATGCAAAGTTGTCATCATTCAACAACCGACAGGAGCTCACCGTTCAAATACAAATCAAATTTACCGAACGGAGGAGTACACCACAAAGAAACAGTTCAAAATCTTAGGACAATTCTCATGCACAAATGAAGACATTCTTTAACAACCAAAAGAGTACACCACAAGCAACTAGTTGAACTAACCCAATCACAAGCAGTCCAAAACTAACAACCACATTATAAGTCAATAACTAAACCTGGAGCAGTTATGTATAAATCAATGTGTGTAGGCCAATGTTGGAGTCAATTTACAGTCCAAACAGCAATGACCAAAGCAACAAACCTTAACTATCCAGGGTAACAGTAATGTACTGTTTTTTAGAACAGAATTGTACTGACCAAACACCTCAATCAAGTAATCATAATGATAATATATACTCCTACTACCATAACAATCTCTAGGAATATTACCAGTCAAAAAAATGAGGCGTTACACCTGAGCACATACTTCAACTGACCAAATACTATGAATTACAGAAGTTTTGCAGACTGACGGGATACTGAAGTTCAAATAGGAACACCAAATTGTACAATGCTACTATGGAACTAACAACGAAACATAAATGGTACTAAAATTGAATTGTGAGAGAGAACACAATCCCCAAGGTTGCAACAGGCAAGCAAGCATGTGAAGATTGGGAAGAAAGGGGTAGGTAGGGGCCTTACGGGCTTGGCATTCGTGACGGAGTCCGGCAGGTCGCCGCGGCGGCGAGAGCTGGTGGAGCCAGGCCCCATGCGTCGGGACAGGGATGCCCCTGCGTCGATGCGGCGCGACATGGAGCCGCCGGCGTCGAGGTGCTGGTGGATGGCCATGGCCAGCGCCTGTCGGTGCAGGAGCTCCTCCTCCGGCGTCAGCTTGGGCCCGCGCGCGCCGACCGCGTGCTCCCCATCCGCTTGCTGCGCGACACCGCGGCCGCGGCCCGCTGCTCCTTGCGCGGCACGCACGCGAACGCGTTGCCCATTGGGAGGAGGAGGAGAAGAAACCACGCGAGCTCGTGGAGTGGGAGAAGGAAAGGTGGAGTGGAGGGGAGGGCAAACAAATCGGCGAAGGCGAGCAACAGCCGACCTGAAATCGCGAGATTCAAGCAAGGACTGATTGAGCTGCCAAGAAACCAAGAGGAAAGGGAGGATTTTCAAGCGGGAAACTGGGCGGCCAGATTGGACTCCGGCGAAATGGAAATCAAGAAACTCTGAGCGGCGAGATTGGACTCCGGCGACGACGCATGGGTGACTTGACTAGTAGACGAGACCGAGAGATTCTTCTTCCCAAGAGGAACCCAAAAGCAAGCCAAGAACTGGAGGAAGAAGCCGAGAGGGGCCTTGTCCTGAACAACAAACTGCTGGGCCTAGAGGAATTTCTTCTCGCTGCCAAAGCAAAGCACACAGGCAGCACGGAGCAGATCTGAAAGAACAGGGCGGAATTTATGAGCGGTCCTGGCACCTAACTCATCTCCACACACACACACACACACGAATCTCGCCGGAGGAATTTATTTCGCCTCAGCTCAGCTCAGCTCTGCTCTCCTTCTGAACTCAGAAAAAATAAAACAATAAAGAGAAAGAAATCTTTGGCAGCTGATGCGATTAATCAAGGGAGTTCAACGCCCAGCAGCAGGATTGCAGGAAGCTTTTGGGCGGTTTCGGGAGAACCGTGTCCCTTGCAGTCTTTGCTGGTACTGTACTTGCGCGTGTACCGTGTCAAGACTAGCTGTACACACCTTGTTCTCTTGTGTGGAGAAAACAAAAACAAGTACTAGTAGGTTTCTTTTTTGTTTCTTATAAAATTTTATTTTCCACGCGAGTTCACTGATTGTCTTGTTTGGTCTGGCTTTTGACCACCACGCTGTCTTTGTCTTCTCTATCGCCTTCAGATAAAGATGAAAGTGGCAGCTGCTTTCCCTTCTCCGAAACACTAACAAAATACTCATATTTTTCTAGTGCTCTTTTCCCCTCTGGGGTTTTTCTTTGATTTCTTGAGGATATCCTGGTCTGCCCTTTTCAGATCCCAGGCCCTGCCTTTCTCGATTCTTTTTATCAGCAATGCAGCAGGGTTCGTTCAGGGTGCAATGCAATTTCATTTTTTTTTTTGAAATGAGGAGGAAATGCGAATGTTTCAGTAGGTGTTTGTCTGGCTTTTCGTCTCCAGAATTTCGTCGGCCCTGATTTGAGCTGCGGTTGCACTTGCACCTACGATTTGCAGAAAGTAGCGTCACCTGATGAACCGAACGGATGAGGTAGCGATGTTTAAAGCGTCGATTATCGGTTCCGTTCAACAACTGCCCCCATGATTAAATTCATCCATTCAAATACCGCTGGAACAGTGAAGTTGCTTGTGACCATGTGTGAGGATTTTGTGAAAATTCCTTTTTTTTCATATATATGTTTGTAATTGTGTAAATGAATATACATTGGTTAGTTGATGGTACTTGGAATCCCTTTTTAAAATTGCAATCTACCTTATAAATAAATATTATATTGGGAGGTGCATGTAGCATTGACCTTAATGATAAGCCATCTGCAGGTTCCTTACTCCTTAATGATAAGTACATATATATGATTTCTTTTTCTTTTTCACATGCTGCGTTCATGCCCTTCATGAGATCTTGGGAAGCGATGAGGTGTTCCTAGTCAACTCTTGAGTTCAGCATTCTCTCTGCCCGAACAGAACCTTCCGATCATTGTTATTTCGTTGCAGACGTGAATTCAACATGAAGAGATGCAAGCTAGATAGGCTATGAAGCTTAATCATTTCCTCCACTTCTCATCTACCAAGCACAGTAGTGATCTATCGAAATCAACAAACTATATGATCGCCACCAGGCAGGCTAGGTCGTAGTCACGTATCATGAGAACTTAACGGGGATGTAACGGCACGTATGGTAGCAATTAACTTCTTGTTTTAATCATCTTGAGTCTGCTAACAACTACGCATTGTGTGTAGATGTAGATGGGCAGCAGATAGCAGTGCATATCATGCATGTCTTGACTCTCCAGCAGTCGAGTCGATCTCACAGCAACAAATACCATCATGCAGCAACAAATGCTTCAACCGCTAACCACCTGCACATTATTGAGTACATACGTTGGCAAGCATTGACACGGATTGATCCGGAGTACTAAACCCGTCCATCAACATCTACTCTGCACTGCCATACGGAGTACTACGTGTTGTGACTGATCGAGATCGACGGACTGTTACAGAACGAAGTGATGGAGCTGGTTTAGGTTGCGTTTGGTACAGCTCTACGACCAGCTTCGCGAGCTGTTTCGTGTGAAGCTGTATCAAACGGTCTCAGAAAACAGCTTCACGATGGAATCGATTCCAAGTTCCCCTCTCTGGAGCCGTTTTGGTGGGGAGGAGCTGGAAAACACCAGCTTCCCCCGCTCCCACGGCAGCTCCACCCGACTTTTTCCGCCCTTTGCCCTCAAGGAGGGACCCACGGGCGAGGCCGCGCGCGGGCGTGGGAGGAGATGGAGGCCGGCGGCACGGGCTTGGTGGAGATGGAGGTCGGCGGAGGATGGATGGTGCCACCGAGCTCCGCCGGAAGGGGAGGCGAAGGGAGAGGGAGGTGGCCGTGTGCGTGGGGAGAGTCGCGGCAGGGAGCTCCGCCTGCATGCACGCTGTCCCTCCAGATCGGATTGCCGCCGGGCGAGTGGGAGCGGGAGGCCGGACCGCGGCGCAGAGGAGGCCGCCGCCGCGCGCGATGGAGCTGGGCCGCCGCGACATAGGGGAGGCCACCGGCGGAGAAGATGCAGCTGGAGGAGATGTGGCCGGTGAATGGATAAGGGTGCCTGTGGTGTGAATGGATAAGTGAGAACGAAAGAGAGGAGAAAAATAATAATAAGGGAAGGGGAAAAGAAAAATAATAAGAAAGGAAACGGAAAATAAAATAAGAAAAGAGAATAAAAGAAAAAGGAGGGGTAATATGGATATTTCATCTTTTTATCCACCTTACAGTTAGGAAAAGCTATTTTGTCAAACGTTTTTCTTAAACGGTTTCAGATTCATTAGAGAATCTACTCCACCGGGACAGCCACAGCCACAGCCACCGCCGTACCAAATGCACCCTAATTCGTCGGTAGGAGTACTTGCGTCGTACGAGTCTTCTTGTCCAGCATCTTGTTCTTTGCAGGGGTAGCAGCTAGCGCTACCAGGGTCTTGTTTAGTTGGTTGAAAATTTTGCCTTTTAACTGCTGGAACTCCTGTAGCACACTGTAGCACGTTTTATTTGTCTGTGGTAAATATTATCCTACCATGGCCTAACTAGGCTCAAAAGATTCGTGTCGCAAAAGACATCCAAACTGTGTAATTAGTTATTTTTTTACCTATATTTAATACTCCGAACATATGTCTTTTAGCGTATTTAATGTGATGTGATGGAGAGAGAGTGGAGAAAAGGTTAGAAATTTTAGCCAAGCCTAGAACAACACTGTGGTTGCAGAGCAGAACGATAATTGGTGCCGAAGAACCAATTGATTTGGGCTGTGTTTAGTTGGTGGAAAATTTGCTTTTTTAACTGTTTGAACTCATGTAGCACACTGTAGCACGTTTCGTTTGTTTGTGGTAAATATTGTTCAATCATGGACTAACTAGTCTCAAAAGATTCAGCTCGTGATGTACAATAGAACTGTGTGATTAGTTAATTTTTTACCTACATTTACTGCTCCGAACATATGTCTTTTGGTGTATTTAATGTGATGTGATAGAGAGAGTTGAAAAGTAGCAAAATTTTTGCTAAATTTCAGGCAAACTAAACTGGCCCGTTTGCATTGGTTGCAGCGCCACCAGAATGCAGGATGCCAGGATTGCGCTGTGCCTCGATTTCACTTCTGATGACAGTGTCGTAATCAACCACGCATCACTACTGTAGTACTGTCGAATTCATAGCACACATGTTTTGGGGTCTGGTTTAGATGGTTAAAATTTCTAATTTTTTCTCCACTTTCTCCATCACATCACATTAAATACGCCTGATGGCTGATGCATGAGACCGACAAAGGGGCCTGCTGCTCGCCTGATGGCTGATGCATGAGACCGACAAAGGGGCCTGCTGCTCAGCCTCAGCTCGCTCATGGACAGCACACAGGAAGGATGCCACCCGGTCCTCCGGCGACTGGCGGCTGGCCCCCGGCTTGGGAGACACACACGATCTCTAGCAAATTCCATCCTTGCCAGTTTGTCGATGCTTAGGACCATATATTCTGATCTCCGCAACGCGTTTCCAATCTCATTTTGTGTTCAACCATCTGTCGTCCTGAGTCCTGACGAAACTCAACTAATGCAGCATATCCTTACACCAATATCCGCTTCAGATTTTGTGTTCCTCTGAAAAACTGAATTCTCAAAGTACTACTGCTCGAGATGGTGCTGTTTCCAACATTTATGATTTTACCTGTCGATGCAAACATGCAATGCACGCTTCACTTCTCCTCATCATGCACTTTCCCCCCTTTTTTCAGATTTCTCTGTCTCCTGAAATACTATTTGCTGGGGTATGTACATAAACTCTGCTGCTCAGAAACAGTGAATCCAGCTAATCATTGAGAATTGAGAAAGAAGAATAATCCAGATCCGAACTGGCATTCCCTCCTGTCTGTCCCTGAGCTGAAAAAAGGCCGGATGCAGACAAGTGACGGATCCATCGCACTAGCTCCCATGTCATTTTCCTGATGCCTTTTTCATTGCCGTCCACGCAGAATTGCAGATGCGGTGCAGCAACAGCTCTGATTGAGAACTCACTCATTCGGCCGGGCCAAAAAAGCATGAGAAGACAAAGGGACGATGCTCTGCATATGCATCGTCGCTCATCAGGCTCGCTCACAAGGGGTCCTACAAATGATGTCTGCACAGCGAGAAAAGGTGATCTAAGTGATTTTATTCGAGCAGTTTGTGTTTTGTTTGTAGCAGATGTGGAGCACCAGCGAAATGCATGATGGCACACCGCATGTGGATGTGGATCAGAATGTAATCTTTAAGATTAAGAGAGATGTGATCTAATCGTACGCGTGTCACATGTGACGTTGATTCGTGACCGACACCGCGATTAGTTAATTGGATTTATTCCTTCGAAAAAAAATTAATTGGATTAGTGGGTTGGAGATCGACGACGATAGCTGCTCAAGTACTCCCTCCGGTAGAGATATAATGGGTGCCGAAAATCTGAAACCCGATGAGTTTTTACTCTATTAGAGTATAGGCATGGGTCAATTTCTAAACCCATGGGTCTATTAGAGCAACTCCAACAGTTTGACAAACAAAATTGGTATTCATCTAATTTTGACAAAATAAGAAAAATTAGCCTCCAACAGTTTGGCAAACCAACTTGGCAAAAATAGAAACTTGGCAAAACTCACCTCCCCACGCGCATATATGCGCGCGTGTATCGTGGTTGCCATCGGCGTTTCCCTGTAGGTGGGAGGGTGAAAAAAGAAATAAAGAATAGAGAAGGATTCCTGATGTAAGTTTTTCAAGAGGTGGAAGGGCATAAGCATAATTTTGTTTCTCTCAGGATTCCTGATGTAAATTAGATCTGGATTTGGCAAGTGGATTATGCCAAATTGTTGGAGATGAACTCTTTTTTTACTTGGCATATCTTTTTAGAAGTTGGCAAAACACAAGATTTGCCAAGTAAAATTTTTAGCCCGGGAAATACCTGAGCATTTTTAGCCCGGCCTGAACCCGACCCACCCACAGATCTTACTGGACGGGCCTGTACACAGATCTTGCAGCCCAAAAAAAAATATTGGTCCGAACTCGGTCCGAAATGCTATTTTTAGCTATTTTACACTATAAAACGCATGGGCGGCCCGCCCAAGCCCGGGCTCGGCCCGACGTGCCCAGTGGGACGGTCATGGGCAGGATTTTCTCAAAAATAACTGGGTCTTTTGGCCCATCCCAACCCGGCAGCCCAAAATGCCTGTATAGTGCAGGACAATAAAATCCAAATCCGTAAACCCTGGGTTCCTTAAACCCGGTCCACCAAACAATTTGACCCATAACTCCAATGCATCAACCCAACTAGTCTGTAGTCTTAGTATATAAGATGTGATCTCCTCAAACTCTAAAAAACTCACCCCATCCCCCCATGCAGCAGCCGCAAAGGGTGGCGGCCGGCAGTGCACCCCGTCGTCCCTCCCCTTCGCGTCGGACGTCGTCAGCGTTAGCCCTCCCCACCTTCCATCTGCTAGCTCACCCTTCCGTCTGCGCCAGACGCCATCGCCCCTCCCCTCTCACGCCCTCGTCGTCACTCCTCTCCTTCGCGCTGACCGCCGCCAGCCCTGCTCTCTGCTGCGAGGCAAGGTGGGTGGTCGCCGGAGCAGCAGGCGGTGGCGGCCCCCACTCACGCCACCGCCGGATCTAGGTTCCCCAGGTGGCCGCGGTGTGGAGAGCGAGGCAGAGCAGGACATGGGGCTTGGTTGCGGCAGAGGACAGGTCGATGGTTGTCGGCGCGGCCAGAAGCTCCTCGCGGCGGCCAGCGAGCTGAAATTGTGTGTTGTCGGGCACGGGTGACCCGTGGGTCGCCCGAGACCCGAGAGGGCATGGGTTTGGGTGTGAATCTGATGGGTCATGGGGTTTTTAGCGGGTGGGATTCTTGATAGCGGGCATGGGTTTGGGTCAGTTAAACCCAACGGATTTACGCCTGTTGCCATCTCTACCCTCCGGTTTGGTAAATGAAGTCGTTTTGACAAGGTTTGAGTTAAACATTGGGAATATAAATCATGAATGACTTTTATTGAGTTTAGAAACGTGAAAACTACATGAATAGATTTGTCTTGCAAAATACTTTCATAAAAGTATACAAATGTTAGTTTTTAATAAACGATTTTATAAAAAAAGTCAAAATTGTACTTTGGAGACTATATCGCTATCCTAAACGACTCCATTTACCAAACTGGAGGGAGTATATTACAATGTATTAAAGCTCATATGTTAGTTTTACTCTAAAATTGAAACAATCGAGTAGACAACAGATGCAGCATACACTATCGAAAACGTGCTATTTCCTATCTTCTCTATCAATGAAACTAGATGATACCCCGCGCGTTACTGCGGGAATTTCAACAAATTTTAAAGATAAAATTTGAAAGTAGAAACTAAAGTGATTGCTTCGCAACATTCTACTGCAAGCAACACATTGCATACATGGATGCTATTAGCCATAGAAAATCGATAGAAGAAATAAATTAATGATTTTAGTGGATAGTGATGTGGACACCTTGCATGTTGAGAAAAGACATAGTGGATGGTGACGTGGCGCGCTGAGGGTTAAGAGAACTCCTTAGTGGGGAGCTCTTATATAGTTTTGTATGATGATAGGTCCATTTGTTAAAAAAAACGTGTTATTTCCAAAACAGTGCACTCGAACAACACTGAACAACTGCTTGCAGACACCTTCGTCTTGAAGCCTCCCCTTGCGCTCCCCAAGTCTGCCTCCTCCTGGCCCCCTCCCTCCAGGCTCCGGCAAGCTCATGCTCACCACAGCGGGTAGGGAGCGGGCCCCCCGGTCTTGTCTCGTACTAGATCATAGTAGTATTAGCTCTTTGTAGTAGTTGTCACTATGGTTTCTCACACCTCTGCGTCGTCTCTGTCGCCGGAGTGTTTGCCGCCGTCACCTTGCTTAGTGCCCTCTCCGCCGCCGTCTTTGCTAGCGTTCAGGTACGTGATAATAAAATAAACTCTCCTCCCATCAGTAGATCCCCTTTCCCTCTTCCCCTCTGCCTCCCCACTTCGCCATCGTCGGGATCTGTTTGTTTGCTCCACCACCACCTCAGCCCGCCTCTGCCATCCTCACCCCCCGAGATCCGCCATTTCACCCACCTCTGCGTTTTCACCACTCCGTTCCCCGCTCCCACCTATCCTGGCTTGGATCCCCTACTCCTCTTCCACCTCTCCACAAATCTGAGCTGCACCGCCCTGAATTCCCCTCTCCCCCACCTGCCTCCGCCCATGCCCCCACCCATAAAGCAGTGTTGACTCAATCAGCTACAAGCCCTCTCAAGATCCTACGTCATCGGCTCGGCAGCGAACCACCCACCGGCTCTTAAGACGACGACCTTCTACCCGCCGATGCTGGCCTCACCTTCATATTTGGGTCATCGACGATGTTTCACCTTGACGGCGTCTTCAACCACTTCCTCACCATTGCAACCATGCGTCCGCGACGCCACTGCTGCAGTTCACCGGCGGTCTGCCCTCTGGGGCGGTTCAGGATATAGATATAGGGTCTTTGTTGTAATTGGCTCCTTCTTCAAGGGCTTGGCTATAAGTTTGCTGCTTTAATATAATATGTGGTATTTGTAAAAAAAAACTGCTTGCAGACAGACAGACATAATTGTTGTGGTTTTTCTAAAAAAGAATTTGCAGGTCAACGATTCAGTTGTTTTTTTTTTGCTTTTGTTATATTTTCAATCTTCATTACTTGAAATGAATAAATAAATATGAGTGTATTATTTGCATAAATAGTCTCCTCTTAGGCTCTCACCCACCAGAAGAGCGATCCATATGAATATATAGTCACATGAACGAGCGATCCATTTTGAAATCTCCTTTTGAATTGATCGGAAATTTAAACCGCCGTCCTCCAGAAGGACAACCTATATTGATGTGAAAGCGATTTATATCACGTGCTCTAATTCCAACAGCAATCAATATGAAAGCAGATTATTTTCTTGTCGGACTAAAGAAAGAATGATGCGAAGAGACTTTTGAGTGGTGAAATGTGGAATCATGAACTTTTTGAGAAGTACACAAGGAATTGCCTCAAATTTGTGCTGTAGAGCTCGTAGCCTATTCCTTGGAGTTCTTCCTAACTTGCATGGGTGAAGGCAGGATTGAGAGCTAAGGGCTCTCCTTCCTTCCTTTCTTTTTCTTCCTCAAAATTTTGTAGGGGAGGCTTAGCAAACTTCTATAGTTGCCAGGGTCATAGGGGGCTTGAGCCTCCCTATTGTCCTCTTGTGTCTTATGGGTGACAATCCTACTTTCCTCAATGCATTTTGTCAGGAAGAATATGTTTGGCGTAGGTGCTGTCAGCCTCATATTTGGACTGCTGGAGAAGAAAGGTTTGATAGCGTACGTACTTGAGAGTACAACTCGTGGCAAGCACCATCGTGACGGCGGCAACACTATCTTCGAGAAAGTCCGGCATGTTGATGATGTAAATGATTTTGTAAAAGCAGGTTTGGTAGCTAGCCGGTGATAGGCCCGACCTACACGCTCAGCAAGCCCATAGAGGCGATCCTCACCTTGCGATCCTTGCTTGGTCGTGGCGAACAAGGATGAGGTGTCAAGAGAAGTGTAATATGTTGTTGTTACCTTCAAGAGCATGATGATGGCATCTTCACAGACTTGATCACTCAATCCCAATTTTATGGAGTTGAGGTGTATAATGACGTCGGTGTTGACGTTGGCGTCATAGGATGTGTTGTTGCTGGACATGAAGTCCTCGCACAAAAATCGGAAGAGGTTGTCGTTGTAGAAAACACTATTGCGTGTCCACCACCACCAGTGCGCGAAAACATGACTTAGGGCTAGAGAAGCTCTCTGTGTTCTTCTCAAAATTTGCAGATAGAGCTCCCTTACATATGATCCAGGATTGTAGGGGGCTTGAGCCCCCTCCCCAGCGCCGCCACTTCCCGCTAGTCCTGTTTGTTTGCTTTCTAGATTATACAAACTAGATATAGTCTAAGGATAATAATAGGCAGTGGCGGAGCTACAGCTTACCACTGATGTCAACTGACATCGATGGCTTTTAGAAATTGTAGTGTAAAATACTCTTGAAACACTGTTTATAGTGCTAATGACAGCAGTAAAATGGACAATGACATCGGCGAGCGGCAAGGCTGGCTTCGCCCCTGGTAATAGGGTAAAAGATGTGTTCATGCTAAATTTGGTACATACTTTGTAGATGGCTTGTGATAGGTCAGATGTGCACTGGCAAGCCCGTAGAGGCGATCCTCACCTTGTAATCCTTGCTCGGTCGTGGCGAACAAGGATTAGGTGTTGACAAGGGTAATTTGTTGTTACCTTCAAGAACACGATGATGGTGGCATCTTCAAAGACTTGATTACGCAATCCATTCTTATAAAGTTGAGGTGGATGGTGACATTGGCATTTTTGTCGTAGGTCGTGTTGTTGTTGGACATGAAGTCCTCGTCTAAAAATCGGAAGAGTCTGTCATTATAGAGGACACTATTGCGTGTCCACTGCCGGCAGTGGCGGAAGCAGGATTTAGGGCTAGAGAAGCTCTCTCCGTCCTTCTCAAAATTCACAGGGAAGACTCCAGGAACTTACATGGGATCCAGGTACTCCTGTTTTATTGCTTTGTAGATTATACAAACTGGATTATGGTCCAAGGATGATAATAATAAGGTAAAAAATAATGTTGAAGCTACTTTGAGACCATAAATAATCTACCAAGAGTAGCTTATTATTTGAGATTATACCTGAGGTTCCACGCCAAACACTCTTTGTCCTCAGCCGCTCATCGACTGAAATCAACCAACTTTTTCATAAAAATACACTCCCCGTCCCTAAACCTCAGTAGAACACAAACACACAAAAACATGAGCTTAGGGATGTAATTCATGTTCTTACAAGTGCGATGGGGTTCATCTTCCTCGGGCAAGTAATATTTCTCAAACTTTTTAGAATAAGAGAACCAGTTTTTATCGATGACACAAAGTCAAAACCCCTTAGATCTTGGATCCCCAAGCAAATCCTCCTCAATCATGTCAACACACCAATTTAACCGAGATTTCTCGTTAGCATCTTTGGGGTATGGTTGGTTTGATGCTACTAGAGTGACGCCTAAGAAAACTTTTTCCTTGAAATATTTTTGTGTCTTTCATGTGTTCATGCTAAATTTGGTACACACATTTTTTATGATCGTTTTTCCTTGAAGCAAGCGTGCGAGACTCGTGCACGTCCGTGGCGCTGGCGCGCCATGGCCCGCGGCGTCCGACCGCAGCGCGCGACACGCCTCCCCGGATCCACCCCATCCAAACCGCACGAAGACGCTCGGACGCTCAGGTGGTGCCTACCTTTCACTCCCCGTCGTCAGAAGACCTTGCAGCGCCGCCGCGGATCTGACGAATGTTAAACATGTAAACATGTATGTGTATGACGATGTGAACAACCTTGGTGTATGTTAGTTAGATAAGATAGAGCTAATCCCTTGTAAATAGGAGATGTATCAACCAAGGTTGTTCACGTACTTGTAAACCACGCCAGGGGTGCTTCCTGGCTCTATATCAACACGCAGGCGCGACCCTACGGGGCACCGACGCTTCTACCATCTTTTACATGGTATCAAGAGCCTAACCTCAGATTAGATTCATCTAGATGGCGTTTCCAAGCTCTTCTGCCGCCGGCAACCCTCCTCTCGGCCTCCCCCTGCTCTAGAAACTCTCCAAGAACAATCTTCACCGGAAGATGCAAGTGTTGCCCACCATCCGCGCTCACGAAGGATTCCCCTGGGCCGGCACCACCGCCGCCCAAGGAAGTCGACGTCAAGACAGGCGACACCGTCGCCAAGGAGGCCAATCCCGAGTACGCCAAGTGGCTTGCTCTTGATCAGCGCGGTTCTCGCCACTGCTCGACCACCATGACACGCTAACCATGATGCTTGATGAAGTTTTCTCGTCGCAGACTCGTGCAAGGGCAGTGAACACGCGCATTGCCCTTGCCACCACCAAAAAGGGCGCCATGACTGCGTCCGAGTATATGGCCAAGATGAAGGCGCTATCTGACGAGATGGCGGCTGCCGGGAAACCTCTCGGTGCTGAAGAGTTGATGTCCTACATCCTCGCTGGCCTTGATATGGAGTACAATCCCTTGGTGACCTCGATCTTTGGCGAGCAGGCGGCCTCCTATAGTGAGCTCTGTCCCGGATCGAGCTTGAAAGTCGGCTTGATCTGCTGATGCAAGGTAACAGCGGGTCACAATCCTCGGTCAATTCGGCGTCGTGCGGTGGCCGGAACTCGGGCAACCGTGGACAAGGGCGCGGTCGCAGCCAACTAGGAGGGCGCGGTCGCGGCACAGGAGGGCGTGGTCGCGGCCCCAACAACGCTGGTGGTCAAAAACCGCGCTTCAACGGGCGGTGTCAGGTGTGCCTAAAGGAGGGGCACAGTGCTGATAATTGTTGGCATCGCTTTGATGCTGACTACGTCCCCGAGGTGAAGAACGCCAACACTGCAGTCCATGGGTGCACGGCGGCGGTGGTATACGAATCTGGCGCGCGGATCATATCACCAAATGAACTCGACAAGCTGGTCATCCATGACAAGTACCCTGGTGGCGATCAAATCCGCACCGCTAGCGGAGCAGGTATGAACATTGATCACATTGGTAAAGCTATTGTTAGTACTCCCAATTGCAATTTAAAGCTCAACAATGTCCTTCATGTCCCTAGTGCCAAGAAAAATCTTGTTTCTGTTCACCGTCTTGCTACTGATAATCGTGCTTTCCTTGAGTTTCATCCCAATTTTTTCTTGATCAAGGATCAGGCCACGAAGAAAACCCTTTTGGAAGGCAAGTGTAGAGGAGGGCTCTATCCTCTTCCTGAGTCAAGACGGGAAGCTCATAGTGCTGTCAAACCTTCTACAGCTAGATGGCACAGTCGTTTAGGCCACCCTGCTTTTTCTATTGTTAATCGTGTCATTAGTGAGAATAATTTACCTTGTGTTAGGGAATATCGTCATGATATGGTTTGTGATGCATGCCAGCAAGCCAAGAGTCACCAACTTCCCTATCCCAAGTCGTCTAGTGTGTCTCAATTTCCTTTAGATTTAATTTTCTACGATGTATGGGGGCCTGCTGACTCGGCGGGAGAAATAAATATTATGTGAGCTTTATCGATGATCATAGCAAATTTGTTTGGATTTATCTCTTGCGTTATAAATCTCAGGTGTTTGAGAAATTTCATGAGTTTCAACAACTTGTTGAGAGGAGATTCAATAGAAAGATTGTTGCTATTCAAACTGATTGGGGTGGGGAGTATGAGAAACTCAACTCTTTCTTTCGTAAGGTTGGCATTTCCCATTTAGTTTCCTGCCATCATGCTCACCAACAAAATGGTGCGGCTGAACGCAAGCATCATCACATTGTTGAAGTTGGCTTGTCTCTTCTCGCTCACTCATCCATGCCCTTAAAATATTGGGATGAGGCCTTTCTAGCCGCCACCTATTTGATTAATCGCACTAAAACCTTCAATTTTCATCTCCTCTTGAAGTTCTTTTTCAAGAAAAGCCTGAGTATTCCATGCTTCGAGTTTTTGGATGTGCTTGTTGGCCGAATCTTCGACCTTATAATACACGCAAGCTTGCTTTTCGATCCAAACAATGTGCCTTTTTAGGTTACAGCAATATGCACAAAGGGTTTAAGTGCCTAGACATATCTACTGGTCGTATCTATATATCACGAGATGTGATTTTTGATGAACAAATTTTTCCTTTTGCTGAGCTTCATGCTAATGCAGGGGCTCGGTTACGATCTGAAATAGAGCTTCTTCCTTCTACTTTATATGATTCTTCCTTGTTCTTTGGGAGTACTACAATACCTAACACTGATGTGATTAATAGTTCTCCTAATCCTGCTGATGGTTCTCATCAAAATCTGGAAGCAAATGCACAGGAGGAGCCTATATTGCATGCTGCACCCCAAGGGGAGACCGGCGCCCACCGCGAGGCTGATTCGCCTGCGCCTGCAGCACCAGGATCGGCGCCTGACACCAGCCAAGGCGGCGCATCCTCCTCGGGCCCTGCTGTCCAGCCACCAGGTGCCACGCGCGCGCCAGAGGAGCGCTCGGGCGCGGCGCATGTGCGGGCACCCGACACGGGGGCCACGTGCCGCGCCGGTACGGGCTCGAGCTTGGCCGACCAATCGGCCGCAGCTGCTGTCCCTCCTTCAACGCCAGGATCTGGTGCACCGGGAGGATCGGCTGCGCATCCAACTTCTCCTGTGGTCTCCCCTGCGGCTGCTTCTCCTGATCAGGAACCTCCTCGACCTCGTACACGCGCACAATCAGGTATCCACAAGCCAAAATAGTACACCGATGGTACAATCAGGTATGGGCTAGCTGCTACTACTGAACCTACTTCTGTTGATACTGCTCTGGCTGATGAGAATTGGAAGAAAGCAATGGATGTTGAGTATGATGCTCTTATGAAAAATAAAACTTGGCATTTGGTTCCTCCTAATTATGGTCATAATATTATTGATTGTCGCTGGGTTTATAAGGTGAAAAGGAAAGCTGATGGTACTCTTGACAAATACAAGGCTCGTCTCGTTGCTAAAGGATACAAGCAACGCTATGGTATTGATTATGAAGACACCTTCAGTCCTGTAGTCAAGGCAGCCACTATTCATCTTGTTCTCTCTCTTGCAGTGTCACTTGGGTGGAATCTACGCCAGCTAGATGTTCAGAATGCGTTTCTTCATGGTAATCTTGAAGAAGAAGTGTTCATGAGGCAACCTCCTGGGTATGAAAGTAAGACTCATCCACATTATATTTGTAAACTGGATAAAGCTTTATATGGCTTGAAACAAGCGCCGCGTGCTTGGTATTCTCGGCTTAGTTCAAAGCTTCAGAGTCTTGGTTTTAAACCCTCCAAAGCTGATGTGTCTTTGTTTGTCTACAACAAAGGGGGAGTTACAATATTCCTTGTTATTTATGTTGATGATATTATTGTTGCGAGTTCCTCTAATGCAGCTACCGAGGCCCTTCTTAAAGATCTGCAGGCTGATTTTGCTCTCAAAGATCTTGGTGAACTTCACTATTTCTTGGGCATTGAGGTTAATAAGGTACATGATGGGATATTGTTGACACAACAAAAATACACATCAGACTTGTTACACCGAGTAGGCATGACAACTTGTAAACCTATGAGCACTCCAATGTCTTCTACTGATAAGTTGTCCGTTCATGATGGTGATCCACTTGGACCAAAGGATACAACTGAATATAGGAGTATTGTTGGGGCATTGCAATATCTGACTTTAACACGACACATATCCTTTGCTGTTAATAAAGTTTGTCAATTCTTGCATAAGCCGACTGTGGTTCATTGGAGTGCGGTCAAGCGTATTTTGAGATACCTGCAATATACAATAGGAATGGGACTGAGGATACACAGGTCGCCGTCTACTCTTGTGAGTGCCTTTTCTGATGCAGATTGGGCTGGTTGTTCAGATGATAGGAGATCGACAGGTGGGTTTGCAGTATTTCTTGGATCCAATTTAATATCCTGGAATGCAAGAAAACAAGCAACGGTGTCAAGGTCAAGTACTGAAGCAGAGTACAAGTCTCTAGCCAATGCTACAGCAGAAGTTATGTGGGTACACTTTGCTCAAGAAACTTGGAGTCAAGGGACCTAAGTTTGCAAGATTGTGGTGTGATAATCTTGGAGCGACATATCTGTCAGCGAATCCTGTGTTTCATGCCAGAACAAAACACATAGAAGTAGACTTTCATTTTGTCAGAGAAAGGGTAGCGCAAGGACTTTTGCAAATCAGGTTTATATCTACGAAGGACCAAGTTGCTGATGGTTTTACGAAACCTATTTCAGTTAGACAGCTTGAGAATTTTAGACACAATCTCAACTTAGATAAGTTGTGATTGAGGAGGGGTGTATGATGATGTGAACAACCTTGGTGTATGTTAGTTAGATAAGATAGAGCTAATCCCTTGTAAATAGGAGATGTATCAACCAAGGTTGTTCACGTACTTGTAAACCACGCCAGGGGTGCTTCCTGGCTCTATATCAACACGCAGGCGCGACCCTACGGGGCACCGACGCTTCTACCATCTTTTACAACGAACACACGTTTGAGACGATGAGCCCCGACACGTCCGTTCCGGCTGGCGCGCGCGTCATGTCATGGCTCGCCGTCCGTTCCGGCCGTTCCCGACGGCTCCAATACAACGTCGTCGTTGTGCTGCACGATCGACCCGCGTTCAGTCCAGGCCCCCTCCTGCATCCTTCACTTCCGTCACGGTCACGGAGGTCCACGCCGGCTCAAGCCGTGCCTATCGATCGTCCTTCCCGACGGCCTCGCAGCCGCGTGACGAACAGAGCAGCGCGTTTGAGACAAGACCTGACGATAAAACCTATGCGCATGCTGCTGCTGCTTCATGCCTGATGCTTCAGGCATCTAGCAGTCGATGATGTTTGTGTAGCTGAAACCGGGGACGGAGGCACGGAGCGGAGCAAACCTGTGCATGATGGCGTTGCCTGCTTACTGGTCTGGACTCTGGACCTATTTTGGTTGACAGAACGAGCCAACGGCAGGTTCCTGCCGATGAGGACGGTGCGCCGGCGCAGTATTTCTCCAGAAAAATGAACACGTGTCCCCGCCGGCGGGGAGAGCGCCCGCTGCGGTGCTGCCGAACGACGTGGGCAGGCTAGGTCCGCGGACACGCAGATCAGCAGACCAAGGGGAACGGAGGCCATGGCGGACGCACGCTGTACCGCCTGACGCCCCGAGAGCTCTCAAGGACGCAAAGTGAACGGAAGGAGTCTCCGGCGAGGCGCGGCGTGGCCACCCCGGGGGTGGACGGTGTTTGAGATACCGTCCGGGGGTGGTCCCGTCCGTCCAATCAGCTCTGTGCGGGTCCGATAATTCGGCAGCTTTCTCCTACAGTCCTACTCCATCTCTTCGATCGCCAACCATCGCCGGGAACACGACGCGGACGCCCCCGCCCCACGCGGCCGCGCCTGTCGCTAGCGAGCCCCTGTGGTTCCGTCCGTGGCTCGCCATTGCCCCCGGCGTCCGACCGTCATGACCTTGCAGCAGCGCCGTCCATGGCTGACGAGCATGGCGAGGCGGGACAGGTCCGGTAAGCTCAACTTGGCCAACAGCTTGAGCCCGCGTTCCAGCATGGCGAGAAGCGTGTCCCGGTCCTTGAACCGGCTCCCGTTGATGGCGCGCACCGACGAGTCGGCGGCGTACACGGACAGCAACTCGCTCAGGTTCACCGCCCCCGCTCGACGGTGCAGATCCTGCGGGTCTGCCTCCACCCGCCGGCGTAGGGTGCGAAGATGATGCCCTTGGCGCCAGCGGTGCTGCCCAGCTGCACCATCCGCGTCACGGCGTGCGTCGCGATTCGCGAAGCTGAGTTCGCGCGACCGCATCACCTCCCGGGCGGCGTCCGCGGAGGAGACGACGACGAGGAGACCGCCGAGGTGCAGCAGCATGAGCTCGCCGTGGCGCGCCGCGAGGTCGCGCATGGCGCGGTGCGGGAGCGCGCCCGTGAGGTGGTGCAGGTGGCCAATCACCGGGAGCGCCCACGGCGAGGGGGGTAGCCGGCTCCCGCGCGACACCGCACGGTGGAGTCACAGGAACGAGAGGACGGCAAGGAGGTGAAGGGGGAGGAGGAGCAGGTGCAGAGGAAGCGCCGCCATGACCGTGGCCTTGGTGCTCGAATAATTGACTGTGGCCTTGGTCCATGGCCCGTTCGCTCTTAAATACCGTGCACCCCCGTCACCGGCTCCAGCCGTGGCGCGCCGGAGCTCCTCCGCGCTCCAACCTTCCTTCTCCCCGTCGTCCTGAGTCCTGACGACCTTGGAGCGTCGTGTCATGACTGGGTAGGCCTAGTAGCAGGAGTGGGTTAAGGAGTAGGGGCCCACGGGCCGGCCCATGAAGGCCAAGTTGTATTTCCCATTCCAGAGGAAGGGAGTCTACTGCTGCGCATCCTATATAATATAGCACATGTAATCGAACCGTGATGGCTAAGGAAGAACGATCTGAACTATCTGAATCGACTATCTACCTCCGCTCTTGTTCTTCCCCTTTGCTGCTCTGAACTTTCTCCCCAAATTCTCTTCAATCTCTACCCAAATCCTATCCTGATCCCTGTCTGATCATAACAATTGCTATCCAGAGCCTATTCCCCACAAATTTCCCGCAAAATTTTTCCACATATCGGTGAATCAAACCCTGGCGCCGAGGAAATTGACAAAGTTCGAAGAGAAAATGACGGAGTCCATCGAGTCCCTCACCTCCAAGTTCGATGCGTTCCGAGCGGAGTTCACCGACCTCAGCAACAAGGTCGCCGGCAGCGATCCGGTACTTCAGAAGGTCCTGGACAAGTTGGCTACCATGGAGGCAAGGCAGATGAAGTCTGATGAGAATGTCGCCGCCTTCCTCAACCCGGCGAACGACTATGCGACGCGTCTTCATCGACTTGAGAATCCGCCTCCACCACCACAGAAGCAGCTGCCGCCGCCACCACCTCCGACGTGGATCAACCCCTTCGATCTGAATACAGCTCCAGGTGAAGTGACACGCCCATCTGTGTTGGCCGAGCGCCCAGGCACCGTCGAAAACGACCACGGGATGTAGTGGGATCCTTGATCTCATCCGCGCGCCATCACGGGTATGTATGTCTCCACCAAATTCGAGCTCGACGCCTTTGGTTCTTCGTCCAGTGCTTTACCTCAGAATCATAAGCCTAAAATCAATTTTCCCACGTTTGATGGTACCAACCCTAGACTGTGGAAGGATAAGTGTGAATCATATTTTGAAATCTTTGGTGTTAGTGATGCTCTGAAGTTGAGATTTGCTGCATTAAATTTTACTGGAGTTGCTTAAACTTGGCTTTAGACAGCTGAGTTGCGTGGGCGTTTCACTAGCTGGGAGCAGTTACATCAGGCTGTGTGTGCTAGATTTGATAGAGATCAATACCAACTGCATATGAAACAGCTTGATAGCCTTCAAACCTCTTACATGGCGAATATCATGCTAGATTTGAGGAATTAGCTCATAGCATTCTTCTGTACAATCCCACCTATGATGATACGTTTCTGGTGGTTCGTTTTGTGAGTGGGCTTAAGGATGAAATACGTGCACCAATTGCTTTACATCACCCTAAAGATGTGGATACTGCTAGTGCGCTTGCATTGTTGCAGGAAGAAGAAATTGAGTCCAGAAGAAGAAGTTCCTATTCCAGAGCTGATAGCAAGGAATTTGGGAAATCCAACAGCAAGGTTTTCATTGCTGGGGACAAGAACAAGACCTCTTATAAGAAGAATGACAAGACTCCAACTACTGAGAAGTGGCTAGCTCTAAAAGAATTTCGAAGAGCTAACAATCTGTGTTTCACTTGTGGTGAGAAATGGGGGAAAGGTCATCAATGCCAACCCAAGTGTCAATTACTGTTATCCAAGAGATGATGGAGGTCCTAAATGTCCAATCTGTCTCTGATGATGATGATGATAGTGGTGAAGACTAGATTTGTGCTGTCACGCCTGTGCCTAGCCAAACAGATCTCAAGTCACCCAAAAGAAGAAGAAAGACTGAGATTTCAGGGTTTCATAGGCAAGCAGCAAGTGTTGATATTACTTGATTCTGGAAGTGCTGGAACCTTTATAAGTCCTGAAGTGGCTCGGCATATCAAGCAACAGCAGCATCCTTGTGAACATTACAGTTTTCAGCAGCTGATGGTAGTCCAATGCTATCCAACACTATGATTCCTCAGATGCAGTGGTGTATTCAGGGGCACTCTTTTGCATTTGATACTAGAATCATTGACTTAAAGGGGTGTGACATGATTATGGGTGCTGATTGGTTAGAGGAACACAGTCCCATTTGGGTACATTGGAAGAAAAAGAAATTGAAAATACCCCATAAGGACAAAACTGTTCTATTGTATGGTATTAAGGATGATTTGACATCTTGTTCTGCAATTAGTGCTCACAAGCTGAAGGGACTGCTGAAACACAAAGCTATCTTACAGTGTGTGGAGTTACTACCCTTGTCACCTCTGGCAAAACATGAAGATAGTGACATGGTTCATTCTATTCAACAGGAGCATACATTGTTATCTAAAACTGAGCTGGAATTGCCTGATTCTGTTCCTCCTATCATTAAGGCTGTGGTGCAGAAGTTCCTTGGGTTGTTTCAAACACCAACACAACTACCTCCATCAAGACCATTTGATCACAAAATACCTCTGATACCTGGTGCTCAACCTGTCAATGTCACACCCTACAAGTATGCACCTCAACAGAAGAGTGAGATTGAGAAGTAGGTGACAGAAATGCTTAAGTCAGGTATCATCCAAAGAAGCACTAGTCCTTATTCTTCCCATGTCTTACTTGTTAAGAAGAAAGATGGGACATGGCGTTTTTGTGTTGACTATAGGCGCCTTAATAGCATCACTGTCAAGGATAAACATCCTATGCCTGTTGTGGATGAACTTCTTGATGAATTACATGGAGCCAAGTGGTTTGTTTTTATGAATGACATTTTGATATACAGCAACACTGAACAGGAACATACTGCTCTTCTCCAGCAAGTATTCCAAGTGTTGCAAGCTAATGAGTTCTTCCTGAAATGGTCCAAATGTGAATTTGCAAAGCAAGAGTTGGAATATTTGGGGCACACTATTTCTGTTGCTGGGATATCAACGGAGCCATCAAAGGTTCAGGCTGTCCTTAATTGGCATGTTCCTATATCTCTGAAGGAGTTAAGAGGTTTTCTTGGCCTTATTGGGTATTACAGGCGATTTATCAAACATTATGCCGTGATAAGCCAACCTTTAACTCAATTGTTGAAAAAGGGGGTTCAATATCAGTGGACAACAGTAACCCAGGATGCTTTTGATACTCTCAAACAAGCCTTGGTGCAAGCACTTGTTTTTGCTATACCCAATTTCACTAAACCTTTTGTATTGGAGACTGATGCAAGTGAACATGGGGTAGGAGCAGTCCTTATGCAAGATGGACACCCTTTGGCATATATGAGCAAACCTTTGAGCAACAAGAACAAAGCCCTTTCCACATATGAAAAAGAATGTTTAGTTATTTTGATGGCAGTGGAAAAATGAAGACAGTATTTAGTGAGGCAAGAATTTATCATCAAAACAGACCACAAGAGTCTTTCCTTTCTCTCTGATCACAAAGCCACCACTAAGATTCAGCAAAAGGCCTTACTCAAATTGATGGATCTCAATTTTAAGATTCAATATAAGAAAGGCATATATAATGCAGCAGTTGATGCTTTATCTAGATGTGTGGTGCCCCAAACAGTACATGTTGTCTCAGTTAGTGCACCTTCTTGGTTGGAGCGAGTGGTGGAAGGATATGCTGAGGACCCTCAAGCTCAAGAGTTGCTGCAAGACCTGAGTATTGCTTCACCAAATAACAAGGGCTATTCTCTTACTCAGGGTGTCATCAAACACAAGAACGGAGTGTGGATTGGGAACAACAAGTTGGCTCAGAACCACATTTTGGAAGCTCTTCATAATAGTGGCATTGGAGGCCATTCTGGCATGCAGGCAACATACAAACGAATCAAAGCATTGTTTGCATGGCCTGGGATGAAGAAAGGTGTCACAGACTTTGTTCGTGCCTGTCAGGTCTGTCAACAAGCCAAAGTCGAACATGTCAGACTCCCTGGCTTACTTCAGCCACTACCTGTGCCTTCTCAAGCTTGGAGCACGGTGTGTCTGGACTTCATTGAAGGACTACCCAAGTCAGGGGGTTATGATGTGATTTTAGTGGTGATTGATAAATTCACTAAATATGCTCATTTTCTCCCACTTGCTCACCCATATACTACTTAATATGTGGCTCAAGTGTATTTCAACCACATATACAAGTTGCATGGGCTTCCAGAAGCAATCATTTCAGATAGGGACAGGGTGTTTACTAGCAACTTATGGCCGGAGTTGTTCAAATTGTCTGACACTAAGCTGCTTATGAGCTCGGCTTACCACCCTCAGACAGATGGTCAGACTGAGAGATTAAATTAGTGCCTTGAGACATATCTGAGATGCTTAGTTCACTCCTGTCCCAAACAATGGCATAAGTGGTTACCATTGGTAGAATTCTGGTACAACACTTCTTATCAGTCAGCCATTGGGCGTACACCATTTGAAGTGTTGTATGGGCATACTCCTCGTCAGTTGGGTATCACTGATGCCACTGCATGTACTATCCCTGATTTGGAGGATTGGCTTAAAGAAAGAAATCTGCTAACAAATCTAGTTCAGCAACAGTTGCAGAGGGCCCAGTTGAGAATGAAAAGTCAAGCTGATAAATCCAGATCTGAAAGAGTTTTCCTAGAGGGTGACATGGTGTATTTGAAGTTACAACCTCACATTCAATCATCCGTGGCACCAAGAAGCAATTACAAACTGTCTTACAGGTTCTATGGACGTTTCAAGATCATTAAGAAGATTGGACAGGTACTCACTCGGAAGCTTCTTCCTAAAGCTGGCTCTTCTACCCATTTCATCCAAGTGGTCTGGGGTCCTGAAGGAAATGAGTTAATCTCATTTGAAGATGAGTATGATCTGCGTCGCCATTACCCAAATGCACCAGCTTGGGGACAAGCTGGATTCTAAGGCGGGGGGAATGTCATGACTGGGTAGGCCTAGTAGCAGGGGTGGGTTAAGGAGTAGTGGCCCACGGGCCGGCCCATGAAGGCCAAGTTGTATTTCCCATTCCAGAGGAAGGGAGTCTACTGTTGTGCATCCCATATAGCGTCTGTAATCGAACCGTGATGGCTAAGAAAGAACGATCTGAACTATCTGAATCGACTATCTACCTCTGCTCTTGTTCTTCCCCTTTGCTACTTTGAACTTTCTCCCCAAATTCTCTTCAATCTCTACCCAAGTCATAACACGCCGCCTCGTTCGTTCGATTCAGGCCGCCGTCGCATCCCTTTCCTACATCACGTGGCGGAGGACGGGACCAACGCCAACTAGGATTGGATAGGCGAAGAGAACAAGGAATCACAGAGCTCCTGAATGCAACCCTGTCATGTCAGGATCAGTGGTGTTATCATCTGACAAAACTGAACAAGTGCCACGCTTAGAAGCTTGGTCTGTTCGGCGACTGGGCGACGTCTATGCCACTGCCGGTGCAGCATCCCTGGTCGCGCCACAGCGCGCGCTCTCCTTGCCGACGGCGATCGAAGTGACATCACCTTTTCGGAGTCGGCCGGTGGCTGCTCGCTTGCAGCAAGCGCCGAGGATTCCGATCGCCTCCGTCTGGCGGCGCGCGTTGATCGCGCACCACGGATCGTGGAGGAGATCCTCCGCGTGGCGCCCTCCGACCCCGAGACCTCTCGTCAGCAAAGTCATGGCGGACAAGCAGTTCAGCAGAGCTAAGGGAATGGAGGCCGTGTGTCAGACGCACTCTGCACCACCAAAGAACGCTAAAGGATGTAGAGTGAAGTGAACGCGGCGTGGCCACCCGGGGGGTGGATGGTGTTTCGGATGCCACTGAGCTCAAGAATACGTGACACTGTGCCAGTTGCATTTGGTGATCCCTGTACCGAACTAGAATTTCATGAGCACGCTGAATGCAGGATTGCTGGTGTCTTCACCTTTGAGCTAAAATCTAGACGGTTCAAGAAGGTGTTCGGAGAGTACACAATATATCCATCGTCGTGTGTTCGTTTTCAAAGAAGCAAAAGAATCAAGTGTGAGCATCTCCAAGAGACTAGGTATAATTTTAGCTAAATTTGGAGTTTTAGAGCTCTGTAAAAAAAATAGAAACCTTGCTTTTAGATGAAGTAAACCAACAGCCTCTCTAGATCCTCAGTCTCTATATCCAAAACAGTCCACGTTTCTCTTTCCTCAAAAACATTTCCTCGTTGATGCCTGCATGGCCACCGCGTCTCCAGCGGCGGGCGTCTCTCCAGTGGAGCAGCCGGCGGTTGGTAGGGCTGCTCCTCCGTGTTGAGAACAACGGTGGTGTCGCACACAGACCGGATCTCGTCGAACTCGTCGCGGAGGACATGGATGCCGATGCCGTTAGGCCAGCCTCGACCTCTCCTTGGCCTCCACCTTCACCAAGATCTAGTGTCGACCAAGGGTGCGGCGGCCTGTACATAGCGAGGATGGCGGGAGATGTCGTACGGACATCCCTGGGCCCACTACTCAGGTGGGTACTGGGACCGACTACTCCGTGGGCCCCTGGGACTACTCGACTTGGGCTGCACGGCACCTGTTGGCGTGGAGTGCAAGGCCTACAGAGGATTAGTACTCGGTTAGGAAGCTAGATATGTCCGGATCCATGTAGAGTACTCCTAGCCGTACACGACTAGTACTCCTCTGGCAAACCAACTTGTAACCCTGCCTCCCGGACTATATAAGGCGAGGCAGGGACCCCTATCTCTTCATCCGCATCATCTTGTAAACACACCCAATCAATCCAGAGCTACGCAAAGCATACGACGTGAGGGTATTCGCACCTCGCGGCCCGAACCTGTCTAAATTGTGTGCCATGTGTCTCTCCTTCGAGTTCCCGATCTCGGCGAGGCCACAATCATCTACATCGGGTACTCCCCTTGGTAGGTTGCCGGTCTAAAACAGCGGTGGCGCGCTGTAGGGGCTCTCGCCAAGATCACATGGTGAACTCGACGGCTCCAATCGTCATCAAGCCAACCGCTGCCTTCAACCGCGGCGACACCTTCATCTTCGGCTCCTGGGTCTGCACTGCTGATGGAGCTAGATCCTTCCAGCGCTACCTCACCATGACCCCGGACCCGGAGACCGGGCTCGTGACGCTTCCCGAAGCCATCACGGGCCAACTCGTCGAGAAATTCGATGAATTTTCGCTCTACACCCAAGTCGCCGACTTCGAGCTTGGATCCGCCTCCAACTCGAACTCGACGTCGCCCTGGATCGTTTCATGCGAGCCGGCTCCTGAGCCATCGTGTGGAACGGTCCTCCTCCATGAGCACTTCCCATACGGCCTCTGCAACTCCAGCAGGACCCATGCGGAATCTCTCGCTGCTCGTCGGGCCGGCAAGGAGATCATCTCCGAGTCCTCTTCGGACTCCAACACCGTCCCCGACTACAACTCGGACTTCTCCTACGAGTTCGACTTCGGCCTCGACCCGATCGAGTCCGAGTCCGGGCTCAACTCCATCGAGGAACCGCTGTCAGGTCCTACTGCTGGCTTGGTCATCACGTCTACTCCCACCGGCAGATTTGTCTACTGGCCCGACCGCAAGCCCGCAGACCTGGTCAACGACAACTCACGTTGCGTTGCCTACCTCGAGACACTCCCCTTCCAGGAGGGGACATCGCTCACTCCGGCTGAGGAAGAGCACACTCCTACCGAGGTGACGCGACTCGACTCCGGACTCTGCCCGTGAAGTCTTCATGGCTGCCGGAGAGGCTGGAACCTCTGGCAACCAACTCGACCGCTACCTCGAAGACATTTCAGCTGACGAAGAATCAGCCAATGCACCCCCAGACGAGACTACTGAGGCCAAGAACACTCAACGCGAAAGTGCAGGAAGAGGCAGCCGATCGGTAGCGGCTCGAAGCTTTTCCCATCCGAAACCTCACCGAGGCTCTGGCCCAAGTCGAAAGCCGGGTGCATACTACCCCTGAGAAATGCCTCATGTCTATCTCTACGATAGCACGAACAGCTTAGGGACACCGTGCAGGTGAACTCATAGCCAAGCTTGCTGAAGATGCCTACTTCATGCGGGTCGACAACTGGGTCGCCCGAGTTCCACCCACTGGAAACCACGAAGCCACTAGTCGCAGCCTGATCCAGACGACCGGACCAAGTCGTGCGTGGCGAACACCAGCCAAATCCTAACTGCTCTCGAGCCTCAGCGGGAGGACCCTCACAGGGTGGTAACAGCCAAGTGGCCGTAGTCAGCGCGCAGTGGTAATCATGGCGGCGGTGGCGGCGGCGATGAAGTTCATCCCATGGCGGCGAGAAGAGCTGGTGGCGGCGGCGGCGCGAGGCCGAGGCCACGCGAATAGCCACGCCGCCGGCAACACACGCGGCGGCTACGACGCCCGCAACAGGATCGACGAGATCCGCCGCGCCAAGAGGGCTACCGAAGTCAGCGACAGCGACGGCTTCCCCGCCTACTCCACACGACTTCGCGATCTGCTTCTCCCCGAGAAATTCAAACCTCTCGGGATCACCAAGTACGATGCAAAACAAGACCCAGTTCAATGGCTCAGGTGCTATGCCCTGTCCATTGAGAATGCTGGTGGCAACAACGACACCAAGTGTCTCTACTTCCCCTTCTGTCTGGACCAGGCTCCACTCACATGGCTCGAGTCACTCGAAAAGAACTCGATCGACGAGTGGGACCAGCTGAAGGCTCAGTTCACTAGCAACTCCGCATGGACTTAGCAATGGTCAAGCAGGAACAAGGCGAGACGCTCCGCCAGAACATGTGGCACTTTTTCGACAAGCGCGCGACCGTAGTCGACGTCACCGACAAAGAAGTCATCGACCTCTTTCAAGACGGGCTCTACCACCGCCGCACCTTCGAAGACTTCGGTCGTCGCCGCCCGAGTTCCATCACCAAGCTCAAGGACATGATCACATCATGGGCTGACGAAGAGGACAAGGCGAACGCCAAGTACGACTCCATTCGCGGCAAGAGCAAAAACAACATGGGCGGCAACAACAACAACAACAAGGATCAAGGGGGTCGCAACAACAACAACTACTCGGGTCCTAACCGCAAGCGCAAGCCGACAACACAACAAGCGGCTATCGGTGCCTGAAGGACAACTCCAAAAAGACCTCCCGCTTCAAAGACTTGCTCAAAGAGAAGTGCGTGCCCGTGGCATCTGGATGGCAACCACACGACCGACCAGTGCTACCAACTCCGGCGAGCACTCAAGGATACTCCCGAGCCACGGCCTCCTCACGACAAGAAGGGTAAGAAGAAAGTCGACGAAGGCAACGGTGACTTCCAAGAACCCGACAAGACGGTGAATGTCCTCTCTTCACGGACTACCCACCGACGGTCTCGAAGGTCACCCGACGGGAAGTCTTGAACATTGAACCAGCGGTACCGACACCTCTAAGGTGGTCGAAGGTACCCATCACCTTCTCCTGTGCGGATCAATGGACAAGCTTCTCTGAGCCAGGATGTTTCCCACTCGTCCTGAAACCAGTTGTCGCGAGCTCCAGACTCAACAAGGTACTCATCGACGACGGGAGCGGACTCAATGTACTCTTCACCAATACCTTGAAGAAGATGAAGCTCGACATCACCAACATGCTCACCAAGAGCGTGTCGCCCTTCTACGGCATCGTCCCTGGTAACACAGCTATACCACTTGGCTCAGTGGTTCTGCCAGTTACCTTTGGGGACTCAAGGGAGAACTACCGCACCGAGTACATCAAGTTCGAGGTTACGGATTTCGAGACTTCCTACCATGCCATCCTCGGCAGACCAGCTATCACCAAGTTCATGGCGGTACCCCACTACACCTACTTGGTACTCAAAATGCCAAGTCCTGCCGAGTACTCACCGCAAGGGACTTGAAGATTTCTTTCATCATGCGACAAAGCCGTGGAACTCCACAACCAATCAAGTACCCAACGCAATGATGGAAATCTTCGCTGCGTCCAAGATGCTCGCCCCAACTGAACTCGAGATACCGAGAAGACCGACACGCAAACAAGCCTCACCAATGGAGGAAGTACGGTGAAGGCCATCGACCTCGGGACGGGCGATAGCAAGACTACCATGATCGGGCTGGGCTCGACCGAAATAGGAAGATGCGCTCGTCGGCTTCGCTTCGGGCTAACCGAGACATCTTGGCGTGGAAGCCAGCCGGACATGCCGGTGTGACCGGAGGCGATCGAGCACTCACTCAACGTCGACCCTAAAGCTACCCCAAGCGACAACACCTCGCCGTTTCGCCGGCGACCGACGGGAAGCCATCAAGAAGGAACTCGCCAAACTACTCGCGGTGGCTTCATCCAGAAGTCTTCCATCACGAGTGGCTCGCCAACCCCGTCCTCGTCGCAAGAAGAACACGAGCGAGTGGAGGATGTGCGTCGACTACACCGACCTCAACAAGCATTGCCCCTGGACCCCGGGTTGCCGCGGATCGACCAAGTCATCGACTCCACGGCGGGGCTGCGACTGCCCGCTTCCTCGATCGCTACTCCGGCTACCACGGATCGCTATCAAGGAAGAAGACCGAGAGAAGACCGCGTTCATCACCCGTTCGGCCTCGCTACGACAATGTCGTTCGGGTTGAAGAACGCCGACGCTACTTACCGAAGCTATCCAGCGCTTCAAAAGACTCAACAAGAACGTCGAAGCCTATGTGGATGATGTGTCAAGACCAGAAACTCGATACGCCATCGCCGATCTTGAAGAGACTTTCGCATCCCCGCGAGTACCAATGGAAGCTCAATCCCAACAAGTGCGTCTTCTACCATCGGAAACTACTCGGCTTCATTATCGACCATCGCGGCATCGAAGCCAACCCGAGAAGATCTCCGCCATCACCAAAGATGAAAGCTCCAACCTGCATCAAGGATGTCCAGAAGCTGACCGAGTGCATGGCGGCACTCAACAGATTCATCTCGAAGCTCGGAGAACGGGGGCTACCTTTCTTCAAGCTACTCAAGCACCAAGAGAAGTTCGTGTGGACCGCGGAGGCCGATCAAGCTCTGGCGCAACTCAAAGACTTCCTGTCCAAGCCACCGGTCCTCACAGCTCCTCGCAAAAAGGAGCAGTTACTGCTCTACCTCGCTGCGGCTACTCATGTGGTCAAGCGACCGCCATCGCCGCCGAGCGTCGGCGGGAAGAAGGCCACGCTTACCCTCGGCGACCAGTCTACTTCGTCAGCGAGGTTCTGTCAGAGTCCAAGTCAAGGTACCAGCCGGTACAGAAGCACCTCGCGGAAGCTACGACACTACTTCCAGGAGTACTCGATTGTCATCATCACCGACTATCCGCTCGGCGACATCCTTCGCAATCAAGATGCTACTGGAAGAATCTCCAAGTGGGCGGTCGAACTTGGTGCCCTCAACATCGACTTCAAGCCATGCACTGCTATCAAGTCCTAAGCACTAGTCGACTTCATGGCAGAGTGGCGGGAGAATCAGCTACCAACCCTTGCAGAGCGACCAGAGCACTGAGTGATGTACTTTGACGGCTCACTCAAGCTCGAAGGCGCAAGAGCGGGAGTACTCCTGATTTCTCCAAAGGGCGAAAAACTCAAGTACGTCCTGCAGATCTTCTGGAAGGTCTCAAACAACGAAGCCGAGTACGAAGCCCTGCTGCACGATTTCCGCCTCGCAATCTCACTGGGCATCAGCGATTACTAGTCTCTGGCGACTCGGTCATCAACCAAGTCAACAAGTCTTGGGATCGCAACAAGGAGAACACGGACGCCTACTGTCTTGAAGTCCGCAAGCTCGAGAACAAATTCTACGGTCTCGAGTTCCACCACGTCGTCCGCGACAACAATGTTGCAGCGGACGTCTGTCAAGCTTGGTTCTACTCGCGCACAAGTACTACCGAGTCTTAGTCCACGAGCTTCACGCGCCATCCATCCCGAGCCGGCGCCAGCGACCATGACCCCGCCCCATCACACGGCCGAGGTCATGATGATCTCGTGGTGGAGACAACCCTTCATCGACTACATCCACGGCGAAGGTTCCTTCCGAGCAAAATGTGGCGAACAACTCTCGTCCGCCGAGCCAAGACCTACGTACTAGTCGAGACAAGCTTTACGGTGAGGTGCCACTTGGAGTACTCATGAAGTGCATACCTCGGGATGAAGGCAAGGACATCTTGGAGGAGATCCACAAAGGCGTCTGCGGCAACCACGCGCGTCTTCTCGCCGGTGAGCAAGGCTTTCGATGAGCTTTTCTTGGCCCCACCTGGCCGGCGAAGAACTCGTCGAAAGTGCCAAGGATGCCAATTCTTCAGCGACAACATCCCGACCTACAAGCTAGTCACCATACCACCAACGGCCCTTTGCTGCGGGGGCTTGACATGATTGGGCCTCCGCCAAGCTGCGCCAGGAGGATTCAGCGAGTCTTGGTGGCCATCGACAAGTTCACCAAGTGGATCGAAGTCAAGCGGTTGCCCTAAGGCGATAGAGTACTCGACTTCTTGGATGAACTCGTGCATCGCTACTGCCTACCCTATCGCATCATCAGACTTGGGTTCCAACTTCAACAACCATTAGGGAAGTCTTGTGAGAACAAGGGATCGACGTCCGGTACATCTTAGTCGCCCATCCCCCGCGCCGGCCAAGTTGAGTAGCCACGGATGGTACTCGACACCCTCAAAAAGCGATTGCACGACGCAGCTAACACTAAATGAGGCAAATGGATCAAGGAACTACCCAATGCACTTTGGGGGCTTCGTACTCAACCTACCAAGCCAACAGGGCAGTCGCCCTACTTCCTGGTCTATGGCTCCGAAGCTATTCTACCAGACGTGATGTGGGAATCCCGTGATGGAACAAGTCTGACGAAGGCATCTCGGAAGACAGCGAGCGGGTTGACATCGACAGCCTCGAAGAAGCCCGCTGCGCCGCCCTCGTCCAATCAACAAGGTACCTGGAGGGTATCCGACGCTATCACGATCGCAACGTCAAGGAACGCTCCTTCAACGTCGGTGATCTAGTCCTCCGTCGTATCCAGAACACGGACGGACTACACAAGCTCAGCTCGCCATGGGAAGGTCCTTCTCGGTCTCAAGGTGATCGGACCGCTCATACCGCCTCCAAACTCTTGAAGGCGGACGCCGACAACTCGTGGAGCGTCGACCAACCGTGCGCTTCTACGTGTCGCCGACTACTCATCTATCTCTGAGTCCAGCCTATACTACTACTCACGAACTCTTTCTTTGTAGCCTCTCGGTCCTAGCACTAGTCTCCGGACTACTCTTCTCCAAGATCCGCATGACTACTAACGGATCTTGGGCCTCAGCAGAGGACTCTAGCGGTGGTCTATAGACCATGTACACTAGATCCAGCCTATACGGCTACTAACGGATCTTCAGCTGTAAGCGGCTCAAGGGCCCTAGCAACCACTTAGCCATAGGCGGCCTACGGGTCCTGGTGACTACACTTGTAACGGCCCTAGACATCCAGGTGTACTTATTCATCAGTAATAAAGTTTGATTTTACTCAACTTCTTTACTGTGCCTTCCTACTAGGCGACTCTGAGTACTACTACTCACCACATCCCAGGCTTGGTACTCCGCGCACTGCAAGTGGCGGTCATGTACTTACTTACATATACAAGCAGTGGATAACTTTCATTGATGATTCAAACAAGTCACTGACTACTCTGTTTATCTTACATCACCTACTCTAAGCTACCTCTACAGGTACATCTACTGGAGATTAAGCTTCTCCGCCACCTGCTCACCGAAAGAATGGGCGCCATCTCTTCAAGGAGAGCATTATCGATCATCAATGCGTTTGCGCCGAGTCCACCCACCACCACATCCACAGTGCTTTGGGAAGTACGACTTCATATAAGCCAACACCGGTTCGGGATCGACTTAGCCAGATGCTTGGCGGCGCCAAGCGTCCGGGGCTTCCTTCATCCACCGTGCAATCTTGATCAGAATGTGGCACCAACAGCCTCAAATGGGCTGCTTCCTCAAGCTCTTCGTTGGCCTCGAAGCTTCTCGTCTTCAGCAGAGATTTATAGCAATTCACAAGGTCACGGTCTGAGGCTTCATGGAGCTCCATGTGGTAGATGCACTCATGGCTCAACTGGGTGTACTTGTACTCGAGTACCTCTCTTTTGTCGGTCTCTCGGTACATGATATTCTTGAGGTCTCGCCGCCTTTGGTCAACCTTGCCTCAAGCTCAGGACAACTCACTTCAAGGTCGACTACTCGCAAGTGCTACAATAAGTACTCACTACTTCGGTGGAAGACATACCTTTGTTCTTCTGGCGTAGCGACTTGTTCTTCCGGATCAAGTCGTCCCTCTTGCTGCATCTCTCCACCTCGTTATAGTCTTGGGCACCATCTAGCTTGGATTGGAGCAGAGCCGCATGCTTCTTCGATTTGTCTAGCTCCTTCTCCAAGCCTTCGGCGCGAAGAACTATGTCACCATATCCCTTGACTCGGACTTACCGGGACCTTTCAACCACATCTGGTCAAAGGCGGTAGTACTTTGTATTCAACAAAGCAAGACTCGGGGTACCAAGCGTACCTTGACCCATTGCTCGTGCCATGACTCCATGCTCAGCAACGGATCAACAAGATTGTCCTCCAGCAACTCGAGTCCTGCACGGCTCGAAGATGTCGTCTCTGGCATGGGCGTCGAGCGAAGTGGCGCAGCTTCTTCTATGATCGCCTCGCGGACGACAACTTGAGTACTCGACTCGGGTTGTGGTTCAACCCGCTCTTCGCTGGCTCGGGGCTATCGAGCTGCCCACATCCGGCATCGTGGATCCCTCCACGGATCCGCTTCCCCGTGGTCGTCTCATGGCCACGCTCTTGGATCATGGCTCCTCGTGCTCCGGCATCAGAAGACAAGTCAAATCTACGACTACCCTTCACAATAACTACTCATGGTAGCAGGGAGCATACCTTCGACCAAGGTGGCCTCTTCAAGCCTTGGCCTTACCATGACGGCAGCTTGTGGTGGTGGTGTGGGTTCGCGCTCTTCCGCCGAGCGGTCTCCTCTATCGGAGTGCTGGTCTCCCACCATCTCACGACAAGTCCGTGGATTTCCTGTAACACGAAGTACTCAGTCAACCATGTGAAGCTTGACGTCTACACGACTACTCAGGAGTTCAAAGAACTTACAGTGTGGACCGCACCACGGTCACGGTCGGGCGCCCATGGCGTATATCATGCCTCGCTCGCGCAGCTCCGGCCTCGATAGCGACCTCCTGGCTGCTCTGCTCCAGTGGGAGGAGGACCTTGTCCTTCTTCAGGCGCGCCTCTCCACAGCCGTCTGCTTTGTGCCTCTTCCGCACGACGACTTCAGATGGCGGAGGCGGTGATGCTCCTCTCGCCTCCCACGTCTCAGGCGTCCTCACCACTGATCCACGGGGTCTGAGGAGGGGATATCCTGCAACATTACAAGTGATATTGTCAGCACCAGAGTACTCATTGGAGGAACTCGACTACTTTGGTGATGGTACTTACCTCTTGGCTGGTCGCCTCTGTAATCTTCAACTTCTTCACGTGGCGTTTGCGCCGTTGCCTTCCGGTGGCGCCGGCAAGCTAGCCTCGAGGCTAGATGGCTTCTCGATGACGGGGATATTGGGCATCCCACCGGCTGAGTCGGAACCGGCTGTTGCGGTCTCCTCATCCTCATCATGTGTACTCGATGACGAAGGCATCACTGCCTTCACCGACTTCGCGACGTTCCTTCCCCTTGGGCTCCGCCTTCCCTTGCGCCTGTCCTTCAAGTCGCGGAGGGGAGGGCGGAATGGAGATGTACTTCTCCAGATCGTCCTGCAAGATCAAGCAAGAATGAGTACGACTACTTCAAGTAAATCAGTACTCGGGGGCTAATGTCACGACTCGACAGTTTCGGCGTCGCTGAGTACTCTGGCACCGGGCACGGTGTGTACGGGGGCATGTCCTTGAAGATCTTCACCAGCTTGTCGATGATGACATCGTCATCACTCTCTCGCCTCGCCGAAGCATCGGGATGAATCCTGGCGGTGTCGGTACCGAGGGTGTCTCGCGCCATCGGTGGTGCACCCTCCTCTTCATGAAATCGAAGGCCATGTGCTCGGCCCTCGCCTCGCCTCTCGCAGGCCTTGATCTTCTTGACAGCCAGGTAGCTGAATACCTTCCTGCATGGTGGGCTCCGTGTTCCACCACGGCGCATGCTTCGGTTGATGCCCGCTCAGCTTCGGTAGCTCGGGATGGTGGTTGCAGATGTAGAACCACTTCGCCTTCCGATCTTTTGGTTGAGTCTATCGCGAAGTGCGGTCGGGCGCGTCTTCAGATCGGATCCGGCACCTCGACTACTCGCGGATCATTGGAGCTCGGTTGCGGCTTCACCCGGAAGAACTTCCGGAACAAGATCCAGTGGGGCTTGATCCCCACAAAGGTTTCACAGAAATGTACAAAGATGGAAACGTGGAAGATCTCGTTGGGGTTGAGGTTGAGGTACTCGATAGTACGAAGTCCCCTTGAAGAAGTCGGCGGCGCGAGTCCACGCTCCACGAATCGCGTGAACATCGGGATCTCGTCCGGGTTCTTCTCCAACGGGTACGGGTCTCCAGTGGCGGTGCGCCACAGATCCATCTCCTTTTCACGAAGGAATCCGCTGTTGACCAAGGCGAGGAGGTCCTCGGTCTTCAACTTTGCATTCTTCCATTCCTTCGCCGGATTAGGGGCGAGGAGGAGGCGGCGATTGGCGGCAGATCTCGGCCTCATCACGGCTCCTCTTCTTCGACGCGCCAGTCTTCGAGCTCTTAGCTGGGGACGCCTTCATCCTCCAGGTCATGAGAGTTTTCACTCGCATCCGCTCAAGGGCTATGGAGGTGGGCAGACTACGGCAGCGGGCGCAAGTAGATCTAATCTACGCTCGCGGCGGCGGCAGCAGCAGAGGAGCGAAGGGGGGCACTCACTGAGATCTAATTCGTGGGAATGCTATCGCTGGGAAGTGAAAAACCCTAAGGGGTTCACCGGTTATTTATAACCTATCGGCCGATTCCTCAGACGAGATAGAGCGCCCGACGGTGACTCGTGGCGGCTGACCTTCATATTCCAAAGATTACTCGATGCTCTTGGTCTCGGAGGCTCGACTACATTTGACAGACTCAGTGGGTTACATCAGATCAAGATCCCACTCAAGACACATTCTACAGTCAAGATGACCCTTCAATTCGAGAGAAAGTACTCGACTCAAGGCTCGAGGGCTCCGTGCCACGTGTCCTTCGATTTTTTCTCCGGATTTTTCGGGATAAGATTGGCAGAACTTCAGATTGACCCTCAGCTTGAATCTACGATTCGACCTAAGGCTCGGGGGCTACACTCCATATGGAATGCGATTCTAAGAATCGCATTTTCCATATGGTTTTTCATCAAGACAACATGAGTACTATTGAAGACCTTCGAGAGAAGCACTCGGGGACGTTTGGGGACTACTAGAAGACTTCAAGACTACTCAAAGATCAGGAGTACCTTCCGACCTCGGGATGATTCAAGCATTCTTGAGGACTTTCGGCTTGTGGAACTCGGGGACGCTCAAGGACAACTCGCCAAGGCCATCAAGACTACTCGAAGACATCTGCTTTCGACTACAAAGTACTCGGGGCTTGTCGTGCGGACATCCACAGGCCCACTACTCGGTGGAGTCGGGACCGACTACTCAGTGGGCCCCAGGACTACTCGACTTGGGCTGCACGGCACTGCTTGGCGTGGAGCGCAAGGCCCTGAGGATTAGTACTCGGTTAGGAAGCTAGACATGTCCGGATCCATGTAGAGTACTCCCTGGCCGTACCACTAGTACTCCTCGGCAAACCGACTTGTAACCCCGCCTCCGGGACTATATAAGGTGAGGCAGGGAGCCCTATCTCTTCATCCGCATCATCTTGTAAACACACCCAATCAATCCGAGCTACAGCATACAGACGTAGGGTATTACGCACCTCGGCCCGAACCTGTCTAAATTGTGTGCCACGTGTCTCTCCTTCGAGTTTCCGATCTCGGCGAGGCCACATTCATATACCTCGGGTACTCCCCTTGGTAGGTTGCCGGTCTAAAACACCGACAGGAGAACCTGGACGGCTCCTTGACGGCGGGAGGACGTACCTGATGGGTCGACGGCGGCATGGAAGCATGGCAAGAGCACGAGAAAGAGGCCGCAGCGCACGCGGGAAAGAGACAGGGATCGCGTGGGAGGTGGAGATACCTAGCGCCGCTAGCTCGCTAAAGATGACGAGCCAGGTCCTCGTTATTCCGAGTCGGATGGCGAGGCCAACAATATATCGAGTCTGTTGGATTCTATTTTTTTTGTTTTTTCCAAAATTTTACAGAACCACATTTGTTTAGAGAGTCTCTTGGAGTTGCTCTTAATAGGGGTGGTGACTTTCTGTTGGGTTTTATGGCTCAGTAGGAATGAAGTTGTGTTCCAAAAATTTAATTTTAAATCTATTATGCAGGTGATGTTTAGAGGTACTTTTTGGATTAGGAGTTGGTCCATCCTATCCAAAGAGGAAAAGCGGAGCATTTTGAAGGAAGGATGTCATTGGTTAGACACAATGGCGTTGGAGTTCTTTAACAAGAGTGGATGGAATATTTGGCAGCGAATTAAGGATTAGATGTCGTTGTTTTCAGTTGGTTTTAGCTTGAGTGTTTCGAATTAATTTTGAGTCGGTTTTATTTTCATCGTTGGTCTGAACGGGTGATGTTTTCTTCCTTTGCCTGTACTGGTGCATCGCTGGTTGGCGAGGTGTTGCAGGGCATATGTCTTTCTGTGTTGCAGCTAAGTGGCTGCTGTTTGTAAAACCTTGGTTGTAGGCACTGCTTGAGTGTTGAGGTCGGAATCTTGTGTTCCTTAATGTAAAAAAGTTGAAAATTTGTGGGCATATACATCTGCAGGGAAGATACTTTTGGGTGGGGTGGGGGGTGGGGGCATTCAAAGGGTGGGTTTGCACCTTCGATGACGATGAAGCCACACTTGATCGATTATTTAGCTCAGAACACAGCTTCTTATATACTAATAAACTCTATTTCCCGCAAAAAAAGATTAAGAAACTCTAAGCATGAAAATTATATATAACAAAGAACTACAAGCACATCATGCTACTAGCACCTAGTAAAGAATCGTATGCTCGTAGCCTAAGAGGGTAAGAGGTGAATTAGGCAAACTTGTTTTTTGGAGAGTTAATTAGGTAAACTTGTTTTTTGGAGAGTTAATTAGGCAAACTTAAAACATTAAACCTATGGTTACCACTTTTTCTCAAACATAAACTAGAACATCTACTGTATGTGCAATCAGAGCTTGTTCTAGTGTGAAACCCTCATCCCAAAGAGTTTTGCAACCTATAGCCAATCTTATCAAGATACTACTCTATGAAAGTAAAAGCACTCAAAGATTGCAAGTATTAATGTAGAAACATAAAGAGGGGATGATAGGAAGCAAAATCTTGACACACGATTTATCCTGTGGTATCAGTAGGTACTAAGCCACCCCGAGTCCACGTTGTTAGAGCATTCACACAAGAGTATGCTTCCCAGTCACCATCTCTCTCTCTCTCTCTCTCTCTCTCTCTCTCTCTGCAACTTGACTTGCCACTTAGGCTCAGCCATAAAGGCACTTGTCAAGCCCCTTGGTCACCATGATGCCACCTCCACTAAGGAGCTTCTCCACCAATGGCGGGGGTCTCCACGTCCCCTGCACACAGTCATCAACGCTGCGCCACACCAAACCGGAGGGTCGAAGACTTGTCAGAGAGCCACTAAAGCCCCAAAGCTCCAGAGCACCTTGTACACCTTGATTCAATCACCTCATAAGGTCTAAACCTAGCTTGCATACATAAATCTCTAAACCTAGCTTGCACTAAACACTCTCATAAAGCATGTGCAAAGCCTTTTGATGAACACTTAAGCATTTTGGTGGTTTGGATGTGATCTCAATGCGTGTTGCACTCCTCTGGAATTCCACACACTCCAGCACAATCCAACACCTTCAATTGGGCGAATGGAAGAGGTATAAATAGCCCAAGGCATTCATATAAATGTTGCACAATGGTTAGCAAAATTTATACCGTCGGATCAACTAACGGTTCCTTTTTGCATAGCATCGGTTGATCCGGTGTAACTAGCCGTTATATTCCACACCCAAATTATGTTGATGTAAATACTCTGACGCTTGAACTGTTGCCACTGTCGATTCATCCAGTGATGTCCTCCTCTCGGCCGAAACCTCTCTGGAGCCTTCTAATAGAAATATGCTTACACCAACGCATTACTCCGATGGTCCAGCAGTTGATTCGGTGCAATAGGCTGTAAACCCAAAACCTCTCTGGTAGGATCTATTAGAATTATGCTTGCACCACGCCTTGAGGACGGTCTCATTCTTAGAAACCCAGCGCTCAGATCAAAGGCATCTGCCTGACTTTATTAGAAAGCTTAATGAGGATACAATTGATCGGACTGCTAGGGTTACCATCTTGCAATTAACGCACAAATAAAGACAACTCTCCACTCAACTAACTCTACTTTGCTCACCCAAAGCCATCTTCTCCGCTCAACTAACTCTACTTCGCTCAATCAAGACAATCCTCCGCTCAACTAACTCTACTTTGATGAATCAAGAACATCGCGAAGTGGAAACCTTCAGATCCAAGCCTTCTTCGTCACAAATTGCTTCTGCTGACCATGTATGTGAGGATAGGAGAAACGGTAGCTAGTATAGCACCTGCACGTGGATACAAGCTTGGTTTAGGCAAGGGCAGATGGCCCAAAATCCTTGAATGGATATGTAAGAGATCTAGGGTGGGTTGTGGTGGTCGTATTGCCTTAATCGATGAGACTGGTGTATAGATTAGTGAAACAAATGTAGGTCTAATCGATCCATCATATATTATACCCCGTGGAAAATGGCGCCATGTACCATTTGAAAAGAAATTTGGTCCACTATGTGTATGCTTCAAGAAAGGGTCTTCAATCTTATAAGTTGTCTGTCCCATTTATGATTTCTATACATACAACATTTAAAAAAAACATATCATACATTTTATTCTAGTTTGCTCTAGTACACTATATGTTTTCATATACATCTCATTCTTATTTTCTTTAGGATGACTCCCTTGCTGAAGCTCAATGAGTCTATAAGATTGCATGGTCATACATGCAAATTTGGTACATGGCATGGAATTCAAAACCATGTAACTAAAAGGCCCATCACATGCTTGCATCAGTTGGTGATGACACAATCATCGTGTGACATTGCATCGATTTAGAGTGGAACACCTGTCAATTGAGTTGTCACATGATGTTTAAAGAGCTATATTTGGATTTTTGGAATCTTTCTTAGCAACTTCAGTGTTAAGCATTTGATTTTTGTAGGTTTTGGAGAATACAAAAGGATCCATGTGAGCATGCTCTTGGCACCCTGAGGGAACAATTCTTACTGCTGGGGATGTGGTACCAGAATCAACTTTTGACGCTATGATAAAGACATCGATGCATTACCACTATTTCGACAAATTTATGTCAGTTTAAAATGTCTCAATTTTAATAATATCATGTACATACATTCTTAATTTTGTTCCTAGATATTATTCTATTGCATAATTTTTTAGCAAGTGTATCTTTTATTTTCAATTGAAAAATAACTAAAATATACATTATTCCATAGGTCAACACATATTTCAATAGATGTCATAGAAACTTTCAACCTTTAGTAATAATGAACTTGTCGGTTGGTTGTCTTGGTCGAAAATTTAATAGATCAACTAGCCAAATTAAAATAACTAGCACTTTTATAATATCTTATTTAAAAATGTTCACTTTCTTTTTATGTATTGATGGCGATATTTTTTGTTGAAAAATCTTTTATCTAGAACCATCATTAAAAGAAAAGTTATTTATATTATTTTTTTATTATGTTGAAGGATGAATATATCAATTTGATTTCAATGATATTATAAAAGTATTCTTCAGAAAGTAAAGGGTTCTGAAATGACATATTATGTTAAGATAATACTTAAAAATAAATTACTAAATATTTATATCAAATTCGGACCACTCGTGCTCGCTGCATGCCTTGCCCTTGTTGCCGTCCATTTGTTCCACATCGCCGTGCACTGCATGCTTGTTTGCGTGAATCCTTCACGGCCCATCGTGTGCAGTCATTGCACACTGCTTTGTTGTGAGTGCTCATTGTTATCATACGCCCGGTTTTCAAAATCGGAAAACCCGGATTCATCTCGTGATAGTCCACGGATCGGGCGCTATCACGCACAGGCATTCATCACAGATAAATAACACAGTCATACATCGAAATAAAGCATCAGAGTACGAATAAAAATCTGATTATTACATGTCCTGATTATTCGGAGTACATCAATACTCGCCTCTTGGCGGAATAACAAATAAGAGCCTACGCGGTAGCTAGTCTTCAAAAGGTGTCTCCATCTTCGTGCATCTCCCACAGGCATCCTTGAGCGAAGCGTCGTGCCCCCTCAGTCGTACCATCCGTCGGCATTATTGTCGTAGTCGGACTCGTACCCTGCAAGCTCAGGGGCTATCCCCAAGGATCGGGATAGGTCCACGTCACCAACCGTATGCAAGCTTTAAGTGGCCTATTTCTAAGGGAAAAGAGTTTATCAAGGTAGTGGCGAGTTTCCTATGCACAGCAGCAAGAATAGAGTATCTCCATAAGTTCACCATATCCCATATCTCTCAACCACATACGGATTCATCTGGTTACCCAGATCACCGTCACCATCACCTATCTCCATCTAGGGTCTGGTCAGAACTCCCACTCGCACCTCAATGGTTGCACCGGATCCGTGAGGTAGAGGGAGCAACTCTCCTCTCCCGAATACAACCACGGCTCACATCACACTCATCCTATAAGGGAGGTAGAAATCCCAAAAGCGTAAGAGTCGGAGAAACAACGGGCATGTCCATAACCGAGGGCAGCGCTATACGTATAGATCTAAACTTCTGCGGGCGTGTACACGATGCCCAACTCGGAATAGTACCGGATGGTGTCTGGTAGCCGAAACCTATCCTAGGCGAACACCTAGGAGTTACGGTTCCATCACGCATCCGGGTCTCGATCGGTCCCATGAAGACCACCCAGGCTGTGAAAATGCCCCGTGTGGCCACACGGAGTCGTGAGAGGTGGACTCACTCCCACCTCTCCCCAGCGATACCCGCTATCCTGCTGGCGGTATGGTACCGCACTTGCTAGGGTCGACGGCCCTATCCCCACTCGGCGGGTGGTGTGTCGAAAGTCCGTGTAACAGGCGACCCACTCGGTTTCGGGGCCAAGGCGAGCTCATATCCTCCAAGTCATCACAAAATCCCCAACACCTGTGCTCCTAAAGCGGTGTACCCGCCATAGAGTACCAACTCGGGCAACGTCCAGAAAGGCGATCCACGGCCCCGATCCCGGATCGAGGTTGTCTCGAGCTCACCCCCGCCAAAATATCCCAAAACGCCTTCTCCTGCGGTTTTCCCAACACGCCAAGAAACTACCACAATAATCCCAACACATGCACAGCAAGCTCAGCACATCATCTAGCTTAAGTAAACAGTAGTAGGTCAATCAAGGACAAGTATGTAAAAGAGGCTATGCATGGGTTCATCATATCCATCTCTATGCATTAAATAAAGCACTAGCTTCTAAAATAGCCATGCCTAATGGGTATTCAAAGATGGTCGGGCGTGAACACAGAGTACAGTGGTCGTCGTCGTGAGGTCGTTCGTCGTCGTAGTCCCTGGTTCGCTCTCCTCCGGCAGACTCCTAGAAGCGTATTTAAATAAATAAACTCGGCTACTAATAGCAATAAATCCAAGATAAAGAGCAAATAAGATCCAAAAAGAGGCAATCTCTAGTCTAGCACGAAGTTTGGATTTTTAGAAGATTTTCAGAAGAAGTTTCATATTTTTCGGAGCTAAAACGGATTTGTTATGATTTTCCGAAGATAAAATACATTTCTGAAATTAAAATACGCATATACAATATCTCATACTTTAGGCCAACCTTTACCTAGCTCTAGCTATCTTTAAGAGGTCTTACTAGCTGCGATGGGCTCTGTCTTGGCAACTGCCACATGGGTGGCTTAAAGCGGCTCCCGACCACGTGGCGACCATGTGGCAGCCATGCGGCGGCGATCCGGGCGATCCGCTGCGGCCTCGGCAGCGGCGTGTGGCCGGGCCGTGAGTGGCCGGCCGCACGGGATCCGCCCGGATTTCCTACGGTGACGTGCTCGTGTGTGGCGGTGTCGAACAACCCGGGGTTTAGCGGCGTGCACGTGTTCGGACCAAATGCGTCACCGAGGAAGGCGGCGCGGAAAGGCTCGCGGCGGCAGGCTGTTCCGCCGACCAAGCGGCGCGAGGGGTCGGGTGCACCAAGGAGCATACGTGCAGCAAGGGAACAGCTCGGCGGGAGGTGCGTCGGCGCGAGGGGCTCGGCGGCGCTCGCGTGCGTGGGCGCCGGCGATCTCAAGCGGCGTGCGGTGCCCCAAAAGCCCGACGCAGCGTGTGCGAGCATCAAACGAACGACCCCAAAATGGGGCTTTTGCCCTTTGCCTAGGTGCAGCGTGGCCGCCATGGCGGAGCTCGGGCGCGCGCGGCGGCGTACTCGAGGCTCCGCGGCGAGCACGGCACGTGTGGGGGCGCATATGCCGGCGGTGAGGCGATCGTGGACGTGCAAAAGGTGGACGGTGGTTTCGGCGTGTGCGCGTCGACGTGCTTACCGGCGGCGAGGCGCGAGCACGGCGGCGGCGCGCGTGTCGGCGGGCGCGTGTGGATCAAGGGAGAACGCGGAGGCGCGCGCGTGAGTGTGGCGGCGGCGGCACCGCAAAGATTCCGGCACGAAGGCCGGCTTCACCAGCGGCGGCGCTTGGCGCTGCGGCGGCGCGTGGCGGCGGCGAACTCGCATCCCGCCACGGCTCGAGGCGGGTCGACCCAGTGGGCGAGGAAAGTCGGCCTCACCTCGGTACACCGGCGTGCAGCGTCGGTGAAGAGGGCCAGGCCGGGCTCGTCGGCGATAGGGAAGGCTAGGCTGCGCGCGAGAGAAGCGAGGGAAGACGGTGTGCGGCAGGCGGTCCGGCTCCTCCTCGGGCGGCTCAGCTCGGCGACAGCGACTGCGTTCCCAAGCGGCCTCGGGCTCTTCTCCTTCTCCTTCTCCTCCCGTGGTGGAAGGAGGATCCTCCCGGCTAGGGTTGGGAACTCCCAGCGGCGCCTTCTTATAGGCGGTGGCGGTGCGCGTGGACGGGCAGCGGATGCGAGGCGGGAGCGGGCGGCATCAGCGTCAGCGCCATGGTCGGCAGGCGCTTTGGCGCGCGACGCCGAAAGCGGAAGGGAAGATGACGACGGCGGCGTCATGGTGGACGTGGGCATGACGCCACGCCGGGTCCCGTCGGCGACACGGTGCGGGCGCGGTTGGTGGGGCGTGGGCCGGCGAGATGGGGTGACGGGCCGTGAGGGAAAAAAGAGGACGCGGTGAGTAAAGGAAAGGAGAACGAGGTGGTGGTGGACTTCCGGGAGTTGGACTCATGACGGCCCGACTATCCTCCCTTTCCCTTTTCTATTTCTTTCCAACCCTTTTCTATTTTAGATTCAAATTTGAATGTAAATTCAAATTTGAAATCCCACTCAAATAAACTCCAAATAAAACCAAAAGAACTCCAAGTTTCTCACACTAACATTTTTATATTTCCTAGAAATTTTATTTAGCTCAAAAAAAATCTAGGAATTAAAGGAGAGAAAAGGAAGACATCCTTAAATAAGTTGATAATCACACAAATACATCATCGAAAATTTTAAATCCACATTTTTATTTATTAACATTCCTCAATAAATTTGAGGGATGTTACAGTTACCACATACTCCCTCTGTCCCGTAAAGAATGCATTCCTAGCATTTGAAAGAAATCTCACAGAGAGTGCAATATTAGAAAATAGATCTATTTACCTACCTAATTAAGTAATCATATTTGATCTGCATGCCAAAACTTAACGCTTGTGGCTAAAAAATAGGGGTACTAGAGTCTTTTCACATCACCACTCATTTGTCTTAGAAAAATTAGAATTGCACTTTTTATAGAACAGAGGGAGTATGTTACTGTAGCCTATGGATGACATCTATGTCCATGGCGTGCTGCTAGTGCTTGTCACAATGGCCTTCCAATCTTGTACATGGAGGTGGTTGTGCTTGTGGCCCACCAGTCAGGCCCTCCTCGACGTTGTGAGCGGCTATGGCAAGGAGCTGCAGAAGGTTGGATCCTCTGCTAGGGTTGCTTCCACATGGAAACCGTTTTCTTCGTCGAGCACATCGCCAACTTTGTCAAGGATGCTCGAGCCCTCCCGCACTACAACCGGATGGTGCGCTGCACGATTACGTCGAGAAGTTGATTGACAAGGCGAAGCGTCCGCTGGAGTTCTATACTACAAGTTAAGCTACCACGCACCACCGGCACCACCGACACCAGCACCGGCCTCCGCAGAAGAGGAGGAGGCAACAGCCGCGGGAAAACCAACCCACATCCGCTCACATCCGCTCGGGTCCAGGATTTACTTGTTTTTCTCAGTGATTTCAGCCAAGCAAAATGAAGCTGCTTTTCTTTTTAACTAGGTGATTCCCCACACGTTGTCGTGGATTTGAAAGAAATTTTTGATAAAGTATGTTAAAAGTCATTTGTGCAAACAATTGGAATATTAATTTCATGAATATCCATTCTACTTATTCTTATTCTTACAATTGCAAACGTGGGATGCCAAGGTCATGTGAAAGTGGAGGTAACAAAATAAGAGAAAACTGATTGATTGTCGAAAGTAAGAATGTCTACAAAAACAATTAATCGTCAAAAATAACATAATGAGGACAATTGCACGCTTGGAAATTAAATGCTAATAAAGTTCGAACACAGTTTGTTACCTAAATGAATCAAGAAGCCTAATGCTCTTGCTATTTCCAGAGGAGAGTCAATTTATATGAACCTATAGATATGCGGCCCAATGCTCTTGCTATTTCCGAGGAGAGAACAATTTATATGAACCAATAGATATGCGTAAAAAATTCAGAATATTTTATGCAAGAGTTTCCAAGTGGAAAGGCATCAGACATGTTGAGTGCACGAAACTCAATTTATATAAACCTACATATTTACACAAAAAATCAGAATGGTTTATGCAAGAGTTACTAAAACTAAAAGACTAGATCAAACAGGTTGGGTGCATGAAACCATGGGCAAGTTTGAAACATCAACAATGCATAAAATAATTGATTGAAAAACCTAAGTGAGTCGAAAGGACTCCGGAGCTGAATGGGGTGCTCAATGGAGTGCAATGCAGTAGCCACCGGAATGTGTCACAGATAAAATAAAAACTGTCAGACCATTGAATTTTTCTCCCTCCCGGCTGCTCCTGTCACACCAAAACTCGCGATGCCGGCCTTGTTACGGCCATCAACATCGCCATTGCCGTCTAGCACGCCACTTGTTAGAATAAAAGAACGAAGGAAGCACAGAGCTTAGAAGCTTGGTCTGTGTAGGTGAGCAGTGAGCTAGCAAGATCGGCTTAAACTGCAGTGTTGTGCGCGCGGCGCGCCAATGCCATCATAGACTTGGAAGGTTTCTCCTCATGAGGAGCAGAGCAGGACGGTGCGCCGGCGACAGAGCGGCGGCGTCGTTGCCGGCTCAGCATCTCTTGACAAACACGCGTCGTCCCTGGCCGCACCGCAGTTCTCCTCGCCGACGGGCGACGGCGAGGTGCGTGACATCACATTTTTTGGAGGAGATCCTCGTCAGCAAGCCATGGGCCATGGCGGTTGGCGGTCGAGCAGTTCGGGCGTTCAGCTGGGGATGGCATGTGCGGACTGCGCACACCCAGTTAAGCAGAGCCATGGCGGATGCACGCTTCACTGCCCGAGAGCTCTCAAGGAGCCAGAGTGAACGCCCGGAACGCGGCGAGGCGCGGCGTGGGCGGTGTTTGAGGTGGACGGTAAATGAAATACCGTCCACCCCCGGACCCGTCCCGTCCGTCCAATCAGCACCGTGCGGCTCAGATAATTTGAAAAGTCTCTCCTACTCGTACTCCCCAAGACGCCAACCATCGCCGCTCACCGGGACACGGACGCCCACGCGTGGCGCCGGTCAGCTGGTGCCGACAAGGCGGCAAGCACCTTCTCCCTGCCGGCGTTCTGCTTCGACTCGTTGTCCTGGGGCGCCCTCGACTGCCGCCACGGCGGCCGGACCCGCGCTCTTCCTGAAATCCCTCCCGATGATGGCCTCGTCGTCTGGGACTCGTCACCGGCGGCGAGCGGCACCTCGCCCCGCCGCCGACCACAGGCTGCTGCTGCAAAGTGGAGCGGCGCGATCTTGGACTGGGCTTGGCTGCTCGCCGCCACGGAGCGCAACCTGTGGTCTCACCGTCGGCGTCGCGATGCAATGCAACATCGACATCATCCATGTGGGCACCTCGTAGCGGAGCCTCGGCCACCTGAACCGACCAGTTGCAGCCTTGCAGGAAGCATGCCGACGGCTCCTCACTCGCGCGCCACACGTCCACAAACGCCCATCCAGCGTCGGCGTCGCGATTTCTTCCGCGTCTTCTCCGATTCCGATCCTATTCCAAACTGAATTCAAAACCTGCCAACAGGACGCAGGAGATGCGGCATATATACGTACGGATACAAAGATAGATAGAAGAGCGGAGATTTGAGGCACGGAGCCCACATGCTTCAGGAGATCTGTTGGAGGAAGGAAGTATCTTCGTCTACTGGTATCATGGAGACGCCGGCGCTGCAGAGCGAGCAGGAACGGCCTCGGCAAACAATATCATCGAGTAGTAAGTTCGTCTCCCGTAACCATTGCCATGCTTCATATAGTCTCCCATAATCATGCTTGTTGGGTTGCAGATGGGTCGGTTGCTCCAGTGGATGAAATTCAGGGCACGCCTTCACCCGGCCGTCGAGTTGATGGTGATGGGGAAACGTCGGGATATTCAATCCCGGACCTTCCTGAGGTACGAGGTACGACAGCAAGCCTTAATTTCACCACGACAATTCATAGGACTGCGCTATCTGCGCATATTGTTCATAAACTAAGAAAAGATGTTTTTTTAACAGAACGACAAAAGATTTGCCGTAACTTTTATGAAGAAGAAAAGAGGGTAAAGAGCGCCCATGCAAATAAAACAAACAAACAAAAAACGACTAAAACACAACTGTACATACAAACAGAGAAAACAACTAAGAACAACTACCAACTAGCTGGGGCGGTTAAAGAAGAAGCCCTTATCTTAAAAGGGAGCATTTGCCGCTGTCGCTTGAGATGAAGTCGTTGATTGGAATCGTTGGGTGCCGCTGATTATTAGGGAAGCCACATCTGCTATATCCAAAGATGTGTGCTGAAAAATTCTTCTATTGCGTTCTTTCTAAATGTTCCACAAAAAATAGAGAATGAGCCCATCCACAAACGGTCTTTACTACGTCTTGTAATAAAAAAATAAGAAAAGATGTTTTAGTGCTGCAATTTGCTTTGTTTTAATTTGGTCATGGTCCTACAGTCCTCTGGAATAGTTACTTTCCTGTGTTCCAACTTCTGTGTGCAAAGGCTGGTAATACAACCTCCATCACGTATATGCTAAGTCACTGGCGATTCTGATGCAGGATATCTGGCGCCATATACATTCTTTAATGCAAATGAATGATGCTGCTCGTGCTGCTTGCCTTTCTCATGCTTTCCTGAGTTCTTGGAGATGCTATCCCAAACTCATTCTGAGTCGGGTACGTTTCGCCTGGCGCCACGTGCTTATGAAGATTTAAGCGGCAGCATTGACAGCATTCTGAGAAATCACTCAGGCGTCGGCTTGAAGATATTGAAGCTTAATCTATATGATGAAGACAGCACTTTTCCTTATATGGATAGTTGGCTTCAAGTTGCTGTTACACCAGGGATTGAAGAGCTGACACTTATCCTATATAAACAGTACAAGTTCCCATGCTCAATCTTATCTCATGGGGTTAGAAACTCAATTCGATCTCTTCAACTTGGGTTTTGTGCCTTTCACCCACACACGAACTTGGCCTTGAGAAGCCTAACAAGATTGAGGCCCGAGGCGTGCCTATCACAGGGGATGAATTGGAATGCCTTCTTTCCAACTCCCTAGCTTTGGAGCATTTGGACCTTGATGAATGCAAGGGGATAACTTTCCTCAAGATACCTGCGGTGCTGCTGCAACTTAGCTACCTGAATGTTTTTGGATGTTGGAATCTGCAAGTTATAGAGAATAAAGCACCAAGGCTCTCTAGGTTTACCCTTTTTGGTTCCGTTTCAAAACTCTCGCTGGGAGAAGCATCGCAAACTATGAAGGAATTTGGCTTGACCTGTGAGAATGCCATTCATTATGCACGTGCTAAACTTCCGTCGTCATGCCAAACCTTGAGAGTCTCCTTCTTTTAACATGAGGTATAGCAATGTCCATACGACAGTACTCACAGTAGTTCTATCTTCTTTGTCTTTGGTCTATAATTAATGTGAACTCATTTGTTGTGCGGTGGATACTCCAATGCCGCCCACCGAATTTGTCAATCTCAAGCACAAATTTGTCAACCTCAAGCACCTTGGTATTCGCTTAGCGGTGTCCCCATCCTATGATTATTTTTCATTGATTTCCTTTTTGGATGCGTCTCCTTGCTTGGAGACTTGGTGGATAGATGTAAGGCGCTGTCCATCCTATCCGCATATCAACATATGTCACTTATTGGCTCGTCCATTAATTAAGTTTCTTGGTTTCGTCTTGGTATGTTGGAGAGGTGTGGAGCAGGAATCAGTTTTGGAAGTCCTCGGCATTTCGTGCAGCTCACACGAATGCCGTCACCACCCTCAAGAGTTTGGAGATCGGAGGATTCAGCTGCAAAGAGCTTGGTTGAGCTAACAGTTTGCATTGTCAAGAGCGCAGCCTCACTTGAGAAAATTACGTTGGACACCCTTCACGGTGGTTTTAGGTGTTCGGGAAATAATAGCAATTGCAGGAAGACTATGGCTTCTGTTCTACCATTAGCTGGACTCGAGGAAGCTTTTAGAGGGTGGTGGCCATAAGAAAGTACATTGAGGATAAAGTCCCGCCTACTGATTGAGCTGAAGGTTCGGAGCCTTGCCCACGGTGCCATACATCCTCTGAGGGGATGATACTTACTTACTCCCTCATCCCACGAAAAAAGCAAGTCTAGGATTTGAAATTTGTCCAATAAAACACGAGGGCGCTTCTCCAAATCTGCAGCTAGCTCTACAGGCCTTCAAAGAGGAACTCCATCTCTGGCAGCTATCAGGCTAAGAAGCTTACGCCTGATGGAGGTGGAGCGAACTAGTCCTTTAGGGGTGTTTGGTGGTGCAGTCCTAAGTCCAGCTATGTAATAGCTCCTCTAGGGCTTTTCATCCCTCACTATGGTCCAAGGTGTGGGATGGCTTGTAATCGGACCCTCTTTCTTCTCTCTTAATACAATGATACGCAGCTCTCCTGCGTGTTCGAGAAAAAAAAACATGCAACGATAGCCTAAGACAGCTATAGCCAACTAGGGTGGGACCCATTGGCATGAAACCCGTCAACTTTTGATTCATGAAAAAAATCAAGAGATCAAATTCCATCCGCATGCTACTCTAGGATTGGTCGGGATACAGAGTTACAGACCGAGAAGCATAGAGAGACCGCGTCTGGCTTGTCTGTTTCAGTAGGGGCATATTCGTCTTTTCACATCGGCATTGGTCTTTGCGCACAAAGCTAGAATTGCATGTTTTGCTGTACGGAGGGAGTATGACGATGGAGGGTCGAAGTTGTCATAAGTTTATCTTAACTGTTCCATTTTTAATATTTTATTATCTTGAATTGGTCCATGTTCGATAATTTAAATTTTATCTTGAGCTGCCTTTTGTTTCTACGATTTTTTTTTTGAGGGCACCTTTTGTTTCTACGATTGATGGTCACTTCAAGTGTACAATGTGTCAATGTATGCTCACTTTAATTTAGTTTTGAATAAACTTTCAGTACGCGCTTTGTTTTCTGAATCCTGACCTGTTGACCGTTTTATTTCCGTTCTCGGAATTATGTGTCCTACGAAGATATATGGTTGCCGTTTGTACGTATGAACTTTTATTTATACAAAACTCTGCTGTTGCTACCTGATTCAATCCATTTAGACTGACGTTAGCTGGGTTCCTAAATTTGTCTTCCAATGCGTGGATGAGTTGCACATTATTAATTAGTATATGTATATACAGTATTGTACTAAAGATTGGAAAACTGATTTGCATCAGCAATACTCCCTGATTCGTTCATTGGCATTAGCAACTAGTCATTTGACGTAAACATTAGCCGGAATGTCATTCTAAATTTTTCTTGTGACCTGTGAGCCATCGAAAAGTTTTGTTGTCCTACAAGCCATTCGTCGATTCGGTTGGATTTTCTCGTTAGTGACTCCGTGAGACCCAAAGACGCAAAATGACCAACATACCTTCTTCTTCCTCCATCTCTTCTTCCTCCGTCCGCTGCCCTCCTTCAGCCACCCACGGGAGCTCGCGAGGCCGTCGGGAGGCAGTGCGACCTCTGGGAGCTCGCAAGGCTACCGGTGGAGCACGCCGCCTCCCACCCACGGGAGCTCGCGAGGCTCGGGGAGCAGGTCTGCGGCCTCCCGATGGGGAGCTCGCAAGGCCTACGGTGGAGCACGCCGGCCTCCCGCAGAGCTCGAGCCGCAACAGGAGCGCGACGCGCGTGGAGGAACAAGGCGTATGGGACCTCGCGGTGGTCCAAGCCGTGGAAGAAATGGGGGAGGGAGGAGGAAGAAGGGGCTCGGTCGGCTTTAAGTGACCGGACCTCGGCCGAGGTCGCGCGCCGAGGTCTCGTGGCTCGGCGCTAAAGGCACGAGCGCCGAGCTCCCTACCACGCGAGGTGAGACGCCGTCGGTCGGTGCGTGGCGGAGGTCGGCGCTAGAGCCCTTAGGGTCGAGCAACTGACATCGGCGCTCGTACCCCTCACGCTCAGGTCCATTTTCAGAAATAATTTCAGGGTCTATTGTAAAAATAGGTTTCGTGAAGGGTTATTTTGAAAAAAAAAATCTTATATCACCATCGCAAAGCGAACTCATACGCACAATCATTGCTGGCTCCAGGGTAAAATCCTGCTAAGTTGATGGTCAAAGTAAAAATGTGTCAGTATGTGATTATTATTCGAGTGCCTTAGTCAGGGGAAGACAGCAGGACTTTTACCATTCCAATGTCGACACACGTTCTACTAAGAGCATGTAAGAACCTGAGTAACTCTTCACCACCTATAGATGGAAATTTTGCACATGCCCAATGTTTTACATTTGCACCTTTTGCCTATATTAGGAGAAATTAATAAATGTGAGAATGTTGTTATAATATAGCAGTGCAACAGATGTTGCATGCATAGATTTGTGTCACACAACTGTCACCAAACGTCTCTGACAATTTATTTTAGCGGCTCTTTCTAAAAGGTGTGAATGCAAATAAAAAACATCCCCCGGATAAGCTTCGATAAGCTTGTGCCTATTCACAACTATCGCCAAACCATATATTTTGGTTTGGTAAATCTACTAGATCGTACACTTTTGGTACTCTGCTTCCGAGTATTAAATAACCAGCATTACCCAAGTCACCATGGTCAAAGGCTCTCTATTAGTGAAACTCTAAGCTGTGACTTCTCACCTTGCTCCCTCATCTACGGAGAGCATTCAGTATTCTCCTCATGGACCCAGTAGTGAACACCCATCTCTTCGTCAGTCTCATCAGACGTCTCTGACCCATCTTCTCCAGCATCCTTTTCTGAACTAGGATGGAAATCAATAACTATGATGTCCGTATCTTGTATGTAATCTCTTTGTATATCACATGCATGATGATGCTGCAATTAAGCATGCAGGTTGTCTGCAGTCGTCGTCGGCTGAAGGTGAATAGTGACGCATTTTAGAAAACACACAATTCAAACTTTGATAGTACAAGGTAATTTAGAGTTTTTCCTTGACTATTTGACTTAGAACTGTTATAAGCGGACAATAATACAAACAGAACATGTCTTCCCATACTTAAAAAGCAGGCGTAGATTCAAACGGACATAGACATACTTAAAAAGTCCCATCTCCTAAAAAGATCACCCAACAGTCCACGAGATTACAGAGGCAATATGAACACAACGTAGGAATCTGAATGCTTCAGCATCAGCTGGGCATCACAGATGTGTTCCTCCATATGGCTGCGTGAGGGGAAAAGGAGAGAATAAGTACAACGAAAATCATGCAACATAACAGGCATATGGAAAACATAAAAGAATACTAGCTCCATTATGTAGTCACAGAAAAATTGCATGCATGGAGCAACCAAAAAACAATTTTTCAGTTAGCTAACTTTGCAAATCATAGAAAAAAAAACTAGAGGCCACTCAAGGCAAGAACCATGCTAGAGAAAGGATTATGTACAGTACTTGGATTATATCATCAATTGCTACAAAATCAAAGTCGTGTTAAAAACATATTAGAAATATGAATCACCAGCATGCATATATTTTTACTAATTGCAGATTAAATTTATGAGTTGACTATATAAAATTCTAATACGACTACTAAAAACGAAAAGAACAAATTTACATATTCAACTAAAATACGCTAAATCAGCAACAGTTGGAGCATTAAGGTGGAGTTAGTTATGTGCACAAAAGATTTCTAAACTTTTGTTATTCTACCTAGCCCCTCCCCAAAAAGGAGTGTATTTTCATAATATACCTATCATCATAAATACTGATACTCTGTCAAACTTATATTGGAGACAGAGCTAGTGTACTCTTTTTTGGGCCAGAGGTTGTATCCTACTTTCACATTGGAGGCATGCAAAATGTTATGCATAGATTTGTATCACACAACTATCACCAAACGTCTCTGAGAATTTAATTTAATTTAGCGTCTCCTTCTAAAAGGTGTGAATTCAAATAAAAAACATCCCCTGAAGCTTCGATAAGCTTGTGCCTATTCACAACTATCACCAAACCATATATATTTGGGTTTGGTAAATCTACTAGATCGTAAAGTTTTGGTACTCTACTTCCGAGTATTAAATAACCAGCATTACCCAAGTCATCATGGTCAAAGGCTCTCTATTAGTGAAACTCTAAGCTGTGACTTCTTACCTTGTTCCCTCATCTACGGAGAGCATTCAGAATTCTCCGACCCAGTAGTGAACACCCATCTCTTCATCAGACGTCTCTGACCCATCTTCTCCAGCATCCTTTTCTGAACTAGGTAATTCTTCAGGGTCACTATCTGCACTAGGTAATTCAGGGTCACTATCTTCACTCATATCCCCGCTGCAAGCAGGACTTTGAACCTGATCAAGAAACTATAAGCATGAGAATTATGTAAATAATAACTAAAAACATGTCAGGCAGAAGAACAAATGACAAACCTTGGCCTTTATTTTGTTAGCAGCATTTTTCAGGTATTTCTCGCTTGCCCTCCTAACACGCCAAGGAGGACAAAGGTGGTATAGTAATCCAAGACACTCACAATTTTCTTTAACCATCACTGCAACGTTGCACATGCAACTGTCAATAAAAGAGGGGGAGGGTGTGTGTGTTCAATTTGAACAGAAGGAAATCCATACCATGAGAATTTATGTTTTCTGGCAGTATTACAAGTAGAAGGGCCACACTTCTATTGACTTCATACTTGTAAAAAAAATTAGATACAGTGAGCAAACTGCAACTTATATCCATGTCACGACAACTGTTCAGATGGATCAACAACACTGGCTCCGGACTTACATCCTGCTAAGATGATGGACAAGTCATATTTGTTGTATATAATTATATGAATGCCTGAGTCAAAGTAAGAGTGCAGAACTTTACCACTCCAAAGGGCAGCATATTCCCAAGCTTAGATAAGAACCTCAATAACCTTTTGTGCCTTATACGTGACAAATTCACGCATGCCCAGGTTTTAGTGCTCAGACATTTACCCTAACAGAAAAAATTGCATAAATGTGAGTGTGTTGTTAACAATATATCATCAGAACGGGAGAAAAAATAGTACATCTAATAAAGATTAATTGCATAACAGTTAGAATGATCAATAACATCATCTTAACTTAGGGATCAGATGTCATGCAATTTAAATTGCACCACTGTACAGTAAATACAACTTAAAAACACAAAATGGCATAACTCATTCTCGCTATATTATTTGAATACATCAGGCACTAGCATAGCAAGTACTAAAGAGGTACAAGAAATGGATTTGTCATACTAAACAAAATCAGACAACTATATCATAGAAGTGCTCCTGCGAGGCAGTGGGGATGATTCCTTTGGTTTGGAATAGCAAAGATGGGATCTCAAATGTAATAAGCAGTGCTAGTCTGTAATACCTTTAGGATGGCATCAGTCACTGCAGTGGAATCCTCATTTGGAAATAGCAGCTTCCCACTCATCTCCCGATCTGAAGAATCAGGGTTGTGATCACCCGACTCATTGTGGTCCTCTCCATAACCATCCCCTATATAACCATGTCCTCCATAACCATCCCCTCGATGACCATCCCCTTCATAGCCATCCCCACTCATCTCTTCATAGCCGAAGTCATCTAAGTCCGTATCCATGCGAGAATCAGAAAGTTTACTGAACTCTATGACCTGATTAAGAAACTGTAAGCACAAAAATTATGTAAAACGAAAAAATAAAGACAATAAAACAGGAATATTACCTTGGCCTTTATTTCAGAAGCAGCATTCTTCAGATATTCCTTGTTTGTCATCTTATCATACAGGGGTAAACAACACTGATATGCCACTCCAATTCTCTTACATGTCTCTTCAACTTGCTCTGCAATATTGCACATGTGACTTATCACAGAAAAGGAACCCAAAAAAGGTGCAGCTGATATATTAAAAAAATAACTTCTATACCATCAAAACATCTCGTATCTGGAAGAATTACAAGCAAAAACTTTGCCTGGCCCTTTCTCAGTTCAGGGTTATCTTCAAAGAATACATGCACGTTCCACAGGCTGTGGCCTATATCAGCATCGGAAGGCGAACACATACGCACCATCATTGCTGGCTCCAGTTTAAAATCATGCTATGTTGATGGTCAAAGTAAAAATGTGTCAGTATGTGATTATTTGAGTGCCTTAGACAGGGGAAGGCAGCAGGACTTTACCATTCCAATGTCGACACACGTTCTACTAAGAGAATGTAGGAACCTGAGTAACTCTTCGCCACCTATAGATGAAAAATTTACACATGCCCAATGTTTTACATTTGCACATTTTGCCTATAATAGGAGAGAAATTAATAAATGTGAGAATGTTGTTATATAATATAGCAGTACAACATATAAAACTAGCTAGTACCAATGATAATAAGGAGAGTTGCATCGAAGTATGAATAACCAAGATGTACATATTTTGTTAAACTAGAGATCATTTGTAGTATAACGTAGCATGCAAGATTTGTACACTTGAAATACTAGATGAAGCCCTACCTGCTTTGCCAATTCTATGCCATCCTTCATCACAGCCGCATGCAACTGATATTGATTGTCATTTAAAACACGCATCGATGGTTGCTCCCCAGAAATCTTGCAAAGGCGAGCCTCCTCTTGAAGAACAGAAAACCTCCACCGTGGTCAAAGTCAGCTTCTCCATAAGCTTAACACACACGGTGTCAAAGTCAGGCCGAAGACGAGCCAAAAAGTAACGCAGACGATTATTCTCACGCTGCGCTTGTTCAGCCTGACTAAGTGGGGCGCCCAGTTCATCAAGTTGACGCCATATACAAGCACATTGATCGTAAAACGCAGCCACTTTGGTGTCACCCTGATTGAGGTTCAGAAGCTTTTTTGTCAAGTGCAAGCGCTTCTGCTGGTAGTGTTCTTCAAGGTAGATCCGTTCATCAGCCATGTCTTATGCAAACAACTTCAATAGTGTTGCGATATAGATAGACTACACAGAAGAGAGCAGGAAGCAAAAGGAGCACAATTATTCCTGTGTGTAAATCAAATTAGGTTTCAGACAATGCTCAACTGCAAATTTTATAAAAAAATAATAAGAAGAAAAATATGCGGAGTCAGGTTCAGTACACACTATCATCTACTATATCTACAGCTGCTGCAATTGTTCAAGTTCTATTGTTCAACACATCACCAAGACATCACAAAAAAATTTATAGGAATTTGCACAAGTATTGAGCAGTGAAGAAGATAAGCATTCTTCAACAACAACCGAAAGATGAGCTCATCCATCTAGATAGAGGCATGCATGCACGTATATCTTAAAATGGAACCCCTATATATGCCAGTTGTGCAAAAAGTAAAAATGAATCTGATGACATGGTTTCACCTGGTAGATCGAGGAGCGCTAGTTTCTATGTGGAACGTACTAAACGTGGGGGACGAGTGCAAAGTTTTACCCAGGGTTACGGCCGGGTACTCTTCGCCGGCGCCAGCGAACGTCTCGCTCGTCCTCGGTTGCTCTAGGGTTTGGAGTAGATATATGTAGTGGGGGGATTGGAACAAGGATTTGGAGCGCGGATGGAGCAATTTGTAGACCCCAGCTAGGTTGAGGACGTGCTGTTGACGGGTGGGCGGATTTGAGTTTGAGTGGATTTCAGATTCAGGTAACGATTCGACTTGAAGCGACGGGTTCGGGAATCTGAAATTTCCTTATCGGGTTCGTGCACTGCCCGAATCGACGTGCACGGCGGCTGATCGGGAAGTCATCAGCAATATACCGTCAGCCCAGCAATGACTACTATATCGATCGAGCTTTAATTTCCTTTTCAGTGCCCTGGGCAAGGCCGGATCCGGTTTTGAGATGGACAAGAATTGAAGATTTTTTTTTTTTTTTGAAATTACAAGAATTGAAGATGAGCAAACCAATCATCAGCCCCGGAGGCTGAAAGGATTGCCTTGCAGCGTCCCTATGCATGCTCCGCTCCGGCGGTGCACAGGTGAGCCGTGAGCCCCTGCCCCTGCCTCTGCAGACTGCAGACGCCAGTTCACAACTGACGAACAGAGCACGCGTACACGATTGAGACAAGGGAAAAGACGCCAGTTCACAAGTATTGAGCAGTGAAGAAGATAAGCATTCTTCCCCGTGTTCGGTTGCTGTAGGGTCGGATTTTGAGTTGGAAAAGAGAAGCAGGGCGACGCCGTGCTGCGACCGGCAACATCGCCAACTTGCCATTGCCGTCCAGCTTGCCCTCGGCATCGGTGGACGGGATGGGAAGCGGCGCGTCGAGGGCTCCGGCATTTGCCCTCGGCGGCGGTGGCGATTCCGACGCGACGTGAGGCGAGACCATCGGTTGCTTACTGTATTCATCACACGATCAGACTCGCACCACTGGTAATATCGAGGAAACATGCACACACTCCTGCTTCATCTGGTCTTGCAATGACAACTTCTGAAGCATATATGCACAATTTTCAGGCGACAATCTCAACTATAAAAATCCAAGTCTCAACTCTAAAAAATTTAACAAAGACCCGTGAGACTGTTTAAATTTAACAGGTTCAGAGTTTTTTCAAAGCCCATAACGCACACACTGAAGCCTCCAGCCATGAGAAAAGGAAAGAGGATCCTGATTCCTGGAACTTCACACCACACCTGCTGCAACTGCAATTTAGTGCAGCGCATACCAAAATGCCAAAGGCCATCCAGACAAGAGAAGCAGACTGTGAAACCCCCACCCAGCAGCACCCAGGAACAAGCAACATAGCACAAGACTGGTAGGGAGATGGCAACTGGAATGACAAGTCAACTGACATGACACTAACACCGCAAATAATCCGACGCAATACAGAAGTAAATATTTCAAGCTTACATGTCCGATTAACTGAAATAAACCGAGCAATCCTGCACTTATAAGGTTACTTAACCAAGCAGAATATCAACCAACCAACACAGGTCCACTTACAATATAGCGGTAAACGACGAGCTAGGCAACAACTCCAGCCAACAATGCTCGTCTCCAGACACCTGCCACAGGGACCTCCTCACTGCTTTGCCTCGCGTTCACGGTTCCACTGTTCAATCTTGGCTCTGCGCTCCTCGCTGCTCTCCTGACCGGGCTCCTCCCGCCTAGGGGCGGGCTGCCATGCCCGCCTTCCTCCATCATCATACCTTTCGTGCCTGCCACCTCTGCCCCCTCCATCATCGTACCTCTCATGCCTGCCACCTCTGCCCCCTTCGTCGTTGTACCTGTCATACCTGCTGCCTCTACCCCGTCCACCACCACCACCACGGTAATCATCACGGCCACGATGGTAGTCATCACGATCACGAGGGCCCCCCCTCCTTTGAGGCGGGGGGCTTCTGCTTCTCCCATGGTACCTCCCGGAACTAGAGCGCCCATGGAGCTTCCTCCTGAGATCCTTCCCAATCTGCTTCACATGCATGAAATTGCAGTAGCCACCACGGTTGCAGCTGTTCTCCTCATACTGCCTACAGGTTGCTTCACAGTCAGTCACAGGAGAGAACTCCACAATTATCGGGCGGCCAGAGTAAAAGCGGCCCTGAAGAGCGTTGTATGCCGCAGCTGCCTGTTCTTCCTCCCTGAACTGGACATAGACATTCCCTATCATGTGGTCAGCAAGGTTGTCGCAAACATTCAGGTTCTCAATCTCACCAAACTTGCCCAGCTCCTCGTAGATGTCCTCATAAAAGTCCTCAAAATGCTCCTGCATCTTCTCAGGATCAATGGGTTGGCCTTGAGCATCAACTCCAGGTGTTATCATATCAGGCGCTGATACATGTTGGCAAGCACAAGAGTGATATGGTTGGCCTGTTGTGCAGGAGCAGCGATCCCCATGACGACAAGCCCCAATCTTGAAGTAAAAAGGGCAGTTCACCCTGTCCTTCTCAGTGCCAAAGATCGAAGCCAAGTGCTCCGCCATAATTCAGCTCGCTAAACCTGCAAGCGTAAGCAAGAACAGTATCAGTAACCATCTTCAATATAAGGAGAACTAGAGTGCCTATGCATTCATGGTTTGATTATCTAGAAACCATGAGGATAAAGGAATACCCCAATCGCAGTGCTCAGAATCCATATCCCCAGTGCCTGGATATTACTTTGTTCAACAATCATCATACACTATTGTTCGAAAAGAGCACTATTGGATCAAGGCATCAACCAGGAAATAGTGATAAATTGACCAGAGAGAAGATATGAAAACTTCACATAGAAGCGAACTATGTGATCCCTGAACTCTACACATTTTTTCATGGAAAATTAACTTCTTGTGGCAAATTCAGTTCAAGTGCCTGATAATATCAAATTCAAGAAGTGAACTCAGATAAATATAACCAGAGTATTCTTGTGTGGCAATCTTGATGGTGTCAAGACAAGAAATCAACTGAAGCCTAAGCAGATATACTGTGCAGTTTCTAAAAATGGACATACAGTGATCCCTATGATTGAATTTAGCCAACATGGGCAAATATAGACACGCAAAAGTTGTGCAGCAAAGCAGACATGGGAATTTTCTTATCCCAACAAATATTGTATATAAAAAAAGGGGGCAGGTGACACACAAAAGGAAAACAGATATATGTGTTCAGTGTTTCTGGTTCCTTAATTAATGTACTGAAAAATGAAAACAGATGGGAGAAGAGGGTATGGAGGGAGCATCAGGAAGCAAGAGCATCTCCCAGATACAAAGTGTAGCCTTTGCAAAAACATTTGTTTACTGTCAAACACTCTTGCTGTAAATGATGACCCTCTTCCTGTCAAACATAGTTTCATACAAGAAGCGAGACATACGACGAGAAAATGCCCTCTTTGACATCTAGTATGTGAAACATTCGATGTGTAACAAGGTGAATTTCAAAAGCGAAACAAGTGACCCACTAATCTCTATATTCATCCTACCACAGGCACTACTGCATCTTAAAATAAGAGCATACTACAGGAAGGCAATTATTCAGGAGCATCGATCAAGAACTTAATGTCAGGAAGAGTATTTTTACGAAGATGTGCAGCAAGAACATTGGTGTCCTCTATATATGCCACTTGGAGCCAGAGGACTACAGAAAAACAAGCTACTTCCTCCCTATGCTATCAATCACACCGTCAACGCGCGGCATAGGAAAAAAAAACAAAGTAATTTCTCAACCACGAGAAGCTACCTTTCCCCTTTTCTAAACCACACAGATACATAGAGAGGATCACAGGAACCAGTGGAAACCACACGGGGAGCTAGTGGAAAACAAATCTACAGATCCGCGAAGGGGGTGGATGGATGGGGATCAGGCTGACCTCGTTGTCGAACCCGGCTTAGGGTTTGGTGCCGAACAAGGGCGGGCGGCGGCTTCTCAACTATCTTTTCTAGATCCCTTCTCTTCTAGGCAAGGACTCCCTCCCGCGAGGCCCGCCCCCGCCGCGTGGACAACAGCGCGGTGCTGCGCCGCCGTCGCCCTCGACGCCGCCTCCTCCTCCGCTCCTCGGGCTCAAGGGCAGAAGGAACGAAGAGGATTTTTCTTTTTTTGAGGGAGAAATAAAATATCGATGAGCAATACTAATCGCTGAGCCCTAAACCCCCCCGGACCCGTGAGTTTGGTGGGCCACGTCCAGTGGCCATTTCAGCCCAGCCCACAATGTTGGGTCCAATCAAAGCAGCCCACGATTTTTGCTCGCTCGCCCTTGTCGCGATCGGACCCAGGCACCCCCAGCCCATTCCAAGGCCTGTAACCTCCTTCCGAATTTTTTTATATTTTTTTAATTATTTTGCAAAATTATACGACTGTTTGAAAATTTATCAGATTTGTCCAACAACCGCCGTGTCATGGTGCCGCTGGCCGCCACGTTTACAAACCAACCGGTATTACGGCGATTAGTGGCAAACCACGTCGGTTGGGGAACCTCCACGGCGGTTGGACCTATGGCTTTATTCCTTGGTACAGTTCTTTGGTGTTGGTGCTGATTTGTTACGAGAGAAAAGTCTGCTGGCTGGTTGTTGGTGACTGGTTTTTACGAGAGAAAATCTTTTTGGTGGTGGTGATAAGCCAGAGAGACGAGCATTATGCGCTTGGCTGCCAGCTAAGCCTCAACGCCATGGGCCACGGCAGCTGGGCCGTTTTTGGCAGATACATCATGATTAATTTTTGTTTTTAACTTTGACAAAGAAAACTAGGTTGTAATAAAGAAAAGCAAAGTGATATACTAAAAAATAGTCATGATCACATATAACGTTGCTTCTGCAAACAATATGCGACCTAATCTAGCATCGTCTGGTCTTCTTGAGCAGCCTATCCGCGAGGGTACGCCAATGGGTCACGTGGTGGATCCGCCGACGCCTAGCATCACCGGTGTCGCCATCGCCGCCACCGCAACCTCGTGGGACAACCTCGCAGCCTCTCCGAGACTATCGGTTTCACTGGCTCGCGCCTGGGTACCGCGAGCCTCAGAGACGGTTGCGGCCCACGCCGCGCTCGAGACGCTGCGGCCCACCGCTCCGAGACGCCGCTGAGACGGCGCCCACCGCCGTGCTCGGCACGCGAGGGCTCGGCCGCCACCGGTCGCCGCTTCCTCGGAGCCTCGGCTGCGTCTGCCTCCCTCCTCGAGTCCACGTGGTGGCACGCCTCAAGCCGCGACCTGCGAGCTCGCCCGGCCGCAAACCCCGCAAGAAGTCAAGTCGATGCCCAAGTCGCCGGACCAACGCCCGGCCAGTCCCCTAGGTCTCCGCTAGGAGTGTCGACATCATCGTGAAAGAAATAGTATTATTAAATCACGTATCCTAATTAATACAATCTAGTATTTGTATATGGTTCGACATAGAGTAGTGGTCATTACACGGAGGAAGAACAGCAAGGGACGAGGAAGGAACCGTGCCGCTCAGCCCGCCGCTAGTAATTGGTGCCGGTCTAGGTGCGGTCCTCGTGGTGCCTGGCCCTGGCCCTCCTGGTGTTGGTGCACGTGTAGGTGCAGGACCTCTGAGAGAAGGCCCCCCTAGCGGAGACATCCTCAAGGGAGGATGCGGCGGAGGGTGCGCCGCAGAAAGTCACCGGTAGGGTGGTCGTGACGAGGACGACGGCCGCGTGGTAACGCACCGAGGCCGAGTGAGCGAGGACGATCGGGGTACCGTGGAAACAATGGTAGAGCCGGGTTGCCGCAGATGGTTGATCCGCTGAAGGAACCTCGTGGTGATGGCACCCATCCCGTGGAACGCCTCTCCTCGATCTCCCGGTGTGACATCCGGTTCACCGCCACGACTCCTCTACAATACGTGAAAGGTCCGCAATCACGCCGAATCGCAAAAGAAATTATTAGTAAATTGTAGAATGTAAAGTATCATAAGGAAAAGGCGGTGAATTTTCAAACTCACCGCTGCCGTAGTGTCGATCCCATCGCACCTGCACGTGGCACTAGAAACGAAGCGCCCTCACCGTCGGAATCGACATCGGTGGCTGCGGTGGACGACATCACACACGCACCGAGTCTCGGGGTGTACCACTAGATGTACGCCCCACACCGTGTCGCCGTGGGGCCGGTCCTCCGTGACGAGGTTCTCGCGCGCGCGTAGCCCAACCGTCCCACGTCTGGCCGCACCTCTCTGAACCCAAGAAACACGGCCCGCAACTCCCTCCGCGACCACCTACGACGAATTAAACATATTTGTCAGCAGCTGAAATCTTCGAACGCTGAATTAAATTTAAAAATTAACGAGAACTCACCTATGGTGGGCGCTAGGAATAGTGTGCACCACAGGCACAGGCCACTCTCGGTAGCGGCCGAACCGCTCAAGACTGTGGATGGCGTACTCCTCCACGTACATGTCGAACAGCAACGACATCCTCGTCATCCAGTAGTGCTGGTCTCGGAAGTACAAAGACGAGAGCCTCGTGGTGCGCGGCGCCGGCCTCCTCGAGTAGGGCGTCCCACCGACGTCCGCTGCTCGGTGAGAGCGCCGAATCGCCCGACGAAGAACCCTAAATGTGGATTGAACAAACTAGACAAAATGGAAAGACAAATTGAAAGTGAAAGGTAAGAAATTACCTTGGAAGGCACCTAGCGAGCCCATGGTGAAATGGTCGCGGGTCATGGCCCTCCTCTGGCGGGGCTCGTCTGCGTGAGGGAAGCGGCCCGACCAATCGCAAACCGCTCGTGGCACGGTGAAGAAGGAGAGGCTGAGAAGGATCGGCTCATGACGACCCTTCAACACCCCCGAGCACGAGCCCCTGTCTGGCTCGCAAGAACAGAGTTGCCCCAACTGATCTGGGGCACGGCGTGCAAGGGTGTAAGTGCAATCAAGCCCTATGAGGGTTTTGGTGATGTTGACCACACAATTAAAGAGCTAATGAGCCTTTGAGATTATTGTGCGTATAAGAATGTCTTCAGTGCAAAGAAAGAAAGGAGACCCCTCAATTACATGAAGAAGGATTCTATGCTCTTTGGAGAAGTTTATTTATTTTATCTTTTGAATTTGAGTATAGGACAATCCATTACTATCAAGAGGGATACTAATGGTGAGTTAGGGTGGATTCAAGTGCTCATAGAACATCTATCCTAATCCTAACCCATTCCTTGAGGAGAGAGACCTGCTTTTGCCCCTGTTGTTTCCTTGTTCGGAGGTTCCGAGTTTAATCTCGGAGGTTCCGACCGTCACGGCTTCGATCGTAGAGGTTTCGAGGTTCGGAAGTTCCGAGATTTTTCTGAGATTCCGGACTTTGAAATATGACCGTATAGTTCTAGATCCGGGGTATTTATATCCCTTGGTCCCCCAATGGTCATTCTCTCTTCTCCCACAAAGGACGCATTCTAGCTTCATTCTCTCACCTAGCATTGACTCCCAACCCACTCTCTTCCAAATCCTTGCCTAGCATTGATTGAGAGTGGATTGTGAGATTGTGAGCAAAACCTTCCATTCCTTGTTCTTGAGCACTTGGAGAAGTCCTAGCAAGCTTGGTGGATCTATTACTCTTGGAGCCTTGCTCCTAGACGGATAGAGGTTCTTGGAAGCTCTCCAACCCGATTGTGGAAGCTCCAAGCTGTTTGTATTACCCTTTGTGAATCTAGTGGAAAGTCTCCACCTATTACCCAAAGTGATAGGTGAGAGAGAGGAGTGGATCTTTGTGGTCCTTAGCCTTTGTGGCTTCCTCAACAACGTGGATGTAGGCAAGCCTTTGTGGCGGTGAACCACGGATAATTCCTTGTCTCGTGTGTGCTATGATTTGTATGCTTGCTCATCCTTGTTCATGCTTGTTCTTGACTAGATCTATTAGGGTTTGTCTCTGATCTACTTTGTGGTAGCATCCTAGCTGGTTCTTTGCTTAGAAATCATCTTGCTAGGTCCTAAGTATCTCCTAGAATTTGGTAGATCTGTTTTTCATCAAGTAATCCGCAGTTTATCTCATAGTTGCTCTGAACTAACAGATCTCGGAAGTTCTGTGATTATTTTCGGAGGCTGCCTTGTTCGGAGGTTCCGGAAATAATCTCGGAAGTTCCGAACCCTGACAGTCACTTTGCAGAAAAAGTTTAAATTTGTGTGCAGGCCTATTCACCCCCCCTCTAGGCCATATTGCCTCGATCCTTTCAATTGGTATCAGAGCTGGTTATCCTTGCAAACACTTAACCGTGTGAGGATATGGCAAGTGAAGATGACAAGCAAGAGGAGGAGGAATTTGAAGATTTGCCAAGTGAAGTTGAAGGTGATGCCTCGGAGGTAGGCAACACCTCAGTACAAGAGAAGTTTGACAAGCTCAAGAAGGCTGTCAAAGAAAGCTCCAAGAACAATGGCAAGAAAAGCAAGAAAGAGGACAAGAAGAAATAGAAAGAAGAAGAAAAGAAGAAAGAGGACAGCAAGCAAGAAAAGAAGAAGAAAAGGAAGAAAGAAGAGAAGAAAGAGAACACCTTCACCATCTCCATCACCATCTTCATCATCATCATCATCTTCATCTAGTGAGAATGGAGATGGGGATGACGATACTCTGACACAAGAATTCCCAAGAGAACACTCAAGCCCAAGCCAAAGCCCAAGGCCAAGTCCAAGGATGATTATAGAAGAGTATCCTTTAACTATGATTCTTTGGAGACTAAATCTAAGGATGATATCACTATACCCGTTGGCAAGTTGCCCCAATTTGATGGGACCAACTTTGCTAAATGGAAGCACATGATGAAAGCTTATCTAACCGGTTTAAGTTTGGAGTTGTGGAATATTGTGTGTGTAGGTTTTGATGATCCCAAGACTTTGAAAACCTCACACCACGTGATCGTCAACATTAGGAGGAATGCTCAAGCTACAAGCATACTCCTTAGTGCCTTGAATGCCCAAGAGTACAATCGTGTTAGTGGACTAGAGATTGCCAAAGAGATTTGGGACATCCTCCACATTGCTCATGAGGGTGTTGACAAGGTCAAGAAATCCAAGATCAACATATTGATGGCGAACTTAATAGATTCACTATCTTTGATGGAGAAGGGCCACAAGAGATGTTTGATAGGTTGATGGTCATAGTTGGGAAGATAAGAGGCTTAGGTGGTGATGAGTTGGATGACCACTTTGTTGTGAAGGTGATGTTGGAGGCCTTTGCTCCAAGAAATCCTACTCTAGTCACCTTGATTAGAGAGAAGAAGAGATTTGAGGAGTTCTCTCCAAATGATGTTCTTGGGAGAATTCTTACTCATGAACTTATGGACAAGGAAATCCAACATAGGAAGAAAATTGGTGAGCTAGAAGCCAAGTTGAACAACTTGAAGGTCAAAGAGGTTGCTCTCCATTCTAACAAGTCAAGCAAGCATACTACCTCATCCAAGCACTCTACTTCATCCAAGCCCTCCAAGTCAAAATCAAAGAAAGTAGTAGAGAGCTCTACAAGTGACTCAAGTGAAGATGAAAATGAAAGCTCTCATGTTGAGATTGGGGATATGTCTTTGTTCATGAAGACATACAAAAGAGGCTTGAAGCAAGGTTACAAATTTGCTAAGAGAAGGTTCTCCAACAAGAAAAAGAGAACTTGCTACAATTGTGGAAGCAAGCACTTCATAGCGGATTGCCCAAATGAGAAGAGAAAACAAGAATGACAAAGGCAAGGGAAGCTACAAGAAAGATCAAAACCACATCACAAGAGAAGAAACTATGGTGGAGAAGCTCATATCGGTCATGAATGGAACTGAGATGAGAGCTCTAGTGAAGGAGAAGGAAAAAGGTTGCAAGTGGCTATCAAGAAGCCCCTTCTACCTCAAGGTTGTTCAACAACTTGACCGATGATGAAGAGAGCTCATCCATTCATTGCTTCATGGCCAAGGGTGAGAAGGTAAAACTAGCTCAAAACCCTCTCCTCCACCTAGTGATGAGTCGAAATGGACTCTAGTGATGAATCTAGTGATGAGGAAGCAAACCAACTTGTTAGTAAGATGGATGAGCAATCTAAAGATTTTATGGCTAGGTTGATAGTGGAACTAGAGAAAACCAAGATATTCTTGCATCCGAAAGAAGTGAGCTTGAGGCTTTGCGTTTGGAAGTGAGCCAAGCGGAGGCGTCATAGCTACTCTCAAGGAAGACCTTGCTCTCAAGCTCAATGTAATTCTCTCAAGTCGAGGAATGAAGAGCTTGAGGAGCAATATAGTCTCCTTTGGAGTAGCACCTCACATCCTTCAAGGTAAAGGGTGACTCTAGTGCTTCTACTAGCAAGGGCTGTGATAAATGCTTCAATGTTGATCTTGAATCCTATGCTACTAATCTTGCTAACATGGAAGCTATGAAAAGGAAATTGCTAGGTTAAACTCAATCATAGCTAGAGGATGCATGAGTGAAGAGAACAAGAAGGAAAGTTCTCCAAGAGAAAGATGTTGAAGAAAACCGAGAAACCGTGTTTTGGCTATGTTGAAGGTGGCAAGACCAATGAAAGAAAGATCATCAAGGAAAAAGAGTGCCTAGAATTCAAGAGTATTGGGTTTCTGTTTACCACCGGAGGTTCCGAGCTCAAAGCAGGAGGTTCCGAGTCCTGGAAACCTCGAGCCACACAGAGAACTCGGAGGTTCGAGAAAATTCTCGGAGGTTCGAGTCTGCAAAGCAGAACCAAGAAGAAAGGTAAGACTCAACCTCAGCAAGCTTCCAAGGCATCTAACACTCGTTTGCAGGTTCGTAACCATCCAATCATGCCTAGAAGGAACTTGTCCCTCAACAAGAACAAGGCTCATGCATCTAGAGACATACCCCCTAGCTATGTGTTGAGACGCAACAATCTTGGTAAAGTTGTTGCCACGTATGTTGGAAATGAGTCTAACATATATGTGAAAAGATCACTATGGGTTCCTAAAATTTTGGTTGCTAACGTTGAAGGCCCCAAGTCAAATTGGGGACCTAAAAGAAGGAACTAAATTGTTTTGTAGGCATACTCCTCCGTGGATCAAGTTGGGTGCTTGATAGCGGATGTACACATCATATGACCGGAGAAAAGGTATGTTCTCATCCTACCTCCATTTGGAAGGACCAAGAGAAACTATTACTTATGGAGGGGATACAAAAGGAGAAGTCATCGGTGTAGGTGATATCCCTATCTCTCAAAAATATTCAATTACAAATGTTCTTCATGTTGATCCGTTGGGTTACAATCTATTATCCGTTTTACAACTTAGTGAGATCGGTTTTGATTGTCACTTTTCGGATAAGGGTGTGTCCATCATAAGAAGGGAGGATTCCTCTATTGTCCTTACGGGTCGCTTGAGGGGGAGGCTTTACCTAGTTGATCTCAACAAAAGTAAGGTTTCTCCCAAGACTTGTTTAGTGGCAAAATCTAGCATGGGTTGACTATGGTATCGCCGACTAGCCCATGTTGGCATGAGGAACTTGGCCAAACTTTTGAAAGATGAACACATCCTTGGGCTAACAAATGTACATTTTGAAAAAGATAGGATATGCAAGGCATGCCTGCCGGAAAGCAAGTAGGAGCACCTCACCCACCAAATAGCATCCTCACTACATCAAGCCCGTTGGAGCTCATTCACATGGATCTATTTGGACCGGTGGCCTACATAAGTATTGGTGGTAACAAATATAGCTTGGTTATTGTTGATGATTATTCTCGCTTCACGTGGGTGTTCTTTGTGTTTGACAAGAGTGAAGTACAAGGGAAGGTGAAGACCTTCATAAGGAGAGCACAAAGGGAGTTCGAGCTACCAATCAAGAAAGTGAGAAGTGACAATGGCTCGGAATTAACACCAATTTGAAGAATTTCTTGATGAAGAGGGCATCAAGCATGAATTTTCAGCTCCTTATACCCCTCAACAAAATGGGGTGGTTGAGAGGAAGAACGGACTCTTATTGAGATGGCAAGAACCATGTTGGACGAGTACAAGACTCAAGACATCTTTTGGGCGAAGCCATCAACACGACTTGCCATGCTATCAACCGCCTCTATCTTCACAAGTTTCACAAGAAGACCTCCTATGAGCTTATCACCGGTAAAAAGCCTAAGGTGTCTTACTTTAGAGTGTTTGGGTGCAAATGTTTCATTCTAAACAAGAGGCCCGAACTTCTAAGTTTGCACCAAAGGTTGACGAAGGATTTCTTCTTGGTTATGGTCCAAATGAGCATGCTTAGTCTTCAATCTAACCACCGGGAGGATTGAAGTCATGGTAGATTTGACTTTGATGAATCTAATGGCTCTCAAGTGGAGCAAGTTGACTTAAATGTTGTAGGTAATGAGAAGCCATCTTGTGAAGCAATCAAGCAATTGGCCATAGGTGATGTTAGACCAGTTGAAGCACAAGAGGAAGATGAGGATCAACTCAAGCTTCAACACCACTCAAGGGCCTAAAGTCACCGGTTCGGATATGCGAGACTTTGGAGGTTAGAAAATCTCCGGAGGTTAGGGAACGGCACTAAAACTCAACCTCAGGAAATTCTCGAGGTTAAAGTCTGAAACTCGGCACCACAAGACCTTTGTGAACCAGCAATCTAATCAGCAAGGGCTGCTCAAGCAAGTACATCTCGAGCCTCAAGGCGATGAAGATGATGAAGACCAACCTCTACACCAACCTCTTGGACCATCACATCCTCGTGTACATCAAGTTATACAACGGGATCATCCGTTGATAATATCCTTGGGAGCATAAGGAGAGGGTAACAACACGATCTCGCCTTAAGAATTTTTACGCATTTTACTCGTTTGTTTCCTCTCTTGAACCTATCAAGGTAGAGCAAGCTCTTGAGGATCCGGATTGGGTGGTGGCTATGCAAGAGGAGTTGAACAACTTTGAAAGAAATCAAGTGTGGGAGTTGGTGGAAAGACCAAGACGAACATCATTGGCACCAAATGGGTCTTTAGAAACAAGCAAGATGAGTTTGGCATTGTGATTAGGAACAAAGCAAGATTGGTTGCTCAAGGGTACACTCAAGTTGAAGGACTAGACTTTGGAGAAACCTATGCACCGGTGGCAAGACTTGAAGCAATTCGATTTCTACTTGCTTTTGCGACTTCAAGCTATATCAAATGGATGTCAAGAGTGCATTTCTCAATGGACCACTCTCAAGAAGTCTATGTTGAGCAACCACCGGGTTTTGAAGATCTCAAGCGTCCTAATCATGTCTACAAACTCCGTAAGGTGCTCTATGGGCTCAAGCAAGCACCAAGAGCATGGTATGAATGCCTTAAGGATTTCTTGCTCAAGCAAGGCTTTGAGATAGGCAAAGCCAATGCTACTCTCTTTACTAGAAAAGTTGATGGTCATATCTTTGTGTGCCAAATATATGTCGATGACATAATATTTGGTAGTACTAATGAAACTTTTTGTGAAGAGTTTAGTAGGGTGATGACAAAGAGGTTTGAAATGTCCATGATGGGTGAGCTCAAGTTCTTTCTTGGATTTCAAATCAAACAAGCAAAGGAAGGGACGTTCATATGTCAAACCAAGTACACAAGGGACATGCTTAAGAAGTTTGACATGGACAAGGCAAAACCCATCAAGACCCCAATGCCTACCAATGGACACATGGACCTCAATGAAGAAGGGAAACTGTGGACCAAAAGGTATATCGCTCCATGATCGGTTCTCTTCTTTACTTATGTGCATCTAGGCGGATATTATGCTTAGTGTGTGCATGTGTGCTAGATTTCAAGCTAACTTGAAAGAGTGCCATCTCATGGCCGTAAGAGAATCTTGAGATATCTAGTGCATACCCTAGCCTTGGCTTGTGGTATCCTAAGGGCTCCACTTTCGATCTACTTGGCTATTCAGATTCCGATTATGCCGGTTGCAAGGTAGATAGAAAGAGTACATCGGGGACTTGCCAATTCCTTGGTAGGTCTCTAGTGTCTTGGAGTTCTAAAAAGCAAAACTCAAGAGCCCTTTCCACCAGGCCGAGTATGTTGCAGGTGTGCTTGTGCTCAACTACTTTGGATGAAGCAAACCTTAAAGATTACGGATGTCACTTTACCCATATCCCACTTTTGTGTGACAATGAAAGTGCCATAAAGCTTGCAAACAACCCCGTAAGCCATTCTCAAAACATATAGACATCCGTCATCACTTCTTGAGAGACCACGAAGCCAAAGGAGATATCGCTCTAAGTCATGTGAGCACCGATCAACAACTAGCCGATATCTTCACTAAACCTCTCGATGAGTCAAGGTTTTGTAGTTTGAGGAATGAGCTAAATATTCTTGATTCTTATTGCGTGGCTTGACCTCTAGCATGCCTTGATTGTTTGCTTCTTAATTTTGATATTCTCTGAAAAATTCTTGTGAAAAAGCTTTTGTGAAAACTTTGGTTTGATAGTGCTTTAAAATCTATTTTCATATCCCTAACTTGTCTTAAGTGGCTATAGTTGTATGTGTGATTGCTTGTTTTCTAGCCACTTGAGTCAAGGATGCCATGACCTAAGGATCTCAGTTGATAAAAGGTTCAAAATCTCAAAAGGAGTGAAAGTTGAAAAAGTCTCGAATTCAAGTTTCTAAGCTCAGAAAATCTTTGAGGTTCCGAGCCCTCAAGCTCGAGAAAATCTTCGAACTTCCAATCTTTATCGACTCGCTTTCAGTCGCCGAGGAGCAGTTAAAAGAATCGGCATCTTCCATGGAATATTCTTTTACCCTAGGGTTAACCCATCTTTCTCTTTCACCGCCATTACTCCTGCATCCACCTTTCACCGCCTGCCTCTCTCTCTCTCGACGGCGCCCGACGCTTCTCCTCTCCACCGCAGCCGCCGCTTTCTTCCTCGCCGCCGGTGACCGTGCTCTCGTGAGTCCCGTGCGAGGTCAAGACATCTTTCTTCATCGCGGCCGCGAGCTAAAGAAGGAGGGGAGAGCCGTGGGACTCGATCCAGACCGCCGTGTTCCGGTGAAGAAGAAGGAGGAAGCGATCTTCTACATCACCTTCCTTCCTCACCGACTTTCTTTGTGAAGCGAGAGAAACAACATTGCACCGCTTTGAATTGCTCCGTGAGTTGTTCCTCCTCAGCCACTAGATCACTGTGATCCGGAGGGGACCTCCGCTACGCCTGGCGTCCAAAAGCTTCACAATCTTGTCTTGCTTCCATCTTCTTCCCTCTAATCCAAGGTAACCCTAACCCTAACCCTAATTTCCGGATCCATTAGTTCTTAGGGTTCTAGGTTTTCTTAGTGGAAATGTTATCTTGTGCCTTATTCTCGAATGAATGATGATGCATGTGTTGATTAAACTCAGTTGAAAGTTGAATCAAAGTTCGTAATGCGAAGGTTCAAAGAGTCTCGGAGGTTCCGAGAAAATTCTCGAGGTTCCGAACCCCAGAATCGTAGGTTGACTTTGATTCAAAGTTCCACCGAGTCATAATCCACGCAAAGACCTTATCTTATCTCTCTATTTCAATTCCATCGAGTTTGCATCCATTGGCTAAGGTTCGTTGAAGGTTGAATCAATAAACTATCCTCCGCTTGCCTGCACTCGGAGGTTCCAGAAAATCCTTGGAGGTTCCAAGTTTGTATGACAAAGGACATCTGTGATTCAAAATTCCACCGAATCTTAATCAATTGATCTTCAATATCTATCTGTGATCCTCTGCATCTACATCTCTTGATCTATTCCTTATCTGCTGTCCACACCCTTTCCGGATGATGTCCGGGACACCGTGACAAGACCTATGCCAAGAGGTGAGGCGCCTTTGAGACCTCTGGGGAGATGGCTTTCAAGATTGCAGCAAGGGAAACTGTGGGTGGCAGTGGCAGCAGGGGAAAAGCAACCCCCAGAAGAGAAAAAGGGGGCAGTTTGTTAGAGGAAGAGGATCTAGTTCAAGCTCATGTTGAGGACAATGGGGGACGAGGCAAAACCATCCCCATAGAGCTAGAAGATGATATGCTTCTTGGAGAGATTGACTCCACATACCAAGTATCACAAGGCTTTGCTCAAGAGGCATCCCCAACAAAATATGACAATTCGTACATTGAGCACACCAACTATGATGGAGCAGGATACCTTGTCAAGAAGGCTGAGAGGAGAATCCTTATGTCGAACCCTAAGATGGCTGCCATAGACTATAGGTTTTGGTCGATTTCATTTTAAGTTCTATGAGACAAAGGTCGAACACCAAGATGAAAGGATCAAGATGAAGTGGATTGACTTTACACACTTGGAAGCGGCAGAAGAACCAAGAAAGAGGATGTGCTTGATTTGGTGGATAAGTACAAGATGAGGACATTATGAGCTTCAAATATGATTGGATATATTGAAGTTCTAGCACTTCATGCTACTTTCTTCTATGAGGACATCAAGGAGACCATCCACCGGATGAGAGGGGTTCACTACAAGGTAGACTTCACCACTTTTGCGGACTCTTTGGTTTCGGCAAGGATGACAGAGGATCTTGAGGTGATTCACTTTGAGCCACACATGAATCACGGCATGATGGCCTCACTTATGAATATGATGAGCTTGCGAGATGGGTCCACAACCGCTCAAGTCTGTGTACTATGTGTTGAATAACATGTTCGAGAAACCATCTATCCTAAAGGTGGGAGTGACTCAACCAGCCTCGTGGAGGTTTGCCCCTAATCGATTGCAAGGTCACGCTCGGGCAAAGCCCTTCTCTGTCACGCCAGTTCATCCGGTTTAACTGGTGGAAGTGACTGTAGAGTGGCAAGTGTAATCTGCCCTATGCTCCCTATATTATGTACATGATTGAGATGGTTTCGAGAATCGGTTTCAAGAAGGATGTGGAGCATGCATCATATCAAGTCAAGCGATGACATCGTAAGAAGCAACAAGTGGTTGAGGAGTACATCTTGAAGAAAGCGGTCGGCGGCAAGAGGGTGAAGAGGGACCTAGCAGGCACCTATGCCCGCCGGTCTGCACAAGTTGAGGGCATGGTGAGGGACACACGGAGGTTTTGCAACCGACAAAGAACTCGGATGTATGAGCTAAGGCAAGACATGAACAGTAGTTAAAGCATCGTGGGTCGTCTTTTAATGCTATGCTCCCTCCTCCACCTATCTTTCCGATTTTCCAGTATACTACTAGTGAAGATGAGGATGAGAAGGACACCGGTCCGGGAGGGAAACATGCCCGCCGCTCAATCAAGAGGATGAAGACATTGAGCCCCTTAGTGCCAAGATGGCCGCCGAGGAAAGAAGCTACCGGAAAGAAAGCCATGAAGACTTCCACTCGCCGTCGAGCAAGGAGGAAGGCCACCGGAAGACACCGCCGAAGGCACATGATATCTCTTCCGGTTTCGACTACCTAGGTCCGACAAGATCGCTGAGGGAGGAGGAAGAATCAGCTTGATGATGAGTGATTTCTGCAGTCCCGATCTAACTTCCTCTCTTCTTTTCTTCCCTTTTGTTAACTGTTGACAAAGGGGAGAAAGATGAAGATTGAGATGATCTATTGACCTAGGTGGGCGGCTTAGGGCTAACAAAAATCTTTTGTTCTTTTGGTGAGATGAGAGTGCTAAGCTCTTTGGGGCCTCTCATGAACTCCTGGTGGTATTGTTGATGAACCTCTGTAAACATTTTAAGCTTTTCTCTGTTGGCAAGTATGGTCTGGTCATGGTTGAACTTTGGGATGTGAAAACTTTAAAACTCTTGAGTGATGTGTGTAATAGGGCTGAGGTGCGAATTATTTCTATCTCGTATCTAGCTGCTACATCTGGTACATGTTATTGGCTTAATTGTGGTTGATTGATTGTTAGAGTATCTGCTGCAGACTTGGAGGTTCTCGAGAATTTTTGAGGCTCCAACTCGGGTTCATCCGGAGGTTCCGGAAACTTTCTCAGAGGTTCGAACTCGCTAATGATAACTCCCTGTGTATGACATGCCATATGCATCACGACACTTGTTACACTTCTTTTGCACCCCTCGATGATGTGAATACAACATATCCTGTCACTTTACTCACAATGTATGCAATTCAAATGTCATATGAGACATATCACTCTATTCAAAAGGGACATGCATACATTGAGGGGGAGACTTGTATTCAAATCATCAAAAGCTCAATCTTTCAAATTAAATTGTAAACTTTAATTGGGTTGTCAACATTTACCAAAAAGGGGGAGATTGTAAGTGCAATCAAGCCCTATGAGGGTTTTGGTGATGTTGACCACACAATTAAAGAGCTAATGAGCCTTTGAGATTATTGTGCAGTATAAGAATGTCTTACAGGTGCAAAAGAAAGAAAGGAGACCCCTCAATAACATGAAGAAGGATACCTATGCTCTTTGGAGAAGTTTATTTATTTTATCTTTTGAATTTGAGTATAGGACAATCCGTACTATCAAGAGGGATACTAATGGTGAGTTAGGGTGGATTCAAGTGCTCATAGAACATCTATCCTAATCCTAACCCATTCCTTGAGGAGAGAGACCTGCTGCTGTTTTGCCCCTGTTGTTTCCTTGTTCGGAGGTTCCGAGTTTAATCTCGGAGGTTCCGACCGTACGGGCTTCAGTCAGCAGAGGTTTCAGGGTTCGGAAGTTCCGAGATTTTTCTCGGAGGTTCCGGACTTTGAAATATGACCGTTACAGTTCTGGATCTAGGGGTATTTATATCCCTTGGTCCCCCAACGGTCATTCTCTCTTCTCCCCCGAACAGTGACGCATTCTAGCTTCATTCTCTCACCTAGCATTGACTCCCAACCCACTCTCTTCCAAATCCTTGCCTAGCATTGATTGAGAGTGGGGATTCAAGTGAGATTGTGAGCAAAACCTTCCATTCCTTGTTCTTGAGCACTTGGAGAAGTCCTAGCAAGCTTGGTGGATCTATTACTCTTGGAGCCTTGCTCCTAGACGGATAGAGGTTCTTGGAAGCTCTCCAACCCGATTGTGGAAGCTCCAAGTCGCTTGTATTACCCTTTGTGAATCTAGTGGAAAGTCTCCACCTATTACCCAAAGTGATAGGTGAGAGAGAGGAGTGGATCTTTGTGGTCCTTAGCCTTTGTGGCTTCCTCAACAACGTGGACGTAGGTAAGCCTTTGTATGTGAACCACGGATAATTCCTTGTCTCGTGTGTGCTGTGATTTGTATGCTTGCTCATCTTTGTTCATGCTTGTTCTTGACTAGATCTATTAGGGTTTGTCTCCGATCTACTTTGTGGTAGCATCCTAGCTGGTTCTTTGCTTAGAAATCATCTTGCTAGGTCCTAAGTATCTCCTAGAATTTGGTAGATCTGTTTTTCATCAAGTAATCCGCAGTTTATCTCATAGTTGCTCTGAACTAACAGATCATAGTTTAAATTTGTGTGCAGGCCTATTCACCCCCCCTCTAGGCCATATTGCCTCGATCCTTTCAAAGGGCGCGTCGGCGATCCTCCGAGCGTGGGAGATCAGGTACCTCGCCACCGCGTCACCCTGCGAACTGCAGAACAACACGAACCCAAACAGACCACAGCAGTGCGCCTCAAAGAACACTGTCGATTGTCTCTGCTTTGGCGTCATCTCGCTAGGTAATCACCGCACAAGCAAAATCAAACGTTAGTTATATTGTCTCCATATCTTCAAAAAGCGAGAGAAATATGAGGTAAAGTGCGGACGCTAAACCGCGCAACCAAGTCAAGGTGGGTCCGTGAACGTTCGCGAACTCACGGTGCAGGCGGGCGCGATCGTTCGAGGAACGTTCGCGAACCGAGCGAGGAACTCCGTACGCCACTCAGCGGAGATGTCTGCGGGCCCCAGCTCGCCCTCAAGGAAGGCCCATCAGCGGACGTGTCACGAAGAGTCACCGTCATCTCGCCGACGGTGAAGTGGAACGCGATGTGGGTCTCCACCTCCGGTGGTCCGAAGCACGCCGAGAAGGGAGAAGTCGTCGAAGCGTGTCATGCGATCCTTCCGAGGAATCGCGTCGCCGGCCCCTCGACTAATCACGCTACATGCGTCTGCGTAGCGAAACAAATAAGGTAATTTATTAGTTAAAACAAAAGGATAAATGAAGGAACAAACAATGACACAACATCGGTTCACGTGCTTGGGAACCCAAAGGTCGTGGATCGGCGAACGTCGCGCCAGTGGCGAACGCATGCGTGTCCAACATCCTCTCCGAGGGGCGCGAGGTGCTGCGGTCGATCTCCCCGCCCGACTCGGCGTCACGTGTATGCATCAACGAGCCTGACCTGAGCACGAGTGGGCTCGAGCACGAGCCTCGGCCTCGGCTAAAATTAAATATACAATTAAAAAAACTAGATAAGTAATTTTCTACAATTTCTAAACGAGATAAATTAATTTTCTAGAATTTCTAAATGAATTAAAGTATTTTCTCGCAATTTCTAAAAACAGATAAACTCATTTTCTACATTTTAAACATACTAAAGTAATTTGATAATTTCTCGATATCTAGAACACATAAATTAATTTTCTAAAATTTCTAAACGATTTAAAGTATTTTCTCCAATTTCTAAACGAGATAAATTAATTTTCTAAATTTTCTAAACAAATTAAAGTATTTTCTACAATTTCTAAAATAGATAAACTCATTTTCTACATTTTCTAAACAAACTAAAGTAATTTCGATAATTTCTACAATATCTAGAAACAGATAAATTAATTTTCTAGAATTTCTAAATCAATTAAAGTATTTTCTACAATTTCTAAACGAGATAAATTAATTTTCTAGAATTTCTAAACAAATTAAAGTATTTTCTACAATTTCTAAAACAGATAAACTCATTTTCTACATTTTCTAAACAAACTAAAGTAATTTCGATGATTTCTACAATATCTAGAACAGATAAATTAGTTTTCTAGAATTTCTAAACGAATTAAAGTATTTTCTACAATTTCTAAACGAGATAAATTAATTTTCTAGATTTTCTAAACAAATTAAAGTAGATTCAACAATTTCTAAAACAGATAAACTCATTTTCTACATTTTCTAAACAAACTAAAGTAATTTCGATAATTTCTACAATATCTAAAACAGATAAATTAGTTTTCTAGAATTTCTAAACGAATTAAAGTATTTTCTACAATTTTTAAACGAGATAAATTAATTTTTTAGATTTTCTATACAAATTAAAGTAAATTCAACAATTTCCACGGCAGCTAAACTAATTTTCTAGATTTTCTACACATGCTAAAGTAATTTCTACAATTTCTAGAACTGATAAACTAATTTTCTATATTTTCGAAACTAAAAAACTAATTTTCTATATCTAAACTAATTGAATTAACTAATTTCTAAATTTTCTAATCTAAAAACTAATTTTTTAAATCTAAACTAATTAAATTAACTAATTTCTAAATTTTCTAATCTAAAAACTAATTTTCTAAATCTAAACTAATTAAATTAAATAAGAAAGAAAAAAACTTCTGCGTAGGCAAGCGGGGTGGCGGCGGCGTGGATGGCTCAGCCGCCGCCTTGATATAGGCGCGGCCGCCTCAGCCGGAATGAAGCCTACCCATTGGCCACGCGCGGTAGCGCTAACCGCCTGGACCACGGCGAGGTTGCCGCAGACCCACACCGCAGCGGACCGCAAATTTTCAAACGGTATGATTAATATATATATATATATAATTCCTCCTTCCTTTCTGAACTGATGAATTTGAATGTGACATCATGGCTCGACAAGAGCACCTGAAAATTATCACGCTGCTGAGGCATGCCTGCTGGAATGTTGGATCATCAGCAACATCATCATAACCAACTCGTCCACATCGAGCGAGCATCTCATGCTGATTGAATGGGTTGGGCAAAGTGGAAAGAGATCAAGGATGCGACGGCAAGCTGGTACAACGACAGCGCTGGAACTGGAAATCATCTCTACTCTTGCTGTTGCTTCTGGTTCATGTTCATGTTCATATCTCGCAGGTTCTACTCTAAACTGTGACGGAATCAGGAGCTTCCGAGGCGGTGTTCTTGTCACTGACGGTGAGCTTCCGTGGCGTTCTAGCTCCTGCATCTGCAGATACTGAATTCGCAGACAGTCACACTGGTTACTTTACTTCAGGTGCTGCTGCATATTCAGACAGGTACCTACAATGCGGCTACTGTAACAAATTCGATTCATGAGCATTCCTTCATGAAAATTGCCTTGTTAACCCTGAGCAGCAGCATCACCCTTTTTTTTTGGAGCAAAACAGCAGCAGCATGTAGCAACGAACATTCTTTTCTTTTGAAATGGTGTTCAACAAGTTCAGCACCACACAAAGCTTCACAAAAGAGTGGTTTCCATGAGAGCAGAAATCAACAGAAAGGCCCCCCAAGGGCAATGAAAAGGCATGTCTATTCACTCATAAACTGTAAATATGTAAGCAAGGCACATCGTATCATCATCAACTGCATAGCTATTATTAGCTAAAGAATCATATATCACACATATATTCTATGAAAAATCCTACTGAATTCTCATGTACAGAGATGAAGTATATGTACACGTTCAGGACATCAGGCCTCCATTCTCATCATCCGATCATGAACGGTTGAACACACTGTCGTCACTTGGTAATTCTAGCATTCACCACAATTTCGCCGATCTTTTTACCACATGATCTCTCTATCATCATTTTTTCTTTTTGCCATGTATTTACCTTTCCAATAAGGAAGACAATAAACCTCACCACAGATGCAGCCTCCTCAGTTACTCGAATGCTGTACAAATCGTTGCAAAGATCCTGGTTTCATCACCCGGAAACACACTTAAAGCCCTTGCATACGGCCAGCCAAGCAGCAAACAACACCAGGCAGATGACCGCGTCAACAACGATGATGATCTTCACATGGCGCATCCACAATGACCGCGACGGTTGCTGCCGTCGGAGCCTGGACTGGCTCAAGCTCCGCTCCAGCGACATCCCTCCGACCTCCTCCGCCGGCACATCTATCCTCACCCCTCTAGTCCCATGGCGTTCATCCTCGGCATCCCCCGTTGACGCCAACTTATCCTTGGACTTCTTCTTCTCCTTCCTGCTCCCACTCTTCCCCAGCAGAGGCACCTTCGACGACGTGCAGCCGGAGCCCTCGTTCGTCCCTCCTCCTCCCCTCTCGGCGCTCTCCTCAAGCACGAACGCGGCATGGGGCATCTTCTCCAGCGACGCCACCAGCCTTTGCACCGCTGGCACCAGCGAGTCATGATGGAACCCGTTCCGGCTCACGCTATGCCTGAACACGTCGCGCACCCGCTCCAGGAACTGCACCGCGCCGGCGTTCCCGACGCTGGGGTCGATGATGGCGAAGAAGGTGTGGCCGTCGGCCATGAGGTAGCCATAGCTCCGTGACCCCGAGGTGTGGACGTAATGCCGGTGGTGCGGCGGCGAGTGCTCGAGGCAGAGCGCGGCGGCGGCCTCCGTCTCCGGGTCGCCGTCCTTGCTGTTGTAGCAGTATATGACCCTGCGGCCCTTGGCGATGCAGCAGTAGACGGTGTTGTCGGCCGAGGAGCTCATCCGTGGGTCCGACTCCGCGATCTCCACCTCCAGGGGCTTGCTGGCGCGCGCCGACACGAGCTTCACTGACCTCGACCGGCGCGAATTCATCAATCGAAGCCGCAACCGGAGCAGCCCGTGCCCGCGCCCACCAACCCTCGTCGCCGGCACAAATAACCAGTTGCCCGCCCCCAATTCAGCGAGCACCACAAGAATCGAATCCGTCTGCCTCAGAATCCGCGGCTGACGGAAGAACAGCTGGTAGCGCCGCGCCGGAGCCCGGTGGCGATTCAGGCGACGGCGAGTCCTCGGGTGACCAACCGACGACGGCAGGATCACGGATCAAAAGAACTGCGAATCGGTAAAGCACAGTCCGCACAGTATGCATCCGGCGCCCCTGATCCCATACAGCATTTCCTCCCGGCACACCAAGCCCAGGAAAACGAGGATCGGGCTGAGGATGGAAGAAAAAGACGGCGCCTTTCCCGACGAATCAATCAATCAACCATTCGCGGCGCGGTAGACGGGAACGAGCGAAATCGAATGGCAGCAGCGAGAATTACCTGGACGGAATGGCGCGGCGGGGCGCCGTGGACTGACTGGGCGGGCGCGAGAGGGGAGGAAGCCGCGTGGGGATTTGGGGAGGGAGAGGTGGGGAGTCGTAGTGGGAGGGGTTGATGCTGCGGGCTGCGGCTGAGGGGGAGACGAGACGACCGGGTGGAAGAGGAAGAGGAGAAGACTTGGCCTGAGGTGAGGTGAGGTGAGGGAGGTGGGGGATTCATTCGTTCGTGGTTGCCTGGTTGGGTTGGATTGACCGGGCAACCATGCGAAGACGACAAGCAATCAAGCAGGGAATTAAATGGAGCAACTGAAAAGAAGAAAAAGATTGAAAATGCAACGCGGTTTGGGGCTTGTATGTGTCGTTGTTTAAGAGATGCTGGGAATGTACAAGACGATCTCCTAAGATCATCTTGTTTGATCATCTTGTTTAATGGATAGTGGTGGGTCATCTTTACTTCTTTAGTTTATTGATCATCTTGGATGTGTAGGTGGAAGGTTGTAAAGTCTAGCAAAAATCAGTTATGAGTCGATCCGAATGACCAAAGCCAAAACTTGCATCTCTGAGACCGTCTCCAGCAGATCTTGCAAACCCCGTAATCTTGCAAAATAGGAAGGAATGCGCCGTAGGCACTCCGGCGCGCCAAGTTCTTTGCAAAATGCGCCGACCCGTCCGGAGCGCATTCCCCGGGGATTCACCCTCCTTTTCCGCACCCCCCCATCCCAACCGCCACCTCCACCCCACCCACTCTCCTCTCGGTCACCGCCTCCTCCGCCTCACCTTCCTCTCCAGCCCTCTCGCTCGCTCTCCTCCGCCTCGGCGAGGCGCGGCCGCGGCCACGCTCTCCAGTGGCATCTGCGCAGCATGGCCGCAGATCCGGGCGGGAGCCGTGGCGCGGAGGTCGGCGGTGGGCTGCCGAGAGGAGGCGGAGGAGGCGCGTGAGCTAGGCGGGCGAGGAGGGCCAGATCCGACGCCGGCGAGGCGGAGGATCCGAGCGGCGCGCGGGAGCGGAGGATCCGGAGTCATGGCGGGAGCGGAAGATCCGAGCCGCGGCCTTCTTCCTCCTCGTCCAACCCACGCGCGACCGTCCGCGTACCCCCGCCCGCGCGAGGCGCAGGTCCTCTGGGCGGACGCCAAGCACCTCCTCACGCATCCTCTCCGCGGCGCCTTCTCTCGCTCCTCCTCCTCTCCTCTCGCCTCCCTCGCCTCCTGCGTTATGCCGCTCCCCTCTCCGCCACGCCCTCTTCCTCCTCGCCTCTCCTCTCCTCTCGCCTCGGCAGCGCCCCTCAACTGGAGGCGGGGAGCTCCTCCCGCCCGCCGGAGGAACAAGGAGCAAGGAGCAGGGCCGGCGACGATGAGTTGGTGGCCGGCGACGCCCGCGGCCTTCTCCCTCCTAGCGGAGGCAGCGCCCCTCGGATGCGCGAAGGTTGTGCGGTGCCCGAAGCGCTTGTTTTTCTTGGCGGATTTCCCTCTCCGTGCATATCGCCGATTTTGCATGCGCATCGGTAAGCTGAGACAATTCGATGGTGAGTCTTGTGCCGCCATTAATCAGTATTTTACTTGATGAGTATTGAGCTAGATAATTATGCCAGATGAGTGTCATGTAATGAAACTCCTAGATCTCTCATCTGATTAAAACTACTTCCTAGACTGATCTTTACCAGACTTGTAAATGATTTTTGCTGTCTTGATCTCCGAAACAGGTTCACACGCATTGTGCATCGGTTCAAGTAGCACAAAAGCAAAACCAAAACCGTTGGAAGCAATCCAAAGGCGACCTTTTATCTTGCGGCATTTGCGCACCTTAATTACTATAACAAAATTAGATAACATTTGTGAAGTACTCCCTTGGTCTCAAACTACTATTTTTCTAAATGTATAAATATTTATATGCATCTAGATCCATAGTGAAAGCTATGTAGTAAATAAGTCAAAATAAATTGTAGTTTAGATGGAAAGAGTATATTTATGATATTTTGGTGGAAGGAAACGGGGTTGTTAAAACTGATTAAAAAAAAGTGAATCGCCTAACTTTACGCCGAAGGGACAATTTTTTTCTCGAGTCCTAAAAGATTTTAGGAGTGTGGATTAGGAATTGTTGGGTAGATATTTTTTCCCATTTTCCTAAAAATCAAGGATTAGGATATGATTTAAAGAACTCTTGGAGATACTCTAGTACGTAAATAGTTTTTGCTCTTTGTGGAGCAATGCAAAGAGCAAACTCCGATCCTGACATGGCTTCTCTCTCTCCGTCTCATAAAAAATGTCGCATTCGGAACAACACTATTTTTTTGGACAACTTTAGGGAGCAGATTTTTTTTTTTTTACAAAGAAAGAGAGCACTAGGGAGATATAGAAAAGAAATTACTAAGTCCCAGCTCGTGCCGATTTGGAAGTGTTCGTTGGCGGCCGACGACGAGGAAGGGAGGTCGGGGGGCATGGAGGCCCCACGGCCACGACCACGACGGACATGGCTTTCAGCGGCGGCGACCGACGACGGTCGACGACGAGTCTGCCTGCCACTGCCTTTGAAGCGTTCAAAAAGCTGGCGTCGACAGCGTGTGCTCGATCTGCAAAGGCCAAGCCGACCAAATGCACACGGCCGACCTGTCAGAACGGCTGGGCCTGCTGACGCGGCGCATCTGCGCCGTCGTACGTATCGTTCATATAGTAGTGCTGCTTCGCGTATGCTTCCTTCGTTCGTTCCCAGCCTGGGTCTCAGTCGATATCGTCGTCGTTTCAGCTCGCCACCAAACGGACCGATGGTGATCCCTCGATGTGGATGCTAGCATTTTTTCCCCCAACGAAATGATGCTGTCTAATCTTAATATCTGATTGACTCGGTCGTTGATGCTTTCCATGAAGAGATCAGAGTGTGTGATTGTATCTTTTTTTTTGTTAAGAAAAAACACATACGGAATAGAACACCCACACAATTCGTATCGCGAGAATGGTAATAAAGTTTCAGTGTCTTGGGGTCCATTTGGTAGAGTTCAACAGGAGATGATTCTTCGAACCAAAGGTCCTCCTAGTTCGTTAGAGGGGGATGAGGTACAGTAGCAACCGACACTCAGTTGATTCCTCGTTTTAAAAAACCTCTCGCGTGTGTAGCCAGGGTTGGGAGATTTTCTAAGTCGGAATTAAATTCTCTTCTCTTAATGAAAATCAAGATAACAGAAGCGATTTTATGATTGGAGGTGATTTTATTTGATTCTCTAGCATAAACTTTAAAAACCAAGATAAGAAAATCACTTCAAGAGAACCTACTTTTTAACTCCCAACATTTAGTTCATTTTAGAGTCTCGCTTCACAAAATCACCGAAGAATCACTTATCTCTGAAAAAATTGTTAAGCAGATCTCTTCCAAACACACCCACGGATATTCGTATTTTACCGAACCCGGCCTCGGTGGCTAATGGCAACCCCGAGCAGAGGAGGAGGAGGAGCTGGTGAAACAAAAGAACCACGGACACCACAGGAAGAAGTTTTCGATAACATGGTAACGCCCAAATTGAGAAGTGCAATCTTTTTTTTAGGGTGTGTGTGTGGGTGATGGACCCAATCACCAACAACCAAAAAGGGTTGGGAATATCGCCATATCGGCGTGACTTGGCACTTGCTTTAGTTTGGGCGTTTTGATTTGGGAGTGGATGGAGGACGGATAAGAAGAAGCCGTGTTGCTTTGCACCGGCGCATGCATGCATGGAACTCTACTAGACAGCAGCTTTGATGTAATCGTGGCAGCACGCCATTTGCAGAGATGAAAGGGAGAAAGGGTTTGGGTTTGGTGCAGCAGCACTCAGCATCAACAAGTTCCGATTGTTTTCCCTCTTCTTTTTTTTTCTTTAAAAAAAAGGATAAGATTTGCTCATCAGCAGGCAGGAGATCAGGCCACTCCATGCCGAGCGAACACCAGCGCGACAGTAACACGAGTGCAGTCAATTCAGACAAGGAAAAAGTCCATTCCACAACCCTCATCTAGTGCTACCGTCGAAGCTTTTCAACCCCAACCACAAAACCAACTTTTCAAACCGGACGTTTAACCCCCCTCGCGGATTCGTGAGCTGTTTTGGGTGGTTTTCGCTGATGTGGCGCTGAGTCCCACATGTCAGGCCGCCACGTCAGCTCACTCTGTCACTCATCTCTCTCACTCCACCCACCCCCGGCGACCTCCCTATCTCGGACTCCACCCGGCGACCTCCTCCTCCTCTCTGATGGTGGTGTAGGCGACCTCTAGCAACGGCGGCTGATCCCGTCCTTCTTTCTCCCAACCTATCTCCCCTCTACTGGCGGCGACAGCGACGGCGACAGCCGGGCCGTGGAGCTGCAGCGGTCGAATCCCTACCCGACCTTCCTCCTTTAGCCGGCGGAGCTCCCGAGGAGGTGGCTCCGCGCGTCTGCCCGTCCTTGGCGACGCCGCATCGGCGGAGGAGTCGCCGCCCAGCGACGGCGAGCGCGAGGATGATGTGGGTCATGGCGCCCATGCCGTGGATGAAGACTGGCCGCAGGGATCCAGGTTGCGCCATTGCGGCGTCGCTCGCCTGGATAAGGTCTCCGCACTCGACGTCCCCGTCATGGTGTCCGCGAGGACGAAGGCCTTGAAGGCGAGCCCGAGGCCGCAGTCCCTGTCCCGCGGGTCGCAGCCGTAGGTTGTGGACGGGAAGAAGAGCTCGGCGTGGGAGGCGTTGTAGTAGTACCGGGCGACGCTGCCGCTGACGGAGAGCCCGAGGACGACCCCGCCCATGAAGATTACCATGGCGGTGACGAGCTTGAGGAGGCCGGTGGACCAGTCCTTGCGCGGGGTCGGCGGGAAGTAGTCGGACTCCTCGTCCCCCATCATCCCGCCTGGGGCGCCGCCGCCGGCGCCGCGGGACTTGAGCGTCTGCTGCTGCTTGGAGTCCCCGCCCCACATCTCGGGTGCTGGAAGCGGCGGAGATCGGGGGAGATCGGGCCCTCGCGACGCCGGGATCGGAGGCCCGGCCCGATCTCGTTCCTTCCTGTTCCTAGTGCCTCCCCCACGCGCGCGTGAGGAGATGTGGATCGGGGGAGGCGAGTGCCGCTTTTGCTGGCCTCCCGGCGGAAGGGAGGGGATGCGCCTTTTGTGCCGCCGGCGACGAGGCGCGCGCGCGTAGCTGGCTGGGGCACGGGGATGCTTAGCGGCTAAGGAGGGAGGGAGGTCGCTGTCGAGTGGTGGAGGCGGCGGAGGTGCGGGGGGGAGAGTGAGCGACGCGGGTCGGGGGCGTGTCCTATTTATCGGAGGGAGGAGACCCCCGCGGCGGCGAGCGAGATTTCTCGATGAGGTCGCCGAGCCGACGAGAGGAGGAAGAGGAAGAGAGGGAGGTGGAGATGGGAAGGGAGGGGAAAGGGCCCTGGGCCCGAGGGAGAGTGGGGCGGGGGTGAAACGGTCAGAAGGCAGGGCCCGCGCGGAAACGGTGGTGGCGGTCCGTGGGGCCCGCCGCAACGTGGCCGTGAGAAAAGTTTTTTTTTTCCCGGCGCGGGCGGGCGCCGGGGAGGAGGAGAGCGGCGAGCGCGTGGAGAATTGGCACGGGTGGGCCGCGCCCGCGCACGGCCTGGAGAGTTCGTCGTCGCGCGATGCGACTGGGTTTCACGCGCTCGTGCCGGGGGAGCGGGCGGGGCCCGCCTGTCTGTCGCGGTCACAAAACAGTTGCCGCGTAAATTTTAACGTGGCGTGCGGGCTCGGCTCGCGCGTCCCGATTCCGGAACGGTCGGCCAGCGACCAGGTGGGGGCCAGCCGCGTGGGTCCAATCCGTCAGCGGCGCGGACACGTGCACGTGTGTGTGTAGGCAGCCGGCCGTTGGGGCCGGTCGGAACCGGTGCGGCGTAGGAGTAGTAGCGACGAGTCGTGACAGGTCATCGTGAATTTTGTTTGATCCCTTTCAGGGACGTCGTGTTTAGCCGCAACGCATGCAATGCAACCTCATACGTGGTCCTGTTTGGGACACTTAACTCAGATTATACACGAAATAAGCAAAATAAATCTGTCAAACGGGTCGCTTGTCTCCTCGCGCTGAGGGATCGCCATCGCGGAAAAATCCCCTCCAACACTGTGTTTCAATAAGCGGCCTGCAGCCTGCTTCTCCGAAAAACGCACGTGATTCCCCCACCTGCCCTTCTATCCGCATCTCGCTCGGTCGCATCTGCATCTCGCCGTGGCCCGTGGGTGCTGGCCTTCTCCCCTCCCTACCGCGTCGAGCGCCGGACGCCGGCCTCCTCTCCTCCTCACCGCGCCACCGCGTCGGGCGCTCCTCCCCTGCAGTTCGCCAGGAGCTCGCGCCCCCATCATGTGAGGAGCCCGCGCCGGCGACTCCTCTCTCGACCAGCCAGCCCGCGTCGGCATCCTCGGCCTCGTCCCCGATGTCCTCTGCGCCATCTACGTGAATCTTATTAGCTTTCTTGTTGGGATCGATCGATCGATCGACTAGTTTGGATTGGAGTATGCCTGATAGAGCTGCTTAGTTTAACAAGGCTAGCTAGCTAGTCGACGATCGGCCACACACAATGTAACAGCTGTACTTAGCCGCGTAGTTACGTACGTGCGTACGTACGAAGACGATGGAGAGATGTGTCGTGTCGTATATATGTGAATATGTGATAACAAAAAGGGTATGCGGATGGGATGTATATATGTGCATGGAACGGCATGAATGACCACCAGCCTAGTGCACAGCTATCTAGCTGGTGCTGACGGAGCAGATGCGAGACGACTGATTGATGACCAGCAGCAGCTGTCGTCCGGCCGCTAGCTTGCTTATCAAGCCTTTTTCCCCTGCTCATCAAAGCCCCAAACGAATGATGAAACCCTGTAGGAGTGGAGTATGTTGATGATACTCGCTTGAGGCTAGCTATATGGATCCTGATCCATACATACATCCGGTTGGCGCGAGCACATGCTGGCATGCCTCGGCCGTGTTAATAATAATGTATAATTTGCTGGGAAGGAATAATTGTATCATCAGAATCCGATGCCGCCATACCGGCCGGCCGGCCTCGACGGCGAGTAACCATTGCGATCCTCATCTGATGATGAGTAGTATGTACCTACATTATTACTGCATCTACAAGCGTACGTATGTGCCACCGATCGCTATTTTCTCCTTGGCGTTGATTAGTCGACGCCAATATATTGACCGTTGATTTAACCCGCAGACGGCCAAGTCAGAGTCAGTCAATCAAGGTCAGGGTCAACATCGAGCGAGAGGAGCTGACGCGGTCAGGCGCGCGTTGACTGGTGTGCGTGCATGCATGGGCCCCACGGGTCTGGTTTTATAGGCCGCCATTTTCCGGCCCAATAAAACGAGGAAGCTTGGCCCATCAGTTGCTCGCAGCTCGAGTCCGACACTGCTGCTGCCACCCCGTATACGAGCCAGCGTGAGCGTTCCACGGATGTTCACTGATCACGGACAACTTGTACAGCAGTTTATACAAGCGTCACGTACATACCATTCAATTCGAGCACGGGCACGTTACAAAATACTAATTAAGGTTGACAAGGGGGCTCGTCACCGCGCGCAAAGCTTGAGCTGCATGGTTATCCCAAGGGCTCTTCTTCTTCTTCTTCTTCTAGCTAGCCTCGTTTTTCAAAACAAACAAAGGAAAAGCCAAGGAAAATTTCGTACATTCTGAATCCTACAGAGTAATGTGAACTCAGGATGTCACCTTCCTTTTCAAGCGCTTGGGATGAGATGACGAACTCGATCGGTCTCTGGAAGAACAATATGATTGGGTAATAACACACTGAAGTTCATCATGTAATTGATCTAGAAACTTTCTGGATTTTCCTAGGTCTTAATCAAGGCTGTATCAAATTATTAGGTTCGAATTGGAAATCTTCGATCTAATTGAATTCAAACATCATATTAAGTAATTTAGTTTGTTCATGTTGGTTTTTGTTGAGTACAGAAGTTATATAATATGTTTATGCATCTTTTTGTTTTTTTTTTGGAATTCTATTCTCTTGTTCCTAGAGCTAAGTCCATTTTTTAAGGTTCTAGAGGTCTTTTCACGCGCTACAAATATTTTAATTTTTGGTTTCCACGTGTCCCAAATTAATTTCAGAAACTTCCCCGAATTTCCGAGTATCTTTTGAGATTTAAATGCAATTTCAGTTTTTTGCAGTAATTGTTTTCGAATTCAAAATTAATTCCTGGAATTAGAAGAAGCAAGATAATAAAATTAGACTCCAACCTGGTAAATAAATATAAAGCGACAGAGGGTGTTACTGATTCGAAAACCTTAACACATTGCTATTTCTTAGGATTTTTTAAAAAAAAATGTAGCATCACTATATTCAGATTTCAGAACGGTCGGCCTGCTACTGTGGGACCAACCATTGTGGGTCCAATGTGTCAGTGACGCATGGACGTGAGAAAAAATGTTCGTCTAGTTGGTGTCTGATGCAGATTTGTTGTGAGTAAAATATTATTGGTTGATAGACTGATGGTTGATGTTGATTTGATGTGAGAGCAAAATATTGATGGTTGATAACTGATAAACCAGAGGAGAAAAGGGTGTGTGAGCAGCGGCCGGTCGGCAACGGTGCGGCTCGCGTCGTAGTTCGACAACCACGATATGAGTCGTGACGGCTTATTTTTACGATTAATTAGCAGTTTTTTTAAAAAAAACGTAGAGAAAATGGAGGCATTTTGCGTCTTTTTTTAATTTGCACCGTGTCTTTGTTCTCTCGACGCGTAGCAACCGATGTTTACGACGTACTACTTATTATACGGAGTACTATACAATACTACAACAGGTACAGTGGCACCGCACGAGGGGGATGTTTACTACGATGTTTCCGGGTTGGATTGGCGGGCAGGCCACATGCATGCACGCGTGTACTAGGAAGGAATTGTATCAGAATCAGTGCCGCCATATATATGTTCTCGATCAAGCGTACTGATGACTCCCTTTCGGAGGGTTGTTGTGTCGGCATCCACTTCGGATCCGATTTACACCAACACATACCTTATCTATTATCAGATGGCTTATCTTCCCTCCGTGTATTTTTTTCCGGATAATCTTCCCTTCGCATTAACCGCCGTTGACTCGCCACCCCGGCGATCGACGATGAGCCAGTCAGTCAGTCAGTCACACGCCGACCAGAGATCATCATCATCGTCGCTGTGCGCCTGTGCAGATTATGCTAGTCCCATACTCACGCCGAGTATGGAGTATATATAAAAAAATATCACTACACGCCGCATCTACCTGTTGATTAGTCGACGCCATTGACCGTTGATTTCATTCGAGCAAACGGACGGGGCCGAGTCAATCAAGATCAGGACCAGCCCGTCGCCGCCCGGACTCGCCGTCGCCGCACAAATCACCGACGGGTCACCACCGCGCTGACTGGCATGCTGGGCGGCAGGTCTGCTGGTCGCTGGTCGCGGCCCGTTCCAACTTCCGGCCCAATAATAAGAACAACTGTGGCTTGGCCCATCATCAACGTACTGCTAGCAGCTCGCGCTGGATCTGAAAATTGCACCAACACTGTCACTGACACACTCCAACCTCCTCCTTCAGCCTCGTTTTTAAAACAAAGGGAAAAAATCAAGGAATTTGGTAGACTTCGTGGAGTAGTTAATTAATGTGAACCATCTTCCTTTCTAGCGTATTGGGGGACTCGATTTCGGTCCGGGTCAGAAAATCAAAGGCAAAATAAGCATTGTGTGGTCCTTGAACTAACTTTGCATCCAGGGTTAACTTTATCTTTCAATTTTCGTATTAGCCAATCTAGCCCTCAAATTTTGTTTCTGGTCAGATATGTCCTTCTATGATAATTTGGAGTGCCATATTAGCATGAAACTAATGCGAAAATCTTTTATACATGCCCTTTTCTCCTCTTTTCCCTCTTCAATTTCCACCGTTATAAGTACAATAACAGCATGGTCCAAAATAAGTATGAGCGCATGTCATCTTACACGATTGTACAAGCACATACAGTACAGTACATGACATACAAACAACCAAGGGCAAAAAAAAGTTTTTTCCACATTAGTTTCATGCATGCTAATGTAGAGCATCAAATGAGCATATATAAGGACGATTATGACAAAAACAAAAGTTGACTGACGGAGGTAACCAACTCTTGAATTTTGGCTCAATAAGGTCGAGCCCATCTCATCTGTTTATAATTTCGAGACGATCTCAAAACGAGTGGCTCACCACGAGGCTCGAGCAACTTTGGACGTGCCAGTGTGCCACAAGGTGCCTCTTGCATTGGTCGTCCAACCTGTTTGTTCTCCTTGGACCAACCGATCGTGCGTTGACAGTCAACGTTCCTAGTCGAGTCGGTGAACGGGTCCGTTCCTCCTGCCCACGACCGAGTCCGTTCTCCGTTGTGTGCTTGCCACCTTTGCTGCTGCGTGCAAAGGCAACCACCGCGCCGCACCGAACCCACCAGCTAGCCAGCCAGCCAGCCGAGCCAGTTGGATGATGGATCCAATCCACCACCACGCACGCACCAGGCCCGGCCCGACCTGACCTGACCACCAAACCTGCCCGCCCCAACGGCCGAACCCAACCACTCCCCATTCCCATTGCCACGCACGAGGGAGGGAAGCGAAGCGAGGCAGGCGAGTCTTCCTCGCTCTCCTCTCTTCTTCCTCCTTCCTCACATCATCACCTCGCTCGCCTGTCGCCTCCGCTCCGCGTCGCCAGTCAGAGGGGGCGCAGCGACTCACCCGAGGGGAGATCCACCGCCGACGTCCCCGCCCCGGATCTCATCCTCCTCCTCCTCCTCCTCCGCCGCCGCCGCCGTCTGCGCCGCGAGGCGAGGTCAGGTCAGGTCAGTCTCTCCACCGACCCACCCACCCTTCCTCTCCCTCTCCGCTTCCCACCTCCTCAATCCTGGCTAGGGTTCTTCCGCTGCCCGCCCGTGGCATCATCCCGCTCCACCCCCCTCGCTGGCACCCGCACGGAGTTGTACGCTTTCTCCCAACGCGCCGGCTCGCTTCCGCTCCCACCGGTCCTAGGGTTCCGCGAGCAGCGCCGCAGCCAGCCGAATCTCTCCCCACCCACCCAACACCCATCCCCCGGCGCAGCGTGCTGTGCTCCCTCCACGTACGCACGCACGCTCCGCGCGGGAGCTACGCGCGCTTCACCCCCGCCAGCCCACCACTCGCTCCGCTCCCCTCCTCGCGATCCCTCGCGGTGCTGGTTCGCGCCATCGCGGGAACGGAATGTCACGCGGGGGCGTGCTCTGAACCTTTCCTTTCTTTCAGGTCTCCCAATGACCACGCTTCGTCCGTGGGATCAATCAGGCTTCTGTTAATTTTATCATCATTACTACTGCTTTACATCACCTGCTGCTGCTGCTGCTGCTGCTGCTTTAGTTCCTAGTATGGTATGGCATGGCTGCTGCTGACTGTTGCCTGTGATAGAGGACTGATAGCGTGATGGCATCTTTAATTCTCTCCTGCTTGTGTTGCGCTCGCGCCACATGTTCAGCGGGCTATGCCTTTTGCGCCTCTCAGGGGGTGCGGTCTTGCTCGCGCTAGCTGCCTGCTTAGATGCTGTTGGGCAAAGTGTTCCCGCCTGATCCCCACCGGTTACTGCCCGACTCCTGACCTAGATTTTCTGTCGTGTTCACGTGTCACACTGCAATGAATCGCAACGTGTCCAGCTCCAGCGTCTTGTTTGTCTGGACGTTAGCGTCGCGCCAGCGTACCGGGGAACCGTACCTTATTGGGGATGCTGCTGAACGGGGAAGAGCTAGCTGGAGTGGACTAAAATGGAAAATCGATAGAATCGAAAAGAAAATTCCCTCTGTATTATTCACACCCTTTTGATTGTCTGCTCACATTTGACACGCATATTTCAAACCTTTATCCTATCTGTCAATCATGAATGCGCAAAAAAACTATATGTACCTGTGAAATGTACTTGTTATGAGTTCATATATGGATGTTTTTGAATTTCCAATAATTATGAGTTCATCAAGTCTTACTCGCACATGCTTGAACAGGGTTGATGGATAACCTCTCCCCGAGCACTCTGCTCAATAGCATCTCCCGTCTCGGTGTCTTAACATCTGATGGCTCTACCGCGAGACCCAAGCCTATTCAGAAGTATTGCCAGAATGTGTATGATATCTCAAGCATTGTGAACCCCCTTCTTGAAGATCTTTGCAAGTCTCCGGAAGAGCAACTCAATGAGGTCCTTAGAAATCTTGACACTGCTATCAATGAAGCTTCAGGCCTTATTGGAAACTGGCACCAGACTACCAGCAAGATATATTTCGTAAGTATACACAACTCAATATACTCGCTTTTCACTTGTCCACTCCACTTTCGATACATTATGCGTTAGAATGATGTTACCCAAGTAAAATCAATCTGTCGCCTTTCAACATTACTGCCCCTTCCCATTTTTTACTAGGAGGCCGGTACTCTTGATTGTTTTATGTGGAAACTCAATGTCTCACATGCACTGGCTAGATAAAAATGTTGTGTATTATCTGTTAGCATCACCATTTAGCCTTTCTCGCCGTCTCTTGTTATTGTGTCTAGCATTTACACTGACAAGAAGACAAGGCATCGTGAAGATTGCTACCATCCTAATAACATGACCTCTGGGTCCTGGAATATTGTTAGTTAACAGCATATATTGCTTATATGAATTGAAGCATTGGAAAATTCATATATTCAACTTTGGGTTGGGACCTACATTAATTATGATTGGTGACTTGTTTGTTAAATAAAATTGACATTCTTCTGTACACTAACCTTAGTAACTATGACTTCTTCTGGTCACTTCTTCTGTAAAATAAAATCACTATTCTTCTTACCTTTCAAGTGTGCTGGGAATTGATCTTGGTCATTGGTAAATAGCCTAGATGTTCTAGCTAGACTTGCTTGAATAGCTTTACCAGTGCATTTCACATTTTTACCAGATTACAATATGGTTTATCTAGTTAGCATATTGATTCTGGGGAGGCAGCACTAATTCCATGGTACATGGTATATACAAAAAGAAAACAATGAAGTCATCCTAAGGAATAAGGATATACTTAGGTAAAGACTTTACATTAGCCATGCATGTGTTTGACTTACCACCTGCACAATGGGGCCCACGCACGCACACCAAGCCAAACATGTTTATATAGTCACCGCCAAGGCCCATGACCGATGCTTCCTCCTCTCCCCCTATCCTCAGATTAGTGGCATGGTGGTGACTGGAGCTCACCAGCTGGAGTTGATGAAGGACTTGGGATTGGGGATTCGGGGTTCATATTGGGATGTCTGGTGGGTGTAGAGGGATGGCTGGGGCGGCAGCTGGCCTGGTGATGGTGATGGGTTGTGGAAGATAAGGCAAGGCGGTGGGGATGCTGATAGCTGGGGGCCAGGGGAGTGGGTGGAGTGGCTGTTAGTGGAGGACGAGGTGGAGGGTCCGGCAAAGGCACTGGCTGGCGGCCTTGGGAGGTGCTTTAGGCTTGTGTGGTCAGAGGGAAGCCAAAATGGAAGGCAAATGCTTCCCCTAATCATTTGTTTCCTTTTATGGGGTGTGCTTGTGGCTGGTCTACAGCATGGCTGTGCGGTTTCTAGCTGCGTCTGTGCTTATATGCTATTCATGTATGACGGAACTTGCGTGAGTTAGTGGTGGTTCAGTTTTGTCTTTCGCAGAGAACAGTGTACTTGTCCTTGTTATTACACATGAAAACCATTTGTGGTCCATCATGTTGGTGTAGGTGTATTCTGAGTGTTTACATGTTCGTGGATCACCCCCATCCACCCACTTGACGAGTGCCATAAATATCGAAAGCTAAATATCGAAAGCTACTCGTGCATTTTCTGTTTTGGTGATGTTTTTATTTCCTTAAAACAGGGTTGGCAAATTGAGTCAGTAATATCAGATATTCAAGGATGCTCCCTTCAGCTGTGTCAGCTGGCTAATTCTCTATTGCCTTCTCTGACAGGCTGTGCCTGCACGTGTATTGAGGTAATGAACATCGATTACCTTTTTTTATCACTTCTGCTCGTGAGCCTAATTTCTGTTACTCCTCAATCTGACTCATCTGTGATTTTCTACTTTTTGTAGAAGCTCCAGGACATAAATTATGAGCATATGTTTGATCTAGTTAAAGAGGCTGCCATGGAGCTTGCTGAGACAAGCACAGTGAGTTCCGAGAATCTGCTGAAACTGTCAAGTTTATTGAGCCTGTCAACAAACATGGAATTGTACATGGAAGCTGTTTCCCTTGAAAATCTCAGAACAAGGGCCCTACGAAGTGAGAATCGTGAAGAACTGGATCTAGCTGAGCAGATGGTTCCACTGGTCAACCATATGCATGATCGCCTTCTCAGGGAAAAACAACAGCTTAGCATCAACGGGGTGCCTATTCCTGCTGATTTTTGCTGTCCACTGTCCTTGGAACTGATGTCCGATCCAGTTATTGTAGCATCTGGTCAGACCTATGAGCGGGTTTATATCAAGTTGTGGCTTGACGAGGGTTTTACTATCTGCCCGAAAACACGACAAAGACTTGGTCATTCCAATTTAATTCCTAATTATACTGTGAAGGCTTTGATAGCTAACTGGTGTGAGTCACATGACATTAGGCTACCTGATCCTATGAAATCCCTCAAGCTGAACTTTCCTGCAGCTGCCTCCCTCCAGGATTTGAGTGCTGCAGGTGGCAGTCCTCTACATCCTAGTGTCATCTCAAGGACAAATATTCCTGGATCACCAGAAGCTAATGTGTATTTGAGAAACTTAAATGGAGCGTCTCCTCCCCCCAGTGTCGCCAATCAGAACTCCCATGTGCATCCCAGCCGTTCTGTTCATGAGGTTTCGACAAGTCAAACTTCAGAAAATGCAAATGGTTCTGCACCAGATGTTTCAAGGTTATCACTTGCAAGCCCTGAAGCAAGAGAGTCTAGTTTGGAAGGAAGACGTGGTGGTTCGATTGGACAAACTTCAGAACAGTCTACAGAGGAAGCATTTCAATCTTCTAACTTGGATAGGGATATGCATGACAACATTGCCAGTTCTTCATTGAATGGTAGTCTTCCAAATAGTGGTCAACTTGATGGGGAATGTGACAATGGGGTGACAAGGGTTCCAAGTGATAGGACAAATTACAGTAGCGATGCATCTGGAGAGGTTACAGATGGTGGTGGTGTGCCTGTGCCATCTTCTGTTCCTCAAAGGGAACCTTTAATCCTCCAAGATTGGCCACTAGAGGCCAATTTATTAGACGACAAGGATCTGATAATAGAGGTTTCCCCAGAATTATATCTTCCTCATCGATGGATGCACGGAGTGATCTCTCTGCCATTGAGAATCAGGTTCGGAAGCTTATTGAAGATTTGAGAAGTGATTCTATAGATGTTCAGAGATCAGCAGCAGCAGAGATTCGCCTTCTAGCTAAGCACAACATGGAGAACAGGATTGTCATTGCAAACTGTGGGGCTGTAAATCTGCTGGTTGGTCTTCTTCACTCACCAGATGCCAAAACCCAAGAACATGCTGTGACAGCTCTCTTGAATCTGTCGATCAATGACAACAACAAAATTGCTATTGCAAATGCTGACGCTGTCGATCCTCTCATCCATGTCCTTGAGACTGAAGCTAAAGAGAATGCAGCAGCTACTTTATTCAGTCTCTCAGTTATTGAAGAAAACAAAATGAGGATTGGGCGATCTGGTGCAATCAAGCCTCTAGTAGACTTGCTAGGAAATGGCACCCCTCGAGGAAAGAAAGATGCAGCTACAGCATTGTTTAACTTGTCCATACTTCATGAGAACAAAGCTCGCATCGTGCAAGCTGATGCTGTGCAGCACCTGGTTGAGCTTATGGATCCTGCTGCTGGAATGGTCGACAAAGCTGTGGCTGTGTTGGCGAACCTTGCTACGATACCAGAAGGGAGGACTGCGATTGGGCAGGCACGTGGCATTCCAGCCCTCGTTGAAGTTGTTGAATTGGGTTCTGCAAGAGGGAAGGAGAATGCTGCTGCCGCGTTGCTTCAGCTTTGCACAAACAGCAACAGATTCTGCAGTATAGTTCTTCAAGAGGGTGCAGTACCTCCTCTAGTGGCTCTTTCACAGTCAGGAACTCCGCGAGCGAGGGAGAAGGTTCGCTACGTCCACGAGTCAATTTTTATAATGCAGTAGACACTTCTGAATCCATGTGCTAATGCCTGTGGTGCGATTTGCTATTTGTCATGCAGGCTCAAGCTCTTCTCAGCTACTTCCGCAGCCAAAGACATGGGAATTCAGCGAGGAGATAGCCTTAAGAATTTTTTTGTTGTAGTGTACATTAAGGGTCGCGTTTTATGCCCCACATTGCAAGTGGGTCCCTGTTGTTCATTGGCTGGAAATATGCAGTGCCCTTTGCTCATACTGTTCATAGATTGAGATTGTTAAGCTCATCTCATGTAAGTGTTGTGGGCGGTGAGTGGTGGTCTGTTGAGATGGTGTCTTTTCAGAGGTTTTTTTTGGAGGGATTTTTCTGTATAGCTTATCCATTGGTAGCAACTTACCTATTCACCGAGATTTTGTCCTGTACATGCTTGTTAGCTGTGGCATTATGGTTGTTCGATGGCTGTATAAGTTATAATTGCTCTGTACCAAATAAGCCTTGCCATTTTTAAATGTTTCGTTGTTGGGAAGTAGAAAATTTTGTTGCGGCTCTCTTTCTAGTTTCTACCGTATAGTTTGACCTCTGCAATGCTACAACTCCTGCATTTCTGTCAACATTTAGGCACTGAAACTACATGCGTATAGTATAGAAGTGGAGAACCAAGATTTGCTGCGATCGTATAGACAGATAACAAAGAGTTGGGTTGTTGAATGGGCAATTGCTTTGCAAAGCAATTGCCCTAAACTACTGCAGATGTGAGATGGAAGCAAACGGTTCACTCGTGAGACCTTCATTTCAACCATCGTTTGAGACTAATCCTTGCAATATTCTGTATACTCGTGAGAAACTACGACCATCGTTCCAGACTAGTCCCCGTCATTCTGTTTTCTGTAATATGTACAGCTCCAACATTACATACAAGAAAAACGAACCTACAGCTGGGTTCTATGTACAGCGAAGTCGCACACACCGCACAACATTCTCAGAAGTGCCCAAATTCTGATGTCAACTGAACTACGCCATTTCGTGGATGTCTTCTCTCAGGATAGCCATCTTTATGGGACTGTTCCATACCATGCCTAGATCTTAGCTTGGCGAGGACCGTAAGGTTGTAACATGGCTGCAACAAATAGGGGCACACCTGGAGAAAGGGGAAAAAGAGAGCATCGTGCTTAGTATTCATTTAAAAAAAAAGCAAAAGATTCCACCTATATCACGCACACATCATTCCATCATGTTAACTGAAACTACAGGGAATGACAGGTTGACAGTCCCCCCCAATCTACCCATTTCTAAATCAACTATATTTGATTGCCAGGTTGGATTTTAGAGTTAGGTAAACAAAGTACCTTAGCAGCATAAAATAAACTAGGCAACATGTTTATTCGCAACTTCCCAAACTGTGAGTTGAAAGGAAATGAGAACAATAATCATCAGACGTACCATCAAGAGGCTTCGCAGTTGGCATCATTCTCCTTTTTTCTTGAGCAAGTTCTCACCTTCCTGGAGAACTCCTTAACCAATGCTTTATCTGCAAATGTCAGGGGTGTCTCTTCAACAAATGGATCCCTCTCATAGAATAGTTTAATAGGCACCCTTTCAATCTCATTTTCTGGAGGTTCCTCAGGTATATCACGATACAGATGTCTTAGAATGAAGAGAGCAGTATCATGATCGCGCCAGTAGTTGCTACATGGTACAATTCCAAGGTCAGTGAAAATCTGAAACTAGATTTAAACATGTAACAGCATAACCAAATCAATAGGGAAGATTTTGTACACTCACGTATGAGCTCCCAGAGCAGATAGATATGAGTGTTGAAATGTTTTCTCCTGAAAGAACATGATTAAGACTCCAAAATTACAAAAAATTCATTGAATGTAAAACATACATGAACGACAAAGCCAAAAAAGAAATTGAGAAAGTGGATCATGTTGCCAAAGGAGTTCACTGCACACGTGAATGTGCCAGTCAGTTACAAATAATGTGCAGGTACCGTGCAGTGCTCTGACATGATGGGAAATTGGGAACAGAATTTCAGAGTTACACGCCCCTTGTATGATTAGACCTTACTAGGGTACTCAAACCACAGTTTAGTAATTAAGTACCATTGTTATTAACCGAATAATTAGTAGATTTGGTGGTGGAACCCAGGTACACGATAGTATCATAAGATGGGATTGTGGAATGGTGTGCCCCATTTGCTAGTGTGCTGTAGTACACCAATATAGAGTAGAAATTTTATCACCTGAAGCACATGGTCAATTCGACCATCTGGTGAACCTGTCAACCTTTCCATCATCGTGGAACCGTATGATTTGTCTTTCTCATTAGCACTCTCACCCTCCTCTATATAAATATAAAGATTATCAGTCAGAACTTTTTGTTTGCAATTTTAAATGCGAAAGATATAAATAAAATGAATACCTTCTGTGTCATTTCTGCTCAATGCTAGCATAGCAGCTACTGCTTTGACCTATAGAGCAGAAAAAAATCAGACAGTTGAAAGCATATTCACTCGGGCTACATTAGCAGATTCGTTGCTAGATCATTCATAACACACATTGCTCAATATACCAAAACCAAGATTCACATCAATGTTTATTAAAATCAAGCACCAAATTCACGTAACTCTTGCAGCTGTGCAGACCTTACCTTTAATGATTTCAATTGACGGGTGATGGCTTGAGAACGTGCAGCAATATCTTCTGTGAACTCCTACATGATATATCAAGATACAAAATCAAGTAAAAAACACATTCTCTGCCAGGAACATGCAGTTAAAATGATGAATAACCCACCTGCACTCCAACATGTATCCTCTTTCCACCTCTATGGTAGGGCACAATGACAGGGCGCTTCTTTAGATAATCTTCACATACAAGTGGTTCAACTCTGTATAAAAGCCCACCTAGATTCATATGACATATTCTCACTACGCAACAGATAAGTACATTGTCTTCCAGTGCAATAAAGAACCAAATCTAAATGTGACAGGTTATCCACCACATCTTTCATATCAGGTTGCCATTAATTAGTTCCATTGCAGTACTGATCTCAAAAAAAGTTCCATTGCAGTATTTTTATTTTATGACCTCTCCAATCATGAGATAAGATAACACCCTGTAAGAAAGCTACAGACCTGTATGCTACAGGATCAAAAGGATGGAAAATGTTGAACATCTGCCGGCAGCATGGCATCTCTTCGATTATGTTTTCATCTTGCCAATAATTTTGCCCCTTGCCTTGATAACAAGGTATAAACGTTAGATACAAATCATGGAATGATATAAGACAGCAAATCATGGAACAACTGGCAATAATGGAAGCACTTGCCAAATGCCAGGAAGAATTGTCACTAGCTGTATACAGAAAGAAATGCTAACAGTAACTTGAAAATATGTGCCACTATATGGACATCAGACTTGATAATACATGGGAACATCAGCCAAAATTTTCCTTTTCAAAAGTGTCTTTTAAGATTTTCAAAGATCCAAAAGCAGCTTTAGGAAACTTCAACGGCCATTGCAGGATTGTAAGTCTATTCTTTTGCAAAAAGTTTTTACAAATTTCTCAGGTAAGCTATCATGCAACAAAGCATACGTAATTTTCTAGTTACTCATGGATAAATATAAATCATTATCGAGCAGGTAGTTCAAAAGGTGGTGGAATGCTAAAGATACTCAATATAATTTAATATAGAGTAACTATGTTAATTTAATAAGAAAACAATGTTAATTTATCTAAACCAAAAACAGACAAAGAAACATAAACATTGGTCTAAAGCAAGCCAAAAATACACAAAGATCTGATTGCTGTTCCAACAATAATATGGTCGGTGGCGGGGCTCGAGGAATTTCCTTCCTGACTGCCCCTACCTCGGTGCAGTAAGCTGTGAGTTTGGTTGTTTGTTCAGTTCTGTCACGGGCGAGTGTGTGGGTCTATAGTTTTATTGTGTGTCTCTGTGTGTGTGTGGGGGGGGCGGGGTGTGGTCGTGTAGTGTTTTGTACTTTCAGGGATCTCTCCCTTTTTTTTCTTCTTAATACAATGAAGCACAGTTCTCCCGCGTCTTTCGAGAAAAAATTATAAACAGAACTATTATCAGTCAGGTTCCATACCAATACCAATACGAACATTACGGAGGGAAAGGAAGACACCCAAAGGAGATCCAACAGCAAAGAATGTGTCAACCTGAATATCCAAAATTAATGCAATGGTGATATAAATTAAAGTGAAAGAAACAATGATAGAATACTGAAAATAATTCAGGCTTTTACCTTAAAGTTTAGTTTCGTGTATCTGATTTGTGGTGAATAGGACTGATTTGTACTTCCTTGAGCTGTGAAAAGTTTGACAGAGTTCATGGTGTGATTGGCACTTTTACCTATCACAAATACACATAAAAATCCGAATAAAGACATTAACAAAGACACACATTACAAGCCTTCTAAGAGACACCTTGGACCAAAAGCAACTACTTACCTTCATGATAGTCAGCACAACAGATGGTTTTAGTCTGTAGATAATTCTGTTGTTCGAGTTGTTCTAGTTTAGCTTTAAGTCGTTTCACCTGAATAGAGGAGGCAACAATTTGTTATGTCAGTTTTAACTCGCACTATTGCTTGGCTTGAAGATAACATTGTTAATTTTTGGCTTCCAAGTGAGTTGTTTGGTATTCTGAGCAAGTAAATCTTCAATATTACTACAATACAATAATTTAAATATATTTATGTTAACCATTTCTTTCAGGGCAAGCAGCCTTCTTATGAAGTTGATTGAAAGACAATAAACACAATAGAAGTTAGCTTAATTCTGTTTAGTCACACCTCTTCTTCTAGTGAAACGATCAATTTGTCTTTGTCAAGGACCTCTTCATGGACTTCCTCAGCAGATGTTGAAACGCTAGATCCTTCAGCATCCTTTGAGCTTACCGCTGAAGTAGTCCGTTCCTGATGATTCTCAACCTTATTTTCTTCTTCATTTTTCTCAGCATCAACTGCACCAGGTGACACAACTGTGTCATCGTTGTCTGGTGAATTCTCGGGCACACATGATGGGAGAACGTCATCCATATGTGAAGCATCAGTTCTGGTGCTATCTTCATCAACGGCATCATTTACACTATCAGCACAAGAATGCCTTAGAGTAGAAGTATCCTCTGTGGCTGAATCATGTGTTGTAACTTCATTGGCTGATTTTTCTCCTGGACTTCTATCAGATGTGTATTCCATGTTCAGATACTCGGTTGGAAAAGGGGCCCAAAGGGATTCTTGATGACAAAGTATATCATAAGACAAAACACTTCCTAGCGAGTGGCCATACAATGAAACCTGTAAAAGGCGAAGTCAAAATATTTCACGTTGCACAATTGCAATCAGGAAGAAAATTGTGAATGAGTCCTGAAGTGCAAACCTTTCCACTGTAACCAGGATTTCTCTTCAGAAATTTCATGTACAGCTTATTCAACTGGTTTGAGACCTGTAATAAATTCAAGTAATGAATTGATTGTAAAGAGTTCAGAATAATGCTGTCAATCGTTCAGGTAATACAATATAAAAATATCATGAGAATATTCTTCTAATATACACCAAAGGAGGATATCTGGAGCAGTAAGATGGGAGTAAAAGACATACTCCCTCTGTCCCAATTGCATGGTCGTTGGGATTTCGTGCCCAAGACTCATTTCACTGTTCCCCAGCGACCATGATTTGGGGACAGAGGAGTAGTATCAATGTCATCAACAGTTGCTTGGACTAACCAGATTTGGTTCTAAAACCACCAAACAAAATCAAGGGTTTCACAAAAACAAACAGACCAAAAAACAGAAGACAGAGGATCAGTTATATAGAAAATTACCGAGTCAATAATATGCTGACAGTAGATAGGACTCATGTAATATAAAACATCATGAACTGTGGCACCTAGCGCAACTCGAAGACCTTTAACTCCATCCAAAGTGAGTTTCTCAACAGTATGTTCACCACTGAGCTTCAAACCCTTCCTCCACTGCAATAATAAGCAACAGTATTAGAAACAGAAGTCATCAACAACAATGGTTGCCTAAAACAGCAACTTTATGATATGTTCTCTTATCAATATAAATAAGCAACAACTAGACAATTGTTATCAAGCATGCATATCAACTAAACAACAGAGAGTTGCCCTTGTGATATTTTCTGTACCTAGTTATTCTTGTTCTTAAATGAAATAATGCACAGCCAACCACTTATTTGAGGGGGAAAAATCTCAGAAGGATGGGAAACTCTGAATTCTTACCTGACAGGGAATAAATAGAACTCTCTGGGTGCTTCTTTGATAAGAAGTTAAGTATCTTTCAGCTAGGTTAGCAGTTACTCGACGGAAATCGACAACATCATCAACAAGATTAGCTTTCTCCAGCCTCTGCCCAATGCCATGAACCATGAATACAAGATGACCAACTGGAACCTATGAAGAAGCAATTGCAGAACATATTATCACTTCAAAGTTTTTTTTGCTGCACGCAAAATCTTGTAAAATTTATGGGAATTATTTTCAACACCATAAACTTCGGTTTATCCAATAATGTGGCAACAACCTTTGGTGTATGATGATAGTGCCTTCATTCAGGCAGTGGAAAAGGGTGCTCCATTGAACTATAAAAGTTTTGTACACATGGTCATTTGCCATCAGGTTAATCCCAATGCAAAATGTCCAAGGTGACATCTAAGAGATGAGACAGTGCATCAACCATTAAACACCTTGATGCATAGTGTCAATATATGATGCCTAAAAATATCCATGTCAAAAAGACAAATGAGTTAACAAATTATGAGGACACTACCTTCCTGCAATGCTTTTTTTGTGGTTTCTTGCATCTTAGATATGCGCCAAGCCTGTTGCTTCAGGGTGACACTAGTTTATTCTTAATTGTACACATCAGATTTTATCCTTAGCCAGACACTATGCCTAAGGCATTGCCATGTTGGAGCATTGGCAGTAACCACCTGTCTTTTGTGTACATCACATCATGCCACCTAGTCATATATTTACCAAAAATGTTGCTAACATCCTACCAATAAGGGAGCTAGGTTGACTAGAGAATATAGTAGGGAAGAAGTATATATTTTTTTATCATGATAGGGAAGAAGTATGCTAAAGTATTTTTTGGTAACAATAATGTACATCTAAATCCTTTGCCTGTGGGGAACTCAAGTGCACTTCAGTCTCACTTCCAAATTCTGACTGCCGATATGGAGAAAGAAAAGGTCACTGCAACTGAATGAAACAGTAAATACCTGAGAGCAGTAATCATCCATTTCTCTTCCTTTCGCTGACGCAACTCATCCTGGCAAAGAACCATATGGCAGTTATAAGAACAAGGATTGATCATAGAAAAAGAATACAGCAACGACATGATGGTGAGAGGCAATTGTTACCATTCAAGTTTCATACTTACAGGATTGATATGATCCAAGTTGACAAACCAAAAATCAGAGTGCACTTTTAAGGCAGAAAAATACAAGACTAAGCAGTTTTTCTGAAATAGTCCATTTGTTTTGTTATTATTTTCATGAAAGATACAACACTCAAGTACCCATGCTAGTGAAAGGTGAGATGGTGACCATCATCTACAGACTACAAAATATTTGGTGTTGCCAAGTTTATAGAACTTAATCTCAGGTGTACCAGATCAAATTACATGTTAACCAGGAATACAGGATATAACTAAAATTGGTTTATCAGTCCCATGATGCTGTTAACTCTGAACTTGTGCCTAAAGCAAAATTGCAATCCATACAGATACCAGCATTTTATGCTTACAAAATAAAGAACAAATGAGAAGAAAAATCAAATGGACCAAGTATCAAGATTTCAGTTTCTTTTTATAATAAATAAAATAAAAACAAAAGCTTCAACTTGCAAATTCCTAACCATCATAATTGTGATTGAAAACACTTTGTAGATAATGGCATTAAGAAACACTAACATTGTAGGTTACCTGTGAAGGCTTTGGCGGATCAGAGAGAGGAAACCCACGCCTTAATTTGATTGTGCTGCTACCAAGCTTCGGACCTGTATCAAAGACAAGCCAAGCTTCCCAAGTATCATCCTCTCCAGTAAAAAGAGCATGCAAATCCTGTACAAATTATATTTTAGCCTTGACTTCAAATTATAAATTTTCTGAAGAAGCTTTATCAGCATTTCATACCGGTGTACTTCCTTGAAGATCAACCCGTGCTGCAAATAAGCCTGAAGGTTGAAATTTGCGACGATGCCAGACCTAGTTTTGACAACAACAGGGTGTTCAGCTATTTTCTAGCTAAAAGTTAATGTGTATGTCCAAAACTAACAGTGAAAGATGAGCAGATAGAGTGAAAGGTTTACAAATAGTGTAGATCACATCACAGCTTATGTAATTATACCATTTGCAATTATACCATGGTTTAGAGCTAAGTTCCCAGCCCATTGAATTAATTTAACTATCTGATTAGTTATCCTTTATAGCACAAACTAAATATCCAAAGATTTCCATAAACAGTTCAAAATTAAGCTCCCAGCCCATTGAATTAATTTAGATTATTTGGATCTGGTGAGGCAAGCTTGGTCATCATTCCTAAAGCAAATGACTTTTCAAAATTCCTTAGCAGTTATGGTACATTGGCAATCCAAGAAATATTTATGGATAGTCTTGGCAAAATGTTACCAAACAACACCCCAAAACATTTGTACCTGACAATTATATGCTAACTCAAGTTGTTCAGAAACATCCTCACGCATGGGAAGCCAATCAAGACCACCTTTACGAGCAAACCAGTGGCCTCTCAAGACACGCCTGTTCTCCCATTCCAGTACACAGGAAGCAATGACCTCATCAAATCAACCTGCAGGGCAGTAGGCTGTTATGAACTTATGATAACAACACATTCACTAGATATACTGGGAGTAGTCAATAACAATGGGTAGAATACAAATAGAAGCGAGTTTTATACTTCCTAATGATTCGTACATAACTCACATTGGTAATGATAGAGCATACCAGAAAAGAGAGTACAAACCTCAAATAGTCCACCTTTCACAGGAACCCCAACCCGCTCTTCCTCCACCTTATAAAGATATTCAAAATCATCACTTTGGACCAATGATCCTCTTGGTCCTACACTGCATTGGGCATACTCTTTCCACCAGTATGCAAGAAGCTCTTCCTCTCTCTACAAAATGTAACATAATGAAATGAACTTCAACTCTTCAAGAAATGATTATGAATGGAAATATAGTTCCCATTATAGTATACAGAAGACATAAACGAAGAAAATGTGCAAGCATATACCGTTATAGATAAATTAGCAAATGTAAAATCACCATCATGGGCCAATTGTTTGGCGATGTTAACGAATTTTTCTGACGGAAGTATTTCAGGCATCTGCATCTATGTAAGATACTAACCTCCAAGAAAGATGCCTCCAGTGCCAGAGAGTCCCTCTTGCTGAACCGGAAATAGTCTCCTTTCCCGACTATCTCTGTCCTTGGTACTGAGGAAGAGAGCACTGCATCAACAATGAATCCATGAAACCTTTCAGAGTCAAATCATCGATACCTTTGATAACATAATAGTCCACGAGAACAATGCACTAAAACAATAGCATGTGCGCTGAACTGTGCAGAGGTGTTCCGAAACTGTCCAATTACAGTGATCCTAAAGTAGACGAAGTCACATGGAACTTGAATCCACCCCTATTTGAAGGTTCAGGGGACTGCACCTTTTAATTTCTCAGTTCCCACGTCAGTCATGAGCGCAAATTAGTAGCTAGTTTGTGTGGCATACTGACATCTAAACCCCGATTAACGCTAGTCATAGAGTTAGCATGAGCCATGGATGATGAGTTGCTCCGAAGCAGCTGATTAAGGGGGGAGGCGCCAGCACCACTGATCAGAAGCTGTTAGAGCACTAAAGGAAACCGGAGCACCCAAGCCAAACGCACCCGGGTGCGCAGGGCGGGTGGATGCAGAGAGCAGGGGGACGGGCGCACCTTTGTCGGCGAGGGGGAGCTTGCAGAAGTACCAGCGGACCTCGTCGCCGTCGGAGGGGCTCTTGGTGCGCGCGAGGTACTTGTGGCGCGCGGCGCAGTGCTTGATCGTCCTCCAGCCGCCGGATGTTGGAAGCCGTGTTCCGCAGCGAGTCCGGCGACGCGCCCACGTCCCCGGCACCGGGGGCCCCCGCGCGGCTCGTGGACGCCCCGGACGACGCCGACGCCGCGTCCCCGGGCACGTCCTCACACGCCCAGCTCTCGTCCAGCTCCGCCATCCGGGCTCGGGATCGCCGGCGGCGAGGGGGAAAGGGCGGAGGAGGAGGAGGAGGGAGTCGGAGACGGGGAAGAGAGATGGAGGAGGGCGGTGGGGACGGTGGGGGTGGGCCCCAAGGAAGGCACGGGACGGGGGGAATGCGCCGCCCGGAGAGGCGAATCAGAAGAGCCCAAGCCCAACTGCAGGTCCGCCTCTCCTCCGGCCTGGGTGGACCGGCCGGTCGGAGGACCAGAAGTTGTTGTACCCAATCCGTTTTCTTGCAGTTTGGAAGATTGCAAAGTTGCGAATGTATTTGTAGTCTAATGGTAGGGGTCAGCCAACGCTACCCACCGTAGTTCAAATCAGGCCAGACTTTTTCCGGATTTATTCGGGATTTTCGGCGTTATGCATTAATTGGTGACGTGCGTGACGACGGTGGTGACTTGAGAATCTCAGGATCTGCGCTCGGTTCTTGGAAGTGCTCATAGGGGTAGGGTTTGCGACGTGTATTCATGGAGCGTATGCGTGCGTGTTGTGGCGTCTGCGTTGACCGTAATAAAAAAGATTGCAAAGTTGCAAGGTGCCTCAAACTATAAAAATTGTTCGGCTTCTCGTCTTTCAGCTTCTTGTATAATATATTTTTCTCTCATACTGCTAAAATCAGTAGAAGATCTTCCAAACTCAATGATCCGATTTATTTTTTCACCATTAGTGTCTAATCTTTTGTGTCGATAATTTTAAGAACAGGAACAATATGCCGAGATGAAGACTTGCTTAACAAAATTATCGAAATGGCTTGAAGTTACGGAATTGCAAAAGTAGGGTGCTTATTGGATATGGGGTATCACCAGAGAAGGTTCTGCCCTTTTTTATTCGAGTGGATGATATCCTATGTATAGTTTTTCATATTTCATTGCATCATTAGAGGAGAGAATACACTTTAACATGCCTATAGAAACAATACAACAACAATGCACATATTAGTTGTATATAAGAAGCGATGTACGGGGGAATATGTAGTAAGTGTTCTTTATAGGTTTTTTTGTATTGTTATTTTTTCGCAGCTTGTTCCGACCTTATGACATGCTTTTCTTTTTCTTGATTCATGACATCTAGATGAACTTCTCAACTTTTTAATAGATTTTGAAACGCACATGTGGAAAACCCAAAACCACTTGAGAAGAAAAATATAAAAAAGTAAAAATTCTGTAGAAAACCAAAATAATCTGGGATCCCAGACTTGAAATGGCGCATGGTATGATAGTTAGAGATTCACATGTACAAATCCCTGTATTTTTTCAAGAAAATACGCTTTTTACTTTCACCTGTGCTGCACCTGAATACGCCTTCCTACACATGATACGTACTAGCTGCGACAAGAAACGCCCTTTTCCCCCTTGATATAAGCGGGCAACGACACTCGCGCGTTCCACGCCGACCCGTCTGTCTGAAAAGAAGAAAAAATCGGGGGCGGCGAAAACCCTCAAACCCTAATCCCTTCGCTCCCCATGGCGGACTCCGACGCCGCGCCGCCAACCCCGCCACCGGAGGTGGTAGCCCCCGCCGAGGAGCATCCCGCGGCGGCGGACTCCGCCTCCGCCGCCGCGCAGGAGGAGGCTGCGCTGGGCGAAGTCGATCACAAGAGGAAGCTCGAGGAGGTCAGCGCCGACGCGGAGGCGAACGGAGACGGCGAGGACGCCAAGCGCCCCCGCGTGGACGGCGAGACCGACGCCCCCGCAGGTGGATCTCTCAAACCCCCCCTCTCGTCAATCTTCTCTATCCGAATCTGCGCCTCTGCGGTGTGCGCCGTTGCTTCTCATTGAAGCTTTCAGCTATTCTGATCGATTCGCTCGTTTTCCCTCTTTGGATTGGGATCAGGGACTGAGCAGCAGAACGATGGGTCCTCTGTGAACGTCGAGGGGGCTTCTGCTGCGGAGGACGGAGGCGTTGCTGCTACCGAGGTGGTGGCAGATGGTGATAATGGCACGGTTGCGGCTTCTGAGGAGAAGCCACTCGAGCCTACACCGGAGGCAGCAGCTGAAGCTCCACACCAAGAAGGTGATGCAGTGGATGCATCGCAGGAGACATCTCGCAAAATCGAAGTGCCCAATAGCAAGGTATCAGTCTGACAACTGTCAGAAAGCTTACATGTATTTGTGAGGCATAGGAGGATGTGTTGGTCGGTGCATGCTGATTTTGGGAATCAATGCAGGTTGGTGTACTGATTGGAAAAGCTGGTGAAACAATCAGGAACTTGCAAATGAGCTCGGGTGCAAAGATCCAAATCACCAAGGATGTTGATGCTGATTCGAATGCTCTTACCAGGTCGGTTGAACTAGTTGGAACTCTTGAAAGTGTTGATAAAGCTGAGCAGCTTATTAAGAGTGTTATAGCTGAGGTACTCTAAACACTTGTGTTGATTCCATATTTCTAGTTGTTTGTATTCACCCGTGCAAGTCCTAACAATTCCCCCACTCTATTCCAGGCTGAGGCTGGCGGTTCCCCTGCTTTAATAGCTAGAGGTTTTGGAAGTGGTCAGTCAGGATCAGAGCAATATGAGATGACAGTTCCTGATAACAAGGTTCTTTCTTAGTGTTGATGATTTGGTTTTACTGTGCCATTTCATATGTTCCAACTGTTACCTGTATTCCATAGGTGGGCCTGATCATCGGAAAAGGTGGTGAAACAATTAAAGGCCTGCAAACAAGATCTGGTGCTCGTATCCAGGTGGATATGTTACTTGTTATATACCTTTTGGCATGTCAATACCTTTACTGCCCATATATATCAAGAGGTCTAAGCTGATGAAAACTTTGAAATTATTTGTAGTTGATACCCCAACATCCTCCAGAGGGTGTTACATTGACTGAAAGAACTGTACGTGTTACTGGGAATAAGAAGCAGATTGAAGTTGCAAAGGATTTGATCAAGCAAGCAATGAATCAGGTGATGTGACCTTTTTGTCCTTTTTTAGCCTACTACGAGCTTTCATTGTTAAGTGTTTCCAGAAGCTGTTACGGTGTTGCTTTACGCTTTGGATCATTCATTCTGTGATTGAAATCTTATGCTAGCTGCTGATGTGATTTGCCTCATGATTGTTTTATTTTGGCTCATGATATTGGTTACTTCTGTGATGCTAGATACTGAATTCAATTTTTCTTTCCTGCTATTTTTGTTACCCAAGGCAAATTCATGGCATGACTTTTGAGCACCCTACTATTTTATTGATTGATTGGTATAATTGTTCTGAGCTGTGTGGTGTCATATTTGTGCCTGTTGTATCATTGTAATATTGCACTATCCTTCTGATATTTTTGAGCCAATTATGTCATTGTTTAGATTAAATTTTCCTCCTTTGATGGGATTTTTGGCTTCTATAGAATGTCCCAAATGTACTGATATTTTCGTTATAGATAAAACACTGCTTGGCTTCACCACCTTGTTATTGTAAATAGATTGCTATTTTTTTGTTCGGAAGTGTTGGACTTTTGCCTTCTCTTCAAGTCTGTTATAAACTAATCAATCTCTTTTATAATGGCCCTTGTATGAAGTATCTATCTTGATTAGCAGGGCCTAGTTGGTCTGGAAGGTAAGTTCTTCATAATCAGTGATCTTTTAGGACAATGGGAATTTCTTATACTTTGCTATCTTCCCATCCACTATGTTTTTAGGAATCTTTCTTAGTTTGTACACTTCATCAAATTCAATGTTTCCATGACATCTCTCCTTCCCCATGTCACCCTTGGTACTAAGTACTATGATTTTTGTTGGCTTCTTTTGTCAACTCGTTTTCAACACCATGCATGCTTCCGTACTTGTCAACTCGTGGCCAATCATATGAATTGTAGAAAACAATCAAAACATGACAAAACACGTATGAAATGGAGTAGTGTTGAGCAATACATATTAAGTGGTTTATTTGTGAGTTTCGGATAAAACTGGTAGAATTCTTTATTCCTAGTTTGATACTTAGTAGTATTATGTGTATTTTTTACATGTACTTGACAGTACACATGGGCAATCTTAGTTGAAATAAAGTGGAGCGTTAGATCCATGACTTCAGCTTTGTAATTGCTATGTAACGATACCAGCACTTTGTGCAGTTAGCATTTTGCTAATTATTAGATACGATCTGATTCTGTTTCCTACATAAGCAGTCCCAACTGACATATCAGGTTTATGCGCTTCCAGTTTCCGTGAATAATTTTTGTTGAAGGTGCAAATTTGGAGTTGGTTGGGTATCCTAATGCAGATACAGCTAGCTTTCCTCACGGGGGTCTTCATTCTCCATCTTATACATGCAACGCAGAGGGATATTGACCATTATTCTGTACCCTTGCATGGTTTGTGTAGTTGGTTGGTAAGGCTGCCTATTGCCAAAAGGAAAGAGAAACTGTATGGCATTTGAAGACAGCAACAGGTGTATCCTTGCCATGAAAAGGCTACTGCATCACCATGTCTAGGTTTGCTAAACTAAATCGTTTGCGACTGTATGTTGTCTGCAAAACACAACCATATGCTAATATCTGAACACCAAATAATTTCATCATTGATACTTTGCTATAATATCTAGAATGTTGAAGGTTAGATCGGGTTAGTTTTTAAGCTCAGTATTATTAAAGTTGCTATCAGATAATGTGTGCTTCTGTGCATTTAATACCTCAGTAAGTGTTTTGGATTGAAGCTGCTTGTATGTTTATGAGATGCACAAATATGTTAAACTCTGAATTGCCTTCCTTTTGTGCTCACTTTTCTTCATGCTGTTAATGATGGTTATCAAGGGTCTTGTTGATATTCGTATTATATTACTGATGCCACATACTCACATCATGCTGTCCACAGAATTTTGTGGAAGTTTTTTTTAGTTGTATTAATGGAGTTCTGTTCTGGAACAATTTGATTTAATATTAGACCAATGTTGGACTGTCTTTAAGAAATTCGGTACCCAGGCTTAAGCTGCAGGCATATTTTCACATTGTTATTCTTATATTACTGCAATGTGAACTCTGTATGGTTGCCCGTTTATAATGTCCTAATTAATGCATTTTTCTTTACTTACCTGTATTTTCAACTATTTATTATTTAGTTTCCTTTCTAGTTGCTAACAGGCTTTCTTGTGCAGAATTTCTCAAAGAACACAAATCAATCTGGTGGGTATGGTTCGCAAGGTTACCGCCCTCAGGGTCATGGCACGGCTTCTCAGTGGGGGCCACGCTCTCAAAGCCAGCCTGGCTATGGATACCCACCAAGAGGTATGGCTCCACCTCAGAACTATAACCCACCCTATGGTGGTTACCCACCGCAAGGACCCCCAAGAGGCGGCATGGACTGGGACCAAAGGCAGGGCCCTCCGCCCCACCCTTCATATCAGGGTGGTGGTTCTGACTACTACAAGCAGGGCTCTCAACCATACGATAGCCAGCCACCAAGCTACCCTCCTGGACCAGGGAACTATAACAGTTATGGGCAATCTCAGGCTCCTGGCTATGGACAACCTCCATATCCGCAACATGCGCCCCAACAGAACTATGGCCATGGGTATGGTGATCCAAGATACAATGCCCCACCGCCGAGCCAGTACTATGGGCAGCCACCAATGGGCCCTCAGCAAGGCTATCCTCAACAGCCAGATCCTTATGCTAGGCCTCCATACAGTGGCCCTGGACAATGGGCGCCTCCCAGAGGTGCTCCGGCTGCAGATGGCTCCTACCAGGCACCACCGCCTGCATCTTATGGTCCACCCTCCCAGCAACCTCCTGCTTATGGCCAAACATATGGCGCAGCAACAGGACCTGATGGGTATACTCAACAGGGCTACCCACAGCAGGGTGGGCAAGCACCAGCTCCGTACGGTCAGAGTGCACCAGCAGCACAAGGCTATCCTCAGCAAGGTGCGCAGCAAGGTGGCTATGCACAGTACCCGCAAACCCAACAAGCTTATGGTGATCAAGCAGGTCAAGCCAACGCGAACTATGGTTACCAGGGAGCTCCAGCAGACCCCAACTATGGTAGTGCCTACGCACAGTCAGGATATGGACCTGCTCCTGCAGCCGGCCAGGCTGGTTATGCTTCTGCACCAGCTGGCCAGCCTGCAGCATATGGTCAGGCAGGATACACCCAGCCACCTGCAAACCCTCCAAGTTATGATCAATCTGCAGCAGCGCCGGCTCAGAGCGGATATACTGCACCAGCTGCAAATCCACAGCCTGCTCCAGCAAAGGGGGTGTCGCCACAGCCTGCTGCTGCTGGATATGGAGGTGGACAGTGGACAGGATGAGCCATATTTCTCAGACTTCACTGACAGCAAGATCTTGTTGGATGCATGTTCCAATGATCAGATCTTTTGAATGTTTCTGTGGATGCAATGGGTAGTGCTTGAGTTTTGTTACCTAAGAGATTGTAACCCCCCCAATTTGTAATACTTGCATCTCCGTAGTATCAAGTAGTCTGGTTAATGTGACTTTTAAACATCCTATTCAGTCTTAAAGAGAACCTTCCCTGTTATATTTCGTAGCAACTTGAGAGATATCATGACCCTTCCCTGTTATATTTTGTTTGGTGTCGCGTCGTCTTTCCTGGAAAGATTGGTGTGTTTTTGCCTGAGTATTCATGCATAGATAAGTTGCTCATGGGAGCTGGCGGTAATTTATTGTTGGCCTTCTAAAAATATATCGTTTCTTTGCTTGAGTATTTATCTGTCCTGTTATGTTACGACATGAAAATGGACACTAGAAAGTCTTATCTCGCTCACGCTCACGGCGTAGCGGACTGGGCTTGCTGCCCGGACACCAGACGCTCTACGCCGGTTGCTGCCCGGACACCAGACGATCTACGCCGGGATTTTGCGTCTTCCTCGGCGACTCACCCGTGCCCTGGTCCTCCAAGCGGTAGATGGCCATGTCGCGTTCAAGTGCCGAAGCTGAGTACCGCGGCGTGGCAAATGCTGTCGCAGAATGTTCCTAGCTGCGCAACCTCCTCGGCGAGCTCCACTGCAAGGTCGACAAAGCGACAATTGTGTTCTGCGACAACATCTCTACGGTGTACAAAATGTTCCTGGCTGCGCAACCTCCTCGGCGAGCTCCACTGCAAGGTCGACAAGGCGACAATTGTGTTCTGCGACAACATCTCCACGGTGTACATGTCCCGCAACCCCGTTTGTGAGAAGTTTGCCATTGGAGAAGTTCGCGTTGCTCACATACTGACGACGCAACAGCTGGCAGACATCTTCACGAAGGGCTTGCCTATGGCAGTGTACAACGACTTCAGACGCATTCTCTGCATCGACAACGCTGCGTCTGCGGGGGTGTTAGCGAACGGCCTAACTGCCTAGGACTGGAACGCGCACGACGTGGACGCCACGGACTTGCGCACAACACGCTCACCGCGGCCACTCCGGAACTCCTCGCCCGCATTGCTCGCGCGCCCGACGCACTCGCCCGACGCTCCCGCGATACCAGGCGGGTCTTGTACACTATATATGTAATTCACCATTGATCAATGAAGGCTGAGGGTTGATCTCCATTGCTTCTTCCTCCTTGAACCTTCTTCCTCTACAGAATGGACACAAGAAATTATTTTCAGATGAAGTGCGTGGGAAGCTTTTTCATCAATTCGGTGATAATCTCGTGCCAGTTGCTAACTGGCACTGAACACTGACTGTTTAAAAGCATGGATTTGCCCTGCACGATGTTCCAACTCTTATGCTGGGAACACCATTTGCCTAATGAGATTGTAGATGGCCCAAAGGTATCCCTTCGTCTGCTGCTCCTCCGGCAGCTTCAGCATGCTCGCCACCTTCTCGAACTGAGCCTGCCCCAGGGCAGCATCCGCCGGCGACCCCTTCGAGGCCTCCGCCATCGCCGCCCTGAGGTCCTCGTGGAGCACCGGCGGCGACAGCGCCCACTGCAACGCCCAGATGGCGAGCGGCCGCATGTAGTGCAGCGACCGGTATCCGCCGTCCTCCGTCCACGCCTCCGGCGTCTGGAACGCGTACCCGAATCCGTCCTTGCCCCAGGCGGCGTCGTGGGCGCCCTTGGCCGTCCGGAACGCGGCCTCCGGCATGCCCTCGTGGACCATGGCCGCCGCCACGGCGTACGTCACCCCGGGCCACACCTCCTTGGACTGCGTCGACGACGCGTCCACGCCGCCGTCGGGCCGCATCCCGTTCACCGCCCCGATGGCGCCGCCCTTCACCCGCATCACGTTGTAGTCGAGCACCGTGGCCAGCGCGCTCCGGGCCTTGGCCTCGTCCACCACCGGCTCCAGCCCGCACGCCCGCGCGTACCAATGCCCGGCGAGCTGGTCAGACATGATCGACGAGCTCGTCGCGCCGCCGCTGTTGTCGTAGTTAAAGTAGCTGCCGTTCCAGAGCTCGACGTTGTACACGCGCCTCGCCTTCTTGTACCTCGCCATGAAGTAGGCCTCGGCGGCGCGGTCGCCGACGATGCGCGCCATGGCGGCGGCGGCCTGCAGCGCGGCGACCCAGAGCCCGCCGGTGTAGGCGCTCACGCCGGACACCGACCAGACGTCGTACGTCTGGTCGGGGGCGCCGTCGTTCTCCACCATCCCGTCGCCGTCCCGGTCGAACTGGTCCATGTACGCCATGGCCATGTACACCGCCGGCCACGCCGTCGCCGCGAACGCCGCGTCGCCCGTCGCCACGACGTCGCGGTACACTTGCAGCACGAACTTGGGGTTGAGGTCCTTCCACCGCGCCGCGTCGTGGAGCATGTACGCGTTCAGCTCCACCCACGGGTCGCTGAGCCCAACGTCGTGCGGAACAGCGCCGAGCACCTTGCGGCGGACGATCTTGCCGTCGAGGGTGGGACGGAGGCGCGGGTCGTGGATGAGGACGGCCATGGCGAAGTCGCGCTGCAGGCTGAGCTCGAGCTGAGGAAGAGGGCGAGGAGGGCGAAGGAGGAGTAAGTGGACGTCGTAGGTGTTGTACATGTTGTACTCCATGCCTTCCAGGTACAGGAACTGCCCCACGTTCTCCTCGCCGCCGCGCAGGAGCGCCGGACCGAACGCCGCCGACGCCGCATGGGAGCGATCAGCCGCCGACGCCATGGCGCTCATGATGCCGTCCACCGCGCTGCCGCCGCCGGTGATGTTGGCGGCGACGGTGCTGTCTGCAACGCGGAGCGTGTCGATCGAGAACGGCCCTGATGAACCGAAGCCGACATTCTTCGGAGGATGTCCATCTGTCGCATCCATTTCATGGTCAGAAGAAAATTTGGTTCAAAGATTGATGATTTGGTTATCATTAGATGATGATGTGGATTTGTTTATGTTATCATGTAGTTGATGGCTGTTACCTGTCCAGATGGTGCCTCCAGCGTTGAGGTAGTAGAGCTCGTTGAACAGCCCAACTGGATACCTGAAACCAAAATGTTCAGTGTTTCTGCATCAGATAACAATACTACTTAGTGTTTCTAATCTGACTGAATTCTCACCATTCAGGTAGCCTTTCGTCCTGCAGGATCGGCCTCTGCCATTCCTCGATATGTGATTCCCAGTTCATATGCTCTAAACATACAGTGAATTCAAACAGTGTCAAATAAAACGAAATCCTTTTGATCATATTCCTTTCTGCACAAAGGTTCGTTCAGTCATTGAGCTCACCGAGAAGAGCGTCATGAGCCAGTTGCTCAGCAGCTGCGTCGGCGTCGACACCATAGAACTTGGTGTATCTCCTGCCCCAGCCAGAAACACCATGTCAATCACAATTCACAAGCCGCTAGCCATTGCAGGGTCAGTAATGTGTGTGGTGCTCACCTATGGTACGTCGTGCCGGTGGGGAACTTCACGTCGGGGCACGCCCAGGCCAGCGAGAAGGACACCACCCGCGTCGCCCCCGCCGGCACGGACGTCGATGCCGCCACCGCCGCCCCGACGGATGACCCGGGCTTCGACGCAGTCGTCGGCGTGTCGCCGGCGTGGCCGAACGAGCCGTGCTGTTGCAGAAGAAGTGTCGGAGATTCAGAGGACATAATTCAGAGTTCAGAGATGGATGGATGTTTCTACCTTCTTGATCTGGTCCCACATGTCGGTCGCCGTGAAGCCGCCGGAGCTGGACGTGCCAATCGTGAAGGACGGGCAGACGCTGACACCGACGCCATTCGTCTCCTGGGATGCGATCGCGAATGTCACCGGAGGGTGCCCGCCGGCCGTCCTGCATTAGCGTCAGTGTCATCTCAAGCACCACGATTTCGGGAAGTGCAGGAGGGAAATAGGCGCCATGGAAGATCAAACACACCTGTGATGTAGGAGAACGCCACTGACGCCGTCACAATCCCTGCAAAACAGTCAAGAACACAGTTGCACTTAATCTAAAAAAAAAAGAACACAGTTGCAACAGGTAAGAAGGCAGTCTGAATAACTGCTGCTATATTGCATCAGCTGGAGGTGAAAAAGAACAAACATTACTTCATTTTGGAGTTGGTGTGATTGCCGGTCAGTTCTGATTTCCCACCAACTGAGTTCTGCACGACGATCAAATCAAAGGTAAGGTATTTCATCAAAGATTTAATCCCTTTGCAGCAAAGAACAAGCAAAGTGTTCGTCTGCACTTACAGCCCAGGTGAAGAGCAGCGTCACATCGGCAGGTGTGCTCCCAGAGTTGTGCACCTGAAATGCAGGCGTGAGCAGAGTTTTTTTTTTCGCGAACCTGCCTTGACACGTATTTCATTAAGAGGAAGAAGAGCAGTACAAAGCGACTCCCTCGTCATCGGCGATGATGACGCGGGACAAAGCAAAAATAAAATAAATTACATTACACTCGCCGTATGAATCTGTTGGCGACCTGTGGTTACTGACTCAAGCGGTAGAAGGGAATGATAGCGAGCACTAATCCAAAGCTCTACTTGTTCTAAGACGAGAGCAGCCAACTCCGCTGCCGTGCAAGAACGACGGTTGAACACACGCGCATTCCGCTCTAACCAGATTTGCAACTCAATTTGAGTCACTGTATTTGCAAAAAACACAAGAGGAGAAGAAAACAAATTTGTACCGTAAACGTGAAAACCGCAGCTGGAAAGCTGCTCTCCTTGTAGTTATGAGGGATGAAGGGTGATATCTGACGGCAGGTGATCTTGATTTCAGGATCAGGCACACCTACATTGCCATTTTCAGACAGCGCCTATTAGCTATGATAAAATTGTTGCTCTTAGTTAACATTTCTACTCTGAAACTGAAGTGTCAGCAATTTACCATCATATATTGTCCATGATCTTGGGAACAGGGCGTGGTAAGTGCATTTGTCCTCCTTCAGCTTCCAGTCCCAAGATCCAATACCGGCTTTACCGGTTCCCCTGTAAAATAAAATTTGCACATTTATTGACCATGATTTCTTGCCTGTGAAGGATGTATACAAACATGTTGGGATTTCAATGCTCACTTGAGGAGATCCACAGTCGGCGCAGACAATACCGTGGAGTACTTCTTCCCATTCGGGCGCGAAATAAATGCCTAGGTAAGAGAATAGTAGCTAAGAAGTTGTTTACAGTTAAGTGCAACTGGCTATTGCAAATCATGAATAGAGTTGTAGAATGATTACTGAAAACTGATTTGCTAAGATAGGCTTCTCTTCATTTGTCACTGGGAATATCTGAAATTGCTGAAAGTACCCTCTGTAGCTTCTTCCTATACTTCCTGCACTGGTAAATGGAAATGGTTTTGAACAAATTGTCCATCATGAATCATCTAACCTTCAGTTAACTGGAGACAAACTTATATTTCATAGGAAAATAGACAAACTTTATAATTCACCACCGCAGGTAACATATATATCTGATTTTGTGCCTATACAAATATTGAACTTAACTTCTCTAGGACTTGCACACAAAAGGCTGAGAGCACTGACCCTAGTCCACCGGCGGTACTCCACGGTAGCAGTTATCCATCCATTTTCTCAGTGGATCATAAACTGTAGCCTTTAGAAAGGCGCGAAAAAAGTTTTGAAGTTAAGTGACAGGAAAGCATAATTTAGCGATGTTTTTTTTAGGCCATTTAGCGATGTTTCAACCACTCAAACACAAGAAAAGTTGCTCCCAAAAAAGAAAGAAACACAATCATAAAGTTTGATGATAAAAAGCAACTCACTCGGCCTTTTGCAGTATCTTCAACTTGCAATTTCAATGCTTTGACAATCAGGGGCACCTACAATGGCACCACAAACATTGTCAGTGTCAACCTAGAAAAGGAGAATATACAGTTATTTCTAAATATATTTCAGTGTTGAGTGCAGACATGACTAAGCCAAATTAATCAGTTGCATTCTAGTATCAGAAAGCATTTACTTTCCAGGTCAGAAGAATTATGACAGTAGAGAGGAGGGCCCATATGCTTGACATTTTCTTTCAGAACTACTCCATCCGTTCTTAAATATATGACACTGTTTTTTTTTCGAACCGAGGGATATCCCCCATTTCCATTACACGAACGGAAATAACAGAGTTTTCACACAACAGAAACAGACGATAGGGGGTCCTAAGCTCTGCGTTTAACCTGTCTCAGGATCTAACGCATCGCCCACATGGAGTTTCTCCCACACCCAGGTCTCCTGGGGAGCGGAGAGCTAACTCGATCAAAGTTACGAAAATAAAGATTACAGTGTAAGGATTCACTTCCAGCCGAACCCGGACTCACAAAAGCTCATTTTTACATCCACGCACATCAACCCGCCAGCCACTCATTTATATGACACTGTTGACTTTTACTTCAACTTTGACCATCAATATCTATTGAATAAGTTAGTTAACTAAAGTAAAATGTGAATCCTTATGTTTATTGTCAAATGTACTTTAGATTTAACTTGTAGATTTATCGATTTGCAAAAATATTTGTAGAAAAGACGAATGGTCAAACGAATGAAAAAAGTTAATGGTGTCATCATATATTTAAGAATGGAGATAGTTGGAAATAGCCCAATTTAACCACTTCAATTGGCACCTTGTAAAACAGAAAGCCAAAACGGTATTGCAACTTACAAGCGATATCATATCGTTCATGGTCATGCTGAACATCGCAACCTTCTTGCCTTCATCGTCGAATCTCCTCTGCCAAGTCCTCGATGGAGGTTTCGAACAATCCATGTCCGAAAGCACCTGAAGTAAGAACAATCATGTGACACTAGTTCTCTTGCTGAAGACAGACAAAACTGGTTGAAGCAATCAAGGATATCCTTGCAGTTGCAGATCATGTGAGGATCAAAGAGGTTCGAAAGCGTCTCGAAGCAGAAGTCAAGTGATTGGTCCATATATGAAGAAACGGAAGATCCTACAACAATAGAGTAGTGGTTCAGAAGGTTACCTTGGCTTGCTCCAGCTCTGCACTTCCCATGTCGGTTCTGGTTGGACTGAAGCTGAACGGCAATCACGGTTTCTGTAAACAAGACAATCACAAGCACGAAACCCTGAATAATGCGAAGGAATTGCAGAAGATAGGCATACAGACATCTCCACATCCCATGAAACAGCGAAGCCTGAATGCAAAGGGAATCGACCACAAGACATGCACTCCAAGCAGCACCCACGGGGACTCGGGGAGGGAGAGGATCCAAGGGGGGTCAAAAAACCCCGGAAACAACTGAGGAAGGAGAGCGAGCCTACCTGAACCTGAAAATCCGGATCGCCGAGCTCTTTCAGAAAGGCGCCCTGCTCTGCGTTCTTATAAGACTCCCATCAGAAAAAGCAATGGCCAGCACGGGGATTCTTGTTGGCACCAATTTTCTTTTCAGGTTTTGGCTCCTTTCTGGCGAGTGGAAAAGTAATAAGCAAGCAAGTCAGACGTCAGGGGTGGTTCCTATGAGGAAGTATTGTCTCTGCAGCTGGGGCACCGACAGGTGGGACCGAACCACGTGTCAGTGGTTCAGTTGGATATTCAACTACTGCACAGGAATTGCATCGGTATCGTAGATGAGCCCATTTTTTAAAAATAAATGAACCGACGATGTCGATTTGCCGTCCTCAGTAATGATATTTAGCCGGCTGACAAGTGACAGCAATTGTGGCCTGCAGCTAAGGGAATTTTCTTTTGCTCTCCTCTCCTGATGATGCCGGCATCCGTGGTGATTGACATATGGCTGCAAATTTTAGAATCAGAATAACAGCGTCCTGTCCCGAGGAACAGTTTTTTTATCTGTGAGTTGGATTATCTTCTGCATTGAAAAAATGGATAACCGTAGAAGCCACAAGCATTCATCCATGGTGGCTGCTGACTCGTCAGATATCAGAATATCACCAAAACAGCATTCTGAAACTGAAGACCAGTACCAGCAGCAGCTGGCCTAAAATCAGTTGAAGTCAGTGCTAGCTCCTCTGCATGCTTAAGCAATGACCTTAAATAATTGTATATCCTGTACTAGCAGCCAGACAGGAAGTCTTGTTCACATGTTTTCTCCCCTTTTTTTAAAGAGATAAAAAAACATGCTCACATGTTTTTCCTGACAGTCAAGTATTCCAGACGGTATAGATGTAGTAAACTGCTGGAGAAATACATCCTTGTGGTAGTTGCTTGCTCCCTCAAAAAACTGCTGCATCCAGCATCCGTGATGTCGACATGCCGTCTAGAAGCAGCAAAATGTTCTCACTCCATCCACGTACTGACGCTCATGGGTTTTTAATTAGGGAAAAGTCTATTTTTCAACTTCCAACTATTGCACAAGTCTGATTTTCAACCTGCAACTACAAAATCGGACAAAGAGGACCATTGAACTGTCAAAATCGGACAATTTTGGCCCTTTGGGTGGTTTTGAAGAGTAGTTTTGCATTTATAAAAATTTTAAAAGTCTAGATTTAATGTAAAAATTCATAACCATTTCATTTCAAATCAGAAAAATATCAAGTCAGTGCCAAAATTTTTCTTAAAATGTAACCTATCTATTGCTATTCTATTTGGCATTATTTGAAACTTAGTTGTCTGTGTTCCTTGTATTTTATTACAAGCAATAAAATACTAGAATAGCAACAAATATTATGTAAATAACACTAAATAGAGTACCAACAAATTGCCTACATTTTCAGAAAATTGTTGGTATCAACTTTATTTTTTAAAGATTTGAAACGAATTAGTTATGGATTTTGACCAAATAAAAAAAACTGAAATTTCTAGAAAATGCAAAATCACCGTCAAAACCACCATAAGGGCTAAATTTGGGTTTTAACTGGATGACCCTTGTCGGGTTTCGTGAGTCGAAGGTTAAATGTTCGGAGGTTGAAAATTAGACTTTTCCCTTTTAATTAACATCGATCGATCAAGCCATCGAGGACGATGACTCCTCAGAGAATAGCGTTCTGAAACCCGAGTGCCCAGACGTCGTGTCGTGCTCTCTCTCCAATTCTTGAACTTGACCACATGACCATACGTTGATGGAGATATCACCTAGAGTAGATGCCTAGAGATTGGATGGCTCATATGTTTTATCACGATATCTTACTTTTCCACCTTGAAAGTTCTACGATTAAAGGACTTGTTGCTACCTAACCTACTGATCCACGAGATCTTTTGGACACTTGACATTTGCCACTTTTTTATATATCTATTATGTACTGTTCTTGTATGAAAAGAATCGTAGAGGGACACAGAATCCCAACAAATTGGGGAATTGTGCACCAACCGCAAGGTTTTGCACATGAGCAGATCCATTGAACAGTAAGTTGGTGTTTAGTTCGTCAAATTTGCAGAATGAATAGTATTAGAATAGTGTATTGGGGTGAAAATTTGTGGAAGAAATGCGGATTAGAGCGGCGTGTTGTGAGAGAGAGATGTATTTCGATGTGGTAGGTGAATAATTCGATGTGGTGGATTTGTAGCGCATTACAGGAGCATAATATCTGGACGTCTGATTTGCAATTATTAGCTGTAGAGATTTTGAAACTTTTCGTGCAGCGTGTGCAACGTACTTGATATTGTTTGGCATTGGAGGGAGACACGAGCGCGCACACACCAAATGCTCGGAAGCTAAGGAAATGTCAACAGACTATGGCGATAGGCATTATTAGCATAACAACACAAGAAATGGACTCAGCACGATTCATATGGAAGCGACCTCTTGCGCAATACCCAATAATGCCACTGCTGCCGCGCCTTGATCGTGGTACGACGTTGTGTCTAGCAGACAATATCATCCTCAACCCCTCCATATCGAACCGGTCGCTGTGGATGGATATGCTTCAAGGTCACAAATTAAAGCTGACCATGATGCCATCAAATTCAAACATAATGGACTCACATGATTCATGTGTTTTTTTTAGACATCGTACTGATAGATGTTGACGCATGTGGAATATATTTGACCTTTCAATATTCCTTTTGCATGAATACATAGAAATCATTGTCATGCATTATACCTCAGTACATGCTGGATTACTTCTTACAAAGATTTTTTTTTTCTTTCATCGTCATAGAACCATTTTGACAAGAAGGGCAAACACAGAGTTCAAGACGTGTGCTCTAATTGTAACATATATTAAAACACGAGATGCAATAAAATAAACCATTAGGCATCGATTCATAAAAAATATATAATATTTTATTTATATAGAAATGGTGCAGTCTAATGCCCCGGTGCCATCAGCCAGCTTGATAACTGAAAATCACAATGTATTCCTCGACAACTGAAAGGAACTAGATACTTGTTGATCATTAGCATCCAATCAAACAAGCTTTCTTGCAGCTTTTTCAACCGTGTTTCTCCCCACCACATCATTTGAACTAAAACGCACAAATTTGTTTTTTAGGGCAACTACGGCAGGTAAGAAGGCGGTCTGAACGTTATATATTAATGAATATATGCAAGTTTGAGTATACAAGATTTGTGAGGGGGGGGGTGAAGAGAGGTGGCATCAACTAGGTTCTATTACATAAGAATAAGATACTACTCCACATCAAGAGATGGTCGCGGTGGCCTTAATTGCGCAGTCGATGCACCCAAAGACGCAAGTCCTCGCCGCCTAATGAATGAGCACGAGAGAGAGGGGCGTTGCAACCTTTCAAAATGTTGCAGATGATGGCAATGATGATGGTGGAGCTGAGCTTGGTGGGGAGGTCGTCGGGGAGTTGGGGTATGGTCCAGAGGTCGTGGCAGTCGCAAAAGTTTGTTCAGACCCGCTTCTCAAATAAATGTTATTTTCATATCTATACAGCTTATATGAGCGCTTAATCTGACTGCGATTCCAAACAGGACCGATCAAATCTTATCCTTACCTTCAGCTTCATCACATCCAAATTCCCTTGTACAGTTTTACTGCTATGACATCCTTGTTGCCTGCTAGCGATTTGATGCTGAGCCTGCAAAGGTCACATTGCAAAATATCAACTCAGCAATCTAGGGAGCGATTGGTTCGCTGCATGCAAGCTGAGCCAGGCTCACGAGATGCAGGTCCCATCAGTTTGGTTTCCTGGTCCGAGTGCTGAGCCAGGCTCTGGCCGTACTCCCTCCGTCCCTTATTGATGGTCGCTAGAAAAACGTGTCTGTGAGGGGAATCATTGTTCTTTGGCGACCAACAAATTAAAAAGGGACGGAGGGAGTACGTGCAAAGGAGCCATCGCGGCCAGGCTGTGAGGGAACGAGAAAATCGATCGTATCCGTCGGGCCAGGCTCGCGTGGTGCGAGCCTGCTTGAGCGGCGTGCGGAGGAAAACGCTCTTTGGATGCTTAGGGCATGTACAACATACAGACAGCAGGTCGTTTGCAGAATCTCGAAATTATCATACAGACAGATATAAAGACAGGTCATACAACCCTTAGACAGAGAGTCCGTCTTTAAGCTATTTAATTCTTTACATGAGGTTATGATCAACCACAAATGTATTTAAGTATATTATTGTGTGGCTCAATTTAGATCTTTTGAGTTGCATATGTATGGATCGAGCTTGATAACTGAATTTCTACTAAGTTTTGTCGATAGCGTCCCCTGCCTCCGATCACAAAGTTTTTTAGGCAGCTTCCCATCACAAAGTTCACTAAGGATTTTCTCTCTTTTATTTTTTTCTACTTTCTTCGTCTTCTTCTTCTTGCCTGAGGCCCTGAACCTTATCTATTCTCTGTCAGAAATATTATCTGTTCGCTGAGGCGAGGTGCTCTTCATCCTCTCTCATCTCTTCTCGTTCCTGTCTCTTCTTCGAATCCAGAGGAAGGTGCAAGCCCAGCTCGATGGGTGGACCAGCGAGAAGCTTGTCCGCGGTGGCGCAGCTGGGCGTAGGCGTGCCGCAAGCTTGCCCGGCGGCGCGCGTGGCTGAGCTGTGGCACGGGGGAGTGGAAAGCTCAGCGGCGGAGCAGCGAGCCGTGGCACGGCGCGCGATAAGTTCGCCCAGCGCGCCGCCTCGCCGCGGCCCAGGGGCTCCGCCTGGTCAGCCTCGGCGTGGAGGAGCGAGGTTGTTAAGGGTACGCGGAGGAGCTCGTTGCAGCCGTCGGAGAAGGCAACGAGGTGGATGGTGTCGAGCGGTGCGGGGTGCCGGAATGCAAGCCGCAGGGCTGCAGAGGGTCACGGCCAGGCAAGCAGCACGTTCCGCTCGATTTGTTGGCATCTTCGATTCTTCGCGCCAGAACCGGCCACCACACCAGATCCATAGGAGTCGTCGCCTGAGGAAGACGAGTTGTACAACAGGTTTTACATCGGCAGTTGGTCTGGGAGAACGGGCCCTCCCCGTCGCCTCGCGAGAGGACGGTGCGGCCGTCTGCAAGCTGAGTCGAGGGTCTTTTTACAAAAATGTTATCTTACAGACGGCTCATTTATGTGTGCGTTGTACGTGCCCTAAGGCCTGGATCAGGCCCTAAGTTGTCACCAACCTGTGCACTTACAATTTACAGAACAACTGAGTAGGACATGATCACAACACAAATGAAAAAGGTCACGTTAAGATATGACAGGGCACGAATATAGTATTACAACTGCAACTCCATCATAATCGGTTGGCCCTCACATTTTCCGTTGTTTTAAAAAATGTTCTCTGATAACAATATAGGAGGCCTTTTACGGTACATAATACCACCCAATTGATGCGGTAGTATTATCGATTTTTCAATTTTTACTATGGGTAAAATGATGTGTGATGTATATTATTTGGAAAAATTTCCCGCTAAGGTTACATAAAAGACTTAATTTCATATATTATAACAATATTATTTTGTATATTTTCGATAACACTCATATACTACCCATACCACCTATGAATACCACACTAAAAAAACCGGTGGTACAGACTTAATTTTAACCGTCAGATCCTTACGTATAGGTCTTTTTATTACATCTGAGTCCTTTCAACCGGTGGTACAGTATGGTATTGTGTACCATAAAAACCTCTAATATAGTAGGGATGGCAAGAGGAGGCTTGAGAGAATGTCTTTTCACGATGACTTATGCATTCTGAAAGTGGAGTGCCCAAACATCGTGTCCCTTCCATTTTGCGTATGTGTGTTCATAGGGATGAGTGTCGTGTATTGTGAGTGTCTCTGCGTTGTGAGTGTCTCTCGATGTCTGTGTAATTCGGAAAAAACATTATCCTCCCTTCCATTTTGGGTTGAAGACAAATTTGGGAATCAAAGACGTGGACACTGCACATGAGCAGATCCATTTTTAGGAGAAAGGACCTATCCCCCAACAGTGCGTCTACAGGAGCATAACATGGCATGCAAATTAAAGATCCTGGAGAACTTTGCGTAATCTTTTTTTTTTCTTGTTTGTTTGGACAGGTGAAGAACATAATTAATTTGGATAGGCCCAAAGAAAATATAGCGCGCTTTTGTGCGGTTGCTATGTTGGGCTGGAGACACGGCCCTAAACAAATGCGGCCCGTTGGCACTGATGCCACGGATTTAACCCCACCTTGCTGGGTAGCGAATTTTTTTATATTTTTTAATCATTTTGTAAAATTATACGATCGTTTGAAAATTTATTAAAAATAAACACCAACCGCAGTAAGTCACGGCGGAAAAGGCCTACCGCCGTGACCCACGGCGGTAGCAGCTCTAACCATCGTGACCCACGGCGGTAAGGTGACCGCATGCGGTCATTGCGGTGTGAGCCGCGACACCCTCGATCGTGCTGCACGGTGGCCAGAAGTGCGCGTGGCCACAGTGAGCCCTTTCCACCGTGGCGGACGGCGGCAGCCGCGCCTATATAAAGGGCGACGGCGCGATCCCCCCACGCCCGGCCTCTCCTCTCCCCCTCTCCTCTCCTCGGTATGTATGTTTTTAATTAGTGTAATTAGTGTAGAAAATTAGATTTAGAAAATTAGTTTTTAGATTAGAAAATTTAGAAATTAGTTAGTTTAATTAGTTTAGATTTAGAAAATTTAGAAATTAGTTAATTCAATTAGTTTAGATTTAGAAAATTAGTTTTTAGTTTAGAAAATATAGAAAATTAGTTTATCAGTCTAGAAATTGTAGAAATTATTTTAGCATGTGTAGAAATTGTCAAAATTACTTTAGTGTGTTCAGAAAATATAGAAAATTAGTTTATTTATTGTAGAAATTGTAGAAATTACTTTATCATGTGTAGAAATTCTAAAAAAACCTAGTTTATGTGCCATGGAAATTGTTGAATTTACTTTGATTTGTTTAGAAATTCTGTAAAATGAATTTATCTAGTTTATGAAATGTACAAAATTAGTTTATCTGTTTTCAAAATTGTAAAAATTATTTTAGCATGTGTAGAAATTGTAGAAATTACTTTAGCATGTTTAGAAATTCTAAAAAATTAATTCATCTCATTTGGAAAATGTAGCAAATTAGTTTATCTGTTTTAGAAATTGTAGAAAATACTTTAATTCGTTTATAAATTCTAAAAAATTAATTTATCTCATTTAGAAAATGTAGAAAATTAGTTTATTTGTTTTCGAAATTGTAGAAAATACTTTAATTCATTTAGAAATTTTAGAAAATTAATTTATCTCGTTTAGAAAATGTAGAAAATTAGTTTATCTGTTTTCGAAATTGTAGAATTACTTTAATTCGTTTAGAAATTCTAGAAAATTAATTTATCTCGTTTAGAAAATGTAGAAAATTAGTTTATCTGTTTTCGAAATTGTAGAAATACTTTAATTCGTTTATAAATTCTAAAAAATTAATTTATCTGTTGTAGATATTGTAGAAATTATTTTAGCATGTGTAGAAATTGTAGAAATTACTTTAGTATGTTTAGAAATTCTAGAAAATTAATTCATCTCATTTGGAAAATGTAAAAAATTAGTTTATCTGTTTTAAAAATTGTAAAAATTGTAGAAAATTACTTATCTGGTTTTTAATTGTATATTTAATTTTGTATGCTGACTATGGACCGAGCTCGATGCAGGCTCGGTGAGGCTCGAGGCTCGAGGCTCGAGCTCGAGGCGGCTCGTCTTTGAGGTTGAGGCGTCGTGGCGCTGAGTTGTTGGGCGGGGAGATCGGCCGCGAGCCTTTGCTCGTTCTCTCGCGTCCTCGAGAGGATGTTGGACACGTCGCGTTCCGCACTACTGGCGCGCGTTCTGCCGATCCACGACCTTTGGCTTCCCAAGTACGTGAACTGATGCTATGTTATTGTTTGTACCTTCATTTATCCTTTTCTTGTAACTAATAAATTACCTTATTTGTTTTGAGCTACTGTACCGCAGACTCTGCACTGGCGCGTTAGTCGAGGGGCGACTGCGTGACGCGATTCCTCGGAAGGATCGCATGACACGCTTCCAGTTCGACTTCTCCCTCCTCAGCGTGCTTCTGGACCACTGGAGACCGGAGACCCACACGTTCCACTTCACCGTCGGCGAGATGACGGTGACTCTTCAGGACACGTCGCTGTTGATGGGCCTTCCTTGTGAGGGCGAGCCGCTGGGGGCTGTGGACATCTCCGTTGAGTGGCGTACAGAGTTTCTCGCTCAGTTCGCGAACGTTCCTCGGAACGATCGCACCCCCGCCCCGTACCAGGAGTTCGCGAACGCTCACGGACCCACTTTGACTTGGTTGCAGCAGTTTAGCGTACGTAACTTTACCTCATACTTCTCTCCGTTTTTGAAGATATGGAGACAATATAACTAACGTTTGATTTTGAGGAGGAGACAGACGACAGGTTCTTCGAGGCGTACCTGTTGTGGTTGTTTGGGTTCGTGTTGTTACTGCGATTCGCGGTGACGCGGTGGCGAGTACCGATCCTCCACGCTCGGAGGATCGCCGACGCGCCATTGGACGGCGTGCCCCGGATCGATTGGGGCAACTCTTTCTTCGGCGCCCACAGGGGCTGTGCTCGGGTGTTGAAGGGTCGTGGAGCCGATCCTTCTGGTATCCTCTCCTTCTTCAGACTTTGGTGCCACAGCGGTTTGCGATTGGTCGGCTAGTCGTCCCCTCACGCAGCACGAGCCCCTGCAGGAGGAGCCACGACCCGACCATTTCACCATGGGCTCGTTGTGGTGCGTTGGACGATAATTTCTTACCTTTCACTTTCAATTTGTCTTTCTATTTTGTCTAATTTGTTCAATCCACATTTAGGTTTCACATTACCTCGCACGCCCCACGACGACGAAGAGGCGTCAAGGTTGCCGGTCGATTCGGCGCTCTCACGGGCGCGACGTCGGTGGGCGCCCTACTCGAGGAGGAGGTTGTCGTGAGCCGCGCACCGGGACTCGTCTTTGTGCTTCCGAGACCAGGGACTCTTGGATGACGAGCTGTTATTCGACATGCGTGGAGAGTCGCGCTGTGGTGTTGAGGTAGTTCGGCCGCTACGAGTGGCGTGCTGTGGTGCACATGTTTCCTAACCCCACCATAGGTGAGTTCTCGTTAATTTTAAATTTAATTCAGCGTTCGAAGATTTCAGCCCGGTGACAAATATGTTTAATTAAATCGTAGATGGTCTCGGAGGGAGTTGCGGGCGTGTTTCTTGGATTGGAGGGTGCCGTACATGGACGGTTGGGCTATCGCGCCATGACGTCGTCATGGAGGACCGCCCCAGGCGACATGGCGTGGAGGCGTACATCCGGTGGTACACCAGGGACTCGGTCGCGTGTGATGTCGTCCACCACCACCACGCCGGTTCGGACGCGGCGAGGGTGCTCGTTTCTAGTGTCGCGTACTCGGTGTGACGGAATCAGCACTACGACGCGGCGGTGAGTTTGAAAATTCACCGCCTTTTCCTTATGGTACTTTACATTCTAGCATTTACTAATAATTTATTTTGCAGTTCGACGTGGTTGCGGACCTTTCATGTATTATAGAGGTCAAGGCGGTGAACCACATGTCACACGGAGATCGAGGAGGCGTTCCACAGGATGGGTGCCATCACCACAAGGTTCCTTGCCGTGGTTAACTACCGCGGCAACCCGGCTCTACCATTGTTTCCATGGTACCCCCAGTCGCCCTCCAGCTCCGCCTCGACTGGTCATTCCACACACGGCACCGTCGTTCTCGTCACAGCCACCCTACCAAGCGGCTTTCTACCTGGCGCGCCCTCCGGCGCATCCTCCCTTGAGGATGTCTCCGCTAGGGAGGCCTTCTCTCAGAGGTCCTGGACCTACACGTGCACCAGCACCGGGAGGGCGGGGCCGGCACTGAGACCCGCACTTGGACCAGCACTAGTACTAGCAGTAGCAACACGAGCAGCAGCACCGGTTCCTTCCTCGTCCCTTGGCGCTATTCTTCCGTCAGGTAATGACCACTACTCTATGTCGAACCATATACAAATACTAGATTGTATTAATTAGGATACGTGATTTAATAATACTATTTCTTCCGGTTCTTGCAAACACTCGACTCCACCCTAGGGGACCAGGCCGGAGCGTCTGGGTCCCGGTTCGACAACTTGGGCATCGACTTGACTTCTTGCGGGGTTTGCGATCGCGGGGCGAGCTCGGAGGGTCGCAGCTAGGGGCGTGCCACCCGTGGACTCGGGAGGAGGCGAGGGGCGAGCCGAGGCTCGCGTTGCCGGGAGGCGGCGGTGGGCGGGAGCCTCGCGGCGCAGCGGTGGCGCGAACCGTCTCCGGAGGCTTGCAAGCGCGGCGCGGTGGGGGCACAATAGTCTCGGAGGCTGCAGTCGTCTCACGAGGTTGCGAGGTCGGCGGCGATGGCGACACCGCGGTGGCCCCGCGATGCTAGGCGTCGGCAGATCCACCACGTGACCGTTAGCGTACCCTCGCGGCGAGACGCGCCGCGGTCGGTGAGCTGCTCAAGAAGACAGACGATGCTAGATTTATGGATTCGGTTGTATTATTTTTGCCTCGATTGTTCTAATCTTGTTTTGCAGATTTGCAATAGCCTCCTCAGTTCCTGAGTTGGACTTGGAGTTCCTCACGAAGAGGAAGGATAATGTCGAGGTGCCACAGGATCGACACTCCTATGTGCTTCGCGGTGACAATTGCAAGCTTGTTAGGTGCAAGGTTACGAGTGCGCCTACGGGATGAGGTTCCTCATGTGCGTTAACTATGCGCCGCGACCCGATCCGACCATTCGACCGCAACCTTAGAGCTAAAGTAAAGACTTACTATATTTCTCAATTATTCATTTGTCATTTGTGATTTAATATTTGCTGACATGTCTTTGGAAAAAGACTCCACCTCCTCTTTGTGATTTCATGCGTTGGCTAGATACAAGCGGTCCGACTTGACAAGAGCTACGTCGGGGAGAAGCCCGTGATGCAAGGGAGAGGTGGTTCCGCATGGTTGAGTGAGAAAAGAGGAGAAAGGAAGGAGGAGCAAGGAAATGCGCCATCGTCAGGAGATGAGAGAACGTGAAGCGGCCAGGCCCGTGAAGTCGATAGAGAGAGGAAGAGGGTGAGGGCTCGCCGGGCCAAGGCAGCTGGGCCGGATGCCATCAGGAAGGGTATCGCAATCGGAAGATTTGAAACCAATTTCCCAGCGAAGGCAAGAGTGACTTGGATCGATGCGTGATACTAGAAGCTACGCATCGAAGCAAACGGTGTTGTGGCCTAGGTGTTCACACGGTGAGTTCTGCGTGATGCAAGTGTACCAAGGATGGAACAACTCCGGTCGTCATGCACGCGCCCACATGCATGGGTAAGCAATGTCCACATATTTGTTCATCATCTTTCTTTGGTTTGATAACATTTTCTTGCCTTTTGCGTACTCCACCCAAGCGATGCGGTTTCTCTAATGGGTGGATCCACTAGCTATTGATCCGTATCAACAGTACATCGACTACCTCGAGGACGTCGTCATCTACAATCTGAAGCGGGGGCTGTCGGAGGCATTGGCTTCTCCAGATCCATCGTCTAGCGCAGAAGAAGACCGGTGCTGCAAATGTTCGACCTGCACTTGTGAATACCACAAGAAAGATTAGTCCCCTCTATCTTCACCACCTCCACCCCACTGGTACTACATGCCGTCCAACACCCCGGCTCTCTATGCTCTTTCGCGGTTCTCGTACAACTAGATTCATTAGGAATGTTGTAATGAAATTTCTAAATTCCCCAAGACATGTTATCAGTATGTAAGGCGCTTCGTTAGGGTAGTACTAACACCGTACATGCTATTGCAAATGTGTGTGTTTTCTCTGCTAAATTTTCAAAAAAAAACCAACCGACATGGCCCACGACGGTTGGCCACATGCAACCGCCATGGCGCACCGCCGTGGGGTTCCTGCAACCGCCGTAACGCGGCCCACGGTTGGACCTCAAACCGCCGTGGGCCACGACGATTGGTTGTCAAAACTGATAAATTTTGAAACAGTCGTATAATTTTGCAAAGTAATTAAAAAAATATAAAAAATTTCCTGGCTAGCACAGAGAAAACGCAAGTTAAATAGGGAGGTTTCCTAGCGTCGTGGCGTCCCTATTTCTCTCTCTCTTTTTTTTATTTGGAAAATGTTTTCTGTCTTGAAAAAGTTGTACATATTTTTCCTTCACAGTTACATGCATAATTTCTTGGCAAAATTGTGTAAACATTTCTATCATTTATATTTGTGACATAAACGTGTTGTTCAACAAATTTAGTTATAAAGTTTCCATAAAATATGTGTGTTGGGATTCATGCAATGATAGATTGGAAAGGGCAGCAGGACGGGGTTTTGGTGGGGTCTAGCGAAGGGAGTGTTGAGACCACTACTATAGAAAACATTTGTAAAAGCGCTAAAAAAATTTTCATAACATTTTTGCCGCGCTACTTAAGAAAAACGTGCGACACTGTAGTAGCCAGACCCGCACCTAGAAATGATTTTCCGCACTTGAAAATCATTTGCAGGTGCGGGTGATTATGTCACCCGCCCTTAGAAATGGATTTCTAGGTGCGGTTGATGACACCACTCGCTCCTGGAAATGCTCTCGTGCCAAAAAAAAAAAATCACAACTTCTTCTTATGATCTTGGGTGAAGACAAACTTTATATCAAAATTGTATAGCTCGACGAGACCTAAAACTTTGTAGTTGATAAGTTTTTCATTTGAGACTGTTTAATATTTCAAAATATCCATTTAAGTACTATGAAATTGTTTGCAAAACCTATATCTCTTATATAGTTTCGAGAAACTATATGAGATGTGTATAAGATTTGTGAAGAATGTTAGTACCACTATTTCAGATGACCAAATGACTAAAATAAAAGTTGTTCATCTTCAGAAGTTATAGAACTTTGTAGTTGAATCATTTTTAATTTAAATTACTTTTGTCAAGATAAAGTACGTCTGGATTTTTAAAATTTGAAAATTTGAATTTTTCAAACGACTTCAAATGGAGAAACATAAAAAAAAGCATTAGTATTCAAAACGGGACAGGACACCTGCTGTCGACCTAGCGGTATGGTTGTCGGAAATCGATTGTTGCGGATGGGAAAAAAATTGGGTGCGCGAGGGGCGCACACGAGCCCCGGTGCGCACCCCCGCGCATCGCCGCACGCTGGCCATCGGACGCCCGGCAAGACCGTGAGCCAGGCCTTCTGCTGCGATGCCTCGCACTCGGCTTCTTCCTCGGCTCCCCAGCGTCCTCGCGATCGGCTCCCAAACACCCTCAGGATCGGCTCACTCATTTTCCCGGACGGACTCGCTCCTGCGGGCAGCTTCACGAAGCCCTACGGGAAAATATCTAACGCATTACTTAGCACGAATGCACATCACAATGCTATTCGGAACGAACGTACGGGTCGGGCACGGCAGGCTCGGTGGAGTCTCGACGTCGGACGACGCCATGGCTGCTCTGTGGGAGACGACGCAATGGCTTCTCTACTCCAGCGGCCAATCTCCGTTAACGGCTTAATGCTATCGATGACATGAGGTCACGCATTTCGTCGAACACCTGTTCCAACTTCGACGCCAGGCGCGGCGCTCACGCCGCTGTTCTCCCGACGCCTTGTTCGGGCCGCCGTTCTCTGCGCTGTTGAGCCCGCTCCCTCGCAACGAGTGGCTTGACGAGAAGGCCGTTCCGCCGGGCAGTGAGCCTCGCCGCCGCAAGGACGGTGGGTCGCCTTTCCACCACCGGCTCCCGAGAGGACAGGACGTCGCCGGGGGCAAGCAGAAGCTCTCGACCACGCGGCGACGACGGCCGGGTGGCACGGGGCCGAGCCGAGCGAGCGAGTCCGTCCGGGAAAACGAGGGAGCCGATCGCGAGGGCGCTGGGGAGCCGAGGAAGAAGCCGCGCGCGAGGCATCGCAGCAGAAGGCCTGGCTCGCGGTCTTGCCGGGCGTCCGATGGCCAGCGGGCGGCGATGCGCGGGGGTGCGCACCGGGGCTCGCGTGCGCCCCTCGCGCACCGAATTTTTTTCCTGCGGATGCTGCTAGCGCGCGCGCTAAATAGCAAGCCCCCCGCTTGCGTTCTACTGTTCGGCTTGCCTTTGCGGTTTGAGCCTAACAGTGGTTCCCCTTCCCAACCTTTTTCTTTTTTTTTTCAAGAAATAGCGAAGCCTGAATGCAGAGGAATCGACCCCAAGACATGTAACCCAATTTTTCTTTAAAAAATAAAACGATGACGTCGATTTGCCGTCTTAGTAATGGTATTTAGCCGGCTGACAAGTGACAAGTAACAACAACTGTGTGGGCGGTGGCCTGCAGCTAAGAGAAATTTCTTTTCTTCTCCTGACGATGCCGATCAAGAAACGGACAAGTGGAGCCGGCATCCGTGGTGGCTGACATGGTTGGTCAAGGCAATTTCAGAATCCTTGGAAATAAAGGGTATCTTCTGGATTGAGAAATGGATTACCGTACCGTAGGTGGAAGTCAATCATTCATCCATGGTGACTGCTGACTCGTCAGAATATCATCTTTCAAAAAGATATCAGAATATCACCAAAACAGCCTTCTGATGCCAGTACCAGCAGGCTTATGCAATTTCTTTTTCCTCCATCAGTTGAAGTCAGTGCTACCTCCTCTGCATGTCTAAGCAATGACCAAAAAATAACTGTATATCCTGTACTAGTAGCCAGACAAAGTCTTGCTCACATGTTTTCCCTTTTTTAAAGAAAAAAAAGAAACATGCTCACATGTTCTTCATGATGGTCAAGTCTTTCAGACAGTCTAGATGTAAAGCAACCGGAGAAATACATCCTGTGGTGTAGTAGTTGCTTGCTCCTCAAGCAACTGCTGCATCCAGCATCCGTGATGTCGACATGCCGTCTAGAAGCAGCAAATTTACTGATGGTCATGGGTTTTCAACATTGATCGAGGATGATGAAACCGGAATCGCTCAGACGGCCAGAGACCTGCTGTCGTGCTCTCTCTTCCATTCTTGAACTGATCTTCTGCACCAGCACCATCCCTTCCTTTCCAAAGAAAAATAGACATGCCTATGAATGTGTATTTTCTTTTGGAAAGTAACCATGCACTTTTGGCAAGAAAATATGTCAGCCAATCACATGCAGGATAATATGGAATTACATGGTAGTGCATCTCAAATTGATTGAAAGGGACCACAACGCCGTTCCTCTCTACTTTTATATATGACAACTCTATAGCTTGTGCAAACACCCACATCATCATTAGCCATTCGGCTGATTTGATTGATTGATTTTACACCATATTTTCAGTTAGAAAACATATTAGCCGCCAAAATATATCTATCCTTATGAGACCCACACGACCATGCCCCCATTTATATATAATTCGACTTTCATCGGTTGTGAGACGCACCCCCCCCCCCCCAGTTTACACACACAACAAAAGAAACACCGATTGCGAGATAATAGAGTGTAACATGGTTTCATCGGTCTTCTTCATGACCATGGATGATGCTCTTTCAATGGAGCATGATTCTGAGGTCAACTTGCTAGCTGTTGTGGCTTCTGTTGGGCTGATGAAGGGAGATCCACGTGGAACAAGGGAGATCTGCGTGAAGGACACCAGTTTGGTTGACATTTCAATTTTATTAGCAATCAAAATTATGCACGTGTCCAAAATAATGGTTCTTTTTTTAGTTGCATTGGTTTTGTCCGCATTATTACGTACCGTGACCAGCATATCTGTCAAAAATTCATTGATGTCGAACTCAACAACCATTTTATGATGGCTACAAGAGTTCGCATGAATCGTCATATAGGTGCATTAACAATTTTTAATAAAATAATTTGTGTTCTCTACATTTTTAATATTAATAATTGATAATGACATCCAAATAATTTTCAGATTGCTTCGAAGAATCTGAAGAATCTGAAGATACGACCATCACCTTGGTCGAAAATGGCACATACCCTTGGATAGATAGCCTCGAAGGTGTTTTACAAATTTTTATGCTCGAAGCGACGCATATTATTTTTTCCATAGCATCTTTATGTATAATAATAATAATTTTTATTATTCTTGTGCAGCCGTTAGAGCTGAGTTGCGTACGAATGTTACGACACACGACAATATCGAAGTTGTCGTTGCCGCACGTGCCGAGGAGATTAGTCACGATTGAGGAGTTCCAGTTTTAGAGTTTAGTTTATATATATATGTAACCTTTACCCCTTCACAAATGGCTATAAGCGGCATTATAATTGTTAGATTTTGAATTTGAATTGTTAGTTCTATGTGTTGCAGCTTCATAGTTTTGTATTCGATTCTTTTTATATCACGTGCGTGTCGCACGTGCACTTCCACTCGTTTTAGAAATAAGCAAATCAGCAAGTACTATTAGTACGAAGAAGAGGAGAGGAGAGGCCCAGTGGGCTTTAAAGAAACGGTGCCGTTCGGCATTTTGTAAGCCTGCTACTTAAGATAACAGAACATTGTTCTGACCTCAACAATCCGAGAAATTGTCTGTGACCAATAAACAGCGAAGTAGCATCAACTAAGCCTGCTACTACTATACCTGTTTTGGCAAGTGGAGAATCCGACACACTCTGTATCTGTCAGAGTTGGGGGAGTCCCGACCTCTTGACGATGTCGGAACAGCTAGAGTCGATCGGAGGAGACTCGGACTCGGAGTCGTATGTGTGATCGACTTGGATATATATATACACACACACACACACATGCCGTCGTCGGGGAGCATACGTTGGCAATTGGCATCGCTTGTTTTTCTTCATCACGTCCCAAAAGAAGAAGAAAACACCAATCGCCATGGAAATCACTAGTAGCAGACGAGGGGAGGAACCACAAGACTTGCCTGGCAAGCTGCCCAGCGACATCCTTATCTCTATCCTGGAGAAGCTCGATCTCTGTGACGCTGTTCGAGCGGGGGTCGTGTCGCGGAGATGGCTGTGCCTTTCCAAGCAGCTCCCGAGGCTTGTGCTGGACATGGAACACTTCTTGCCTTCTGACGACGACGAGTTCGAGGACCATGATGACGGTGAAGACGATGACGAGGAGGTGGCGGCGCCTCCGGATCCAGCGCCTGACGGCTACCGTGACGTCTACTCCGAGGCCGGCGACAGGATGGTCGGCGTGGCGACAGCGCTGCTGGCGTCGAGGCCCGCGAACCCCGACGTCGACGCTACCCTCGCCATGAGGTTCTACCTCATAAGGCACGGTTACTACATGGCCCTGGGCCGTCTCCTCGACGACGCCGTGACGAGCGGCAAGGTGCGCGCGGTGGAGCTGACCCTCACGACGACGTTACGCATGGTGGTGAGGCACGTGGTCACCAGGCGGCGCGCTCTGGCCGGCCGGCGCTTCAGGGCGCTGTTCGACGCGTGCCCGGCTGCGTTCGGAGCGCTCACGCAGCTCACCGTTGAGAAGCTGCAGCACGGCAGGACGGACCTCCGCGACATCCTCGCCACGTGCACCAAGCTGGAGAAGCTGACCCTCTCCGACTGTGTCACCAGACCCAGAGGGTTGTGGCAGGTGCGGCACGGGCGGCTCACAGACCTTAGGATCGCGTTCTGCAACTTCGTCGGCGTCGACCTCGTCTGGCTTCCAAGACTGGAGCGGTTCGCTTTTCAGGGTTGGCTCTCGACGACGAAGCATCAGCATCAGCATCAGCTTGTGTCCTTCGGTCATGCCCCACGCCTCACGACTGTCACGCTCTCCAACACCCAGTACATTGGGGAGCAGAAGCTCAGGTTGAGCCAAATCCTTGCCAACACTGCTGTCAGCGACCTACGCCTCAATTTCTCAGGAAGCAACGTAAGTGATCACCGTGCGTGCATGTCTTAGGACGACCACATTTTCCATCTGCACTCCATTATTAATTATGCATATTTCTAATTTTGTCTCCCTGACGATTTCATTCGTTTATATGCAGATCTGGGCTAAACCGGAAGCCGCTAGACGATTTACTGACATATTTCGTAATCTGAAGCATATTAAGATACGCAATGTTCACGAGGAATGCGGCCTTACCTGGATCATGTTTCTGCTCCAAGCTACACCCTCCCTACAAGACCTGTACATCAAGGTACGTACACACACACTGCTCATTGTTTTACGCACACACGATCGAGTCCGGACCATTTTATAATTTAATAAGGAAAAAAAAGTGACGGAATATGAATTTTGATACCCTTTTCCTTCACATTTCTTACAGCTATGGGATCATACATGCCGTGCACGACATGCCGAGAAGAACGAGCCCTTGGAAGTAGCCACCGGTTTCGAGCACTTGAGCTTGACTCGAGTCACGATCCTTGGGTTTTACAACAACAACGAAGGGAAAATTGTGGCATTCTTACAGCGTCTAGTGGACGTAGCGGTTAACTTGGAGGAGATACACATGCGCGAGAACGCTGCCTGCGAGGAATGTAGTTCCATGGAGACACAGCAAGCTGGTGGATCGAGGTTCCCACGGACGAACCGAGATCGAGACTCGCTAAGGGAGAGAATCGTCACAGACGCTAGCAGACGATCCAGAATGCGCTTTAAGATATGCATCAATAATTCTTAAAGGGAATTAATTTCACAGCAGAAAACTCTATCAGCTTTCATGTAAATAAATGCATGCAATAAAGGGGATGTGCTCTTTCGTCACAATGTTTGTATTGTACTGTTGTATAAACCTTAAAGCAAATTAAAAGTCCTTTTCATCTATCTACCTTTCTGCTCATTTCCGTTGACTGTAACGAATAAAGAGTGCATGGTTTTATCGTACAGAACCATGGAAGAGGATCAAACTTAACCTGCAATGGTTCTAGTTCAGGTTAATATCCAGAATTTTCCTATTATTTCAGTGTTCATAGGTTCATTGGTTCTAGCGGGAAAACGATGGTTCTTGAATAAAGTTCCGGGAGAAACAATAAAGTTCAGCCTGATCGATGTACAGTTAAGGATCTGAGAGACACTGAACTAATGCAAGTTCAGACAGACAGCTCGGTCCATGAAGAGAAACAAACTCAACTTCTGAACCAACACTCCTGGCCTTCTCCCTTCACCTATCTGGTTCAATCTTCTCCAAACTTGCTGGGTTTTGTAGGAGTAGAGATAAGAAAGGATTGCAGCCAACCGAGGAATTGTTGTATTGATCAATGAGGTTGAGTATATGTATATATACATGTATAAGAGGACCTAGTCAGCTAATAACTGCACCAGCTACAATCTGTAGGATGCTTGTTGCACTGCGTACTGAAGATCCGGGCTTGTCATGGTCAGGTATTGCAGCGCACCAACCCACCAGACTTGGGTACTCCGCAGCATGGGCATCAGGGAGTAGAGTATGTACGTGCCAATGGTGGACGAGAGTCTGCCATGCCCGTACTGGTGTTGATGTGATCGCTGCCGTCCTTGAGGAGGAGGACCACCCCGGTCGTCGCAGCGACGCTGCATGCCGTGGCCCGTCGGACCACGCCGGTGTTCCAGCCCGCGACGACTTCCGGTTCCGGAGTCATGTTCACGCTTCGCCGCGAGCATTCCGGGTGGCGCCGGGCGTGGTCACCAGCAGCTTCGCGCTTGCCGGCCGGCCGGACGCCCGACATGCATGGCATCGCCGGCGACGCCAACCTGTGGTTCTTGTGGCGGGTCTCCACCACCACCTGCCTCGACGTGGGGTTTAAGATCGTCATCGGCACCGTGCAGCTCGCGCCTCGCGCTCACCGGCCGGATGCGACGGCATGACATCGCCGGCGACGCTTGACCTGGTTCTTCTTGCGGGGTCTCAAACGGCATTGACGTGGGGGGATGAGTTCGTTCGCGAGACCTGCTGGCGACCAACCATGGGAATACAATACATGCAGACGCGTCGTCTCCGTCCAGCTCCCGCGAGCAGCATATATAACAGAGCCCGCGACGCCGGCGTAGCCTGTCCACACGAGCAGCCTTCATCATGCGTCGTCAGCCGGTGGTCACTCGCTACGTACTGTACCGAGCCCGAGCACCGCCGCCATGCTGCGTCGCGCTCCCACCGGCCACCGTCCGGAGTCCGGGCGTCCGGACGATTGACGGGGACGACCGAGTCAATGCGGCTATGCCCTTGCAAGTTCTGAGCAGCAAGTGCTCGATCCAACGGGTGCCAGGGACCCGGGGTGGACGGTATTTCATTTGACCATCCACCCTGGAGACCTGCACTGGACCTTGGTCGTCGTTGCGCGTTCTCCAGCGACAGCGTCGCGAGCGCGGGCAGCGCGGCGCAGATACGGGCGAACGGGGCCGGCCGACGCAGCAGCGATGCCGACGCCTCGCACGGTGACTGCCGTGACGGCTGACGACGCCACCGGCGGAGTTGCACGTGACGCCGTCGAAGCTGCAGGGGAGAGGCGGCCGCGGGGTGACATTGAGGCGGGCACGCTTCAAGGCGAGGAGCGCGCCAAGTCGCCAACCTCTCGGCGGCAGCGTTTGCAGCTGTGAGCTTGTCACGCCCTGGCTCTGACCATCGCAAACTTAGACGACAAGGAGAGAGGCCGGCGCCGGCGAGAAGGCGGCTACGTGGGTTCAAGCGAGACAGCGGCAGCGCGCACCTGCCGGCCATCTCCTTGCATTGCACTGCATGCCCACGTACGGACGATTTGCCCAGACCTGATCACCTGATCGGGCGAGCTTCTCAGAAACGATGAAGTGGCAGGTGAGGTATCCTAGCTTCCATATATATGCATCGCGCATTCGCCACCGAGCCCGAGCACCGCCGCCGTGCAGCCCGTGCTGTATCGCGCACTCGCACCAGCGGCTTCCAGCTAGCCTCCACGGCGGCGCTACTTTGCTTGCAAGGTATGCTCGCCTGACTCGAGTACCTTCATCGTCTCTGTTCGTTTGCTGCCCCGTTAGGCATGTCGCCCCGGCGGCTGCGCACAGGTGCTGCCTGCTTTATTTGCCGGCAAGGGATGTGCATGAGCATGCCCGCCGGCTCGTACTCTCCTTCACTGCACTCCAACTTTGCTTCGACAGGTTTATAAAACGGTGAAAAAAACTTCCATTTCACACGGCATGCATTTTTTTTAGAATGCACGGCATGCATTATTAAGTGAGTACCAAATACGTACATACATACACGCAATCTGATGGTACCATTTTGCTTGACAGATTCGTATCAGACTTTCGTTAGGTGGAGGGACTGTACCACATTTCCTCAAGGAAATTTCTATTGTTTTCAGTTGCGACCTGAATAGTACAGTACAGCAGGACCAGAGAGAACACTAGGGAATCAAAATTCCGATCCTATATAGAGAGAATTCTGATTCTATGCAGCTCTATGGCTGCATCTTTCGTGCTCATCCTTTCTGACGGGATTTGCTTCGAGCACGAGATACAGTATTTCGTCATCATTTTGCAGCGTTTTCACATGGTTGCACCTCTAAATTTCTAATAGAACTGTATCCACTATTTCTGTCAACTTTTCGTCAATGAATGCTCCAAATATCTGCTAGACTCAAGTTCTTGCGTGCTTCAAATTGCAGCTTCCGTGCCTTTTTGAGTAGAAAACATCAGTCCTTCCGTGCCTTCAAACTTCAAGTTCCATGCCTCAACTGGCATGAGCCATCATGCCAATATCCGAGCACACCATGTCAAATATCTGTAATCCACATCTTCACAGAATCTGTTATGAAAGCATCAGTGAGAATGTAACTTGAAATAATGTACCTCAAAGGCAGGAGGGGGTAGAGTCAAAAATGGAAGGGCCACTTCTTTCTGGGCTGATAGCTGGAGAGAAGAGAGCCCTTTGTGTACAACATATCCAATCCTGTATGAACTTTGCATGGAAAAAAACATTTCTGTGAAAGAATTTCATGAAAAAAGGGGGATTGTAAGATTCCGGAGATGGCTACCTTCCATCCTGTACTCCCAATGGGGGGCAGTGTGTGAAGCAGTGCTAAGCACTCCATTATGTGAAGGAGATGATGAGTGGATATGGAAATGAGGTAAAAAGGGGAATTTCTGTCAAATCTCTATATGATCAGTTGGCTGGAGATGAAAGAGAAGATTCTTTCTCCAGAATCTGGAAAGCTAAGATCCCTTATAAAATCAAGATTTTTCTGTGGCTTGTAGAGAATAATGCTGTGTTAACAAGGGATAATATGTTAAAGAGGAAGTGGGTGGGGGATCCTACCTGTCAATTTTGTAACATGAATGAAACTGTTGATCACCTGTTCTTCGGGTGTGTAGTGCCAAGGTGATTTGGGGGATCATTGCTCAGTGCTTTGGGGCAAATAACATCCCATCAAATGTTAAGCAATATTGGGTGTGGGTGAAAACCTGGTTACCAGGTGGCAGGTTTGTCTATACTTTTGACCTGGCTGCTATTGTTGGGCGATTTGGAAAACAAGAACTAGATCATGCTTTGAAAACAAAACTATAAAGCATCCTGGAGAAATCCAGGCGCTGGCGTCCGCAGATTGAGGATGCGAGAGAGGGAGCAGAAGATGAAAATGCTCCAAACTGATGAAACTAGAAGATCTTGGGGCGCCAAAGCGGATGCAGCTGAAGCTGGATAGCAGTGGATATGCTAAGCATCCCTTTTCCTTTTTTGCCTCTGAATCTGGCTTCTGAGGGTGTTGGATTATGGTTGTAATATGAAGTGTAGTCTCGCCTGAAGCAGGTTGAGAGAGTGCATGGCTAGGGTAGTGATGAGCCGGTCCTGAACTCTAGTTCTTCCTTTCATATCTGTTTCTGGTAGCAGTGCTTGAACATCTGTAACTTTTAGGGCTCTTTCTCCAGCGGTAGAAGCCCCATCTTTCCATAAAATAGAGGCCGTTGTGACAAAGGTAATGAGAATTAAGAGTTGCACCCTTCACGTCAAGTGATAAGGATTAGGGGAGTGATTGGATTAGATCAGGTTAAGTGATTAGTAGGAGTAAGATTCGCTTACAATATATGATCAATTGCTGCAAAATCAACACCATAACAAGATTTTTATCAACACTACTTTGTACAGTAAACATGCAAACAATTTGACTATCCGCTGCTCAAAACTAATGAAGTTTGACATTTTCAAATCCTAATACACCTTAGACCTTACAAAAAGAAACAGAGTACTACACACAAACAAAACACAAAAGCAATTTGGTTCTGTTTTGCAATTAGATGAGCCTTGGTTTCCATGGGAACACTTTACCTATGTGCCCCCATTAATATTGGTAAGAGAGAGATGAATGAGTCTGAAGGGCAAAACCAAGTCATAAACTTAGGTATTAACTCCTTGTGTTTCTCTTTTCAAGGAGACTCAAAGACTAAATCATTCAGAAGAAAGTATCAGTGAGTGAACAGGCAAGCAAATTAGAAATTGTTTGCACTTAGAATTAACCAAACAGACCTTTCAAATAATTATTGATTCTATAAGTTTTTGTGAATTCACCATTAGCCACCATGTATCAAGTCACTGCATAAGAGTATCAAATTGGGCAACACTCCTAACCAACATAAATAGAAGGAAAAGTCTACTGTATGCATGCAAATTTGACCATAACAACTCCTGGATGGAGCACAAGCCTATGCTAGTAAAGTCTAATAAATCATCTGAAAACAAAATTATATGCCTGTCCCTTCTCATTTCCATTTCTTCACCTCAGATCACAACAAAGCTGGCAGGCTAATTTTAGAAATGGTATCGTGGAGTAGTTTTCATGATTTCTAAGACAATCTCAAAGAATGAACATTGCATGACAGGCTCATAAACAAGCATGGGTATAGAGCATCATTAAATGTTTAATCGAATTAGCATTTCAACATAACAACAATGCAGATAATGTTCAAATTTCAGCAGACCTTATTTATTTTTTTCAAGGTAAAATGGTAAATTGTACCATACCTCCTCATCAACTGCCTTGGTGTAATTGCGCAAAAGATCCTTCAGTTTGCCAAGTGCTTCAGTTGTTGTCTTTAGAAGAGTACTTGAAAAAGGAGGGAAGCAGGGAAAATAAGCTTCGGATAATCATCATCAGATAAAAAAAGGTACTATAATACAAGAAAGGCATGAACAGTGCAATTCCACTACAAACAGCTTCTATTTTATTATATCTGAAAATATTCAGATCTGCCAACCAAAAAGCAAAAGATAAGTGGCAGAAAACTGGACAATTTCATAGAAGACCCTGAAAAAACTATCCAAATCATTTCCTTCCACTTATAGGCTCTGTGACTCAATAATATCCATTGTCAATCTTCTCTTTTTTTTTCAGAACCTTTTATTGACAGAAATCATCAATACATAACACAGTGCTAGAGATTCGACAAACAAGACTTTGGGCATAAAAAAGCATATTGCAACGCAGCAATAAAACTACCTTGGACAGAGTCTGAGTGCTCTCCTCTGAGAGTAAGAAATACAGGAAAGTAATATCTGTTCCCATAATCCCTGATCCCTACAACATATAGAGTAACTGAGACATATGCAATACATGATATAACTTTCACTTTGCGGAAGCAGCATGTTTGACCTTTGATAGGGTGGTACCATTGTGATCAGAACTGTTACTTACAGCAGGATTCCAACCATGGCTGTGATTTGAGTAGGGTGCAAAAGCATCTGTTGACATTTTCTATCCGGTGACAACTCTATATAGCCATAAACAGAATATTCTTAGGGATGAGATGAAATATGAAAACAACACATAAGAAAATCGAAAAGTGCTAATACTGACCTTGCAAGTTATTATTGACACCATTTCTTCAGCTGGGGTGTGATTGATCAATCCAAGAGCAGGACTGAACAAATTGCAAAGGAAAGATTTGGATTCAGCCTTCATGCTTGTGTTAGATCATGGAGGAAGGCCACAATCATAAGTTTTTTAGCTTATGTAACATATGTAGTAGCTTATGCCTTCATCATGCTTGTGTAGTAGCAACCGGGAGCAGATAGGCTAGTTTTTAGCTCAGGTTGTTTTTCTTTGACATATAGTCGCATAAGTATGTTGTAACATGTGTGCGTGTGCCTGGTTAATGGCTCGCATTGTAAAATTTTCAAACTCTTCTTAATGCAATGATGCGCCACTCTCCTGCCGTCCTGCGTATTGTCGAAAGAAAAACATTATTGACACCATTTGAGTCAATCAGTACACCAGACACCTTCTGGTGAAATTGTTATCACGGGATCGCCTGGCTAATAGCACCCAAATATTATCATCTTTTAACACCTCAAAGGCAATATGACTTCAAATGAAAACCACAAAAAATATTGCAAATAAGCTTGATTGCCTCTGTTTTCTAACAAAGCAAAAAGACATAAACTTTGACACCCCCGTGTTTCACAAGCACATACAACCTAAAAGCATGCAGAGCATACAAACTTAGAAACATGCAAATAATTAGGATTGTGATTGCACATAGGAGTACCTCAGAAGCAAATCTGAGGTATGTGCAATCTCAAGTAGCCAGCACAGCAGCGAAGGAATAGGAGCTTGCCAAAGCTTAGATCTAACTAGGTCTACTACTCTAATATTCAAATGCATGCCACAAATAAGACCACCACAGAAAATTTACTGAACACAGCCATAAAGTATTCTAGCGACTGGGCACCTACCATCATCTATAAAAGGCTTACCATTAGTAGATTGCACAGGCACAGATGCACTCTTCGTGACCTAATAGAACACAGCTCCAGCACAATCTGCATGTTGAAGGAAATAAGCATGGTGTCACAGTCATTGCAGTCAACATGTGCTGATTCTATGCTGAAGCTGTTGAACCAAGCTGGCCACGCAACAAACTAGAGTAAATCAGAAATAGGCCAAGCACTGTCAAGAACTAACCAAAATAAGATGGGGAAATCGAACGAACTGAACTGAAAGCGAAGAAATTCAGGGAACAATCGGGTGGCAGAGCAAGTAGGAACTTTACTGAATCAGTGGAAACAGAATGAGCTCAATAGAAGGGGCTGGCTGATTAAGATAGATAATATTTGATACCCATTTCAGCAGGATGCCAGGTCCTAAATAGAAGGAACTGGCTGATTAACTTTTTTTTTTGAAATGGAATAGAAATCCATTAACTCAAGAGCACAGTGAGATCACCAGCCACTAGGTCCTCGATGCCCTGAAGCGTACCCTCCCATTGCTGGGTAGTACCTTGAGGACACTTACCTTGATTGACATTACTAGATTCATTATAAAAGTTACTTTTAATATATGATAACTCTTTTAATTTAAGATAACATTTTTTACGGTTAAACTATGGGGAGTTCTCTACAGCATTTCATTGCCAAAATAAATAAAAGTTATATGATATTTACAAACAGCAGTAAATACTTACAAGGGAGGAAGAGAAGAAAAGAGGGGAATTATCCTATAGACTCTAGCCATTGTAAATATTGCTAGTCAAAGTTCAAAAAATGGCTTGGAAAAAAATCTAGATGGACTTCAATTGTGAAGTAAATATTAATGGATTTTCTCCCCATAGAGAAGTTTTACTCCATTGTGAGACAGCAAATATATATCTAGGGCGTCAAAGATAATCACTTGTACAACTGGACCAGAGATGGTTGAGTAAACATGACAGACATGTAAGCTATTTGGGCTTCAAGATTATGAACATACTCTATTTGGTAAGAAGAGGATCTTCCATTATTTCTCTAATCAGTACCCTATCTGTGAGAAATTTATCACAGTCATACCCTGAGAAACCAGGTGGTCATAAGCAATAATAAGCAGATTAATAGGACAAGGAAAGTGAAACATTTGAGTATTCTGCTTTGATACCCAAATTAGTACCCGAATCAACAAATGAAAACTTAGAATCCGTCATAACGTGTTTCATATTGCCAGATTGGTGTAAAGAAAACTAGTGTAAGGAGTAAAAGTTGATGGTACCGGATTTGTTTGATCTTCGAATCAGATTGTATAACCAACTTCTTCTCCAAGTTTCACACCTACTTCAGCTACCCTTGATTCAACCGTCTGTTCAAATTATAAAGATGAGTTGAAAAGGTAATGTAAGAAGATAAAAGGAAAGGAGAAACTTCTGCATACATAACAGGAATACTAAGAGATAACAATGTATCAAACTAGTTAAATGTGCACTAGCATCCATCATGCAATCAACAACAATATTTACAAATTTGATTGTTCTAGAATGGAAAAGGGCGGCCTAGTGCAAGTGGTAGTGCTTGCCGCCTGTGAACCGAGAGGTCACAGGTTCGAGTGGTGGCCTCTACACATTGCACGATGTGTGGGAAAGACCTCCCGCTAATAACCTCCCCGGACCCCGCAGGTCGGAGCCCTCACGGACAGGTCGTCCATTGTTCTAGAATGGGATCTAGACCAAATGAATACGTATTGAGCATAGTATTTCAGAAGACATCATATTAAAAGGATACCATCAAAAGTTCAAATACTAGTCGGCAAATAATGTTCAAGTGGAAATAACTACAGGTAAAAGGTTCAGATTATCTCTTTATCACCATGCGTGTTTGAGAAGTAATTGCAGAATCAGGACATGCAAAACCACGTCGCAAAAATTCTGCTCTGCAGGTATTCTTAGGTCATATAAGTCCCAAGTGCAACACAGTTAAAGGTATTAGGAATCTGAAATGTGCAAAAGGAGCATAACTGTGGCATCCTATAAGATCAAAACAGAATGCTTTGTGTACCCCCAGAAACAATAGCATCCAACATGGCCTCATCAGATGATAAAACAAAAGGACCTAGTTTTGAATCAAATAGAGTCTGCAAGCACAACTAAATGGAGATTAAAACAGCACTTGGTACCTGCACGGCCAATTGTCTGGGCTGAGTACATCCTATAAGTCAACCACCATCAGCCCAACCAGCCTCCTCGAGGAACTGATTTGAAATACAACAAAGTTACTGACGAAACATAGCCAGTAAGACAGACACAAATTAGATGCAGATTACTGCTGTGCTTCAGAGTTTTTGCTGTCTCTAAGGTTCATGCTTGCTTCGTTCCCGCCTTTAAGCTTATCGCTAATCTAGGTGAGTGTATACTGGTACTAGCATTCAAGTGTACTGCAAGATCTAGTTTTGATATTGATATATACACAAAGCATAGACATTATTACAACAGCAGCAGATGTGGATTGTCATGAACCGCAACATTGGTAGCCAGAATTAATACAATGGTAGCTGGTAGACACCACATGAGAGGATAAACCAAATGCAGAACCGTGGAATCCATATCACGCAGCATATGTCAATCTCCCATGAGGCCACACGCCCACACATGACACTTAGGAATTGTGAACAGAATTATCACAAATATGTTGCGTACGCATTAAGCATACTCTTGGACAGTTGGACCTCATCATAACCCTAAGAATGTGAATGTCCCCACATCATTACATCGAGTAACGTGTGACTAACATGCACCAGCTGTTCGACTGAATGCCTATTGGAAAGGTGTAGCACAAAAATTTACCCAATAGCCCTACACACCCTGATGAGTTCGGTGGAAAATGTAAGAGCACTTCAGGAAGTACCTGAGGGATCTGTGTGGACTTGCCGCTGCCTGTCTCGCCGACGACGATGGTGGTGGCGTGCCGCTCCACCAGGTAGAGGATGGCCTTACGGTACTTGTACACCAGCAGGCAGCAGCCGCTGCCGCTGCCGCTGCCGCTGCCTCTCCAAGCTCGCGTACCCCAAACCTGCCGCCAAAAGGCAACAGCAGAGCACCCAGTATCATCAGATTTTGAAACGCCAAGCAGCGAGTTGGGGGTAGAGGGGACAGTGGGGGAGGAGGAGGGTTCAGGGTTTGGGAGCGCACCCGGAGGAGAATGCGGAGCTGGTGGAGGAGGGGAGGAAGACGATCCCGCCCTCCTCGTCGTCGACGAGCAGGGTGCTCGGCCTCCGGCTTGTCCGACCCCGGCTTCCGGAACCTGGACCTGGCGATGGCGCGGCTGGGGGTGGTTGAGGAGGTGAGGGGGTGGTTGAGGGGGTGGGGTGGTGTGAAAACGCACGGCCCAATTGTCCGACCGCCGGGCCTTTCATGCAGCCCACTACCAGTTGTGTTTTTTCCTTGTTCGTTTTCTTTTCTTCTTTTTTTTTTTGAGAAATTCTTTGCTTTGCTTTTGTCGAGTGTTGTTAAGAAAATCCAACCCAACAATCTGCTTAGGGAACACACCCTTTGTTTGATTTCTTTGAGACCGAGAGTAAAGTTTTCACTGACATATTTATCCGTTTCCTTGAAATTTAAGAAATTTAAGCTATGCCATCCTTTGTTGATCCCCATCTCTAAGGAGCAACGAGGACACAGTTTGCTTTGCTGGCGATTTGATGCTGAGCCTGCAAAGGTCACATTGCAAAAGATCAACTCAGCAATTTAGGCTTATGTCTCCACATTATGCCTGCCTGTGCACTTACAATTTACAAAACAACTGAATAGGACAGAGGTTTTTACTGCGTACAATCCTACCTAGCGGTAGCGGTAGTATGGTATTATAACCGGTTTTTTTTGCTATGGATAAAATGGTAATTTGCTCAAAACATAAAATGGTAATTTACTCGAAATATATTAACCAGCGTGAGATAAGTTTACATAAAAAATTTTATATGTCTAATTTCATATATTATAACAATACTTTTTGTATAGTTCCAATCATACCCCTATGCTACCCATACTACCTAGAAATACTAATACTACCGCTAAAAAACCGATAGTATAGAATTATTTTCACTGCCAGATCTTTCAAAATAGGCCCCTTTTATTACATATGAGTCCTTTTCGAACGGTAGTATAGGGTAGTATTGTGCACCGTAAAAGACCTCTTTCACCCGATGACTAATGTGTTCTCAAACTAGCGACTGTCGTTTGGTGTGGCGGTGGTGGTCTTGATTTGTTCGAGAGAGAAAATCTTGGTTCTTTGGTGGTGGTTCGTTACGAGAGAAAAATCACTGGCGATGGTGATAAGCCAAGAGAACAGGGCGTAGAGTGCCCAAACACCGTGTCTCTTCCATTTTTGAGGAGCCTTTATGCCTGTATGCCATTGTAAAAGTTACTTCAAAGTTGTGTGCCACTAAAAAGTTTGTTCGCACCCTAGTGCCATCCATCTAAACTTCTTTGCCTCCTACGTCATTCTGTCCTTAGTCCGTCAGGTTTTTGCTGTTTGGGAGTCCTGACATGTGGGACTAGGCAGACAAAATGTCCATTTTACCCTTTGAGTCCCTGTGAAGTGGGCCCCACATGTTATTGTCTTTTCAATATTTTTATTTTTTATTTTTAGTTATCATGTCTTTTTCCTTCCTTCATGACATGCCGAAGAAGCTCAATCATGCGTGGACCACGCCTGGCGTGAACCACGCCCTGTCTGGGCCACGGCCACGGCTACTGTCATCGTGGCCTCCCCAACACCCATGTCCCAGGCTGCCGCGGGCCCCAGGACCTCAAGTCGACTCCCCCGGCGGTTGGCGAGGCTCGGGGGCCGATGTCGCGCGCGACCACGAGGCATCCGGCCTCACAGCCAAGGCGAAATCGGTGAATCATCCCTGCACTCTTTCGCGGCCACAAACGACACGCATCACAACAGCTCGGAGGCCTCCACGGCTGCGGCCCGTCCCACCGACGAAGGTGCGCCTGATAGTGAGCTAGGGGGCGCATCCAACCGCTGCCCCACGACAAACAACTCTCCTACGTCAACGACGTGACCAAGATCATGTCACTCGAGAGGCCCCTTAGCTTAAGTGGCTTCGTCGCCCGCCTCGCCGCCCACGTCAGGAGCCTCGGGGACATCTGCGTCAAGTACCAGCTGCCCGGGGAGGACCTCGACGAGCGGCATCAAGGAGGAGGCGGAGGGTGCGCAAGGCTTGGAGGTGCCGGCCGACGGGGCCGCGCCACCGTGGATTGGAGGTGTTCACTGACAGTGAGATGAGTGTGTGGGAGGGGAGGGGAGGGGAGGTAGAAGATGAGGGGTGCAATGGTCATTTCTTCAATTTATTTGACACAGTTAGACCGAAAAGTGGACCGAATGGTGGAGGCAAAGAAATTTAGGTGGATGACACCAAGTTGGGATCAAACTTTTTTAGTGACACATGTTTGGAGCAACCTTTGTAATGATACATAGGTAAAAGACTCATTTTTTTACTGACCGGATATTCTTGGACATGTGGCCTACCTATATGCCTAGTGATTGGACGACACGTCTTAAGACCATCCGCACCGGCTCATCGAAAAAGCCTGGATCGGCTCCTCCAGGAGCTTTTTGGCGTCAAAACGCCGCAGCGGCTCTGGAGGGATCATGGAAAATCCCTCGCCCCGGTTTCCGCGAGATCGAGAGGAGACAGCTCACGGGAAAGGACGAAACAGGACCCACGGAGGCCGTTGTCGTTCGCCGGCGGAGAAAGGGATGGAGGAAGAGAAGATGAACCCGCCGCGCCGGCAAGGGAGGGGGAGGGAAGAGGAAGAGGACGGGGCTGCTCCCCCTGCTCGCCGGAGATCTCCGTCGCCTCTGCCCCCAAGCGCCGTGGCCGCCCAGCTCTCTCCGCAGCAACCTCCTTCGAGCTCGGGGTCCTCCGCCTCCGAGATCTCCGCCGGGGTCCTCCACCGCCGCCGCCGACAACTACCGCAGAAGATTCGGCCCCGACGAGCGGGCGGGTGCGGCGAGGCGCCCCGCGCCCCGGAGCTTCCACGCACGCCGCCGAAGCAGAGGAGGAGGGGCGGAGCGGTGTGGCGAGCATGCGGCCGGTGATGCAGGGAAGCAGAGGAGGAGGGGCGGAGCGGTGCCTGGACCGTCTGCGTCGCAAGGAGCGGCAAGCATGCGGCCGTGATGTGATGGGGACGGCGTCGGCATTGCCGGTAGCGCCGCCGCCTCTGCTCCCTCCTGGCAGCGCCATCCCCAACCTCCTCACGCCGCCACCCGCCGCCCGACCTCCCGCAGATCCCTACGCAGACCATGGATCCCCCGTCGCCGTGCCGACCTCCCGCGGATCCCTGCGCCGCCATGGATCCCCCGTCGTCGCCGGGACAAGGGAGCGCCGAATCTGTACTTGAGGAGGAGCTCAGGCGGCGGCCACGGAGGATCCGTGGTGTGAGGCCGCCGGCTGCCCGAGCTCGAGGCGGACTGTAGTCCTCCTCCGCGGCCATGGTGGAGCTCCCGCCTGGATCCACTCCGGCGAGGAGCTTGGGAGGTCGGCCGCCTGACGGGTCAAGCAGCGAGAACACGTGCGCCGCCCGGAGCGCTGCGCGCTGGCGAGGAGCTCATGACCCGGCCGAAGGGGAAGAGGAGCTCCAGGACCGCCGCCGTGCCCGCAGCCTCGAGGTGCTCGTTCCGTCGACACGCGCCGCCATGGCGTTCTTCTCCTCCTCCCGGCAGCGCACCTCCTCTCTTCCTCGGTGGCAACCTCCCACCTCCGGCCGCCCGTCCCGCGGCCTCGGACCGCGCCGCCTCCTCAACGTCGCAGGAGATAGAGAGGACGAGCTCGTCTCCGCCGCTGGATGGAGCGGCCCGCGCCGCCGTCGACGACGCCGCTCGGGTCCCGCTCCGGCCTTGTCGAGCTCACGCCTCGCTCGGACGGGGAGGAGAAGCGGGCCGGGGACTCGTCCCACGCGACGCCCGAGGAGGAAGGGATGGGCGCGAGCTCGGCGAGGAGAGCGGAGGAGGGTGGGGTTGGGTAGGGTGGGTGGGGAGGGATAAGAAATTGGAGTTGTTGGGATGAAGGAGAAAGATAAAGGAAGATGAATGCAGGAGAAGTGAATATAAAGGAAAGAATCTTGCTGTTTAGATAGGAATATTCTGTTTTGAAGGAGAATATGAAGGAGCACCGGTGTGGATGGTCTAAGACTTGGTGGTACTATATATCTGCATACTTTTGCAGCCCGAAAGACCCGTAAGAATCGAGGGCCAGCCTTCCTAAGATTGACCAACTTTCCCCTCCCGATTCTCTATTATTCTGTTATACTTAGTCACATCTTCTATTATAATACGCGGTCTAATGTACTATTTCACCTAGTTGGTTAGAGGAGTTGAGGTATAGTCGCAACCACCCAGGTTCAATTTCTCGTTAGAGCGAATTATGGGGTTGATTTTAAAAAATTCCTTTCGCTGGTGAAACCAGGGTTCGGAGGTTTTCTAAGTCGGGAGAAGGTTTTTTTTTCTTAATGAAAACCGTGGGGGCGGTCTTATCCCACCGACTTAATTTTTAATGTACTATTTTAGCACCCAATTTGACAATATTTTTTTTTGGATTCACCCAATTTGACAATCTAAACGGCACGTCTCGTACACGTAGTGGGGATTGCAAGAGGAACTTGACACGTTTGCTACTTTTTTTTTAAAAAAAAGTACTGTTCTTGTGGGAAAGGAACAACAGGACAGCTGCATCCCTACAAATTTGGGAATCGAAGACGTGTACACCAACCACAAGATTTTGCACATGAGCAAATTCATCCCCAAAAGAGCATAACATGACATGCAAATGAAAGATCCTGGGAGGCCAACGATACTTGCAGTAGAGATCTTGGACATCTCCGCAGCATGGATTTCCCAAATGCACCAAAGGTCCAAACGATGGCTTTTGAATGATGATGGACATTAGTCTGTACATATACAGAACGAATAAAGTGAGACAAATGATGGGATCGCACAATTCACGTGGAATTGACATCCTTGCAATATTGTGATGTCATGCAATTCCTTTCTAATCGTTGAGTTTTAGCAAAATAAAAAAATTCTATAACAGCTTCTAATACAAATCTTTTGCTCATTTGTACCGTTGATTTGTTCCGAGAGAAAATACTCAAGGTTGATTTGTATGACTGATTTGTTCTGTGAGAAAAATTTTGCACAAGAAGCATAAAGAGGAGAAACCGAACAGACTCCGGTAAAGTTTTTTTTTTTTTTGCGAAAGGAGGGAATTGTATTACACGAAAGAGGAACAGTACATCATCCCTGCCCTATTACGGAAAGGTCGCTGAGAAATCTGAAAATTACAGACACCACTTCCAGGGTCTTCTCGTTGTCTCTCCGAACACCGGTCATTGCAGTAAAGTTAGGACTTGAGGAAAATCACCTTGTTCCGCGTAAAGTTACACACTTCAACACGCATCTTCTCCTAAAGTGGAAGGGTGTAGAAAGAGTAAATAGCCGGAAAGAGTTCTTGATACATATGTAAAAAATAAATAGTAGAAAAAAGCTCTTAATGCAAATATACAAGAAATAAATAATATATAAAAATTGTTAGAATAATTTAGAAATAGTATAGGATTCTCGATGTAAAATTATCTTCTACATTTTAGAAATGAATTATCAGAAACAATTGAAGATGATTTTCTTTATTATTTTAAATATATTTTCAAGAGTTTTAAAAATTAATATTTTAGGCATGCGAAGAACTTACCCTAATAATTTTTTTGTTTGTACAGATTCTTTTTAGCAATGTTTGTTTCTACAGGTGAAGAATATAATTTGGCTGAAAAAAAGAGGAGCGCGCACAAGCCACACACACCCCACCCACCAACCTGGAATTTTTTTAATTTATTTTTTTCATTTTGCGAAAATATACTATCATTTCAAAATTTAGCAAAACTAGACTATCACCAACCTGCCGGCTGGCCTTCCTACGGCCCGTTTGAATTGATGCCACGCTCGCTGCTGCGGCTGCTTCCCGCAAGGCGCGAATTTGATCCCACCTCGCTACCTAGAAGAGAGCAAACACAACTTAAATAGGAAGCTTCCCCCGTATCTTACGAAAATACTTGAACATTACCTGTGTGGTTCTCTGTCACTATTAGCCACTGCTTTAACCAGTTTTCCATGTTGCCCACTGTTGTAGCACAGAGCACCTGCAAAAACAACTTCAAGCTCCTCTTGACTTCTAGCGCGAACCAAACTTGGTGAGTGGCCTTTATAGATGATCACAAGCAGGGTAATGAACCCTGCACACACAAGTAGCACACCCAAGTAGATCGAAGCGGAAGCAAATCAAATGTGCTAGAAAAACAACTTAGAGAGGCAATTTGCCGCTGCTCACCACAACCTTGGGAGCTAGCCGGCGACACCTAGCCGTCTAGGAGGCAAACCTCCAAGAGTAACAAACGCTTCAAAACTTGTAGATGCGAAAACAAAGTGCTCAAGCTATGAGAATGCTCTTGTTAGCTCACAAAGTCGCTCTTGAGCTCACTCTCTCAACCCAACACAAAGAATATGGCTTGAATCCACAAATCTCACAAAGAGATGTCGGGGGAGAGCCACTAAGGCTTAGGGCTTGCAATAAATGGCTTAGGAGCTCAGCAACACCACTAGAAACAGCAGCCTTCAACTGAAGAAGGCTTAGGAGCTCAAAATCTGCCCTTCTTCTTTTTCTTTTTTATTTGTAGTTCTTGAATTTACCAATCTTCTCTTTTGAACAAAACATATTGAAGTTTGTACATCTATTTGGGTGCTTTGAATATGTACTTTCAATTCTGTGCTTGCTGCAAACCGATGCGCTTGCTCGAAGCGATCGGGTCGATCCGGTGGTCGCCTGCGCAGAGAGATCTGCATCACCGCAATCGATGCACAACCTGCCGGTCCGACTTGCATCGGTCCGCAATCACCCCCCGCGCAGGGAGAGAAACCTCACGGCGCGTGCCGGACCACCGGCCGGGCCGGTCGCCCGTCGCCGCGAGCGCGCGCACCGTCTGGTTTCCCGCGCGCCCGACCTCCTCCACGCAATTCCTCCCAGGCCTCCTCCACGCACATCCCCTCCCCAAGTAAATCTCCCATTCCCTATCCAACCAACACTCCTCCACCAAAGTTTACCCGGCCTCATCTTCTTCCTCCTTACCCCTCCCTTACCTAGATCCCGATCCACCTCCCACCTCCTTCCCCCCCGACCATCTCGATGGCTCGGGCAATGGCGTTACCGAGTCGCTCGACAGCTCGCCCACCAAGATGACCCCCCGCTTGCCTACTTCACCGCTATAATCGCTGCCATTCCTCTCGCATGATTTACTTTGAGTGGTGTTTTGACCGATTGGTGTTTTCCACCTTTCACTCGAGATGATGATGCTTTCGGGAGGAGAGTGCGGCTGGTCTTCCTGTTCGCCACCGATCATAGGTCTGTTGCACCTCTCGTGATCACCTCCTGTATTTCGCGCGGATCTGTTTTAATTCGGTGTTTTGATCGTTTTGATTGGCGGTGTTTTCCCTGTTTTCAGCCGTGATCATGGTTCTAGGGTGGAGGGCAACAACCTTGACCTGCTGTTCGCGTCTCATCCCAGGTCTGCAGCACCTTGCGTGATTTCCTTCGTTTCGCGCGGATCTGTTTTGATCCGGTGTTTTGATCAACGTTTTGCTCGTTTTTTTGCAGTTGCAGCAATGGTGTTGTTGATGGATATTCCCTGAAGAATTGGTGAGAATATCACTGTGATCATACTTTGCCCAGCCTATGCAGCCCATGATGTTCATTTTTTTGCATGCCTGTGTGCCCACTGTTATGCTCTCAATTGTGGCCCATGATGTTCATTTTGTTGCATGCCTGTGTGCCCACTGTTATGCTCTCAATTGTAGCTTTAGGTTTTGACTTTGGCAACAATCATCACATGCCATCTTTGCACTTTCATTTCTAAATTTTCTGCGCACATGAGTTAATACCATGGTTTCAGGATGTTTTGTGATTTAGAATACAAGGACTTGTGTATTTTTATTGCTCCTAGAATACGTGATATGAAATGTGTTATCTTCATGGAAAAATTCTTCCCTTATTTAGTGATGATATTTCTGTGACGAGATATGAGCAGCATGTGTTCATGAGTGGCAATTTGCACTCATGAACACATGATAGTTTGAAATCTAGGAGTGTTAATTGTTAGGATGTTTTGGGGCTGATAGTTGGTAAGCCTGCGGTGGTTCATTTTTATTTCCAGAATTGATGCCCTTTTAGTGAACACATTGATACCCCTTTAGTGGCAATTGCTGGCTAACTGAATTCACAGTGTTTAAATTTATAGCAGCTATCTCCAACTGCTGCTTTAGCTGGAGATTTATAACTATGGTTGTAGCTTTGAAATGTTAAGGCTGTTGTCATTTGTTATTAGAGGTCATTTCTGTGCTATAATTTTTTACTATTTTTTGTTGCTGATTTCTTCACATCATGGGGTTATTGTTGTATGATTTGTGTGTTTTGTCTCTGGATGATGTGACAATTCCTAAGCTGTTCTCAGATCTGGAGTTGTTTGTTGGTTCTTGAATTGATTTTACAGCTTCAAGTCCGCTAAGAACACCGCGCCCGCTACTGAGCCAAAGCGGTCCACTCCCAGTCGCAGGTGAGGATCTTAAAAGTGGTGTATATTACCCCAGATACTTTGTGTGATGTGTAGCTTTTGTTGAATTTTCTTTGTCTGGTGTGTTCACATGGGAATGTTGACAATCTTGTGCCTGTGGTGACAATCTTTGTTAACTCAAATGCTACATGGGTAATGGATTGATAGCAGATTGATTGATGTTTTGTTATCTGCTTCCTGTCTTCTGTTCTAGATGGGCACAACATGGTTAAGAGTAGCATATCATGTTTTTCTTCTTCTAGACGGGTAATGGATTGATAGCATGGTTTATCAGCAACAACTATATTGCAACATGATTTAAGTGTGAAATACAGGTTTTGTTGTCATCCCTTGATCCTTGATATATTTAATAAGTTGTTGTAATTAGTGAAAGGCAAATTTTATCTGGTCAGCACTGTCCATCTCTTTGTTAGATCGACAATTTATTGTTATTTAGATTATTACATGTTTCTTTGCAGACCCAGTTGGAACTTTCTTGGTTACGCAAGTGTTCTTTAAATCTTATTACTGGTTTATCATAGTAAAACCACTTGTTACTTCTTTTTAAAGCATCTCTTTGCAGTGTGTTGCTATATTCATATTTGGCTGAAGTAATGGTTTCAATATGCTGTGTGAAAGCCAAATTAATTGATGCATGTTTAGTCTGCTGTATTGTGTTTTGTTTTGCGGGTCCATGCTTCTTGTAGTGATGGATAGTTGCACAGCTTGATGAAAGTGCATCTAGGCCCTTAAGTGGATTTTGGTGAATTGAATGACAAAACGATTAAAGGTCTAATGTATTTGTCTAAGATTGTGAGCAGGTTTTATTTATATATTCATGAGCTATTATTGGAATATGTATTTGTGAATGGATATTTTATGGCTCACATTGAGAAGACAAATATATGGATGATCCTAATGCATAAGTGACAAATATCAAGCAATAAAGGAAGATAAATATTGGTATAATTTGAGAAGGTCAATTCATGGTCTCCCATACTAGACATAGCTTGATTAAAATTACAAGGATCATAAAAGAGAAGATGGTAATTCTCTAAGTCAAGTGCAAGTCTTCATGTGGTAATCGAAAGAGGACACAAGGATGAGTGTAAACATTATGGTTCTTAATTGGAAGCTTGCATATTCATCAATCAAGAACAAACATTTGAAGCGGGATTTTCAAATGGAATTTAATTATGGATGAAGCAAAGTGGAACTCAAAGTGGATTGGGTAAGTGATGAAGAGATCAACCGAGATGTCTAGGGTGAGGGACTAAGCAATCTTTGGGGCCGTAGCTAAGCCGCCATTAGTGTTTTGCTAAGGTGAAGTTCTAGCATCCGTGGGGTCTTCAAGTATCATATCCAAACCTTAACCGAGGGAAGCAATGTAACTCATCAACATGTTATGATTGGAAATATGGAGTGACTTATGGATCCAAGTGTGCGTTCTTATGCTTGATGGAAAGATCCTAAGTCACTAGCTCAAGTATGGACGTGCTCAAGTCAAAGACTATGTTGAAAGCCCTCAAGTGGATGTTGCTCAAGTATGGCAAGATTGAAGACATTCAAGCTCAAGAGGTTGTCACGTTGTTTCTATTTATTCTTGAGTATAGATATGTCGTACTATCAAGAGGGATGCAACTTTAGCGAGTTGACCAAAGTCAAAGTGCTCATTAGTTGACCTAAGTGAGATCTAGCCTTGAGAGTCTTAGAGTATGCTAACAAACCCTCCTAACCTAACTTGAGCCACTTCATCTCTTTGGTGAAGTGTTAGAATCATAGAAAGGGTTTTGGGGGTGCCTCGGGCTTTGGCCAGGTCGAGGCACCGGTCGGCAGCCGCCCGGTAGCTAAGCTAGTTTTCTCCTTTGAGGGGTATAAATACCCCAAGCCTTCTTCAGTAGAGGACTGCTGTTCCTAGTGGTTGTGCTGAGTTCCTAAGCCAATTTTTGCAAGCCCTAAGTGTTGACGGTGTATATTCGTATCAAACTTCGATTGGACTTGCAAGCGGACAAGTCCTCCGTCGTAGTCAAGGGACCCTTCTTCCCTCAAGTGTGTGAACCCAAGGTATCGAATCCGTGGAACAAATGTGTGACGCAAAATCCTATCTATTAAAGCCGAGAACACTTAGATCTTCAAAAGGGAATCTAATGCATCTAATCTAAAGAACATCAAAAGAAACGAATCTAATCTATGAAAACCGGAGGTAGCAAGAGGTAGAGAGGGATAGATAAACCAATCTAGAGAGATTGGATCAAGCTTTTGTTGAAGTTCTGAGCAAAGAAGAAGTAACCAAGTTGAATATCATAAAAAGCATCTTTAAATCACGGTTTCCCGTCCGACTCCGAAAACGCCCGCCTTTTGGAGCCACCGTTCTGTCTACACCCCTATTCGTGCGGGTTAGTCTAGAGCGAGTCCAATGGACAAGTTGAAATCTCCCGGAAGGTCAGGCATGCACCTCTAGCCACCACGGCTACAAGAACACCCTCTATAATCTATCTCGAGAATAAATCTTAAAGTAAGAAAAGCCGATTGAAATCAAAATCGTAGGAGAAACACTCGATCGCTAGAAATCGGATTGCAACTTGATAAATCAACATAATACATGATACATTAACAAGATCACCACCGGGATCCTACCTTGATCTTGCTTCTAACTCACGGAACTCGCGTGGTCTTCCTTGCAAGGTTCCCACGCAGGCTAGGGAGACCCTAGACAACTAGCTCGACCTCTCCTCTCTGCGAGATGGTGTCCCTCTCTTCTCTGCTCCTCGACGGCGGATGATGAATGAGTTGATGCGTGGCTCTTGGCCTCGGGGCTATAAATAGTCCGAATGGTGGCTAGGTCAAAGGGGGGCACGACTGGGCCCCAGTGGTGGGCCGGCCGGCTGGGCCGGGACTTGGGCCCAGCCCGGCCTGTCCTCAGCTGGTGTTGCTTCCGAGCCTTTTAGAGTATTTTCCCTTCTCGCATGTGGGCCCTTGGACGTCGGTTCTCCGGTTTAGATGAAGCTCCTTGTCCCATAAGATTGACATTTTCGTCAAGGGTCCTCGGAGTTTTCCGTCTTCACGGGTTGGTCCTTTGGCTTCTTGGAGTCATGTTTACTTCATTGCTTGACTTGTACCGGGCTTCGAGGTCTTGTCACGAGGTGCTTGATGAACTTAACCCGGAAGTCTTGCTTTCAACGCTAAATTCCTGCATAAACATTAAACTCCAAAACCGACATGCACGAACGAACTTGTTATACCAAGGGGTTAGTACCAATGGATAAGATATATAATTCATGCCAACACCGAAGGTAAACTCATGGCTAGGTTGACGGAAATTCACCGTCAACATCTCCCCCATGCTTAAACCTTGCTTGTCCTCGAGTAAGCCTTTGATGGATATCATCGTTGCCCTTCATTGTTTAAACTCTGCACTTGATCATACACGAGAAAACATAATGGTCTCAAAAGTCTTAGTTCGTTAAAGTTTCATAATGTACTAGCCTTCATCCCTTAGGGGGGTAGATTATTAATTAAGCTTATCCCACAAGTATTAACATGCTCTCAAAATTCAAATAGATCTCAGAAATTTTGAAATAAAGAATGAGATGAAAAAGGGCTAAACCAAGTTCAAAAATTTAAACCACCTTGCATCTTGCTCATGAACTCTCATCTTGTCTCTCAAGCCTATCTATTCTACTCCTTTCCCTCTCATAACATACATATATGTGGTAGGCTTTATATGGAGCTTTTTGGGAAAGTTTAGTCCTACCAAGATATTATAAATGAGATGTTGTCAAAACAAGACAAGCTTCTCATGGTCTTACCGAGACTCGTCAAAAAGGTCATTGGAAAATAATGTTATATCAAGGAGGGGGAGAGAAAAATACGCACACTTTTGAGATAGGTGGACATGTGCAAATGGCAAAGAGTGATCCCGAGGCACAAAGGAAGTCCTCGTTATCGGATTGCACATGGTTGGAAATATGAGTTTGGATCTTTTAATCTTGAAACTTTGAAATTCCTAATGCACTTTTAGAGAACCGGGGAGTTCACTTTATTTTATTTTTATACATACTCATATTTTTTTCTTTTTCTTTTTTTCATACATATATATTTTTTCTTCTTTATACTCATTTTTTTCTTTCTTTCTTCTTTTTTTATTTGCTCCCCTTGAACTCTAAATTGCATTGTACCTACCTCCTCCCCCATGCTTAGACGTTTGCTCGTCCTCGGGCAAAGAGGTGATAGAGATAAGGTAGGTACTAGAAATATTTTTCCTTTGGAGAAATACTTGAAATCTTCAATCTTGTCACCATCTTGCGATCTTCCTTGAATTGACGATCCATATTCAATGATAGGTTGTGGTCAAGAAGGTAAACACAAAAGATGATTTTTGGTTTTAAGGGTGGATATCCGGCGAGGTTTGTGAGATCTCCGATGTGGGGATACACAATGCACGGATAAAAAGGCTAGCAAAAAGATAGATCATAAAAGCGGAATGACCGGCTTCTTAGTCTCGGGCCAGAGAAATCATGGCCTGAAATAACTCACCCAAAAATAAATCTTGTGTACTAAGTTTTTACACCCAAATATATATATGGCTCAGGATAGGTAGAGCAACACGCAAGTGGTATTTATGACAAGGTTAGCATTACTTTTAAGAACAAAAATAAATCATCTTTAATCCATCTAAAACTTGAGAGCACATAAAACACTATGGGTCTTTATTTTTATCATAACCTCCGCTAAAGATTAAGCTAGTATTTAGGTAATTTCAGATTTGCATTTTAAGAGAGCATTAGCTTAATCATGCATAAAACAAGTACAAAGATAAACAAAGCAGCAATTATCATCATATATCATCATGGCATAAACTTTGTAACTTTACCAAAGGTAAAAACAAGGTGGTGACTTTATTCATGATGAAAATAAACACTAACACACATGCTGAAATTTAAAATAAAAACTGAAAATATTACGCATACATAGGCGCATACAAGCTGAAAATTAAAGAAAAAGGGAAAAGGAAAGATAACTAAAGCTCCTCCTCTCTCGAATCTTCCGCTGGTGGTTGATATTGATAGTCTTGATTGTTGTACCCTTGCTCATAATAGGATTGAACCGCTCCTCTTATGAATTGTCCCGGCGGTGCTAGGTGAAGGCGTCCAAGCTCATAAGCGATGTTTGCATTCCCTTCACTCATTTGGGTTGCATTGGTTTGGATGGCTACGATGTTTTGCATGTTTCTTGCAGCGTATCCTCCAATGATGGCCACACTTTGTTGTGGTTGAGGAAGGTGTGCATAAGGCTCCGCAAAGGCTGCGTTGGGTACTGAAAAATTTGGTGGGGGCATGGCTGCACCACTCCCCCATGCTTGCGTTGGTACACCACCGTGGTAACTCGGTGGCGCCAGAATTCCTCCAAATGGTGGCACATAATTTTGTTGCGCACCTCCTTCTTGGGCCGCGGAAGAACCTTCTTCTATAATCCTCCCTCTTTTATTTTTCTTTGCCGGCTCAAGAAGTCCTTCCTCTAACCAATTTTCTTTCCCTTGAATAAAAAGTCTTAATCTTGCATCCGGAAGGGGCAAGTTCACTTTGGCCACTTTGAAGCCTCCTCTCTCATCTCCACTCATGTATTTGCCTTGCTTCATATACTCAAACCCAACGGGAGTCCCGGGTAGGAGATGCTCCGGGTTCCTTGTAATACCCGGTCTCAAAGAGATAGCCAACATGGAGAGGTAACACCCCGAACCAATATCTCCCGAACCCGATGTTGCTTCACAACACCACCGGTTGATCATAAGGTGAGTGGGGTCGATTGGCTGCCTGGAAATCAAAGCTGAGTAAAGCCAATTCACCTCCGTGTCGGTTACCTTAGTCTCTCTCATTCTCCCCAAAATCCTCTTGCACATCCATGAGTGAAACACTTGGATGATGGGGTTCCGGATACTATTTCTTTGTTGGTGAGCTCCTCCCGCGATCATACTTCAAAAACCGTCTAATATGCCTTCATGCACATCCACTTGTTCGGGGGCTCCCTTTTGAAAACTAAGCAATTCCCTAATATACTCATAGGGAACCACTTGCTCAATGCCCTCCAAAAGAGCTTGGTCGTCGAAATCGACGTTTGCCACAAGCCTTTTCTCAAGGCGAGTGAGCTTCTTCTCCTCCTCCTCCGTCATGATGATAAACCCATACTCGTAATATGCGAGTGTATGGAGGTGGAGGCGGATGATCGTGTCGGCGGCGAGGTGGGACGGCGGTGCCTCCATACGTCCTTGAGGTTCGGTGAACCTCATGGGCGAGCCGTGTGGCCCTCATGCCGCAGGAGAAGAGTGTCGTTCCTCCTCGGCGGTCGTGTCCTCCTCCATACTCAGGAGACTCGGAAGCAGTGCCTCCTCAAAGAGGTTGTTGATGATGGCTTGGGCGGCGGCGATCCCTTCTTCTTGGTAAAAAGGCTTGTAGTTTTCTTCCACATGGTTGCTGCACTCTCCTCACTAATATAAACCCGGGGGTTTCAACGGTAACAAGGCACACAAATATTATTCGAAGTATGGACTTTGAGTGGAATTAGGATGTGTTTTGTTAGACGAAACAAACTCGGGATGGATGGCTAAGTCTAAGGTGGTTCTGGACTACAAGCTCAAGCACACGAACAAGGAACTAGATGAGCAACTTACCTGCCGAAGGAGAGCACCAGGGTGCTTAAATAGGGGGGAGGCCGGCCGGCCGGCCTGGGCCGACCGGCCTGGGTGGCCTGCTGCTCCTCCTGGCTTGATTTTTCTCCAGTGCACTCATCCTTGCTTTGTTGCTTTGTGACCGCATGCTCCACGGGGTTGCACCGCCCAAACTCTCTCGTCCACTCCTTTGCTTGCATTATTGGTCCTTCCACTTGATTGATTTGCTTTGAGTCACTTCCATGCTCCTTTGCCTCACATGCCTCCATGATATTCCTGCAAAACAAAGCTTGGCTGCCCCCCATGCTTGTCCTTTGCATGTGGTTTTGATGAAAGATGTTGGAGGGGCATCCCGTGATGCATCATGGTGCATGCATGGTTAGGTTAACTAGATTGCCTCCCTCTAAGCATGTTTTAATGCTAAGCACTACTCTAATTTCGAAAAATAAAAATAAACTCAGAGCTTGCAATGAGTTCAAATATAAATTTAGAGGAGTTTTTAAAGCATTAAAAACAAGTGTAAGTCGAAAATATTTTCCGACTACTTTTATTTTGGTCTCACCGGTATTGTTTGCTTTCATTAGTTGAGAGCAAGCTTTTCCCGGTTTGATCATGGGGGCATAGGTTTAGGTTCTAATTTTGGTTAAGTGAGAGAGATTTTTGAATGAAATAAAATTAAATGAGGCTTAAAAAAATTCTAACCCTAGAGAAACCAAGGATATGGATTTTTAAACCAACCAAAAGTCAAGTTTCTAGGTTCACGCGAGTCCTACAACGTGCTGAAATTTAAATAACATCTAGGTACAAGGCGTGGCTCTACTCGTGTGTTTTTAGCATGTAAAACAAGTCAACCATAACATCATGAAGAGGATGAAAGGTTGAGATAGGTTCAGAAATTTTTTTTTTGGTTTTGGTTTCTCGAAAAGAAGTAAATAACTCATAGGATGGCTCATGTAAAGGGTTTATGATCCAAATAAAATATCCAACCAAGAATTATGTCTCTAATATTGTTCAACCACTCTAAGTCTAATGTCTTGCGTAGCAAATTTTCAAAACTAACTTACTTGAAAAGACTCGAAAAATCTTGAATCGGGTTGTCCTCCCGGTAGCTTATTCTTGACTCGGCGAAGCGGGTTGCCTGCCTCCGCCTAGCGCTTCGTTTATAGTCCATGGCTAGACTTCTTCACTTGATTACTTGGATCAACGCTCTTTGCGGGTGTTGCAATCTTGGGTACCCACTTAGTACCATCTTGGGCGCGGGCTTATTCTGCTTAGTCATCTTTTGGTCATCACAGTGGCTTTTGTTCCTTTATCTTGACAGATGCAACAACCTCTTTGATTTCCTTCGCTTCCTTCTTCTCCGGCTCTTCCTTCTTCCTTGGCTCTTCCTTACGAATGCGACGATGAGGCGGAATATATTTAACTTTGATCATATTGCATACCTCGAGGCGTGGTCGAAACTTGAAAGAACTCCTTTCGCCGTTGATGTCGAACTTGATCTCCCCCTTGCCGACGTCGATGGTAGCTCCCACGGTCTTGAGGAAAGGCCTCCCAAGGATGAGTGGTGGCTTCTCCCTCTCTCCCATCTCGAGCACCACAAAGTCGACGGGGATGAAGTGGTGTCCGACCTTCACAGGCACATCCTCGGTGATGCCCAAAGGGTAGCGAATGGAGTTGTCACCCAGCTCCAGGCACATGGCAGTAGGCTCTAACGATAGGCGTAGCTTCTCGAACACATCTCTTGGCATGACGCTCACACTTGCTCCAAGGTCGCATAATGCCTTCTCAAACTTGAACGAACCAACGGAACACGGAATCGTCAGGCATCCGGGGTCTCCTTGCTTCTCTAGTCCATTTGCAATAGCGGCTACATTGCTCGGACATCTTGACATGATCTACCCCGAGTGTTGCTATCTCATACTTGTTTGCAAGAATATCTTTGAAGTAGTGAGAATATGTAGGAACTTGAAGGGCATCTAATAGCGGCATGTTGATGCTTAACCTACGCACAACCTCCACAAACTTCTCAAAGTGATTATCAAGTTTACCTCGGAGTAAGCGTGGCTTGAGTTGCGGTATCTTCGTGTCTTCTCCGGCATCTCAAACTCGGGCTCTTGGGTGGCGATTTGGTAACTTCCTCCTTAGCAAATTCCTCAGCCTCGGTGGATGGTTTACTTTCTTGCTCCCCGCGAAGCCTGGATCTTGGTCTCCTTCCTTGAACGAGTTTGAATGGCCTTCGCCATCTCGGGACCTTGAGGTTGTCCCGGAAGCTTCCCTTCATTAGCGGATAGGCACCCGGCAAGTTGTCCCACTTGCGTCTTGAGCATCTTCATCATGTTGAGCACTTGATGGTTGGAGCTTCCGACTTCCGTCACCTTGCTATCGATGTTCTCCAACACCTTGTCTATGGCTTTGAACTTGGTGACGGTGTCCTTGTTGATCTTAGCTTGCTCGTCCATGAAGTCCTTCAATTGTATACGAAGTGGAACCAAATTCGGAATGGATGAGCTTGCATTAAATTGAGGTCTACCTTGCCCGTAGCGGAAGTTCGGCAAATCCCCCTTCCTCATATAGTCGAGCACCTTGGCTTCCTCCGGGCAATCCTTATGGACATGGCCATATTCTCTGCACTCTTCACATGTGGATCTTGCTTCGGCAGCCTTTAAGTCTTGAGCTTCTTTCTTCTCTATCTCCATCTTCTCCAACCTCCGCATAAGTGGGTCAATCTTGCCTTCGAGTATGTCTTCCTTCTCCACTTGCAAGACTTCTTTGACGTTCCCCGTGGGTTGAAGCCGGAAGTAGCGTCGGGATGGCGTCCGCGTGTCATTGTCGCGACCTTCTTGAATAGAGTGAAAGCTTGGGTCGGCGTAAGCTCGATGATGGATCCTCCATCGATGCATCGATGATTGTCCTTGACGCCATGGTAAGTCCTTGATAGAACTTTTAAACGAGATCCTCCTTCGGGAACTTGTGATGTGGAACCAGAGTGTACTCATTGAAGCGCTCGAATGCCTCCGATATAGTCTCCGTAGGATATTGAGCAAAGGTAGCAATCTTATTGCGCAAGCTTTGAGTTTTACCCGGCGAATAGTATTCCTTCATGAAGGCCCTCATCAAGGTGTCCCAATTTTGCACCGTCTCCGTCGGTTGAGAGTAGAACCATTGTAAAACCTTCCCGAGTAGCGAAGCGGAAAGGGCCTCGTCCTCATTTGATCTTGAGTCACCCCGTCCATGTTGAATGTTTGACAAAGTTGAACGAATGCTTGAAGGTGAAGGTTCGGATCCTCTTTACCGGTGAAGGGTGAATGTTGCACCATGCGGATCGTTGAGGTCTTGATCTCAAACGGCCTTCCGATCTCTGCGAGGTTCAAGATTGGTAGGTCGACGATGTCCGGTGCATAGCTCCCCGATCTTGCGCTCCGGTTGCGGTTGTTCTCCCATCTAGGGCTTTGAGGTGGTGATTCCTTAGGAGACTCCGACGATCTCTCGGCCTCCGCTTTTGGATCTGCAGATTTAAGCTTTTTAGTTTGTGCTTCACGTCTCCTTAGCCTGTAAAGTTTTTCTGGATCATCCACAAAATTATCGGGTTTGTTGAAGAGGTAGCCGTCCATCTCCTGTTAGGGTTAGCAATAAACAAAATATACACAAAGCAAAGTAAAACAAATCTAAGAAAACTAGGGTTAGTCACACTAGATTAGATTGATTTTGAGGATGATCAAAAGTTAATAGATGCAAAAAGAAAAATCAACAGAAAACTGAAAATTATTCACAAAAAGCAATAAAAGATCGAATCTTGATCACTTGTTCCCCGGCAACAGCGCCAGAAAAAGGGGCTTGTTGACGGTGTATATTCGTATCAAACTTCGTTTGGACTTGCAAGCGGACAAGTCCTCCGTCGTAGTCAAGGGACCCTTCTTCCCTCAAGTGTGAACCCAAGGTATCGAATCCGTGGAACAAATGTGTGACGCAAAATCCTATCTATTAAAGCCGAGAACACTTAGATCTTCAAAAGGGAATCTAATGCATCTAATCTAAAGAACATCGAAAGAAACGAATCTAATTTATGAAAACTGGAGGTAGCAAGAGGTGAGAGGATAGATAAACCAATCTAGAGATTGGATCAAGCTTTGTTGAAGTACCGAGCAAAGAAGAAGTAACAAGTTGAATCTCATAAAAGCATCTTTAAATCACGGTTTCCGTCCGTCAGCCGCCCGCCTTTTGGAGCCAGATTCTGTCTGCGCACTCCTATTCGTGCGGGTTAGTCTAGGGCGAGTCCAATGGACAAGTTGAAATCTCCCGGAAGGTCAGGCATGCACCTCTAGCCACCACGGCTACAAGAACACCCTCTATAATCTATCTAGAATAGATCTTAAAGTAAGAAAAGCGATTGAAATCAAAATCGTGGGAGAAACACTCGATCGCTAGAAATCGGATTGCAACTTGATAATTCAACATAATACATGATACATGAACAAGATCACCTACCTTGATCTTGCTTCTAACTCCTGGAACTCGACGTGGTCTTCCTTGCAAGGTTCCCACCGCTAGGGAGACCCTAGACAACTAGCTCGACCTCTCCTCTCTCGAGATGGTGTCTCTCTTCTTTGCTCCTCGGCGGATGGCGAATAAGTTGATGCGTGGCTCTTGGCCTCGGGGCTATAAATAGTCCGAATGGCGGATAGGTCAAGGGGGGGCCCGGCCCAGTGGGGTGGCCGACCGGCACAGCCGGCCACAGGCCAGCCGGCCCGGTTCGTGGCCTCCTTCTGGTGTTGCTTCCCGAGCCTTCTAGAGTATTCTCCCTTACGCATGTGGGCCCTTGGCGTCGGTTTCTCCGGTTTAGATGAAGCTCTTTGTCCCATAAGATTCAACATTTTACATAGGGTCCTCGAGTTTTCCGTCTTCACGGGTTGGTCCTTGGGCTTCTTGGAGTCATGTTCACTTCATTGCTTGACTTGTACCGGGCTTCGAGGTCTTGTCACAAGGTGCTTGATGAACTTAACCTGGAAGTCTTGCTTTCAACGCTAAATTCCTGCATAAACATTAAACTCCAAAATCGACATGCACGAACGAACTTGTTATACCAAGGGGGTTAGTACCAATGGATAAGATATATAATTCATGCTAACACCGAAGGTAAACTAATGGCTAGGTTGACGGAAATTCACCGTCAAAACTAAGCCTTAGTGGCTCTCCCCAACCTCTCTTTGTGAGATTTGTGGATTCAAGCCATATCCTTTGTGTTGGGTTGAGAGAGTGAGCTCAAGAGCATCTTTGTGAGCTACAAGAGCATTCCCATAGCTTGAGCACTTCGGTTTCGCGTCTACGAGCTTTGAAGCATTTGTTACTCTTGGAGATTTGCCTCCTAGACGGCTAGGCGTCGCCGGCTAGCTCCCAAGGTTGTGGTGAGGAGCGGGAAGTTTGTGAGGGCCTTGATCTTGCCTCTTCGTGAAAAAGATCGCCTTAGTGGAAAAGAGGAAAGTGGTTGAAAGAGACCGGACTTGTTGTGGGAATTCTCCCTTACAAGCTCCTCAACGGAGCGTGTGTGGGCGGTGAACTTGAAACAAATCCTTGCATCTCTTTGTGGTTTGCCTCTCTAAGTTGTTTTTCTAGCATATTTGATTTGCTTCCACTTCGATCTACTTGGGTGTGCTACTTGTGTGTGCAGGGGTCATTACCTTGCTTGTGATCATCTAGCAAGGCTACTCACCAAGATTAGTTCATGCTAGAAGTCAAGAGGAGCTTGAAGTTGTTTTTGCAGGTGCTCAGTGTGACACCGGTCTGACCGGTGCTAGGCAACGGTCTGACTGGTGCCTCCTGTGAAACCCAGTCGCGACCGGTCTGACCGGTGGATACTGGCAGCTCAAGTTTCCGAGGGCGAAAAGTTAAAGTCGGTCGTCACGCCTATTCACCCCCCTCTAGGCGACATCAAGGTCCTTTCACTTGATATGCTGTGATTGATTATTATTCATAAAATTGTATGCTGAATATTTGCATGGTGTCTTTGAAGAATTCTTGATAGTTTGAACACTATGTAATTGTTTCAGCGACATTGTTTTTTATAGCTTCGGGTCTCAGGGACAAACTTAGGTGTGAGGTTATTAATTTATTATGTATTCTGTGATGACTACCACCTGCTACTAAACCCTAGAATGCATAACAAAAGTACCTTGAAATGCTAATCTATAATTTTTTATATCTCAATGCATACTCCTTTTTTAGTCTCAAATCTGCTGCACTTTTGTTGATTTATGAATTTATTATTACTGATTGTATTTTACAGCTCTAAGGCTGAAGCCAAGCCCAAGGCCAAGTGGTAATAAGTGGCTACATTAGTAGAATTACAGTAGTAAAATGATTCCAATTTTTAGTTTTGTATATGGAGACTTGGACTTTGTTAATTTTTACAATACATTATGTATTTACTGCTGTTTCTCGCATATGGTTTGTGCTTTTTAGGATGGAAGACGAGGAAGATCTGGTAATGCCAATTGAACCACGTCATCAGCCCCGACAAGGTGAACGTGTTGGCTTGCTAACGAAGGGTGAGAAGACAAGGCTCTCGGAGAGGAAGGTTGAATGAAGATGACCCGTCTGAAGATATCCACGTATACCCTGGAGTATCCCGACTCCATCTGGGAGTAAATTCAGTTCGAAGAAATGTCACATGTCCTCTTATTCTGCACTTTTAAGCCCGTGGTTCTGTTAACTGTTGGTCTGCGAATTTGGAAAGCTATGCCTTAGATTTTTGTTATCTGTTGGTCGGCGAATTTGGAAAGCTATGCCTTAGATTTTAATTTGGAATGCTATGTCTGAGATTTTGTTAACTGTTGGGCGCCGAATTTGGAATGATATTCCTGGGATTTTGATACGGTTGCCACTGGAGTGGTTTATAAACTCAGAAATATGTATTGAGATGCATATCAGTTTCAATCTAGTCTGTGTCTATGGTGACCCTCATCAGTCATCACTCTAAAACATCTGCTCTCTGGCATGATATGTTAGCTTTTGTTGTAATTATCCCAATGTGCTAACTCGTATGGGAGACCTTAATAATATCATGTGTAATAAGGAGAACGGAACTGCTAGCGCCCGGACGTCCAATCCGGGCGTTAGCATCGGACACCTTCCTAGCCACACGATTCGAATCAGGAAACATATCAGCCGTCGGATCATGATGTTGCGAAGCGTGTTGCGAATGTTGCGAACACCTTTTCCCATGTTGCGAACACTTTTTCCATGTTGCGAACATCTTTTCCCATGTTGCGAACACTTTTTCCATGCTGCGAACACCTTTTCCCATGTTGCGAACACTTTTTCCATGTTGCGCCCCCCTCCCTCCTCCCCTGACATAGTGTACATGTTGCGAGCGATGTTGCGAGTTTGTGGCGAACATGTTGCGAGCTTGTGGCGAGCATGTTGCGACCAACATCCAAACATCGTGTTGCGAACACTTTTTCCATGTTGCGAACACCTTTTCCCATGTTGCGCCCCCCTCCCTCCTCCCCCGACATAGTGTACATGTTGCGAGCGATGTTGCGAGCTTGTGACGAGCATGTTGCGAGCTTGTGGCGAGCATGTTGCGACCACCATCCAAACATCTGATGCAAGGTTGATAGACGGTTGGGAGGGCGTCCGATTTTTTCCCCCGTCGGACGCCTGATCAGGAGCATTACCGTAAGGAGAAACTTGGTCCTAAATGAGCCAACACTATTTGTATTTCCCATTTTCGTCATCACATCAAGCAATGTGGTTTTTTGGATTTAGGTCACTTGGACTGCAAGCATTTTTAAACAAATCCCACCTTTGAGCGTCTTGATCGTTGTTTAGGGAGTAACAGTGAATATGCGGCTGAAGCGCAACTTATCCTCTCCTCCGGCTGCTGGAGCTCGAGGTGATCTTCTGAACCCGCTCGCTCTCACGCTTTGTCTCTGCTTCCAGTCCGCCACTATCGTCGTCTCCTCTACCATGCCCGCACTCCTCCCGGGCATATTGGATCCGGCCACGCCACCGTACACCTCACATCCAGCTCCCTCTGCTAGTAGCGCAGGGAGAGAAAGATGAGGTAGTCGCCGCAGGGAGAGCTCAGCAAGTTGTGCGGAGGAGGCCGGCAGGTGTTGATCCTCCTCCGTTTTGCAACTCCCAATCTCCCATTGCCACACGCTTCGTCTGCTCATGGCACTGGTGACTCTTCGCGTTGTCTCGGCTCATCCCCTTGCGCAGTGGCATACTGCAGTTCCACAGGCGGCGCAGTGAAGAACTTGGCCTCTTCAAGGACGAAAGGAGGAAGAAAAATAAACTTGCCGTCGAGGGAAGTTGAGAAAGAGTGAAGATTGGGGCCGTTTATTGAAAAATTTGCAATTGTGCTAGTCTCAAAGATGAGTTTCGCTCCTTCGTTATTATGCAATTTAGCTTCGCAAAAATGCCATTCTCAAATGTGGACACCACTACAATGCCTTGTGTGACGATAATACCCTCACCTTCTTCTTCCTCTCCTCACCTTCACCCGCCGCTCCCACCTGAGACACGCCGCCCGCATCCGCGGTGGAGCTACTGCAGCGGCGCACGGCCGAGCTCGCCCACGCGGCGGAGCCGGCGCAGCGGCCTGCGCCTGTGAGCCAAGCGCGCCGCAGCGGGCCGCCGGCCGTGGCGGTGCACGCGCGGAGGCCGAGCTTGCCAGCGTGGCGGGCCGGCCAGCGGCGGTGCACGCGTGAGCCGGCGCTCGCCGCCGCCTCGCCCGCTGGATGGAGCCGGCCCACCGCCACATCGTCGAGCTCCGCGCGGGGAGGATGGATGCCGCCGGCTGGGGAAGAGATGGGCGAGGAGGCGAAGCGCGGGGAGGAGGAGCTCTGCCGCCGGAGGAGGGAGGCGGCGGCGCGGCGGCGCCCGAGCTTCAAGGCGGGCGTGCAGGTGGCTGGAGGTTGAAGAAGGGGAGGGGCAATATGGTCACACAAGGTATTGCAGCGGGGTGCTCTTGTTTGAGAATTGCAAAAGTGCGAAGCCAATTTCCATAATGGCAAAAGAGTGAAACCCAATCCTGAGAATGGCCAAATTGCAAATATCTCGCCGTTTATTGTTGTTCTCTCAGAGAAACCCTTAGGTATAATTTAGCACGCCGTTCTTCATGTTTTCCTGCACGTTTTAGAGCAGATGATTCTGGATGTTGATAGGATATGTCAAGGGAAGTGAAACTGTATGTGCATCTGCTGTCTGCATTGGCAGATTGAGCAATGCAGGTAATTTTGGGATTTTGGCATAAACTGTCAACAGGGAAGTTAGTTACACTTAAATCATGCTGGAAATGCGACACTTGCTACCATTATGCACTTGCATTGTCGTGATTCTACCTTCCGTATATCTTGCTAATTATCGTGTTCTGACCATTGTAGTAGACTTGATTATAATTAACTTACTCTTCACACTAGAAAGCCTTGGAACTTTGAATTAGTAAAACTAAAATATTGTAAGCAACAAATAAGCAACAATGGCTAAAAAAATAGTTACAATCAATGTGCCATACAAGTAAGACCTTTCCTATTTAGGTTGACAAAAATAGATTGTTTAATTTACTTGCAGAGTATGTCCATATTATTGCACCATTGTACATCACACAGGCAACAAGTTTAAACTAAAATTGCAAGGTTTCTGCAAAAAAAAAAAGTTTATTTTCGGACGCATGAGTTTTCTAAATAAGATTTCAAAGCATCTTAATGTCTCTATGCTCAAGTATGTCCATAATATAAAGTGATCTTCCAAATTAAAGTTGTATTAGTTACAATATAATTAAGCAACATTGGTGGAAATAGCAAGCATTTTCAAATTATTTAACTTGCATACTGCAATTCATAACACGCACACATTATTTTCACTAAAAATGGTTAAGTTACATAATTCTGTAAACTGCTTATGGTAAAGCAACATTTTGTCTAATCCTATAGAGTACTCCCTTTTATTATTTAGTACTCCCTCCGTCCCAAAAAGAATGTCATTCTAGAAATTTTAGGACAGATTATTAAGGAGATGAAATGACCTCGATTGCCTCTATTTATTTGCCATATTAGGTGCTAATTGATTGTTGCATGGCTATATGCACATGCACACATGCTAAATTAAGTAAAACGTCATTCTTTTTGGGACAAATTTTGAATCCTAAAACGTCATTCTTTTTGGGACGGAGGGAGTATATGACACTTAGGACAAACTAATTACTTAAAAATTTAAAACAGGCAGTACCCATTCTATGACAATTTCTCTGATTCCAATTCTAACGAGTACTCATGGACAACTGATGCCAACAGATACAATGCTCTGTATATAGTTGTTCTGGTCAAAGCACACCAGCGGCACCTCATAGGTCGTGAGTTCGAACCCCGGGTGGGGCGAATTTCTGTCTCATCAGCTAGTTCTCGAAATCAACTGGTTTTCAATCTGCATACCTGTGTAATTTCTGATTGTTCCACATTTGGATACAGCTAAACTGCAACTCACATTTGGAAATGGCATCATTTCTCCCAGAACTCAGAGGTCCGAAACTGCAACAATCCCCTTTATGTTCTCTCACCTTCAGAGATCAATGGAGCGTCTTACCATTCTATTCTTGAAAATATTTTGTTCCAAACTGAAAAGGCAGTAGTTTTGAATTTCTTGCTATCGATATATGAAACAACTGACAGATGTGGTGAATAGCCGTGGACTGTTGTAGAGTTGTTGTTGACCGTATGGGCGTCCCGGAGCAGTTGGCTCTGAGTAGTTGCTGCCGGCGGCTCCCCGGGTACTTATCCGAGTAGTTTGGCACTGTGGAGCATTGACTCCCTGCTCCTGCTCCCGGCAGCGTAGTAGGTACTCCCTCCAGTTCAGTATTAGAAGTCGTTTAGGACAGCGACATGGTCACCAAAACACAACTTTGACTTCTCTTTTCTATAAAAATATTTATTGAAAATTTATATATGTATATATTTATGAAAGTAATTTTTAAGACAAATCTATTTATATGATTTTCACATTTCCAAACTCAACGACTTACAAGTTATTCATGATTTATATTCCCAATGTTTGACTCAAACAATGTCCAAAATGACTTCTAATACTAAACCGGAGGGAGTATACGTCTTTCGGGGAGTGGTTGGACCCCTGTTCCGATTGCATGGCGTGCACTGTGCCAGACGGGACGGCACGCACTGTGCCGTTCGTGGCATGCACTGTGCCGTTTGTGGCGTCAGTTAGCAATAGGCGCCCATGCCTTTTGACACGGGTGTGCCACCGCCGGTACAACCGGCATGGGGAAAAGGCGCCCGTGGTGTCGTGGAGGCGGGCGTCGCGGGGTGCCGCCACGCTGTTGGCCCCGCAGCTTGACGGGCGGAGGCCTGGTCGAGGCGGAGACTACTCGTGCGACGGGTAGTCGTGGCCGGCGGAAACTTGTCGTCGAATGGGTTGTCGTGGCGGCGGAGGTGGAGAGCGGAGGGTAGTCGTGCGAACCGCCAAGTACTCAGAGACGGAGCATCCTTGTCGTACGGCCGCCAAGTACTCGGAGGCGGGGTATCTTGTCGTACGGACCGTCAAGTACTCGGACTGTCGGCCGTACGCCCTTGTGTGATGATCGCCGCGTGGTGGGCCATAGTCTAGGCCCTCGTCAATGTTGCCGACGTGTGTGCCACTGAAAAGATTGCTAGCACCTGTGTGCTATCGACCTAAACTTTTTTTTTTGACCTCTACACCATTTCGTTACAACTCCATCCATTTTCCACGGTTAAGTCACCTGACACGTGAGCCTTGTCAGTTAAAAAGTACGACGCAGCGCGACATATTTTGGAGACCGCGGTATTGTTGACACCGTTTTTGCGTCAACAGGTATAATGATTAAAAAGAAGAGCAACTACTCAAAATGACATGAAAAACAAGTCACATATTTATAGTTTCAATTTCACGATGACAATATTACAAATAGAAAAATTATGAAGCACCAACATTTGAAATCCCATTTTTGCAATTTTCTCCCTTTTCCCCTGGGCCAAACAATTTGATGGATACACTGGCTGTACCTTCTCCCTTTTGCTAATTTTATAGATGTTTCATGCACATTAGGATGCTATGTTAGCAATTTTGATAATGTGATCATGAGTTAACGAGGAGAGAGGTTTGAGGGGTTTCATCTACTTCCTCTGTCCCCTTTTAAAGGTCGCTAGGAATTCATGACTGAGAGGACAGAGGAGATTCTAGTTCCCGGGCGGGACATAGGGAGTACTATATGCAGCACAATTACTAACACGGTTTGTGTCTTGTATGTATAGCGCATATAAAATTACACCATGAATGAAACTTTACATTGTAGAGGTAGTTTCAAACACAATTTCATTTATATGTTTAAAAAGCTTTACGTGGCTATTTTGGAAGCATCAAAAATGAAACTCTTCATTGGGATTGACCTTATAGTCTTTTGGAATTAGTATGTAGGCTGCGCTGAAGATGGAGCAGACAGTGGAATTCTATAAATATACTTACTGCTGATAGGTAGGACATTATTCGAATACATTTGCTCTCTAGCTTCACTATTGGATACAGATTATAAAGGGCACGGGTTCACCGCCGGAGATCATGTGCCTCAACGAGTCCCTCTCCTTGTCCGTCCTCGGGAACCCGTTCCCTCGACGCTCACAACACGCACGCACACTGACCTCTATGAATACACGTACGCAAACCCTACCCTTATGAGCACCTCCGAAGGATCGAGCACGGCAGATCCTGGAGATTCCGAAGTCACCATTGACGTCTCGTCGGCCGGGGCGCTACCACTTAACGCATAACGTCGGTAAATCCTGAAAAAGAGAACGTCGCTTACCACTTAACACATAACGTCGGTAAATTCTAAAAAATCCAGAAAAATGTGCAAGCACCAGGATTTAAACCGTGGTGGATAGCGTCCCACTGGACCATCTACCATTGGACTACAAGCCATCTCTTCTGAATACGTAATCTTCTGTATGGAATCCGACTAACGTCCGAACAGCTTTGGACTCGGATCTGCCGGGGAGGGCTTCTGGCCCAAGAGGTGGATACGGAACGGCCCAATTACTGGCCCACAAACGCGTTTTAGGATGCGGCCCACCAACAACGCACAACCAAACCAGCAGGCAGGCAGTCGTTCGTTGCCGAGTTTGGTGGTTCAGCATGTTAATCATGTTTAGTTACTACTAATCAAGTAATATGGACTCAATAACCATGTTTAATACTTCGTTTTGTTGCTAAACTTTGTGGTTCTTGCTGTGATAGCTCTCAAAACTGTTGATGAATCACATAAATGCTATCAGCTGACTGATTATTATGGGATATAAAATATTCCTGCATCAAGAATTGCACGTGAAAAAAGGGCTGGACACGCTGCTGTGGCCGATCAGATCACGGCCTATTCCCAACTGACGATGACTTGGTGGTGTGCTTTGCTTTTGTGTGTTGCTTGGGCGATGGCCTGGCCGCGTATCCTTTTCCCAAGCCACGATCGTGGCCGTTGCGCCCTCCACTGAAGCGCACAACAATTCCCTCACGACAAGGAGCCCAGCAACCTTCATCAATCAATCTCGTTACGCATTTACCCTTTCGCTCGTTTTTTGTTTCCCGGTCAAGCTGATTAGTAGTCCATGATTTATTTGCACAAGGAAATCTCTGAATTTCTTTTCCATCATTCGGTAACTCCCTAAGATTTTTTGCCATTTTAGTTTGTTGGTAAGTAAACTGAACATTATTATCTCAAACGGAATGCCACAAGAAACGTGGAAAATGAACAAAAACAATTTTCAACATCTTTTATTTTTTAGTACTAATAAAAATAAAAAGGGAATGGTATTACCGGTAAAAATACCGGAAATGTGGAGGGCAAAGTGGTCCCTTCAAAAGCCCTACCGCCCGAGAATAAACGAAACGACCTCCCCCCTGCCAACCTCCCCCGCCCGCCCGCCGTCGTCTTCCTCCACCGCCGCTCCTCTCTTTCTCTCCCTCTCCCTCTCCCTCTCCCACCACCCTTCCAGAACCCCCCCGGCTCGCGCGCGGCGCCGCCGCGAGATCCGCTCCGTTCGCGATGTGGCGCAACTGCGTCTCGCGGGGCCTCTCCAGGGCCAAGGCCTCCGCCACCAGGCTCCTCTCCACAGCATCGGTACGACCCCCCTCCCCTCCTGATCCGCGTCACTCCGCTCGGCTCGATCCGGTTCCCCTTCCCGGATTCCCCCGCACGTCTGTTGGTTCCTCGCTGATCCTGTAACAGGGGGATTGGCCACGCGAATCAGGAAATTTTACCTGCCAGTAGGCTAGATGGATGCGACGGGGGTGAATGAGAATGCCGTGACCGATCCCGTTCGTTTTGCAGTCGTCCTACACGGTGGTCGACCACACGTACGACGCAGTCGTCGTGGGGGCCGGCGGCGCGGGGCTCCGGGCGGCGATCGGCCTCTCCGAGCACGGCTTCAACACGGCGTGCATCACCAAGCTCTTCCCCACGCGCTCCCACACTGTCGCCGCACAGGTAACTGCTGCTGCTGCTGCGTAACCTATTCAGCTAGTACTCAGACGGCTAGTGCTTCAGTTAAAATGAACGGAATTGATTGTTCTATGCGCCGAATCACAGTGTGGGTAACTGGTTTTGTTTGGCTCAACTTGGAATGATACTAACTAAAGCTTGTTAAAAACACTAGCTTGTCAGATGGCTTGATTTCTGTTCAGTAATATTGTTCCAATCAATGCTTAAACTAGAGAAATTTGTCAACTAGTGCTGAACTGCTAGGTGCTAGCTTGAGTAATAGGCTGTGTCCATTTTATTTGAAGAAGCCACGAATCATCTGATTTTAATCCACCGCTTCCTTTAAGTGTGGTTTTGGTTGGCACTACGTTAGGGGAGAACTTGTATATGTAATTGTAACCATAATCAGTTTCAACATACTGACCAGGCATGACTAATATGTCTTTTGGTTTGCTGTTATACTTGTATTGTGATGTGGTGCCTCTTGTTTTCAGTTACACTTTTCTTTGTTTCTTGCCTTTTATAACCCTACTAGTTCACATGGCTCAACCAGCACAGCAGCAGTTTGATTTTGTTAAGTAGATGTGAGATTGGATGCAAGTTTTTCAGCATTGACGCATGAATATTTCCTCCAGGCTATGCACTGCCATTTTACGCATTAACTTGCAAGAATGTGTTACCAGGGAGGCATAAATGCTGCGCTTGGAAACATGACCGAAGATGATTGGAGGTGGCATATGTATGATACTGTCAAGGGAAGTGATTGGCTTGGTAAGCTAAGTTATCATAATTAGGTTTCATTGGAAAAGCACCGACATCTTTAGTTTAAATTAGTTTTCTTCGTAAGTGTTAACAGGGAATGATATCTTCAAGTAACTATCCAAGTGTCATATATTTTTGACATTTTTTAAATTTATTTTGCCATTCTCTTCCATTTCCAGGTGACCAGGATTCTATTCAATATATGTGCAGAGAAGCACCAAAAGCTGTTATAGAGCTTGAGAACTATGGGTTACCGTTTTCAAGAACCGAAGAGGGAAAGATATACCAACGCGCCTTTGGAGGACAGAGCTTAGATTTTGGAAAAGGTCATAGTTCTGTAACCTAGTCGAAAAGTACTCTCTCACTTGTTGTAGTCTGCTTGCTCTAACTGTGTGTCATCATCAGGTGGACAGGCCTACCGATGTGCCTGTGCTGCTGACAGAACAGGGCATGCTATGCTACACACACTGTATGGTCAAGCAATGAAGCACAATACACAGTTTTTTGTGGAATATTTTGCATTAGACCTTATCATGGACAATGAAGGTAGGAAACTTCTTCTACCTATGCTGTTAATTTCCTTTTAATATAGTACTTTACACTGCAAGACTTAAAAAGGGTGGATCAGAGAAGAATGCCTTAAGTTGCCACTAGTTACTCTATACCTTTTTCCAAGCTTTGTTGCTTTGTTGGGCTTACAGGATTGTAGCATTTTTATGTTTTAACCCATTATTGCCGTGTTGGGATTACTTGCATACAGATCTGTAATAATTGCTTGTATTACTGATTGCCGTGTTATTCTTTCTAGTAGTTAGGATTACTTGCGTACAGATCTGTAATAATTGCACTAATGTTCATAATGTTATTCACATGTCTGTATTTTTCTTCCTACTTGCATTGGGTGATGTGAAGCTTAACCAGTCATGAACTCACATCAATTTTACAGGCAACTGTCAGGGAGTCATTGCCTTAAACATGGAGGATGGCACCCTTCACCGATTCCGTGCTTCTAATACAATTCTAGCCACAGGAGTAAGGCATCTTTTAACTTGGAAGTACAAATTTTTCTGATTATGCAACAATGCTGATGAGTTTGCTTTTTCTTTATGAACACAGGGTTATGGCAGGGCCTATTTCTCAGCAACCTCAGCACACACATGTACTGGAGATGGCAATGCTATGGTCGCACGTGCTGGTTTACCTCTTCAAGTAAGTCCTATTTATCCAGGGATGTATTATTAGCCATCAGTCCATGTTCCTGTTCTGATCATGCTTGCCTCGTATATGCAATTGCAGGATCTTGAGTTTGTGCAGTTCCATCCTACGGGCATTTATGGTGCCGGATGCCTGATTACTGAAGGTTGTATATATCCAACCCTTTCTTCCTGTGCTTACCTTAGGCAATACATCTGTTTGTAAATAAGTCTGCTGATAGTATATTTCTGCTGGCGTGAATGATTTTCTTTTTCTGACAATTTATATACCTTGTTCTCATTTTCTCATCAGGTTCCCGTGGTGAAGGTGGTATCCTTAGAAACAGTGAAGGTGAGCGGTTCATGGAGCGATATGCTCCTACTGCAAAAAGATCTTGCTTCTCGTGATGTTGTTTCAAGATCGATGACAATGGAAATTAGAGAAGGCCGTGGTGTTGGTATGTGCTGCAGCACTAATTCCATGTTAGGTGCCTACAGGTTTCCCCCCTTCCGCATGGAACTTATCTTTTCGTCTGATTACTATAGGGCCATTGAAGGACCACATTTATTTGCATCTGAACCATCTGCCACCTGAGGTTCTGAAGGAAAGACTTCCTGGTATTTCTGAAACTGCTGCTATTTTTGCTGGTGTTGATGTCACCAAGGAGCCCATTCCAGTTTTGCCTACTGTGCACTACAATATGGGTGGTATCCCAACAAACTACCATGGGGAGGTTTGTGTTGAATATGCAGTAAACATGATTAGTATGTGTTTAATTTGGTATTATAATAGAAATTTTACTCTATTATTCTGTGTAACAGGTAGTGGATATCAAGGGTGATAATCCAGATACTGTTATTCCTGGTCTATTGGCTGCTGGTGAAGCAGCGTGTGCATCTGTCCATGGTGCAAATCGGTTAGGCGCCAATTCACTCCTTGACATAGTTGTTTTTGGCAGAGCTTGTGCCAACAGGGTTGCTGATATTTCTAAGCCAGGCAAGTTTTTTTTTTTTTTACTTGTTAAAGTTTGTTACCTTTTACTCTTCCTGTGATCCTAATCTGTGTTGCATTGTGTAGGTGAGAAGCAGAAACCTCTTGAAAAAGATGCTGGAGAAAAGACCATAGCCTGGTTGGACAAACTGAGGAATGCCAATGGGTCATTGCCAACTTCCAAGATCCGTCTCAACATGCAGCGTGTCATGCAAAACAATGCTGCTGTATTCCGTACACAAGAAACTCTTGAAGAAGGTATTCCTTGTGTCCTTTGTCTAGTTCCACACCCTTCTGAGTATTGTCACCTCTAATGATACACTTCTGAGAACTATTAATAGAATGAAATAAGCAGGACACAAAAACTCCACTAGGACTGCTGTATTTGGAAAACAAAATCGCCATATATTCTCACCAACCTTTTGTTTATCAGGTTGTAAGCTGATTAGCAAAACATGGGAAAGTTTTCATGATGTGAAGCTCAGTGATCGGAGTCTCATTTGGTATGTTCTTCAATCTTTATCATTAGACCTGATCACTGGCTTGTATTGTTGCATTTTCATCCATTTTGATCCTTTTGAATGACTTGTTTTCACAGGAATTCTGACTTGATAGAGACCATTGAGCTGGAAAATCTGTTGATAAATGCATGCATAACTATGCATTCAGCGGAGGCTCGAAAGGAAAGCAGAGGAGCTCATGCTCGCGAAGATTTCACGGTTTGCAGCTGCTCTCTCTCTTTTTCTTTCTATTTTTACTTTTACTTCTAGCTCATGCTGGTATGTTGTGATAATCATTTTCCCTTCTAGCTCATGCTGGTATGTTGTGATAATCATTTTCCCTCCATACTTGCAGACAAGAGACGATGAGAAGTGGATGAAGCACACACTCGGGTAAGTATCTGTGCTGAAATAATGTAAAAAACAATTGATCCTGTTGTTGTGCTACATCATTTACATGACAGATGTCACAGCAATCACAGAAGCCAATCTATGGACTTCGTAAAATAAGTTGTGCTTGGATGAATGTAAACCATGCTTACAATTACAAAGCAGTAGCAACATAAATTCAACAACGAACATCTATAGCAGCACAAATGTATGATATGTGTTACACTGCCATTCACATCTTGATTTACTGATGATTTCTTCTTGTACAGGTACTGGGAGAACGAGAAGGTCCGTTTGGCTTACAGGCCAGTGCACATGAACACATTGGACGACGAAGTCGAGTCATTCCCACCCAAGGCACGTGTTTATTGATGGATTGCTTCAGGCCTGACACCTCAGGAGTTCTCTGTAAGGTGTTAATAAAGCAGGAGATGGGGATCCATGGGCTCATGGCTGAGAACGTGACCAGGCCGTGGTTGTTCTTTTTAACCCCCTCTGTACTGTGTAATTTGGTAGGAATAAGAAGAAACACATGCTAATGCCTGAGTGCCTGACTGACGTTTGTGTAGATGAAATTTTGCATGGCTTAATGCTCTACCTGATGCTCAGAACTGAAGTTGGGTGTGTTGGGTGGTTCACTTTATACTTTGCTCTGCAAAGTACGGGCGCCTAGTACTCCATTTTAGTTCTGCTTTCGTGGAACAGCAAAGATAGGCGTATCAAACATCATGCGGATTTTAGTTGATTGCAAAGTTGGCATACCAAACATCATGCGGTCATTGATATTTGTTTGTTTCATGTCATTTGTGCTTCCTGCATTACAACCGATGGTCAGGTGATACCTTGATGATCGATGATCATTGTTGAACACCATCAAAGCTGCAACTGCAGGTGTTCTCATCTTAGAGCCCACCGATGTCCTTGCTTCGAAGTTCGAGGTGCACTAGCCATCCCGCGCCTCCCGTGCCGCTGGCTGTGTTGCGTGCAGATATTGCCGTCGTGAATCAGGACACGTGAAGTCCAGAGCTTTTCCATCACTCGGCGTTCTAGTCGTAACCAGGAGAACGGTAGCAAAGCTATCGGTAGAGCCGTAGAGGCGGTGCAGGATTTTGCATCGACGCGTCATCTGCTTATAAGGGTGTCCGCATCATGTGATCAATAAGCTCGGCTACGGGGCGACGAGCCAACGATCCCGGAGCACCTGACGCCGTCGGACTCGAACACCTCGCGTCGTCCTGCACACGCGCCCTGCCGCGCAGAGTGGGCGGCTGCCGCGACGGGTCCGCCTCCGTCACCGTTTCGCGCTGCGCTGCACCGGCGACGGCGCCGTGTTCGTTGCACGCCGGGGCGACATCAGGCGTCGCCGTGGCCGACACGTCGCGGATCGAGCCGCTCAACGTGCCCCGCGTGGTTTGATCCTTGTTCCAGCTTGCAACTCGACGGACTAGTGGGCGCGGACGACGTACGGTACGGGCTCCCGCCGACCCGTCCTCGCCGTGCAGGTCACCGAGCTCGCCCGTCGCATCTCAACCACAGCGCCGACGGGACCGCGTTCTGGCGATTCTTCAGCACCTGGTCTCGCATCAGCCGAAGGCATCAGTGCGTCACAGACGCCGCCGCCGAACACCCGTTCCACGGTCGCCCCTGCAGGCAATGCCGTGGTGCGCTGCACGGCGACGGCAGTCGGCAACCGCTTGGGTCATTGTTGGGTGGACCGCTTCGCTCGTAGTAGCTGTGGTCACGTGTGATTTTGCACTCTGCCGTCCCTTCCTTCCTCACTTGCCTCTCTCCAACCCCGGCCCCGGCGAGCCACCACCTGCTCCGGCGGGGAGCCGTGGGGCAGCACATGATCTCCGGCGGCCATCCTTGGCTCGCGTGCTTCATGCGCCATTTCAAGTCTGAATGTATGCTGTTGGCTGAGCCTATTGTCTTTACTGTGTTCACTATAATCGGACTATGCTCTGATCTAGTGACTCACAAGACGTTCTCGTACGTGTAGTGTTGGCCCCATACTGGGCAAACAAAAACTCCATCCAACACACTCATGATAGCATAAAGTTGTTTATTTGTCCATGTAAATTTGCTTCCCTTCTGTAGTAGTAGTACCCCATTATCTATCACAAACCTGTTAAAAGCATCCATCCATCTCTGTTTGACATTGTCTGAAGATATTATTTTGCAAGAGAATCTAATCATATTGAAGTCTCCTCCCACTATGAAAGGGCTATCCATCGTAGCAATTTTCTGGTTGAGTTCCTGAATGAAATATGCCTTCCTCTCTAACTGAATAGGGCCATATGTATTAACAATTTCCCAAGTAAAATTGTCTTTCCTTTGTTCAATCTGCATACTGGAGTAAAGCTCTCCTTTGCCCTTTCCTGCTAACACATTGACAACACCCAGTCTAACCCCAATTAGTTGTTTCACCAGAGTGCCCCTGAGCTGCAGTCTAGTTCCATTCAAAATATCTCCTCAATCAAGGTGTTATTCTGCATTTTGAAAATCTTTTTTAGTGTCTCTAAGCTGTTTCCATCCCCCCTATGTCCCTGTTCTCTAATGTTCCAAAACAGAATCTTCATTGATTATTCTCCGGTTTTGCGGCCTACTGCAGCTTTGCCATTCTTGGTCTTTATATATGCTCGCTTCCGTGGTGGCTTTTTTGGCGGTCGTGTCTCGACTTCTCCTTCGTATCTCCGAGTTACACACACTCTCTTCATCAGTGTCGGCAATAGTTGGCGTCACTGTTTCCTGCACAGTTGCATCTTTGTTTGGCACACTATGCATCTTTGTTTTGCATTTGATCACTAACTCTCTTTCTGGCTGCGAGTAGAGTTTCCTTGGCCAACTCATGACTTTGTATAGTGTCAATCGTTTTAGCCACCATATCAGATGAATTTCCTAATTGAATAATACTAACAGATGCCAATTTAACTAATTGATCAGAATTGACAGTATTTAGAACATCAAAAGAAGATGGTTTACCTGAGATTTCATTTCTCCTCTTCTTGACAGCCTGGGCCTTGTCCTGGATCTTGCCCTTATCGGCTTGGTCTCTTTTGCTTCTGCGTAGCATTGTCCATGCAACCTTCTTTGTCTTGACTGGAGGGAACCCCTCTTCTTTGTTACTTCCATATGTATCTACTATCATATCCCAATCCACCTCATCAGAATTTGAGTATGACTTCAAAACTTTTTCTACTCACACACAATATGTAGTACTTCATGTTAAAATTTGGTAAATTTTTAATTTATTTACTATATTTAACTAATTAAATACTTTTCAAGTATTTTTTGGAAAATAAAACTTTGCCATGGGCCGGCTTTGAGCACAAGGCAAACAAAGCCCAAATGCAGCTCAATAAACCCATCGCCGGCCCACCTCCCCGTCAAAAATCGTACCTACATTAACCGTCCCCTCTCTCTTCTCCTGCCTCTTGCCTCCCCCACCCCTGTGACCTCCTCCTTCTCCCTCTGCGCCTCATTCCCTCTCCCGCCCTCCGCCGCCTCCTCCCTTTCCCTCAGCGCCTCCTCCCACCCCAAGCCTCCGTCGCCGGTGAGGAGGAAGCCGGCTACCACCACCACCACCACCAGCCAGCAGCTTTGGAGGACCACCGTGGCCTTCTCACCGCGGAGGACGGTGAGATCCACGACGGCCTCGAGCTCCCTCCTCGGTGTGGCCTCAAGCTCCCTTCTCCGCGTGGCCTCAAGCTCCCTTCCCGGCGCGGCAGCGGCAGTCCAGCGGACTCCGACGAGTTCTCTTCCCTCCTCCCTTTCTCTCTCTCATCTCCCTCCCTCTCCCTGTTTTTTCACAGGTGGTCCTCCGAAGCTGCTACTGCTTGTGGCCCAGACAAGCTGCCCCTCTCGCCTATACCTGAGCATTTTTTGGGCCCGACCGAAAAAATCCTGATTATTTCGGGCTGAAAAAAAGCTTGCCCATGACGTCCCACTGGACAAGTGAGGCCTAGCTTTTTCGGGCTTGGGCGGACCGCCCGTGTAATTTACACTACAAAATAACTAAAAATGTATATCGGGCTTGGTTCGGGCTAAAAATAATGTTATCGGGCTGTGAGATCTCTACCCAGGCCCTGTCCATTAAGGTTCGTAGGCGGGCGAAAGCCCGTCGGGCTCGGGCCGGGTCGGGTCAGGCTAGTTTTTCTCAGGTATACTCTCGCCTCTCTTTTTTTTCTTGAATATGCATGAGAGCTGCGTATCTTTGTATTAAGAATATATGAAAATGCTTTACAACGCGAAGAACGTCTTAAGCTTGAGCACCGCGGAGGCAAAAGGAGAAAGGGAGGGAGAAGAAGAGAGGATAGTTGGATCCGACATGTGGACCATACATGCTACATGTCAAGTTCATGTCAACCATGCGTGCCACGCACGTAGTCTAACGTGGAATATGGAGATTTGAACGTCAGACAAACCGATTATAGTAAGTTTAAAAACTATAATGTGTATTTTGGGAGTTCGAAAACGTTCATGTACTATACCACCGTTGAATTGGAACATACGACTGATCAATAATGCCTGTTTTGTAGATCCTAGCTACTGACCGCTAATAATACGTACTGTATTCGTCGACACACTAGCTATTTGAACATTATTTGCCCTCTAGCTTGAGCTAGCTCCATCGGGAGTTTTAGAGTGGAGCTGCTCCATATGGAGTTAGAGCTATCCCAAACAAGCCCTAAGTCTGGATACATATTTTGAAGGGCACAAGTTCATCACCGGAGATCCTGTGCCTCAAGGAGTCCCTCTCTTGCTCCGTGCTTGGGAACCCCGTCCCCTGGACGCCACACTTCCTGCAGTGCGTGTTCTTGCACATCCGAATCTCCTCCAAATTGACCGCTGCTACCACCATACGGTGTATATAGGCTACAACTCTTTCTCCGATGTTGCTTTGAAGGCCCAAAATTATTGTAATTCGAGTCAGGCCGTAGTGCTTGAAATCGGCGGCTACTTCCCATGGCACATTTGTCTTCTTGGCTGCAAAGTTATCCTCGTTCTCCTCTTCTTGATTGACGCATTCTTGGTCGCATAGCTGTGAAAGAGAGAAGAGAGACGGCATTGCAAGTCATATATATATATATATATATATATATATATATATATATATATATATATATATATATATATATATATATATATCAGTGTATTATTGCAATAGTAAAAAAGTGACGCTTTGTATTGCATGCCTTAATATGCAGCTCCTTTAGGCAGGGTGAAGCTTGGAGTAGGAAGGTAATCCAAGATAAGCCACAATCCTCGTGGAGATTCCGTATCTTTACGTGCTTGAGATTACGAAACATGTTTGCAAACCGCTTTGGACCTTCCGGTTTAATCCACATCTGCAGGAACAGAAACATATTATGTATGGAGTATGTATATATGTATGTGTGTGTGTGCGCACAGTAGTACTTACGTTTTGTCCTTTGAAATTGAGACGTAGTTTGGTGACCGCAGTAGTGTTGGCGAGGATCTGGCTTAACCTGAGAGCCGGCTGCACAACAAGTTGAAAATTGGACAAGGTAACGGTGGCGAGGCGTGGGACGTCGCCGAAGGATACGCGCGGACGACGTGTCCACCACATGCGGCAAGTGAGCTGCTGGAGTCTGGGAACCCAGGCGAGGTGGACGACTCCCGGGAACACACAGTCGGTGAGAGTTACCTCGGCGAGCCGCGCATGCTGCACGCGCCACGGCACCTCACAATGACAGTCGTGAAGGGAGATCGCCTCTAGCCTGTTGCAGGCAGCGAGGACGTCGTCCAAGTCAGAGCCGCAGAACTTGATGTTCTTGGTTGTCAGCCGCGTCAGACCCCCGAACGCGGTTGGGCAGCCGTCCAAGAGCATCCTAAACCGCCGGCCGTACGCGAGGAATACGTTTGCGGTATGTTCCACGTCGTCGCCGCGGACGAAGGTGGTCGAGATGGTCAGCTCGATCGCGTGTGCCTTGCCATTGGCCATGGCGTCGTCGAGAAGGCGACCGATGGACATGTAGTTGCGCCTCAGGAGGAAGCTCACTCACGTCAAGGGTACAAGCAGTGCACCCGCCACCTACTACCGCTCGTGACGTGAGGAGTGCTTCCATGGCATCAAGCATGGCTTCGCTTGCTTGGGCCAATGTATCAGGCGGATAATCTGCCGGCGACGGCTCCAGGTCGTCGTCTCCCTCGTCCTCGTAGTAGCAGTTGTCTTCATCTTTTGTCAAGAAATTGTTGAAGTCCAGTGCGAGCCTCGAAAGCTGTTTGGGGAGGCTCCGCCATCGCCGCGACAGGACTCCGGCACGCACAGCGACACGGATCTCGAGCTTCTCGAGGATACAGACGAGTATATCGTCTGGGAGCTTACTGACCAGGTCTTCCTCGTTAGCGGGCTCCATGACAAAAAGCGATCGGATGAGGGCGCGGCGGCTTAAGTTTTCTGTCGATCGCTGTCCGGTCCTCACCGCAAGATACAATAAAGTGCATACATATACCCTACGACTAGATCGACTTCGGTTCGGTTCGGAAGCAGGTCCGACTTCTATCCGTATTCAATGGATTGGTCTTTCGCTAAAACTAGCAAAATGTACATGCGACACGCACGTATTTTAAGAAAACATAATAAAAAATCGTACACAATTCTCTAGCTAGCTGGTCTTTTTGTTGATTGCTTCTTTACCTCAATGTCATGTGCACATTTTCACACGCAATGCTTTCATGTACTGTTGTACAATAGATATATGTAAGCTTCCTTCAAATTGAACCCAAAATATTGGATTTCAAAATAATGGTTAGAGCCTCAATTTCAACATCTACTATCATACTCTCTAAAACTGATCCACTTAAGAAATTCAATCATGAAATTCAATCATGAACTGACTCGATCAAACTATTTAAATAATATTACTTTACACTGACTCATGGAATCATAGAGAGTTTCACTGATCGCATGATTTAGTGCACTTGTGTGTTGATGATTAAAAAAACATAAACAATGTGCATCTACTGTATCTTCATTTCGCTGTATTTGCCCCATAAAGTTTTTGTCTTGATTCGTGACTTGTGAGCCTTTCATCATAATCCGCAGGGCTTGATATATATGATGACTCCAAGCCTTCATGTCTACACCATGCCACATTACGGGTTCTCTAACACCCTAGTGGTCTGATTATATTCATCCCATTTTTAATACCAACACAGAACACGCTGTGCATTCATTTTTCCTTTACCGTCTTTACTTTTTTCTTGCCGCCGTTGGTTCTTTTTACTTTGGTTTATTGGCCTCGGATGCCTTATCTACTTCGGTCGTCCTTGTTTGATTGTGCCTCATCTTCTCGACCCCTCAGCCTCCCATTCTTGCAGCCTGCATCACCGTCTCCTCCTCCTCTTCCCCCAGTCGACGACGTCAAAGCTAAGCTCGAGAGAACTCGTGCTGAACGCCACCATGCGCCACCCCACTGCGGAGCCGCGGCGCCCAGCGCCCCGGTCGGCACGGACGACGCGCGAGGCACGGCGACCACGGTCATGGCGAGGCCGAAACTTCAATCCCCGGGCCGGCCACTCCTCTCCGGCGGTGGAGGACGGAGTACGTAGATGTGGAGTGCGGCCGCGGCCTCGACGTCGCACCATGGCGGCATGGCCGTCGTCTTCTTCGTCGTTGTGTCAGCCGGCGGGGTGCTCCCTCCGCAACCTCCGTGCCAGAGGCGATGGAGGCGGAGAGTGTCCGCCCGTTGAGCACCTTGCCGTGCATCTCGGCGGCCGCGGTGGCGGCGTCCTCGCGGCGGACGAAGAGGACGAGGGCGACCCCACGGCTGCGGCGGGAGTCGCGGTCCTTGAGGACGGTGACGCGCGCGACACGGCCGAATCGGGAGAAGAGGTGGAGGTCAGAGTTGGTGAGCGCGAAGTCCAGGTTGGACATGTACACCGTCGACTTGGACGGCGCGAGGCCACCAGAACCCCGCCTCCGCCGCTGCCCCCACCCTGGGGCTTGCCGCCACCTCCCCGGGGGCACTCGAAGAGGTGGCGACGGAGGGCAGCGGGTAGCGGTAGAGGAAGCTGTCGTCATCGCCGTCTGAGTCGGAGCCTCCTCGCCGCCGGTGAGACATTTGATTTTTTTTCCTGGTGGTGTCCGGATGTCCGCACCCGTAAGATGCTGGGCAAGGGTGCCTCCTCAACGCCGCCGCCCTGCGCCTTCTTGTTGCGGTCGGCCAGATCCGGCATCGTCCTCCCTAGCACGACGGCGGATCGACGCCGTCCTCCACTCTGTCTCTCTCGGACGTGGAGGGCTTCGGGCTCTCTCTCTCTCTTTCTCTATGGGCTGCGGCGGTGGGCAAGGGTGCGGGGAAGGAGCCCGCTTCCCGGCGGCGGCTCGAGCTCCACGGAGGAGGTGCGACAACCTCGACCTCAGCGCGATGCGGCCCGTCTGCTGCTGCGTCCCCGACGACCTCCTCTCTGTGCGGCAGCGCAGAATGCGGGTGGGCCCGTGAAGCGTCCTCTCATCAGAGGTGACTAAATGTGATACAAATACCGGTCGGAGGCGGCAACACATTTATTACAACGGTGGTTCAGTCTCTTACATCACGGCGGCATAGTGGGCAGGCGCCATTGCCACGAGAAACAACACAAAAGCTAAAGACCAAACTACGATGGCGAAGGCTTCTAAGGCCTCATCAGAGTACCACGCCATGGAAGCTCTCGGTGGCGACCCTGAATCCACAGGCACGGTTGGGTGTAGGGCAGCGACCTACTCGGCGTCTTCGGGAGCAGTCGGGATCCTCCTCACGAAAAGCATTAATTAAGCAAGGGTGAGTACATGCGTACTCAACAAGTTCAACCCCACCCACGGAGGGTTAATAAGCGAATCATGCGGGATATATCAAGGATCGAGGATAAGGTTTATTTTACAAACACATTTACTCATGCGGGGTTTGCTTAAAAAGGTTTTCGCAAAACAATTTTTATAATTCAAGTAGCTCGATTGTTTTGTGAAAACCAAATGAGGACTACTGACTCCCGTCCGCAGAGCCTGTGCACACAGCCACACACTTTTCCAGAAATCAACTCATGCCATGAAAATCATCCCAAACCCAAACACTAGTTTTGTGACCCCACCGTGACTCGTCCAATACCGTGGACACGGCTATTCGAATAGGTTTTACACTGCAGAGGTTGTACATCTTTACCCACAAGTAGGGTACCGCCACACGAACACCTTAGTGTCGTGCGGATCCTATCAAAGCCATTACCCACCTTAGCTAACCCTACGAGCCACCACGGAGCAACCAAGGGTTATCTCACATAACGGGGTGTACCTCACACAGATCGTACCCCTACTCCTTGATCTCCCGCTGCTCACCCGCACTCCTGATGGCAAGTAGATTAACTAGTGGGATTTATGCTAAGCCGTTGCCACATACAGCCGAGTGGTGGTAATACGATAATTGGGCGGTGAGATGTCACGCAACCCGGGTCCTTAATGACAAGATGGACATCCCCAACACGCTCAACCACAAAGGTACGAGCTCACCCATACTCCTGACACACGCGTCCATCCCGTCTACCCAGTTCTTTACTCGTTTTTCAAAATATCCCAGTCCCGTTTTTAAAACACTCACTCATTTTAAAGAAATCATTTAGGGTGATCAAAGATCAATCATAGCAATCAAGAGTGGCTATCCTACCAGGTTTTAACAAGAAACAATATGCAATTTATAAACGGGTCATAGGGTTGTATTTATAAAGCGGGATCAAAGCATGCATCAAAGGATGGAATTGAACTTGCCGTCTTGAAGTCTTCGGGAGTGCCGGCTCGGGATCTCGGGCTCCCGCCGCATAGTCGGCCCGATCTCCGGCTCGGGGTACCTTCCTTCGTCTACTCCGTCGGCTATAGCGCACACACAGGCAAGCAAGCAATCAATAACAGCATACACATTTTCTCCGGCTGAGCTCGCGGAAGGTAATTAGATAAAATAGAGAAATAAATATTATGCGGGTTTTGGGCAAAGCCCTTCTTCCTCCTCCCGATCGAGGGAGGAGGGAGGCGGAGGGCGGCGGTCGGGGGAAGGGGCGCGGCTCCCGCGGCCGGAAATGGAGAGGAGGCCAAGGGGATCGAGTCCGTGCTTACCTTGCGCTAGGGTGGTCGAGGGAGCGGCTCGCGTGAGGCGGTGGCTCGGTGGCGGTGCTAAAGGCGGCTGTCGAGCTTGGGGAGGCTTGTGAGAGCTCGGTGGTGGTGAGGCGGGGGCAGCGAGGAGGCCCGGGCCTATTTATAAGCGGCTAAAGGCGGTTCGGGGAGATTTTTCGTGGGAGGTCGCCGTGGGCGTCTTGAGGCGGCCGGGCAGTCGCCGGGCGGCAGACGGCAGCTCGAGGCGGCGGAGGTCGTCGGGCAGCCGTTGGGTCTCTTCAAGCACAGCGAGGGGATGGGGCAGTCGGCGGCGCGGCGGCAGTGACAGGCGCGGTCGCGGTGTTCGGCGGAGGCGACGGCTCGGCGTCAGGGAGGAGTCTTGTCGCGGGTCCGTGCTCGAGCGGCTGGCGCGGTGGCGGCGGCAGCGGTGGCGTGTGGGGGCGGGCGTCTGCGGCTGCAGCGGGCGGCGCAGGGTCAGGCGCGAGCGGGGTGTCGGGTCGCGGCCGTGGGAAGAAGAAGGAGGAGAGGAAAAGAAGAAAGGGAGAAAAGAAAGAGGAAAAAGAAAGGAAAGGAAGGAAGGAAAGAAAGGAAGGAGAAAAGAAAAGGAAAATAGGAAAAGAAAAGGAAAGGAAATAGGAAAAAGTTTGGAAAATTAGGAAAATTGTTAGGAAATTAGGGGAAGGGTTTTGCGGGGTTTTCCGATTTCGGCGTCGCGTGATTTTCGGAGACGGCGGTGATGGCGAGGCGGACCGGCGGGACATGGGCGTCTGAGGATTCCAAGACGGTGGCCGACCGGCCATGACCTGGGAGGCATGCGTGGGTGCTGGCAGTGCGGCGGTGCGGCGGGATTGACGCCGAGAGGTGAGAGAGAGGACGGTGACTAGGGTTTTGAGAGGGATAATTGAGCTCACTGGATAGTTTTGAAAACACGTATGATTTATTAGGTGATTTATTAGGGCAGCGGTGGGTGGGCGCGGTGGGTGGGGCGGTGGCGTCGTGCCGTTGGCCGGCACGGCGTCGCGAGAGCCGTGCGGGTGGGTGGTGATGGGCGCTGGCCGACGCGTGTGTGCGGCGTGGGTGGGAGGGGCCTGGCGGGTACCAGGTACGCGGGGTAAAGGTGGGTGGGCTCGGCGGGTATGGAGGGTGGTAGACACGGGTGGGTGATAAAAAATTATGTTTTCGGCAGAAACGCTCCCCAAATTGCGATTTTTATAGTTGTTCCACTTTTTTTGTCATCATGCAACCTTACGGGTGGGTCCGGTGTGAGGGGTAAGATGGGTCCGAATTGAGTGAGAAAAGTTTTCAATTATCTTCGCTCCTTATAGTATAGAAAAGCATCTATCCGAGACTAGATTATTGAGTCCATAGTGCTTATAATAATTGTAGTAATTAAACATGATCCATCAGCCACCAAATAGCTCAAGAATCACCGAAGCGCCCCCGCGTCGTCCCTCTGGGGGCGACACAGGCGGAACCCTCAACCGCCGCCACCAACCTTATGTCTCCCCCTTCCCGGCCGCGCCGCTACCGGAGCCGCTCGCCGGCAAGGATGGCGACGGCGCGGCCTCCGCTCCCGCTCCCCCTTCCTTCTCCTCCTCTCTCCCCTGCTCTCTGTCTGCGCGCTCAACCCTAACCTTAGCTTGCGCGCGGTCGGGCCTCCGCCGCCTCGTTACGATCTTTGTGGTGCTGATCCGTGCCTCGGGCCTCGACCGTCTGCGTCACCTCCTTCGCCGCCGGCCGACGTCCCCGCTGTCGTCTCTTCCTCGTCGTTGGCGAGGACTCCTCCGGCCCCCCGGTCGCCGGATCCGCACCTCGCAGTGTCGGATCCACTCTCTTGGGACCCGGATCTGGGTCCCCCGGGCTGGAGTTCCCCTCGCCGGCCTCTAGGCATGGCAGCGTGACGGGTTGCAGTGCTCGGTGGGACGGCCCTCCCGCGTGGGTGCGGCTGTCGGTAGACCTGCGGGCGCCCGAGGACGTACGTGGCTCAGGCCTTGCTGCGCGGCCCTTCGTCCGGGACACGGGTGCCTGGCCGGCCCTTCGTCGCCTTCGTTCCACCGCCGTCCGCCGGCCGCTGGCCTCATCTTCATCACTCCCAGGGGCTGTCGACGGCAGCGGCCGCCGCGGGGTCACACCCATGACGGCGGCGGCGACTTGGGGGCCTCCTCGACGGCGCTCCGGGGTTGACCTCGGGCGGTTGGGGGGCATGCTCCTGGCAGTTGTCCCGGTGGCGCTGTCGGGTGGCGACACGCTGCGTGGCCGCTGTGGGCGATGTGGCCATCCGTGGCGGCTTCCTCTTGGCGATACCTGGTGGTGTGGCGTCTCTGTGGTTGTGCTCCGGTCGTCCTCCGATGGGGTATCAGTGGCGGGCGGAGTGGCATGCATCCAGCGCGGGTGCTCCTTGGCCTCTCCGCCGCCGGTCGTCATCCATGCCTGTTTCCGGTCGGTGGCTGTGGTGGTGTGTGACTTGGGAAGGTTCTTGGGGGTGCTGGCGAAAGCCGACGCTCATTCGCAGACTGATGACGGTGACGCTCTCGGGCGCCGCTTACCTTGTTGTGCCCCCTTTCCTCTCCCTCGGTTGTGCCCACCGCTTGCCAGCGGCCGGCCAGGGGTGCCGCCGCCCCTCTTATGTCGTGGGGTTGGGTCTGTGTGTCCGTTTTCTTTGGTCGTCTTGTTCTCGCGGTCGTTCCTGACTCGCGCGTGTCGTTGCTTCGTCGTCGTCAGGCTTGGTGGTGACGTGGCTATTCGTCTCTTCGTGACTTGTCGGCGACATGTGGCTCCATGCTTTCACCTGTCATCTTCTTCGCGGGTGGGATGGGAGGATGGGTCTCGTCCTTCCCTTGGTGCCTCAGGCTGTCGGCATCTCATGTTAGCTCTGTTACTTCGGTACCCACCTTTTGTCGTCTTCGAGTGTTGCTGGATGCGCCGGTCGTGGGGAGTGGGGATGCGGGTGAGCTCCTTCCCCCTCCTGGTAGTTGTGGTCGCTCTTGTCTGCATTTCCTGCAGAAGCTTTTCATCGTCGCCATCAAGAGTTGATTGCTGCCTTTCCATCGATTGACTACTTCTAGGCTTTGCCATTGGGCTGCGTGAAGTTGACTCCGGAGGCCTGCGAAAGCTTAGTCCGGTCTCATCGGACCGACAACGGGTGCGTTTTTCGGAACGTACCTCACCTCGTTGGAGGCGTTGTTTCGGCCTCCGTCCATTTGTCTTGCCAGGTGAAAACTTGGTCTGCTTCCGCGTGGGCAGACGGATGATGGCGGCGTTGACGTCGTTCCCCTCCTTGGAGGCATCATCTTGCATGTCCTTCATGCTCTTCTCCCGTTGGCGCCTAGGTGTGAGTCTGTCGGTGATGTACTTGCGCTCTTGATGTACTTTTTTCGTGCAGGTTTAGGCGTTGCCGGTAGTTCTGTGTTTTCTTATGTTGGTGTTCCTCTGACCATGTTGGTCGTCGTGGTTGTTACCTTTCTAGTTGTGCTTACTTGTAACACCGCGCCTTAGAGGTTCTCCTAAGGTTGCTTAATTGTAACTCTCTTCTTCTTAATGAAAAACGTGCTATGCACGTCTTAAAAAAATCAAGAATTACCACCAAATAATTTTGACAGCAACGACGGACGGCCTGCTTGCATTGGGTTGTCCGAACTCCGAAGCGCGTGTGTGGGCCACCAAATGGGCCGATCTGTATCCATCTCATGAGCCAGAAGTGTTCAGTCCCCCAATCCTATATATCTTCCGGAAAGATAGAATCAAAACAAACTATAAACGCAACAACAGCCCACTACGGTCCATATAACAGGCATACCCTACTATTCTCCTACCCCGCCGGTCGGAGCCCCCCGCCTGCCCGCCCATGGCGGCCGAGCTCCGCCACCGCCGCCTGTGCCTCACACCGTCGCCCGGTCCCGCACGCGCCACCGCGGCCCACCATGGCAGGCCATGGCACCGTCTCGGGCCGCGGCTGGGAGTTCGCCAGTGTCGCACACTGGTGCGCCTCCACCTCCGGGCGCGGCGCCACGGCCGGCCAGCGCGGCGCTGCTGCCACCGGCTGCCTGGAGGTTGAAGAAAGGCAAAAATAATGTTGAAAGTTTTTTTAGGAAAATGTTGGAACATTTTAAGAAAATGTTGGTCAACATTTTCATGAAAAATGTTGAAAATTCTTGATGAAACATTTTGTAAAAATGTTGTATGTAACGTTTTCTCCCAACAAATGTCGATTCGGAAACATGTTGGCTCAACTTTTTATGAAAAATGTTGGTTCAACGTTTTGGTTGAACAATGTTGCCACATTTTTAAAAAATGTTGAAACATTTTGTAATTCAAAATTATGAAGTGGACTGGTGGAAAAATAAAAAACATACATTTAGATAGGTTTCGGTGGGTTGGAAGTTCACACCCGTATCCAACTTCCGGTAGTTATATAAGAGCCCCGTGTCGGTCGGTAGCCCTGATTATCATCACACATGATGAGTATGTTTTTTTTTGCTAAAACTGTTGACCGTGTAATGAATGATCATGGCGACTGCAAAGCCAGTAGCAACCGTGCGTAGTTGTTAGACCATCCACACTCGTCATCCTTTGTCTTCTCCTTCAAAATAAAATATTCCTGCTTGGTCATTGAGATTCTCTCCGTTATACAACTTTCTCCTACACTCGTCATCCTTTATATCTCTACTTTATCCCAACTACCCACAATGGGACACATATGTCAGCCTCCTATCATATTTTAACACCCCCACCTCCCTCCCCCACCTACCCCTCTCTCTCCTTTGCTTCTACTCTGCTACTCCGTCGCCCTCTCCCTGCGCCCCCGCTCCATCTTCGCCGACGCCGCTCTCCCCACCCGCGCCAACCAGCGGCGGAGCCAGCCAGCCCCTCCCCAACCGGAGACGGTGCGCTGGCGGCTGTCCTTCCTCCCGAGACCCCCTCCTCCTCGAGCTCCGCACCACACCTTGACCACGCGCCGCTTCACGCCCACCTCCTGGCAGAACTTGGTGCGGAACCGCTTCCACGACGCCGGTGGCCCCTGCTGCTACTACCCCGATGCACAATGACATCACCATGCGCAGCGCTGCCACCAGAAGCCCCTGCCGGATCCGCCCTCACGCTCGCCGAGATCCACGAGCAGGGGCAGGGCGAGCTCCCCACAGTGGAGGTGGTGGAGGCGAGTTCCCCACGGCGGAGGTGGCGGAGGCCCCGGCCACCATCCCTCCCCAAGCTAGCAGTCACCCTCCCCCGACGGCTCTCCTTCCCTTGCGCGAGGCGGATCCAGCAACTCTTTCTTCCCCTGTTCCGTTGTCCCCTTCCCACGCGTACGCCTCGGCCGCGCCTCTTGCCTCGCGGCCATGGCGGATTCGCCAGCGGTGGCGGATGGCGCGAGGTGCGGCGGCGGTGGCAGGAGAATCATGTAACACCATGAAATTTTCCGATTTTAGGATGTTAATAGGAAGAATAATTAAACGACGATTTTCTCATAATTTTAAAATTTTGCCCAACATTTATTTTCTTTGCAGAAAATTTAGTATAGGAAAATATTGATTGTTTTTTTTAATTAAATAAAATGGATCTTTTTGTGTGTGCTGCATTCATATTTCGGTTGCATGGTTTTTGGTTGATGTGTATTTTCAAAATCATGAAAAGGTGATAGTCCCAAAAACACCCTAAATCTTTCCCTCCTCTCTTTCTCTCTTCTCAGCCTAGCCCGGCCTCCCTACTCTTTCGGCCCGACCCACTTTCCCCTCCCCCTTCTCTTTTTCCTGCGCTGGCCTTGTCTCGGCCCAGCCTTCCTCTGATCGATTCGGCTGTCGGCCCAACTCCTCCTTTCTCTCCCGATCGGCCGGCGGGCCCCGGCCGTCGAGTGGTCATCCCAACCTCGCCGGCTGCCCGCCTCTCCCATGGCCGTGCCGCACCCCCTCTCCCGGCGTCCTTCCCTTTCCCGCATCCCGTCCTCTCCACCGAGCCGAAATCAATGCTCAGTGGAGCACCCGTGCGCCGCCTCGCCACCTTCCTCTCCCACCCGAAACGCCTCCACCAGGCCACTCATGGCCGCCCCCACCGAGCTCCACCCCCACCGTCTTGCCGGCCCCTCCTCTTCCCCATCCGCCCTATAAAAGGCACCTCGAGCCCCTGCTCCTCCTGCACCTCCTCCCCGCTCTCTCCTCACGCGCAGCGCTACCGCCGCTCAAGCCCGGAGCGCCGCCTGAACCCGGAACCCGCCGTCATCGGTCCCCGTCACCGCTCTCTTCGCCCGGAGCATCACCACAAGGTGAGGAAGCCCATCCCTTTTATCCCGCGTGCTCCACGCTTTTCCTATCGCTCTGCGCCTCACCGGAGTTGGCAGAGCCGCCCCCTTTCATTCTGCGACACCGTCAACATCCGAAGCACCTCCTAGAGCCTAGGGATGGCAATGGATCGGGTTTGGAGCGGATATCCGCGGATTTTGGGTATGTGGGTTGTGGGTTTGGTTCAGATTTTCGCCCACGGGTTCGCGGATTTGGATATCCGCAACACTGTGGGTTTGGAGCGGATTCTACATTTCGCCCGCGGATATCCATTGGAGCTCTGAAAAATTGATCCCAATAAACCCACATAAGGAATTCTAATCACATAAGAAATATTATTGTTGTTGTTTCTTTTCATACTCAACTTGTTAATTTATAATCCTCTGAACATGTAAGTAATTTGCGATTCTATTTTTATTTCACAAGTGAAGTTGATTCCACCATAACTGATGAATGATAAACTGTCCACTATTGTTCATTTGGAGGACTATGGATGTTGGTTTGTGTTGTTTTCCATGTGTATTGAACTTGTATTGTGCTGAATTGCATATTTTTGAAGTAATATGGACAATACTGATGTATTATGTGTTCTTGTTTATAAGAATCAAACTAGGTTTTGGATTATCCGTTGGGTTTTGGATATCTGCAGATTTGGGTTTGGATCTGAATTTTCACCCGAACTAATTTTTGGGTTGGATTTGGGTTTTAGGTTTGGGTTATGGGTTTGGGTGCCCTCACACTACATCCGATCCAAATCCGACCCATTGCCATCCCTACTAGAGCCCCTTGACATGTTCGCCACCTCCTGGGCTACGCGTAGGAGCAAACCGCATCGAAATCCATTCCCTGGAGCTCGATTTCGAGCGTCTCATGAGACCGCCGCTTGTAGCATCTGTACCCGCCGTCTTTTCGACGTGCCACCGTCCATCAGTGTATTAACGGCTCATATCCGCCTGCCCCCACTGCTGTTTTTGCAAAAAAGCCCCTGTAGTTTCTAATATCACAACCATACCCTTCCACAGTCAAAGATCCTTTCAGTTAAGTCCGGTTTTTCTCGTGTAGGCCCTTGATCTTTCCAGTTTTTCAGCCCGCCATCCTTAGCCGCCTCTTTTGCACCAAAGCCCCTCGGTTCTTTTGTAAGTTTAGGTTTTAGCCCCTAGTTTCTTGCAGTTAAGCCCCTGATAGTTAGTTTCTCTCGCTGTTTAGCCCTTGCAGCCTTGTTTAGTGCCTAGTTTAAACGCTTTAGCTCCATCTATCCTCGTTCTTGTTGCGCTAGGCTCATATCAACTCAAAGTACGCTTAGAAGCAATGTTAACCATGTTCTTTGTTTTATAATCTTTTTAAATGTTTAAATATGATTAAGCACTTATATACATGTTTTTCTAATTAAAATCTAATTAGAGTTCAACACGTGTTTTCATAAGAAAGTTAATTTGATTAATACTTATTTAAATAATTCTTTCAATTAAAAGCTAAGTAGAGTTATACCTCGGTTTTTATAATCAAATTTAAATTGATTAATATTTATCTAATTTGCTTTCTAAATAAAAGCTACATAGGCTATATCTCGAGTTTTCTTAATTAAATGTTAATTTAACTAATATAAATATAAATGTGTTTTTAAATTATAATTTGATTATTTCAACTCGAAATATAAACTTATACGTTTAGATGCTTGAATAATTATACTTGAATAATTATAAATAAAATTGACTTAAGTTCAACATCATACTTTTATGTCTAAATATAACTTGCTTATTTGTAAATATGGTATTTCTCTGAAATAACTTATGCACATGATTTTATTTAATTAAAATATAACAAGCACATAGACTTTGTGTGTTATAATTCAAATCTCTCGATAGTTCCGTGGGCGTTTCTTGCGTTTGCGTTCTCAGAACCAAACCCTTTTCCTATCCGCTCTTTTATGCCTTTCTTGTTTGGTGTATTGTTCTTAGTTGTTCTTATTTGTCTGCTTTGCATGTTTGTGCCATTGTTGCTTCAAGTAGAAGATCAAGCTGCTGATCGGAAGTTCAGAAGTTTCAAAGAGCAAGAGCGGAAGAGCATAAGAGTAGCTTATCGTTGGAGAAAAGCAAGTGGCCATAACCATCCTTCTACCTATGCTTTAATACAAGAATACTATAAATTAATTAGAACATGGAGAACCACCCAGGAAGACAGTACAACCACAAGAACTATATGGCTCTGGTCTTGGCCAATTAATTAGAGACTCTAGTTCGAAGTGGTCTTACCGAAAGGACAGAGAGGGGGAACTGAGTTGCAGGAGTATAGCCCGGTCCTTTTGGGGTAGCAGCCTTTGCTAAGGTGCTGACCATTAGGGAGGGTTATGGTCCGCTCTATTCTGAAACTCCAATGGACTACTTCTTCTTAGGGAATCTTTGTAAAGACCTCATAGCGTCCCTATGCAATCACACCTCGGAAGTGTGGTATGGTGCTTGGCCAACATCACATGGTTGGGTTCAAAGATCTTCAAAACTTTTACGCGACTTGTGGTGAAAGTGCACAACCTCTGCAGAGTGTAAAACTGATCGATCAGCCGTGCTCACGGTCAATAGCGGCCTGGACCCTCACATGATAATTGAACTTAAAGATTGACTTAAATTTCTTTCTGATTAATTTTTGTGGCCTTGCTGAGTACCAACCATAAGTGTACTCATCCTTGCTAAACCGCTACTAAGAAGAAGAAGAAGAAGAAGAAGAAGAAGAAGAAGAAGAAGAAGAAGAAGAAGAAGAAGAAGAAGATGGTGCTAGGTGTACACAAACCCCAGTCGATTGCCTGTGAAGTTTGGAGCCACTGCTTCCCAGGATTCTTCTGTAAATCTCTGATAATCTCTTTTCTTTACGTGATATTGTTTCTGTTATTCACTGATGATGTCACTATATGTATGAAACTAGATCCTGACATACATATAGTTAACACTTGATTTTGTTTTGGAAACCGGGTGTGACAAATCATCTCCGCTGCGGTGGGGCATGGAGGCGGTGGAGCTCGCCGGCATCGTCCTCCCTCGGCGGCCACAAGGTCTAGCGGCTGGGGCGGCCTGCGACGGCGGAGGTGCTCCTGGCGCGCCGGCCTTCCCTCTCTCCCTCGAGCTCGACGGAGGTGGGAGGTGGTTGGGTGCCGTGGCAGCACGGCGCGTGGTGGGCCCGTCGCCTCCTGGAGGAGGCCCTCCATTCACGCCAGAAAAGGAGGATCTGGGAGGCGACGGGAAAACTCGGTCCCGGATGAAGGAAGCCGCTGCGGGGCCAAAACCTTTATCCGTCGCCCTGGTGTGGATGGTCTTAGTACTCCACTGAGCAAGCATGGCCTTCACTGAACATGCATGCAAGCATCTGCAAAGGCAAATGCAAAAATATATTTTACTTTTTACCCAACAAAAAATCACACCATCACATGGCCACAGGCCCACAATAACCTCAATTCATGAGTGTTTGATGAACACGTACTTTCTATTTCTAGCTAATGAAGTTGTCTTTATTTCACCTTTCCCATAGTAACCACACATCCTGGTATTTTGAACTATCTGTCCCTAAATATAAGCATTCTTCGATTTCCGTGATACACGTTTGATCATTCGTCTTATTCAAAAAAATTGTAAAAAATGTAAAAATAATTATGATATACTTAAAATATATATGATGATAAAACATATCATAACAAATAAATAATATTTTCATAAATTTTTTGAATAAGACGGATGATCAAACGTGATCAGCAAAAGTCAACTAATACTTACATTTAGGGACGGAGGGAGTAGATTTTTTCTTGTCTTTTTTTTTTGGGTAGTTGTGGTGGTCTTTCTTGAACGAAGCTTGTTTAATGATGCGATCGATGCAGCATGATCACCTCACGCCGGCAAGCTCACCGCGTCCATGAACTCATTGTCCGCGACGAGCCTCTCGAGCACGTACGTCCGGCGCGACGCACAACTCCAGCGACATGATGCTCCCTCCCGACTCTGGACTCTCGTACACCGCAGCCTTGTCGTCGGCCTTGTTCCCGGCGCCGCTCCGGACGGTCAATGGCCTCCCCCACGCGAAGCAGTGGCGAAGCTGGCGGATTTTGACGCCTAAGGTCACTTAGTAAATGTTTATATCACTCAATCTTAGTGTAGTACACATAATAGCAATAACCACAATAGCGATATTTCATATATCGATAGAAGTGCTTAAAATGCACAATTTAGACCAATACATCACAATTTAAGATCCATTTGCATAACAAATTTGATAAAATAAATACCTAACTACTGTCGGTCCGGTTCATCTTCGACTCCTCGCATATCACAGTAGGAAGGACACTCGAACCTACACATGAAAACAACCAAACATGTAAATTTTAAATAAATTGGATAAGAAATATGCAAAACATAATTGAATAGCAGAAAAATTGACAATTGGATATGAAACATACCACTTGGATTAGAGGTGGTAACTTTTGCAACCAATTCTTCAAATCTTGCCAATGATACAGAATATCATCATCTTCGGTGCTTGCAAAAATCTCTCACTCAATATAGCAAATCTCTCACTCAATGTAGCAAATCTTCCGTGCGTGGCGTGAGGGAGACTCGCTCGATTCGTGTGACCTGCGACGCGAGAGATTTGGTCGCTTGGGCAGTTGCACGGAAGGCAGCAAGGGCGACCGGGTGTGTTTCCTGGGCTTGAAAGAAACCTGGGCCAGAAATCACTAAGAAGCCGCTGCCCCCGCTCGGGCGACGCGGCGGCGACGACACCGCTTCCCTGTCCAAGCGCCCTCCCCCCTCTCCCCTCCCCTGCCGCCGCCAGAGGGGCCTGCCGGGACCCCGCTTGGGCCCCCAGGGCGGGCGGCGGGGCTCTTCCTGGTGGCGGCGCGCCGCCCGGGCGGCAGCGCAAAGCGGCCTGCCGGCCGTGGTGGTGGCGGCGGCGGCGGGCGTCGGATTCGGTACCTGGGGCGGATCCGGCTCTCCTAATGCCGGATCTGCGGCGGGCGGCCTCTCGTCCTCTTCCCTCTCTCCCTCACGCGCTCTTCACGGCGTCGCGACGGCAGCGGCCTTGGCAGCGGGGTGGCTGCCCGGCCGTCTTGGGCAGTTCCTTGGCGGCGATCGCTGCTGGCCGGACCTGCCCCTCCTGGCCTTGCGGTGGCGGTGGGGGCGGGGCTGCGGCTCGGCGGTGTCCGGTGCGGGTCGCGCACTGCCGCGGAGGTCCTCGTGGCGGTGGTGCGGGGCTCGGCCAGGCTGGGGCTCCTTCTCGGTGCCTCGGTTGTGGGGTCTGGCGGCGGCATCAGTGCCCTGCGGCCGCGGCTTCTCGGCGCCTCGGCGCCTGGGCGCCCTCTGCGGCATTGGCGTGGGCTGGCCTCCGTCGGCGGTGGGGTGGGTGGGACCACCCATGACGGCGGCTTGGAGGGTGCTAGCTGCGTCGTGGTGGCGCGCGCCTGGCGGTTTGTTTGACGGGTGCTTGCGGCGTCTTGGTGGCGTGGCGGGCGGCTCGAACAACGTGCACCGTGGATGCCTCGGTGGTACGGTTGTCTGGGCCGTCTTCTCGCGATGTTTGGTCGGTGGTGCAGCGGTGGCATGGCGGCGATTCTTGCACGGTCGTCAGTCAGCGTCGCCGCGGTGGTGGAGTTGGCTGCGGCCGTGTGGTGGACCACCAGTGGCTCCACGGTGGTGCGCCTGGTGGTGCTGGCCGTCTCTCTTCCACGCCTCGGGGATGAAGCGGGGGAAACCCTTCCTTTCTCGGGACAACGTCAATGGCGCCCCCGGCATCACGCCCTTCATGAAGGTGACGTTGAGCTTCCTCGACGGGAGACTGCTGCTTGGGTCCTCCACTCCTAGTGGTGCTTGACGTTGTCTTTGTGTGAGAGTGCTTCTTCCTTTCTCCTTTCTTTCTTCCTGTTTTTCTTTTTTTGTGGTAGTTTTGCTTTTTGTTAAAAGAAGGGCCTGGTGCTTGAGAGTGAAGAAGGACAGAGCTTTCAGTTGGTGACAGTGGTGTGGTGTGGCTCGTGTCGACGTCCCAATCCGACCGAGCGGAGTTGTTTGAGTTGTTCAGGCCGGTGCGTGTTGATGTCCCACTCCAACCGACCGAGTCTCTTCAGTTGAGTTGTGCGGTGCTGCTTTGATGACCCAATCCAAGTCACCGGAGTTGTTGGTCTGCGGACCAGAGTTGTTCGGGGTTTCTACCCTTTTGAGTTGTACGGTCTTTTGACCTTGAGTTGTGAGGGATGGTGTTTGCCTCCCTAGTTGTACGGTCTTGGGACCGGAGTTGTACGGTTTTCGGCCCGGTTTTCCTTATAAACCGGGCCAACTCTCTTCTTCTAATAAAAATTCGGGAAAGCGTAAGCTTTCTCCGTCCCTTAAAAAAAAAAAGAAACCTGGGCCGACGAAGACTAAGGTCAGTGTTGAAAATTATCCGCTGGGCTTTGGAAAATCACAGGAGGTATAAGTGATCTTTCGGCCCACGCCTAAGGCCATGGCCTGGGTGGCCTTAGGCCCAACTCCGCCCTGACCCGAAGTCATTCCCGAACACGTCGAGCCACGACGAGCTCCCGGTCGCCACAGCGCCGTGCCGGCGGAGGACAGGTCGGTCATGAACATGAACTCCGGTTGACGGGCCCACCGCTCCATCGATTCCCTGACGCTCGCCTCGTCAAACAAGGCCTCGGCGCGGTTCAGTGCTGATTTTGTATGTCGAAGACTCTCGTCATGTTCGTCTGACTTATCAGACACTAGCCATCAATATTTTTCTCTCAGAATAAACCAACCACCAGTAATCAGCTAGCATTACTTTTCTCTCGGAACAAATAATCAGCATCAGTCACCAGCCAAACGAACGGGCTGTCTACGCAAGAAACTATGGTCTCCAATGCATATATTATATCATGGAGTCTATCTAATATTCCTCTCGGATCTTCTGCTCCCGTTTTATTAAATAAGCAGACACGTCGAGCATGTGGGCAGCCGCATGGGAGAAATAAAGAGATTCATTATGACACTAAATAGATATATTATGAAATTATATTTAACAAAAAAAACTAATGATACTAGCTTATTTGGTATCACGAATGTATAAATATTTTTGTATAACGCATCATAGATATTTTTGTACCCCTAGCTATATCCGCCTTGAGATTTTATGGCAGTAAAAATAAAATAGAAACAATATCTATGCGGCGATCAAAATCGATCATAAAGTTAAAATTAAACTTCGTGGAGAAGAAGCTAATCCTAGTCATAGAGATGAAGGAACCATCGCTAAGTCTTGGGTTAAGAGCATAGTGCCATAGTGGTGACTACTGACAATGACTCAAAGTGTTTTCTACTTTTGGAGTATAAGCGAATTGTCCACTTTTACATAACAACGTAACCTTTTCTAATATCCACATATGCATCCTGAGGGAGCCTCCACGTGAGGGGGAGTTAAGTATAAGTGAATTCTTCACCTTTTCTTAACATCTTAAGTAGTCGCAAAGAAAAATCTTAAGTTTTTAGGTTGAACTGATTGGTGCATGTAACTCAATATACCTACACTACAAATAGAGTATGACAAATGCTATCCAGTTGTCGAGGGCAAAAAAAGTCACAGTCCACATGTGACCAACCTCCGTTCCAAATTATATGTCGTTTTGACTGACCACTTTGTTTTATTTGAAAAATTGTGAAAAATATTATATTTTTGTGGTTTTCCTTATTAATAAAAATTATTGAAGAATGATTTAAATTTAGTCGTGTTTGCACTATTTTTTAAAATAAAACGTGTAATCAAACTTGGAAATAAAAAGTCAAATAATCTCTAATTTGGAACGGAGGAGGAGTAGTATCATAATAGTTTGGGACCAAGCTTATGTCTGTTTTCGCATCTTGGCGACACCACCAAACGTGACTATATATAGTAGTAAAACAAATGGCGACCCAGTACGCCCTGTCACCCTGCTGCCCTTATATTAAGGTCTTCGCCTTGGTGCTAGACGTGGCCTTAAGCATCTAAGCACCTCATCTTAGCTTTTAGCTTGCACATAATCATGGCAGCCATGCAAGGGCCACGAGCGATGATGCGGGTCCTCTTCTTCCTCCTCCCCGCCGTTCTGCTAATAACTACAAGCCAGCTCGCCGGCGGCAGCCCACCGCCGGACCCGGTGTCGTGCGCGCGCGGCACGTCGGACTGCACGGTGACCAGCACGTACGGCTCCTTCCCGGACCGCACCATCTGCCGCGCGGCCAACGCCACGTTCCCGCGCACCGAGCAGGAGCTCGTCGCGGCCGTGGCAGCGGCGGCGGCGGTGAAACGCAAGGTCAAGGTCGCCACGAGCCACTCCCACAGCTTAATTCCCCAAGCTGGCCTGCCCTGGCGGCCGCGACGGCACCATCATCAGCACCGAGCGGCTGAACCGAACGGTGAGCGTCGACAAGGCCCGGCGGCTGCTCACGGTGGAGAGCGGCATGCTGCTCAGGGACCTGGTGGGGGCGGCCTGCACGAGTTCGGCGACGTGTGGGGCGGCCTGCACGAGTTCGGCGACGTGTGGGGCGGCCTGCACGAGTTCGGCGACGTGTCGTGGCTGCCCCGGCAGGGCAAGGCCATCTACCGCGAGGACGACCGCGTCGACGTCTCCACGCCGGGAAACGGCCTCAACAACTACATCGGCTTCCGCGCGCAGCCGACGCAGGGTCTCCTGACCGCCCGCGCCGCCGAGGAGCGGCTGGAGGAGAACGGCACCGACATCTCCCGGTGCCTGGCGGCGCGGCTGCCGGCGGCGACGTTCGAGCTCCAGGCGTACGGGTTCACCAACGACGGCGTCTTCTTCACGGGGTACCCGGTGGCCGGTGGTGGGGTTCCAACACCGGATCCAGGCGTCGGGGACCTGCATCAACGGCGGCGACGACGCCCTCCTCTCTGCCTGCACGTGGGACTCCCGCATCCGGGGCCCCTTCTTCTACCAGTCCGGCTTCAGCGTCGCCGTGTCCAAGGTCCCGGCGTTCGTCGCCGACATGCAGCGGCTGCGCGACCTCAACCCGCAGGCCTTCTGCGGGATGGACGCCAAGATGGGGGTGCTGATGCGCTACGTCAAGGCCTCGTCGGCGTACCTCGGCAAGGCGGAGGACTCGGTGGACTTCGACGTCACCTACTACCGGAGCTACACCGAGGGCGCGCCCCGGGCGCACGCCGACGTCTACGACGAGCTCGAGCAGATGGCGCTGCACAAGTACGGTGGCGTGCCGCACTGGGGCAAGAACCGCAACTTCGCCTTCGACGGCGTCATCGCCAAGTACCCCAAGGCCGCCGAGTTCATCAAGGTCAAGAACAGGTACGACCCCGACGGCATCTTCTCCAGCGAGTGGAGCGACCAGGTGCTCGGCATCAATGGCAGCCCCAACGTCGTCGGGGCACGCTGCGCCATCGAGGGGCTGTGCGTCTGCTCCGACGACTCCCACTGTGCGCCGGAGGAGGGATACTTCTGCCGCCCCGGGAAGGTGTATGCGGAGGCCAGGGTCTGCAGTGTAACGCCCCAGTACTGAAGGCGTTATCGTAATCTCGAAGACGTATCATCTAAACATGTAATCGACGTAGGCCTTATGTGTCAGTTAAGTGGGCCCACCGGTGAGCGTCTTGCTCTGAATGTTTAGCAGTGGTAAAAATCTGGATGATGTTATAGGAAACGGTAATGCTTACCAACGGGCGTCCGATGCTCCGGACGGGGGCGACGTGGTAGAAAAATAGGTGGCGGGTCCCACCCCTCGACCTTATCTCTTTCCCCACCGTAGCTTTTTACCGGATCCAGTTTTTCCCGTGACCCACTCATTCCGCCTGGATCTCGCGACGCTCCAAGCTCCGCTCGAGCTCACGGGCGAGGCGGCCTCCCTCGCTCCAACCGGCCGGGCGGCCGGCCTCTTGCTCCACCCACCCACCGGCGAAGGCGGCCTCAACTCGCTCCACCCGCACGGTGAGCGCAGACGCGCCGGGCCTCCCTACTCGCCTCCCCGCCAGCAGCGCGGCCCTCCCCGCCTCTCCGGGTGCCGAGGTGCCGTCGTGGTGGAGCGGCGCATCCATTCCCCGCCGTGCCGACCACCACGTGCGACGCGGGGAGCGTGGTGAGGAGCGGTGGGCGTCCATGGCTCACTGCAGCCCGCCTCCCTACCGGGCAAGCGTGGTCGAGCTGTATGCGCCTACGGCAAGGAGTTTTTGGGGCCGATGGCGAAAAGAATGTGTTTTCAATGATGTTGCAAGCATATGTTTTGAGTGTTTAAGAGGCTTCAAAGAAATGTTGCAAGTGTTTCATGTGGTTGTTGCAAAAGCATATCTCGATGTTGCAATATTGTAAAATTAGATCTCGATGTTGCAGATGTTATTTTTGAATGTTGCAGATGTTGTTTTTGAATGTTGCAGAATTCTGCTCCATGTTGCACGTAACATGAGTTGATGTTGCGATATGATTTTTTTTCCATGTTGTAATATTGCAAAAGTAGATCTTGATGTTGCGAGTGTTATTTTTGAATGTTACGGATGTTATTTTTGAATGTTGCGAATTTTTCCTTCACCATGTTGCATGCAACATGGTCTGATGTTGCGACGTGATTTTTTTCCTAATTTTCTTTTTAGCGCTACAATGGATCTGGCGTCTCCTACAGTGCATCTGATGTCCACAGTTGATCTGACGGCTCTGCGCCGTCTGGAGGCCCGCGCCCCTCCGGACGTCCGGACGCTAGCAATGCCGTATAGGAAAAGATTTCATGCTATGAACTAATAGAACAGAGAGTGAGAGAGGTGACGGGGAAAGCTTTGTTCCTCTCGCGATCTCCAACTAATTTTTGTTTCGATTACCACAGGTCGATTTGAAATTGCGACAGATTACGGCGATGAGGGTTTGCCCGGCAGTGTGTCTACGTGTAAAATTCCGAGAGCCAAAGCGAATATGAGCACGAAGAAGACGGCAAGAGACCAGAATGGACTCGGGTTGCACTTCAAGTCTGTGTAAAATCCCTTGGTTGATCACCGGTCTCAGGCGGCAGTGAATTCTTGGGGGAGCGAACTGGTGAGGAAATCGTCGTGAACTATCTTGTCCGGATTTGAGGAGTACAAGTGATTGGAATTCTTTTCAATTTATTCGAGTCATTTTGGGGACAGTTCATCATGGCGCCACCAAAGCTCTCAGTGCTGGAGGGAGGAGCTCAGGAGCGCGCGGCGGTATGCCGGTATGCTGTCCACGAGCATTTTTTTGCAAAAGCGCCCTCCTCTTCTCTCGAAATTGCATCGTGGTCCTCCCACCCAAACTCATCCAGTCATCCCAAGTCTCCTCTCCTCCCCGCGGTTACCGCGCGCCGCTGCTTGATTCAAGCAAGGATTCGTCAGGTTCAATTTTTACCACTCAATAAGTTACAGATTTACAGTACTATATGCCTGTCAGTGTTTTACACTTGTCGGCCTTTCCGCCGATGTCAAACCGCAGATGTGGACGAAGTCGGAGTAGAGGAAGCATTGACGAGCGGTCGCGAGTACGCTTCCCAGAAACCTGATCGTCGACACCTGTGCAGGCCTTCAGAACACCGGCGTTGGTTCGGAGACACCGCTCTCCCTCGATCCGCTGCACAACGGACGGAGGAACGGCAGAAGCTCAGACGGCGGCGCGCGCAGCGGAGTAGATGACAAACGTGGTAGTTGGTTCGGAGACACCGCTCTCCCTCGATCCGCTGCACGACGGACGGAGGAACGGCAAAAGCTCAGACGGCGGTGCGCGCAGCGGAGTAGATGACAAACGTGGCAGTCTAGGTGTTGGCGACGTGGACCAAAATAAAATAGCAAGAAAAAGAGAATCACAAGTCACATGATAAATCACGCGAAAATACATGATACACATGCATGTGTGTTCTCTACTTCATACTAAATCACTTCGAGTACTCTACAAGAGCCTCCTTATATGTTGGTCCTCATCTCCATAGAATAGCAAGGTGGCACTAAACCTCGCTTGCATTCCCTCCACACCACATTGACTTTCCTAGATGAAATAGTGGCCCAATGCATTGCAGCCCAATAGCTGTCACAACAAATTGTTGGGCCATATATTCCAACAGAAGGGTGGCCGAGGGAGGGGTAGACTGGCATTCCAGCGCCGGTTCGGGCCGGGTCGAAAACCCGGTTTTGGGCTGAGAAAATCCTGCCCATGACCGTCCCATGGGACGTGTCAGGCCTCGCCGGGCTCGGGCCGGGCGCCGGGCTTGGGCGGGCCGCCCGCGCATTTTATAGTGTAAAGTAACTAAAAACAGCATTTCGGGCCGGGCTCGGGACAAAATTTTTTTTCGCGGGCTTCAAGATCTCTGCCCACGCCCGCCTGGTCCGCGGTCCGGGGCGGACTGGCAAGGACCGGGCCGGGCCAAAAATGCTCACGTATAGGGAGGGGCAAACGCCTCCTGGGGTTTCAGAGCTTAGCTTGCACTGGTTCAGCTGCCAACCTCGGCTGCATTTGTGCAAGTTCGTGATGGTTCCTTAGGTTTGGCTATTTGCAGTTCTCGTGCCATGCTAGATGCTACTTCCAGTCAATTGCAGGTGCTCTTGGTGTTTGTCAAGTACCGTGTTGTTCAGTTCTGTGCAATTTCGTGAATGTTCAATGAGGTGCAGCTGTGCGCCGAAATATGACCAAGGCATCTGCTTGCTTGGTTTCGTTGTCTGCATTAGAATGCAATTGCATCAACAGATCTCGCCACCTCTGTCTGTGCTTATCCGGTGTGCAAATCCAATTTATTGTTCTTTTTTTTTTTGTCTTGCAAATCCCATCATGATGTGATGCTCGGTGATTCCTGTCCTTGCTAATGCAGGGAGTTAACTCTCTTGTAGCTCAGCATATGGATGTTTCTTGCGTTAATTAATTGTGGATACACAACGTGTTTGGTTTAATATCTTTATTATGTAGAAAAGGTGGACAGAAGAAGAAAAGATCCTCCTACATGGTCTGCACATGATCCTCCTACATGGTCTGCACATGACTTCGGGAATCTTCAGATCTGCCGGTGCTCAGTCCTTCGGAGGTGCTCATAGGGGTAGGGTTTGCGTACGTGTATTCATAGGGGGTGAGTGTGCGTGCGTGTTGTGAGAGTCTGCGTTGTACTGTGTAATTCTCAAAAAAAAAGCTCTCTAATTCTACCAGAAATTATATAAAAATTTGTTAGGAGTAAAATCCTTTGACGGATTCATCCATAGTCTTAGGGCAAAATGGTCTTTTGACTCTGTGACCATGGTGACTGCAACTAGTAGCAACTAGTGCGTAGCATCATGCAAGCATATGCGTGGCAAGCATGGTCTTCACTGAACATCCATGCAAGCATATGCAAATGCAAAAATCAATTTTACTTTTCACCAAAAAATAAGATAAGATTTCAAAGTGGTAAGCACATTTTCCAGGTATTTTGAACTAGAAATCGTGGTGACAAACACGACCTTAACTTCATAATTTTTTTTGTCTGTCTATAGCTCACCCACAATATTTTTGATCTCTCATCACACGAATTTTTGCAACTATTTACATCTCCGGGCTACTATTTTTCCTCTCCCTCCCTCTATTTCTTACATACTCCCACCCGGACCCACCTTCTTCTTCCTCCCGCCCGGCGGTGCCCTGCCACGGCCTCGCCCGCCCGCCCGCCACCTCCGCTGGGCGGCCGCGCCGCCAGCCCTCCCTCTAGGTCCGGCGGGGACAGCAGCCCCCCCCCCAGCAACCCCGAACCCTAACCCGAACCCTAAACTCGCCGGAAAGCTCGCTGGAGTTGGAGAAGAAGGTGAGTTTGGGGTAGGAAAAAATTAGTGTGAGGAGTTGCTCCAAATCACACAGGTAACATATAGCTTTACCTATTTTTTAAAAAGAGATTGCCTCAGCTTTTATAGAAAGCCACTAGAGTTGTTTACAGAAACGCAGGCCTGATTGGCCGCAACAGCTAAGCGCTACACATCAACAAAAGGAGTCTATCCTATTACATTCAAGCTAGTTCATATTTCAACATCCACGCTCCAGCAGACTTGCAATCGCCGGCACTCCCAAGATCTTCATAGCAGGCATCAGAGCTCCACAATATATGACCCCAACACGTTGCTAAGCCTGAAGCCGCCCAACCAGACCTGCACCTTGTCCAACATCTTCGCGATGAGCTCCTGATCCGACTCCTTCAATTTGGGAGACCACCGTTGCACAAAATTAACACCAGAACGAATTATATCTAGAGGGTTTGTCTGGAACTTCTTCTCAATTGTCATTTTGTTTCGTGACTTCCACAAAACCCACGCAACCCTGCATTTACAAATAGTCGAAGCCTGTAGGGAATGCTCATATTATTAGATAACCAGCCCATTCCAGGATGTGGGTGATTTTGCCCACCCAAAGATAGTGCGGATACATCACCATAAAAATTGCGCTATAGAGCAGCCAAAAAAGATATTATCTACGTTTTCTACTTTCCCACATAGTCCCTCCGTCCCATAAAAAAGTGCAATCCTAGTTTTTGAAAAAAAAATCTCACAAAGAATGCAATCCTAGAAAATGGATCTAATTACCTTCCTAATTAAGTGGTCAGATCTGATTTGTATGGCAAAACTTACTGCATTTGGCAAACAAATGAGGGTATTAGAGTCTTTTCATTCCACCACTAATCTGTCTTAGAAAAACTAGAATTGCACTCTTCATGTGACAGAGGGAGTAGGGCAGCAGACAGCAGTGGAGGTCTCCTTTCCAACCCCGTGTCTTAAGGGAGGCTGTCGCCTGAAGTTTGTTATTGACAAGCTGCCACGAAAATATTGTTATTTTCAAAGACAATTTAGTTTCTCAAATACTTCGAGAGTCGGCAATGACCACGCCCATGTGAGTCATAAACCTGTGAAGGGATTTTGTTGTGAAGCTTTTGGATTTGTCTAGAGCCCATTCTAGCTCATCCTATGCCGAGGCATTTAGGCTAACGTCTTTGAGTGTGTCCAGCAAAGCCTGCCACTGCTCTTCGTCTCTGCAGGTCAGAGAATCTGAATGCCAATCTCCCATCCTTCATCATAGCAATCAACCACCAACGCATCTTGGTCATCACAGATCTTGTACAAGTCTGGGAATTGGATTTTCAGGGGTACTCTGCCTACCCAAACATCCTCTCAGAAGCGATCTTGTCCCCCTTATTTGCTATGTACACAACTCCCCATTTAAAAAGGTGCTTAACTTTATGTAGCCCTTGCCAAAACGGAGAAGTCCCCCTTGTTTTAGATTTATAAAGAAGTTGTTTTCCGGCATGTTTTAGGCTTGGTTTATACCAAAGCTCATCCGACCCTTTCACAATCTCTACCTAATATAATATTAAAACAAGGATTGTTTCTTATCGTTTTTTTGGTACGTCAAAAAAACTGTGAAGATTACGGCAAAAACCGGCTGCCTTCCCGCTGAACCGGAGGAAAACCGACTGTCTACCAACCGAACCAGAGGAAAACCGGGCTGTCTACCCGCTAAACCGGCGAACCCATGTACAACCGGAAGTCCTGAGCCGCCCCGCGCGGGAGGAAAAAAACCCATGTACAAGCGATGAAGGCATATGGGCCAATATGGGCTCGGCTGGGCCTACGCCAACCACAAACCACGATGCAGTAGTGGGCTGGGCAAGGCTTGCGTAACATTTGCTATGAAGAGCAGGCAGCAGCCAGCTTGCTGTGTGGCTGTTGGGCCATACGTTGAGTCCATCAATCATCAGAATTAGCACAGCATCATGCAATGCATTGGCATAAATAAAAAATTATATACAACATGTTTAAGTTCTAACTTTGTTTATAACAATAACAAGCACATTAGTAGTATGTTTATATGGTGTAGCAACACGAGGATACATTTGCCTATATTTTTCAAGTGGTATGATTTTTATCTTAAATTTATACTTTTGTCCAACATATATCATTGTGGGTAGCTTGATTTTTTAATAAGAACAATGCTTAAACCAGACTAAATACGAGTAGGATAGGCTATCTGCAAAACCATGCTTAAACCATGTGGTGTCTTGTAGATAAAAAAAATCAAATAGGTTTTTATTCCTGTTGCAACCGACAGACATATGTGATCAGGGTGTGGCGTATGTGCAATGGGAACGATGGTGCGGCCAGAAAAGGCAAGGTTGAGCAGACGCCAGCGAGATTTGGGAGGCATGAATAACGACATGAGAGGTTAGGTTGGCACGAGCACGATGGGGTGGGACGACGACAAGGTTGGGGTGTCGCGGGCGCGCGCGACGGTGATGACAATAAGGTCAGAGAGGTGCAAGAGCGGCAGTGTGATGGCATGACCGAGACGAGCGACAGCGAAGTGAGTATCTTTTTCCGCGCCGGGCGCACGCATAATTGCTAGTCTTCCAAATCCACTTAACTTCATATAATTTCAAAATGTTTTGATTCCAAATGCAGGATTTAGTGATCGATGGACGCGGACGCGGTCACCTCACCCCGGCAAGCTCACCGCGTCCATGAACTCCTCGTCCGCGACGAGCCTCTCGAGCACGTCCGGCGCGATGCACAACTCCAGCGACATGCTTCCTCCCGGTTCCGGCCCCTCGTACACCGCTGCCTTGCCGTCGGCCTTGTTCCCCGCGCCGCTCCGGACGGTCACCGGCCTCCCCCACCCGAAGTCATTCCCGAACACGTCGAGCCACGGCGAGCTCCCGGTCGCCAGCGCCGTGCCGGCGGAGGATAGGCTGGTCATGAACATGAACTCCGGCTGCCGGGCCCACCGCTCCATCGACTCCATCAAATTCCCTTCGTCGAACGAGGCCTCGGCGCGGTTCAGCAGCCACGCCGTCCAGCCGAGCCCGTTGGCCTCGACCTCGCCGGCGGTAGCCTCCGCCTTGCCGAACACCATGGCGTTTCCGACGTAGCCCGGCGGCATGCCGTTGACGCGCCCCGACATCCGACGACGATAGAGTAGAACGTGCGCTGCTCCAGCGGGAGGCGCCGGGCGCGGCACACGGCGCGCCAGAGGTGCGCCAGGACCGCCTGGAGCGAGGAGATGGCGGCGGCGGCCGTGCCGGCGATCTCGTCGTTCGCCCGCGCCGTGAGCTTCTCGACGTTCTCGGTGGAGAAGGTGAGGAAGCATTCCTGCACCGTCGTTCCATCGAAATGCGGCCGCACGATGTGTTCCAGCTTGGGGAACGGCAAATGGATCGGCACGGGCCAGGTCTCGACGAACCACCGCCGGAGCACCGGCGGCGGCGTGGACAGGTCTTCGTCGTTGACGCCAGCGCCGCGTCGGTGGATCTCCGACCATGTGTTGAGGAAGTGCCAGAACGCGGTGCCGTCGGCGACGGCGTGGTTCAAGGTGACGCCTACGAATACGCCGTCGGCGAGCTCGGTGACCTGCACGGACAGCAAGGGGAGAACCTCGACGGCGGCGCTGGCGCCGAGAGCAGGGTCGAAAGAATGGAACTCCGCCGAAATCACCGGTGCGGTGTAGACCGATGAGACGATGTTCGCAGCGGCGACGCCATGAGCCGTGGCGTGTACGAACTCGGCGCCCTCGCCGGTGCACCTCAAGGACACCGTCACGGTCCCGTCGGCGCGCTCGTCGGCGGCGAGGCGGCCGGCGAGCGGGTAGAACCGCCGCAGGGCGCGCGCGAAGGAGGACTCTAGGGCATCGGCGAGGGCGTCACCGGAGACCGGAGGGTTGGGCAGGAGGACGCCCTTCTGGATGTAGTCGGTGCGGATGAGGCGTAGGTCCAGCGGCGTCAGGTGGATCACCTCGACCTCCTCGTCTTTCAGCGGAGGATGGCAGCCGCCGTTCACTTTCACCGTCGTTGGTGGTGGCATCGTCGACGGTCGCACCGTGCGCCGGGAGACGATCCGGACGCGGTGGCCGCTGGTGGCGCCGCCCTCCATGGACGTGCAGACTGGCAGCTGCTTTCTTGGAATTAAGCCGTGTTCTTTGGGCTGCTTAATGTGCATTAAGAAAATTAAACCACACATGCTAGACAACAAAGCAAGAAGATGTTTGAGCAAATCCCTTCTCTAGCCATCACACTGTTTTCTTTGGTCATACACAGCTGCTAAGCAAACCTTTTAAATTCTTTTATTTTCCAATTAAACCTATAATCAAAAGTATAGTCCAAGTAACATGTGTGCTGTCTGCATTGATAATTGAACTGATAACGCACGTGTTCTGAAATCCTTGTCAATAGTCCATAAACATGCAGACTATATTTTTATTCACTACGTGCAAAATGATATTTAAGTATACAAGATTAGCTTGGAGGGTGGGTGGTAGATATTGACTAACTGCAGTTTCTACGCGACCAAAGTGCAACATGAAGTAGGTGGCCATCAAGCAGGATGATCCAAAATTCTGATGTGTCTAAAAAAATAGTAGAAGTAAAGAAATAGTTACCGCACAAGACCTAATGCAATGTTTGAAGCAAGAGCATAGAAGAAGTTTGAAGCGTATTCTTTCTAGCTTTCTTTTTTAAGCCCTTCTTTCTCGTCTTTCCTCGTTTTGAGGTGTTTTTTTTTTGAAATTACACAGTACAACGTAGACGCTCACAACACGCACGTACACTCACCCCTATGAACACACGTACGCAAACCCTACCCCTATGAGCACCTCCGAAGAACTGAGTACCGGCAGATCTGGAGATTCTCGAAGTCACCACTGGCGCCTCGTCGTCGACGGGAACGTCGTTTACCACTTAATGCATAACGCCGAAAATTCTCGGAACAAATCTAGGAAAAGGTGCGAGCACCAGGATTTGAACCCTGGTGGGTAGCGTCCCACTGGACCGTCCTACCATTAGACTACAAGCCCATTCGCCTCGTTTTGAGGTGTTGAGTCTAAGTACTATTGTATTTTTTGGCTATGACTAGTTGTTCCTTTGTGGTCGTAGACATTCACATATGAATGTTCAAGACCGGATAAATTTCTTAATCTAAAAAAATATACAAATTTGCAAGATTTTGGTTGTGTGCCTTTAGGTCAGATATATTTTCATTTTCTAAAAAAGGTTTTGTAAGTTCCAAGTATACAAACCAAATCATGGTATTTAAGTATCCAAGTTATGGTATTCTCTATAACCAAATCATGGTGTTCAAGCATCCAAGCTCTAATATTTAAGTGACCAAGTCATGGTACCTAAGATTATTTTATGATATATATTCAAGTATCCACAAGATAAAGAAAAATTAGAGCATACAAACGATGGTATCTTAGAGCAACTCCAACAGCCTTTTTATTTTTGCTAGTTAAATTTGAAGGTTTAGCTCTTTGTAAAAATAGAAAACTACAAAAGTCTATTAAGTAATCCAACAGACTAGCTATTTTTCATTTTCCAAATCCCCACCAACCACTCACTGACACACGGGACCTACTTGTCATACTCTTTCTTCCCCCTTATCCTTTCTCCTTTCTTCCCCCATCCTTTCTCCTTGGCTGGAAGAAACAGAGCAAGCGATCCGCCCGCGGCCGCCGACCAATTTCTGCCTGCTTCGGCCACCTCCATCAATAGTCGCCAGCAGCACCTTCCCCACCTCTCAAACTCCACCTCCACCTCCCATTGGCGCCGCTACGTGCTCTCATCCTCCGCTACCTCGCGCGCCGCCGCACCGCGCGGGAGACCAAGCTCCCGTCCGGCCGCGGCGCCCCAGTGTGCGTGGGCCGAGGCGGAGTTCTCCATATGCTCGCTGAGGGCTGCGGTGGTGGCGCTGCGTCCCCTCGCGCTTATGCTTCCACAACGCCCGCGTCGACGGCTGGCTCGCGGCGCCCGCATCACGCCCCACCTGCCGCACGCCGTTGTCAATGGGAGCTCCGGGACCACCCCTACCGTAGGGGCCCCACCGCACGGTAGGCGGCATCCGCGACGCGTCCGAGGCTGAGCGGCGGCGCCCGTCCCGCACGAGGAATCAAGGGAGGACCGGAGGAGTGGAAGCGCACGAACGGGTGGCGGCGGCGACTGCGCAAGGGCGTAGAGGCCGGCGCTGCTGGGCGCGAGGCAGTGGCGCGGGATTTAGACGCGGGAGAGTGGATTTGGCGCAGGAACGGGATATTGCGAGCCAGAGGCGCTCGCGAGAGTTCGCGAGCCGAAGGAGCGGGATGCCGAGGCGGATTGCGAGGATGTATTTTGGCAAAGCTGTTGGAATGGGTTTTTCTCTATTTTCTTTATTTTTACATATACAAAATGATTTAGAGAGGTTGTTGGAGTTGCTCTTAGGTGTGCAAGTGATGGTATTCAAAGAGAAAATCAGCACCATAGAATGTTTCAATGGTCCACCGGAGCAAGTGTTAGAACCCTTCAACACCGGGTGGATAGGATGAAACATTGAATGCAATTTTGATGCATCGGTGAGGAACTTGGGTGCGGAAAGACCAACGGCTAGTTACACAAGATGTTTCGATGCATGCCAAAACATCAGAACATCCGATGGTACCTTTTAATCTAGTCATTAGAGCAACTCTAGCAGACCCCTTATTCCACCCCAACTCGAAAAGTAGGAGTCGAGAGAAAAAAGTGCACTTCAACAAGACCCCTACCCGTGCACCAATTCAAGGGGCGCCCAAATCCCCTCCTCCAGCCCCTTCTCCTAAGGGGGGGTGTCGGTGGTTGGCCATTCCCCCCACGCGCCACAGAGTGGGAGCCTCCTCCCCCGCGTGCTCCGCGGCCGCCCAGAGCTCCCGCGCAGGTCCGTCGCCAAAGCCCGCCACCACCGGCCACCGCTTCTTCGGGCGTCGTCGCCATCGCTTCTTCTCCCCTGGATTAGCGCTGATGCGCCATCCGTCCTCCACGCCGATCCTCCCGCTGCCGCCGCGCGCACAGGCCAGGTCGAGCTCCTCGGCTATCTCCTCCTCTCGGCCGGAGGTCGAGCTGCCCCCGCGACGCGCCTGGCCGGATTTCTCTACCGCAGCTGGCCCGAGCTGGAAGGGGCGTCGAGGCATGGCTGCACCTCTATTGTCGCGCTCCAATGGCGGCGGTGGCTTGTTGAGGGAGCAGGCGGCGGGTGGTGGAACGGGGCGCTGGAGTTGAGAGTAAAATCAACAACCCCAACAAGTTGGGGGAGCCTCTACTCAGGAAAGTAGGGGCTATTGCTGGAGTTGCTCTTAGAGCAGTGACTCTTTGATGTCCTGGGTTATTTACATGCTCCACTCGTCCATTTGGAGATGCTGGAGTCTATAAAAGTCCGTTGATGATCAAGAACACGTTCAAGCCACCAAAAGTGCTTAAGTAATTTGTTAAAGGCTTAGCAGAAGCTTAGGAGAGTGATTACTACTTGGATAAACCTAGAGAAGAGTGAGTGTAATGTGTGTCTACATACCTTGTGAGTGGTACTACATTTGTACAAGGTGTGTCGGCTCTGGAGCCTTGCTCGCTCGCCAGCAAGTCTTCGACCCTCCAGTTTAGTGTGAAGCGGCATCGACGACCACGTGCGAGGGATGTGGAAACCCCTTTTCTTCATAGAGAAGGCATCTAGGTGACCAAGGAACTTAGCATGTGACTTAGTGCATGTGACTTAGGAGTGCTATAGGAGAGACTTGTGACCGGAAGTGATAACCTTATGTGAGTGCTTCAATGTAATAATGTGAACTAGTGATGGCTTAGTGCCTAGCGATATCACGAGATAAATAATCGTGTCAAGAGTTTGCTTTCTCTCATATCCTTCTTTACGTTTCCGCATTTCATATTTGCAACTTATGTGACTTTACTTTATTAATGTAGTATCTTACTAGGATTGACTCTAGATTGAAAAACGTGTTATGGATGAGGATTTCACACTAGGTCAACCATATTTCCACATCTTGATAACATGTTGTAGTTTTTATTTTTTTTTTGAATGGGTATAGTGTAAGCCATAGATTAAGACCTCCTCCCCCTGAACTAGCTAGGAGCACCGATTCCTTCAAAGCCAAAACACACTGTGAGCACAAGTCTTAGTACAAACACTGTAAAATACTTTTTTTGAAAGGAATATATTTCAATATTACAGCCGCTGCATGAAACTCTGCATATATATAGTTGTTCTTTATTACACACAAAGAAAAACGACTCAGTCTGTGAAAATTTAAAAAAAATCATCCATAGACATCTCTATTGCTAAACGACCATCATTTGAAGCAAAAATCTTCATAGTTGTGGTCTCAAGCACACAGCACCCCAACGTAACGTGCGGTCGCTCGTCCTCCTTCTGCAGCAATGACCAAAAACGGATCTAGCGTGTCCCTTGAAAGATAACCTGTATAGGAGTAACAGCTTGAGTGTTGTTAAAAATCATGTCATTCCTGCTTAATCAAATTGTCCGACCAAAATTTTGTACATAACTTTCTTATTAATCTCATTTAACCACCCATTAAACACTGTCTGTATGGGATACAGGATATTAGACCATTACGAGCGAGCCCGGTATCTGATCCCCCCATCATCAACAGAAAGTAACGCAAACGAGTCACAGCACGATCTGATTACACGCTTAAGCAAATTTGAACCAAAGTAAAGGCCACCTAAGGACGAGACATCGCTCTCATGGTTGGTCAAGGATGAAACTTCAGTCGATCAGATGTGTACCACCCGTCGTTGTATATAAATCAAATTGCTCGCTCAGCCACTGACCATGGCGGTTGCATGCGTGCGCGCCGCTGCGCAGCCATCAGTGACCAGCACAATGTTTTCCTCCTCCTCTATGACCTGTTAAAAAGTCCATTTTTGACTATCCAACTTTTGCCTCAGTTTATTTTTGATCATCGAACTTCAAAACCGGATATCTTTGACCATCCAACTCTTAAAACCGTTCACAATTGGCCATCGCGGTTTTGATGTGGTTTTAACTTTTTATTTACAATTTAGTCCTTAGAACTTGAAATGATTATTACTTTTTGCTCGTAGCTCCGATTTAGGTGATTCTTGTGGTCATGTGTTCATAACGGTGAGCTTTATCTTTTTAGAATGTTTTTATACAACTTTATAACTATTTGTTATATTATTTTTCTGTTGTTGTGTAAAAACAATAATATAAGAAACGTAAAACAAATAGTTACAAAATAATATGAGCAACATTTTAAACGATAAAGTTCGTCTTATGAACGTATGACTGCAAGAATCACTTAAATTGGAGATACGAGAAAAAAATAGTAATCATTTTAAGGTTCAAGAACTACTTTTAATCATTTTATTTACAATTTAGTCCTTAGATCTTAAAATGATTACTATTTTTTCATTGTATCTCTAATTTAAGTGATTCTTGTAATCATACGTTAATAACAATGAGCTTTATCTTTAAAAATGTGTTCATATTATTTTGTAACTGTTTGTTTTACTTTTCTTATATTGTTGTTTTTACATAACAACATAAGAATAATATAAAAACGGTGATAAAATAGTATAAATAACATTTTAGAAGATAAAGCTCATTGTTATGAACACGTGACCGTAAGAATCACCTAAATTGGAGCTACAAGCAAAAAGTAATGATCATTTCAAGTTCTAATGACTAAATTATAAATAAAAAAAAGTTAAAACCACACATCAAAACCGACCGATGGTCAATTGTGAACGGTTTTAAGAGTTGGATGGTCAAAGATATCCGGTTTTGAAGTTCGATGGCTAAAACCAAACTGAGGCAAAAGTTGGATGGTCAAAAATGAACTTTTTCCTTAATAAAACATCCCAGAACCAAATTCCCCACCAGGCGGCTTTGGTACGGTGTTCGTGGCAAAGTAAAAGCACGTTTATGACATGGAAACCTATACTAGAAGATTAAGCGCAAGAGCGCATTCAGCAGCTTATATTATCAGAATCTCAACTTTTCAGACAACTAATCAACTTAACGAGAGGCCCAGCGATGGTGTATCTAATAAGAGGCCCCCTTTTATTAAAAAAAAAAAAGAGGCCCCCGAACCATTCAGCTGCGCGCCCCACGAGACATATGCCGCGCGCCTAGATCGATAAAAGTAGAACAGTATATGATTGTTTTGTGGCCATGGACAGCCTGACGATGTCAGCTTTGAAGGAAGATGCATGGAAACTTCTGAAGCTGATCAATAGAGACTACTGACAATCAGAGCAGCCACATGCATGTAACCCTGATCAACGAACACGTCAGCGCTACTCCACGTTTCAGCACTCGGCATAGACTCTGGTGGCTGCAAGCCAATAGCAACTGTGTAGTAGTAGTTGTTAAATTTTGCACCGTCAGTCAAAAATTTCAACTCCCAAGCTAAGCATGCACTGCCGCATTCAGCGGCTATTGTTGGACCAGCCATCCGTGACCAGTCACCAACTTTCAAATACCATACCATGACTGCAGACACAGCAGCCTCAAATTTCACCTGCACAGACTTTGGTGTTTTGACGGCGAGTGAAATGCACAGCCGGTCCACCAACTTGGCTGGCTGTGTCATCTAGGTCCTCGAACTCCTAAAATGCACATTAAGACCTCCAAATTTACTAATCAGTTCACGTGAGGTCCAAATCAATATAACAGTTAAAGCACTGCGTGACCCGATTACTATCGTGGGGCCCACCGTTCAGCCCACCTCTCTCATCTCTCTCTCTCTCTCCGTCGCCGGGCGCCATGCCGTCGACGGACGTTGCTCCTTGATGGTGCTCCGTGTCCCGTGGATGATTTGAGGCCCTTTGGCGCCGGCGGGTCAACTTAGACTGGATCTGAGGGAGGAAGGAGGGAAAATAAGTTAGCGCTGCTCAGGAGCTCGGCTAGACAGCAGAAGGGTGGGGAGTAGTTGCTCCGGCGGCGGTCCGGTTGGCTGAAGGTGGCGGGCGGGTGGCGGCGGCCGCTTCCTGCGAGTGCGAGACGGTCACCACGCAGCGGGCCGTCTTTGCGCCATCGAGGCGGCCTCGTTGGCGAGCCGCGCAGGCGGCAGCGTGCAGCTGCGTCCCCTGAGGCAGCCTCGCCGTCGCCGCGGGAACCACGCCGGCAAGCCGCGTTGCGCCGCTGCAGGCTGCCTTGCTGGCGCCCGGGCGCTAGCCTCCTCGCACGCCACGTGACATCGTGTCCCTTTCTTCTTCACTGGGCGTGGGGCGGCGCGGCGCATCGGCTGAGCAAGCGAGCTTCGACGAGGGGCACGACACATACAAGTTGATGGCCCTGTGCTCATGCTCTAGCGTGTCACCGGCGGCCGGTGGGCTAGTAGCCAAGGCAGGCGACTCCGAGAGGCGCGAGCTCGGCACGACCGTGAGGCGCACAGCGGAGGCTTGGCCTACGACAGCATGGTGGCGAGGTGGTTGAGGCGCAGGGGCTGGCGGCGGCGTAGCGATGGAGATGAAGACAGAGAGAAGAGAGAAAGGAGAGAGGTGGGCCTGACAGGTAGGCCCCTTGTACAGTAATCGTGCCATGTAGGCAGTTTAACTAGGGTTATGTTGATTTGGACCTCAGGCGACCCGATTAGCAAGTTTGGGGGTCTCAATGTGCATTTTAAGAGTTCAGGGACCTAGATGACACACCCTGCCAAGTTTATGGGCCGGGTGTGCATTTTACTCTTTGACGGCAAAGTATAGCACGCTTTGTCAACATTTATACTCGAGGAGACGAGATAACCTAGCTCGTTGCGATTGGGCTCTGAAAGACGAAATGATCAACCGTTTGACCATCTCGATCAGAAGAAGGGTTCCTTCGTTGATAAGCATATCCTCCTGTGTGGTTCTTTCTGTTGAGAGAAATGATTTTGTGTTGTAATAAGTAACCTGAAAGGGATCTACCTGTATGACTAAATATAGGTCTGTAATTAGATTACAGGTTTAACTGATTACGAATGACTTGAAACAAACATCCGTACGTATCATGATGTGCTACCATCTGTAAACGTTACATTTCAGCGAACCAAATGCTATCAAAGTCTTGGTACTAGCACACGAAAGAAGAATGAACAGAAAAGATACCACGCCTAAGATATATACATTATTTGTCATGTCAGACATATATTCCCAAAAGAACACAAACACACAGTAATCAAAAGATAATGATTTGCATATCTAGGACTAGGATACATATTATATATTTTTAGAGATATATTCCCTCTAGAACACAATATCGCACTTCCTAATAAATATGGAGTTTTTGCACACTATAAAATTGTGAGAAGATGAATACTGTGAATATTGGATTAATTTTCATGAATCTCATGGAATGTTTACATAGTACACATGCTGGGTTAGATCTCAATCCATCCTAGCTAGATATAGAGATGAAAACTAATCATAGGATTACAATTAGCTAGTCCCAACTAAGAGCAACTCCAACAGCTCCTTTAAATCTTTTCCATCGTTAAAAATAAAAATCACCAAAGTAATGTTCCAACAGACTCGCTAAACACCATCCTCGCGATCCCCCTCGCCATCCTCCCCCGGCGGCTCGCAACATTTGGCAAGGCCATTTGCCTCACTAAAATGCCGAAATCCGTGGGCTATCCCTCCTCTCGCGCCAAATCTCCTCAAGGCGCCGCCGCGCTGGAGCCCCTCCCGCCATGGGCCGGCCGTCGCCGGGCACATGCAACAAGTGAGGTCGTAGCCCCTCGCTGTCGCCAAAAGCACGAGGCAACAAGCGAGGCACCAAATCCCACGCAGCCCCTCTCTGTCGTCCTCCCCGTCGTCACGGTGATGGAGGCGGAGGATGCGACTGTGGCATCGTCACCGGATGTTCGATGGAGGTGCAAAGCTAGGCGGTGGAGCGGGGATGTGGAGCTCGTTACGTGCGGCGCGGCTCGAATCGGCCTTGGCCGTCACTCGCGCCATGGGCGCTTGGCACATCCCGTCCACCTGCGCACCATAGGCCGTCGGCTCCGGCCAGCCGGCAAGGAGTCACCGCCGGGAGGTAGGCACCATTGGGGAGGCGGTCGTCGGGGCGAAGCAGTTATGCTCACCGTCGCAGTCTTGGCCAGCCACGAGGAGAATCGGAGGGATGCTCGGTGGGGTGTGGTAGTGGTTGTATGCTCGCCCGTCGCGGCCAGCCACTTGTAGAGCGCGAGAGGAGGAGGACGAGCGGTGCCGCCGCACGATTGGAGGGCAGCGGCGGGCGGTGGGAGACATCAGGGGTCTGCAAGCGAGGCGAGGGCCGAGGGAAGGCGTCGTCGCGCCGCCCGCCCCTGTGGAGGTCTGAGGGGAGGGGCCCGGCGCCCAGCTGCGCGCGAGAGCCGAGAGACGAGAGGGTAGGGGGCGGGTGGCAGATGGGAGCCGGGAGGCGAGCGAGAGAGAGGAGGAGATGGTTGCGGTCTTGCGGGGGAGAGGATAAAGAGATGACAGGTGGGACCTACACATCGGGTGGAAGAATTTTAACGAGTCTGTTGGATTGCTCTATGGAATTTGATGATTTTGTATTTTTACACAGGGGTAAAATCTTCAAATTTAGCTAAAAGGATAGCTAGACTCTTGGAGTTGCTCTAATCTATTTCAAACATGGTTATTGGGGTGCGCTAGCTCATGGTCATATATGTATCATATCAAAGCCTGGCAACGGTTATCCAACGTGAGGTCGTGAGGATAACCTGATATAGGCGCCCCCAGAAGGAATACTAGGCAAAACTACATATGTACATCATACAAATATTCCCTTGAGAAGACAAAATATACTTAGAAATAAAAATACTATTTTCAGAAATTATATCCTCATGCCGCTACATAACAGTTTAATAGAGGATTTGTCAAGTCAGAGTATGCACAATATTTCCTCCATTCCAAATTATAATTCGTTTGACTTTTTTAACCCAAAAACTTTGACCACTCATCTCATTCAAAAAATTGTGCAAAATATCATTTTTTCTTGTGACTTGATTTATTAATAAAAGTACTTGAATAATAACTTAAATTTGTCTACATTTACATAATTTTTTTGAATAAAATGAGCGATCAAACTTGCATAAATTTTTTGAATAAGACGAGCAATCAAACTTGAAATTAAAAAGGTCAAATGATCTATACTCTGAAATGGAGGGGGTAATTAACGAAGTACTACTAAATGATGCCGGAGGACAGAAGACCAAACGTCCAAAAGGAAGCAGCCATGATAGCCGGAGTATCTCATAAACGTAGTATATGCGTACTCCGTATATAGTACTACTCCACTGAAGAAGCACTTGGCAACGCAAATGGAAGTCTCTTTTACCCAAAATTCAAACAACAACACATTACACGCATTATTCAAAAACACATTACTACACACAGCTGCAACCATGCACCTCTTTCCACACAATTATACCCTGAATTATTTGAATACGATGTGCTTCTCTGCATCTGGCTACTGAAGTTGTGTTTCACACACACCTTTCCCTCAATAAGCCCACATCCAACATGTTCCTTGTATTTTCAACTACCAATAGAGGTGAGTGGTGACAGACACGACCTTAACTTCATAATTTGAAATTTTTTGACTTCGATGCAAGATTTAGTAAAGAACAAAGACAAAACTATAAATGCACCACGAGCATACTAGATGCTAGATCAACAGTTGAGACGGCACACAAGCACATGCAACAGTGTCGTGATCTCGATGCATATGAACGTGCAAGACAACTTTGTCAACTTGTCAACTACTCTCCTCGTCCGCATGAGTGCCACTTTGACTTTCACAACAAACTATTTGAAGTTTGACTAAATTTATAATGAAAATATGAATATTTATAACACTAAATATGTATACTATGAAAATATATTTCATAATGAATCTAATAAAACTTGTTAGACATCAAAAGTATTGATATATTTTTATATAAACTTAGTCAAACAAAGATGATTTGACTGAAAAAGTCAAAGTGGACACTCTTTGCGGGACAGAGGAAGTAATTGTTTAATGCACGGTCAACTTCATTCACACTGGCAATGGCAAGCTCACCGACTTCATTCACACTGGCAATGGCAAGCTCACCGCGTCCGTGAACTCCTCGTCGGCGACGAGCCTGGCGAGCGCGTCCGGCGCGATGCACACCTCAGAGAGATGCTACCTCCCGTTCCGGCCCCTCGAACACCGTTGCCTTGCCGTCGGCTTTGTTCCCAGCGCCGCTCCGGATCGCCACCGGCTTCCCCCACCCGAAGTCATTGCCGAACACGTCGAACCGCGGCGAGCTTCCGGTGACCAGCGCCGTGCCGGCGGACGACAGGTTGCCCATGTACGTGAAGTCCGGCTCCCGGATCCACTGCTCCATCGACTCCCTCATGCTCGCCTCGTCGAACGACGCCACGGCGCGGTTCAGCAGCCACGCCGTCCAGCCCAGACCCTTCTCCTCGATCTCGCCGGCGGTGGCCACCGCCTTGCCGAACACCATGGCGTTGCCAACGTAACCTGGCGGTATGCCGTTGACGCGGCCCCGGCATCCGACGACAACGGAGTAGAACGTGACCTGCTCCGACGGGAGCCGCCGGGCGCGGCACACGGCGCGCCAGAAGTGCGCGAGGACCGCCTGGAGCGAGGAGATGGCGGCGGTGGCCGTGCCAGCGATCTCGGCGTTCGCCTGAGCCTTGAGCTTCTTGACACTCCCGGCGGAGAAGGTGAAGAAGCATTCTTTCACGGTCGTCCTCTGGAACTTCTTGACGATGTGCTCAAGCTTGCTGAACGGCATGGGGATGGGTACGGGGCAGGTCTCGACGAACCATCGCTGGAGCACCGGCGGCGGCGTCGAGAGACTGCGCAGGTCGTCGTCGCTGACGCCAACGCCGCCGCCGGAACGTCGGTGGATCTCCGACCAGGTGTTGAGGAAGTGCCAGAACGCGGTGCCGTCGCCGGCGGAGTGGTTCAGCGTCATGCCGATGAAGACGCCGTCGGCGAGCTCGGTGACCTGCACGGACACCAAAGGGAGGGACTTGATGGCGGCGTCGGCGCCGAGAACCTGGTCGAACGAATCCGAATAGAACGCCCAAACCGCCGCCGGCGTGTACAGCGAGGAGACGATGTCCTCGACGGCGATCCCTGGCGCCACGGCGTGCACGAACTCGGCTCCTTCGCCGGTGCACCGCAAGCTCAAGGCTCAGGCGAACGCCGAGATCGCTGGCACGGCCACCGCCGCCATCTCCTCGCTCCAGGCGGTCCTCGCGCACTTCTGGCGCGCCGTGTGCCGCGCCCGGCGGCTCCCGTCGGAGCAGGTCACGTTCTACTCCGTTGTCGTCGGATGCCGGGGCCGCGTCAACGGTATACCGCCAGGTTACGTTGGCAACGCCATGGTGTTCGGCAAGGCGGTGGCCACCGCCGGCGAGATCAAGGAGAAGGGTCTGGGCTGGACGGCGTGGCTGCTGAACCGCGCCGTGGCGTCGTTCGACGAGGCGAGCATGAGGGAGTCGATGGAGCAGTGGGTCCGGGAGCCGGACTTCACGTACATGGGCAACCTGTCGTCCGCCGGCACGGCGCTGGTCACCGGAAGCTCGCCGCGGTTCGACGTGTTCGGCAATGACTTCGGGTGGGGGAAGCCGGTGGCGATCCGGAGCGGCGCTGGGAACAAAGCCGACGGCAAGGCGACGGTGTTCGAGGGGCCGGAACGGGGAGGTAGCATCTCTCTGGAGGTGTGCATCGCGCCGGCATCATTTAGTAGTACTTCGTTAGTTACTCCCTCCATTTCAAAGTATAGATCATTTGACCTTTTTAATCTCAAGTTTGATTGCTCGTCTTATTCAAAAAATTTATGCAAGTTTGATCGCTCGTCTTATTCAAAAAAATTATGCAAATGTAGACAAATTTATGTTATTATTCAAGTACTTTTATTAACAAAGCAAGTCACAAGAAAAAAAATGATATTTTGCACAATTTTTTGAATGAGATGAGTGGTCAAAGTTTTTGGGTTAAAAAAGTCAAACGAATTATAATTTGGAATGGAGGAAATATTGTGCATACTCTGACTTGACAAATCCTCTATTAAACTGTTATGTAGCGGCATGACGATATAATTTCTTAAAATAGTATTTTTATTTCTAAGTATATTTTGTCTTCTCAAGGGAATATTTGTATGGTGTACATATGTAGTTTTGCCTAGTATTCCTTCTGGGGGCGCCTATATCAGGTAATCCTCACGTTGGATAACCATTGCCAGGCTTTGATATGATACATATATGACCATGAGCTAGCGCACCCCAATAACCATGGTTGAAATAGATTAGAGCAACTCCAAGAGTCTAGCTATCCTTTTAGCTAAATTTGAAGATTTTACCCCTGTGTAAAAATACAAAATCATCAAATTCCATAGAGCAATCCAACAGACTCGTTAAAATTCTTCCACCCGATGTGTAGGTCCCACCTGTCATCTCTTTATCCTCTCCCCCGCAAGACCGCAACCATCTCCGTCTCCTCTCTGCTCTGCTCCCCCGGCTCCCATCCGCCACCCGCCCCCTACCCTCTCGTCTCTCGGCTCTCGCGCAGGTGGCGCGGGCCCCTCCTCGAGACCTCCACGGGGTGTGCGGCGGCGCGCCGACGCCCTTCCCCTCCGTCCTCGCCTCTCTCTGCGTCTGCAGACCCCAGATGTCTCCATCGCCTACCGCTCGGCCCTCCAATCAGGTGCGGCGGCACCGCTCGGTCCTCCCCTCCTCTGCGCCTCTACAGTGGGCGGTGCGGCTGCGACGGCGAGCATACAACCACTCCCACACCCCACCGAGCATCCCTCCGATTCTCCTGGTGGCTGGCACTGACGGTGAGCATAACTCTGCTTTCTGCTCCCGACGACTCTACCTCCCCCGGCCCCTCCGTCCCTTCCTCCCCAATGGTGCCTACCTCTCCCGGTGACTCCCTTGCCGGTGGCCGGGCCGACGGCCTATGGTGCGCACGAGGTGGACGGATGTGCCAAGCGCCTCCATGGCGCGAGTGGCAACCAAGGCCGATTCGAGCCGCGCCGCCCCCCGCTCACCGCCTAGCTCCGCACCTCCATCGAACATCCGGTGGCGATGCCACGTCGCATCCTCCGCCTCCATCACCGTGACGACGGGGAGGACGACAGCGGGAAGGGCTCCAGGCGTGGGATTTGGTGCCTCGCTTGTTGCCTGTGCTTTTGGCGACAGCGGGAGGCTCTGGCACCTCACTTGTTGCATGTGCCCGGCGACGGCCGCGTCCATGGCGGGAGGGGCTCCAGCGCGGCGGTGCCTTGAGGAGATTTGGCGCGAGAGGAGGGATAGCCCACGGATTTCGGCGTTTTAGTGAGGCGGATGGCCTTGCCAAATGTTGCGAGCCGCCGAGGGAGGATGGCAAGGGGGATCGCGAGGATGGTGTTTAGCGAGTCTGTTGGAACATTACTTTGGTGATTTTTTTTTTTAACGATGGAAAACGATTTAAAGGAGCTGTTGGAGTTGCAATAAGTTGGGACTAGCTAATTGTAATCCTATGATTAGTTTTCATCTCTATATCTAGCTAGGATGGATTGAGATCTAACCCAGCATGTGTACTATGTAAACATTCATGAGACTCATGAAAATTAATCCAATATTCACAGTATTCATCTTCTCACAATTTTATAGTGTGCAAAAACTCCATATTTATTAGGAAGTGCGATATTGTGTTCTAGAGGGAATATATCTCTAAAAATATATAATATGTATCCTAGTCCTAGATATGCACATCATTCTCTTTTGATTACTGTGTGTTTGTGTTCTTTTGGGAATATATGTCTGACATGACAAATAATGTATATATCTTAGGCGTGGTATCTTTTCTGTTCATTCTTCTTTCGTGTGCTAGTACCAAGACTTTGATAGCATTTGGTTCGCTGAAATGTAACGTTTACAGATGGTAGCACATCATGATACGTACGGATGTTTGTTTCAAGTCATTCGTAATCAGTTAAACCTGTAATCTAATTACAGGCCTATATTTAGTCATACATGGAGATCCCTTTCAGGTTACTTATTACGACACAAAATCATTTCCCTCAACAGAAAGAACCACACAGGAGGATATGCTTATCAACGAAGGAACCCTTCTTCTGATCGAGATGGTCAAACGGTTGATCATTTCGTCTTTCAGAGCCCAATCGCAACGAGCTAGGTTATCTCGTCTCCTCGAGTATAAATGTTGACAAAGCGTGCTATACTTTGCCGTCAAAACACCAAAGTCTGTGCAGGTGAAATTTGAGGCTGCTGTGTCTGCAGTCATGGTATGGTATTTGAAAGTTGGTGACTGGTCACGGATGGCTGGTCCAACAATAGCCGCTGAATGCGGCAGTGCATGCTTAGCTTGGGAGTTGAAATTTTTGACTGACGGTGCAAAATTTAACAACTACTACTACACAGTTGCTATTGGCTTGCAGCCACCAGAGTCTATGCCGAGTGCTGAAACGTGGAGTAGCGCTGACGTGTTCGTTGATCAGGGTTACATGCATGTGGCTGCTCTGATTGTCAGTAGTCTCTATTGATCAGCTTCAGAAGTTTCCATGCATCTTCCTTCAAAGCTGACATCGTCAGGCTGTCCATGGCCACAATACAATCATATACTGTTCTACTTTTATCGATCTAGGCGCGCGGCATATGTCTCGTGGGGCGCCCAGCTGAATGGTTCGGGGGCCTCTTATTAGATACACCGTCGCTGGGCCTCTCGTTAATAGTTAATTAGTTGTCTGAAAAGTTGAGATTCTGATAATATAAACTGCTGAATGCGCTCTTGCGCTTAATCTTCTAGTATAGGTTTCTAGTATGTTATAAACGTGCTTTTACTTTGCCACGAACACCGTACCAAAGCCGCCTGGTGGGGAATTTGGTTCTGGGATGTTTTATTAACAGGTCAGAGAGGAGGAGGAAAACATTGTGTGCTGGTCACTGATGGCTGCGCAGCCGCGCACGCATGCAACCGCCGTGCGTGTTCAGTGGCTGCGCGAGCAATTTGAATTATACAACGACGGGTGGTACACATACAGTCAGCTTCAGAAGTTTCATCCTTGACCAACCATGAGAGCTGATGTCTCGTCTTAGGTGGCGTTTACTTTGGTTCAGCTGTTTAAGCGTGTAATCAGATCGTGCTGTGACTCGCGTTACTCTTTCTGTTGATGATGGGGGGATCAGATACCGGGCTCGCTCGTAATGGTCTAATTTCCTGTATCCCATACAGACAGTGTTTAATGGGTGCTTAAATGAGATTAATAAGAAATTTATGTACAAAATTTTGGTCAGACAATTTGATTAAGCATGAATGACATGATTTTTAACAACACTCGAGTTGTTACTCCTATACAGGTTATCTTTCAAGGGACACGCTAGATCCGTTTTTGGTCATTGTTGCAGAAGGAGGACGAGCGACCTCACGTTACGTTGGGATGCTGTGTGCTTGAGACCACAACTATGATGATTTTTGCTTCAAATGGATGATCGTTTAGCAATAGAAATGTCTATGGATGATTTTTTATTGTTTCAAAGACTGAGTCGTTTTTCTTAGCGTTAGTAAGAACTTTGTGTGTAATAACGAACAACTATATATATGCAGAGTTTCATGCAGCGGCTGTAATATTGAAATATATTGCTTTCTAAAAAAATATTTTACAGTGTTTGTACTATGACTAGTGTTCACAATGTGTTTTGGCTTTGAAGGAATCGGTGCTCCTAGCTAGTTCAGGGGGAGGAGGTCTTAATCTATGGCTTACACTATACCCATTCAAAAAAAATAAAAACTACAACATGTTATCAAGATGTGGAAATATGGTTGACCTAGTGTGAAATCCTCATCCATAACACATTTTTTCAATCTAGAGTCAATCCTAATAAGATACTACATTAATAAAGTAAAGTCACATTAGTTGCAAATATGAAATGAGGAAACGTAAAGAAGGATATGAGAGAAAGCAAACTCTTGACACGATTATTTATCTCGTGATATCGCTAGGCACTAAGCCATCACAAGTTCACATTATTATATTGAAGCACTCACATAAGGTTATCACTTCCGGTCACAAGTCTCTCCTATAGCACTCCTTGACTAGCCACAAAGGCTCAGTCACTGCACTAAGTCACATGCTAAGTCCCTTGGTCACCTAGATGCCTTCTCTATGAAGAAAAGGGGTTTCCACATCCCTCACACGTGGTCGTCGACGCCGCTTCACACTAAACTGGAGGGTCGAAGACTTGCTGGCGAGCGAGCAAGACTCCAGAGCCGACACACCTTGTACAAATGTAGTACCGCTCACAAGGTATGTAGACACACATTACACTCACTCTTCTCTAGGTTTATCCAAGCACTAATCACTCTCCTAAGCTTCTCTTGGTGGCTTGAACGTGTTCTTGATCATCAACGGACTTTTATAGACTTCGGCATCTCCAAATGGACGAGTGGAGCATGTAAATAACCCAGGACATCAAAGAGTCACTGCTCTAAGAGCAACTCCAGCAATAGCCCCTACTTTCCTGAGTAGAGGCTCCCCCAACTTGTTGGGGTTGTTGATTTTACTCTCAACTCCAGCGCCCTGTTCCACCACCCGCCGCCCGCTCCCTCAAGCCACCGCCGCCATTATTGGAGCGCGACAATAGAGGTGCAGCCATGCCTCGACGCCCCTTCCAGCTCGGGCCAGCTGCGGTAGAGAAATCCGGCCTGGCGCGTCGCGGGGGCAGCTCGACCTCCAGCCGGGAGCGGAGGAAATGGAACTGGAGGAGCTCGACCTCCGGCCCTGCGCGGCGGCGACGGCGCGGGAGGGATCGAGCAGCGGAGGACCAGGGATGGCGCAGTTGCGCAAATCCAGGGGAGAAGAAGCGGTGGCAACGACGCCCGAAGAAGCGGCGGTCGGCGGTGGCAGGCTTTGGCGACGGACCTGCGCGGGAGCTCCGGGCGGCCGCGGAGCTCGACCTCCGGCTGCAGGGAGCTCCGAACAGCGGGAAGGAGGCTCCACACGTGGCGCGGTGGGACGGCCAACCACCGACACCCTCCCCCCTGCAGGATAAGGGGCTGGAGGAGGGGATTTGGGTGCCCCTAGAATTGGTGCACGGGTAGGGGTCTTGCTGGAGTGCATTTTTTTCTCTCGACTCCTACTTTTCGAGTTGGGGTGGAATATGGGGTTTGCTAGAGTTGCTCTAATGACTAGATTAAAAGGTACCATAGGATGTTATGATGTTTTGGCATGCATCGAAACATCTTGTGCAACTAGCCGTTGGTCTTTCCGCACCCAAGTTCCTCACCGATGCATCAAAATTTCATTCAATGCTTCATCCTATCCACCCGGTGTTGAAGGGTTCTAACACTTGCTCCGGTGGACCATTGAAACATTCTATGGTGCTGATTTTTCTGTGCTGAATACCATCACTTGCACACCTAAGAGCAACTCCAACAACCTCTCTAAATCATTTTGTATCTGTAAAAATAAAGAAAACAGAGAAAAACCCGTTCCAACAGCTTTGCCAAAATACATCCTCGCAATCCGCCTCGGCATCCCGCTCCTTCGGCTCGCGAACTCTCGCGAGCGCCTCCGGTTCGCAATATCTCGTTCCTACGCCAAATCCACTCTCCCCCGCCTAAATCCCGCGCCACTGCCTCGCGTCTAGCAGCTCGGGCCTCGCCCGCCGCGATCGCCCGCTGCGTCGCCCGTTCGTGCGCTCCCACTCCTCCGGTCCTCCCTCGATTCCTCGTGCGGGACAGGCGCCGCCGGCCACTCGGCCGGACGGCGGCGCGGATGCCGCCTACCGGATCTCCCATTGACGACGGCGTGCGGCAGGTGGGGCGTGATGCGGGCGTCGCGAGCCAGCCATCAACGCAGGCCAAGGGGAGGCGGCTTACAGACGTGCCGCATGGCCTTTTGTACAGCGTTGTAGTACCGGCATGCAGTGCTTGCGATTTGATGGTGTTCTGACGGGTCCTGGCCCTCGCAGGTGTCGTGGCATCTTTTGTATTTGCCGGGGGCAGCTTGAGGTCTTCTTGTGAGTGCTTGTGCCGACAGGGGCGGCGTGGCGGCGCATCGAGCAGGGCTCCACACGGGATGGTTCCACGGCCGGGATGGCGGCAGTGAGATGGCCGCACAAGGCCGGAGGTGACGGAAAGGACGTGCTCCGCTCACCTCGTGTCACGGCACCGTCCTGGGCGAGTGTTGGGTTGGCGGCCGTACGCTCCTCGAGGGTGTTGCCATCCCCTTTCGAGGGGTGCGGCGTGGAGGAAGGACGGGAGCGGGTAGCATAGTATCACGGAATGACACCTGTCACTCCGCCTGGCCGAGGATGGCCGCCATGGCGGGCTGTTCGCCGCAGCCGCGGGCCGGATTCAGTGGCGTCAGGGGATCGGCGTGGTGAGGATTCGCCCTTTGACCTGAGCGCCTGCGGCATGTCAGAGCATTTAATGCTCCAGTCGGGGGAAGCAGGTGAGGTGCCGCGGGTCGAGGTGAAGCCTCGGCGGCGAGACCCTCGGTAGGGGCGGGCCCTCGGCGGGAGACCCGCTCGAGGCGCCCCTCGGCGAGGCGGAAATCCGCTCGAGGGGTGTCGGGCCCTCGAGCGAGGCGGAGGTTTGCCGCGTGGTGTCCGACCCTCGAGCAAAGCAGAGGTTCGCTCGAGGGCGGCTGGGGATGGCTGTTTGATGGGCCGCGAAGGTTATCGCGCCGCGGCGGACCGTGGGCTTTATTCGTGCTTGGGCTGTGGCGGGTTTGGGTGGTGTTTTTTGTGGTTTGTGTTAATTTCTGGAAAGGGTAATCTCCCCCGTAGTTAGGGGACCCCTGTGGCCGTCCCCGACAGTAGCCCCCGAGCCTTTCCAGGGGTATCCGAAGGGATCCGCAAAGGTTGAAGCTCTTTGTTAGGACTTTCTTCCCTTCTGGATGCGTGTGACGTTCGGAGGCGCTACACCAGTGTAGCCCCTGAGCGGCGAGTGCGCACTCGTGGGGGTTAAATACGTGGAGCAACGTGGCTTGCCTTGCGTTTGTTTCAGCCGGCCTCAGCGATATTTCAGCCGGCATCGGCGATCCACGTGGGGGGAGGCATCGTGTTGACCCAGGACGTTTGGGTAGGCTAGCTGTTTTTTGAGGCGACCTTGGGCGGGTGGTGCGGCGGCCGTTGGGGTGGTCGTGGTGCGAGGCCCCGAGCCACAGCCTGTGTCGGATGAAGACTCTCGACTTTATTCGACCCTCGTTGCCCTTCGTGAGGGTAGAGGGTGAGGCCAACCGTGCTTCCCTCGAGTGGGTAGCGACACGGTCGCCTCGGCTGATGTTAAGGATAGTTCAAGTGGGCGTCCGTGCCCCATTCGATAGGTCGGCTCGTGGTGGAGACACGCCCATATGAGCGCTTGCAGGGGTTTGTCAAGCGGGGCTCGGTCCGTTCGATGGGGGCCGAGGCGCGGAAGCACTCTCGATGGGATCCTCAATTGGCCCTGTCACGGCCTCGAACACGATATGTAGGCGCCCCGAACTTCGCATTGAGGGCAGCTCGACACGCGTGCCCGATCGTTCGACTCTGTCAATGAGGCGCTGTTCGAACCGTCGGGGTCGGGGCTCCGTACCTCTGATTAGTGGGGCTTTTGCGGGGTGGCACCGGGCGCTCCCGTCTCGGTGGATCTGTGGTGCTCACTGAACTGTTATCGAGTCGAGCTTCGAACCACTGATCAGTAAATCCCCAGATCGAGGGGCATCTGCGGCGCCCATCGTTCCCTCAGTGGGCTGGGCCTCGAGCCGCTGATCAGTAGAGCTATGCGGGCCTGAGCCCCGGGGGTCCTCGAGCTCGTTCTTCGAGGGCGTATTGACAGGCCGCGGCCTTGCGGGCGTCAATCATGTCCCGTCGAGGGGTCGGCCCTCGAGCTCTCGGCTCGGGTTTCACAGGGGGCTATCCTTACGCGAGAAGGAAACCCCGTCGTTGACAAGCGGTCGACGTGGCGCGGGTCGTGCGGAGTAAGTGCTCCTTTTTAGGCGGTACGACATGGGCGATGTGTGAAGGCGATGAGACGAGACGCTGCGTCCCCTGGGTTACCGCGCGGTAATCATGGCGCGTGTGCGTGCGCGCGGCCGTTTCGCAGCGGGCCCGAGGCCGTCGGCGGCGTGGGGTGCCGGCGCGTGCTTTAACCATCGCCACGGCGTGCTTCCGGACTCGCCCCTACCAATTCTATAAATGCGGGGGGCACAGGGGGGAACTCCTTACCTCTGCCATTCGCACCCATTCCCCGCGCTTCGTCTTCCTCAGCGCTACGCGTCTCGCTGCTCCGGATCCGCCCGCGCCCTTTCGCTCCCGCAGCCGCCCGCGCTTCTCCGCCTTCCTCGCCATGTCTTCGATTCGAGTGCTGCATGCGTTCCCGTGGCCTCGGTCAACGGTGGATCGGCAGTCGCTGGAGGCGCTGGTGCTCGGCGGTCAGCTGACGCCGGCCGGCGACGGCCCAAACCCGGCGTGGATGATCCGCCGTCGTCGGACGAACGAACCCTCCGCGGCTACATCGTCAGCTTCCTGCGGCTGCACGAGCGCGACTTCAATGCCCCTGCGAGCAAGTTCATGTGGGGGCTGTGCTACCACTACAGGGTGGAGCTCCACAACTTCGCCCCCAACGTCATCTCACAGGCAGCCTCTTTCGTCGCCGTCTGTGAGGGATTCTTGGGGATCTGGCGCCGGGACACGTGGGTCCACCTCTTCGCGGTGAGCTCCACGCTCGTCACGAGAGAGGAAGACATGAGCGGTCCGCGCGGCCTCACACTCTCGGTGCGTGACTCCCGGAGGAGTTGTATCTGCCGTGCTGCGATGACGTCGAACAACTCCGATTGGGAGAAGGGTGGTTCTACCTTCTTAGCAGCGGCGGCCTTCCAGCCGTACAGGAAGGTCTTTGAAGGAGGCCGACCTCGTGGGCGTCTGAGGTGTCGCCCGGCGGCGAGGAGGCTCGAGCCTCACCAATGCCATAAGCCGGTTGGCGCGAATGCCGTCTTGTGATGGCGTCGTCATCACCAATTTCCATCACCGTGGTGATTCCCCTCATGGAGGAGCTCCTCATCTTTGAAATGAGTGTGAAGCCAACCCGTGGCCGGCGCTCGCGGTTCTTTGGAGGAGCCATTCCCGGGGTGTGCAGCACGGGGAGGCAGTGAACCCCAAGGTGGTGCGGAATAGTGATGACGACCTGTGGTCGTTCGAGATGCTCCCGGGCGCCGGCCAAGTGAGTATCGTTCTTTCACCTTTTGCTCTCTTTATCTCCGTGTTCGGCCTAACGGTGGCTGATGGCGGCAGGGGGTGGGTGTCAATGTTCCTACGTAGGATCCCGCCTCGATCCGCCAACCGCGGACGGCGGAGGGAGGCGGGCCGGGCAGCCGGGCGAAGGAGAAGAGGATCAGGAGGCAGGAGCACCTCGATATGTACAACGCAGATTTCTTGGTGCGGAGCGTGCAGGCTTCTCCCACCGGGCGATAAAGCTTCGTCTTGGACGAGGAGGAGAGCGAGGAGGCGGACCACCTCTGATAGGTGGGAACCCGTCTTGCCCCGTCACGAGGTTGAGGGTCGCCGCGAGCCGACCCGGAGGCGCGCGATGCCGCCTTATCGGAGGGTCGCCGACAATGATGTCGGCAGGCTCTGGGGAGGCGCCCTCAGAGCCCTCGAGGAAGCGCAAACGGGGTTTCTCCAACTTAAGGTGCGTTGTGTTTCTCCCTCCGTGTTCTTGATATCATGATCCGGTCACCCACCTTTCTTCCCTCTCGTTGTTAGGACGTCACCCGCTACCCCCAGCCTCGCGCTGTTAAAGCGCTCAAAGGCTGAGGACGCCGCAGTGGCGAGGCCCCGCTTCGGAGAGGAGCGCCACAGGTGGCGGCGGGTGCAGCGGCAGCAGGCGGCGTCGCGATGCCTCGGCCGCGGCCGAGGCCAGCGGCAGGAAGCGGCGGTGACCCGTGGTGCTCGGCCGAGGCGAGTGGGCTCGCCGTGGCGGTCGAGGTCGCGGGCAGCGCGGCGAGGCCCTGGCGATGGTGGTTCTGCGCCCGGAGGGTCGGGCGGGCGTGATCGAACCAGCCCCGAGCCCGCACGGGTAGTGGTGCTTGCCCGATGGCTGCGTGATCTGCCGCGGCCGGTGTTGATCTTGGGCGTCGACGTCCAGCACCACGGTCCCGGCGCCCGGTCTTGCGCGTCGATGGGAGCAAAGGCTCCGTCTCCCCGGGGTGCCGTGGGGTCTGCTGGAGGAGGCGAGGTCAGAGAGGGTGCTGTGGCAGGAGTTCCGTGCCAACGTCGCCTCTCTGAACGCCGCTCTACTCGAAGCACTCCGGCTCCATGGAGGCAGGCCGTTCCAGATCTTCCAGGTAAGGACCCCTGTTCGACCGTCGTTCGCTCCCCGACTTTTCTTGTTTGAGCGTTTCTCATTTGATTCCCACCCCATTCCCACTACCGCGAGGCTGCAGGCAGGGAGCGAGAGATTCGCTCGCATCGCGAGTGAGCTCGACCTCGGGATGTACGGACCCAGTATGAGGCTCTGGACGCCATGGTGGAGGCCCTGCGGGAGGACAATGGTTGGTTGGAGTACAACCTCATGGGCATGGAGGATGCTTACACCGACCAGTCGCACCGTGGCGGCGGAAAAGGCCAAGGAGGCCGAGGAGATGAAGGTCGCGCTCCAGGTGAAGGAGGAGGCATTGGCGGCGGCGGCGGGCGCTGCGATGCGCGCGACTCGAGGTTCGGGCATGGCGCGAAGGGGCGGCCCTTGCGAGGCAGGCCCAACTCCTGCGAGATCGTCACGACCCTCGAGGCGCGGTCTGGCAGACCAGGCAGCGAAGACCCGGAGGTCGAGGCTGGGTGCTGCCTGCGAGAAAAGGTCGTGGTGCTTTCTGGGTGGAGGGCCAACTCCGGCGAGGAGCGGCAGCGTGCGCAGTGGAGACCCAGCTCCAGCGAGGCGAGCGCGCTTGAGGATGCTCGGTCCGCCCTCCGCGTGAACGCTCGACACGGGAGGCGCGTCCAGCTCCACGAGGCGTACCACGCTGGCGGAGGCGAGGGCTACGCTCCAACGAGGCGAGGCCGGCGGCTCACCGAGGAGTTGGTCCGAGGCGTCACCGTCGAGGCCACGAGAACGGCCCGGCGCGGAGAAGGATGCCTTGATTACTGCGGCTGCAGCGGGAGGCCACCGTCTACTCGGCTCGAGAAGGAAGGCGAGTTGAAGGTGAGTTGCAGCCCGGGCCCTTTGTTTGTTGATCAGGTTCGTCGAGATTCGCCCTCGACTCACCTTTTTCTCTCAGGTTTGCAGAAAGCTACGGGGAGTCGGCGGCACGGTGGAGTGCTCGGGGCCTACACTCTCGTCCGGCAGAGTTGGGGCTTCTGGAGCAGGCGGCCCTTGAGGCGTGCGGAGCATTGGCGAGGGCACGGTGCAGCCGGGAGCTCGGTGGCGAGCCGCCTTCGAGCTCTGGGCGGTCGCGTCGCCGAGCGCATGAAAGGCGCCCTCCGCCTCGGCATCCAGAAGACCCTCGGCGTGGTGACGTCGCATTACATCGTCGACCTTGCGGCGCTGGCCACGGGATACGTCGTTGCGGACGATCTTGATGATGATGGGCGCGGGGCGTCGTGAACGATCGATCTTTCTGCGCGGACGCGCTTGCGGACCTTGCCGGCGTTTGAGGAGGATCTCTTCCCGAATGCTCCTCCCGCGGGTCCCCTTGAGCCACAGTAGAAGTAGTCGCACCGAGGCCCTTAGGTCGTGGTCAGGATTTGAGCCAGGTGGCTCTTGTAATAAGACAATCCACTTTTGAAGTTTGTAATTTAAGTATGACTTGTTTTATTTATGCCGTTGTGTCCTTTCCCTTTGCCTGGGCAAATTTCAGCTGGGATCAATCGCTCTCGCGAGCAGCTTGTAGGCGAAGTGGTGAGGAGGAAAGGTCGTATCCTGCTGGAGGCGTGGGCCATCCCTGGCTCGCCCGTCTTTACCTTTTAGCTGCTCGCGCCCTGCTTCTTTCTGTCTAGGCTCCCGGGTTATGACATACTTAGCGCTTTTTGAAAAAAAAGATTTTTGCGAAAAAATGGGACCGTTTGGGGGGGTGCCCCCCTTAGTAGCCCCCAAGGGGGAGTTGGCTTTCGGGGGAAAGCCGAGTCTCCCTTGTCTTTATTCACAACCTTAATGTATATACAACCGACTGGGGCGTCAGATATGCACAAATCGACTTGGAATTTTTAAGGGTAAAAGCGACGTAGCTGTTGGATGTTCCAAGCGTTGGTGAAGACTTCGCCTTTCTCGTTTGCAAGCTTGTATGTGCCGGGCTTGAGCACCTTGACGACGACGTAAGGCCCTTCCCATGGCGGCGACAGCTTGTGTCGGCCTCGATTGTCTTGTCGTAGCCTCAGCACTAGGTCGCCCTCATCAAGTCTCGTCGGATCTTACGGGCTTGGTATCGGGAGTGCTTGCGGTATCTTGCCGAGTGCATCATCGCCACATCGCGGGCTTCATCTACTTGGTCCAACAAGTCTTCGCGAGCCCGCTGGTTCGAGCTTTCTTGATAGGCCCTGAGCCTGGGAGATCCGTATTCCAGATCTATGGGAAGGACGGCCTCCGCGCCATAGACGAGGAAGAACGGTGTGAATCCGTGGCTCGCTAGGGTGGTCTGAGACTCAAATGACCGACGGTAGCTCTTGAATCCACTTCGACCAAACTTGCTCGATCATCAAAGATCCTAGGCTTGAGGCATTGTAGAATCATCTTTGCCGTGTGCTCCACGGCCGTGGTGCGGGTGTGCGACGCCCAATCCACACGGATGTTGTAGTCGTCGCAGAACTCTAGGAATTTCCTGCCGGTGAATTGGGTGCCATTGTCGGTGATGATGGAGTTCGGCACCCCAAACCTGTGGACGATGTCGGTGAAGAATGACACGGCTTGTTCGGATCTGAGGTTGGTAATGGGGCGTGCCTCGATCCACTTTGAGAATTTGTCAATTGCGACCAACAGATGCGTGTAGCCCCCGGGTGCCTTCCGCAGGGGCCCGATGATGTCCAATCCCCATACGGCGAATGGCCACGTGATGGGTATGGTCTGGAGGGCGTGAGCCGGAAGGTGGGTCTTGCGGGTGTAGAATTGGCATCCTTCGCAGGTGCGCATGACTTCATTGGCGTCGGCAACAGCCGTGGGCCAGTAGAAACCTTGACGGAATGCGTTGCCCACGAGGGTGCGCGGTGCTGCGTGGTGGCCGCATACGCCTGCGTGGATATCCCGTATCAACTTGCGACCTTCGGGAATGGGGATGCACCGTTGTAGAATCCCTGACGCGGCGCGCTTGTACAGTTCACCGTTAATCACGGTGAATGTCTTGGCCTTCCTGGCGATGCGCCTTGCCTCGGTTTGGTCCGAGGGTAGCTCCCCTCGATCGATCCAGGCGAGGTACTTGCTCCGCCAGTCCTCCGCGGGAAGGACCTTGTCGATCTCCATAACCTCAGCTTCGTCAACCCCGTACCCCTCGAGTAGGGAGAGTACAAATTCCTCGTTCGAGGGGACCTCGTCCATGGGTTCCGTGCCGCTGGATTCGAGGGAGCCCCCGAGGGTTCTTCCGGACTCGGGGAGGCCTTGCTAAGATCGACGGAGGGTTTGGCAAGGTCGCGCGCAAAGACGTTCGGAGCGGTGATCGCGAGGCAATCGCGGACTCGGCCTCCTCGTTGTACTTGCGGGGGACGTGGTTGAGCTCGACGCCGTAGAACTTGTCCTCGAGTGCGCACACGGCGTTGCAGTATGCTTCCATCTTCTCGTCGTGGCAGCTTGCGTTCTTCATGACTTGTCGATCTGGTAATCCCCACGACGTCCGAGGCGCTTGATGCCGGTTTCGATGGCGATTCGGAGGCCACAAAGGAGGGCCTCGTACCCCGCCATGTTGTTCGACGCGGGGAAGTGCAAGCGCACCACGTATCTCATGTGCTCTCCGAGGGGCGAAATGAAAGGGCCCGCTCCGCTCGGTTTTCATCACCGACCTGTCGAAGTAGAGGGTCCAACACTCGGCTTGGATCTGTAATGGGGCAGCTGAGTGTCTTTCCATTCAGCGACGAAGTCCGCTAGAACTTGGGATTTGATCGCCTTGCGCGGCGCGTAGGTGAGAGTTTCACCCATGAGTTCCACGGACCACTTCGCGATTCTACCTGAGGCATCCGGGTTGCGGACTATCTCTCCTAGTGGGAATGACGAGACCACAGTGACCGGGTGGGCCTCGAAGTAGTGCCGCAGCTTGCGCCGTGCAAGTACCACCGTGTAGAGCAGCTTTTGGATTTGAGGGTACCGCACTTTAGTCTCGGATAGCACCTCGCTGATGTAATATACCAGCCTTTGGACTGGTAGGGCGTGACCTTCCTCTGTTCTCTCCACCACGATGACCGCGCTGACCACCTGGGTGGTTGCCGCGACGTAGAGGTACAAGGGTTCACCGTCTCGAGGCGGCATGAGGATTGGCGCGTGTGCAAGTGTTGTTTTCAGCTTGTCGAGTGCTTCCTGAGCCTCGACGGTCCAGGAAAAGCGCTCGTGCTTCTTGGAGTCGGTGAGGCGACCTTTTCGCCGAGGCATGAAATGAAGCGGCTCAAAGCAGCCAGACAACCCAATACCTTCTGCACCCCCTTTAGGTCTCGAATTGGCCCCATCCGGTCAAGGGCCGAGACCTTCTCGAGGTTGGGCTCGATGCCCCGCTGGGAGACAATGAAGCCCAGCAGCATGCCGCGTGGCACCCCAAAGACGCATTTTTCGGGATTCAACTTGACCCGTTGCAGCGAACATGACGATCGAACATGCAAATCGTTAACCAGGTCGTCCGCCTTCCTGGTTTTGACGACAATGTCATCTACGTATGCCTCCACAGTCCGCCCGATGTGATCTCCGAAAACGTGTTGCATACATCGCTGGTATGTAGCCTCAGCGTTTCGAAGACCAAATGGCATCGTCACGTAGCAAAACATGCCGAACAGCGTGATGAAAGAAGTCGCGAGTTGGTCGGACTCCTTCATCTTTATTTGGTGATAACCCGAATAGACATCAAGGAAGCACAAGAGCTCGCATCCTGCAGTGGAATCCACAATTTGATCGATTCATGGCAAGGGAAAAGGGATCTTGGGACATGCTTTATTTAACCCGGTGTAATCTACACACATCCGCCACTTCCCATTCTTTTTCTTAACTAGTACGGGATTAGCTAACCACGTGGGATGGAACACTTCCTTGATGAATCCGGCCTCCAGGAGCCTCCGCAGCTCCACTCCGATCGCTCGGCGCCTTTCTTCGTCAAAGCGCTGCAGGCGCTGCTGCACCGCTTTGGAGTGAGGTAGGATGTCAAGGGAGTGCTCGGCGACCTCCCTCGGAATGCCCGGCATGTCCGAGGGGCTCCACGCGAAGATGTCTGCGTTGTCGCGGAGAAAGTCGACGAGCACCACTTCCTATTTTGGGTCGAGGGTGGAACTGACCCTCAACACCTTGCCCTCGAGGGCAGCGCGTCGAGGGGCACCTCTTTCGTCTGCTCGGCAGCTTCGAAGCTACCCGCGTGCTTGGTGGGGGAGTCGGGGCCTTCGTTGGCCAACTTCTCTATGTCTGCGACGAGCGACTCATCCAGCGCTAGTGCCTCGGCGTGCTCGACACACTCGACGTCGCAGTCGAACGCGTGCCCAATCGACGAGCCCACCATGATGACGCCCTTCGGCCCCGGTATCTTCATCTTGAGGTACGTGTAGTTCGGGACCGCCATGAATTTGGCGTAACATGGACGTCCGAGGATGGCGTGGTACGCGCCCCGAAACCCCACTACCTCGAAGATGAGGATCTCCTTGCGGAAGTTATCCGGTGCCGAACGACATCGGCGGTCGATCCGCCCGAGGCTGGACGCTTGCCCGCGACGCCATGGAACGGCGTCGTGCTAGGCCGATCGGTCGATCCCATCACCGCAGAGTGTGTCGCAGACAGGATGTTGAGGCTGCTGCCACCGTCCATCAGCACCTTGGAGAATCGCGAATTGCCGATGACGGGGTCGACGACCAACGGGTACTGGCCCGGGTTAGGGATGCGGTTCGGGTGGTCCTTGCGGCTGAAGGTGATGGCCTCCTCCGACCAGTCGAGGAAGGAGGGAGGGGCCTTCTCGGTGGCGAGAACTTCATGCCGCTCGTGCTTGCGCTGGCTGGTGGACATGTCCACCGTCGGTCCCCCGAAGATGAGGAAGACGTTCTCCACGGCGGGGAAACCGTCGGCGCCCCCGTCACCCCCATCCTTCTTGGCCTCGTCCTCCTTCGCGGCGACGCGGCTGTAATACTTCTTGAGCATGTCGCATTGCTCGAGGGTGTGATTGACTGGGGTCTTATGGTACGGGCATGACTTCTTCAGCATGTCATCAAACACGCCGGGGCCTCGAGGGGGGCCTCGAGGACCCTTTCGGGCGGGGTCGACCGCGAGGGCTTCATCGTCATCCTCTCCGCGTCCCTACGCGCGCGCGTCACGGTGGGGCTTCTTGCCCTTCTTGCCCCACTTTTGCTTCTTCGCGGGCTCCTTGGACTTGCTGCCGTCCGCAAGCGCGTCGTCCACGCGCTTGCCTTTCTTGCCATCGAAAATCGCCCCCACCGCCTCTTCTCCGGAGGCGAAGCTGGTGGCAATGTCGAACAGCTTATTGGAGTCTACCGGCGGGCTCCTTCCGAGCTCGCGTACGAGGTCCCGGCAGGTCGTGCCCTCGAGGAAAGCGTGTACTTCACTTCTGCACTCATTATGTACATGATATCAACCTTCCTATAACCAGGACCTTCATGCAACAGCAACGAAATATACACAGGTTTAGCCTCTGCAGTACGTGACCCTTCGAGGGCTCACAAAATAAACTGGGCAGCATACACATTGCAGCGCCTTAAGAAGGGAGCAAAAAGGGTGCAGAAACAGCTATCGTTGCAATCAGATAGACTAACCATAGACATTGAAGGCTGCACAACAATTCTTCTGGTAACAAATAGCATCCAACCTGCACTATCTTTACAACCAAATTTATATCTTCTACACACTGACACACATCGATATACCATGATTTCTTGCAGATAGTTTATGCACACTCCATGAGGGGATATACGAAAATTGAAAGTTACAATGAAGAACCAATCTTAAAGTACTGGACAACGTCAAAATTGAAAGAAATAGAGACAACAATTCTATTCCAACAATGCTGCTACAAGACATTGACAGAACAAGCAGTACATGAACAGGTAAAAATCACATGCTATAAATACGGATCCTGTCCGTAAAATACTAACCAGGCTTTTATTAACATCTAATATGTATGCCTTCATCCAAAAATCATTATTCTTCAGCCAAACATAGATAACCCTACAATGCAAGAACATTACATTCATTTGACGATGCTCGAGCAAACCCCTATACCTACTGCCGGATCACAAAAAACAAATACAGTAAGTGCACTATAAAACAAGAGCATGTACTTCAAAAAAAAATGAGACATTTATTAATATAGTTTATTTTTCCAGGTGATCAGAAGTTTATTTGACACACCCGAAACAACAAAGGCAGATCATGTTCAGCACGTGCTACACATAGATTCCTACACAGACGCGCAGCATCAATCAAGTAAGTGTTCAATCTACAATCCATTAGAAAAAGATATAAACCATCACACCTAATAAATAAAATAACACCTATAGATAGCATCAAGTGTGAAGAATAGTAAACGAAAGAGAAGCGCATCCCATCAATCAAAGCACACAAAGGCTTCAGCAACATCAGCCCCAAGCCATGTTCAGAAGTCAGAAGACTACAAATACAAGGTCTCAGAAAAAACACCTACAAGCACAGGTACAAAAAGGCATCACAGCAGTCTAGCACACTGCGTAAAAAAATTGATCAGAAATATTCACATTATATACTAACTGGCATTTGGTTTTCAGGCATCAAATTCGACATAACGCCGCCAAAAGACAACTTCGAACAGTCAACGTACGCAGATACAGAAGGTATGAAGAACACAAGCAAGGGGCAATACCCAGCCACCAATTTTGAGCTATCTGTGTAACTTAGTCACATCCATGAGGGATTACTTCTAATTACACGAACTTTACAGGGATAACAAAAATCTGGGGCACAAAAGACAATCACATGAGTCATCAGTTGGAGCCAAATTATGACACATCACCAAGCTTCTAAAAGGCCACATCAGTATACCTAAATCAGACGTACTACTTACGGGGGATGCAGTCACATATGAAGAACAAGAGGAAAACGATGGCTACCTTCTACTTATTATCAGTGGGTCATCATACCCGACAATTATTGTACAAAAAAACAATGGGCTGTACGAATGACATTAATAACTCAATCAAATTAGCTGGAACATGGACAATGCATTCACGAAGATTCTGAAGATAACAATGAAAAACAATTGATTGAACACAGATTGACATTACTAATAAGCATATATAACAGTGAGTAACAAAAGTTCTGAGAATAACTTACTACTAATAAAAAGATACACAGCAGCGACTAACCAAACATGATATCACTCATAGTTTTCTTCTTCTTCGATGGCGGATTTTCCTCCTCCGGCCAATCATCTAGGATGTTGCCCTTAGAAGCATCAGCTTTCTTCTTGCTTCTCTTTGATCTAGACAAAAAGGCATTCAGACCCGTCGAAGGCGGTCTACCACCTGTGATGGTCCTTTCAGGGCATTCCATAGGGAGCTCTCCATCACTATTCGCCAGGAAACCAGAGTTTCCTGACTGTTCATTCAATCCTTCAATCGGCGGGTCACTGATCTTCTCCAATGCTTCCAAAGCCTCAATAAGCTGAGGATCATTAGCCCTCCCTTCCTTTCCAGCTATCTCATAAGCCTTGCTGACAAGCAACCGCCGTACCATGCGAGATCCTTCTTCAGACACATCAACTCCATCAGTCCGCTGGAAAACAATCCCAGGACCAACTGACTTAAGCCACCTCTGTACAATATTCTTCGTTGGAATCTGAGACTGGTCCAAGTGTACTAATACCTACACAAAATGTAGACGTAAAAAATCTTAGCAAAACAACACAGCATTGGCTAATACACACACAGACAACCGTTACGTAGTATACTTATAAAATTCAGTTCAACTCGGAGAGAAAATCTTCACCTTCAACGAGTGCCTGCACAGCATACCAAGATGCTCAAACAGTCCACACTCACAATCAATCTTATCCCCCCCCCCCCCCGGTCAAACGTAACCTTAAAATGCTTCGGCAATTCATTCCCATCGCAAAGCCTCTCAACAACCACGAAATCACCAACAGGAGATGAGCTGCGGATGCCAAACCCACCAGCCTTAAACAGTTCATCACAAAAGAGCTCATACATGGTCCTGGTGTATATCTCCCTGGCATGTTCCTCAATAGGAACACCAATCCTAAGCTTCCGAGACACCTGAAATAAATAAAAAAGTAAAGTATTATTCAGAGGAGTAGAAAACTATAATACATAACAAACCAACAGATCAGAACTGAGCAAAGTAAATAAGACAGCTAAATAAGAACATAAGTAAAACGTAATGTGACATGCCTGTTTCGTCCAGTGCTCCTCTTTACCTAGCTGATCATGCCTGTCAACCTGCAACTCGTTGAACTTCCTAACAAACAAATGCATGGGGGCAGCCCTCTGAATGAAACGCTTGAGCATATGGTTCCCACTCTCACTTCTTTGCGTGCTCGTCATCCCAGCACAAAAAACATTCATAAAGTACGGCTTCGCCCACTTGTGACGATACTTAAACAGCCTCTTGAGATACTTGTTTTTCAGCAACTTAAACTTCCTGAGCAAGCAGGTCCACTCCTTTTCAAACTGGGAGATGTCAATTTCATCAGTTACCAATGTGTTAAACAGCTGCTTGAACTTCTTGTGTTTTGAGTACACATTCCCTAATCTTTCTTTTGCACCCTTGAGAACGTGCCAATGACACCAACGACGTCTGGTGTTGGGCAACACATTGCGCATGGCCTTCGCCATGGCAGCACACTGGTCTGTCCAAAAAGTAAAAAATGAAAACATATCAGCCACAAAAAGATGCCTATATTTAATAATTCCAGATAGTAGAGATATGTTAAAAAACAACACTAAACAAAAACGTATACTCTATAACATACTGGCAGTAAAGAAAAAGAAGTCAACCTGTCAGCATGGTATTTGGGTGATACCCTCCCATTATCTCAACAAAACTCTTAAAAGCCCACTCGAAATCAACAGCTTTTTCCGTTGTCAGAAGGACACGAACTGGGATTTTTTGGCTCACCGAGTTCGATCCGCTGCTGTAGTTGTTGCCGCAGGTTCCAACCGATCTGCTCGTCGCTTGTTTGTCCGAGGACGCGGCCACCAGCAGTTTTGCGATGAGCTTCGCTGCAATCTCAGCTGCAGCAGCGTCGTCGCGTATCTCCGATGGCAGGAGCAGCTCCTCCTTCTTCGGGGACGGCCAGATCGAGGTCAAGAGGGCGCTTGCCCTCGGCGATGGCCGCAGCGGTCGTTTGGAAACCGTGTGATTCTTTGGGCCGCTTCCTTGCATGATTGTACGGCTACATACATGCCCCATACCTTCTTGGTCGTATTTAACAAATAAAATAATACTAGCTAAAAATATTAGGTTTATTTAGAAGGTTTGGATCTACCGGCTAATTGCTGGTTGTTGAGAATAATTATTGATCATGATATCCTTCTTTGATTGCATATATTCTTTTCATTAGGGCATGTATAGTCCTTAGACGGTAAGTCGTATGTAGAACCTCGAGCTTAGCATACTGACATACTCCCTCCGGTTCCTTATTAGAAGTCGTTTAGGATAGCAACACGGTCACCAAAGCACAACTTTGACTTCTCTTTTCTATAAAAATATTTATTGGAAAGTTATATATGTATATTCTTATGAAAGTAATTTTCAAGACAAATCTATTTATATGATTTTCACATTTTCAAACTCAACGACTTAAAGTTATTCATGATTTATATTCCCAACGTTTGACTCAAACCTTGTCCAAAACGACTTCCAATAGGGAACCAGAGGGAGTTTGTAAAGACCACTGTTAAAGAGCGAGGCTTTGGTACGGGCCTTTAGTTCCGGTTCAACTTTGGAACCGGGACTAAAGGCCTTTCGTCGACGTGACCCGAAATGGGTGCTGGAGCCCCTACGCTTTTGTCCTGATTGGTAATACCAACCGAGACTAAAGGTCTCGAATTCAAGACTAAAACAACAACAATTTAGTCCGGGTGGTCTTCCCACCCGTGACAGGTGGCCCTTTAGTCTCGGGTGGGAACACCACCCGGGACTAACATTTAGTCCCGGGTGGTGTTCCCACCCGAGACTAAAGGCCACCCTTTGTCACGGTGGAAGACCACCCGGACTAATGTCCCATTCCACCGATGCCCTCTCTCTCCTTATCTCTTTATTTTCTCCCCGTGAGCCACCCATTCATCTTCATTCTCACTATCTCTTTCATCATCTCATCTACTTTAGCGGGCGAGCGAGCTCCATGGGGCGCGGGCTCCGGGCGCGGTGCTGGCGGGTGCGGGCTCCGGCGGGCCAGCCGGGGATCTGGCGGGCGGCGGGCAGCGGGCTCCATGGGCGCGGAGTTCCGGGCGTGGCCCGGCCCGGGCGCGGGCAGCGGTGCAGTGCCGGGCGCGGCGAGGCGGCAGGAGCTGCCGGCGTGGGCTCAACGACGATGGTGACCAAGGACAGGCTTGCTGTTGGCGATTTCTTTTTCTCCTAATTATTAGTGATTTTTGCTAGGAATTTTTTATGTGATGTGAATTAAATTGAACATGTGTTGTGAATTGTATCTTGTGAAAAAATGTGTTGTGAATAGCATCTTGTGAAAAAATGGTTGATGTATCTATTGGCTTTGTAAAGACTTGTGTAAATTGATGCTTGTGGTGAAATTAAATATGTTTTTGTGGAGTTGGAGCCGGAGCATAGTGTAGCGAAGCTGCTGGAGCTGGAGCAGAAGCTACAGAAACGCCAGCTCGTGAGGCTTTTTTTTTTGTTTTTTCCGAAACCCCTTTAGTCCCGGGTGGTAATACCACCCGAGACTAAGACTTTAGTCCCGGTTCGTTCACCCGACTAAAAGGGGCTTGTCTCTCATCATTAGTCCCGGTTGGACATGAGAGACCTATTCCCTCTACCAACCGGGACTAAAGCCCCTCACTCTACCAGTGGACAGCTCATACAGCGCATAGACAAAGGGGTCGTCTGTAAAATGGTTAATGCTTTGCATGGAGCTTAAGATTTACTACAAATGCATTTGTGTATACCATTGTGTGGCTATTTAAATCAATCATGGAAAGATGATCAAATGTACAGTTGATATTTGTATGTTGTTTGTGGTTGTTCCAAATAATGTATATTCATGAAATACAATCTTATTGGAAGGGATAAATTGTAATTTTTTATTTATTTCACGTTTAGTTTAAAAGGACCTTTACGTGAAAACCATACTTATAAAGGGCTAAAATGTAAGAGATCAAGGAAAATATCTCTCCCAACCTCCTTCTCTCTTATCCATTCAACCCCCCCTGTCCCCAACTCGAGCTCTCTCTCACACACCGCCCACCACCGTCCGGCCCTCGCACAGCAGTAGCCCGCGGCCCGCGCCGCTGCGTTCGCCGACGGCTGGCCACCTCCTCCTCGGGGGCGGATCTAGCGGCGGGGTCGTGGCCGAGAAAGGAGGCGTGGCGCGGGGAGATCCTCCAACACCCGGCCCTGATCTTCTCCACCCAGCCGTGGTGCTCCTCCCCTGTGCAAGGAGCTCCGGCGGCGGCCCGGCTACCTTTTTGTATTCCTAGGATGTGTTGGGTTTGTTGACCCCTCTTGTGTTTTTGAAGTACTAGCGTATCTGTTTCTTATTGCTAGTAGTATTTCGAGAATCAAATTAATCTTAGACCATATTAATTTTGTAACACCTTCCTCCTCCGCCGCTTCCACCACTGACAACGTCTTTTTTTTTGAAATGAGATTATTGAGTCTTTCATTGTGCTTAATGTAGTAATTTAACATGAGATCCCGTCAGCCACCAAAAAGATCAAGAACCACCAAATAATTTGACAGCAAAGACGGCCTGCTGGGTCATGCAATGTTAGTGGGCCGCATCCTAAGCGTGGGTCAACTGGTTGGGACGGACGATCCGTATCCAGCTCAGGTCCAGTCCGGTCCTTCTACACGCACTGCCGGTCTGCCGCAGTACTCATCAAGGAACTTAATGCTCTCCAATTCTACCCACCGCTCCATCGACGCCATCAAATTCCCTTGGTCGAACGAGGCCTCGGCGCGGTTCAGCAGCCACGCCGTCCAGCCGAGCCCGTTGGCCTCGACCTCGCCGGCGGTAGCCTCCGCCTTGCCGAACACCATGGCGTTTCCGACGTAGCCCGGCGGCATGCCGTTGACGCGCCCCCGACATCCGACGACGATAGAGTAGGACGTGCGCTGCTCCAGCGGGAGGCGCCGGGCGCGGCACACGGCGCGCCAGAGGTGCGCCAGGACCGCCTGGAGCGAGGAGATGGCGGTGGCGGCCGTGCCGACGATCTCGTCGTTCGCCCGCGCCGTGAGCTTCTCGACGTTCTCGGTGGAGAAGGTGAGGAAGCATTCCTGCACCGTCGTTCCATCGAAATGCGGCCGCACGATGTGTTCCAGCTTGGGGAACGGCAAATGGATCGGCACGGGCCAGGTCTCGACGAACCACCGCCGGAGCACCGGCGGCGGCGTGGACAGGTCTTCGTCGTTGACGCCAGCGCCGCGTCGGTGGATCTCCGACCATGTGTTGAGGAAGTGCCAGAACGCGGTGCCGTCGGCGACGGCGTGGTTCAAGGTGACGCCTACGAATACGCCGTCGGCGAGCTCGGTGACCTGCACGGACAGCAACGGGAGAACCTCGACGGCGGCGCTGGCGCCGAGAGCAGGGTCGAAAGAATGGAACTCCGCCGAAATCACCGGTGGGGTGTAGACCGATGAGACGATGTCCGCAGCGGCGACGCCATGAGCCGTGGCGTGTACGAACTCGGCGCCCTCGCCGGTGCACCGCAAGGACACCGTCACGGTCCCGTCGCCGCGCTCGTCGGCGGCGAGGCGGCCGGCGAGCGGGTAGAACCGCCGCAGGGCGCGCGCGAAGGAGGACTCTAGGGCATCGGCGAGGGCGTCGCCGGAGACCGGAGGGTTTGGCAGGAGTACGCCCTTCTGGATGTAGTCGGTGCGGATCAGGCGTAGGTCCAGCGGCGTCAGGTGGATCACCTCAACCTCCTCGTCTTTCAGCGGAGGATGGCAGCTGCCGTTCACTTTCACCGTCGTTGGTGGTGGCATCGTCGACGGTCGCACCGTGCGCCGGGAGACGATCCGGACGAGGTGGCCGCTGGTGGCGCCGCCCTCCATGGACGTGTGGCAGCTGCTTTCTTGGAATTAAGCCGTGTTCTTTGGGCTGCTTATGTGCATTAAGAAAATTAAACCACACATGATAGACAACAAAGTAAGAAGATGTTTGAACAAATCGCTTCTCTAGCCATCACACTGTTGTCTTTGGTCATGCACAGCTGCTAAGCAAACCTTTTAAATTCTTTTTTTTCCAATTAAACCTATAATCAAAAGTATAGTCCAAGTAACATGTGTGCTGTCTGCATTGATAATTGAACTGATAACGCACGTGTTCTGAAATCCTTGTCAATAGTCCATAAACACGCAGACTATATTTTTATTCACTACGTGCAAAATGATATGTAAGTATACAAGATTAGCTTGGAGGGTGGGTGGTGGATATTGACTAAGTGCAGTTTCTACGCGACGAAAGTGCAACATGAAGTAGGTAGCCGTCAAGCAGGATGAACCAAAATTCTGAAGTTTATAAAAAAAAAAGAAGTAAAGGATTAGTTGCCGCATAAGGCCTAATGCAATGTTTGAAGCAAGATCATAGAAGAAGTTTGAAGCGTAGTCTTTCTAGCTTTCGAATGTTGCGATGGTCCACCGCAAGAACCTTTCAACACTGGATGATCCGACGGTGGATCGGATGAAGCATTGAATGAAATTTTGATGCGTCAGTGAGGACCTTGGGTGCGGAAAGACCAACGAGTTGCACCGGATGTTCCGATGCATGCCAAAACATCATGACATCCGATGGTACCTTATGATCTAGCCATTAGAGCAGCGACTCTTTGATGCCTTGGGTTACTTATCTGCTCCACTCATCCATTTGGAGATGCTGAAGTCTATAGGAGTCCACTGGTGATCGAGAACACGTTCAAGCCATCAAGAGTGCTTAAGTAATTTGTTAAAGGCTTAGAAGAAGCTTAGGAGAGTGAGTGTAAGGTGTGTCTACATACCTTGTGAAGCAAAAATCTTCATAGTTGTGGTCTCAACCACACGACACCCCAATGTAATGTGAGGTCGCTCGTCCTCTTTCTGTAGCAATGACAAAAAACGGATCCAGTGTGTCCCTCGGAAGGTAACTTGCATAGGAGTAACAACTTAAAAATCACGTCATTCCCGCTTAACCAAATGGTCCAACCAAAATTTTGTACATAAATTTCTTATTAATCTCATTTAACCACCCATTAAACACTGTCTGTATGGGATACAGGATATTAGACCATTATGAGCGAGCCCGGTATCTGATCCCCCCGTTTTTTTAAGACGTGCAAAGCACGTTTTTCATTAAGAGGAGAGAACAAAGTTACACGAAGCGGCTAAGGGGAACCCAAAGCGCCAAAAGCAAAGATACAAGCTTAACAAGCGACCTAAGAACACAAGAAAGAAAGAAACAAACCCACACCACAACCAAAAGCGAGATCTAGAGAAAAAGGGAGCGTCGCCTGCTGGACAACAAAGACGCCAAGAGCACACGCACCATCACCGAAAGCCCAAATCCTAAAAGCCAAAGAGGGCCGAGCTAGGATGTCATGCAGGACGATGCCACCAAGGAGGAGCAGCGAGCGAGCCATCGTCGATCCGTCTCGGGCAGACCAAGCTTTCACCTTGCAGACCAAATGGACTTTGAGCCAAATGACAACGCCTCCAGCGAGGAAAACTACGTTGAGAACGCAGCCGTTGTCAGCATCGACGGAGATCGGGAGAGGCTTTCACCAGGCTCCAAATCCAACTCCATGCAGCAGACCTTGAGGCTCGGATGAGAGGCGATCCGGTGGAAAGACGGCGTGCAACCGTGGCGGCGTGAACAATGAGAGCGACGGCAGCTCGGCGACCAACCAACGACAAGGCGACCAAAACGCGGCGGTCGGCGGCGAAGTAGAGGAGGCGTTCGGCGCGAAAGGAAGCGGTGAAGCTCTCGAAGGGAGGCGAATCAAAGCGGCGGCAGCGTTGAGGAGGCGGAGGGGCGGCCGTTGGCGGGAGAGTAGGGCCGCCCGCGGCCACTTTGAAACACGGCCGAGGCGGTAGCCTAGCAGAGGTGGCGTCAGGGCCCGACGCCTGACGCGACCGTCGGTGTTGAAGCGGCGCCGCGAAACCGAGGCGAGCACATCGCGGCCGGATCTGCCCGGCGGGGAGGAGGCGGGCGGGCGCCATAAGCTCGGCGTAGATCTGGGCGGAGGAGGAAGGAGGTAGGGAGGAGCAAAGATGGAAAAGAAAGGCGGCCGTGGTGGCGGCGGTCTTGCGGAGAAAGAGGGCGCGCCGCCGGGCCCGACCGCCACGATCTAGGGTTAGAGGCCCAAGGAGAGAGGAAGGGAAGGAAGGGCGACAGGGATGGCGATGGGCGACCAAACGCGACCCACCGGTAGCATCGGCAGCTGCGACGCGGCCCGGCCGCGTCGGCGGCGAGCCAGGCCTGCGAGCAACGAGAGCACCGTTGGAGAGAACACGCCCGCGCGCGACCAGCTGGCATAGCGAAACGCGGTGGAGCCGAGCTCCGGCGTGCCTGTGCGCGCGCATCTGGACGAAAGTGAGGGCAGGCGGACCCGTCAAACGGCGCTTTCAGCCAGCGCTGGCGACAACGCGCCGCCCGCAACAGCGGCGGCGCGGTCGGCGAGCACGGAGAGGCGGTCGGCGCGGGGCAGCCAAGGCAGCGAGGGCAGCGTCGGCAACGCACGCCCGGCGAGGCGGAGAGACCCACTGGCGGGCCGCAAGAGGTGGGCGGCGGGCTGGATCTAGGGTTAGGGAGAGAGAGGTGAGGCGGCGAGGGAAGGGTGAGGCCCGTCGCGGCAAAGGCGGAGGCCGGCGCCAATAGCAAAGCGAGGGCAGGCGGGGAGGCGGGAAGGCGAGCGGATCCGGCGACAAAGCGACCTCGGTGTGGTGTGGGAAAGGGGAAGGAGAGAGGAGGAAGAGGGAAAGAGGAAGGAGGAAGGGGGGAGGGAGGCGTTGGCGCCGTCATGCCGGAGGCAGCGGCGGCGGCTGAACCAGCGGAGGTCCTCGGGCGGTGCGGTGGGGGCCTCAGTCGCCCACGAGGAGGAAGGCGGCGAGGGAAAATTATCGATCCCCGTCATCAGCAGATAGCATAAGCGAGTCACAGCACGATCTGATTACCTTAAACAGCTGAACCAAAGTAAGCGCCACCTAAGACGAGACATCAGCTCTCATGGTTGGTCAAGGATGAAACTTCTGAAGCTGACTGTATGTGTACCACCCGTCGTTGTATAATTCAAATTGCTCGCGCAGCCACTGAACACGCACGGCGGTTGCATGCGTCTTGGCGGCTGCAACCATCAGTGACCAGCACACAATGTTTTCCTCCTCCTCTCTGACCTGTTAATAAAACATCCCAGAACCAAATTCCCCACCAGGCGGCTTTGGTACGGTGTTCGTGGCAAAGTAAAAGCACGTTTATAACATACTAGAAACCTATACTAGAAGATTAAGCGCAAGGCGCATTCAGCGGTTATATTATCAGAATCTCAACTTTTCAGACAACTAATTAACTATTAACGAGAGGCCCAGCGACGGTGTATCTAATAAGAGGCCCCCGAACCATTCAGCTGGGCGCCCCACGAGACATATGCCGCGCGCCTAGATCGATAAAAGTAGAACAGTATATGATTGTATTGTGGCCATGGACAGCCTGACGATGTCAGCTTTGAAGGAAGATGCATGGAAACTTACTGAAGCTGATCAATGAGACTACTGACAATCAGAGCAGCCACATGCATGTAACCTGATCAACGAACACGTCAGCGCTACTCCACGTTTCAGCACTCGGCATAGACTCTGGTGGCTGCAAGCCAATAGCAACTGTGTAGTAGTAGTTGTTAAATTTTGCACCGTCAGTCAAAAATTTCAACTCCCAAGCTAAGCATGCACTGCCGCATTCAGCGGCTATTGTTGAACCAGCCATCCGTGACCAGTCACCAACTTTCAAATACCATACCATGACTGCAGACACAGCAGCCTCAAATTTCACCTGCACAGACTTTGGTGTTTTGACGGCGAGTGAAATGCACAAGCCAGTCCACCAACTTGGCTGGCTGTGTCATCTAGGTCATCGAACTCCTAAAATGCACATTAAGACCCCAAATTTACTAATCAGTTCACGTGAGGTCCAAATCAATATAACAGGTTAGCACTGCGTGACCCGATTATACGTGGGGCCCACCGATCAGGCCACCTCTCTCATCTCTTCTTCTCTCCGTCGCGGGCGCCCGCCGTCACCGACGGACGCTGCTCCTTGATGGTGCTCCAGGTCCCAGGCCGGATGATTTGAGGCCCTTTGGCGCCGGCGGGTCAACTTAGACTGGATCTGAGGGAGGAAGGAGGAAAATAAGTTAGCGCCGCTCAGAGCTCGGCTAGATGAAGGGTGGGGAGTAGTTGCTCGGCGGTCCGATTAGCTGAAGGTGGCGGGCGGGTGGCGGCGGCCGTTCCTGCAGTGCGAGGCGGTCACCACGCAGCGGGCCGTGCTGCGCCCGAGGCGGCCTGGTTGGCGGGCCGCGCGGCACAGCAGCAGCGCCCGTCACAGGCAGCCTCGCCGGTCGCCGCGGGAACCACGCCGGCAAGCCGTGTTGCGCCGCTGCAGGCTGCCTTGCTGGCACCCGCGGGCGCTAGCCTCCTCCACGCGCCACTGTGACACTGTGTCCCTTTCTTCTTCACTGGGCGTGGGGCGGCGCGGCGCATCGGCTGAGCAAGCGAGCTTCGACGAGGGCACGACACATACAAGTTGATGGCCCTGTGCTCATGCTCTAGCGTGTCACCGGCGGCCGGTGGGCTAGTAGCCAAGGCAGGCGACTCCGAGAGGCGCGAGCTCGGCACGACCGCGAGGCGCACAGCGGAGGCTTGGCCTACGACAGCATGGCTGGCGAGGTGGTTGAGGGCGCAACAGGGGCTAGGCGACGGCGGCGCCCAGCGATGGAGATGAAGACAGAGAGAAGAGAGAAAGGAGAGAGGTAGGCCTGACAGGTAGGCCCCTTGTACAGTAATCATGCCATGTAGGCAGTTTAACTAGGGTTATGTTGATTTGGACCTCTGGCGACCCGATTAGCAAGTTTGGGGGTCTCAATGTGCATTTTAAGAGTTCGGGGACCTAGATGACACACCCTGCCAAGTTTATGGGCCGGGTGTGCATTTTACTCTTTGACGGCAAAGTATAGCACGCTTTGTCAACATTTATACTCGAGGAGACGAGATAACCTAGCTCGTTGCGATTGGGCTCTGAAAGACGAAATGATCAACCGTTTGACCATCTCGATCAGAAGAAGGGTTCCTTCGTTGATAAGCATATCCTCCTGTGTGGTTCTTTCTGTTGAGAGAAATGATTTTGTGTCGTAATAAGTAACCTGAAAGGGATCTACATGTATGACTAAATATAGGTCTGTAATTAGATTACAGGTTTAACTGATTACGAATGACTTGAAACAAACATCCGTACGTATCATGATGTGCTACCATCTGTAAACGTTACATTTCAGCGAACCAAATGCTATCAAAGTCTTGGTACTAGCACACGAAAGAAGAATGAACAGAAAAGATACCACGCCTAAGATATATACATTATTTGTCATGTCAGACATATATTCCCAAAAGAACACAAACACACAGTAATCAAAAGAGAATGATTTGCATATCTAGGACTAGGATACATATTATATATTTTTAGAGATATATTCCCTCTAGAACACAATATCGCACTTCCTAATAAATATGGAGTGTTTGCACACTATAAAATTGTGAGAAGATGAATACTGTGAATATTGGATTAATTTTCATGAGTCTCATGAATGTTTACATAGTACACATGCTGGGTTAGATCTCAATCCATCCTAGCTAGATATAGAGATGAAAACTAATCATAGGATTACAATTAGCTAGTCCCAACTAAGAGCAACTCCAACAGCTCCTTTAAATCATTTTCCATCGTTAAAAAATAAAAAAAATCACCAAAGTAATGTTCCAACAGACTCGCTAAACACCATCCTCGCGATCCCCCTCGCCATCCTCCCCCGGCGGCTCGCAACATTTGGCAAGGCCATCCGCCTCACTAAAACGCCGAAATCCGTGGGCTATCCCTCCTCTCGCGCCAAATCTCCTCAAGGCACCGCCGCGCTGGAGCCCCTCCCGCCATGGACGCGGCCGTCGCCGGGCACATGCAACAAGTGAGGTGCCGTAGCCCCTCCCGCTGTCGCCAAAAGCACAGGCAACAAGCGAGGCACCAAATCCCACGCCTGGAGCCCCTCCCTGCTGTCGTCCTCCCCGTCGTCACGGTGATGGAGGCGGAGGATGCGACTGTGGCATCGTCACCGGATGTTCGATGGAGGTGCGGAGCTAGGCGGTGGAGCGGGGATGTGGAGCTCGTTACGTGGGGCGGCGCAGCTCGAATCGGCCTTGGCCGTCACTCGCGCCATGGAGGCGCTTGGCACATCCCCCGTCCACCTCGTGCGCACCATAGGCCGTCAGCTCCGGCCAGCCGGCAAGGGAGTCACCGCCGGGGAGGTAGGCACCATTGGGGAGGAAGGGACGGAGGGGCCGGCTGGGGGAGGTAGAGTCGTCGGGGCAGCAGAGCAGAGAGTTATGCTCACCGTCGCAGGTGCGCTGGCCACCAAGAGAATCGGAGGGATGCTCGGTGGGGTGTGCGAGTGGTTGTATGCTCGCCATCGCAGCCGCGCCGCCCACTGTAGAGGCGCAGAGGAGGGGAGGACCGAGCGGTGCCGCCGCACCTGATTGGAGGGCCGAGCGGCAGGCGGTGGAGAAGCACATGGCAACGCCATGATAGCCGATGTGCTTCTCTTTTACCCAAAAATTCAAACAAAAACACATTACTACACACAGCTGCAACCATGCACCTCTTTCCACACAATTATACCCTGAATTATTTGAATACGATGTGCTTCTCTGCATCTGGCTACTGAAGTTGTGTTTCACACACACCTTTCCCTCAATAAGCCCACATCCAACATGTTCCTTGTATTTTCAACTACCAATAGAGGTGAGTGGTGACAGACACGACCTTAACTTCATAATTTGAAATTTTTTGACTTCGATGCAAGATTTAGTAAAGAACAAAGACAAAACTATAAATGCACCACGAGCATACTAGATGCTAGATCAACAGTTGAGACGGCACACAAGCACATGCAACAGTGTCGTGATCTCGATGCATATGAACGTGCAAGACAACTTTGTCAACTTGTCAACTCTCCTCCGTCCATGAAAGTGTCCACTTTGACTTTTCACAGTCAAACTATTTGAAGTTTGACTAAATTTATAATGAAAAATATGAATATTTATAACACTAAATAGGTATACTATGAAAATATATTTCATAATGAATCTAATAAAACTTGTTAGACATCAAAAGTATTGATATATTTTTATATAAACTTAGTCAAACAAAAGATGATTTGACTGAAAAAAGTCAAAGTGGACACTCTTTGCGGGACAGAGGAAGTAATTGTTTAATGCACGGTCAACTTCATTCACACTGGCAATGGCAAGCTCACCGACTTCATTCACACTGGCAATGGCAAGCTCACCGCGTCCGTGAACTCCTCGTCGGCGACGAGCCTGGCGAGCGCGTCCGGCGCGATGCACACCTCCAGAGAGATGCTACCTCCCCGTTCCGGCCCCTCGAACACCGTTGCCTTGCCGTCGGCTTTGTTCCCAGCGCCGCTCCGGATCGCCACCGGCTTCCCCACCCATTGCCGAACACGTCGAACCGCGGCGAGCTTCCGGTGACCAGCGCCGTGCCGGCGGACGACAGGTTGCCCATGTACGTGAAGTCCGGCTCCCGGATCCACTGCTCCATCGACTCCCTCATGCTCGCCTCGTCGAACGACGCCACGGCGCGGTTCAGCAGCCACGCCGTCCAGCCCAGACCCTTCTCCTCGATCTCGCCGGCGGTGGCCACCGCCTTGCCGAACACCATGGCGTTGCCAACGTAACCTGGCGGTATGCCGTTGACGCGGCCCCGGCATCCGACGACAACGGAGTAGAACGTGACCTGCTCCGACGGGAGCCGCCGGGCGCGGCACACGGCGCGCCAGAAGTGCGCGAGGACCGCCTGGAGCGAGGAGATGGCGGCGGTGGCCGTGCCAGCGATCTCGGCGTTCGCCTGAGACTTGAGCTTCTTGACACTCCCGGCGGAGAAGGTGAAGAAGCATTCTTTCACGGTCGTCCTCTGGAACTTCTTGACGATGTGCTCAAGCTTGCTGAACGGCATGGGGATGGGTACGGGGCAGGTCTCGACGAACCATCGCTGGAGCACCGGCGGCGGCGTCGAGAGACTGCGCAGGTCGTCGTCGCTGACGCTAACGCCGCCGCCGGAACGTCGGTGGATCTCCGACCAGGTGTTGAGGAAGTGCCAGAACGCGGTGCCGTCGCCGGCGGAGTGGTTCAGCGTCATGCCGATGAAGACGCCGTCGGCGAGCTCGGTGACCTGGACGGACACCAAAGGGAGGGACTTGATGGCGGCGTCGGCGCCGAGAACCTGGTCGAACGAATCCGAATAGAACGCCCAAACCGCCGCCGGCGTGTACAGCGAGGAGACGATGTCCTTGACGGCGATCCCTGGCGCCACGGCGTGCACGAACTCGGCTCCTTCGCCGGTGCACCGCAAGAACACGGTGACGGTCCCGTCACCTCGCTCCTCGGTGACGAGCCGACCGGCGAACGGGTAGAACCGCTGCAGGGCACGCGAGAAGGAGGACACGAGGGCGTTGACGAGCACGTCGCCGGAGACCGGAGGCTTGGGCAGGAGGATGCCCTTCTGGATGTAGTCGATGGTGATCAGGCGTAGGTCCCACGGCGTCAAGTGGATCACCTCGACCTCCTCCTTGGGCAGATGGCGGCCGTTCCCGTTCGCCGTCGTCGTCGGCGTGAACGGGAGCACCATGCGCCGGGAGACGACCTGGACGCCGCCATCCGTGGCACCCTCCATGTGTTGGAAGCTGCGGTCGTTTGGAAACCGTGTGATTCTTTGGGCCGCTTCCTTGCATGATTGTACGGCTACATACATGCCCCATACCTTCTTGATCGTATTTAACAAATAAAATAATACTAGCTAAAAATATTAGGTTTATTTAGAAGGTTTGGATCTACCAGCTAATTGCTGGTTGTTGAGAATAATTATTGATCATGACATCCTTCTTTAATTGCATATATTCTTTTCATTAGGGCATGTATAGTCCTTAGACGGTAAGTCGTATGTAGAACCTCGAACTTAGCATACATACATATGTACAGACAACTCATACATCCCGTAGACAGAGAGGTCGTCTGTAAACTATTTAATGCGTTGCATGAATCTTAAAATTTACTTCAAATGCATTTGTGTATACCATTGTGTGGCTATTTAAATCAATCATGGAAAGATGATCAAATGTACAGTTGATATTTGTATGTTGTTTGTGGTTGTTCCAACTAATGTATATTCATGAAATACAATTTTGTTAGAAGGGCTAAATTGTAATTTTTATTTATTTCATGTTGAGTTTAAAAGGACCTTTACGTGAAAACCATACTTATAAAGGACTAAAATGTAAGAGATCAAGGAAAATATCTCTCCCCGTTTCCTTCTCTCTTTATCCATTCGCTCCCCCTCCCCCCGTGTCCCCATCTCGAGCTCTCTCTCTCACACCGCCCGCCACCGTCCGGCCCTAGCACAGTGAGCCCGCGGCCACCCGACTGCCGGCTGGCCACCTCCTCCTCGGGGGCGGATCTGGCGGCGTGGTCGTGACCGAGAAAGGAGGCGCGGCGCGGGGAGCTCCTCCAACGCCCGGCCCCGGTCTCCTCCACCCTGCCGCGGTGCTCCTCCCCGATGCAAGGAGCTCCGACGGCAGCCCCGGCTACCTCCCCGGGTGGTGAGCCCGCCATTCCGGTGGAGAGGTGGCTTCCCCGTCGAGCTCCGCGAGCGGATCCCGATCTCCCCTTCCCCTCTGCTCGCGGCGGCGACTACAACGGTGAGCTTCCTTGCTCCATGGCGCGATGGAGCTCAATTCGGGGCACGAAGGACCCGGTGGAGCGACGCAGGGGTGGATTTCACGCGCAAAACTCCCGTGAGCGCGCCGAATCCCAGTCGTCGTCGTTGTGGGGAGACGGTGTCGTACAACGCAGCCCCGCCCATCTACTCCACTTGGGAGAACGGGACATGCCCCTTGTCTGGCGAGGCGACGCCAGCCCCATTGGTAAGCCGAAGCGGGGGCTTTTTTACAAAAAATCGTCATACAGACGGGGACATACGCTCTGTACATGCCCTTAGGGTATGTACAACCCACAGACGGTTGGTCCTTTGCAGAAACTCAATTTTAGCATACAGGCAGATGTACAGATAACTCATACAACCCACAGACAGGGAGCCCGTCTTTAAACTGTTTAATACTTTGAAGGTAGCTAAGATCAACTACAAATTAAATTGTCTATACCATTGTGTGGTCATTTGATGGAAAATGTATCAAACAAATAAGTAAGAGAAACATGGTTACAACAATATGTTATTTCTATTTATTTATTTCTTTTTTCTTGTTTTTTTTTGCTTTCCCCTCTTATCCATTCAGCCCTCTCCCTACCTCCCATTCGCGAGCTCCCATCCCTCCCTCTCCTCAGTTCCTCTCCGGCCCTCACCCCTGCCGCGGCTGGGGTGGGGGTTCATGCCGGACAGAGCAGCTCGACGGCAGCATACTCCTCCCCGCAACCCATGCCAGTGCTCGACAGTGGCCTCCTCCTCCTCACGCCCACGCCGCTGCACTCACCAGTGGCCGCCTCCTCCATCCTCGTCCCTGTGGAGCAGCGATGCGACTACGCAATGGCGCGCAGGCGAGCTCCCCACAGGATATGTGGCACAAGGATCTACAACCCCTCCTCCCCGGTGTCTCTCATCGACCGCCGCCCCTCCGGTCCTGATCTTATCCTCATCTCCCCACCTTCTCTCTCTTCAAGCTGGTGTTGTGCCCTTCACTGCGCACTGTGATTTGGCGGGGAAACCTTTCCCGCGCGAACTCTCTACGCGTGATCCGGACGCACTGTCGTCTCGGGAGGATGAGCCGTGCAATGCTTCTCCCGTCGTCTGCTCAGCCTCGGAGAACGGGATGTCCGTGTCGTCTCGCGAGATGACGCTGCTCCCGTCGATAGGTTGAGGCAGGGTGTTTTCTGAAAAAAAAAGATCAGCTCGCGGACGACTCACTGACACGCGCTGTACATGCCCTTATTCAGGTGATAGAATGGGTTATTCATTGAAAAATTAGATATAATTTGATCTTTATCTTAAATAGCCGGATTTACCCATTCCTATCTTAATTTGAGTAGATAGGAATGCATTAGGTGCTTAATTAGCGTTTTTCGTATTACACCGAACAACAAAGACACCCACAATACACTCACACTCACCTCTATGAACGCACGTGCGTGAACCCTATCCCTAGGAGCATCTTCGAAGACTGGCTGCACATCCTCAAGATTGACGAAGTCACCACAAACGTCTTGCTGCCGAGTGGGGACATCGCCTACCATTGAAAGCACAACACCGTTAAATCTTGAGAAATTCGCTCTCACGGGGAGTTGAAACTAGGACCTGAGATGCCACTGAGGCTCCTGTAACCACTACGCTACAGGCCGTTTCGCAATTAGCTTGTCTATTTGGACTGGTTAAATTTAGCAAGTTAAACACTAGCCCGTGGATACAAACAAACCTTACTCCTAATATATTAAGTACTCCCTCCGTCCCATAAAAAAGTGCAATCCTAGCTTTTGAAAAAAATCTCACAAAGAATGCAATCCTAGAAAATAAATCTAATTACCTTCCTAATTAAGTGGTCAGATCTGATTTGCATGGCAAAACTTACTGCATTTGGCAAACAAATGAGGGTATTAAAGTCTTTTCATTCATCCACTAATCTGTTCTAAAAAAACTAAAACTGCACTCTTTTATGAGACGGAGGGAGTAATAGTTAATTTTTCTTGATTAAAAGAGAATATTTCCAATTATTAAAATAAATTTTAAAAAACACGAGCATTTATACTGAATGTAGGATCAGACCTGATGGACTGTTTAAAGGCGGTCTCAATGGTAGAAATCACAACAGTTTCTATAGTATAGGATAGGATACCGCACCAAGAAACTACTCCACAACGCAAAATTTTGTACCAACTTCAGACACAAAATTAACCGATCATCTAGTATCTCCTATCCAGATTCTCTGTGCATATCTCCTCCACCACCTCCTCTTTCTCCTTTACCCCATGTGTCTTCTTCTCCAATCACCTCTTTTCCCCATGCATCTCCCTCCCCGTTCGAGCTTCTTGTTCCCCTGCCGGGATTGCCGGTGAGGGCTCCCCGGCCAGCCACCTAGCACGAGCCGCCCAGTGCCGTTGTCCTCGCCCCAGTCGCGGCGCATGAGGCACCCAGCCCCGTCGTCCCTGCCCCAGCCGCGGTGCGTGTCCAGGAGGGCGCCGATGACGTCCACGGCAGCCTCGACACGGCCCCTGCTCCGCCCTTCCCCTGGACGTGGGCCACCCGCTCGATCCGTCAGAGGGGCCGACTTGGCTTGCCGACTGAGGAGCTCGTCCCCGCTGCGCGGATCTCGCGCAGACGGACACCTGAGCTCGTCCTCGCCGTCGGCCATGATGGATCCTCCGTGTGGCCGGTGGGGGAGGTGCGGCCGGCCATAGATCCTCCGCGTGGCCGGCCCCGCCCCAGCTCCAATGCGCGAGGCGCCCCTACCCGTGGCAGCTCTCCGCCGACGAGGTGGACCATCCCAAAGTCGCTGCCCTCCGAGCTTGTTCTGCTTGCTCTGGTTGCTGCGGTCCATGCTCACTGGATCTGGAGGATGGCCTTGGGAAGTAGTCATTTCTTCCCAATGTGATTCTGCCGGTTTCTTCGCACATCACTGCCAGCGCCGACTTCGTTTCTCCTTCAAGAAACATTTTTGACGGTTTTCCTTCTCTTTCTTGATTGATTACTATACCACCTTAAATTTTTGCTGAGGTGGCACCCGAGTTAATGAGGATGGAAACGGCTATAAATGCCGCGTTGGGACTGCCCTAACTCGATCCCATTCAGACATCAGGACCCCTACTCTCTCCGTCCTAGAAAATAAAGTCACTATAAGAATAATATGACAGGTCAACAAAATGGTAAAATTATGACATTACTTGCTTATATTTAGTAGCCAGATTTTATGCAGATTGGTTTGATATGACACGGTATTGTAATGGTTTTTTTAGGGAAAGCATACAGTAGTGGTTTGATATGACACGGTATTATAATGGTTTTGTTACGCAGAAAGTATACAGTAGTGATTTGATATGGCACGGTATTATAGCTCAAATTTCGATCATAAATTTGCTTCATGTACCAACCTTACACCTTACTCCCTCTTTATCATTTTATTTGACATTTCGGACAGCTTCGACAAAATTAAGAAATACATGATTTGACACTTTTGACCTTCATCCCTGCTCTCGCCAGCCGTGTGCTTACCATCCTGATTCCTGCATGAGTATGGTAGCGCGAGAGGTCAAGGGCAAGAAAGGAATCAAGATTGGGAAGTGACATCATCAACTATTGTGTTTTATTTGGCTTGCTGGCATCAAGTACAACGGGAGGGGGGGGGGTTGTACTTAGTAAGGAATAACTATATAGGCTCTGTGTTGACGCTTTTTCCGGTCGAACACACGAGTGCGCTGGATCGCGCGGTAGTTGAAATCACACCTCGGCGGGGTTTCCGGACGGGCGGTCTAACCGCACTGGGGGCGGTCTAACCGTCTTGGACAGAAACGTCGCCGAAAACCTAAGATCGCTGCCCCGGGAGGGACCCCGACAGGGACAACGCGCCTAGGGTTGTTCTAAGATCGGCAGGCCACTTAGAACGCCCTAAATCGCCGTAGAGACGAAGAAGGAAACAAATGGGGTTGGAAAAGTAGGGTTTGGAGATAAAAAGGTAAAATTGATATGTTCGATTGGGTGATAGCTCCTGAATCGGCCACGGCCTTTTATATTTATAGGGTGGGGAGGTCTTGCCCCTGCTGGAGTTGAAAGCCTAACAAATCTCGTGCTAAAATACAACTCCGACTCGGTTTACAATGTCCATACCCGGTCAAACCGCGACCACGAATTATAGGGTGGGGAGACCTTCCGGAAGCCATATCTCTCTCATCCGGACTCCGAATTGAACGTTCTATATATGGATCTTGATCTACTCGACGAGACCTATCCAATGGGGAAGTCCAAATTACCTTTTAAGGACTTTGGTCAGGGAGGTCTAACCGGGTTGGTAGGCCGGTCTAACCGGGTCTGCCTAGACCTGCCAAATTTGAGTGTCAACATATGCCCCCTGTTTTTTAGTAAAACTTGCGTACTAAAAAACAATTCTAAGGTCGATGTAACACTTTCCACCGGCCATTTTGTTCTAAGGGCGATTCTCATTGAAATCGGCCATGTCTTCTCAATTGTCTTCAAGATCCATGCGCTCTGGAAAAGAACTGTAATCAATAAGTTGCTCGTCGCCTTCTGGAGTAGGTACCGACGACAACTTATCATAGCAAGCCATGGGGACTGAAGAAGCGAAACTGAGCGGCGTCTCACGGTGAACCCGCGACCGTGCAGTCGGTCGGTTTGACCGCCTCAGGCGGTTTAACCGCCTCCTCTGGTGGTTTGACTGCCTCTGCCTGAGGTATCGTCTTGGCTCTCCACTCCTTCCCTTGCGGTACCATGGGCCTGTAGCTGTTGAAGATCTTGTCCCTCTGTTTTTCCAACTCTTTTTCCTTCTTCTCCCGTAGCCTCAAGCGTTGAAGCTTCCTCCTTTGAGTGTGAGTCAAACCGGGAGGACACCATCTCGGTAGAAAGTACTTGGAGTTGGAACCACTTCCACTGGTCTCCTGATCATTAGTGGCAACAGATCCCTTTTGAGTAGATGTTTCAACCTGATCATTTAAAACAACCGGTCTCTTGCTATCTTTCTCAACGGGAATGTCCATCGTCCCAATCCGGATGATATCTTGACTAGTAGTCCTTTCTGGGTCGACATCCGTCTTTTCAACCTTCTCCTCTATGATCTTGGGCTTGTAAACTTGCTTCGGAGAAAGTCGAACTTTTCTGGGCAGGGCGGTCTGACCGCCTATAGGGGCGGTCTAACCGGGTGGTCACGATGACCTATCGCCGACGGCGTGGCATCCAGCGATCTCATGTAGGTCGTGAAATCTGATCCAGAGCTGGTCTCCTTGATCCTCCCCGTCCAGGATGGAAGGATTGTTGATATGGCACCCACATCACTCCATTGTCATCGTAGATTGGACGAGGCGAATTTGAACTTGAAAGAGCCCAAGCTGGAGTAAAGTGTTGCCTTTGAGATGATTCACCGAACTGTGATACCACAGGAGGCGATGTGCCTCTCTTGATGTGTGGGTGACCTCATCCTTTTTTTAACGGCCGATCGCTCGTAACGGCCTTTTGTTTGGAGTATTTGTCAAATAGCATATCAAAAGTGACTTTTGGCTTTGGACCACTCCCCTGATTCTTTGCCATGTTGATCTTCCAGTTTCCAATCTCCGGCCGCTTCGGAATAGGCATCTTTGGGCGACCATGGGCGGGCTGATCACCACCCTACCCCGGTTTAACCGCCTCAGCCTTTTCAGGCTCAAGTGGTTGCCGACTGACAGGCGCGGACGACCCTTGCCCCCCAAGTCCAGAAGTTTTGACAGTAATCTTGAATGTCTCTCTACCATCAGGGGTCTTCACATAAGCAACTTCTCTTGTTAACTCTTTTCCTCTCAAATCAGGCTTCGCTTCCCCGACCACCACATTCTTGCCCTTGGTTGCTTCGACTTGATGTGGCCGAACCAGAACCTTGGGCTGCTGCAATTCCATGGTGTTGATGGGAAAAGGATGCTTGTCACCTTGCTTTTCATGAAGTACCAAACGACCTTCATTTATGGCCGATTGAATCTTGCGACGAAACACATTGCAATCATTGGTAGCATGAGAATAAGAATGATGATATTTACAATATGCACGTCGCTTTATGTCATCAAGTGGAGGCATAGTATGAGATATCTTAATATTTCCAAGTTTAAGCAATTCATCAAAGATGCGATCACACTTAGAAACATCAAAAGTAAATTTTAATTCTTCTTGCCGACCTTTGCTAGCCGGCTTAAGTGATGCACAAGAAAAAGATTTATCTTCAGAAGGCCACACAAATTCAGCACTATAAATTTCACTCTCATCGTTCAAATTATTGGAAACATAATCAACCACATGAACATCAGACCGATGAGACTCAAGTTTTTCTTTTTCTTTATTCAATTTCAATTCTTGTGCCATGCCTCTCACAAGAACAGAATCAAGTGAATAAAAATCCGCACCTTCTAATCTTTCTCTAAGAGCAGATTTTAAACCTTTAGCAGCAAGATTAGCTAGGTCGGAATCAGAAATCGACAGATTGAAACAACAGTTTTTAACCTCTTTAAAACTTTTAAGGTAATTAGAGACTGTCTCGTCTTTACCTTGCTTAACCGATGTCAAATCTGTCAATTTTAGTTGATAGTCCCCACTAAAGAAGTGATCATGAAATTTTTGTTCTAATTGATTCCAAGAATCAATAGAGTTGGGGGCTAAATATGAAAACCAAGCAAAGGCGGTACCTGTTAATGATAGAGAAAATAAACGCACTTTAAAAGAATCATGGGCACTTGCTTCACCTAGTTGAGCAATGTACTGGCTTATGTGCTCCCAAGTTGTACGATTGTCCTCACCACTAAATTTAAAAATCATATGCACGCGCCAAACTGTGGGGATAAGCCATAAGATCGAAATCGGCTTTATAAGGTTTTTGGTATAACCTAGAATTACCCATATCAATGCCGAATTTATTTTTCACCATGCTAGCTACTTCTTCCTTAAATTTATTAAATTCATCCATAGCAGCTAGTTGGGATTGCCTTATAGCTGATAAATCAACTCTATTCACAAGAGGTGGGTTTCCTGGAACACCCATCATCTGGCTAGACGGGGCGGTCAAACCGGACATGGGGGCGGTCTGACCGGGGTCGGCTCCGTCAATGACGATTGTCCCGGATAGAAACCAGTCGGCATGCCATACACAGGTGTCTCAATTGAGGTTCCTGACGTTGCCGACAAGCTTGTTTGTAATACCCCTTGTGAATCTAATTGAGGAATAGAATCATTAGGAAAATTTAAACCACTACTTTTACCCTCAACTTTTTCTAAGCGAGCAATCATACGAGCAACCTGACTATGCTGATTACTAAAAGCACGCTCAAATTTAGCAGATAATTCAGTAAGCTTTGTAGATAAATCAGTTTCAGGTTTGCTTCCAGTGGTGATTACCTCAATCTTGTCGTTGTTGACCTTGATCGCCGGCAACTCGAAATCTTGAGTCATCGTCACCTTGCCTGAGTGATCTTTTCTGGCGCCAGAGAGGAACTATTGCTTGATGTACTCCTGAAGCTCGGTGTACTTCCTCTGGTCCTCTTCGCTGAGTTCTTCGATGTTCACCATGATGATGTTTGACAAATCGGTTGTAAAATCAGATCTTTCCCCAGCGGAGTCGCCAAAAGTGTGTTGACGCTTTTTCCGGTCGAACACACGAGTGCGCTGGATCGCGCGGTAGTTGAAATCACACCTCGACGGGGTTTCCAGCACGGGCCGGTCTAACCGCCTGGGGGGCCGGTCTAACCGCCTTGGACAGGAACGTCGCCGAAAACCTAAGATCGCTGCACCGGGAGGGACCCCGTCAAGGACAACGCGCCTAGGGTTGTTCTAAGATCGGCAGGCCACTTAGAATGCCCTAAATCGCCGTAGAGACGAAAAAGGAAGCAAAGGGGGTTGGAAAAGTAGGGTTTAGAGATAAAAAGGTAAAATTGATATGTTCGATTGGGTGATAGCTCCTCAATCGGCCACGGCCTTTATATTTATAGGGTGGGGAGGTCTTGCCCCTGCTGGAGTTGAAAGCCTAACAAATCTCGTGCTAAAATACAACTCCGACTCGGTTTACAATGTCCATACCCGGTCAAACCGCCTAGACCACGCGGTCTAACCGCCCCTGTGACGTGGAAACCTTCCAGAAGTCATATCTCTCTCATCCGAACTCCGAATTGAACGTTCTATATATGGATCTTGATCTACTCGATGAGACCTATCCAATGGGGAAGTCCAAATTACCTTTTAAGGACTTTGGCCAGGGCGGTCTAACCGGGTTGGTAGGCCGGTCTATCCGGGTCTGCCTAGACCTACCAAATTTGGGTGTCAACACTCTACATAAATCCTCAATATATAATACGCATTGACATATATCATTGAAAGATTGCAATGTCAGATATATACTATTGACCTCAAATGTCATTGACTTATATGAACCGCACATGTAAGTGAGATAGCAATGATATATATTTAATGTTGCAATCTTTTAATGGTAAAGATCCAAATTTCTCAACTTTAAAAGCAGAAGCAACTAACAAGTAACTGGGTAAACTCTAAATAAGATATAGGAGAACACAAAGCATGATAGTTTCACCATCAAACCACATATATATCTTTATACATGTACCAAACTTGATAAGCATATCTTATTAATTGACCGATAGACTTGACTTGTCACGTTGACGAGAGAGCACCAATCAGCCACAATTATTTATTATATCCTAGTTTCTGGGTTGCATGCGCGCATCACGCCACCAGAATCTTTTGGAACAGCATAGATGGAGCTAGCCCTAGTTGTGTGGCATGACATGGATTACAAAGGCCTTATTTAGTTCGGTAAATTACCATTATTCACCGTCACATCGAAGCGTAATCTCTATGCACGTTTTGATCCAATACGACAAGTTGCTAGCAAATTATCACTATTCACTCGTCACATCAAAGTCCTTTTGCCGAACTAATTAAACAAGGTCTGAGATATTTACAACACGGTCACCGGTCAATCACGCTGATTTATTTTAGTCAAGAGTAAAGAAAAACATGCAGCTTAGATAGTTACTTGTCCGGCTTATAAAAATAACCAAAATACGTATTAGAATCAAAACAAGTTTTGGCGACGTTATATTACCGTCACTTGGAGGTAGAATTCAAATCTTTAGGTCTTGTTCGCTTGTTACGGATTGAAATAGATCAAGAACTAATCCGGACTGAGAACAAGTGAACCAAGAGATTCACTTGATCCGGTTGTTTCGTTCTATTCCTAACCTCACAGTGGGGAACAAATTCGGACCTCAGGACATAAGAAATGAGCCGGATTCAACAAATCAGACCAGATCGTCAATTTGAAACCAAACCTCGACCAAACGGCTATTTTGCTATGGCGGGATTCAAAATCGGTAAGATCAATCCGTCCAGAACAGACCCTATTCCCGACCGTTTCGGAGTAATATAACGGAACAAACACTCAAGGGAGAAAAACTCTGGTTGGGTGAGAGACCACATTAACTAATTACGTACCTCCATGATCTCATCAGCCGATGTCCTGCTTCATCAGCACGCCATCGATCGACAACACGTCACGAGGATCTACAAACGCGTCATCTGAGAGTCGCCAACGCCGCCTCGAGAGTCGCCAATAACGCCGCCACCTCGGTTGATCTCCATTCTCCGACGAGGTGTTGAAGATACGTTAAGCTTAGCTAGGTCGTCGTGTGCGGTCGTCATGATTCGAGATCGTCATCATCGCCATGTCCGGCGAACGGGTATATAATTAAAACATCTTCAGGGCACGCGCCAGTTCGATCCCGTAGGCCGCCGCCGGCGGCGAGGTCGACGGCCGCACCATGCATGCCGCATGTGCCCGGATTGATAGGACCAGCATGCCGCCGCTGGTGGCGCCCTCCGTGTGGGTTATCGTGTTCTTGGGGATGCTTATAAGTTATACCTACAACCTACATAGCTGTACTGAAGAATGTAATGCTAGATCGCATCTAATATAGAATTATGAAATGAACACGACCAATTGACTTGACTCGCCATGTTGACGAGACAAAGGCGGACGAGGAGATAGGAGACGACGCGTCATTGCGTTCCTCTCCTAGCTAGCTGCTGGTTGGCTTGCGTAGTATTAAATTTTTTTTAGAATTTGATTGGGGAGGGAGTAGACTTGACCAATTTAAACCTGACCCGGCCCAGGAGCCCAACTCAAGCCAACCAGCTAGCTAGCTGCCCGGAGAAGTATATTGAAGAGATGATGCTTCAATTCATTGGCTGCTGGGAGAGGGAAGATTTCAGTCATCGTCGACCAATGACCAAGGCCAACTCCATCAGCACAACATCGCCAGTGTGATGAAGTGTACGTTAACTGAGGTGTACACGCTTGCGCGTTTATCTTTTCTGCAATAAAGATAGAAAGATTCAAGAATGACATGTGCGAACTTGTTTGCATATATTTGTGCTACATGTACAACAAAGGTCAAATGTGACTCTGCATGACATGGACACAAATTAACTTTATTTGAAAGGTGAAAGAAAGATCTGAAAGAAAGACAACAAGACCTCTCTGTCTCTCTCCAGCGAAGACTTGAATTTTCTTTTCTGTAAGAGTTAAGACCAAGCCTTATTTGCTCTCTTCTTTTCCCTACGTACTTTTTTTTTGAACGAACGGGCACAAAACAGTGCCTATTTCATTGATATAGAGGAAGAAAGGCAGTACAAGGCCGGAAAAAAGCCGGCAGAAGATCTAACAACTACTCTCTCGTAAAGAAGGTCGCTAAGCACTTAGCGCCCGCTGCTATCCACAGCGAGGCCTCGGCCTTGATCCTATTTACAATTGAAGGCACAGAGGACTCCCGTCGGTCAAAAACACGGTTGTTTCGCTCCTTCCACACCTCCCATCCGATGAGGAGCGTTATGGAACGCGAACCTTTGCGTGGTGCATCCAGTGTCGTAGTGACGTTAATCCACCATTCAATAGTCGACGTGCTGGGCCTCCATTGGGAGGGAAGAAGGTCCCGCGTGCCAAGCCACGTGGCCACTTGGGTCCAAACTCGACGTGTGTATCTGCATTCGGCCATAAGATGTAGTACCGTCTCTGGAGCGGTTCTGCAGAGTGGGTAGACAGGGTTGTGGTCCCAGTTCCTTCGGGTGAGTCTGTCGGATGTCCAAACACGGTCTTAAAAATGAGACAGGCGAAGAATTTACATTTCGGGAGTGCCCATGTCTTCTTTTCCCTAAGTACTAGGAATACAAAACGAAGGACTAGCAAGTTCGTGATGTTTCAGTTTCGGCCCATTCAATATCCCCACGTATAGTGACACAACCGGGCCATGCGACGGCAATTGGATAGGAAACTGAATCTCGATACTCAAAGGCCGGCCGGCATAGTAGATTTCCCTGACAGCAATCAATCAAAGCTGTATAGTAAGTATAATCCTCAATATCCATCTCTTTAAACAAAGGAAAAAAGGAAAAAGAATAAAAAGCTGAGAGAATCAACCTTATATCTTGATCGAGTAAAAGACAAAGAGGGCTCCGATCATGTGCCATGCTTTGAGCTAGGGGAAAGGAAAAGACAAGGGAGATGCGAGATGTTGTTGTGCAGACATGGAGGTTACACGCAAGGGATGTTACCTGCTGCCGGCAGGGAGGCTACTGAGTGTGCTTTAATTTGCTTTGCTTTGTTCTTTATGCCGGACTTGCAACAAGGATGGCATATGGCAACAGCTAGGTAGCTGCTGCTGTAAGTGATACCTGATTCCCAATTGCTACGGCTACGGATAGGACGAGTTGGCACACCAGAACCCTTCTCCCTCTTTCACCTCGCACGTAATTCATCTTGGATCCCTCATTCGGTTTCAACCGGCAAAGCAAAAGGTGAGTGAACTACGGGCATTCCAGCCGGCCGATCCTCTGCCTTAATTAATTATTACGAGTCTGAAATAATCTCTGACTAATTGATGTTAGTGCGCGCGTACGTGTGCATATACAGGTATGTAGGGCGAGCGCACGCGTTGTATTGATCATGGGCTAGCTGGGATCCATCGATCTTCCGAGCCAGCTGGGATTTGTTCCACCATCTTGCACAACGGCGGGAGGAGTTTCACTGTTTCGGAATCATGAGAGAAGTGGTACGTACGTTCTGCTAGTTTATCTATGCATACACAATTAATAGTTTGTTTTCTGTATCCAATTATTTATTCATTTTTATTCCGGTAGCAAATCCACTTTGTCCGCTTAACCCTGTAAATAATATTTAGGCTCGATCGCTTTACTCTCCCAAATAATTTCAGTTGGTGCAATCTACCCATAAAGAATCTTTCTTTTTCGTTTCTCCGTATATGAGTTCGATTTTAAGTTCAGACTGAATGCGAGCTGTTAGAGAATGTGATGTATTATGTTGAAAATTGTACTAAAATAATCTCATGGTTATTTTCGTAAGTTAGGATCATTTAATATGAATTTTATCTTGATATGAGAAGCTATACGAAAATTTAAAAGCCTATGTTGTTGTTGTATGTTATAAGTCGACTATCGAAATCTGAAATTAAAACTTAGTTTGTACATGAAGAAATAATTAAGATAAATCTAATTACTGGCTGGATCGGACCAACTGAAATAGTTCAGGGAAGTAAAGTAAGTTTAAAATTTGTTCGAACAGACGAAGTGGATTGGTGATGCGATTAAAATAGACGTTTTCTTTTATTTGTAGGAAAAGGGTACGTCCAAAGGGACTTTGCTAGTTTCATTAATTAATTAAATCCACGTTTTATGTTCCCCGTATCAGGAGCACCACAGACGCAATGTTGCTGGCGCAAGAGAGGAAATATTCACTCTCATTCGTAAGAACACTACCAACAACCTCGTCATCTACTTTGATGGTTGGAGTGGCTTTGGGGCAGCTGCAGTTCTTAGATCCATAGCACAAGTGGTTCCACATATGAAAACTCCTCCTCCAGAATTATGCTTTGGCACAACAATTTATATTGATTGCTCAAGATGGACAAGCAAGAGGGCGATGCAGAGAAAAGTTGCACAGGAGCTAGGAATTGACCGTGAGACCCTGGCCATGTTCGAGGAGCAGGATGAGGAGGACGATTTCAATGGAGTGGACCTTGGCTCTAGGGATGCGGTCCGAAGTGCTGCTGCAGTGATTGACCGAACCCTGAGGAAGAGTAGGTTCTTGATGATTTTTCTTAACGGTAGCCATGATGAGATTCCCCTAGGTAGACTTGGGATTCAGGAGTATAGTGACTGCATAATTTTGTGGACTTTCAGTACAACAACGGGTCTATCTAGAGGTAAGAGAGTAGCAGAGAAGATAAGATTTACAGATGTTGTCCTTCTCTTCTGCGACGATGCCAGTTATTTATCAAGTAGGAGTATTATTGCGCTACTTCGTGAAGAGGCTGCTAGCATAGTTGCTTGCCACCTAGCATGTAAGTCGTCCGTCATGGACCTGACAGCAGTGGAGGATTGTTTTCTCTATGAACTACTACTCCATCACAGTTTTGGTCGTAGCACCACTGGATTTGTTTGGCCAGCTCCACCACTGGATTTGTTTGGCCAGCTCATGCTCCCAACTTTTGGGTATGCGATGGGACCATTATACAAGGGGATAGAGCACGGGAGGTCAGCAATGCATTGCATCCGGAAGTAAGTTTGGGGTGCGATGCTCACGTGCTTGATGTTGTGTTAGAAAACTTGAAGCGTTGGTGCAATTACACTGATATTCCTCTTCTTCTTGTTGAAGACAATGATTATTATTTCTTCGGCGAGAGGCCTTGTCACCGTTGGATTTCTGCCAAGTTGAGCTATATATATGGGGAAGTAAGTGAGAAATTGCAAACTACATTTGCAAAGGCATCGACAATCTTCCTATCATTTGAAACAGAGCACGGAACATGCAGATTGGCCAATGACTTGTTTAAGCAGTGCAGCAACCTCGGCGTGTTGGTTCTCTCTGGTTGTGCCTTCAGTTTTGTATCACCTCCTTTCCGTCATTGCCACACATTAAGATTCCTTGGGCTAGATCACTGTACAGATGACAAGAAAAACAATGCAACTGAACTGGAAGGAGAGGGTTGTGCGGCCATGTGGGCATTTCTGAAGAGCTTGTGGGTGATTCACCTGTACTACACAGACTGGGTTGAGATCTTATCCGAGGACAAGACAGAGCTCATGGCTAACCTCATGGAGCTAAACATAGAGTGGCCACAATGGATGATCTGCTGATTCAGACATTCCTTCGGATTCAGACATTCAGTGGACTACTATGGTAAATTGGAGACCATTTGGGTGTCAGATCTGCTGATGGCTCGTTGTGTGTGGAGCAAAGGCAAAGCTGGCAGCAATTCTTATCATTTGCAAGGTCTACAGCACTTGCACCTGCGCCACTGCCCAAGTCTCCGGTACGCGCTTGCGATGGGCCGGAGTCCCTCCTTCTTTAGCCTGGAGACCCTCCACATCATCTACTGCGGCGACCTCAGGCACGTCTTCGTGCCCGGGAACAAGGAGAACCAGCATACTAGCGTCGAGTTCCCAAAGTTGACCACCATCCACCTCCACGACCTGCCGGCGCTGCAGCAGATATGCGAGGCCGCCGAGATGGTGGCGCCGGCGCTCGAGACCATCGTGATCAGGGGATGCTGGAGCCTGCGCCGGCTGCCGGCCTTGAAGGGCCGCAAGCCAGGCATGAGGAAGCCGGCCGTGGAGATAGAGAAGGACGTGTGGGACGCGCTGGAGTGGGACGGGGTGGACGTCGGGGCGCCTGTCCACTCGCGCTACTACAAGAGGCGCTTCATCAGGCGCACCGTACTCAGGTACTTGCACAGTACACTTATCACATATTACGTATTTTATATAGATCTCTACATTGATGCCTTATCTCTACTGCTCATCTCACCTACTGATTGCATCGTATATGTTATTCAAGCTAATTAATCAATCAATTACGGCAACTTAATTGCTCACTCTCTGTGTGCATCCGCTTCACACTCTGTCCAGGTAAGATCATCATGGCCGGGGCTGTGCATATGCTGCCGCTGTGGCTACGTCGATGGCTTGTTTGTGTGCGATGGATGTTGCTGCATGCTGCCTGCCCTCGTTGGACGATGCTGCATTATTTGCTTTTCTTGTGTGCCTGCCTTTCCTTTTCTGCGTGTATGACTGGCTAGTCGGCGGCTGGATTCGAGACGAGCACATCAACCGTCACAGCGGCTAGCTACTCCCTCGTGTGGTGGTTTATTAGCTGTTCAGTTTGTTTACTCTCTGGGACTGGGAGTGGGAGCCAAGGCATATATGCAGCCGAGTTGGCCTGCCTGCCTTGACGACCAGCCTAGTGTGTTTGATTTTCCAAATAACAAAGGCACGTGTCCGCCTGGTTTTTGTAACTGGGCCTGCCGATGCGTGTGCTTCGGTCAACGATGTGGGTTGCCATCGCAGGTGCTTGCAGTGGTGCGACCACCTGCCGATGTGTTTGTCTGTGTGCTTGATTTGTGTGCTTTTCAGCTTGTACAAGCTGTTACTGTAATATTTACCAATAAGCAGCATGTGGGGCTGCCTGTGTGTTGTGTGTGTTTTCATTGATCAAGGTCGAGGGTCGTGTGTGTGCATAGCTCTTGCATGCATATATGCATCGATTCGTATGGGCTCTCTGTTGTGTGTCTGTATTGGCAAATCATCATATTGAGCACAATGTTGTATGTTAGTATAAGTGAGCATCATATCCAAACAGTTAACTGTGCCTATATTGCTGATTGTTAAGTTGTACTGGAATGATATGTGATTAACAGTGTGCCAACTACTACTCTATGGGGGCAACCACATACTGATTTCTTTTTTTCAGTAGGGATCGATTATGGTCTTCCATTTTTGTTCTGCCTTCTTGACCGAACCAGGTGTAATCCACTTGTCAGCTTCATGCAGATTGCTAGCTCGTGATTGTTTCAACCATGTCACTGTCAGCTTAAACTTGTGAGCTTCATCCAGATTGTGCTTGTGATTATTGTTGGAGCTCATGTATCCACTACACAGCGTGTTCACCAGTCGCCACTAGCAACTCGATCAGAGTCCATGACGGAATATACATTACAGAGAAAACGCAGATTTTTTTTAACGCAGATGCAGTGGCCCCAGCCAAAGTGATAGTCCTTATATGATTAGTTTCCTCCGGCCCAACAAAAAAATTGCACTGTCACGTTCGCGCCCATCAATTCAATCTTCCGGAAACCATTTTCCCGGTGCTTTATGATTTGTGCGGGGTCTCACGTGCACCGGCCAATGCTGCTCCTCCGTGCACCTAGTCCTCCGCGTGCCCCCGTGCTGCTCTCGCTCGGGCTGCCGCTGCCACTGCAGGCGTCAAAGTAGAATGGAGTCCATAGAATTAATTAAATAATAGTTTCGAAATGTTGATTCGTTTTGGTCTACAGAAATGCTGAATCTGTTCTTTCGAGATGTTGAAATATGTCGTAAAGAAATGTTGAATGTGTGCATTTTCTTCTCTCGAAATGTTGATCTGTATATTTTTTTTCGCAGCTCTCGGAATAGGATTTCACGCAGCGCAGGTGAATCATGGTTCTTCCTCACAGTCGATTCTCCCTGACGGTTCTTTCATTTTTCCCTTTTCATTGGTTGCAGTCTGAAACTCTGAATCAAAGACTCAAGAGACGTGCTCAAACTGAAACCTGCTGAACAAGGATCATTGTAAAAAGTGAGCAAGACAGCACGGTGAGCTAAGCCAGCTCGATGTAGAGCAAGCAGGGATCGATGAAAAGCCACTCTGCTATAGCTGATGAAGAGAATCAGTACTCTTCGATCAAACACTGAGAGCACATCATATGTAATCTCTACCTTAAAGCTCGATTATATGGTAGTAGTACACTAGATTGCTTATTCAACTATGCTGCCGAAAAGCAAAGGATCGATGTGTGCATCATTTCGTTCTCTGTAATCAAGGCGAAAGGAAAAGGTAACTGCAAATTAATTAGCCATATATCTTGAGAAAAAGAAAAGGCAGGAGAAGCAAGGCTAAGCAAAGCACGCAACCCAGACTCAGAGCAGAGCAGATATGAAATAATATGGTACTAGTACCTAGATGCATGGAAGGGACAGAGGCAACATGCAAGGAAGCAAGGAATCCTATTGAGTGCCTGCAGCTTTGGAAGAAAGACGACGGCAACGTACAGACTGCTAGCTAGCTGCCGTGATACCACTTGACTACCACACCATCTCCGACTCCCCTCCTCCCCCCTCTCTTCCGGATTCGCTTTCGATTGATCCTCCGATCAGCTTCCATTTGATTTCGACGGAGTGCGCCGGATCAAAGCAATGTCATTGCAGCAGTAGATAGGAGGAACTGTGCCTCTGATCCTGGACTTTCTTTTGTCACCTGCTCATCTCGCAGGGATCCGAATTAGCCTCCTCATTGCAAAGGTGTGTTCATGCTGCTCCTACTCTTTTGCGTTTTCTTCCGTTCCTTGATGGTAACTAACTCTGATAGGCTAATATAATGGCGTGTGATAATTAATATAATCCCGCTCACACATGCATGCAGGGAGTACGTCTTGTTATGAGATCTGTCATCTGTGATTAATAGTGGATTGATTCATCAATCATGGGTTAGATCGATTGTCAGTTAAGATCGCCAGTCTTCTGTAAATTGTTGATCTGTTCACCCATCTTGCACAGCGGCGGAGTTTCAGCATCATGAGAGAAGTGGTACATACTTTCTGCTAGTTCATCCATGCATACACAATTACTAGTTTGTTTTCTTAGATATACAAAGTTGTATGAAAATTTTCTAACGTATATGTTTTAAGTCATCAGCTAACAAAATCTAAAATTAAAACTCAATTTGTACATGAAGAAACAAATAAGATAAATCTAATCAAATTAGGGGTTAGATTGGACCAACTGAGATAGTTTTGTGGTGATAAAGTAAGTCTAAATTTGTTCGAGCGGACCAGGATTGGTGATGTGAGTAAAATAGATTTTTTTTCCTTTATAGGAAAGGTATGTGCAAATGGCCTTTGCTAGCTTGATTAATTAATTAAAGGGAAAAGTCTAATTTTCAACCTCCAACTATAACAGAAGTCTGATTTTCAACCTTCAACTACGAAACCGGACAAAAAGGGCCATCGAACTGTTAAAACCGGGCAAATTTGGCCCTTAGGGTGGTTTTGCATTTTCTAGAAATTTCAGTTCTTTTTTATTTGGTCAAAATCCATAACTAATTCGTTTCAAATCTTAAAAATGAAGTGATACAACAGTTTTCTGAAAATGTAGGCCATTTGTTGGTACTCTATTTAGTGTTATTTACATAATATTTGTTGCTATTCTAGTATTTTATTGCTTGTAATAAAATACAAGGAACACAGACAACTAATTTTCAAATAATGCCAAATAGAATAGCAATAGATAGGTTACATTTTTAGAAAACATTTTACGATTTGATATTTTTCGATTTGAAATGAAATAGTTATAATTTTGCATTAAATCTAGACTTTTAAAATTTTTATAAATGCAAAACCACTCTTCAAAACCACCCAAAGGGCTAAAATTGTCCGGTTTTGACAGTTCAATGGCCCTCTTTGTCCGGTTTGGTAGTTGCAGGTTGAAAATCAGACTTGTGCAATAGTTGGAGGTTGAAAAATAGACTTTTCCCTTAATTAAATCACTTATGCATTTCAGTTTCACGAGAGAACAGATGTTGCTGGCGCCAGAGAGGAAATATTTAATCTTATTCAGAGGAACCCTACCAACAACCTCGTCATCTACTTTGATGGTTGGAGAGGCTTTGCGGCAGCTGCAGTTCTTCGATCCATAGCACAAGTTGTTCCGTGTGTGAAAGCTCCTCCTCCAAAATTATGCTTTGGCACAACAATTTATATTGATTGCTCAAGGTGGATAAGCATGAGGGCGATGCAGAAAAAAGTTGCACAGGAGCTTGGACTTGACCATGAGACCTTGGCCATGTTTGAGGAGCAGGACGAGGAGGACAATTTCAACGGAGTGGACCTTGCTTCTAGGGATGCGATCCGAAGTGCTGCAGCAGTGATTTTCCGAACCCTGATGAAGAGTAGGTTCTTGATGATTTTTATTAATGGTAGCCATGATGAGATTCTCCTAAGTAGACTTGGTATTCCAGAGAATAGTGACTGCATAATTTTGTGGACATTCAGTAGAACAATGGGTCTCTACTCTGGCCGTAAGAGAGTAGCGGAGAAGTAGTGTATTTAATGCGCTACTTCGTGAAGAGGCTGCTAGCATAGTTGCTCACCACCCGGCATGTATGTCCGCCATTGACCTGACAGCAGTGGAAGATTGTTTTCTCTATGAACTACTGCTGCATTACAGTTTTGGTAGCACCACTGGATTTGTTTGGCCAGCTCATGCTCCCAACTTTTGGGTATGCGATGGGACCATCATACAAGGGGATAGAGCATGGGAGGTCAGCAATGCATTGCTTCCGGAAGTAAGTTTGGGGTGCGATGCTCACATGCTTGATGAAGTGTTAGAAAATTTCAAGGAGTGGCCCAGTTACACTGATATTCCTCTTCTTCTAGTTGAAGACGATCATTATTATTTCTTCGGCGAGAGGCCTTGTCACCGTTGGATTTCTGCCAAGTTGAGCTATGGGGAAGTAATAAGTAAGGAATTGCAAACTACATTTGCAAAGGCATCGACAATCTTCCTATCATTTGAAACAGAGTACGGGACATGCAGATTGGCCAATGACTTGTTTAAGCAGTGCAGCAACCTCGGCGTGCTGGTTCTCTCTCGTTGTGCCTTCAGTTTTGTATCACCTCCTTTCCGCCGTTGCCATACATTAAGATTCCTTGGGCTAGATCACTGTACAGATGACAAGAAAACAATGCAGCTGAACTTGAAGGAGAGAGTTGTGCTGCCATGTGGGCATTTCTGAAGAGCTTGTGGGTGATTGACCTGTACTACACAGACTGGGTTGAGATCTTATCCGAGGACAAGATAGAGCTCATGGCTAAACTCATGGAGCTAAACATAGAGGGATTCAGGTGGCCACAATGGACGAGTCATCATTTACAGAAAATGTTGCGTAACCTCCAACGACTCCGAGTAATAAGACCTAAATATGAAGAGGCAGCAGTAACAACATCAACTGACATCGGTGACTCATTTCTTGTGGACAACACAAGCAGCTTGGAAATACTTGATGTGTCTGGCAGCAACAGAATCATGGGAAGAATAAGCATATCAAAGGCAGGACACCTTCAGGTCCTTAACCTTGATGGTTGCAGCGGGTTGGAGGATGTTGTGGTTTCTAACAACTCCTCGCTAAGGTCATTCAGTTTGGACGGCTATGGACCAGCATCATCATCCCATCGGACATCGACTGTTGATCTTCCCCCAGTGATGTCCCGTCCGGAGCAACCGCCAACCAATGTGGATGAGAATTCGGGTGTGTTCAGAACATCCACGGTATCTCTAGCAGGCTGCACGCAGTTGGACAAGCTGTTCTTGCGTGGGCTTCCCAACCTAGTGGAGCTGGACCTTTCAGGATGTGCCATCAAAGTACTTGACTTTGGAGCTATGGTTGTGGATGTCCGAATCTCAGGAGACTCTTTTTGCTAGGCTGTGAGCACCTTCGAGCAATAAAATGGAGCTCAGGAGAGCAACAACCGAAGCAGCTGGAGTTGATCTGCATAGACACACGACCTGGGAGTGAGAGGGTGGCACTTGGGTGTGCTAGCAGTGCACCATCATCACTTATTAGCACCCAACAGAGATCCATCCGGCTGCAGGTGCATGCTATCATACCAGATGCTAGGTTCGCTCGCTCCCTGTATGCTCTCATTGACTGGGTCAACGGCCCTCATTTCAACATCAGGATCACCTCGTCAGATGCATCTAGTACGTACACTGGGGCTGCCGTTCAACCTGCAGCGACGGCAAGTGGCATGTTGTATGGTGATGTCTTTACAAAGGTTGGTGATGGTTCAACCCCGATGCAAGCCTTCCCGCAGGCGCCGACAGGACAGTCGAATTGCCATATCGAGATTGGTGATGGAAGCCGCAACGTGCAAAGTGAAACAGGGGCATCTGAATTTACTCATAATCTAGTCAATTTAATGCAATATTATAGCAAATCGGTGCATGTGCATGATGTTTCGACCTGCAGTACTACCATGCCTGCAGCTGTGTGGCGGAGACTCAGGTGGTGCCGCGTCGAGAGGTGCCCCAACTTGCAAGCCGTCTTTCCTCCGGATTCAGTGGACTACTCGGGTAAGTTGGAGACAATCTGGGCGTCAGATCTGCTGATGGCTCGCTGTGTGTGGAGCAAAGGCGGAGCTGGCAGGGATCCTGATCATTTGAAAGGTCTACAACACTTGCACCTGCACCGCTGCCCAAGCCTCCGGTACGCGCTTGCGATGGGCAGAAGTCCCTCCATCCGTAGCCTGAAGACCATCCACATCATCTACTGCGGCGACCTCAGGCACGTCTTCGTGCCCGGGAACAAGGAGAACCAGCATACAAGCGTCGAGTTCCCAAAGCTGACCACGATCCACCTTCACGACCTGCCGGCGCTGCAGCAGATATGCGAGGCCGCCGAGATGGTGGCGCCGGCGCTCGAGACCATCGTGATCAGGGGTTGCCCGAACCTGCGCCGGCTGCCGACCTTGAAGGGCCGCGAGCGAGGCATGAGGAAGCCGGCCGTGGAGATAGAGAAGGACGTGTGGGACGCGCTGGAGTGGGACGGGGTGGCCGCCGGGCACCACCCTTCCCTCTACGAGGCGCCGGTGCACTCGCGCTACTACAAGAGGCGCTTCATCAGGCGCACCGTACTCAGGTACGATCATCTCTGTTACGTAGTATTGTGGTATCTTACAATCTTAACCTACTGATCTCTACCTGTTTCTGCTTTTCGATCACTCTGCTCTGCCCAGGTGAAAGCATTCCGAGCTCTGCATCTGCTGCAGACTCTGTGGTTGATCAGTTTCTTGCTTGCTCATCGTCTACGAGCCAAGGCCTATTGATTGGCTCTTCGTCAGGTTATTGCCTCCTGCCTGCCTTAACGGCCGGCCGAGTTGGCCTGCCTTCCTCTGCAGCTGCTGTGTGTTTGGTTTTGGAATAAGAGAGGCCGCCGCTTAGTTTTGCCTGCAGCAAACAGGCCTGGCTCGAGTGAGTGTGTGTGGCTTGCGATTGCTGAGTATCTGCAGCTTGGTATGTACCAAACCACCTGCTGATGCGTGTATCTCCTTTGTGTGTGCTTTGCTTCAATTTGTTTGGCTTGAGATTGACGAGTGTGTCTGTGTCGGTTGTCTGCTACCCCGCCTCGTGTTTGCGACAACGGGTCCGAGTAGCAGCTGATGCCACTGCAATAAGCAGCGTTGCTAGCTGCACGTGTGTCATGTGCGGTTTGATTTGATTCACCATGTATCTGGTAATGAACCAACAATTCTGATAAAGTTTGTATGATGTGAGATTGTTTTATGTGTATGCTGTCTGTTTCTGGCATTCTTTTTGTTGGTGTTGCCGAGATCTATGTCTACAATTCACCAGCGAGACCTTTTTTGTTTGAAATCTTTGCCTACAGATGAGCTCTTTGCTCCTCTGAAATCACACTGACGCACTACTGCACTTGTCACTAGTGCGTACTGCAACTTTGTTTCTGGGGTTTTCCTTCGGGCCATGGAGTGAGGAATTGGATAGGAGCCCCTAGGACAAGAAGAGTGTTGAGGCCACTGCGCCATGCATCCCTGTTCTCTGCTTCAGCAACAGAGCACCTGTGAGGTTCGGGGCCACGACGAAACTGCAATCTCGGGCCACGACGTCAGGTCATCTCCCTCACGGCTCACCTCATCGGAATGACGCCACGGCGCGGTTCGGCAGCCATAAACCGCGTCATTTTACTGCAAGCGTTTCGCCGAGGGAATTTTTGTGAACGCGACACGCGAGCATGGTGGTCGATGGACGCTCCTATGATGGACTGATGCTATTACAGTCTGCAACTTTCTCAAAATTCAGTTGTTGGAGTTCAGTGCAAGCTTCAGCTCCAGAGTACTCTGAACATGTGAGCTGAAGCAGCAAGAACACAGAGCAGTCATTCAGGCAACATATAAGCTCTGTCAGAGCCCACAGAGCTGCCAATAGAACACGGAGATCGATCGCTGCGAAATCCCCCTGGCATGCGCGCGCACTAGAAGCCAAAGCTGCTGAGGCCTGAGGTCATGGCGCCATGCGCAGTTGCTCACCGAGCACTTTGTCACCATGTTAAATCATTTGCCAAAGAAGACATGTGAGAGTCACTACCGCTGACTCGCGCGCATGGCGCCGTCTTCACGCGGTGGCGTCGGCGGCGGCGCTCACCGCCTCCATGAACTCCTCGTTGGCGACGAGCTTGGCGAGCGCCTCGGGTGCCAGGCACACCGCACACCTCGAGCGCCATGCTGCCCCGCGCCGCCGTGCCCCTCGTACACCGTCACCTTCCCGTCCATCTTGTTCCCGGCGCCGCTCCGGACGGCCACCGGCCAGCGCCACCGAAGTCGTTGCCGTACACGTCGAACCGCGGCGAGCTCCCCGTCGCGACGGTGGCGGCGGCCTCCCCCGGTGGCTTCACGTACATGAACCTCGGATCCCGCGGCCACGACGCCAGGTCATCCCGCACCGCCGCCTCGTCGAACGACGCCACGGCGCGGTTCATGAGCCACGCCGCCCAGCCGAGCCCTTTCCCCACGACCTCGCCGGCCGTCGACCTGGCGACGCCGAACGACACGGTGTTGCCCACGTAGTCCCGCGGTATACCTTTCACACGTCCCCGGCATCCGACGAGGAGGATGTACGTCGTCTCCCGCTCCGGTGCGAGCTCCCGGGCGCGGCACGTCGCTCGCCATGTGTGCGCGAGCAGGGACTGCAGCGACGAGATGGTGCTGGTGGTGGCCGTCGCCGTGCCGGCCATCTCGGCGTTCGCCCTCGCCTTCAGCTTCCTCACGCTCTCCGCTGAGAAATCGAAGAAGCACTCCTGCACCGGCGGGTACTCCGGTCGTCGGACGATGTCTTCCAGCTTGCCGAAGGGCAGAGTGATAGGCACTGAACTGGTCTCGAGGAACCACCTCTCGAGCACCGGCGGCGGCGTGGAAAGCTCACTGACGGCGTCACTACCGCCGCTCCGGCGGCTGATCTCAGACCAAGTGTTGAAGAGAAGTGCCAGAACGTCGTTCCGTCAGCGACGCCATGGTTGAGCGACATGGCGACGAAGACGCCGTCGGCGAGCTCGGTGATCTGCGCCACCAGAACAGGGCGGGACACGTCCGTTCCGAGCACCCCGTTCAACGGGAACAGCGACCGCACCACCGGCGGGATGTAGACCGGCGTCGTGATGTCGCTGACGGTGACGTCAGGCGCCACAGCGTGGACGAACTCGGCGCCCTCGCCGTTGCAGCACAGCGAGACGACGACGCCACCGGTGGCCTCAGCGACGGCGAGGCGGCCGGCCAGCGGGTAGAAGCGGTCGAGGGCGCGTGCGAAGGACGAGGCAAGGCCGTCGACGAGGTGCGCCGCTTCTCCTCCTGTTTGGGGCTTGGGCAGCAGCACACCCTTCTGGATGTAGTCCACCGTGACCATGCGGAGATCCCAAGGGGTCAGGTGCATGATCTCCGGCTCGCAGCGCGCCGTCCGGCGAGGTCGCCGGCTCTGGCCGGATGACACGCCTGCACACCATCTGGACCTCGACGGTGGCGCCTTCCATCTTGCCGGCGCCTGCCACTAGTAGTGGTGTGCGAAGCTGGGGCTGACCGGCTGAGGGGATGGATCTTTTTTCTACCTGCTCTTCAGATCATATGTCTTGTTGTACAAAAGCCGGCGAACCTTCACCACCCATCTCTAAGCGGTTGTTTTTTTTTAATAATGGATTCAAATCCGGCCTCTACGAAACGTATACGGCCACCTTATTACACATTTGACAAGTTTTCAGCTTGCATTGCTGAACACAAAACGGAACAAAAGACATCAAAAAGATCAAAAAGGCGTCAATCTATTATTATGTTTCCATCCATGATTGGCATGTTCCAAGGCAATAACCTCTAACGTCGAGCTCGCCTTCCGGAACATCTTCTTTGTGTCGTCGTTAGGCTGTAGTTGCGACCAAAAGCGCAATCAATAAGTTCCCCTGAAAAGAGCCTGCATAAATGAAGTATACTTGGTTTTGTTAAATACAATGCCATTTCGACATCTCCAAATAGCCCAACATAATGCAGAGACCCCCACCAAAATCATCTTTTTAATGTTATTATCTTGGTTAGAAAGCCATCTCCCAAGCATATGTGAAATCGATCTAGGCGGGGATAACCCATAGGCGCCAAATCTCCCTAGCATGAGGACAGTCAAAGAAAAGATGTTGTATCGTCTCATTATTATTAAAAAAACAACACTTGTGACTACCCTTCCAGTTCTTCCTCGCTAGATTATCCTTTGTTAGCATTACTCTTTTATATGCCAATCACTATCATAATCTGCAACTTCTCTGGGTGATGTAGGGTTCTTCTAATGTTTTTGCATTCAAATTTTAGTATAAATTTTTCCTACTAAATATCTCCTAATAGTAAAGATTTCTATGTGTTATGACTAGTGGTGTTATTTTATTACTATAAAAATGTTAGAAATCCACAATTTTAGTAGTGAATGCCACTCCCCAACCCCTATTGCTACGGCCCCGTCGCCTCGACCCTCCTTGTCGGCAGTGTTTCACAGTTGGAGTGAAATGTTTGGTCGGTCATTTAACTTGGCAGCATGTGTTATTTGGATCTATGAACTTTCAAATGCACATCCACCTTCCTAAATTTACCAATCAGCTCTAACTTTTTGGAATGTTCCAAATTCAGCTTGAGCATCCACGTCTAGATCAATACCAGCAAAAACATCTCGGAGCAAGAATCGAGCTCCATGCCAAATGTGCCCGAAAAAGAAGAGCAAAGCAAAGGTAGCATGACCAAAAGTGATTCGATTTTTGCCAATTGATGACTAGCTACAAAAGGATTCTTCTTGTCATATGGCTGATTACTCCTTTGAAACTTGTTTACTTTTGAGGGACAGGGTTTACTTAAATGAAAGAGGGATTTAAAGGATTTCTAACTTCATTGTCCTGATTACTTATTGGATGAATTGACAGAGTCTCTTGTCCATTACCTTGGATATACACAACCTTATCAAAGAGGGGGCACTAAGGCTGGATGTTGGCCAAAAGAAAATCCCCTTTAGGGGTTTCAACCCCGGACTCCCGAACAATTTCAATACAAGACGATTCCACATATAAATGACTGAACAAACTTACCGGAGCTATCCTTGGCTCGTGCGAACCAAGTTGGCCAGCTGCTCTTAACGCCGTAGGGTGGTAGTATGGTTCTGAATTTGGAATTTCCATGAATCACATGAGTTCAAAAGAGTAAAATAACAATGTCAATTGATAGTACTATGCAGTTTTTGGTATTACCATGCCAAATTGTTTGTGATTGAACTGGAAGTGTCATCTTTAATTGAGCAATGCAAGGTTCTCTGTTAGAAGAACATTCAAACAAAGGAATATCAATGTATCAGAGGCTAATAATATCCTTAATTTAGTAAGAACTTGAAACATATATCACTAAGATTGGTTCCTTAGTCGAACGTACATAAACATTTGTCTAGATTCTCAGCAAATTCTCAAGGTGCCAGTTTTTATCGTGTGGGCAGATTATGAATTTTTATTACAATTTAAGGTGTCCATTGTCTATTGCAGGGAGTTTTGAATGGACTTCAAGTTGCAGTGAAATGTCTTTCTGAGACATCCTCTTCTCAAGGTGGAGCAGGTGGAGAGCAAACTCCGTCATCATCGGCACAAAAATTCTTGTGTTATATGGCGTCTGAACAGAGGTTGATGAGAATATGCTTGTCTACGAGTACTTGCCCGGGAGGAGCATGGATTTAATACTTTTTGGTAATTTCTCATATACATTATGTTTGTTAGTTGAACTTTATCTTGTTTAAAGATGCTGAGAAGGCAAGAAGCTCGACCGGAGCAAGAGTCACACGATACTTTGTGGAGTAATGAAGGTATTAATTTATATACGCGAGAACAATACAATCAAGCTAATACACACATGGATGTCAAAAACAAGCAACATCCTGTTGGACAATGAGTTCAATGCTAAGATAATGTTATAATAAGCCAATACAGGGGGTCTGTGCCCCCCATGCCTCCACTCCTAAATGATCCATATAATCAAGTTTGCTACGGAGTACTCCCTCCGTTCTTAAATTAAATATATGACATCATTGAATTTTTATTTCAACTTTGATCACTAATATCTATTAAACAACTTAGTTAACTAAAGTAAAATATTTATCCTTATGTCTATTGTCAAATGTACTATAAACTTAACTTGTAGGTTTATCGATTTGCAAAAATATTTGTAAAAAAGACGAATAGTCAAACGATCGAAAAAAGTCAATAGCGGTATATATTTAAGAACAGATGTAGTACTTACTACTACACTAGATCACTGGTACCAAGTCATAGCATTGTCAAAGCTGCTCGCGTTGCTCCTCAAGTCAAATTTGAGTTATCCAGACGTGCAGTCATGCTCGCACAAAGCAACTCGAAATTGAATTGACTAGGCCGGCCGTGAAGAGCGCATCAGTAGTGCTCATCGGGTGAAACGAGGAAACGGCGTGTTTTTTATACTGAATTTCTAACACGAGTAAAAAAGATAGTCAGCCTGTTCGTTTGGCTGGTGCTGATTTGTTCTGAGAGAAAATGACTGGTTGATAATGACATGTTTGTTCTGAGAAAAGTACGGCTGGCAGGTGGCATATGGGTCAGACTGCCAGTAGTGGGCGATACCGCTGTCACAAATCGCGACGATATATACTCATATACAAACAATATGCACATACAAATGATCGCTGTTGCAGCAAGAGTGACACAACCAAAAGCATCCGGTTCAAGACAGTCGTTACAGTGTGATCGGATAGACTAATTCCAAGATTAGCATCGCTAATCAAGAGCTAGCGCACGTGGCGTGGCGGTGCCCGGCGAGGCACCCTACCACATCTGACACCTTCGAATGATCCACGCGGCCCTCATGCTCCAGCACCTCCATCGCCAAAGCTCCTTCCACCGCTGTGCCCCCTCTCCTACACGGTGTCACCTCAATCTATGCTAGGCCGACCCACTTGCCTTAACATCTCAATATTCCTTCCCGCAGGAGTAGTTAACCATTCCTTCAGCTACCACCGTGAAGACATCCCTGCAAGGGAAACTGGGTCTCCGGTCCCCTTTCCTTTGCTGCCGCGGCGGCGAGGAACTTGGAAGTTAGAACACAAGGACGCCCTGATGTCCACCATTACCGCCCACACTGCCTGTGTTGAGAGAATCCTGGTCTCGAATGGATTGGGTTGACTTGGTTCCCCAGTCCCGAAACCCTGAACAGAGCTAGTAGCGAGCTTGTATTCCGACACACCTGCTGAAGTGTACCCAACTGAAGGCTGCCTTATTGCCGGAGCTCCTCCTCTGGTAGTGGTAGGCAAAGCTACTTCAACGTTCTGAGAAAATGGAATCAATCAGCATTTTCAGAGTGCCCTCTCTGAACGAGAACATTTCAGATAGATTTAATACATTCATTTCTCTACCACAGTACCACTACCACATATTAATGGTAAACCCCAACGTGTCTGATGTGCAAGAATTTCCATGAATAATCAGACATCCTATCATTTTAAGTCTAGTGGAGCAGCATCACTATTTTTACCAGTAGGTTATGAGCTGCTGTAGTTTTGCATAAAAGAGATACTAATGAGATGGAGAACACACGTTACGCATGCCAGCCCGTTGAAATAACCTCAAATCAAATGAACATTGAAGTTTGCTTGTGCTCCAGTAAAAAGGTTTTCAACTTCTAAAAGGATCGAGCAAACTTACCAAAGTTGTCCTTCACTTGTGCAAACCAGAAAATCAGAAATAAGTCAGCTGCTCTTAAGCCAATAGAATGGTAGCTGGTTCTGAATTTGGAATGATCATGAATCACACACATGAGCACAGAATAGTAAAAGAACTGTGTCAATTGATATTAGTATACAGATTTTGATATTACCGTGCCAAATTGTTTGTGATTGAGCTTGAAGGCGGTACTGGAAGTGTCAACTTTAATTGATATGTAGCAACGGAAAGTTCTCTGTTAGAATAACATTCAAACAAAGGAATATCAGTGCACAGAGGTCAATAATATTTTCAAGTTAGTAAGAACTTGAAACATACATTGCTAGGACTGAATCCTTTTTGCAAAAGAGCAAGTACACAGGTTCAGTCAATTTGCCTCTACTAATTAGTATGAGGTAAAAGGACCTCTACTATCTTCTCACATCCTCCTAGCTAGGCTAAAGTACTAATTAGAAAATGTTGCTCAAATAATTTCTACCTAGGAAATCTACAGCATATCAAATTGGTGTACAGAAGTACTTCCCAGGTATAGGTAGTTCAAACCTCAAAAGTGAGAACATATATTAAAAAAAGTACCCGTAAGTTATAAAGTAGCATGGTCAGGTAGCATCAATTTGTAGACAAAGTATCAGTAAGTAGTGTGAAAGTAAAAACTCTCAACAATATATCACCTCTTCTGTGATTCAAAGAACACAGGTCGTTAAGCTGCTTGTCTAACATGAAAGCCATGGTCCAAAACTAGTCGATTGGATACCAGCTTTATTGTTACCCACCAAAAGCTTCGTTGAATTTCACTTCCTCACTACTAGAAAAATCAATATCTGTCATGTCATCGGGACTGGACATATATCATATTCTGACTCAAGTAAGGAATGAGTTGGAATCATATTTAGCTCCATCGCCCTCATTAATGATTTAACCTTAGCTAGTTCTGGCCACCGTTTTGCTGATATATACATGTTTGCAATCAATTTGTAGTGACCAGGGTTGTTCGTCCTCATTGCCAGCAGCCTCTTTGCAGCTCGATCCCCAATTTCTGTTTTGCCATGGATTCGGCAAGCCTCGATTAGAGTTGCCAACATTGCAGCAGTAGGCTGGAATGGCATCTTGTTAATTATCTCCTCAGCCATACTCAGCAAACCTTCACGGCAGTACAAATCGACCATGCAAGAAAAGTGCTCCACCCTTGGTGTAATGCAAAATACATCAATCATATCAGCAAACCTTAGTTGCCCTTGAGTTACCAGCCCAGAGTGGCTGCATGCTGACAGAACAGCAACCATAGTTACATGGTCCACCTTGATATTGTTGGCAATCATATCATCGAAGAGCTCCAGTGATACAAGACCCTCTCTTTGCATTCCATAGCCCAAAATCAATGAAGTGTAGGCGTGCCTATCCTGACATTGCATCTGGTCAAACACTCTGTGGGCAGCTGCCATCTCTCTAGACTTTGAGTACATATCCACAAGTGAATTCTGCAGTAACTTAGAGCTAGTTAATCCATGCTTGAGAATGTAGCAATGCATCTCCCTTCCATGACAGAGGTGTCCAAAACGTGCACTAAGTGAAAGCATAGTTAACACAGTAACATCATTTGGAACGACAGCTGACTCAATCATCTTTCTGAAAAGTAGCATAGCTTCCTCGACCTGGTCCGTGAAAGCAAATCCTGCTAGCAATGAATTCCAAGTTGCTATGCTCCGAACTGAGCATGTTCTAAACATACGGTAGGCACAGCTCATCATATGGCATGTTGAGTACATTGTGATCAACGAACACTCCACGCGCTCAAGCCTATCGAAACATAGACGAACAGCCACACCGTGCAACTCCCGGCCAGTTCTCAGATAACCATTCCGACCACATGCCTTAAGGCCAATCACGACAGACACAAAATCCAGCCCTGGACCATGAGAACTTCTCATCTGCGACACCAACCTCATAACCTCGTCGTTGTTCCCCGCCTTAAAATTCCCTGCTGCAACAATGTTCCAGGTGACGATGTTTGCCCCAGGTACCTGATGCAGCAGCTCATACGCCTTGCCCCACATACCCGCCATCGCATACCCAGACACCATCGCATTCCAGCTGACAACATCCCTCGCAGGCATTTCATCAAATACCCTGCGCGCGTCCTCCAGCTCCCCACACTTGGCATACATCCCGACCAGAGCATTCCAGACGTACATGTCCAGGCCATACTTCCACCTCTGAACCCGCTGCTCGATGCCCCGACCTGTGGCGGCGTCCCGGAGCTCGCCGCAGGCACGCAGGACCGAGGGGTACGTGAACCTGTCGGCGCGCACGCCCAGCGCCAGCATCCTCGCGTACGCGAGAACCACGTCGCCCCACATGCCCCGGTCGGCGTAGCCCCATATGAGCAGGTTCCAGGGGACCGCCCGCGCCTTCCCCGCCGCGCGCTCGACGGCCGCTCGAGCCGCGGGGAGGTCGTTGAGGGCGACGTAGAAGGAGGCGAGCCTGGGGAGCACCCAGTCGTGCGCGCCCAGGCCGAGCGCGACGGCGCGCGCGTGCACCTGCTCGCCGGGGGAGCGGGCGCGTCGGGAGGTGCAGGAGAGGAGAAGGGCCGAGAGGGAGGACGGGGAGAATGAGGAAGCGGGCGGCGGCGGTGGCGGGGACGGGGATGGGGATTGGGTGGGGGCGGCATTAAGCCAAACGGGTGGGAGGCAGCGGCGGATGTGGAGGAGGTGGTGCTTGGAGAGCGCGGCGGGTGGAGGAGGTGGTGGGCGCATCAAACGGCCGGCGCCACCGCCGCCTTCGTGGCATCACACCTCGCCGCCGGCCGGAGAGGGAGGCGGCGGGTGAATTGGCCAATTGGGAATTTGGGAGGCTTCCAGCAGAGTTGATGTCTGTGTGCGCGCCAAGCCGCCAACGCCGCCAGGCGCCCCCCCTCCCTCTTCCTTTCCTTGCGGTTGCGGTCGATGACTTGCTGGGCACACCAAATCGGGGACCCAACGGGCCGCGCCGTGCGAGAAGAAAATGAAAAACCGAAACAACGGGCTGGCCCAATAATCTAAACTCCGGAATTCTTTTATTTATATTTTTTTATTCATTTTGAAAAAACCGTCGGCCCATTACGGAAGCGCGGCAATGGCCCACGTGTAGTGGTCCACAACAGTTGCTTGGGTTTTTTAAAATTTTGTAAACGACCTCAAATGGAAAAACTGCAAACATGAAAGTTGTGTGTCTCGAAAAGTTATGAAACTTTGTAGTTTACAACTTTTTCATTTGATGCCGTTTAGAGCCTTAAAAAGCAATTTATACTCGGTTAGGTATAATAAGAGGAGAAAAGAAACTAAGTATAGACACATGTGATTGTGTGAGTGTAGTGGCAAGGAGGCTTGCGCTGAAACGGAGGTTGTGGGTTCCAACCCACGGCGTGAAGCGTCGCGATTTTGCACAAAATGGCGCAGGGTCGCTGGTTAGTGGGTCCTCCACTAAAAATAATTTTTTTTTCTATTTATTAAGACCATTTTAACGCGGTTTTCAGGCTCAGGACGTTTGCAAAAGCTGGTTGGAGGTCTAACCACCGTGGGCCACGGCGGTTGCCGCCGTGGCGCAACGAATAGGCCTCAGGTGGGCCACGGTGGTCGGCCGTCCCCGCCTGTTGGGCCCGATGGCCGTTGACCTAACCGCCGGGTCTGTGGCATGGCTTCGCAGGCCACGGGTTGGTGATCAAATCTGATAAATTTCAAAACGGTCGTATATTTTTGCAAAATGAATAAAAAATATAAATAAAAAAATTCCTAAACTCCAAATAGAACCAAACCGAAAAAGGAAAAAAAGAAAAGAAAAAAAACATAATCAGAGCAAGACGATAACAACTTAACGAGACAGAAGAAGAACATAGTTGTCCACCTAGGTCTAGAGTGCTCGTCGTCGATGTTTAGAGGTGGAGCTCTAGTTCGCCGGTGGAGCACGCGGTGTATACAGGTTTTCAAAATCGAAAACCCGATTCGTCTCGTGATAGTCCCCGGATCGACGCTATCACGCATGTGCATTCATCACGAGATAAATATCACTCATACAAATAATCAGTACAAAACATAGTACTTACAACCGATTACAACTCGGTATACGATTTAAAGTACCTGCCCCTTGGGCTAAACGACAAGAAGAAACTCCGTAGCGGTAGCTAAGGCTTCAGGGCTTCATCCTCGATCTTCACCACAGGCATCCTTGAGCGTAGCAACGGACCCTTCCTCCATGGATCCTTCATAATTGGACTTTCACTCCAAGTCCAATCTCGACACTCAGACTATCCCCAAGGAATGGGATAGGTTCACGTCACCAACCGTATGCAAGCTTTAAGTGGCCTAAAGCTAAGGGTAAAAAAAAGTAGTCAAGGAGTAGGCAAGAGTTTTCCTACACGCGGCAAGAAGATAAATGGAATAATATCTCCAATTCCCACCAATTCCCATATCACTCATCCACAAACGGTTACACCTGGTCACCCAGATCACCGTCACCAAGTCCTATCTCCATCTAGGGACGGTGCGAGAACTCCCACTCCTCGCACCTCAATGGTTGCACCCGGATCTGCGAGGTAGAGGGAGCAACTCTCCTCTCCGAATACAACCACGGCTCACCAATCACACTCATCCTATAAGGGGAGGTAGAAATCCCAAAACGTAAGAGTCGGAGAAACAACGGGCATGTCCATAGAGGACGGCTATACGTATAGATCTAAACTCTGCAGGCGTGTACACTGCAGCCCAACTCGGAATGGCACCCGGGTGATCACCAACCAAGCCCATCCTCTGGGACGAACACCTAGGAGTTACGATTCCATCCCGCATCCGGGTCTCGTCGCGGTCCCATGAAGACCACCCCAGGCTGTGAAAATGCCCCGTGTGGCCACACGAGAGTCGCCGAGAGGGTGGACTCACTCCCACCTCTCCCCAGCGATACCCCGCTATCCTGCTGGCAGGTATGGTACCGCACTTGCTAGGGTCGAACGGCCCTATCCCCACTCTCGGCGAGGTGGTGTGTACGAAAGTCCCGTGTAACAGGCGACCCACTCGGTTTCAGACCGGGGCGAGCTCATATCCTCCAAGTCATCACAAAATCCCCAACACTGTGCTCCTAAAGCGGTGTACCCGCCATAGGTACCAACTCGCAACGTCAGAAGGCGATCCACGGCCCCCGATCCCGGATCGTTGTCTCGAGCTCACCCGCCAAAATATCCCAAAACGCCTTCTGCCGGTTTCCCAACACACGCCAAGAAACTACCACAATAATCCCAACACATGCATAGCAAGCTCAGCGTATCATCACGCATAAGTAAAGTAGTAGTAGTAGGTCAATCAAGGACAAGTATGTAAAAGAGGCTATGCACGGGTTCATCATATCCATCTCTATGCATTAAATAAAGCATTAGCAGTTCTAAAATAGCCATGCCTAATGGGCATTCAAAGATGGTCGGGCGTGAACACCGTGTTCAAGTAGTCGTCAAGTTTACGTAGTTGTTCTCGATCTTCTGGCTTGACTCCTCGACTCCGGGAAAACCTAGATTCGCAAATATAAATAAACACGGTGTCTAGATGCAAATAACTCCAAAGAGAAGCAATAAAGAACCAAATTACTCCAAAAGCTAGTCTAACGGGTGCTTCATGATTTTAGAAGAATAAAGAAATCGATTTCATATTTTTCTAAGGTAGGATCACTTTAATATTGATTTTTCAAATAAAGAAATATTTTATAGATTTAGTTAATTGCGATAAAGTACAGAAAACACAAGTCAGCAAGTTAGAGAACCAAAAGCTAGGTCTTGGATAGATTTGCAGGCTAAGATAACTAGTCAACGATCATTGTTGACCAAGTCAAAAGGGAAAGGTCAAAGGTCATCCGGTCCCCACAAGTCATCCTGTGGGCCCCGTATGACAGATAGGACCAGACTGGATAGTTAGCGGCTCTCATGTTAGTGGACCCCAACGGTAAGTCCGTAGGCTCCTTTGGTCAGATTAGAGAGATTGTGGTAGATCAGCTAGAAGAGATGTGGTGTGGTTGAGAACAAACACTGGTTTGTAGCTCCAGCGTGCCCTCGTGGTGGATCTGAACTTCCAGGAAGATCTCTAGAGCTATACGTCCATGGCACGTAACCAACCACGAGTGGCATCAGTCGTACGTGCTTCTTGCTTAGGCGTAGCTCCCTTATGTCGAGGCAGAAAGATCATATGCCCGGCATGGCTGAAACAAGGTACGGTGGGGGCATGCCTCGAAGGTTTGTCAGATGGTAAACAGCGATGGGTGGTGGGTGTGATCACACCGGCTGGGCGCAAAGACAACGAGGCGATGGGCAGATCGATTGCCCGATCGCCGGGGCGCACAAGCAAGGGTAAGGACGTCATGTCTTTGGCCGAGGTTTGGCCTTGTCATGGAGAACGAGACCGAGCGGCGCGATTCGTGATCCAAGGCAAGCGGCGCGTTATTGTAGGCTCGGCATCTGCGGTTCAAAACCCGCGCAAGGCCGGTTTCTCGAGGGCGTCGGCGCCGCAGCGCGGTGGCAAGCGAGCAAAGTGCAACTCGGATCACGTCTCGATCGCAACATCGAAGGTCGGCGAGAGAAGAAAAGACGATGGCATGGCCGGCTCCGACCGGGCGTTTGACATATCGTCGAGCGGGTTGTGGGCATAGCAAAGGTTCCCGGTTTTGTGTGCGGGCGCTCGATCAAATGCCACAGGGCATGTGCCTCATGGCTGCACACTATTGTGCTGGTTCACGGCATGTGCGAGACGTGGATGTGGTGTGATGCTTACGACATCCTGTGGCAAGGCGTCTTCGCTCGTCCAGAGCAACACGAGTCGGCCAACACACGGGCGTGCCACGTGAGAAAGGCTTCACGGATAGAGAGAACGGGTGGTTAGGTTGCTCACCGATAGAACACAGGATAAGATTTGGTATGGCAAGCTCCGAGCCGTAGCCGTGTCATGGTGAGGTGTGCTACAAGGCTTGGCTAGAAGGGTTCAAGATTGGAGTTTGCCGACCCTTAGGTGCGGTGCACGTCATGACCGGCGGCACGAGGCGGACAGGTCACCGGGCGTGCTCGCACTTGCGTAGGTGCGCCCGAGCGTGTGCAGGCCGCGGCAGGAAGCTTGAGTGGCTAGAAAGACCGGTGGTCATGCACCAGCGACACAAACTGATGATCGACAAAGCATGCATAGCGGAGGCAAGCAACGCTCAAGTAACACGAGGTTGAGGTTGGACTAACACGTACTTGGTTTAGGAGTAGCAACTTGTATGCTTAGAGGTAAGAACAGAAGAGATCATGGCCACGCTTGTTAGCTTTTATACCGGCCGCAGCTTGTTGCTATCTAGATGCCGCAGGCTTGGATATTATAGAGATGGAGGTGGTTACGCTGGGTTAGGCGATTGGGAAAAGACCGGCCTTAGGTCCGGGTCAAGGTCTTGAAACAAGGTGGTTGGACAAGATTCACTGCTCGCCAACAAATGAGTGTCACAAAGAGCCCCCTACCAACTCAAGGGCACGGACAACGGCTAGCTTCAAGGACGGTGAGAACGGTCGTTTAGGTAGATCACCCGAGAGGAAAAAGAAGGTGGCTTGGCTTCACCAAACAGAGGTTAGATGGCGATGGACTAGACTGATGGCTTACGATTGTAGAGGTAGGTTCGGAACCAAAGGTGAACACACATGGTTCGGGTTAACTCGTACCATCGGCACTCGTGAAGATTCCCAAGCTTGCACTTCAGGTTGAGTACAACACTCGAACTTGGTGCCTCTCCCTCGCTGCTGCAGCTAGCTTGATAGGAGAAAATAGATCAAAGCTCTCGCTTGCTGGCATGCTTCTATGGAGAAAAGAGCGCATGGCGCCGAGCTGGCAGCGGGGATGCTCGACTACTCGCTGTTCGAGGCGAGAACAGGATAACGAAAAGCTGCGGCGGGAAAAGAAAGGCGGCACCCGGGCATGGGGGTCCGGAAAGGCACTAAAGCGGAGAAGGCTCGGACTTTGGCGGCTATGGTGATGGCGCCCGCATGACGGCAGAAGAACATGGAAAACAGACAAGCGGTGGCGGCGCGTCGCGACAAGGGTGAAGCCTCGGGCGGCGAGGACGGCTCGGCGGCGCTTCCTCGCAGCGCGACGTCCCTTGTGCGTGCGTGCATGTGTGTGCGTGCGGTTGGACAAGGCAAGACACGAGCACGAAAGGAGATGCTCGAGCACCGATAAGGTAGAGAAAAAGCGGCCTTGGCGGTGTCGACCACGGCAGGTCAGTGTGGCGGACGGAAACAGAGATCCCGTGGCGGCTGGGGTGGCTGCGGTAGGGTGAGCGAGGCCCGACCACGTGGTCAAGATCGATCCGGTGCTTGCTCTCGGCGGCCAAAAAGGCTCGGACTTGGGGTCGATGGCTCGGCGTGTACCCATGTCCGTACCGAGGTGCACGACGGCGACGGACAAGGTCGGGCGGTGGATCGAGATGTCGCGGCGTCGCGCATCGTCTGAGCATCCACGGTTCGCTCGACAAGCACAAGGGCATGGTCTTGTGGCACTTTCGCGTGCGTGCGGTCGCGAGGTCGGTGTGGCGGCGGGCGACACGGCGGCAAGAACTGGGGTGTCTCACGCGTGCTCGCTCTCTCGCCTGCAGCGCGCGCGGGTGTGTGCCGGGTTGGACAAGAGAACAAGGGGTTCGGCCCCTCGAGTGTACGTGCGATGCGTGCGTGTGTGCCGGCATCGTAGCGGCGGCGAGCGAGCTCGCGGCGCTCGGACCGGAAGCGAACGAAGGCGACTCGGGCGGCAAGCAAGGGAGCGCGCGGTGTCGATGGCGGGCGGCACTGCAGCGTAAGGCTCGACTCGATGGTCGGCACACAAGCGTCGTGATGGCGGTGGCGTGATGCGGTTCAACGCAGTAGAGCACATCACCACAGGTAAGGCCCGATTTTTCCCTCGGCTCAAGGCGGGTTCCACAGCAGCGAGGGCAGCGGTGCTCACCTTGAGGTTCTGGTTGCGGTGGTGGGCGGTGAAGACGCAGAGCGAGGCAGCGGTCGGAAGCAGATCGATCTTGCTGGTTCGAGCAATTCGGCGAACACGTCCGAGGCGATGTGGATGAAGACGGCGGCTTGGTTGGCCCATACCATCAAGCACCTTGTGCGCGTGCTCTTGGTCGAGGATAGGAGGTCGCAGCGGCTGGCGATTGCCAAGCCAGCTCGAACCTGCAGGCATCGAACTCGGCGCGAAGGCGGTTTCGAGACAGGGAGCAAGGTGGCGGCTTGGTCCACCGCTTTCATCGTGCACAAGATAGGGGATGGCCCGAGGAGGCGGCGCTCACCATGGCGGCGTGAAGGCGTGGTCGACGGGTTCGAAGGCCGGTGCTCCAGGTCCTTGGCGTCGAGCATGGAGGTCCCGGGCGGCGCGGTACACAGCAACCTCCGGCGTCCCGGCGGCTCCCACGGGCGGACTCGGGCCCGGCCGCAGCGGCGCGAGCACGTCGATGTTCGCGCGCGGACGGCGAACGGTGGCGCGTCTGCTCGACGACTCCCGGTCTTCACGCGCGCGGACACGGTGGCCTCCGGCTTCAGCGCCGGGCGCCGCGGCGGCGATGTTGTGGCGTGGTTGACTCTGCTGACGCGGCGCCCGGCTCCCTCTTCCTCTTCTCTTCTTCTCCTCCAAGCCTCCTTCCTCTTCACGAACAGCAGTGTGGCGGCTCCAGGTTGGGCGTCATGGCGCCGCGGCGGGGCTCCTCGGCGCGAGGGGCAAGACGGTCTCCTCCCCCACTCCTGCGCCCCCTTCCTTCTTCTCCCTCCTACTCCTTTCTCTGGTGGCGGCGAATTTGGGGAAAAATTCCCCAGTGGCGTGACGGGGAGGCCGGATGGAGTCTTTATAGGGCGGCCAGCCTAGGGTTTGGGGCTCCAGAGGAACGGCGGATGCGGCGCGTGGGGCACGTGGCTGGGATCTGCGGCGGCCATGGAGGGGCCCGAGCTCGTGGTGGCGGTGCCGTCGCCGCAGGCGTGCAGCGTCACGGGGAAGGAGAAAACAGGATAGGAGGTGGGCGATGAGCGGGACCCGGTGTGTCATGGACCTGACGGTTTGAGGCTGGCGAGCCTAGCGGGCCGAAAGAGCAAGCGGGCTGGATAGGTTGGGGAGGTTCGATGACTTAACGATGAGCTCAAGGACGTCTGGCAAACTTGTATGGGTGAGGTTAAGGCCCAACAACTTAGGGTGTTTTCCTATTTTCTATTATCCTTATACAAATCAAATTTGAATTTAGAATTCAAATTTGATCCACACTCAAATAAGATCCAAATAAAATCCATTAAACTCCAAGATTATTAACACTAGCATTTATAATCCTAAAATTATTATTTTGCTCGAAATAAACCTAAGATTTGAGGGGAGGTTCAAAGAAGACATTCTTATAATTTAAGTAAGCACTCAACTTCAAACAAAAATTTTTGAAATTCACGTTTTTGCAATCATTAACATTCCGGAAAATCCGGATGTTACCGTGACGATCGCGGCGGCAGCGTTGCGAAATAAATAACTTTTGCCGGTTTTTTCCGTTCTCCGGTGGTGATCTACTCGGCGAGAGGTGGGGAGACTGACAGAGTCAGTCGGCGCATCGTCGTCTTCTTCAGGTGATGTTGACCTTTTAATCTCGAGGAAGATGGTCTCGGTTGAAATCAGCTTGCTCGGCGTTGGAAACGAAGGTTGCGTCGTGGGTGCCGGAGTTGGCCGATGCGCCTCGGAGGCAGTGTACTCAGCATCTTTGCCTAGCAGTAAGTCCTCCTCTGCGCCTCCACCTTGTGAGATTGGCTCTGACGTCCGGGACGACTCTAAGCGGCTTGGCCATGTGATGAACGGATCCATGGAGTCTTTGAGGAAGATGTAACATCCCAGATTTTAAATTAGTGTTATTTAGTGCTAATTACCTCTTTAACCAAGTCAACCCTCATTAGCATGGTCAAAACCTAGTCAACATGGTCAAATTCACGATATCCATACCCTTTCCTAGAACTTTGGCCACATTCTCCAAATTTCAGTTAAACACTTCAAAGGCCCTGTGGATACTCTGCAGGATAGAGTTAGAGTTAATTTCTAAGTCTAGCTCTAGCCCTAAACTAACTCTAACTCTAAAGGTGTTTGAATGACAGGATTAGATTGACAATAAATACATTTTTCCAATCATTTGTCTCATCTAAACCATCTTCCCATTTGTTTTAAAAAAAATCATCTTCTCAGTTTTCCCTCCTCTCGGCCTCCCTCTCGGCATGGCGGTAGGCCAACAGGCAGTGAGCGGTGAGCGGGCAAGCCGGCGTTGCGCCCTCTCCGGTGGTGGCGACGAGCAGGGTCAGTCGGCGTGCCTGGGCGCAAGGATGGGTCCCTCGGCGTGGAGATCCTCTGCTTCCTCGGCGTGGAGATCCTCTGCTCCAGGGGGTAGGTGTGCGACGGCAGGCCGGTGCCGCGAAGGAGCCATCGAGGAGGATCGTGCTGAACGGCAACACGCGGCGAGGAGCCCCCCTACGGGCGACATGTCTCTGCGATCTCAGGCGGCCTTCCAGCTCGATTTAGAGGGCAGCAAATTGTTGCTAGGAACAATATGGGATTGCGCCTCCTGCCTGTCGAGGTCCTCGTCATGGTGGTGACAGCTCCTGCCACCAACGCACGGAGCAAGGAGGGACACTACATGGTGTGCAAGATCGTGCAGGTAACTGAAAGAGCTTCAGTCCAGAGGGCGTTGGAGAATGGAGACACACGCAGAGCTTCCTGACGAGCAAGGCCTCGACGGAGGTGAGGATCCTCCTGCTGGGGTGGGCCGACGACGAGCGCCGCCGCTACCCGTGGTCGGCCTCGCTGCACTTCGCCGACACGGCGGGCGACTGCCAGTGGACGAGCTCTGTCTTCTCTGCCGGCGGATCGAGCAGGTGGAGGCAGGAGCTCCTGCGCCGACGGCGACAGCGACTGAAGAGCATGGGCCTCCTCGATTTGCGCGTCCGAGCTTCTTCCCTTCCTCCCCCACGGCCGGCCGCACCTTGTGACGCCGTGGAACCGGACGACCGCAACGCGACGTACCTGCTTGTCGAAAGGACGGCGGACGGAGGGACTCCCGGCGGGCAGACAGGCCACCGAGCGCGGGACGAGCGGCTGCGCGAGGTCCTGCGCCTTGGCGGAGGTGAAGTCTTCGAAGTCCTCCCGCTTTTTCTTCTTCGCCTCGTCGGGCTCGTGCTCCTCCCCGGAGGCGGCGGTCGCGCCGCGCGTGGCGTTCTCGGCGATGCCGGCGTCGGACTCGTCGTCATCGACGGAGAGTGGGAATGTGGATGGAGCCCCAGTCAACGCCGTAGAGCACAGAGGTGAAGCGGACGTGGAGCGGCACGACGGCGTCCCCAGGGCTGGCGGCGCGTCGCCGCTGGGGGCCGACGGCGGATGGGGGCGGAAATCGCGATGAGGATGGGGAAAGCGCACAGCGCGATGCGGATCCCGTGCGGTGGTCAGTGGGAGGCATCTGGATAGTTTTATAGGCCCATCTAACCAAATTTAACCCCATCTGTTTGGATCTTTTAGAAATTTAGTTGGTCTTAAACTAACCCAAACTATCTCTAACCTATGGATCCAAACAGGGCGAAAATCGGCTAATATAATGGTGGTTCGTTATCTCCGGGACACATTTTTCTCAATTGATGGCATTCAAAATTTTGAGTGTAAAATGCCAAAAAAAACTTAGGCAAAGCTGTTTTGAATAGTAATCCGAGTCGAGAATCCTGCAATCTTCAACACACGTTCCCGGCCAAACTGACGTCGCTCTTTGTAAAAGTTGTAGAGGTACTTCAATCTACAACTTTGGTATTTGAGGATTTTTGAGTGCAGTTCAAATTTCTGGAGTTTTTACTCGTCAAACCAGCGTTGACCGTCAAAGAAACGGCGCCCTCGCGCCAGAGCGCGTGCCAGGGCCACGGCGTCGCCGCCAGATGATTTGAGGCGATGCCCTGGCTCAGCCTGTTCCTTATGCCAGCCCCTTCCTCTGTGGCTCTGTCAACTACATGATCATACCAACGCTGACGTCTCCGCTTTGTCTGAGTGATTCGGATGCCTGTGCGTAGTGCACTTCATGTGTTCGATGCTTTGTCTTATGACAAGAGGCAGTAGCTGATGGTGTCTGTTTACTGCTACTAATTAGATCAATCATTGCTACATTGCAAAATTCGATAATGGTTGAGCGGCTTTGGCTTGTGCTGATGGAGTGCAATCGAGTAATCGACAGTCTCACAATGGTATGTCCATGGATCTAGAGGATCGCATTTCTGGCGATCCATATTGCTTCCATGATCAAATTGCTTCCATGATCAAGAACTGGATGATCCTATGACCAGTAAAATACATGGAGCATTAGCAATGCATACTCTGGTTGGGCTGGCAACCAGACCGAAGCAACCGGCGTTGATGGAAGGTGCCTGCTGATAGCTTAACATTGGATGTACCTGCATTGAAGTAGCTAAAAACATGAAGTTGCTGTCAGGGAAGGGAAAACTAAGAATTTTCCAGCTACGCTGGCTGATCTGGAGGGTTTTCTGGAGCCGGCAGGAGTGGTTTCAGTTCTATGTAATTGCTTAGTTGGAGATGTCTGTAAATTCCTGGCACCAGCAACTCTGTGCTAGCACAATCGATATTGGAACAAGGACATTGGCTAGGATTCGGATTCCCTGACCCTTTGGTGGAAGCTGAGAAATGCTATTTGTTTTCCGAGGAGGGTGATGAGCGCGCGGCCGCCAAGGGGGATCGTGTACGGACACATGAGGATGCTGTTCGCCGTGTTGCATTGGCAGCGTCGCCCCGGGGCGGCTGAGGCCCGCGCCGGACATTCGCGGCCGCTCGCTCGTCTCCGACGTCTCGGGTGCTCGGCTTCCGCGGCGAAGCGAACGCCTCGCGTCTCCGCCGAGCAACCGAGCGGAGCACTTGTGCTAGGGTTTTAGAGGGTGATGACGTAGAGCAGGGCGGCAACGGCGGCGGCTGGCGGTGGACGGTGAGGCCATACCAAGACAGGGTCTATTTGTAAATAAAAGGGGTTAATTTGCAAATAATCGGATCGCGACTGTTGATCGCGATCCAAATTAGGGGGTTATATGTAAATAATGGGGGTCAATTTGCAAATAATCGGATCGCAACTATTGATAGCGATCAAATCAGGGGGGTATTTGAAAAAACTCAGAGGCTGCTCTGCAACTTTCGATTCCGGCGGCGGCGGCGGCAATGGCGTCCGGCGGCGCTGCGCTGCTGCCCACCGACCACACCTTGCTTCCGTGCGTTCCACGCTCCCATCCATTGATCCCACGCTCCCTGACGCTTCCTCCGGCCAGCAGAGCGCCCTCCCGTAGAAAAGAACTAGCGGCAGCGCCGGCGGTGGCACGGGCCACTGGGCCAGAGACGTTGAGAATCCATGGAGGATATAAGCTCGCCGAGGTCGGAGATGCTCTGGAACGGGACACAGAGTCCGTAATCATGCAGGTAATGCACCATGATGGCGATGCGGATGCCAATGCCAGCATCTCCGCTTGTCTGCGTGTCTGGGATGTCTGTGCGCTTCATGTGTTCGATACTTTGCCTTACAAGAAGATAACCGTACACAGTGGTTATTTTTGTGAATTAGGCATAAAATATGGTAGGTTTGCGACTGCTAGCTGAAAATATTGGTAGGCCCGTGAAATTTACTCAAAAGCATTGCATCATTCGTCCTCTGATTCTTGTGTTACAGAGGTCAGGGTCTCGGGTAAGGTCATTTATTCCTGAACTTTCTTATACAGAGGTCAGACACCTCTCCTCGGTTGCCTGCCAAGACTAGTACTACCAATCCAAGGAGCCAGAAGAAGAACCTGCACAAGGCTCCTGACTTTGCTTCTGTGGTGGCTGAAGGAAGAAGGATGGGAGATGGTGTCCTACTGCTTGATGAACTGTGCGAGGAAATTTGAACTCGGTGAATTGTAATAACCTACTGGGATAACCTTTGGTGCGACAAGATCTGGTTCTGAGGCCTCTCTCTCTCAGCTTTGTAGTATGTCTCATATATTTGGTACTCCCTCAATACCCATAAAACAAGTTGTTTAGGACAATGACACGGTCTCCAAAGTACAACTTTGACTTCTTATTTTTATATAAAAATGTTTATTAAAAACTAACATATCTATAATTTTATGAAAGTATTTTGCAAGACAAATATATTCATGTAGTTTTCATATTTTCAAAGTCAACAACTTAAAAGTTATTCATGATTTATATTCCTAATGTGAAATCTTGTCCAAAACGACTTGATTTATATGTATGGAGGAGCACTTGACTACGAGGATTTAGAAAGGAACTGAATCGTTATTTCTGCTATGAGCGACAACTACTTGGTGGTCGTTATGATTATGCAGAAAAAGCACATAAGCTCGATTGTTTGACTTAAGTAGTGGCAACTTATAAATCAAGTCACGATTTGGATTCCTGTGCGCTTCATAAGCTCGATTGTTTGACTTAAGTAGTGGCAACTTATATGTCTCCAAAAAGAGAAACGTAGCTTGTTGCTGATCATTTCTGTTCTAGTTGTAACCAACGGCACAACCAAAACGTCACGAAGCATCAGTACATTCAGCATCATAAATCATAGGAAAAAGTTTATTTTTGACCATCCAACTATTGTCTCAGTTTGGTTTTGACCATCAAACTTCAAAACCGGATATCTTTATTTTAAAAGATAAAACTCACTGTTATGAACACGTGACCGCAAGAATCACCTAAATCGGAGGTATGAGCAAAAACTAATAATCATTTTAAGATTTAAGGACTAAATTGTAAATAAAAGTTAAAATCACCCATCAAAACCGATGGCCAATTGTAAACGGTTTTAAGAGTTGGATGGTCGAATATACCCGGTTTTAGAGTTCGATGGCCAAAACCAAACTGAGACAATAGTTGAATGGTCAAAATTAGACTTTTTCCTAAATCATAATAACAGAGTTTCACAGGATAGCATTGGCCTGCCATTTGATTTGAATTCCTCGTCATATGCCAAAAACAGGTGTATGAATTAATTTTTCAGGGAGTATACTATTGAGATATGCAATTGACGACTATGGATAATCAACAAATCTTCAGAAAATATTTCAGATAGCTTATGCTAAGCGTGGAGCGGTAAATCTCCACCTGAACAGGTTTTCTTTTGCAGGTGCCTCCGATTGATCTGGCCAGAGCGGAGGATGAATGGCCAGCATACATCAAAGATCAAAGGAACACGCTGAGGGTAACCATTGTCTGCAGTCCTTGCTGACAGATCAATTGGAAAACCAGAAACAGCATCCTCCTTTGGAGTTGCTGTAAAGTCATGGAACAAATTCAGACAGTAACAAAGAAACAGAGGAATACCGAATACGAAAAGCTTCTCCTTCAACACTTCAACAGCAACATCATTCACCTGCGTCTAGTATATAGCTGTGCAGACTGCTGACTGCGTGATTTGGATTTCTGATGCTGATCGTTTCTGTTCTGAATTTCAAGAATTCAAGCTTTTTGTATTTGCAATTAGTGGTTAAACCACTCAAATCCTGTTTTCTGCAGCATTTGGTCTCTCTTTTTAAAAAATCTTATTTGGCCTCTCATGGATGTCCAGAAAATATCACAAAGCACCATATGAACATCAGACTACCAGAGTCTCAGAGGATGACAATGGCCTGTAATTTGATTTGTATTCCTCTTGTCATATGCCAAAAACAGGTGTATGAATCAATTTTCAGGAGTGTACTCTTGAGATATACAATTGACGACTACGGATAGCCAACAAATCTTCAGAAAAATATTTCAGACAACCTATGCTAAACTGGTAAATTTCTACATGAACAGGTTTTCTTTGCGGCTGCCTCCTGGGTATCAAACCGCGTCAGGGGGTGGAGTTCCCGGCAAAACAAAAACCTCTCCGCTTGAGGGATGGAAAAGTGAAAGGGATCCAACGCTATTCTCTATGCTTTTTGATGGTTGCTGCTCAAATCAGGGTCCAGACCGAACTGAACCAAACTTTTCAGTGATCAGCCCTGATGTTTCCAGTAGTATACAGCAGTGACTCTGACTGGTCTCTCTCACCATTGTGCTTTCCCTTTCCCTTGTCGAGACGGGCTCTTCGCACCGCTTGTTGGATCTGTCGCTCATGCTCTCTAAGGATCTCATCCATGTTCACTCCAGGAGGCATCAATGGCCCGGAATAGTGGATTCTGTTCTTCTTTGTGCCATTCGCCTACAAAAGGAAAAAAATTATATCATACGTATGCCAGAACAAACTGATCTCTACACTTTGGCAGCATGTGGGGAATATAACCCATGTGTAACCATTTCCAATTGCATTCTATAGACTTACACAGAAGCATTTATATTGACAACGAAGTGTCAACATAATATGGGAATGGGAGAAGAAAACAGTGTTTTATGAAGGCATTTAGACAAAACTGTTTTATGAAGGCATTTAGACAACTCACCACTGCGGGCTCTTTATTTGCCACTGCATCATCCTTCCTATGGGAAGATGATGGTCTTTCTTGCAATTGATGAGTCCATTCAGGTCTGTCAGAAGGGTCAGCACCAGTCAGCTGACTGTATCTTGAACTGGACCGATGCTCTCTCAAATACTGCCTCCTGGCACTTTCCCCAAGGTTAGACATCTTAGGAGCATTGCCCCGCTGCCCAGCTGCGGTAGATTGGTTGGACATATCAGCGCCAACAATTTGAGAGGTGTGAAATCTTTGGGCCTTTGGATCCGCTCCACTTGATCTGCCCAGAGTGGAGGATGAACGGCCAGCATGCATCAAAGGAACACGCTGAGGGTAACCATTGTCTGCAGCCCTTGCTGGTGGATCAATTGGAAAACCAGAAACAGCATCCTCCTTTGGAGTGAACTTGTAACTGCCGCTTTTGGGATTCACCTGAACTCGGCGTTGCTGCAAAGTCATGGAACAAATTAAAGAAGCAGATGAATACAAAAGCATTAGATGTTATACACAGTATATTTCATTCTGGAATTGTGTATGTGGAATCTATGCATTATATATGCACACTAACATCCTAATGGATACTTGAATGGTTATGTAGCCTGCTAATCACTATGATGAATCCGTGTTCCGTAAAATTCATGTGGTACTTGATGGTTCAATAATCTCCCAGCAATATTTTAAAAGCTCAATACTGTTACCATTTTGGCACTAGAAAAAAAGAACACAAATATAGTTCTTGTGCAATGGTTATCTACTTTCACTCAAAGATCTCGGTATTTTAAGAGTGAATTCTCAGTACCTGTAATCCACTGTTGCCATCAGGTCTAGGAAGTTGCTTCCTCCGTCCAGCTTCAGCTTCCTGTCCTCTAGCAGCTGCTCTTTGCCTGTAAACAAAGACATATGATCTTGGATTAAATAAGAAATATACAGACAGAAATCAGCATTCAGCAATGTGGCTTCCTATTTTGTCATAGTTGCTGAGAGAGATCACCTCCTAGCTTCTTCATCTCGAAGCTTGGCATCGTATTCCTTGCTTGGAGGATATTTGGGTAGACTCGATGGATCGCAGGCATAAGGCTTTGTTGTGAAGAACTATAAAAGAAAACAACATATTAACGGCAATGTCACAAAACTCGTATTTCTGGATCAAACAACCAGATCCATGCCAATGATGTTGGATGTAAACACATAAATCTATGAGCAGTTTTAGCATCTCATATGCATGCCCACAAGTCTAAGAGTAAAAGTCATTCCTGGCGAGGAAAAAAGAAAAGGAACATCTAGGGCCCAAGCTGCAACTTATAGGGAGAGGAAAAAAGTCACAGAAGAAGGTGAAAGAAACTTGAAAATGTCAAGTTCACAGGTAGCAACAAATATAGGGAGGTTAGACAAACATGCCAAACAACGCAAAAAGTACACTATACATCATAGTCTGGTAATTTAGTGCAGGCAATACACGACATGTAGATTGAGAAATGGACAGCCAACTTAGCACACACATGAGCCAGACATGCAGATCAATAAATGCAAGGGCCAGTACTTACTTCACTGTCAAGGGCAGATGCAGCGGTACCCTATTACCAGGTTCTACAGCAAGTAGACGATCCAGTAGTGCTAAAGCTGTGGTAGGGAAGTCCTTATATACATCATTCACACATCGGCGGTATGGATGCTGAGGCTTGAATATGGTAGCTCGGGACAACTTCAGATTAGCCCAAAACTCCTCTGATGGTGAACCACAAAGCTTAAATATCTTGTGCAACTGTTCCACCTGAATGAGTTAACACAACAGAATCAGCCATTGCCAATTCACATTGATAATAAAAAAATATAAAACCACAAAGACGTATAATAAATAAACCAACCATTTATCATAAATATAAAAGGTTAGAGATAATATTATTTACTTTAAACTGGCAGTGGTCCATGTGAAAGTAAAATAGGCCTATTATCACTCAACATGTATGTATGCCAGTTGCTAGCAATATAAGAATATGTCGGGGGTATAAATATTAAAAACACAAACAATTTATTGATGCATAACCTACAGGCATCTTGAACTAAACACCATATCATTTTCCTTGCATTTTTAAATTTTCAATTGAAAAAGAACCTTCACTGTGCCAAGTACTCAAAGGAACTAACTCACAATCATCTTCTTAAATCATTATGCACCCAAATTAGTTTTCACAAATACTATCTCTGGTTGGTAAAAGATGATGTTCCAACTGATCAGATTCAGTTTCAAATCTCCAGTCAAAAACATCATGTATTTCCGATCGGAGATAGTAATGTAACAAAACAAATGACAGCAGAAATATTATAGCATTATTAGGAGCATTGTACACAGAAAATATAGCATTATTCTTGGCATGCAACCATCTGCAAGCTCGATCACAGCAAGAAAAGCCAAACAGTACCTCAGTTCGTCCTGGCATGATAGGCTTGCCTGACAGCAACTCAGCAAGAATGCAACCGGCACTCCATAGATCAACAGCAGCACCATAGTTAGTGGCACCCAACAAAAGCTCAGGAGGCCGGTACCACAATGTTACGACACGACTTGTCAAATGTTGCTTTTGACTGGGATTAAAGAATGTAGCTAGACCAAAATCTGCTATTTTAAGAATGCCATTATTGTCAATAAGGAGATTTGCACCCTTTATATCCCGATGTAAAACACCACGATTATGACAATGTTCAAGTCCAGAAAGTAGTTGTCGCATGTAACACTTGACCTGAAATGACCATTCTTCGAAGTGAGAATAACTTAAACCACATTACAAACGGAAAAGGTTTCATAATGGAAAGCCAATGGACACATCTAGAGGGTAAACCTGCGGTTCTGTGAATTTTAAGCCAGGTGTAGCAGCAAGTCCTGCAAGGTCATGCTCCATGTATTCAAATACAAGATACAAGCTGCTCGACATGCGATGTCACCAAACCTTCAAGCTTCACAACGTTTGGATGATCAAGCCTTCTTAAGATGTGAATTTCCCTTGCCATAAATCGGACACTCTCAGGGTCCATATTGGCAAACCGAACTTTCTTCAGAGCAACAATTTTTCCATTCTCAAGATCACGTGCTTTGTAAACACTGCTGTATGTACCTTGTCCTATCTGAAATATTTATAGATGACATGAGAAAAGTGAAGTCACTTAGGATTGGTGGTTTGATAATAGTTTCAATTGTAATCACTTTTTCTAATTTTGCATTCTGTTACAAAAGTAGAAAACAGTTGTATTGCATCGTTCTCAAGAAGTCGGATCTAGTAACGCATTTATGCCTCAAATGGAATAGTGTAAACCGGTGATACAAAATGAATTCCATTTTGACATACGAATGGAGTTGGCAGTCAGCACTGTGTTACTAGTGTTGTGTTGTAATCTTTCTTTTTTCAGCTATTCCCAACCCTCAAGAATGACATTCCAAAAATCATATACACCCTAGAAGCATGCCCAAGTTAAACACATTCAAAACATCCTATGAATAATCAGCCACCTAAAACAGTTATGCCAATGGGCAACAACTAATAATGATGATCCAGGAAAAAAATGATAAATTTGTCGCATAAGTAACAGTCATCATGATGACAAACCTTGTCCAACTTCTCAAAAGACTCTGCCCGCCGAGGCTGCCACCCGCGAACCGCCTCTGCCGCCACCTCTGTGAGCCATCTCGGCCACCCTGCCGCCACATGCTCCCCCTGGACTCCATTGGGCACATCCTTGATCCTTGGTTTGGTCTCCCCCTCAGTCCTAGGACCTGCACTCCTGGTCTCTTGCTCTGCCACGCCATTGACTTGTACATCCGCTGGAGTCCGCTTCCGATTCCCAGCTGCAGCAGCAACTGCCCTCCGCATCAACTACGCCTATCGCCAAAGTGGCAGCCTCCTCTGGCAATGCCGCCACAGCCTCAACCACCGGCGCCGGAGGCTTCCGGATCAGCCTGGCAGTGCTGGCGTCGTTCCCAGCGCGGCGGCCGGCGGTCGAGGACGTGGCTGCCACAACTGCCCCTTCCTCATCCTCCTCTTCCAAGTCCTCATGCCTTTTGCTGGAACTGTAACTAACCAGGCGCTTCAGCGAGTTGCTCGAGGGCCGCCGGCGCGGCTTCCCGTCCCCATGCTCGTCCCCGCCGTGGAATTGCTTGGAACTGACACAGCCCATAGGACGACCGGGCGATCCCGGCGAGGACCCCACTCCACGAATCCCCGACGAAGATTTCAAGAAACCTTCTCCCAGTACGCCTCCCGCATCTGGGCCGCGCATCAACACGGTTCAGGGACCCTCATTGCTGGCCGAATTGGAGCAAGAAACCTGCCCCCGCCGCAGATCCGAACCGGAATCCCACAGCACCAACTCCCCTCAGCCCAGCAACTGCCGAATCGGACACAAGGGAGCGGCAGCGGCGGCACGAACTGCGACTGGAGAAAAGGAAAAAAACGGGATCTTTTTCTCCAGTGCTCCGCCGGAAGCAGCGGCTGGGATGGGGGCGAATCGGGGTGGGGAAACCTGGGGGGCGGGATCAAAATCGAACCTTGCCGCCGGAAATCGCGAGGCGTCGGCCCTCGGGAGATCTCCCTCTTCGCTCTTTGCAGTCAGTGATGGCCTTTTGCTTTGGTCCTTGTTCTGTTTGGTTTTTGGCAAGCACTTGGTCGTTTTTCCCTTTTGTTCGTTTTTTTCGCTCCCCCCTCTTATTTAGTCAAGTAATTACGCTGGTTGGTGAAAAGAAAAAAAAAAGAGGAGAGAGAAACAGATGTGTAGAGGCCAAAGGGAGACTGGAGAGAGAGAAGCATTAATGATTTTGAATCCAATTACAAGATTTGGAGCTTTGAATGAATTTCGAGAAAATGATTATTTTTAGGAATGTAAAATACATATAACGTTTCAATTGCTTAGTTGTGTTAACTTGGATAGCTTATGGGTTTGTCAAACCCTTAGCACCTAAGAATTTTCTATCTTGGAGAGAATAAGGTCGAATTAAAGGCCTAGTACACATGCAAAAAGGTTACACGTGTTGAACTATGGATAGCGTTTGGCAAGGAATGGTGGTAGGAAATTGGAGGAAAAGAGTTGCAAGGCACATGAGCAAGCAAATACATGTAGAAAAAGCTGGTCTCGTGCAAATACAAAAAAGAAAATCAATGCATATTTGATTCTTATTAAATCATTTTCTCATTGATGATGATTAAGATCAAATTGATCCTTTTGATTACTCCATGTTCATTTTAGTGGCAACACATGTACAAGTAGGAGAGAATGCATTAGATGGACCGGAGGTGGTGGTCAACTATCTCAAGCACACGTTTTCCCATGAGAACATATGCAACGAGCGAATTAAAATTCATGTGGGCAGACACGCTTGCACTCGTCATTTTGCTTTGCTCCTGAGGTGCTGTCATTAGTAGGTTTATACTAGTTGATAACGATAGCAACGTCCTCACTCAGGGTGTCGAAATCTCGTAGATTTCCACTGAAAAAGAGATTGAAAAGGTCATGTGCAGTCCACAAGTAAAAAAACAAAAAGAGGGGGATTATAGTCAAAAGGGACCCTATGCACCGTACCATGAGGAGATATAGGCATTATTCGTGGAATTCAAATTCAGCCACGGTAAAATCGGATGCCATGCATGAACCATTTTCGTCTAGATAAAAGCAACGGTTCTCACAGAATATGTACCTATTTTTTTAGGAACTCCTGAACTTTCATTATATGGTGTGGCAATTCACACAGCAACTGCAAGCGCAGCTCGACATAAGAGAACAAAGAGGTGATTAAATCTGTCGGTGTTAGGACTAGTTCCGACACTAACTAGTAAGATGTGCTGTGATGAGCCTCTCGATGGTCGGTCCTAAGCAACACAAGGACACGGGGTTTATCACGGTTCGTGAGTAGACGTATATCGTCCGGCGATTGCGTGTCTTGTATTTGTGTGCGTTACCAAGGGTGCTGTGGTGGGGCTACAAGCAAGGCGGGAGAGGAGGAGAGGCCTCCAAGTCCCTGCTAAGTGATTGAGGCAGAGTGCCAATATCGGAGGAGATGTGTGTGAGTTGGTGCGGATGAAAGAAACGATGCCCGCGGCTGGGCGGCCGCCCCCTCCTTTTATAGGCCAAGGGGAGGCGGCTTACAGACGTGCCGCATGGTCTTTTGTGCAGTAGCGTAGTACTGGCGTGCAGTGTTGACGATTTGATGGATGTCCTGGCGAATCTTGGCTCCATGGGCGTCGTGGAGGCTGTACTCATGGGAGGTAGCCGGTGGTCGGTGGCGTCCGCCGTGGTCGTCCGTCCGTACCAATTCGAGGATCTTGGTGACGGGAGTGTGTGCAGGGGCCGAGGCGTGGCGTCCCATCGAGCAGGACCCCACTGGCAGGGATGGCTCCCAGCCGAGATGGTGGCACAAGGCGGGATGGCGCGCAGGCGGAGGTGGACGGATGGGACGTGCTCCGCTCACCCTGCGTCACGGCACCCGTCTGGCCGGCGTCGGTCGGCGTCACGCTCTTCGAGTGTTGCCATCCCTTCGAGGGGCGCGGCGTGGAGGAAGGACGGGAGTAGGCGGCACAACACCTAGGAATGACGGCCCTCTCACGATGGCGTGCGATGCTCGTATAGTGCTTGGGATGGCGATACGGTGCTTTGTCACGCGGCCGGATTCCCGGGCGGTGTCAGAGAATCGGCGTGGCGGGGATCTTGCCTTTGACCATGGCGCTCGCGGCGCGACGGGGCATTTAATGCTCTGGTCGGGGGGAGTAGGTGAAATGCCACGGGCGAGGAGCCTCGGCGGGCGGGCTCCGCTCGAGGCGCTCGACCCTCGAGCGAGGCGGAGGTCCGCTCGAGGGCGGTTGGCGCGCCGATGGCTGCTAGCATGGCGGTAGTGGGCCTTGTGTGAGTTGAGCCGTGTTTGATTTGGAGGGTGTTTTTGTGGTTTGCGTTTTAAGAGGGTGTTTTTCCCCTTAGTTAGGAACCCCTTATGGCTGTCCCCGACAAAATCATAAGGTGTAATCACAACACCACAACACAAAGCGAAACAGGGAATACAACGAAGATGTGAAAACACAACTCCCAACCTGGGAACAAAACCAAGAAATGCAAAGGATGAAAGCGATCCACCAATCTCCATATAGCACTGCAACCGAGCAACATACTTGCTAACTCGGTAAAGACCATTGTGTAACCCTCACCGCTCGTAACTGTGCCTTGCCGCTGCTGCCCTCCAGCATCCAACAAGGGGAGGAAGCCTTAAAGGATCAAAGGACCTTGACACCGATAAGAGGACTAAAGGTGAAGGCGCGACGTTGACCAAAGCTTTGCTAGAAAACACTGACCTTCCTTGAAGCTCATGGTAGCACCTTTTGCAGCGCATCTAGGCCCCCACCAACCGCCATCCAACACCCAACAAGGGGAGGAAACCTTGAGGAGGGAAGGTCGGCCACCATGAGCGCACCTGGCATAAGGTTTGATGATACCACGAACAAGGAGAGCGACGACGAAGTGGGGGTGCTAGAAGTAGGCACGTAGCGCGAAAAATCACAAGCAGCAACCACCAACATCCAGGCAGCTTCACCGACAACTACTGAATCGAAGACCCCTTGCTTTGGCCAGATTGTGCGAAGGTAGACACCTCCCCAAGCGGGGCAAGAGGGGCAGGGGACCGCGAAGGGGGTGAGGAGGCGATGGTGGGACCCACAGCTCGGATCCGGCCAAGGGAGGCGGCACCACCTGTGGCCGGCGCCGGGGCGTCGTGGCCGCCAGGTCGTCCCCTCGTCGGGGCCGCGAGGCCGGCGGAGGCCCCGCCTCCACCATCCTAGGGGGGGTCGCGCGGTTTTCCGGCAGCCTCTCTTCGGTGGCGGCGAGGTGATGTGAGGGGAGTAGGGGGCGCTGGCGGTTGGGGATCCGATCACCCCCGAGTCTATTATCCTATTTTATGTCAATCTAACACATTTTCCAATCGTCTTTCCCGTGGTAGTGTGATGGTGGAGTTGTGAGTGTTCCAATCTTGATACACATTTAAATAGATATAAATATAATAGTCATGCACGTCCTTTTTTTTTTCCAGAGAGACCACGTCATATCTTCAGCATTAATTATAGCTTGCAAGCAAGCACCGGCACCGGATATTCACATTTATTTATATATATGTAAGCACCGACGGACAAAAGAGATATTTCCACCATTCTTTTTAATTTGCAACGGTCTTTGCTTGTGCTTGGAAACAACTCCTTGTGATTGCCTGAAAGGAACCACCACCACACACACGGACGCAGCCACAGCGCCATGAGCATTGGATTAAGAAAAGCTACGACACGATGCCTAATTTTCTCACCAGAAATGCAACGAGAGATCGATCCAGTAACGTGGGAAGCAGACATGGTGAGGTCAGTTAACGGGTTGCTTTCGGAGGGAGACTTGATGCCACTTATACACTGCAGGGCTGCAGCAGCTAAGCTATCGTGTTAGGAAGACTCATTCCAATCCAAGCAGAGCTTTAATTTCCAGCTATGAACGGACCAACTAAAAGGATGCCCACCATGGCGACAAGGAAGCAGCGCCAAGACAGCCGCTCCAGGCCTGCAAGCTCACCGATCTACTTGGATTTTATTTTACCTTCGCGCCAAAAAAAATGATGGGAACCAAATTGCACATCAATGGATTGTGACATTGGTAGTCGATTGTTGCCCAAAAGGATGGTAATTAAATATCGGTCCTTTCAAAATTTGCTCATATATTGCAACCGAATTTTGGTTCTGACCCTATGAATTTTGTTTGGAAGACCCTATGACCCTATGGAGTTGCTCTTTGATCGTTCCCTTCTTCCTCTCCGCCGCTCTCCACCTTTGTATTTTCTCCTCTGATTGGGCATATGACAAATGTCATGACACCCTAACATCGTTGTCTACGATGAATCACACAAGCAGGTATTTGACACCGATTCATAACAACTGCAAAACAATCTTTAGTTCCACCGTTTGTCTCGCACTGCACTCTCATTCGAGAGCAGAATGTTTTCCAATGTCACTCTCAGCTGCTATAACAAGTAACATGATAGGATATAAAGTGGGTGGAGCAAATAAAGAAGGATACAAAGAGGAGAAATGATTTTTTTTAATAGAAAAGAGGAGGAATGTTGCACCATCTCCTTTTTTATATAAATAGTTGCACCATCTATTACCATAGCCACTCACAATACTGCAGTTTTTTAAATAAAAAAAAGAAATAAAGATAAATTTCCCCAAAAAGATTGTGCTCACATTCACAATTCCTAAAAAACTCTAGCATTTAAATTGGCGAATAGCCTTTTTTGCGCTACTCAAAGTTGAACATTCCCATTGGTTTTCAAATACAAGGATTGCTCTGACAAATTATTAAATTCTAGAATTTAGCTCAATTTTTTATAAAAAGTATCTATACTGTTGTAATGTAATAAAATTTAGTTTTCCCCTAAAATTTCTAAAAAAGAGAGTTTTCTTTTTGCGCATGCCCGCAAATTCTGGGTCGAAATTCAATCGGGCCCAACCTCATCCTGTACGATCCAGCCCAACAAGGCCCACACCCTTCCTGACTTGCTCGCAGCATGCACACGACACAGCCCAATATCAGTACAGACGTCAACTACGCTGCGCTAAAATTGTCGAGCCTCACAAAAAAGTTCAAGCAGGTACTTGAAACTTGAGAGTAAACAATTCGCAGATATTTCAGATTCTGAAGGTGAGAAATATTGACAATGTAGCGGTCTGACAACCACTGTGGGAGAGCCTGCCTATTTACGAGCATTACAAAAAGAGAAGCACAGCAACAGCAGCATTGTCTGAAATTGCATCCAAAAAGTTCCAGCAAAGCACCGACCCAAAACGTGCATCTCCGGCACAGCGTCAAACTGCCAACCACAAGACAACAATTTGTTTCAGAAAACATTGGCCGCAAATATTGATAATGATGGTTTCTCCCAGACATGCATAGGGTTCGGATCAATACTTCACCGGAACATATGAACAGTAACTCACCAGTTATACTGTCAGCTTGAGATCTAAATTTTCATCAGTTCCTGAAAAAAAAGATCAGAAAATTCTGATTCAATTTCTGAGGTTCGCTAATAGACAACTAAAGAATACTGCAACGTCTTGTTGCAGCGTCACGTGTACTCATTTTATTCTGAAGTTCAATTCAATATAGTATCTTCTAGTCGAATGTGGCAATCAACAATCAGCCAGTTATCTTGATTCAGCAGGAAGCATAGAATCAGCAAACAGGATGTCTTGGCTGACAAAAGGTCAATGGATAGATAAAAAAAGTACCTCTTCCTTCAGCTTCTGGATGGATTCTATCTTTTTCATGTAACCGTCTGTGACTTTCTGCAGAATTTGCACAAGAAAGTTAGTCCCCACTCAACCAACCGAATAAGATTTCCAAGGGACGTCGACACGTCATTGGGAATCTCAATACAGCTACAGGAAGAAATGTTTGAAAAAGTATCCTCACTTGTAGATCAGCTGATAAATCTTTCACATTATCTTCCGAAAGCTTCTTTTCCTACATAAAAAAACGCAGTATATGAGTTTCATCACAAAGCTACAATAACCCACAAAGACTAATGCCAGCTGAGAACAGCTACCTTCTGTAGTTTATCATAAGCTTTGATCGCATCTCTTCTTATGTTCCTTATAGCAACCTGCAGGAAAGGTCATAGATGCTAAGATACCACATTCATTAGGATAACAATAAAAACCTTTAACGAGAAGAAATAGGGAGGCAAAAAAGTCCAAGTAAGAAGATAAAAGGGCAATATTTGAGGTGAAAAACACAGCAAGAAAAACAGATAAAACTTGGATAATACCTTGCCATCCTCAGCTAACTTAGCTACAGTTTTTGTTAATTCCTGCAGAGAAATCAAGAATGTCAGAAGGGTATCAAAGTGCTAAGAACTTTTTGAATCAGAGGAAGACATACAATTTTACTACCTTAATAACATGAGCAAAAGCCAAACCAAACTATGGAATGTAGGCCGTTTCTGCAGGCTACAATTCTGGATCAGGCATTCCCTATGACTTTTTCTATTTTCGAGCATAATCAGGGCTAAACTTAGGCCTCGGCAAAAGCAGAGTGCCAGACTAAATTCATATAGGACTGGTAACATTTATCAGAAAAGATGATGGGGCGTGAGCCCACAAAATTTATAGACAAGTCAAAATGGATAGAATAGATTTTAGCAGTAGATTTTGCAGACAAGAGTTCTAAGTGATCTTTTTTACAGGTCATTGTTTGAAGTGTCTTGTTTTCCTTAATATATATCAGGTTTGAGACACATTTCTTAGTGTCTCTTAAAAAAAGAATGAGCAGAAGGACTTTACTTAAATTATCAAAAAGCAAAACACCTGTCTTTGTTAACCAGTTTACATATTTAACTTATGGTATCTGCAGTTATTTCAACACACTATATAGTCTAGAGACATGTAATATATGGCAGCACTTGCAAATTCTAGTCTATTAATGAATCTGTAGTTTGCGTATTCTCCTGAATTTTATTTTGGTATGCACAGAGTACCATTCTAAATTTGCAGGAAAGATTTCCTGATAACATAGAAAGGTGACACATGTAATGAACATATGAATTTCCAAGCACAAACCTTTCTGGTCAGATGTCAATGGTGGGACAGTCACTATCACTTCCCCATCATTGCTTGGTGTTACACCAAGATTTGCGGCAACTATTGTTTTCTCAATAAGCTTGAGGCTGCACAGCACGTGGGTGTGAAAACATAGGATACAAAACTCAACATTGGCTATGGGCTAGAAAGTTTGTTAGATAGCTTGCCTTGACTTGTCATATGGCTGAATAAGAAGAGAAGTTGCATCTGGAGTGCTTATCTGTGCAATACTCTTCAAGCTCACTGGAGTTCCATAGTACTCAACCTGTAAGAAACTCTTATATGTTACAGGTATTCATGACACAGTTACTGCACCATCTTACAGCTAAGCAGGAAATCAAATCAAATAGCTAAATGCACGCAAAAAAGGATAAGTCGTGAAGATGTCTCCAACACACAGGAACATATTCAATCATGCAACAGTTCATACTTCATAAGAGGAAAGGGGAACAAGGATGAGTTATCAAACCTCAATCCGGTCAAGCATTGCTGGGTTTGCACCTGTCCTCACAGTGTTGAAGTTTGTTTGAATTGTTTCAATTGCCTTCTCCATCTTTTCTTTCTGAAAAATACATACAGCAGGTAGTTAAAACAATATGAGCAAAACTTGACCATACAAAAGGGCCTGTTCATTTAATCATGCAACAGTGTTCAATAGAGCATACAATTACTTACAGCTTGTTCTTCAATGACAGATTTTTCTGCTTCAATGTCTTCGATGGTGGCATGCGTCAAAACTGCTCTGATAACATGAGAATCACAAGCTAATGAAGACTAGTCCGAAGGTCAATATTGGGAAATATTTATATCTGTAATCACTCGCCTCTTGTCAGAGTGTCGAAGAACCAGAGGCCCAGCCTGAAGTCCCACAAAGTTTTTGGAGGAGTAAATGAAGACCGATTGCTTTGGGAGACAACCGCAGCCTACAAAATAAGACGCTATTTGTTGACAGTTTGCCACATTGCTTTTTTTCAAGGGACACTGTAAACTGAATACTTAGACTACATGGGAATCGAGTAGTGCAGTTTACTGTAGTAGCATCCTCTATAGAATGTGGACCACAACTCGAACATTTCGGGGTAACTCCCATCAAAACAAAATTTACTGGCACCTTGTTTCATTGTTCGGTGGAAAAGCTTCCCGGGTGTCAATTTTATGGCAGCATTATCCCAGAGGCGACTTAACAAGTACTCCATATTAATTACTAGACAACATTATACCCAAAGCAGCGGGACTTGCATATCCAAAAAGCGAGTAGAAATTTTGATCCTGCACTGAGGAATGGCAGGCAAGCAAGGCCTGGTGTCTAGCTGTCGAGTGACTGGTTCATTGCTGAAAACAATGTAAAACACCACATCACTATGCGTGATTATGACTCAAATGCTCGCGCGAGAGACTACAATTCCGTGCATCCTGCACACTGTTCCATCCCCATTTGACACCGATATTTTCCTTGCTCGTTACAGGCTACAGATAGACGCTCAAACTTCAAGCGGCGCGGGAGACGGTGGGGTAGGAGGAGGAGGAGCGGACCTGGGCGCTGGGTGATGCGACGCGAGAGGGCGCGCAGCGGGGAGGAAACCGCCGCGGGGGAGACGGCGTGAAGCGCCATGCGCGCAGCTGATGCGGGAGTGGAAGGGAGGAGTAGTGGCCAAGCCGCCGAGGAGGAAGGGGACGGCGTGTGGATAAGGTCATGTCATGGTCAAAGGGCCCTTCTGGTGGGCTGCATTCTAGTCCGGCCCGTCTCTCTCTCACTTCTCACGGCCCATTAAGGACCACGTACTCCCACGGCCCATCAGCCGCCTAACCTCATCGTCATCTTCTTCCTCGAGTTCCTTCCTCCTCGCAAAAGCCGGAAGCCAAACCAATCCCGAAGCAAAGCCGCCACGAGAGGAGAGGGAGGATGGGGCGGAAGCGGAAGGAGCTGCTGTCGTCGGCGCCGTGGCGGACGGGGGAGGCTGCGGAGGACGAGGAGGCGGCAAGGCTCAGCCGCGAGGGGAAGGTCAGCGTCACCAACAACCCCGGGGAGACGGCCACCATGAACGTACCCCGCAGCAGGCGCCAGGAACTCGACATCACCGTAGACGACTTCGAAGAGGAGGAGATCGACCCCGAGCTGCGCTACTCCTTCCAGCGGAACAGCAGGGTATATGTTACCGTCCCCTCCCCGGCGGCCCATCCCTTTCAGTCTTCTGATTTTTTTTTCTTTTCCCAATTCCCCCATTCCTCCTCGATGTCTAGTGCCTTGCTCATGTAGTCATGTGTGTGGTTATGTGCTCTAGGTGTTCGACTAATTGTTAGCTTGATTAGGTTGCATTTGTAATGGAATTGTTACCTGACCACAGGAAGAATTGGCAAGTTCAGAATCCTTAGGTCCTTAGGTACAGGTCTTCTGTGTCTGTGTGTTTTCGAAAATTTAGTTGAATTGAACTGTATTGGTTCAAGAACAGACAGGACTGTGCTTAGTTGTGACTTGTGACCTCCATAAGAATTGAAAAGAAAAAATGCACCGGATAAAATTAAACAGCGTAAGAAACCATACGTGCTTCCATACCTCATAGGATTTGATGTCATGCCACAATTTCCACCTGTATACAATTACATTAATATTGTTTTTTGTCAAGTTAGTGTTGCACTGAATTTATTGTCGTCGTTAAAGCATCCCGTGTAGCTTTTATTGTTATATTTATTCACTGCCAGCAATGGAGGTAGTTGTGCAAATGCAAAGGTTGTGCCTGCCATGCTCCACTCAGGTGTGGTACCTTTTGCAGTTAAACTCTTACACTGATTTAGTTCATCACAGTAACATCCAACCACCTTGCTACTTGCACCACTCCACCATCAGAACCTGAAATAAGGCATTTTGTTTATCCAAGCTCTACAAATTCAATTTCTTCCGGGTCATGTCTACACACTAGTGTGTGGATAGAGCAAATACTATGAGGACATGAAAGTCATTAAATACAGCTTAGGCATCGCACACTGTGTGTGATGTCTAAGGTTTTGTAACCTGAACTTTTTAATCGGTTGATAGCTCAATGGAACCACTGTCCAGTACATCGTGCAACTGCTTTCAGCTTTTCAAGAACTAAGACATTGTCTTTCCTTTTTTTACTCAACTGTGCTAACAGCATTACCTTAGCCCAAGTCTAATTATAAGCTCTCTGGAAGTGCATGTTTTATTTTATTTGGATAGGACATGGAACCAGGACAAATAGATAAGAAAAAAAAAGTGGATGATACCCATTCTTTGAAGCCTTTTACTTCTATCGAGTGGATTATTATTCTATAGAAAATTCAGCTCTTGATTGACATTCCATGCGATAAATGTTTGTTGCTTTAAATATTTGACATTGAACTGGATGTTTTGCAGTTTTTGAAGAGAGTTTTTAGTGTGGACACACTTGTCAAGCCTCTTCCTCCTGTAATGGCATACAGTGTATCTCGTAATGTAAACTTCTTTTTCCGGATCTTCACGCAGTTCTGGGGTAAGCTATGTTGATCATATTATGTGTTAGCAATCATTCTTCTGATCTTAATCAGCATGTTTTTCTGGTTGTGTCATTGTAATAACTTAGTTGCCTTCTAGTTGCATTAATGTCTGCAAATCAAGAGCAAAGGGGACGATACCTTACTCTGCCTGCAAACAATAACCTTCAAATACACGGAGCTGAGAGCATCTTATAATCTCTGCACTGTGAAGAATCATAGGCTCCATAGTACCCACATGCCATTTCTTTTTCCTTGTCTCTATTACCTAAGTCTGATTAATAGGAATTTACTCACTATCGCCTCTGTGACATTATTTCACGTGAACTATGCATCCAAGTGTATTTATATGATTTGTTCTACCATTACAACACACAGGAAATTTTGATAGTAAACAATAGCAATAGAGTTGCACTAATTTCAAGCCAGTTACTCATGTAGGTCTCATGAGTGATAAATGTTATTGATGCCCTTCTCCAAACCTGAGGAAAAGGCCCACTAAATAGCATAAATGCTTGCTAATTTCACTGGATCATTGTTCTTTGATCAATCAATCTAGCTAACTTGTGTGATGTTCCTTCAACTTGTGTCCTAGTTCAAATCCAGACACCATCAGTTTTCTCTTCTCACTGAACCCTGTGTTGGATATCTTGCAGGATGAAGGAAGGTGCCAATGCACAGAAGTCCCTTGGACTGGGCAGTGATGATGGTTCCCGCCGGATGCGCTGATTGTAGTAAAACCATGTTTCTGTACTGAGCTCAGAACTCTGTCCTAGATACCGGAGATCTGTTATATATATGCTTCAAAAGACAGTGTGTGGTGTTTCTTAAGTTTGGATTGTAATTTTGTTTGTTCTAGTTTTTCTTTCATGCATTTTCTGCTAGTAAAACTGATGGTACCATATATTCAAGTTCCAGATCTTGTACCCACAGTCTGCTTCCTTTTCTGTTCAAACTCGAACAAAATTGAGTGAAATGGCTCAGTTCTGTATCTTGAATCAGATCTATGCCATCACAGCTGCCATTCATGTCAATATCCATGCTTTCACTTGCCATGCTTGTGAAAAGTGAAAAGGGGAGTGTGTTACTGTTACCGTGCTTACCTATGGACATCTGTTGGACAAGTTCTGGAGCTCCAAACGCCAATAGAAGGAAGTATCTGTTCATGCCTATAGGCCATAAACTAAATCCAGTTTGAGCAGTTTCGTTTACTAGTCAAAACGAACAAGAGCAAATCTTTTCCTTTATCTTTCTCTCAAAATATATCGAGGAAAAGCAACTCATGTTGTGCACATTTGTTGGACCAGGAAGACCCTGTATTTGGAACCCATAAACTATATGCATCTTTAACATATAAATATATAAGTCTAGTAGCTAGGGATCATATCTACCAATCATGTCCAATTTTGCATGTTGCATATAGGACGGCATTTTATTTGATTTCCCACCTTATTGTACTAACCGACCCTGCAACTTAACAGGCTCTGCATTGGCTGCTTTTGGAGTTTTGGTGTTCCAAGATTCAGAGCCAAAGGGAGTGGTCCTGGACGCCTTGCTGCTCGCCGCCTTTGCATCATGGAAAGCCCAGTCCGTCTTTATTTCTTTCCAGCAGCAGCAATTCTCAGTTATACTTGTTGTCACTTCTTGTACCTCTAACACAGAGAGAATCGAAGTTCAGTGTACCATGGCAGACATGAGCAAGTGCTCGGTCACATTGCTCAGCATTCTGCTGCTAACATGATGGAAAATTTTCTATTTGTTGAATAACATTAGGTTAGGCATAGGCTAGGATAAGCTTACACACTTTTTGCTGTGTTTTTTCGATCTACTGTAGTTCTTGCGGCTCATCCGTCCATTCTTTGGCTTTGTTCAGCAAACATATAGAGCTGACAAGGTCAAGCAAGCTGCAATACAAGAATTCAATTGGTGCAGTGTAGAGGATCACCATAGTTGCATTTTCAGTATGTTTCCATAAGTTGTATCTATAGAAGTTCGAGAAAAAGGAAAGAGGTCATATATAGGTTGTGTTTATCAATGGATATGGATTTATTACCGAACAGCGACTTCTTGAGAGCAAAGAAGATTTTTTGTGTATAAGCTACCTCCAATGGTTGTTGAGCTTAGAGTGATGGTTACAAATGTGAGAATAAAAGGGGGAGAAAAGTCTCCAAGTTTTTTGTGTTATATTGCTTCATAAGATGCTCCATTATATTAGAGCCTAAAACTATAAGAATCTTGGAGAAATTCGTTAAATGGACTAATTCATGCAGCTAGGCATCTTAGTTGTGAAATGAGCACTAATGCGGTTGTTATGATTAACAGATATGTATAATATATGATACATCTAGCTTCGCCCCCCCCCCCACCCCACCCCTAAGGTAGGATATATGTAGTAGATTTGCAGCCTGCTTTAATCTGATGATGTTACATAATATGATTGGCTGGAGTTCCCTCTTGATTCTCTGTGGTTGTTTCATGTATAATAAGACTGATTTTAATACCTGTCATGTGGACCATGATTTGTGGACAGCCAATGTTATATTCCCGGACTGGCTAATTTGTTGAAACAAAAAAGAAAAGAGAGAATCATTTACTAAATATAAAGGCAAAATCTTTTATTTCAGGAGGTAGCTTCACAACTTTATGATCGCAGCCAGCCAGCCACCTTGCGTATTTGTGACAAAATGCAGTTAACTTCAGTTCAATATAATCCAAATATATTCCTCCAAACAATCTTGTTCTTGGTGACTCTATTTGTATATGCATTTGGAACCATATTAGATAAGCTTGTTTGATACTATGCATTTTAACATAAATATGTTATTAAGTTTACCTTACAACAACCACCGAATAATGCCAAGGATCTATGGAGAAGAACAAGCTTAAACAATAACATATCCTTGGCTAGCTAGGACCATTGTAGATGTTTCGCTGCAGAAGGAACATGCTATGCTGATGGATAGAGAGCAATGAAAAACAGGGAGCATCCAAAAGGTCTCGAGTGTCACAGGCCAAACATGCAGGGAGATGACAACAATGTTTCTTTTAAGAATGTCCAATGAGCACTCACTCACTCCCCTTTTGGGTTGCTTTTCCTTCCATTAGCAAAAGCCAATTGGGAATCAGTTCATGCTTTATGCCCCAAAGCACTAGCTAGATAGCATCTATTACTATGAAGCATCCCACAAGGAGATGTCTCCACTTCTACAATGGCACCAGGTGGCACCCTCTCCAGGCCGCAGCATATTTTAGGGATGAATGTGGACTGACATCTGGATTTATGCAGGGTTCTTCTGATTTCTGTGTGCTTCTATTAGATTTGGTGAATTCCAGGGACTCTCTAGTCTCTCCACATCGGATCGATTAATCGCTGTTGAAAGGAGAATATGTAGTCTTCTGCACACCTGAAGAAACTGAAAGCTGCAACTTATTCAGTGATTCCTTTTTTGTGATTCCTGATGACTCGTCAACATCTCCTCATCCCAGCTAAACACTTGTCATTAATTTTATAGTCAATATTTTTATGGTGAGAAGTACAGATTGTAGATTACTACTAGCATTTAGTTTATGTTCACGTTACAATGTATGTTTTTGAACTCACTGTGCAAGATGAAGAGAAACCAGTCTTCTGTGTACCTGAAACTGAAAGTTGCACCAAATTCAGAAGCACCGAAAGACCAAAGTGCTTCTCGAGTTGGCTCACGAAAAACGAAACAATTAAAACCCAGATTCATCCATATCCCCTTGTAACACATAAATTCTAACAGAGATGCCTTTCTAGAAACACTTGGCATTTATCTTTTGCAAATTGCATATTAGTACAACCAATATATGTCTGCTTTATGTTCTTGTCAGGATGTATTTTAGACGAGGAAACATCGTTTTCATGAACAAGACACTCTCTTTTCACATAATAATGCAGGTTCCAAGTCCTGGAGAGAAAAAGAAAATATGCTGGCTGCCATTCCATGTGGGCCGGACGAAAAAAAAATGTGGGCCGGAGGAAAAATTTTGCAGCACCGATGGGAGATGCAAATTCTGCGAGACAGAGAGAGAGAGCACTGAGAAGGCTAGGGTTTTAAAATGAAAATGGCCATGGAATCCTCTTGGGCACTGCAAATTGTTGGGTAGAGATGCCCTGTCCAACAAAAAGGAGGGGTTGTTGACGTGACACCAAATTGCTGAGCATCCGGTTTGCGATGAACCCTAGCAAAGCTAGCCATCTTTCTAACGAGACATATAGTCGTAAAGCAACCGGGGAGGAGGAATTCGTAGCGCCATTAGCCACCAAAACCCTAGCTAGTGGCGCAACGGGGCGAAAGGGCCAGTGGAATTCAATAGAGAAATCAAAGCTGGCCGGCTTCGTTCTGTGTGTGTAGAGCTAGGTAGATCAAAATAAAACTGTCAAAGAGAATTCTCCGGGCAGCTGGCTGGCCAATCCGGCAAGCTTGTTCAAAGGAAACTAGCATCACCTACTGTGCTTTATTTGGTCGCTGCTATCTAATTAAAGAGGAAGAGAAGATTACTCTAAAAGAGAGCTGTCAAGTTGGAGATCACGGTTATGGAGATCTTCAATAATTTTGGTTGGAAATTCAGCAATAGGCTCCAAGTCTGATGTCTTAGTTTTCTCGGCAGATCTTAGTCTAGTTCTCTCTTGCTGTAGTGGAGTCTAAACTCTCACGTGGCTGTAAACATTCGCTTGTGAATGGTTGAGACCAGATATTTTATCCCCTATAATCTAAAACAAAATCAAAGGATCAGAGTTTTAAGCCATGGTCAACCTAAGTTTGAAAAGCCATCCATGATCAAGCGGTTTGGTTATCATCAAGAAACAGATCAACATCAATCGAGCCAAACAAAATCCCAGCAGGGCCGGGGGACCATCATCAGTACAGTGTACTTGATGAAGATAGTTTCCACGCATCTTGACTTGAACTATTCTCGCGCCGTCATGACAACAAGAACAATTCTGCAAATGAATCCACCACGCGTGCCATAGAAACAGCAGCAGCAGCAGCAGCGTGGCCGTGCAACTCAAAAAGACGCACGCGCCAAAGAAGGAAGGAAAAACCAAACGTTAAATGGCAACAGGTGTAAAGCTAGAGAGATGCGCGTATGTGCATCAATCACCCCAAACGAAAACTTATTCTCCCATCACTCATTCCATGACTCCATCTCCATGACAGAAAGAGAGAGAGAAGCTAGAGAGAGAGACTAGAGAGAGAAAGCCAAGGGGCCAAGCAGTATATAAGTCGATGCAGAGGTGGGCAGGCGTGTGGTGAGCAAGAGAGAGAGATAGAGGGAAAGCGAAAAGGGATGAACCCTTGCAACCTCGAAGCTAGTCCAAACTAGTGGGAGGTTGTGTGCAGGGGAGGAGGAATTGAAGACGATCCAAGACCAAACCGAGCTAGACGAAGAGACCAATCCTGTCAGCAGCTAACCAACCAAGCTCGCAGTAGTCCATGGCGAGGGGCAAGGTCCAGCTGCGGCGCATCGAGAACCCGGTGCACCGGCAGGTGACCTTCTGCAAGCGCCGCGCCGGGCTGCTCAAGAAGGCCCGGGAGCTCTCCGTCCTCTGCGACGCCCACATCGGCATCATCATCTTCTCCGCGCACGGCAAGCTCTACGACCTCGCAACCACCGGGTATGTATCCTATGGCGCTCTCTCTATCTGCAGCTAGCTAGCTAGCTAGCTGCCATGCATGATCGTCAGTGTGTGCTGATCCATGAGAGCTCACTCGAACAGAACCATGGATCAACTGATCGAGAGGTACAAGACGGCCAGTGGAGAAGCAGCCCTGCAGGGTGACGGCAGCGGCGGCGACCACAGCAGAATGGTTAGCAATAGCTCCCTCGGCCCCTAACTTTGTTGGAATCGTATTCCGGTTCTTTGCCCCCCAATCTTTTGCTCCCAGAATAGTGAAATGTTAGCATCATATTCTATGCTTATTCATTCATTCATACTAATTTGCCTGAACATTTGCAACATTTTTCACTTTACACACCGCTAGTAGTGCTAGCTTTTACCACTAGGATCTGGAACGCTAGCTGCAACTTTGTGATTCGGGGGGTCTGTTGTTAGACTGCTAGTGGCTGAATTTTCTAACATATCTATAAATTTTTTGCACAGTTTAAAACTACTTGCAAACACAGACCATCTTGTTCATGTCTGTAACTTAACTGCTATGTACTGTGCTGGGCAACAGACACCCTCTCTGCCTCTGCTGCACTCTTCTCTCTGCCCTCCCTGTTGCCTAAAAGCTTTAGCCATGTATGTGACCCAGGACCCAAAACAGGAAACCATGGTGCTGCAACAGGAAATCAATCTGCTCCAGAAGGGTCTGAGGTAATTATTCTCATAGATTTGCCTTTGCAGTTTGTAGAAAACCTACAAGTCAGTTTGCTTTAGAACACCACTCTAATGTTTCTAGCACATGCAAAGAAACTTGATAAACATCTTGGTTTGCTAACAAGTTTGAGGTGTGACATGGATTCGATACATTCCATGTTTTCGTCTACGTATAGCACCCCTGAATTACCAAACCAACCAAGCAACATAAAAGCATTTCTGTACGAGACAGAAACTTCAAAGCCTAAGAAACAAACTCTAGCGCTTCACACTAAACTGTTCAATAGAAAACCTGAACTATGCTCTCAGGATAGATTTTTCATAATTTTAAAAAAGAAAACAACAGAGTTTTCTTACAGCCTCAGACTTCAATTCTGCCATTTGTGCTGACAAACAAGAAACAATTTTGCAGGTACATATACGGGAATAGGTCAAATGAACACATGACTGTTGAAGAACTGAATGGCCTAGAGAGGTACTTGGAGATATGGATGTACAACATCCGCTCCATAAGGTAATTCGAAAACTCCCAAATTTACTTAAGAAATACCATTTCATACATTGCTGAAATTGTAGCTTATCTAACAGATGCAAATAATGATTCAAGAGATCCAAGCACTGAAAAGCAAGGCATGTCAAACTCTTACTCATCAACTCTATAAACAATCAAATCAGCATTCACAACTTACTAAAAGTATCTCTGTGCATGCAGGAAGGAATGTTGAAAGCTGCTAACGAAGTTCTCCAGGAGAAGGTACTTATTATCAGTTCCCAAACTTTAATAATTTCTATATCAAGCAGCTGACAGTATGAATGTCATGTTGCATGCAGATAGTAGAACAGAGTGGTTTGCTCGACGTAGGCATGATGGTAGCAGATCAGCAGAATGGGCATTTTAGTACAGTCCCACTGATAGAAGAGTTCACTAACCCACTGACTATACTGAGTGGCTATTCTAATTGTAGGGCTCAGAGATGGGCTATTCCTTCTAACTGTAATAACACCCTGAGGGCTCGTTCTGTTGATTACTAGTGTGTAATACAATTAATAATGCTTTGTGTAATGGTTTGTTCTGCTACTTTGGTGTAACTTCAGTTACATAGGACATTGTCCCTCAGGAGTGCCCTGGTATTGTATTGTCATACATTGTGGTTCTTCATTTCCCCTAAATAACTCGAGGAGCTCTGATGTTATTTCACTCAATGGAGAATCAATGTTTGTGTTCTGATCTCATATTTGCATCTAGCAGTATTTATAAGCAGTAATGGCAGAGAGTGATGTACACAATTGGACAAAAATACGGACACATGATCTCAGTTTACACAAACTAAGGTGAGCAGAAGTGACATACAAAAAGTTAAAAACATATGTATTAGAAACCATGGCAGTAAGTCATTAACAATATCAGGCACTGCATTAAGTCATCAGCACATTTAAGCGCCATCAGCCCATCAGCTATAATTGTAGCAGAAGTGGAATGAACATAGTAAAGTTCAGGGTCAGTAAATGGGGCCAAAACCCGTGTAGTTAAAGATGGACAATATACCCAAGATATGCTGCCAATTGATAACATTGTATGAAAAAAATGCTTACAACATAAACATGCAAATCTTATCATAGGCATGAATATGACACTCTAGTTTGCTTCCTAGCATTTCAATGAAAAATTGAATCATAATCAGCCACTGGGCTGCAAGAAACTGCAGCTTCTGAAATGGACTTTATAACCTCAGTTCACAAGAGGCCAAGGCCAAGGGTCACTTTGACACTTTGCATACATGCAAGAAGGTTAAATGGTTTAGATGCAGCACACAGCCTTTTATTTATCTGGAGGTCAATTGTAAAATACTAACCGCAAAAGAATCATTCAAGAAAACATGCCTGCGACAATATTGGGCTTACTGTTTACGCTTACACCAGAGTGAGCATAAAGATTGCAAGTGCTACGAATAAACATCACATGACAGAGTAAAGTACTTTGTCCAGTTGGTTTTCACAACCAATACACAACTTATTGGAAAAACTAGGACACAAAATCTACGAAATCCACAGAAGAGACATCACTGTTTTGTCAAGCTGGTATGCTCACATAGGCATCATTTAATGTGGTTCAGCTCTTCTGACCTGCTCACAGAAGAAAAAAATAAAGGGTTAGAACAAATACTGTAGGAGAAAGCCAAAAGGGAAAAGTGCAAGAAGACAGCCTACTGCAATCAAACTGCGATAAGGAATCTTCAATGATGTATGAGAAAACCAAAGGGGAAATGTGCAAGCAGACAATCTACTGCAATCTCAACCACACTGCATTTATAAGTACAACAATGCTGAAACTAACACAGCTCTGCCTTATACTTTCAAGAGTTTTAACAGTTGTAATTCACTATCATGTCTTCATCAGGCCAAAACCAGAATCGCTAGGTATAATAGTCTACAAAAGCTAATATTGGCAAAATATAATAAAATCATGCATTGACTTCGATCACTTGAGAGTAATCTCATGCTGAAACTTATTCAGTTTACTTTACTATTCCAAATTCAAATGAAAAATATATCACAAACGTTCAGTAGTTGCAACTCACAGCAACGGCAATATGCATGTACTATACTGAGCGCAGGACTTGTTCCTTATACCTAGATCCTCAGCATATCTATCCAACAATTTAAACTGTGAAAAGTGTTCTTTGGCATTTGAAAGACCTGCTTTCTTACTGCCTCACTGCCACACAGAACTTGCTTGAAGACTGGCTTTGGTTCTCATGAAAAAACTAGACAGATAACTCATGAAGACACAGGAGGCAGGATTATTTAACTCCAAAAAACAATGTTAACTAGTAGTCTACTAAAATACATGCTGACATAAACATAAAGCAGCACTATATGTTATATTAATGTACAGTTTGCACAAAAAAATAAATGGAAAGTGATCTTAGAAAGGAATATTTCTTGGTATTTAGCTGGGTTAACAAGATGTAAATGAATCTTATTGGCTTAATTGTTTGCGTTTCATGAGTTAGCTTGAGAATGCATCTACAATTAATTGCATATCTTCAGAGGCACTTCTGAATTAGGTGCTGCTAGTATCAGATACATAGAAAAGTGGGTTCCCTTCCAACATTTACAGTAGTGTCATCTGAGGTGTAAAGGCTAAAAGGTGCTTTCAGATGCATACATTATGACATGATGAACATAAAACAGTTCTAAATATTATGCGAACCTTAAGATTTTATAAAATTTCTCTACGATGAGGAAGAGGCATTTCCAGAAAGTAATTATTGCAGTTAGTTGGGATAAGGAGAGGAACGAACACAACTTCGTTCTATAAACTTAGCAGTCCTAATCCACCACTCCAGCTTTTTACATATATATCAAGAATTACCATGTACCATTTGTAATGTCCTAAAAAAGCTAGTGAAAAATTCCAAACTAGCACAATACATAGTGTATCCCACAGTAGATCAAGTATGATCACTGCGAATTACTCGCGTTGAATCTCACAGAACCACATCCGGTAGTTCAACATCGTTAGTCACTTGGATTCGGTAGGTCAACACGTCAAGTACAATCAACCGTATGTTAATCTGGCTGAAACTAACACAACCAAATCCAGTACTTCAAGATTGTAATTAGCTCGGGCAATATACATACACCACAACCGCAAATCAGGAGTCGACAGAAGCAAACATGTGCAAACAGTGGATCATCATATCAAGCAACAGGGGGAGGGGCCAAGATGGCACAGCGCAAGGAACAGACCTGAGACCTTGTCCTCCCACCAGTAGATGAACCTGAGGTTGGCCCCTTGCTTGTCCATCTTGTAGAGCTGGTACCAGTGCTCCGCCACCTCGGCTCCCAGCACGGCGCCGGTGATCGCCCCGAACCCGGTCGCCAGCAAGACGCCTGCAAGCAACCACAATCACAGGCGCAAATCGCCGATCAGCAGCAGCAATCGCAACGGGACAGAGATCACGATCGATCTGGAAACCCTGGCAGCCGCAGCCGCAGCCGCAAAAGCATCTATCCCCAATCGTACCGTGCGGCGCCTTGGAGTACTTGATCGCCACCCCGCCGAGGTGGGCAGCGCCGACGAGGGCCCCGCCGAGCGCGAACTTCCTCGACTCCCGCAGGGCCTTCAGCTGCAGGAACCGCATCGCATCTGTTAGTCAGACGAGAAGCGGGAGGTAGAGGAGGATGCAGGGGTGGAAGGGGGGGGGGAGCGGATCGGTGCGCCGACCTGGGGCCCGTAGACGGGGTCGGTGGCGATGAACTCCTCGACGTCGGCGTCGGACCACTTGGGAGGGCTCGGCGCCGGCCGTAGACCTTCTTGAAGTAGTCGAGGAAGGCGAAGTTGCCCGCCCAGTGCTGCTTCACGCCCTCGAAGTGCTCACCGATCCCCATCGCCGCGCCGCCGCCGCCGCCGCCGGTTCGCTGATCCCTTGGATTCCTTTCGACGGCGAGGAGGTGGAGGGTGTTGTGCGTTTGGTCTGGTGGTATTCCCGTACGTCCCGGCCGGGGAAGGAAGAGGAGACTCAGATGGTAAATGGGCTTTTCTGCTCCGGGCTCGAATGGATGGGCACTACTACATGGGCTTTTCGTCGGCCACATTTGTTTGTAGCCAAGTGGCGGGCCTCCATGTAGCAGTTTCCATTTTGGGCCCAATTCGTTTCGGATTCGAAGCAAATTTGAGTTCGAAACCAAACCAAGCACAAAAACAGCTCGGAAAACGAGACTCCAGTGATTTTTTGGTGCTTCGATTCCTCCCCGAGGAGGGAGGGGAGGGGAGGGGAGGCGTCGTCGTCTACTCTTGCCTTGGCGATCCTATCCCGGAGTGAGCCCTCTCTGTTCTCTCGATCTGTTGCTGTTTCCTTGGTCAGTTCATAAAAAAATGATCCGCTGTCCTGATCTCATACCGACTAACTTAGATTGATGCGAGCTGGGCCGGCTAATGAATTTTTCACTTGCGTTAGATTGAATTTTCACTTTGGTGCATTGTTTCCTCAACCTAGCTGCTTGAATTTTAACCCTGTTTTCTTAGATTTTTTTTATACCATCGTGAACCATGTTGTTGCATTGCAAGTGGATCAATTGCTTCAATGAATAAAAGGATGGTCTTACCCTGTCAAGGAGATGTTGATGATGGGCATGATGGCGATTCTCAAGGTGACAAAATAATGAGATCTACAGTCCCAGACCTTCCTGAGGTAAGGTGGCATAAATCTCTGACGATCAGAACTGCAAGTATAATATCACCATCAGTAATTCAGTACTCTAGCTGCAACAATTCTCAGTATGAGATCCATATATTATACTATTTATAAATAAAGAACACATATTTTAGTTATGTGATTGGCCATGGTACTAGACTCCTACAAGAATTAGAAGCTGCAGTATTGTTTTTCTGTCTTATGCTTGTGCACATTGTATTCAGGACATTTGGTACCATATACATTCTCTAATGCCACTGCGTGATGCTGCCCGTGCCGCTTGCCTGTCTCGTACCTTTCACGTTGCTGGAGATGTCGTCCCAACGTTACCCCTGAATAGGAATGTGCTTCTTTTGAAAGAACATGCATATGATTACAGAGTCAATGTCAGTCACATAATTGGTAGCATTCTAAGAAATCACTCAGGCACTGGTGTGAAGGTTTTGAAGCTTGAGCTATATGACATCACCGATCACCGCCTCGGCAGTTGGCTTCGAGTTTCTGTTACACCGACGATCGAAGAACTCACCGTTGTGCTCTCCAATACTTTCAAGCAAAAGTACAGTTTCCCATGCTCGGTTTTGTCCAATGGAGTTGGAAACTCAATTCGTCATCTTGAACTTGGCTTCTGTGCCTTTCGCCCCACAGCTGAACTTGGCCCCTTAAGAAACCTGACAAAGTCTGAACCTGCGCTTTGTGATCGTTACAGGGGATGAGCTAGAGTGCTTTCTTTCCAACTCTCTTGCTTTAGAGCAGTTGTATCTCACAGTGGCTGCGAGGAAGTGATTTGCCTGAAGATACCTCGTGTGCTGCACAAGTTCAGATGTCTTAGGGTTATCGGATGCTGGAGCCTGCAAGAGATAGAGAGCAAAGCTCCAAACCTCTCCAGTTTACGCTTCGGTGGAGCTGTAAAGCTGTCACTTGGAGAAACATTATTGCAAATAAAGAGACTAAGCATATCCCGTAAAAATGTTGTCTATTATGCTCGTACTGAGCTGCCGTCCATTATGCCAAATCTTGAGACTCTTGACATTAGCTCCAGTAATGAGGTATATATACTCTAAAACTCAAGACAAGGCCTTTTATATATGCATATTAAGAGTAGTCATGCCTTGTGTGTTAATTAATCTGAGACATGGCATACATTGTGCAGGTGGTCGATACACCACTGCTGCCTACCAAATTCCTCTACCTCAAGCACCTGTTCGTGTATATTACATCTACGATTATGTTTCCCTGGTCTCTTTCCTCGATGCATCCCCTTCCTTGGAGACTTCGATGTTGGAAGTAAGTCTATTAATTCATTCCATATTGGAAGGATATATATTTGTTCACTCTCGGTTGGATCCACTTGGCTCATTTTTCTTTTTTCATCTTCAGGTATCTCAGGAAATTATGAAGCATAAATCAGTTTTCGGTGATTTCTTGGGTTTGAGACAGATGCCCGAACAACGCCATTGCTGCCTGAGGAGTGCAAAGTTGTCATGGTTCAGCTCTGCCAAGAGCTTGGTTGAGCTAACGTGTTATATTATGCAGAATGCCGTGTCACTTGAGCGTCTTGTATTAGACACCCTTTACGGGTTTAGGTGTTCTGATGAAGATCCTAGAGTAACAAGATGCTACTCCATGAGCAAGAGTGTTCTCGAGGAGGCCACTAGAGCTGTCGCGGCTATCAGAATGTACATTGAGGATAAAATTCCGAAAACAGTAAAGTTGACTGTTGTAGAGCCCTGCACCCGGTGCCATGCTGCTGGGGGATGACAGATCAGACATCATAAGTTATCTCATAAATAATGTATACTCGTTACTCAATTATTTGACAACTCAGTGTAAGACAAAAGGAAATGATATAGCTCACTAGGGTGAAACAGAGCTCTTGTTGATTGTTTCTTCTCCGATCTGCATTCCGTGGCCAAACCGTGGGTTGGGTTAGACAGGAAACCGTGGCAAACTCTGGTGCGTTGAGAGGGCATGAATGACGGCGAGCTCGTCCACGTATGACTATGACTACGCCATAGTTTTCACTTGTCTCAACCTTTTTTTAAGTAAATCATCATGGATATATTGTTAAATGTTAAGCACAGACTTAGTGGCTCTATCTTACTCCGCAGTGCAGAACTCACGTGTGTCTCGATCAAGATGCTTTCGAAAGTCTAGAGTTCATGTATCACAGGATACCTACACACTTCGTTTTGCCTGGATGTACTTTGCATAATTTCTTGCATGGTGGATTTATGTAGCCGTGAAGGTTTGCTGAGGAAGGCTGATGAGTTGAGCTGGCTACTCTTGCTTAAGGTCTTTTTAAATAAATTAAAAAAACTATCTAGAAAAATTAAGAAAGGCCGTACCAAACTTCTATTGGGCCGGCCCACTGTAGAATGCCTCTAGGCGAATTTTTTTATATATTTTTTCTTTGACTAGTAAAGTGTACGTGCGGCACACACGTGTCTATTAAAATTGTTTTTATATTTTTTTTACTAAAACAAGCTTGGTTGTATATTTTCAATTAAGCACGACACAAGCACATTTATATCCAAAATTTTTCTCGTATGTTTTTGTTTATTATATGATAATGAGATTCAAAATTTCATAGTTCGTAAGATATCACAAATATAGAATAAAATATTTAAAATTGACTTCCTCCCTAACTCTTTCATTTTTTTCTCTTTTGCATCCTTGCGAAGCTTCTGGACTCAAACACAGATAGCAAATAACAAATTCTTGATTTCGGCATCTCTTTGACTTACGGAACCGTTAAACTTGTCAGCCAAGTTGTGGATATCATTTATAGCTTCACACGCCCAATCTTTGTATGCTCCGGCACCGTTTGCCAAGTGAACAAGCTCTGCTTTGATTGTTTTCTGTATTTCTGTGAGGTTTATAGATTCATATTTTCTTGGTTCTATGATATTCAAACCATATGTGTCCATTAGGAATACAATTGCACTTTTTATCGCTGTTCAGATGGCTTCACGCTTGTCTGAATCAATATTGCTCTCAAAATTTTCTTTTTTACCGGACGACAAGTGTTGCAGCTCAATTCTTCCTATGTAAGACCCTCTATTAAGTTCCTCAGTCGTTACAACCCGTATATTGAAACCAGCCTTTGATGTGGCTTCCTCCAGAACAACTGTTAAGGCACTAATTACTTTATTTGCCCCCACCTGCCAACATTAATTTAATTTGTTAATGTAATATTTCTGTTGCATACGCAACTTGCAACCATGATTATGTACATGTATTGGTAACCTTATTTAATGATTTTACTTACCTTGAAGTGTAATTCATTATACTCAACGTATGACCTTTGTATTTGGTTCTTTCACATGTGTTGTAGCATTTTCGTGAGTCTACCTCAGTTGTCCAATTGCTCCCTTGTTCTTTTTCTTAATTCTCTTAGTTCCTTTGCACAATATCTTAGAATAGTAGTTGTCTTCCTGGGTTGGGATCTTCTCAGAGGCACTGTCTTCTTCATGGGCTTTGTTAATGAAATTTTTTTAAGCGAATGCTATACCATCTACCACCATTGTACTCTTGGAACGAATGAAATCATAAATATATTTGTTCTCTTTGAACTTCACGAGAGCAACACATCTGTCTCGTATCTGTGCAGCCTCAGTCCAATTATAATATAGAACGTTAATGCCATGTTCACGTTGGAGCAACTCTAAAGCATCTAGTTGCTTATGCACCCATCCATTGCAAATCTTGGGATTGCTAATAAGCTGATCATGATACACCTCTCTTTTGGATTACACATGCATATACTCTAACGTATTGGAAAATCAGAAACAAGGCAGCATGCAAAAAGATATTACATTCACGGGCTGAACAATGGCAGAAACCTGGACTTTTGTTAGTATAATAGAACACACTGTCAATATGCTCTGATAACTAAAAGAAACCAGATTGAAGTACCAATCTTTTGTGAGTACACTCTATCAGTTAATTGCATACTGCATACCCTTGTCTAACATGACTGATTTCCGTTGAGGTGATGAATTCTGAAATGCAAATTAACCCACATCTAAATCCGGCTTCTCTGTCTCCATCAATATATTTTTCTCGTTAGCACTTCTATTATTCAGAAATTCAGAATCATATGAAGACATAACAATCCTGAATACAGATGAGAAGAGCCTGGTGACCATCTCACCTGAATCCACAAGAGAGGGACACTAACGACTCAATGGAGCTTTTTGAAGAATGAAATTCAGGAAATGAAGTCACATTTGAGTACACAAAAATCACATTTTTTTTCATTTTTGCTCTCATTGCTGTCCTTGTGATGGAGTAGAGAACTGCATGCATCATTTTGGGATGATGCACAGCAGATCGCCATATCTGCGCTACCAGTAAACCACACACAGCATATCTTTTTGTCTTCATGGCTCATCCCCGTTGCGCTCGCCGCGCATGCCAACCAGGGAGGTAATTAGTGGATAGAACCTGGCCTTTACATGCATCTTGATCTCGAAGGAGAAAGTTTGGATTCGTCCGCATGTGGCAATGCGAGGCAGGTTGTCAGATACTTTGCTTGTAAACTCCATCAGAGATGGGAGCATGTAGATCAGTAGATGGGACTGACCTGGAGCTCCGCTGATGGAGGCGGACAAGCCTGACGCCAAATGAAGCTTCAGCTGCACCTAGAGCTACCGCCGTGCCGTACCGAACTCGCCATCAACCAACGCGGCATGGGCTGCACCGCCGCCTGCCACTGAGGGCGCCAAATCTGCCACGACGCGCACACGGATGATAGGGCCGCCAAGGATCCGTGCTGAGCCATCGCGGGGGAGGGCGCCTTGAAGCCGACAGGAGAGGTTTGGATGACGCCGAGGAAGCGAGGAGGTAGCTAGGGGTTGGAGTAGGGATGGGACGATGCCGCCTTCTTCCACAGGCAGATCTCGCCGGCACAGGGCTGCCGGGCGGCGGCGCGCGCAGTGCTGGTGGGGACGTAGGCGGGTGCGGGTGCGGGGAGGATCCGCGCGGCGGCGGCGCGTGACCGACGGCGCAGCAAGTTTTTTTTCAATTGCTGATGAATTGATGATTGGTGGGCCCGGCGGGTACAGCGGCGGGTAAACACAACATGAGTGACAAAAACAAATCGTTTTTGGTAGAAACGCTCCCCAAATTGCGATTTTTATGGTTGTTCCACCTTTTTGGTCATCATGCAACCTTACAGGTGGGTCCGGCGTGAGGGGTAAGGCGGGCCCGAATTGGGTGAGAAAAGTTTTCAATTGTCTTCGCTCCTTATAGTATAGAATATATTTTACGAAAATAAATAGTCGGATTCAACATTTGCACAAATAGTCTCGAACCGCCATTTGCCACGGCGGTTGGGATCCTGCCGCCGTTTGAAGCGGCGGTAGGGACTCCGCCATGATGCATGGCGGTAAGCACGACAACAACCACGAACGCGGCGGTTGGCTGATCCGCTAAGTGGCACGCGGGCTTGGCACGCACTGCGTCAGGCAGGCGGTGTGGCCAACCGCCCCAAAGGCGGTTGGCCACCGTTCGACCTCTGCGCCCAGGCGGTGGGTCTGGTCCTAGCGCCCTTTGAAACGACGGCAGCCCTCATATAATGGGTTAATACTTTCTAATACTTTCCCTGTACAGTTAGTTTAGAAAACCTAGAAATACTTTAGAAATCTTAGAAATAATTTAGAAATCCTTGATATAGTTTAGAAATCTTAGAAATAGTTTAGAAATACTTTAGAAATTGTAGAAATAATTTAGAAATTTCTAGAAATAGTTTAGAAAATTTTAAAAATACTTTGGAAATCCTAGAAATTCTTTAGAAATTCCTGGAAATACTTTAGAAATTATTTAGAAATTCATAGAAATACTTTAGAAATTCTGGAAATGCTTTAGAAATTCTTAGAAATATTTTAGAAATTCTAGAAATACTTTGAAAATCCTAGAAATTGTTTAGAAATTCCTAGAAGTAGTTTAGAAATTTTAGAAATACTTTGAAAATCCTAGAAATTCCTGGAAATACTTTAGAAATTGTAGAAATTCTTTAGAAATTCCTAGAAATACTTTAGAAATTGTTGAAATTCTTTATAAATTCCTAGAAATACTTTAGAAATGCTAAAAATACTTTGGAAATCCTAGAAATTCTTTAGAAATTCTTAGAAATTCTTTAGAAATTCTAGAAATACTTAAGAAATCGTAGAAATACTTTAGAAATTGTGTGTCACTTTATATTTCAATTTTTTGCGCTATGGTTTCGTGTATGCATGCCTTTATTGGTAGTGTTCGTCCTCCTCGGGAGCCGCTGTCGACGTCTTGCCCGAGCTCTTCGACGAGGCCACGCAGGCACGGGTCTTACCACTTCGCGATCTGCGGGGCAGAGCTAGGCACTATGCGTTTTAGAGGCCCAGGGTACTACATGCCGCTTCACCCTGGTTGGTGTCCGAAGTATGTAATACGATACCTTGGTTTCTTTTTATTTGCTCATTTAATTTGGTAATTAATATTTATTTTCATTTTGTGGTGCAGGATACGCGCAACAGGGCTTCTTCCCCTAGCGCGTTTGGTCGAGGGGGACCTCATGCGGGTCGCTTTGCGCCCGTAGAGCGGTCACGCTTTGGGTTCGACTACCGGTGGTCTGCGCTCTGGGACCGGTGGCACCAGACGACAACTTCCATTTCCACAGGAGATGGCGGTGACTTTGGAGGATGTGGCCCTCCTCTTCGGGCTATCGTGCTCAGGGGAGCCCATGGGGGCTGTTGACCCCCGACGAGTGGCGCGACGATATCCTCGCGAGGTTCGCCGGAGTGGCCGACGCGTCAGAGGTGCCTGACTTCACCAACTCCCACGGCCCCACGAGCGCTTGGTTGCGCAAGTACAGCGTACGTACCTCGATCTATCATTTTTTCATAGTATGGTTTTTTCAACCCATGACTGAAATTTGAATGTTTGCAGGCCTCGTACATGAGAGCACGCCGCCGAGCGAGCAGCAGGCACTTGGAGGCGTACTGTTGTGGCTGTTCGCTACGTGATGTTCCTGGGTCCCGAGGGGGACGCGTGTCGAGGTTCTGATCCCCACGCGGAGGATCGACGCCACCATGGAGGAGATGCCCAGGCTGGGGCCTGCGATTTTGGCCGTGGCGTGAGGGGCTCGTGGCGCCGGGTGCACCAAGATGGGCACCCAGTCGATCCTCCACGGATGCCGCTCACTGCGGAGCTACGAGCGGCTTCCGTCGGTCGGCCATCGGTCGGCCGATCGGCGTCTGACGCGGAGGAGCACGACCCACGAGATAGGCGACCATGGGGTCGATGTGGTGCCACCGCCGGTTCGTGCCGAGCTAACCGTTCGTTAGCTATCGAGCAATGCATCGTCGACCTAACTTATTCTCTTGTTTGCAGCTCTCTTGGACGGAGCAGACTAGGAGGTCGTACCTGGACTTCGTCGGACAGATCGACAACCTCACAGACGTTGAGGTTATCTGGCAGCCGTTCACCGACGCCTTGGTTGTCGCGCGCGCCGCAGGTCTCTCGTCCACATGCTTTCGGACCGTGACTTCTGGATGACAAAGACGCCGCTCGTCCACGACATGTACGTCGAGGAGTACCACGTCGAGCACGTGATGAGGCAGTTCGGCCTCTACCGTTTGGTTGTACTAATGATCCGTCCGATCTTGACAGTATGACACAACTCGGGAGATGTACCTGCTGGCCCAGCATGTGAGCACGACGATGGACCACATGACATTGGACGAGATACGGACAGAGATGCAGAAGATGGTGGGCCTGAGCCGGCGGTTGATGCACGCGGTGAACTTCCGCGGCGACGAGGGGTTCCTCCTTCCATGCAACCCCTCGTCCTCCGGTTGCGGCTCAACAACGCTCGTACTGTGCACCCTCGTCCTCGACATCGTCCACCGTTCGCGCCCTCGTTCTCGACACGTCCACAGTTCGCGCCCACTGCGTCCGCTCCGTACGTGCCGCGGCTGAGTCCTTTCTACGCCACAGGTACATGTTTTTTCTTCCTAGTTTTCACAACAAATTTTTTGGTTCAGGCATGACTTATATTTTTATAGAGAGACCACCGATACCTACGGGATCAGGGTCTTCGTCTTGGGCAGCTTTACTGGTTTAGCAGCCGGTGTATGATCCACCTCCTACGGACTACAACAGTGGCGAGACACCACCATTGGTGTTTCACTTCGACGACTTATTCCGCGACACCGCCGACGAGATTGGTGCTACGGTGGCGAGCCCGCTCGCCGGGACCCGGCCAGCGAGAAGCGCGCGCGGCGATGATGGCAGACTTCCACGACACGGCGGGCGTGCGGGGCGTTGGCGGCGGCGGTCGGTGGAGGGAGGCGGGCGTCGGCCGGAGGGGCCGTCCCGTGTGGATCGGCTACTCCACAGGCAGCGACCGGAGGGGGTCCCGTCACGTGTGGATCGGCTACTCCACAGGCAGCGACCGGAGGGGGGCTGTCCCGTCGGGCTCAGGTGCTCCCTTAGCGACACCGCCCCTGAGCCGGCAGCCGGAGGACGCGATCGCCATCCACAAGACCCCCTCACGTACCGCACCCACCACACGAGGGCTGCAGAGGCGGCGCGAGGAGGAAGGAGCACCGGGGCATAACGGCCAAGCGAACGCGGTCGTATTTAGATTTATTTTTTGGACAGTTATCGTGTAAACTACTTTTGTTTGTGGTAATTAAATTATGTATTTTCGTATTCAGTTTCCTGTTATTTCGCATTTATAGTATTAGGGATAACCAACTGAAAAACAAGAAAAAAACTAAAAAAACCAACTGCCTTTTGAAGCAGCGGTTGGCTGCACCACCATTGCCTGTGGCGGCGGTACCGCCACCGCCACCCAACCCGGCCCGCCCATCGTTGCAAACTTGCCGCCCTTTGCTGCGGCGGCAGGTCCTTACCGCCAACGTCCGCGGCGGTAGGTCCCTACCGCCGTGGCAAACGGCGGTTCGAGGCTATTTGTGCAAATGTTGAATCCGACTATTTATTTTCGTAAAATCAAAGAAAAAAATATATAAGAAAAATCCCTCTAGGCCGAAGGGTTTGGTTTTACTTTACGTTTCCCCGTTCTGTAGTCGCCGCAGTTCCTCCTCTTCCTCTTCCTCTCGTCTCATTCCCCGTTTCTTCTCTTCCACAGTTCCACTCCAAGTCCCGGTCGGCTGCGACTGTGCGATTCCTCCCGCGCATTCTAAGTGGAATTTGAGTTGCAAATCAAAACGAAAATTGGGGAGGGTGATGGATCATGCATATATACATAGATGTAAAGATAGATAGGCAAAGGTGAGATATAGGAGATAGAGATCCGATCGAGCAATGAGGGAAACGTCATCGTCCGGGTGCCCTTCTCTGCAGCGCGCGGCTCATGTCGCAGCGCGACGGGCAGCGGCGTCACCCGCAAATCCTTGCCCCGGCGGGTAAGCCTCTCCTCTGTCCCGTCATGTTTCGCAGCCGCTGTGTTCCTTCAGTTCATGAAGAGAAGAATCATCCTTTTTGTCTTCTGTTTCTTTTGAGAATCCCATGTATCATGTATGGATTTGTTCTTCTTTTCTTTTGAGAATCCATGACCATGCTTGTGGGCTTACAGATGGATCGATTGCTTCAACGAATAAACGGAAGGGTTCGCCCTGTCAACAAGATGATGATTCCTTCTCGAAAGAAAATGGTGATGGTGATTCTCAAGCTTGCGAAACAATAACATGCCCTGTCCCAGACCTTCCAGAGGTATGTGGCATGAAATTGTGATGATGGCTGCCTTACGTTGCAGGCATACTATCACCATAATTACTCTTTTAACTTATTTTTTTCCGGAATATGCTAGCTGAATATTATCTGTAAACAGAGAACAGATCCCCAACTGCTATAGGCTCATCAACAGTATCTTTTCCAGATAAAAAAAAACACTCACATAGTGTCTGTTCTTAAACATATATACCGTGTTCATGTTTTTCTAGGCACTCAAGTTCGCTATTTGTATCATGTGCAGTAGTCGCATAATTTTTTCTTGTTTCTTTGCTGCTTTAACCAATTTATGACATGCTATTGGATAGCAACCAATTTATGACATGCTATTGGATAGCACAAATGCTGTCATTTTGGTTGACACAATTGCACAGCAACCAATATCGTTGCCTACTCAGTGCTCTAATACCTTATGTACTGTCTTTTCTCTTAGCGAACAATTTATATGTGACAACAGTGTTAGGAAAAAAAAACTTTTGTAGGCGATGCTCGCTTTACCTACCAAGGATACATTCCATTTCACTATCTACCTAAGCAATGCAGCGAGCTTTGCATGAATCACATGGTTCTACTGTTTTTCTTTCTCTGGTTTAGTTAACCATTTGGCTTTACTATCCCAACTTTGACCATGCTTGCCCATGCTGGAAATCTGGCATCATATCCATTCTTTAATGCCGCTGCGTGATGCTGCCCGTGCTGCTTGCCTATCTCATGCCTTTCTACGTTTCTGGAGGTGTTATCCCAACCTCACCTTCAACGAGCATGGTTTCAGCCGCACAATTAACTCTATTATAAGAAACCACTCAGGCATTGGTGTGAAGATATCGAAGCTTGGTATGTTAGGGCTTGGTTTCGATTATGTTGCTTTGCCTGCGGTTTCTGGTTGTGGTGGTATTTTGGTCGCTTGGCGCAAAGATTTGTGGCTTGTTTCCTCTCCGTCTTTTGGACTCAGCCATGTAACCGTCAAGGTCGCCCTCACCTCTGCTCCCTCCCTTTCTTGGTGGCTCACCTCGGTCTATGGACCACAGTCTGACGCCGAGAAGATCACCTTCCTCGACAGCCTCCGCTCTTTACGCCCCTCCCTTTCTGGTCCCTGGATGCTTTGCGGAGACTTCAACCTCATCTATCAGGCGGCCGACAAGAACAATGGTCGCCTCTCTCGGTGAATGATGGGTCGCTTCCGCCGTTTTCTAAATGACTTAGAGTTGCTTGAGCTCCACCTTCATGGTCGCCTCTTTACTCGGAGCAATGAGCGTACGCACCCCACTCTCGAGCGGATTGACAGGGTGTTTGTCTCTCCGGATTGGGAGATGTTCTTTCCTTCCTCTTCGTTGCAGGCTATTTCTTCCCGATGCTCTGATCACTCCCCCCTCCTCCTATCTCTTGAAAACTACACCCAGTCCAAGCGTCGGTTCACCTTTCAGGCGTTTTGGCCGAAGGTGGCGGGTTTTCTTGACACCTTTAAGACGATGCGGTGGCGCCGCCCGATGCTGACCCCTTACGTCTCATCGACCACCTGCTTCGCGAGACGGCGAAAGCGCTGGTCAAATAGAGTGCGAAAGCGGTGGGCAACATCCGAATGCAAATTCAGGTCGCTAAAGAGGTAATTTTCAGCTTGGAGGTCGCGCAGGAGTCCCGGTCGCTTTCCCCGAAAAAATTGTCTTTGAGGCGGTTCCTCAAACTCCTCTATCTTGGCCTCAACTCTCTCCAGCGTACGATCGCTAGACAGAAGTCCAGCCTCTGATGGCTTCGTGAGGGGGACGCCTTTACCAAGCTCTTCCACCTCCATGCTAACTATCGCCGAAGGAAAAACTACATCCCCTCTCTGCTTGTTGACGATCGCACCCTCACTCGTGAGGATGAGAAGGCTGTCGCCGCCTTCATGTACTTCGACGGGATTACGCTCTTGCGCTCTTGACTTTGAGGAGCTTGGTCTCCCGAGATTGGATCTGGGGACACAGGACAACCGTTCTCAGGGGCCGAAATCGGGAGGTCATAAAAGTTACCCTTGGACAAGCACACTGGTCCCGATGGGTTTCTTGGTCGCTTCTTCCATCATCTAAATGGAGGCCTTCTTACCTTGGTCCCCAAAAAATGCAACCCAGTCTCCCTTTCTGACTACCGTCCCATTAGCCTCATTCATAGCTTCGGGAAGCTTTTTTCCAAGGCTGCGGCCAACCGCTTCGCCCCTCACCTCCCCAACCTCATCTCTGCTAACCAAAGTGCCTTCATCAAAGGTCGTCTCATCCACGATAATTTTAGATACGTCCTTGGTACGGCGAGGTTGCTTTCGAGTCGGAAGCTACCTCGGATCATGTTCAAAATTGATCTTGCTAAGGCCATTGACTCCGTTGGGTGGGTTTTCCTTCTTGACCTTCTGGTGGCGGTTGGGTGCCCACGCAATTGGACCAACTGGATCTCCACCATTCTTTCCACTGCTAGTACTAGAATCCTTCTCAATGGCACCCCGAGGGAACGAATTTGCCATGGTCGCGGTCTTCGGCAGGGGGACCCTCTCTCTCCCATGCTCTTCATGCTTGTGATGGAGTGCTTCATGCCTTGATCCACAAGGCTGACTCTCAGGGGCTTCTGCAATAGCTAGGATGGAACGATTTCCGTTTCCGTGTGTTCGCACCCAAAAGTGGCAAGGTTCGAGATATGTGAGGCTAAAGACTAGAAGTGCCAATTTAGTGTTAATCCTTGATATTTTGTTAGTTTGGCTTGGGTATGCATTTTACAGGACAAGAGGGTCATCTTGGAGGTTCTGAATATGATTTCATAAAGAGGGCAAACAAGTATTTGGAGAAGTGTCGATATAATGTCAAATCATGAGTTCAAGTGCACCAAGATGAAGCTTTTGCCAAGAGGATCAAGATAGTCATATAGATCAAATAATCATGGTCAAAAGTGGCTGATCTGGCTGGTATAAAAAGGCCAACTGATCTGATTCAGTTATTGGTCATAGCCGATTCAGCAGCCCTGACCCGTCTGACCTTTGACACACACCAGTCAGACCGGTCAAACCAAAGTGCTCAAAATGCCAATTGGACTTCACCATTGCTTAGATCTTGTCAAGATGATCGAAATGCATATGTGGAATGTCCAGTTCGGAGTCCGGATGAGGGAGTTATGGTCCTGGCAAGAACCAGCCCTGCGCTGACCGGTCGGCCTGGGACCCGACGGTCTGACGGTACGCCGCAGCCAAATCCGAGTTAGGAGTTGTATTTTGACACGGTATTTGTATAGGCTTCGACTCCTACTAGGGCAAGACCTCCCCATCCTATATTTATGAAGGGCCACGACCGATTGAGGAGAACACAATCGAATCTATCATTACCTTCTACTTTTTATCCTCTCAACACCTTTTCCAACCTCCATGCTTCTTGTCTCTTGATCTCCACGGTCATAGATGACGTCCTAAGGCCTGCTGGTCGACCTAGGGCACGCCGACGACGTCCACACCCTGACGGGGTCCCTCCCGGGCGAGAGCTTCGACGGTCTTTGCTAGTTTGCTCGTAAACTAGTTGTTCTTTGCCACGTAAGTGCGTTGGTTATCTCTTTGCTGGTTTGCTCGTAAATCTAGCCGTCCTCCATCACGTAAGCATGGTAGCTACCCTCCTGAACACTCGAATTAGGCAAACCCTAGGACACCGGTTTGACCGGTGCGCCGGACCGGTCTGACCGGTCCCGGCGGCATCTTTGCTCTTCGCTTCGTTCGCGACCCGCACGCTCTAGTGCTCTCGTGTGTTGGCCCTGAAAGGCGTCAACACCGTGCTTCGCTTTATGCGGATGATGTGGTCGCTTTCTTCTCTCCGGTCGAATCGTAAAAGGGGTGCTGACCCTTTTCGAAGGAGCATCTGGCCTTGCAGCGAACCTCTACAAGAGTCATGTCTATCCCATCAACTTCTCGGACGAGCAGATCTCCTTGGTCTGCTCCATTCTCTCTTGCTCTATCGCCGAATTCCCCTGTACCTACCTCGGGGTCCCTCTCTCCATCAAAGGAATCCCTAAGGCGGCTTTGCAGCCGCTGGTCGATAAGGTCGCGAGGTGTCTCCCCCTTGGCAAGGGAGACTACTCAATCGAGGTGGTCGCTTGGTCCTAGCCAAATCCACCCTTTCGGCTATCTCGGTGGATATCTCTATGGCGATTTCCATTGCACCTTGGGCTATCAAAGCGGTCGAGACGCTCATCCGAGGCTTCCTCTGGTGCGGCACAGAGGTGGCTAACAGTTGTCGCTGTCTGGTGGCCTGGGTAAACATCGCCTGCCCTACCCGTTTTGGCGGCCTAGGCCTACCAGACCTCCGCACTTTTGGGATGGCCCTTTGTCTGCGGTGGCTCTGGCTGGCACGTACGGATCCGGACAAGACGTGGGCGACATTCCGGTTCCCTACCGCTCGTGCCGCGCAGGCATTCTTCAACGCTTCAGTCTCGGTCGAGGTCGGGGATGGCACTAGGGCCTTGTTTTGGGAGGACAACTGGCGCTGGTTGTTCCATCAAGCTCTTAGCACCTAACTTTTGGGTGGCTGTTTCGCCACGGGTCAAGCGCTCACACACTGTCTAGGAGGGCCTCAGTACGGGACCTCGTGAGATCCGTTGGGTCGCTAATATTATGCACGCATGGACCGTGCAGGTCATCGTCCAGTTCCTTTCTATTTGGGACCTGGTGCGGGCCGTGAGGCTGTCACCGGAGCCCGACAAGTTTATTTGGATGTGGTCGCCAAACGGTCTGTACTCCTCTTCCGCCTATGCCACACTCTTCCTTGGTCGCGTTGACATTCTGGGCGCCCGTCAAATTTGGAAGACTTAGATGCCAGGCAAATGCAAGTTCTTTGCCTGGTTAGTGCTGCATGGTCGATGTTGGACCTCCGACAGACTTCATCGCCATGGCTTGAAGGACTCTGATACATGTGCACTCTGTGCGCAAGAGGTCGAAACTCTGGATCACCTGCTTGTCGACTGTGTCTTTATAGTCGAGAGACATGGTTTCGAACCCTCGGACATATTCTTCTCCCTCAACTCGCCCCGGATCGTCCCATGTCTCTTGCTACTTGGTGGTGCTCCGCCAGGAAGTTGGTCGCTAAAGTCAGGCGAAAAGGTTTCGATGCCTTTGTCTGGCTTGTCGCTTGGTCGATTTGGAGGGAGCGCAATCGGCACGTTCACGATAGGGAGGCCCTAATGCTGGTGTCTCTCGCGCCGGCAATCCTCGTTGAAGCCAAGACTTGGGCACACGCGGGTTTCCTCCCGATTGCTCGCCTCCTCGGCGTTCGGCCTTTGAAGCCTCTGTAGCACTTTTTTTTTGGTCTTAGCTTTGTTACTATTTGTCCCCCCAGCTTGGGTAACTTGTTGGATCTTGTATGACTTTATTCTCTCTTCTCTTAATGAAAAACGTGCTTTGCACGTCTTAAAAAAAAGAAGCTTGGATCCTTTATTTCCTCTGATCATAAGCTTAATAGTTGACTTCAGATTGCTGTTAAACCAGGGGTTGAAGAACTCGCACTTAGGCGATGTTATACTATGTTCGGGAAAATGTACAAGTTTCCCTGCTCTCTTTTATCAGGCGGTGTTAGGAACTCAATTCGGTATCTTGAACTTGCCTTTTGTACCTTCTGCCCCACAGCTGAACTTGGCCCCTTACGAAGCCTAACAAGAGTGTATCTTTCAAATGTGTGTATTACGGGGGATGAGTTAGAGTGCTTTCTTTCAAACTCTCTTGCTTTAGAGGAGTTGGAACTCATTTCTTGCATGGGAATAATTTGCCTGAGGATACCTTGTGAGCTTCAGCACTTCAGCCGCCTGAGAATTCTTGCATGTGGGCTGAAATTGATAGAGAGCAAAGAACCAAATCTCTCCACTTCAGATATTTGCGGAAAGCCAAAACTATCACTTGGAGAAGCTGTGCAAATTAAGAACTTAAGCATGCGCCATCCAAATATTTTCTGTTATGCTCGTACTGAGCTGCCATATATCCATCATGCCAAATCTTGATACTCTTAAGTTATCTTCGAGTGATGAGGTATACTCTTCAAAGTTTGTGTGGTAGATGATTATTAGTAATATATGCATGTCGTAGAAGACATAGCTTGTGAGTTTAGGACCAATGCTTGATATATGTGGGACATGGCATATTTGTTTATGCAGGTGGTTAATGCACCAATGCTGCCAACCAGATTCCTCTGCCTCAAGCGCCTGACCATTTGTTTGAGTTTAGGACCCTTTCCTTGGTCCTTTGACTATTTTTCTCTGGTTTCTTTCCTTGATGCGTCTCCTTCCTTAGAGACTTTAAGCTTGGATGTAAGATGATGTTCGTTTTTTTTGAAACATTGAGACGTTGGTAGTTCTATCATGCAGAGATGTTTATCACTCCGTTGGGCCAATTAATTATGTTTCTTTTTTTGTCTTTATTAGGTAACAAAGGAACCTATGGAGGAAGAATTAATTTTTAGACATTCCAAACATTAGAGGCAGATGGCTGAAGACCAGCATTGCTATCTTAAGAATGTGAAGATCACAGGGTTTAGCTTTGCCAAAAGCTTGGTTGAGCTAGTCTGTTATATCCTCAAGAACGCAGTGTCACTTGAGTGTCTTACATTGGACACCCTTTACGTTTCTTCTTGGAGGTGTTATGACCAAAGATCTGGTTGTGACCAAGGATCTGGGTGCCGCTACATGGGTGACGAGGGCCTGGACTAGGGCCCACCACGCTGCAACCATCAAACAGAGGTGTACGGCCGCCATTCCGAGTACTTGGCGATCCGTACGACAAGATACTCCGTCTCCGAGTACTTGGCGGTTCGCACGACTACCCCTCCGTCTCTGACCTCCGCTACGACACCCCATTCGCATGACAAGTTTCTGCCTCGGCCACGACTACCCATTCGCACGAGTAGTCTCTGTCCCCGACTAGGCTAAGTCTTCATGCAGAAGTCAGCCCCGAGCAGGGCCCACCACTGGTGTGTCAGACCCTCTACGCACGCCCGCTCCCATGACGCCACGTGAGGCACCTTTTCCCCATGCCGGGTCGTAGGCAGGGCACGCCGGGTGTCAGAAGGCATGGGCGGCCATTGCTGATTGACGCCACAAACGACACAGTGTGCGCCATCTAATTCGGCACAGCACACGCCATCCAATCAGAGCAAGAGCTCACCAACTCCTCGAAAGACGCATTCCTACTACGCTGCTGGGAGCTGGGGCACGGAGTTAATGCCCCACAGTACTAAACTACTCGGAGAAGAACCCGGGGAGCCGTCAACGACAACTACTCGGAACCAACTGCCCAGGGACGCCCACATGGTCAACTCGGAACCAACTGCTCCGGGATGCCCATACGGTCAACAACCACCCCACAACAGTCCACGACTGTTCACCACGTCTGGACGGTCGCCCGACGTGGGGAAGGACGCTCGACACTGTAGTAATGTAGCATAACTTTGTATTCCTCTTTTACTCCTCGTCCTCTTCCCTCTTGTGACTATAAAAGGGGGGAGGGAGTCAGTAGAACACATTGAACACACGAGCCATCGAGCAATCAAACTCAACACACGTATGCCTTCAGGCTACAAGAATCACTCACACCAGGGACTTGGGCCTCGAATCCCTCTCCTGACTAGTTTGTATCCCCTACTACAAACATTTGGCATAAGAACACCACCCCCTCAGACTGGACGTAGGGTGTTATTCTCCGGAGGCCCGAACCAGTATAAATCCTTGTGTCTCTCGTGCCAACCATACGGATCCGACACACGGTCATAGAAATTCACTTGCCGGCGGTAGAGAACCCTGACAATGGGCAACAATGTTCTGAAGGTTCTGAAGGAAGCCCGTAGAGCGCTTGGGGCTATCAGAACATATATCAAGGATAAAGTTCCTGCTAGAGTTAAATTGACTGTTCTGAAACCTTGTAGCCTATGCCATAAATTGTAATCACAGATGAACCAAGAATTATTCAGGGGACGATTGAGTCGGCAACTCTAAACCTGAATGACATATTCATTTCATTAGCCAAGAGCAACCAGAGTACTAATCAGATCCTGCCTTCTATGGCCTTTGGTCCTTATGAGTCTAGATCGTTGCAGTTTTGTACTTGAATTTTATGAACAGATTTGTGCAGAGCCACATGTAAACAATATTCAGCAACAAGTGTCATTCTCCCTTGATTGAATAATGAGACACTGTGCTATTTATTTACATTCCTGAACAGTATCACAATCTCTGTACCTTATGATCTAGAATGCCAAATTATTTTACTTGAGAAATGTAAAGACTTAGGAATGTATGATACTTACATTTGCTTCCCGAAAGAAAATGAGTATGCAATAAAATCTGTTTTGTGTATGCAAGATTCAGGCTGGTAATGTTAGTGCTTGGATCAGCCAAAGAAGCAACTGCGGTTCTATCCAGTTAGAATGATCATAGGAGATGTGAGTGGCGTTGATTGAGATACAGGTTTTGTGTGTGTGGCGTTGATTGGAATACAGGTGTTGTGTACAATTACGTTGATCTTACTTTTGAATAAGCTGGTGATTTGCCTTTTGTTTTCCTGCCCATTTTTGTGTTTAACTGAATAAAGTTCCCACATTTTCACTGTTCACATGCCACATGTATTACTCAAGACTACTTTATTTAGAAAAGGAACTAAATCCCTGAAAATTACTTTATGCATGACTCTTCAGTGGCTTGTTGCCTGTTCACTTGATGCCCCTAGATCAGAGCAGTTTTGTCCTTGAATTTTATGAACAGACAAAGATCATGTATGTGTGTTGCTACGAACAACAGAACTACTATATGCACACAAATAAAATTTTCATATATAAAATACTTCTACATGAAACTATTTTGGCTGTCTTATATAGGAGGATTTGGACTTTGTGATTCCAGATAAATTTTAATACTCTGCTTTTATATTTAGGAGGATTTCACTTGTATATACCCTCTAGAAATTTGGAAGTTATCTATCCCTGGTAGAACTCATACATCATCCCAAGATGAACTTCTCTGACCAAGCAGCAATTTGTCCAAGAAAAGAAAGTTGCTGATCAGATATTTCTGAACTGTCCGGAATGAAAAGCATGCACCAGCCATTCTTTGCAATTTCGTGTTCCAGCTCTGGTTTGGCCATTTCTTTTTCTGAATTTTGTTGTACAAATATTGGCTAGGAGTTCACATACATGGCCCTCTTGTAGATCACTGATAGAGATAAAAAAAAGCCCTTGTGTTGTGTGTGCCTCTATTGCTTGCTGGGGCATATGGAAGCTGAGAAATGATATTTGTTTTCACAGGCTGGTATAGACAATTATGAAAATATTCATACAAGAGATATTCTGGTTCCCACAGACGTATAGTTATATATATATTTATCTCTCTGTTGGTAGATAAGACGCTGGATCTTCCTCGATCACATGGGTGGACTGACAGTGGAAGCAATGCTCAAATGAAGACGCGTGCAGATGCCTCAACAATCCTCAGAGTAATTTTCAGAGGAAAATATCCAACTTTTTTTTTTGTAAATAGCAGTTTAACTGTTGAAAATTGAAATCCTGCTTTATATCGCCTTTTGGATGTAAGAGAAATTCATCTAGGAGGGAGAAAAATCATTAACAATCAGGGCTGTAATTTTGATTTATCTTTCTCTTGTCACATGCCAAAGCATGTGTAGAAGCTAATTTTAAGGGAGAACACTCTCATGATATACATTTGACGACTATTGATAACCAGAAAATCTTCAGAAAATATTTCAGGATATCACAAGAGTCTTTGCTTTTTTGACATGGCTTCACTCTTCCAATCCTGGGACATCTATGATCAGTGTATGAAAAGCATGCCAGTGAGACGTTTATGATAGCGACACGGTCTCCAAAGTATAACTTTGACTTCTATTTTCTATAAAAATATTTGTTGGAAAGTTATATATATACATTTTTATGAAAATAATTTTCAATACAAATCTATTGATATGATTTTCACATTTTCAAACTCAACAACTTAAAAGTTATTCAAGATTTATAATCCGAATGTTTGACCTAAATCTTATCCAAAACGTCTTCTAATTGCAACACGGAGGGAGTATATTATACGAGATTCATTTTCTCCAGACTACGATTATGTTTCCCTGGTCTCTTTCCTGGATGCATCCCCTTCCTTGGAGACTTTAATGTTGGATGTAAGTCTATTAAATCATTCCATATTGGGAGGATATAATATGTATCTGTTCACTCTCGGTTGGATCCACTTGGCTCATTTTCCTTTTTTCAACTTCAGGTATCTCAGGAACTTATGAAGCATAAATCAGTTTTTGGTGATAATTCATTGTGTATGAGGCAGATACCCGAACAACACCATTGCTGTCTGAAGAGTGTAAAGATTTCAGCTTTTAGTGTTCAACTCTGCCCAGAGCACCAAGCACCGGGGTACTAAAGGGATGCCCCCCCCCCCACCCCCAAAATGAATGTAACAACCTCATATATCAATACAAGTTCAGGCCGGCTCAAAAAAAAAAAACTCTGCCACGAGCTTGGTTGAGCTAACGTGTTAGAGCATCTCCAAGAGTTTGCCAAATTTTACTTGGCAAATATTGTGTTTTGCCAACTTCTAAAAAGATATGCAAAGTAAAAAAAGAGTTCATCTCCAACAGTTTGGCATAATTCACTTGCCAAATCCAGATCTAATTTACATCAGGAATCCTGAGAGAAACAAAATTATGTTTGTGCCCTTCCACCTCTTAAAAACTTACATCAGGAATCCTTCTCTATTATTTATTTCTTTTTTCACCCTCCCACCTACAGGGAAACGACGATGGCAACCACGATCCGCGCGCATATATGCGCGAGGTGAGTTTTGCCAAGTTTCTATTTTAAGTTGGTTTGCCAAACTGTTGGAGGCCAATTTTTCTTGTTTTGCCAAAATTAGATGGATGCCAAGTTGATTTGCCAAACTGTTGGAGTTCCTCTTATATCATGCACAATGATGTGTCACTTGAGTGTCTTGTATTAGACACTCTTAGGCTGACTCCAACAACGGGTACCTAAACACGAGATGCATTTGTTAGTTTGGATCACACAGGAAAACAAGATCACCACCCAAACCATCCGTTTCCAACAGCGGACCCAAAACTTTGCCTCCCGACCACTACCTCCCGAGGAGGGGGCGGCGCGGGGCGGAGCAGCTCCTCCGGCAGCCGTGACGGGGAGGGGTGGAGCACTCTTCCGGCGGCCTCAACGAGCTCGTCGCACAGTGGAGACCCTGGCCGGCAAGCTCCTTCCCTTGCGTGGCCTCCCTCTGATGTTCCCTCCCTGCAAAATCCGACGAGCGCTGGGTGAGAGCCGGCGAGCACCTCCGCCCCCACGCGGTGCTGCTCATCACCAGTGGTGGGGGAGCGGTCCCAGATCCAGCAAGATAGCCAAGGCCGGCGGCTCCGGAGGTGCTCCCACGGTGAGCTCGCCTCACTGAGCCGACCACACCCCACCGCGGTCCCACCTCGCCGGCCGCTCCACCCGGACGCCTCCTACTGGCCCACCTCTATGAGCGCTGGAGGTTTGCCTATTCCTTTGAGACGACGCAGATAAGAATCTCGGTTCGGCTCATACCCAAAATGTGTGTTCCCTTTGCGTCTTCTGTTGGAGGTCATTTTTGACACCCAAAACACTGTGCGGGAGCTATTTTGCGTTTGGGTCTCGTTATGCATGAGTTGTTGGAGACAATCTTAGGGCAGTCCCAATGGGACATTAATGTGATTTCTATCTTCATTAAATGAGACACTACCTCAAAAAAAGATGAGGTGGTAGGTTAATAAATGAAGCAAGAGAAGCAAATATGAAGAAATCGTTTCTCCCCTAAGAAATGGCGTGTTCCCTCACACCGATGCACATAGAAACCAGAAAATCGCCGTTGGGGAGAAACGACAGTGTTTTTAAGGCCATCCTCCGATCCTGTGTGCCTCGCTACAGCCGTGCAGATCCCCTGCCACCCCGACCTGGCGGGGAAGCTCAAGCCGCCGCGCCCCGGTCTGTGAGCGCCCCTGATTGGCTCCGGCCGCCGTGCCCCGGTCCCGCGAGCGCCACCGTTTAGCTCCCCGCCGGCCGCCCTGCTCGCATCCTCTCCCGCGAGGTCAGTTGCGCACGTGCACCGACATGCCGCCGCGCTCTCTCGCTTTGGCCGCCGGCTGCTACGCTCGCAGAGGAATCTTAGGAGTCTTGCTTCCCGAATCATTGAAAATCCTCGCCGAATCAGAGGCACCAGCGAAAGGGACGACAGACTGAGCGGCGAGCAGCCTCTGCGCGGCGAGCAGCCTCTGCTGCCGCGAGGGAGCCTACGCGCAGCTGCTCCTAGCGACAGGCAGGAGCTCGGCGTGGCCCGCACATCGCCGTTCCTGGCGAGTGGCAACGAGCAGCAGCTCGCCACGACCGCTCGCCCCTCCCGCCAACGGGTAGCAACTCGCCGCTGCTACCCGCCCCTCCTGCCGACGGGTAGCAGCTCGCTGCTGCTGCCCGCCCCTCTCGCCGACGAGCTGCAGCTCGCTCGACGTGGCCCGCGGGCCCGCCTCTCTCGGCGAAGGGCAGGAGCTCGACGCGGCTTCCAGCGACGAACAGCACGTCGCCGCGACCCACGCGCCCGCCTCTCCCGGCATCTGGCAGGAGGTAGGTGCGGCCCGCGCGACGCCGCTGCCGGCGATGAGCAGCAACTCCTGGAGGACACCAGATGGCCTGAGGAGAAAGAGATAAGGTTGTGTGGGTGGTCAATGTGGGGGTGGGGGATGCGCAGAGGATCCAGAGATGGGAGAGAGGAGTATGGTGGATGATTGGACAATTTTTTGTGTGAAGTTTGCTGAAAAATTTTGCATTGTGGAGAGATAGTTTCTTTATACTAAATCCTATGCTATGGAAACTAAATGATTTCTTCCATATATTGGGACTGCTTTATGGGTTTAGGTGTTGTGATGAAGATTCTAGAATAACAAGATGCTACTCATGAGCAACAGTGTTCTCCAGGAACTAGAGCTGTCGCGGCTATCAGAACATGACATCGAGGATAAAATTCCTAATACAGTTAAGTTGACTGTTGTGGAGCCCTGCACCCGGTGCCATGCTGTTGGGAGATGATAGGCATCATAAGTTACTGTTACCTCACAATGTATTACCGATTAGTATTTGACAACTCTTCGATGTTAGATGAACCGTACCGCTTTAATTTGTACTCCGTGTAAAACTGTGGGTCCTGCTCAATGTTTACCAGTTTCCTTGGAATGCATGCAGATTTTTGTTTGTAGAGATGAATTGGCAGGTGGCAATAATGCACGTGTGGAGTTTGATGGCATGTCTAAATGTGTGTTCATTTGTGTGCACTATGAAATATGTTTCACAGTGCTGTGCCGCCAAGGAGGCTGATGTTCGCCTTGTATTGTGGTGGTTCTTGCTGATTCACACAAGGGTTAGTTCTTCACGCCATCCGCATCCGCATGGGCAGCAGCACAAAGTGACTGGTAATCGGAATCCTCCAAGCATTATGCTGAACCGGGAAGTTATGAGATCCCATGGCAAGTCCTTGATTGCAGCTAAATCCTCGATCAGTTGGCATATATGCATAGCAGAGTTGCAATCCTTTGATGAAGTGAGCTAGCAACCCATGACAGTGATGACAAAAGTTGCTACAGGAATAAGTTGTGTATACTGCCCAGAAGAAGATGGTTGATATCAGCTAAAATGCTAAATAACCACCAAGAACAACGCTAGTAGTAAAAGTATTGGTTATCTTGCCGGTAGTTGACGGGATCTAATATTGTGGGTACCCAAAGACAGCAAATACAAACAACCCAACAGCCATGCTGGCCATTGGAGTATTTTGATGGTTTTCTGGATTTATTCTTATGAAGAAAAACGACAAGAAAGCAAGTGGTATAACAGGCCATGACGTCATATGGCATCAAGCAAGGCACCTCCTAGTGGTTTGGTGCACTTCGGAGTAGCTTGGTGAATAAAAGGCAAGCCAGGCACCTCCAACTAGTGGCTCACCTGACACGTTCCCGATTCGCACAACTACTCTCCGCCAACAACTAGTTACTCTTTCGCAGCTAAGGAACCTCCAAAGACCCCACTTGTCTGACAAGTTCACTATGCCAACCACTCCCAAGGACGGCAGGGCCCGCGGCATGGGTAAATATTTTCCCCTGTTCTCCTTTTGACCATGTACTCTCTCTCATGGCTCAAGCAACACACGAAAGGGAAAGGACTCTCTCACATGGCTCCAGCAACACTCGAAGGAGCAACCAGCCCCACACACGGCCAGAGGACTACAATCACGTTTTTACTTCTTACTTTCACCTTTCCCTCCCATCCGTGTAACTTGCTCCCTTTGTTATATAAAAGGGAGAGCATGTCCTTTGGGGGAGGATTATTTTTTCTCCTTCCTCCCGAAGTTTTCTCCCTCTTGAACTCCTTCTCCATCCAGTCACTAGACTCGGCACACACACCAGAGACTTGGGAACTCGTCACTCTCTCGCTCGTTTGTATCCCCCTACTACAAACCAATGCAAACAACACGAGCAGCACGAACTGGACGTAGGGTATTACTCTCTGGAGGCTCGAGCCAGTATAAATCCTTGTGTCCCCTTTTGCACTACCATCCGATTCCCTCCTTTTCCCTTCAGAAATCTAACAAGTCTGAGCTTGCGATTTGTGTACTACATTACGGGGGATGAGATGGAGTGCTTTGTTTCCAACTTTCTTGCTTTGGAGCGGTTACCTTAGTCATTGCGATAAGATAATCTGCCTGAAGGTACCTTGTGTGTGCTGCAAAAGTTTAGCTGCCTGGAGGTTAGTGGATTGCTGGAGGCTGCGAGTGACAGAGAGCGAAGCTCCAAATCTCTCTCCAGTTTACGTGTTGTTGAAAAAGTAAAGCTGCCACTTAGAGAAACATTGAAGATGAAGCGCGTAAACATGTTTCGATCAAGCGCTGTCCATTATGCTCGTGCCGATCTGTCACCCATTATGCCAAATCTTGAGTCTTTTGACATATGCTCCAGTAAGGTATGCTCTGAAAATTAAGGTGTTATATATATATATATATATATATATATATATATATATATATATATATATATATATATATATATATATATATATATATGTAGGCGTGTAGCAGATGTTTTTGTGCATAATAGATGATCTGAGACATATATGGCTGTATGTTGTGCAGGAGGTCGATACGCCTATGTTGCCTCTAGCAATGCAAATTTCTCTACCTCAAGCACCTGCCCAAAACATTGATTATGGTATCAGGACCTGACTTTTCCCCATCCTACTATTATCTCTCACCGGTTTCCTTCCTTGGTGCGTCTCTTTCTTCGGAGACCATTACTTGGAGGTAATATACGAGGCATTGTTCGTTCATTATTCTATATCCTGCAAAGATATCTATGACTGTAACTCATCAATTTCCTTTTTCATTTTTTACTCGAATATGCGCGCAACGTATCATTGTATTAAGATAGACAGGAATTTGGCACAGTTTCGGTTAAAACCAAATAAAACGGACTCCAGATGAACACAAGCCGGCACGCCAGCTGAATACAACCGAACTAAAGACTCCAGCAAGAACTACTTACATCCAAGACGACCTAGATGACTGGCTCTACACGCCGGAGCCCTCAATCAACACTCAATCCGATGAAGGGAGAGGTCTTGCTCTTGTTCCTCAACATCGGGAACATATCTGTCAAAGCATCCATGTTACGTGACGAAGGGCCTTCGTCGAAGAATTGCTTGACCGCTTCACCTGTAGACGTCGAGGTGCGCTGACCTCACCGAGACGGCACATTTGGACCACCTCTCCTCGCTTTGCCACCTTGACGGCCGAAAGAGGGTCCACAACTACGATGACTTCTCCTGAGACCAAATGCCTCAGACGAAGGAAGCTGAGGAGGCACGTCCACATCGACAGAATCAACACATGATGACGAGGCGACTTGTGCACAAGAGGCGCCGGAATGGCCTTCGTGACCTATGGAGCATGTGAGAAACCTATGGAGCATGAATCGGTTTTAGACAACAGTTCCTTAGATTTGAGGCAGATACCGGAACACCACTGAAGTGCTCCCTCAGCTACCGTGCTAAACTTTTGAGTTGTTGTAGTGCTGCTGTGCTCTGCCATTAGCCCTTTCAAGTGCTGTAGTGGTGAGTAAAGAAGAGATGATTAATTATTTCCCTCTGTTGTGCTACCTGCTGAAGTTTTTTTTTTGATTAAGTGCAGATGACGTTAGCGGATGATGTGGCGCCGTGAGGTTTGAGAGAAATAGTTAGTGGGTACCAATTATATAATTGTTATAGATAGATAGATAGATAGATGAGTCTTTTGCATAAAAATCTCACTACTGCCAGCCATTTACGCTCCAGATTCTCTCGGCAATTCTTTTTTCACACCAACTCCACGAGTCTGCTGACCTTTCATGTCTTCGCTACCGCTGTTGTTTGGGTTTCTTTGGATCACTACTAGAAAAAGGGGCATTTGTACTGGTTGGTAACCCTCATTTGTACCGTGTATCCAACCGGTACAAACCATCCGGTACAAATGTGGTGGAGCATTTGTACCGGGCGAGATACCTGGTACAAATGTCTCACATTTGTACCGGGTGGAGCCTCGGCCCGGTACAAATGTGCCCTCCCCCCTCCGACGTGGCAGGGGGCATTTGTACCGGGTGGAGGTACCACCCGGTACAAATGATGGTTTTTCTTTTTTTTATGTTTCTTTTCTCTAATGTATTTGCTTAAAGTACTAATACTAATCCTAATACGCTGTAATATAAAGTCGTGTGGCATATAAAATGTTATATTTGAGATAATATTCTACATACATTCGTATATATTTATTTGTATAATATTATCTCTAATATTATATAAATAAATATATACGAATGCATGTAGAATATATCATCTCAAATCCTGAAATTGAAGAACTTTGGAAATAATATTATACATTAGCATATTGTTGCTGAAATTTAGATTAATAATATACATTGGATGAAATGTTAGCAGAGTTTAATTTTTACTACTAGATGCTTGGCCTTTGTCTTTACTTCCAGATGCTTGGCCTTTGTCTTTGCTTCCAGATGCTTCCTTCATGTTCTGACTTGTCCCTTCCCCGGTCGTCGCTCCTATACTAAGAATAGAGGATAAGCCAGTATAAAACTCTCCCCTGGACTAATAACCTCGTCTAGAAGAAATCCACATAATTGTTCTTATATCAATCGAATTTGTTCTGTCTCGAGGAATGTTTCCTTGATGTTGGAAATCTACCAAAGAATATGAAGAAAAGATTAAGAACCGGATCGGAGAATATGAACAATAAGAACTACATGTAGTTGCAGTTGTGTGTGCACGCACCTTCTCTTCGAATTTGCCACCATCAGCGCAGGCTGTAACACGGTGCATGAACTCGCACACATAATATCCGCATAGATTGGTGCCAGAAGGCTGCGTCATGACCTGCACATATGGGAAAACCAAGTCATGAAATAATTTGTTATTGTAATGTAAGAATTGAAGAATATGCAAAGACACGTACTGGCCAATCATAGTGAACATAAAAGTTTTTGTGGAACTTTCCTGGGTACTTATCACAAAGACAAGTCCATGCAGTTTTAATCAACTGTACGACATCTTGATATCTACTTTTATCTGTAGTCTTGTACAAAGAGTCAAAGACAAAGACCTTGCTTCGTGTCATACAAAAACTAAAGAGAACCCAGTGGAAGCTGTCCATAGATGCAGAAGTATTAGTTTCTTAAAATATGTAATGAAATTTTTGAAAAAGATAAGGAGATGAGATACACGTTGCTCACCCGAAGTTGTATGGCAGCTCTATGATAGCCTTATCATGGTGTTTGTCTAGAAAGTTGATGATATGATTAAGTGTTTCCCTCTCATTAAGTTTGATAGTGTTCTGAGTTATCATCAAAGGATCCATGTAGCCCACACTCATGATTCCTTTCCTCCTGGTCCGTTGCATCTCAAAAATGTATGACAAAAAATATAGAAGTTTAGATATGGAAAAAAGTGCCTAGAGCATTGATTTTAACTTATAGTAGAATAAACACTTAGAACCTAGCAATGAGGCGTCAAGTGCATCCATATTGAATAGGAACTAGAATTCCTTCATTGGAATAGTGAAGACCTGATGCCCACGAAAATAATGATGGTCCTCAATGCGAACATAGAGCAAGTCCATCCGTGGCAGCTTGGAACATGTGCCACTTGTGCAATTCATACATCCTCGTTGGAAGAAACTGGAGCAATCGTGGCCACACAAGCTCACGCCCAGGCACATACTCTGGTCTATTTGCCCCTTTATGCGGTGCAATTTCCTCCTCCCCTAGAAGTTGTGCTGGAGTCAGACCCGATGATTTGGCAAAATCAAGCAATTGTTGCTCATATGTTGTAAGTGGTCTAGTTGCCCTATATGTCCCTTCATGAGTTGGGATTGCATCCTCCCCTCGAATTTGAGCTTCAGTCAGACCTGTTTCTTTGTTAAATTCAGACACTTGCTGGTTAAATGTTGAAAGCACCTTGAGGTTAGGGATAGATTGCTTTGACTGGGTCCCAAGTTGAGGAACTTTAGATGCAGTTTTCTTCTTCACGTGTTAAGTCTTGAGTACTTGCCGGTCATAGTCACTCAATGGCTTGGGAAGATCATCTGGTTTTTGTCTTCTTTCCTCCTCCATTTTCCTCATGAAACGATGAAATTTGACCCGGTCAATTGGTTTCTCAACTGGAGGCTTGGGAGCTTTGAATATCTGTCTATCCAATTCTGCCTGAACTGACTTGTCAAGTTCCTCGTCTGTCTTGTCATAAGCAAGTTTTGGTGGAGGCTTCTTCTGCTTGGGTTTCTTCTCCTTCTTTGGAGGCGAAGGAGGAGGAGCTTGTCGCTTGCCCTTGCCCTTAACATGTGCAGTAGGTGGAAAAGGAGGTGAACTCTCGCTTGGGTCCCTATCAACTACATGACTCATGCTGCGCTCTACCCTTGCAGCTGGTGAATGCGGTAGTTGATCGTCGCGTTCATGCATGGCGGCTGGTGAGTCAGCTGGAGGAGAAGGTGGCTGTTGCGTAATCCTTATGTGAGCTTTGGGCCAAAAAATCCAAGTATGCACAACATCATGAAGAAACTCTTCCCCATTAGGCCCCGATATCTCCAGCTCTAGGTCAGCCCAACCATTGACCACTCGGTCCATAAAAACTCTTGCGTAATATTCAATTCCACGATGGTGGCCCGTGATGCTATCCTTCTACATTTTCTCCGGCCATGAGCCACCACAAGCTTCTTGTTTACGCAAACATCGAGAAGCTCACACGACCTCACGGTGATGTCATCCACGGGCGGTGTGGCCGATTTTAGTGAGCACGGGTTTCTTTGCTTCAACGACTAGTGCTCTGCTTACGTGGGCTGTTGGTGCATGTTACATTGAAGCGGGCCTTTCCCCTTAGCAGATGGGCACATTTCATCAGTAGGACTTGCTGATGAGATGATTGTTTGCTAAGAGCAAGAGCCACACGCTCGTCAATGATTTGCTCCATTCTTGCCTCGGTTCTGATTACGCGATCTTGCAACTCCCTTAGTTGTCGTTCTTGCTGATCCTTAGACCTTTTCCGACTTTTATAGGAGTCAATTTCTTCACGCCATGCGAGTTTCCATGGAACTGCACCTTTGCCTCGGCAACGTCCACCGTGTTCTTTAGTGCCTATTGCAGCACTAAGTTCGTCTCTCTCTCGATCAGGCACAAATGTTCCTTCAGCATCATGCGGATCAATTCAACAAGTCTTGCCGCAATCTCTCTTATTTGGTCGCCCGGTACTAATGTTCCATCTTCAGGATTGATCGTGCCACCATGTGCATAATAATAAGTCCTTGCTCGTTTGGACCAATCTATAGTTTTCGGTATGAGTCCACGTGCAATACAATCATGTTCCATCTTATCCCATTTGGGCATAACCACCTTGTAACCTCCAGACCCAAGTTTATGAAATTCTCTCTTTTTAGATGCATTGATGGTGTTGGTTTCAATCATCTTGGCAGCTTCTTGCGATTGCTTGTACTGCACAAATGAATCCCAGTGATCTTGCAACTTTGCAAGTCCTTTCTTTGTGAAATCGGGTGCAAGTCCCTTCTTGATGTAGTCTTTGTTCAGCCGCTTCTTGTACGACTGAAAGGCTATTACACCCTTCTGTAATGCCCAAGTCCGCACATTTTCCAGATTTGTACCTTCTGGAAATGAGAAGTGTAATTACACCTCGGCTCGAATCATGTTCTTCTCTGTGTCTGGGACCACATATTGTTGTGCATTTTCTTGTGCATCTTCATCTTTATTTTGAACTTCAGCTGCAGCTTCATATCCTTTCCAATATCGAAAGCTTATCGGGATGTGATCCCTGACAAGAGCCCCAATGTGGTTTGTCAACTTGACGACATTGTCATGTGGAGCTAATGGCATGCCTTCGTCAGAAACATCTGTGATGATGAAACGACCCTCTAGCTTCTTATTCGGACCGCGTATCCCACGAGCCTTTTTGCTGCTCGATGACGGTTCCTAGAAAATTAAGAACTATTAACTGATTGCTCCTATTAATTAGTAATTAAACTTAAACCATCGGGCTGGCGTCAGCCCCCAAATGGAAGCTTCATGGGCGCGTCGGCCGCCATACGCCGAGACGAGGGCAGCGGCGGGTCAAGACGGCGGCGGCGGCGGGGGTGGAAGCGAGCGGCACCGGGGCGGAGACGAGGACGGCGCAGGTCGGACGACAACAGCAGCGGCACCGGCGAGCTCGAGGCAGCGGCGGGAGCAGCGGCGTGGTGGAGATGACCAGCGGTGGGGGCGGCGGCGGCGGATGGCGGGGCAGTGCGCGGGGTCGACTGCGGTGGTCGACAGCGGCGGCCGCGGGGCGGCGATAGCGAAGCGGGCGGGGCAGTCGGCGGGCGGGCGGGCGGAAGGGGAGAATGAGAGAAGGGAAGGAGAAGGGGCATATAAAACTCCCGCTCATTTGTACTGGGAGAGATATTGGCCCGGTACAAATGTTCACATTTCTGGGCCTCCTCTTTGGTACAAATGTGCTTTCGTTCGCCATAACGAAAAGCACATTTGTACCGGGGCAAGACACATTCTTTTTCAATTTAATTAGCTCTAAATATCCTAAATTTCTAGTTTATTTATTATAAATTGTATACAACGCATAAAATAGCAGAAAAATCTTAGTATTCTTACTTTTCATATATACTATGCAAAAATGCATTTAACAATCAAAATGACAACTTTATTATCATCAACAAGTAATATCATCTAATGGGCATTATTTTTTCCTTCACTGCAACAACTACAAATAATTTTTTTCTTTTCATGCAAAATCCTCCTTAAGTAGAACATCTAGTGTTATTGATAAGGTAATCATGATTTGGTCTTGCTCGTGTATATTTGTACGTAAAATTATTATTTTATATTTATTGAATTTACAAAAATTGATATGGTTACTATTTTTATTAAGATATAATTACAAAAATTGACTAGTGAATAGTACACAGTGGCTTGACACTTGTAAACCATGTTGAATATGTGCATTTCGTTTTGCTTACTTTTAATTTGGTAGTTCATTTATTATATTTAATGAAACTACAAAAATTGATATGGTTACTATTTAATTAGAGGATCGGGGCCAGATAAAATGATTGACTACTGAAAATAGTTCCTTGGTTACATGCTCACGAAGTTATGAAACTTATTATACATCTGCATCATCTAAGGGAACGTTAACAATCTTCCTCTTCACAAATGTCCCTTGGTTGTGATCGCGACGTAAGTATGGAGTGTCCTCTTTGGCTAACTGAATGCTTGGGTCAACGTTCACTGAAAATGGAGGAATATCATCGAACTGATCATAATCTTCTGAAATGTCAGTCTTGTCCTCAAGTCCAACTATTTTTCTTTTTCCCGGTAGAACTATGTGACGCTTTGGCTCATTATCAATAATCTTCTTATCATCAGCCTTCTTTATTTGCGGTATGCTTGACATGTCTTTCACGTAGAACACTTGAGTCACATCATTGGCTAGCACGAATCATTCGTCTTTGTATCCAATCTTGTTGAGGTTCACTATTGTCATCCCATATTTGTCTGTCATGACACCTTGTTGACGGTCGATTTCCGTCAACCAAGAGCACTTGTTACACTTTGGTTTGAGCTTTTAATTATGACTAACCCGCCACTAGGCATACTAATGATGTAACAAGTTCACACTTACATGTGGTTTTTGGAGTTTATTGTTTACGCAGGAAATCAATGTTAAAGAGGAGACTTTCGGGATAAGTTCACCAAGCACTTTAGAAGAAGATCATGAAACCCGTCACAAGTCAAGGCATGAAGTGAACATGACTCCAAATGACCCATGGACCGAAGCATCAACATGTAAAACTCCGGGGACTAGGAGGTCTACCAACGAGATCAACTCAGCTCGAGAGATATTCTTGCAGGCCAGAACAGTATGATCTTTCGGTGCAGATTCGGAGACTTAAACGACCTCTAATGGCAAAATTTTGACTACCAAAGTTTTGGGTCTCGACGATAGCTTTGATTTGGACATATGGAAGGCCCAATTTCGGGTCAAGGAGCTAGGAGATATGCCCCCCGAAATACCAGCTGCGCAGACAAGTCCGAAATCAGACAGATTATCTTCCGAGGCTGTTTTGGGGATCTTATCTTCGTTTCCAAGGAAAACAATGAATACCAAAGTTGGAGATAATTTCGTGGAACACAACCTGGACACCGAATTTGCATTATTTGGAGTCCGGACGTGGGAGATATGATGCCGGCAAGGAAGGGTTGCGAATCAGGAAAATCTGGACGAGGCTGAGTTTATGGAAACCAAGTTCGCTTCTCTCCCAAGAAAGATCTCATGCAAGTCAAGGTGGAGCACGCCCCAAGGCTCCCCAAGGGTATAAATACACCCCTTAGGCGCCCCAAGATGGTTACCCATCCATCCATTCATCACAACTCGGCGAAACCTGGAGGCAAGCATCGGAGGGAGACGACGGCCGCCGCGAGTCCTCGAAGTTGTCTAGGAGATGGCCTAGGCCTACCCTAGCCGCCATGGCCGTCCTGCGTGGTTGTGCCATGGTGGAGTTCTGGAGCTAGTTAAGGTCATCAATGGTATGTACTCGGTGGTGGTGACCAAAACGCATCTACTATGTGAGTAAAGCAATTCATGTCATCCGATCTTTTAGCGACTCAATTCCTCCTTTTACGATCTTGTGCTTTCTTGGGTTTGCCTTATTTCAATCTATTGCTAGGATAGATTGCTTGGGGTGCTCTTGTAGCCATGGTGGCTAGAGGTGCATACCGGATTTACCAAGGAGTGCAACGCGTTAACGAACGTTCTCGTGAGCCAACCGCACGAATATCCTTGCGTAGTGACAGTACGGTGGAGGAGAAAGACGGCGCCGAGCTAGGGTTTGACCAGAGGATAGTAGTTTAAAGACAGATTTAGATGAGATACATGTTGCTTTTGCTCTTTTGACTAGAACTACAACTAGATGACGATAGGCCCTAGTTACCCTTGCTTGCTCTATCATGTTGCCTATGCTATGGATGTGATCAACCTTGTGCTATCATATACATATCTCTTAGGTTTATCTTTGTATGCAATCAACGCTTAATGTTAGGTTAGTTTGGCTAGACAAGGTAGAGAACCTTAGCGGTTTGCTTCCGATCCTTGGATTGACAAACCTTGGGAGACCCTCCTTGGTGAAAAAGGCACCAAGTCACCCGTACACTTGCGGTGAACTTCAACACGGTTTTGAACCATCAACACACCTCCTGCAGTATTTTTTACCCACTGACACTTAAAAAGGGGGATTTTTAGAGGTCCATAGTCAAGTTCTCATATCTCTTGAATGACACCATAATATGTTTCTAGTTCTCCATTGTCGTCTATTATTGCATCTATACGGACACAGCTGTTTTGGTTTGTGCTCTTTTCATCTTGGGCTTTGTAGAATGTGTAACCATTTATCTCGTAGCCTTGGAATGTAAGCACTGTGATAGATGGACCGCCAACCAATCGTAGTTGCTCTTCAATAGTTTTATCACCGATCATCTTTTTCCGCAACCAAGTTCCGAAGTTATCAATGTGATGACGGGTAATCCAGGCCTCTGTCTTCCCTTTGTTTGAGGCCGATAATGGACTTGTGCTCCTCCTGTATGGAGCCACTAGGGATGATTGTTGCGGAGACGGGCATGTGCTTTACGATATAACGTTTCATCCATATCCATCCGAGATTTCTTCCCTAGTGTGCCCTTTCCCCTGAGTCTCCCCTCATGGCGTGATACAGGGAGTCCAATCGGAGCAAGCTCATCAATAAAGTTGACACAAAACTCAATAACCTGCTCTATAGCATATCCCTTTGCAATGCTTCCTTCAGGATGGGCACGATTATGGACATACTTCTTAAAACCAGACATCAACCGCTCAAAAGGGAACATGTTGTGTAAATACACAGGCCCGAGGATCACAATCTCTTCAACAAGATGGACAAGAAGGTGGGTCATGGTTGTAAAGAAAGAGGGTGGAAAGATCATCTCAAAGCTGATGAGGCATTGCACAGTATCTTTCTGCATCTGCACTAGCTTGTGTGGATGAATTGCCTTCTGAGAGATCTAGTTGAGGAATGCACATACCTTGATGATTGCCAATCTCACATTCTCTGGTAGAATACCCCTTAGTGCAACAGGCAGCAATTGTGTCATCAACACGTGGCAGTCATGAGCCTTCAATTTTGTGAATTTTTTCTCTTTGTAATTTATTAGCTGCAATATATTTGAGGAGTATCCCGTCGGGACCTTGATACTATTCAAGCAATCAAACATCTTCTTCTTCTCTTCCTTGCTTAGGGTGTAACTAGTAGGGGCCAAGTAATTATTTCCTTTACCTCTCTTTTCCGGATGCAGACCATCTCGTTGTTTCATCAATTTAAGATCCCGACGTGATTCAATTGTATCTTTTGACTTTCCGTATACACCTAGGTGGCCAAGCAAGTTCAAACAAAAGTTCTTCATGACATGCATCACATCAATTGCATTGCGAACCTCAAGGATTTCCCAATAAGGTAGTTCCCAAAATATCGACTTCTTCTTCCACATAGTTGCATGTACATCCTTGTCTTTTGGAGCAGAGCTACCGTAACCCTTCCCATACACTACCTTCAAATCTTTGACCATAGAAAATACAAGTTTACCATCACGGTGCAAGGGCTTCTTACGTTTTTCTCCAACACCTTCAAAAGTCTTTATTTCTTCTTCTCTTAACGGGTGCTTAGGAGGAAGAAATCGACGATGGCCCAAATACACAACCTTTTATCTTGTGTTTTAGATACATGCAAGTATCATCTAAGCAGGTGTGTGCATGCTTGGAATCCCTTGGTTGTTTGTCCTGATAGGTTACCAAGTGCCGGCCAATCGTTGATGGTTACGAACACCAATGCTCGTAGATCAAACATCTCCTTCTCCTCCTCATCCCGCACAGGTACACCTTCTTTCGCCCATAACATTTTAAGCTCATCAATCAATGGTCTTAGGTACACATCGATGTCATTTCCTGGCTGCTTTGGGCCTTGGATGATAATTGGCATCATGATGAACTTCCGCTTCATGCACATCCAGGGAGGAAGGTTGAACATACATAAGGTAACAGGCCAAGTGCTATGACCACTACTAAATTCACCAAATGGATTGAATCCATCCGTACTTAAACCAAACCGAATGTTCCTCGCTTCCTCTGCGAACTAAGGAAATTCTCTATCAATTAATCTCCACTGCGACCCATCAGCGGGGTGCCTGATCTTGTCATCTGGTACACGCTCTTTGTGCCAACGCATCATCTTTGCATTGGCCTTGCAACTGAATAGATGCTTCAGCCATGGTATCACTGGAAAATACCACACCACCTTCGCAGGAATCTTGATACCCCGTCAACATTGTTGACGGCCGTTAAGTACCACTTTTACACCGTCAACTCCTGCATAAAATAGATAGAAAGTGATCATCAACACTAGAATAGGGCTTTATACTGACAAGTTCCACAAGTGTTGGTGTTTCTGGCTTTTGTTGCAGGACACATTAAAATGCGCATTAAATGATGCATATGAGAGCAATTGCATTAATGGCATAAATATGGCATCATCATAAACAGTCCCAAATGCCAATTTGGACTGCACCATTGTGACGGGCTCGTTAAGACGATCAAAACAGACATATCATTTGCATACATCGGAGCCCGGATGAGAGAGATATGCACAGGACATCATGTGGGCCCAGTGGGACCCACACCAGGCCACGTGGCGACATGCTGGCATACATGATGCCATGTGTCCATGATACCTCATCAACCAAGAGAAGCACTTCCCGACGAATCAGACGCTGCCACGTGTTTAGCACAAGGATTCAAGGGCTCACAACCCGATCAAACCGCCTCCAACCGACCCATACATTGGGAACTACCTTGAGGACCCACCTGGCGGTCACCCAGAAGAAAGGCGGCGCGATCGGAGCCGACCCGTGATCGGCCGACCCCACCTTAAGGCGGTTCGCGCCCATCTTCCACGTGTCGTCTCCCCATTGGATCCTAAGGGCATTCCCGTGGTGCTTGGGGTGTTCTCGTGTGACGGGCCTATAAATAGAAGGGGAGGGGGTAAGAATAGAGACACACACTTCACCACCCATCCAAGCCTCCTCTCCTAGAGAGAGTGCTAGAGTAGAGAGGGAGAGGGAGAGGCATGTGCTTCTCCATGTCATTGTTCTTCATTTAGACTAAATTGAGTATCTTTGTATTTTCTATTTAGACTAAAGTGTGTTCATACTTTTATGATATGTTCTTGTGTTCTTCATGCGTTCTTGATTTAGAGGCTTGTGTTCTTCGTGAACATACCCCTTTGATCCTGTTGCATAGGTTCATAAGCTTTCATACTCGTTTGTATCTTGGCGTTAGTCTTTTAGAATAAAGTGGATATTCATGCATGTTCAATTAGACTAAAGTGGCATTCGTGATTCCTTTTGCTCATAACTTCTATAGTTGAGTGAGATCAGTTCTCCTCCTTGTGGGTTCGTTGCTCTATATTTAATATAGAGTGTCGTAGGTTGCTACACACCGCGGGATAGCGTAGTCGCCACGGTAGTAATCGTGAGTATAGACGTAGTGTCTAGGCTAAGGGTTATCCTTCGCTTGCCCTATGTCCCACGGATTGGTAGAGGTAGATCGCAGTGGTGACAGGTTGATCCTTTGAAATCCTCCACGCTCGGATATAGTGCGGTTGAGGTCTGTCTTAGATCCGTAGGGCTCGAGTCTCCCGACGGATCGTGGTTAGCCAGGGCCCGAAGCAAGTTCTCGAGAGATCGACCTTTAACCTCATCTGTAGAGCTAGCCATAGGAATCCTCTCTCCCAGTGCCTCATATCGTGGTGTGTCCTTGGACCATTAGAATGAAGTTAGTACACACACGTTCCCTCGGATTCGATACCCTTGGAATACTCTGAGGTGAAAGCTACAACGGTATTCGTGCGCTTGCGGATTTGTTTCGTTTGTCGCTAAAATACCCAACAAACATCACAAGGATCATCTTGTAAGATCTTATAACATTGTGCTTCGCACACGGGACATGCCTCTAAGTTCTCGTATTCTTTACCTCGGTACAGGATACAGTCATTAGGGCATGCATGTATCTTTTCTACCTCCAAGCCAGAGGACAAACAACCCTTTTAGCTTCGTACGTTGACGCAGGCAATTCGTTCCCCTCGGAAAGCAAGTCCTTCACGATCAACAATAACTCATCAAAAGCCGTGTCGAAATTCACATTAGCCTTCCATTGCAGCATTTCCAATGTGCTACCCAACTTCTTGTGCCCCTATTTGCAATCTGGGTATAACGGTTTCTTGTGATCTTCTAACATACGTTCAAATTTCTTTGACTCATTCACCTTTTCCCCGCAATTTTCCTTTGCCTCTCGCAACACCTCACCGAGAGCATCATCTGGTCCTTGATTCTCTCCCATTTCTTCATAATCCTCTCCCATTGGTTCATCTGCAAAGGCACCACCTTGAGACCAACAGAATAGTGTCATCTTCTTCTTCGTCATCTTCCATTATAACCCTCTTTCGCCATGCTTTGTCCATACAAAATAGTTTAGCATGAATCCCCATTTGAATAGGTGATCGTGAAGACTCTTTATTGATGAGTAATCTTTTTCATTTTTGCATTTTTTGCATAATAAAACCAGACGAGGGCTTATTGGATTCAGCCACTTGTAGAAATCCACTCAGTCTCTTAATTTAATCCGACGAGATCCTCTTGTCCGAGTACATCCATTGTCGATCCATCTACAAAAGGAAACCAGACAAAATATATCATTATCTTGCAACAAGTGCTCATGTAAAATGCACATTATATAATTCGGCAAAATTATATCAATTTTCTAATGATGCAAACTAATTTTCTAATAAGGAAACTAATTTTCTATTGAGTAAACTAATTTTCCAATAAGGAACTAATTTTCTAATGAGGAAAATCAATTTTCTATTGAGTAAACTAATTTTCTAATGATGAAAATATAAATAAATAAATTGAAAAAAATCTATCTACGTATACAACATCTCATCCCTCTATCATGACACCTTCTTTCTATTAGAACATAGATAAATATGCATTTAAATAAAAAAATCATCATTCTTAGCTCATTAAAACATTTCATGAATACTTTAAATAAAAAGCATAAAAACATAAAACGGCAACCGTATATCAAGGGGGATGAAGTAACTAACCTCTACACCACTTCAATAAGTGAAATCGTAGAGAAATCGTCGCAAATCGGGGAAAAGCTCCCTAGGGCGCCATTGGGGAGGGGGGCTCAAGTTGGAGAGAGGAAGAAGAAGAGTGAGGAGGGGGCACGAGCAGGGGGGAAGAAGAAGGAATTATAGCCGTTGCATATTTGCACCAGGCCAAGACACGGGCCGGTACAAACGTGCCTACATTTGTACCGGGTGGTGTCCTCGCCGGTACAAATGTGATGGCCTCACATTTGTACCGGTCGGAGCCACCAACCGATACAAATGTGAGGCATTTGTACCAGTTGGGTTGGATCATCCCCCGCCGAGCCTCCGTGAGGACATTTGTACCGGTTGGTGGCTCCAACCGGTACAATTGTACCGGCGGGTAAAATACCCGGTACAAATGAAAAATCAGGCTTGGGATATATGTGCGGTTCTCTGGTAGTGGATCAACAAGCATATCAGCAGCTCATTGCCTCGCCCTTGACAGGAATCGATCGTCGCTTCGATCGGGAGAGAAGGGATAAACTCATCACTGCCATCTCATTGCCATGGTTGCTTCAATGTTGTTTTGCATTGGGCGCTGACGCGCGGCATGCAGTAGCGCAGCGTTGTCGTCCAGCAGATCGATCGACCAGCACGGAGGGCACGATGAACGAATACCCTTCGATCGTACGGGCTCCAGCCTCGAAGCTGTTGGATAGCTAGTGCGCCGGCGATCTCCGCTGGCTTAGCGCGGCGTCGTAGATCGAGGACCTTGATGAGGTGGTCCAGATCGCGGAGGCGGCAGTGTTAAAAACCACTAGCAGCAGAGCTAGACAGGTAATCACTTAATACAATAATACATAGAGATAAAAGACTTTTGGATTTAGATCTACAACCACTAAACCACTCACGAAAAGAACTGAGAGGGAGAGGGGACGTAGACCATCGGCGACGGGTTGAGGAGCAAGGTCGGATGCCATCTCGTCGGTCGTGGTCGTAGGGGCGGACGCGGCTTGACGCATGTGTTGCGGGGTGTTCTCCTGCTCGGCGACGGCGGTGACGACGTGGGTGTATCGGAGATGAGGACGGTGGCAGCGCGTACGGGTGTTGACGCAGGACATCCGCGGCGGCGGTGGAGCTCCCGCCGCTCCAGTGCTCACTCGGGTCGGTTAGCGTTTGTAGGTGGGGTATGTGACGGCGCAGGTAAACCTCGTGATCTGCGTCCTGGCCCCACCCCTGTCTTCATAGCACTATGCAATGGTGGCTCACTAACTATGGATTGGTTGGGCGCCCCGACCAAGACGCGAGACTGAACCGTTACAGTCTTTGGGCCGTAACGTATGCGAGATCGAAGTCGGAAGCGCCCCGACTGCTGACCCCAACAGGTCAGGCGCGCGCCGGCGCGCGGTTGCAGTCAGCGATTGCGCGTCTCTCTGCTCTCGGAACGCGGCGGCCTACGAGACAGGCCGTGGTGAAGGGGTGTGTCAGCAGTCGACGTCACGCTGCTTCACTTTGATTCGCGTGTCGAGAAAACCTTGAAACGGCGCACCGCCAAGAAATGGACTTCACGTACGTGTGCGCAATCAGCCGCGACACGTACCCCGCCGCCTCGCTTGCGGCGCCACCGACGCCGAGCCGGACTTGGACGTTCTTCTGTTAATTGGGTATTGGGTCGTCTACTGATGCGCGCGACTCTATCTCAGTCCCTCTATCCAACTAGATTAGAGTAGCTTTGGTTGCAGCCACACGCTGCACGCCGTCGCCACGGATGGCGCGTGCGGCATCGATCGGCGGGCAAGCTAACTAGCTAAGCAAGCAAGCATCGGCGCACACCGCCGGGCTCCCGTCGCCGTCCCTGATCGAAGCCATGTGCTACTTACTAATGATCTCCTTCCTGGGCAGGGAGTCCGCCCTGTTCGCTTGGTTTATCAGCCACCAACCAAAGATTTTTCTCTCGAAAAACTACCATACCAGCAACTACAGCGATTTTCTCTCAGAACAAATCAACACCAGCCATCAGCCATCAGCCAAACGAACAGCTGGAAGATATGTGCATGTCACTGCGATCCGCTTGGACGCTGGAGGCTACGTGTGCGCCAAGGCCTCCGCGAACGCAAGTGAAAGGATTGCATTTGTTTTTGTCAGGATCCTTGCGGGCAAGTTGGCAAGAGTTGTCTCTTCTGCACGCGGAGCAACAGCCAGGTGCGGGGTTGGAAATAATTGTCGCATCACTGACGGGCTTCAACAAGCCGATGTCACGGCAGAGGCACTCACTCGAACACCTGGTGGGCGAGCCAGTGCACGCTGGTATTGGGATCGGAGTGGAGGACGACGATGAGGGTATCTCGGATGCACTGAAAGCCTCTGGTGATGAAAGCAGCTCAGGAACAACCTGGGTAGAAAAAAAGCTCTCTCCATGGTGCCACGGCTTGTTTCTAGAGTTGCTTCGCATCTTTGGTACAATCCCCACTGAATCTCCATCTGACAACAGCCATCATAGATGCACACGCTTATGTGTATCCACCACGACCAACGAACAAATGTTGAAAAGAACTCCCACTGGAGCCCCGGTACTGATGACTCCTGCTGACCAACCCGATCACATGCCCCTTTGCAAAACGTCCTTGGTGGGGTACACGGTCGTCAAGTTTGTTGTTATCTATCTATAACAACTATATAAGTGAGACCCACTACATATAATAGATAGACTTCTCTCAACATGCAAGAGTTCCGCGTCACCATCCACTAGATTTTCTCTCATCATTCAAGCTATCCACGTCACCATCCACTAGAATCATGAATTTATGTCTTCTACTGAAATTTTGCGGCTAATAGTAATCATGCATGCATTGTGTTAGTTTTTGCGAGTGCCATGCTACAAATTTCTAAGTAATTCTCTCTTAATAATATGTTTTTATTTTACATTGTTGTTTGCAAAAAAAAATGTTGTGACACAATCATTTTAGTGTTTGTACTTTCAAATTACATCTTCAAATTTTATAGAAATTCCCGCAGCAACACGCGGGGTATCACCTAGTACATAAAAGGGTAAGCAATACCTATGTGATTTGGAGGCTCTCCTCACAAATTTTTTCTTCTCCATATCCTCACCTTCTTATCCAACTCTGGCGAGCTACTCCAGCGAGTTTAGGGGTTCGGGGTGCCGGGGGGCTGCTGCTCACCACCGGCCATAGAGGGAGGGCCGGCGGTGGAGGACGGCGGTCGAACTAGGGTTGGGCAGGGGCGACGGCGGCGAACGGAGGTGGCGGCAGCATTGGAGGTGGCAGCGGGAGGGATGTTGGCACGGAGCTCTAGCGGGACCCTACCCCGCCCACGCCGGAGGGGTGGGGGCAACTTAGGCAGCAGGCGGCGACCGTCGTGTGCCTGGTGCGGGGAGGAAGGTGAGCAAGGAGGTGCCCGGCGCGTGGGTGGTTGGGCAGAGCGAAGGAAGGGATAAGGAGAGAGGGTGAGAAAGGAGTAAAAATAGTAGATCCAAACTGCAAAATTGTGGGAAAATTTGTGTGAGGAGATCTTCTGTTTCACACGTGTGAGCTATAGACACTCCCGTAGAAAAGTTCTCAATTTCCTGCGATGCAATGCAAGAAAAAATAATAAAAGCACAAATGCGGGGTTGAAGTACATGCTCGCAAAAAAAGTAATATAGAGTATCTCCGAGAGTTCCATAAATCTTTTGTAATCTTTGATTTTTAGTAAAATGAAAAAAATTCTCTCCAAGAACTCATAATCCATCCTCCTAATCTTTTAGAACTTGGAAAAAATCATCATGTTCCATGTAAAATTACGTGTGTATCTTCTCTTTCCCGCGCATATTTGTCGAAAATATAAAGGTGGGAGGAGTGAAAAGAATAGAGAGTAGGAAATGATCGTGTGTATCGTCTCTTTCCCGCGCATATTTGTCAAAAATATAAAGGTGGGAGGAGTGAAAAGAATAGAGAGTAGGAAATGATTCTTGATGTAAATCTACAAAAAAGAAAGAATACATAATAGTAGTTAGGACAATTTAGAAATAGTATTGGATTCATAAAGTAAAAATATTTTCTAAATTTTAAGAGTTGATTATTAGAAATTTAAATAGGGCGGCGGTGGAGGACGGCGGTCGAACTAGGGTTGGGCAGGGGCGATGGCGGCGAACGGAGGTGGCGGCAGCATTGGAGGTGGCAACGGGAGGGATGTCGGTGTGGAGCTCTAGCGGGACCCTACCCCGCCCGCGCCGGAGGGGTGGGGGCAACCTAGGCAGCAGGTGGCGGCCGTCGTGTGCCTAGCGCGGGGAGGAAGGTGAACAGGGAGGTGCTCGACGCGTGGGTGGTTGGGCAGAGCGAGGGAAGGGATAAGGAGAGAGGGTGAGAAAGGAGTAAAAATAGTAGATCCAAACTGCAAAATTGTGGGAAAATTTGTGTGAGGAGACCTTCTGTTTCACACGTGTGAGCTATAGACACTCCCGTAGAAAAGTTCTCAATTTCCTGCGATGCAATGCAAGAAAAAATAATAAAAGCACAAATGCGGGGTCGAAGTACATGCTCGCAAAAAAAGTAATATAGAGTATCTCCGAGAGTTCCATAAATCTTTTGTAATCTTTGATTTTTAGTAAAATGAAAAAATTCTCCAAGAACTCATAATCCATCCTCCTAATCATTTAGAACTTGGAAAAAATCATCATGTTCCAAGTAAAATTACGTGTGTATCTTCTCTTTCCCGCGCATATTTGTCGAAAATATAAAGGTGGGAGGTGTGAAAAGAATAGAGAGTAGGAAATGATCGTGTGTATCGTCTCTTTCCCGCACATATTTGTCGAAAATATAAAGGTGGGAGGAGTGAAAAGAATAGAGAGTAGGAAATGATTCCTGATGTAAATCTACAAAAAAGAAAGAATACATAATAGTAGTTAGGACAATTTAGAAATAGTATTGGATTCATAAAGTAAAAATATTTTCTAAATTTTAAGAGTTGATTATTAGAAATTTAAATAGGGCCGGCGGTCGAACTAGGGTTGGGCAGGGGCGACGGCGGCGAACGGAGGTGGCAGCAGCATTGGAGGTGGCAGCGGGAGGGATGTCGGTGTGGAGCTCTAGCGGGACCCTACCCCGCCCGCACCGGAGGGGTGGGGGCAACCTAGTCGCCAGCGGCAGCCAGTGTGCCCGCGGGGAGGAAGGTGAACAGGGAGGTGCCCGACGTGTGGGTGGTTGGGCAGAGCGAGGGAAGGGATAAGGAGAGAGGGTGAGAAAGGAGTAAAAATAGTAGATCCAAACTGCAAAATTGTGGGAAAATTTGTGTAAGGGGACCTTCTGTTTCACACGTGTGAGCTATAGACACTCCCGTAAAAAAGTTCTCAATTTCCTGCGATGCAATGCAAGAAAAATTAATAAAAGCACAAATGCGGGGGTCGAAGTACATGCTCGTAAAAAAAAGTAATATAGAGTATCTCCCAGAGTTCCATAAATCTTTTGTAATCTTTGATTTTTAGTAAAATGAAAAAAAAAATCTCTCCAACAACTCATATTCCATCCTCCTAATCTTTTAGAACTTGGAAAAAATCATCATGTTCCATGTAAAATTACGTGTGTATCTTCTCTTTCCCGCGCATATTTTTTGAAAATATAAAGGTGGGAGGAGTTAAAAGAATAGAGAGTAGGAAATGATTCCTGGTGTAAATCTAAAAAAAGAAAGAATACATAATAGTAGTTAGGACAATTTAGAAATAGTATTGGATTCATAAAGTAAAAATATTTTCTAAATTTTAAGAGTTGATTATTAGAAATTTAAATTATTGGAGATGATGTCTTCTATATTTTGTTTAGAAGTTGCAAAAATTTATATTTTTAAGAATAAAATATTGGATACTTTTGGATATGCTCAAGAGAGTAGATGGAAAAAAGAAAAGCCAGAAGGGCTGGGGAGAGGACTCTGCACGGGGTGGGCATTTGATTGGGCTGCATATGAATGAAGAAAAGGCCCACCCAACACCAACAACGAACTAACGAAGCAACCAATAATGCGGTGGCACGATGATGCGACGGTTTTGCTCCCTTGTGGCAGTTTGGAGGAAATTTTGGAGGCAAACTGGAGCAATCAAAATAAAACCCCCTTCCCTCCCCTTCCCCACTCTTTCCCTCTCAGAGCCTCGCCTTCTTGATTCGAAATCCCCATTCCCAAATCCAAATCCCCAAATCCCTAGACACCGACGCCGCACCGCCTCCCGAAGATGGAGGTGTCGAGCACCGACTTGACCTCCCTCTGCCATGCTGTCGAGGTGGTCCTTGCTGCCACTAGCAATAAGTGGACCAACTTCGCTAACGTCCACGTGGTAGACATGACTGCTTTTGTCTCCTTTTTCTCCCTTAATGCCAGGTGCAAGGTCATGAATAAGCAGCGGCTGAAGAGGTTGTCAATCATCGCCAATGTGCTGACATCGTCGGCACGACTCTTCTTCCCATCCTCGCTGACGACCCACTGGCAAGCGTGCCCATGACTCGCTCCAAGGGTACACCATGTGTGTCCGTGAAGGCGCCTCATGGTCGGTGCCTCCTTCCAGACGGAGGATAACTAGGCAGCGGATCTCATGCTCAACTACCTCAACCAAGCACGCTGCCTCACTGCGCCCCACTCACCCATGGTTCTGGTCGACCTTGCCAACAACATCTGGATCGTGATCGACAAATTCAAGCAATCCAACCGTGATCTGGTGCCCGTCGATGAGGAGGACAATGACGACAAGGGCGATGACAATGACGACGAGGACTGTGACCGCCCTTCATCGCACGCCTCAGCTTCTGAGGGGCTGCCTACTGGTTGTCGCGCCCACCGTTCACGTCACCTCTCTCGAGGCCGCCCTTGAGGTCAGCCCGCGGTACATCATGATCGTGTCGGCCCACCTACGCCATACCACGGCTTTGCAAGAGCTACTTCGCTTTGAGGACACGGGGACACGTGGCATGGTTGGAGCATGTTCAACCCGATCACACCAACACTGTCATCCTCGTCGACGACACATTGCGCAACATCTCCGCTGGCATCCTCTTGATCCTCGCCAAGGAGTCCTCTCTGACCTCCTCCTCGACCACACTGGCACATTGCCACCCTCCTTTCATTGTGTTCATGCTCGTGGCTAGCAGCAAGGGTCTCGTCACAACCATCGCTAAACTACATAGCCAGTAGGTTACCATTTTGGAGGACGCATAGATCCATAGTTGTACATACCGGTGTAGTCCGTTGCGGGATCAAGATTTTTGTTTTATGTTGTTTCACACACTACAGTTTCTCTCACGATCATAGTCTAGATTTTGCTATATGTGCATATGTAGTACATCTGTGTCTAAAATTGAGGTGTACAGGGTTAGTTTTTATAGTTTTTTGTTTCACAAGCAAATGCAAAGGGTACGATGTTCTGACATATCATTCATTTGCTTATGTAGGTGGTGAGGTCATAGAGAAGGGTGAGTGTCACTTGGCATGTAGGATCACTACTGAGAATGTGCATGAGCCCGAGTCCGATCGCCTCAAAATATTTGGGATAACTCTGCTTTCTATTATAAATTTCATTTATATTGCGACATATAAAGATCATATGACTATTATATTCTTTAATCTTCATTTTCATTGATCCCAGAAGCACTTGTAGGCAGGTGTGATCAATTTGCCTAAATCATGTTTTACTTCTTTATTTATTTTTCAACATAACAAGGATTGATGTTCGCTATTCAAAACACTAGTTTACTAAAGAAGTTTTAGATTCTGTGGTGGTGCTAAAATTGCTAATATTAACATTACCTGGGAATTCAAAAGTATTTTATTACAACTGTTCAAATATGTTTAGTGTTGTATGATTCGCTCTAAATCATAGAGCAGAGAGGAATTTAAGTTCCACTTTTTTTTGTTTCAAACCAAATGAACACAAAAAAAAATACTCCAAGGTAATTGGTGAGCTACATCTAGTTTCCATATGAGTGTCATGTTTTTATCTACATATTACTATAAAAATGAATATGATATTGTGTATAATAAATCAATGAGTGATTTTGGAGAAAGAAGTATAACACACTTGTCAGAGCAATTGTGTTGTTGTGACAAGTGGTTGTTTCTCAATCATTGATGGCATCCTGTTGAACTCACCGGAATAAACCATTAGCCATTGATCACATTAAGAAAAAAAACACGGGAGTGTTAGTGGTATTCCTGCTGCACGTCTGTTTGTGGATGCTCCCCAAACCTCTAGGTGGTTAGGATAGCCGGGTCCTTTAGTCTAGGAAACGGTTCTCTAACTGAACCTATGTAAATGAGGAAACAACTTTTTTACCGAGTCCAACCTCCCCCTACCGGGTGAACAACTGGTATTGTCACTTTTGGTAATAAAGAGGGGAGGCATTAGTACCGGGTATAGTAATACCGAGTGGTCTCCCTATCCAGTACTAATGTGCATCCCACCGATGTACCTATATGCAGCTCCTTTTATTTTTCTATTTCTTTTATTTTTCTTTTCTTTTCTTTTCTTTACTTTTATTTTTGTTTTTATTTTCTCATCATCTCATTCACTTTGATATTCACAGCACAAGATTGTAAAGTCACAAGATTTATAACACAAATCACAACAGAAGTTATTAGACTTACAAAATCACAACACAAGATTATAAAGTCACAAGAACATCACACCAGAATGGATCACGAACATCATAAGAAAACGCTAGAATAGATTCACGAACATCACAAGAAATCGCCAACCATCTGCTCCTTCTGCCCCGACCTTGCGGGTCTTGCCCCCTCCTCCCGGGTACGGAGGCCGCGCCTAGTGCCTCCCACGCCCGCCTCACGGTCATGGAGGCCATGTCGCCCGCCATTCGGCGACTCGCCTAGTGCCTCCCAGCCTGGTGCCTGGGGCGCCCGCCCCGCCGACGCCTCACGTTCATGGAGGCCGCGGCCGCTGCGGCGACGACTGTGCCTCCGCCACGCCCATGTTGGGGAGACTGCGCCCTAGAGATCAGAGATAAGAAGAGAGAGATGAGTGAGAGATGAAGAGATAAGAATGAACGAGATGTTGAGGAGAGGCACGACGAGATAATAAGAATGAGAGGATGAGAGAGTGTTAGGCCAGGGGGGAGTGGGAGTACCAGGTGGTTTTACTGCTCGGTACTAATGAGCGTTTGATCCATTAGTAGCAGGTGGTCACACCACCCAGTACTAATGGAGCTCACATTCATATGGGCGTGTCGGGGCCTTCCTTGCCCACCCGGTACTAATGCACCTATTAGAAATGAGTGCAAAAATACTCGATACTAATGGACTTTGAGACCTAGTATATAAAGTCCATTCTCTAGTAGTGTGTATACCTTTGAGATCAATACAAGATTTGTTACGCAGGCTATCACTTTTCTTCATGGACGGAAAAAAACCAAATTGAAAGCACTTGCTATGATGATTAAATGGATCAGGTGCTCAAGCTGAACGAGGTCAACGGTACTCTATTCTTGCTCCCACAACAGCTAGCTCTTGTCATATGCTGTCTCATGCTCTCATTCATCTATTACATATTCTAATAATTGTAATAGGTTTAGTGAGTAACAGTTTTTTTCACTTAGCATAGCACCTCCATATGTGTTTGATTTGTATTTAATTGAACACTTTATTTTAAGCTACGAACAACATAAAAATTGGTATTCTTATCCGTTTCTCATTCATGAATATTTGAGTATATGATGACACACATTATGGGAAGTATTTTTTATATAAACAATAACATAAATAATATATTTTTGAGAAAAACATAAATACTATATTAATAATTATAGAATTAGTAATTTAAAATTTTATATTGATGCACTTTAAGATTTTATTATACCTATATAATTTAGATTCATATTTAGGGGTTACTTTAAATTTAATAAGCACATAAGTGGATAATTTATATGCAAATTTAGGGGGTTATTTGATATTGTTTTTATAGTAGCATAGGTGGGTAATTTACATGAAAATTAAGGATTAATTTACATTATTTTTTATAATGGCATATGTGGGTAATTTAGATACATATTTAGGGGTTACTTTGGTCTATTTTCATAATGGCAGAGGTGGGTAATTTATTAGAAAGATAACAGATCCAATGGCTATTATGATTAGAGATGTCGAATTGATAGTCGGATGTTTCTGATTTTTGTGAGAATTTATAGGATTTATCTATTTTTTAGACTGTCCACCTAGGATCCTAGGTGGCGTCACGTGGAGGCCTCAAAAGGAGCCTCCAATTAATAATAGTAAGATGTTAAGATGGTACAAACTCCATCCGGAGGAGGTAGAAGCCATTCATTTCTTCCTAAAGACTCATACATCGAGCTTTTGCCCATCCTGTGGGCATCAACGTTTGAAGCCCTGCGTTCATGTACAAATTCTGCCTTTTCAAAGCCCGCTAATCCCTACTTGATCTCCCTGACGATATGACCATGATAGCCCATCCCTGGTCCTCGCATGTTCCTCATTGCATTCTCACAGTCAATTGGGATTATAAAATTCCTCAGCTGCACGGCATCACTTCTGCATTCTCTAGGTCTGAGATTCTCTACATCACATCACCGACACTCCCTGAAAACAGCTTGCCTCGTCCCTCGTGACAATAGCCATTGTCGCAGTACAAGAGTTCTTCGATAGTGCAGCATGCACGTTTACCTTCATGAATCTTGAAGGGGGCAGAATCCAATGAGGAACTGTGCTGCGCCTCCCAGAGGTTCCGTTCCTCCCTTCTTCTCTTGTGGTGTAGCTAGCTTCAAGTTTGCAACAAACCGCTCTAAAAGGCTGTGAGTTGATAGGGGATCTGGAAAATGTCTTCATGTATTACTTTCCGCCTGGCGTGCCATATTGACCACATCCACTGGTAGAGGAAGGACCTTTGGCATGTCCCTTTAGTCCCGGTTGAATTTCGGAGCCGGGACTAAAGGGTTTTCAACGACGTGGACTAAAATACCCGCGGACACCCCCTACCCTTTTGTTCATGTTGGTATTACCAACCGGGAATAAAGGGGGCATCAAACTGCTATTTCACTACAATAATTGGCGCAGGCCCCCGTCGCGGGCACAGCGAGACGCCACCCCCTGTATCTCTCTCTCTCCCCCTACCTTTCTCATGTAGCCACACAAATCCCTCCTCTCCTCTGTCTTCTTTCTTATCCTTTCCATCTCTCATTGTTCCTCTTCTCTATTCGAAGCCCCGACGCTGGCACGACGAGACGCCGCGGGCCCCGACGCAGGCGTGGCGGGCAGCCAGCGGGAAGGCATGGCGCAGACCCAGCCGGCGCGGAGGCCAGCGTCGTCGCCCCATGGCAGGCGAGACCCCCGGCACAGCGGCGGCTTGCGGTGATGCGGCGCTGCGAGGCAGCGGTGGCCGCGGATGCGATGTGCGGAGGCTCCCGTTCGGTGGCAAGGCAGGCGCGGGACAACCCAAGGCGGGTGCGGGACGAGGACCTCCCAACTGGCGGGCAAGTGTTGATTTTTTTAATCTTTGTTTCATTGTTTGCAAAATCAAATTCATGTACATATTGTGATTTTGAATCTTATGTGAATGGAATGAAATTGAACTTGTGTTCATGCTGTGAATCTTGTTTGAATTGATTTGCATGATTTTGAGAAGATGAATTTGTGGTGAAGAAATTGTGTTAAGTGAGTTGTAGCTCTAGCTGGAGGAGCTCCAGCAGGAAGCGGCATCGGCAGAGAACGTTGGCGAGCTAGTACGGGTGGGCATAGCCTGCTTGGGCCTAGCTTTTTTTTGTTTTGGCTAAAAACCCTTTAGTCCCAGGTGGGAATCCCAACCTAGACTAAAGGACCCCTTTAGTCCTGGTTATTTTACTCAGAACTTATGGGGGGCTTTTACTCTCATCATTAGTCCCGGTTGGACTGGAGAGACCTAAGGTCTCTACCAACTGAGACTAAAGCCCCTCACCCTACGAGTGATCGTGACTACCAGAATCCTCCTTAGACAGAATTGCTATAGCTTCATGAAACAACCATACAGACCTCTGGCTTTTGCAAGCAGAGCGTCGAAGACCAAACATACTGGCCCCAAGTATATTATCGCGATAGCACAGAAAATTTTAGAAAGGCCAAAGCAAACTTTAAGAAATTCAGTGTTGGATATGATGAACCCAACCATTCAACATTCCTGGAGCCTGAGGACAGATGAAAGGTACTTCTGACACGAATCAGATGCTCATAACTGTCAGATGTTTAGATCTAGACAGCCCACAGGGGGGTTAACCCCGGTGGTTTAGTTGTTCGACGAGGGGGAATCTAGGGCTAAGAACTCGAAGGTTGCGCACGTGCACACGGAACTCAGAGAACACGGCGAGTTTATACTAGTTCGGGCCTCCGGAGAGTAAAACCCTACGTCCAGTTGTTGGTGTAGATTGCTTGAGGATTGGGTGATCATACAAGGGGTCACCCTGCCCGCCTTATATCGGCCAGCGGACAAGGTCGGTTCCCAGATTCCTGGTCGGTTACGACCAGGAGACCTAAGTCTAGTTGATTACAACACTTGCCATATCGTCGATACGCTTGGTGAATCCACCGATGTCTTGTCTTGCACGCTAAGTCTTGTAGTCGTTCCGGATAAGGTCGTCTGGAATCTTCTGGAAGGTCTTCAGGAGGTCGTGTGGGCCACCAACTAGGTCGGTTGGGCCCACTATCGTCGACGAGTCTTGACAGTAGGACCTACTTGTCGGGGGCCGTAGTGAGCACAGTCGGGGTGGGACCCAGGGGGCACCCATGTCTCACAAGCCCCGGCGAGTGTAGGCACTGGCGACCTTAGAAAGGTCATGGCGTCGTGAGCTATCGACAGTTGAATAGCATGCACGTCGGTCCAAAAGATAATAACAAATCAGCTTAGCAGCCGACCTGTTTTAATCTTGCCGATTGAAGAGAGGTCGAGTGACGACCTATAGGAAGCAGCTTCCAATAGATCAAAGCGACAATGAAAAATTTAGAGGGCATCAAGGATGCACTCATAGAGTATATCCGAACATCGTGGCGGGCAGGATGGCCGGTATGATGATCCAAAAAAGAAAGAGAAGAAAAAATAGGTCGAGTAATGACTTGATGAGAAAGCAGGTTTCCCAAGCGTCGATGCGGCGAAAAGCAAGAGGGCGTCAAGACGCCTCTGGAGTAGTCCCCAGAGCATTGAAGCGGTGCATGGCTGGTTTGATGCTCAAAAATGAGAAGAAAAACTGAGTCATGGTCTAGATCGAACGAAGTGTAGAGGCACCCAGACCTCCTAGCATAGGCAGCGGAGTCCGCATGGCCGACCTTAAGGAGGCCTTGTGGGCGTCTTCCTCGAAGAGGCCTCAAATCAACAATATGATGTCAGGATACCCAGCAAGATTTCGACAGACGCGTTATATGAAGAGGTTGTTGATGATGTCGTAGCTGAAGTTGTAGAATCATGTTGATCTTTAAATGAATGGAGTTTAGAGACACCCAGATATCTTGCATATGCAAAGAGTCTGACACAGCCACCCGAGACATGCCGACCTTAAGAAGGTCTCAAAAAGCGCCCAAGTACCCGGAAATACTTGGCAGGACCACTAGGTGCGCACCCCACAGGAGGCCTTCATTCGACGTAAAATCACGGGTGTCGAGGCGGTGGCGGGGCTTATAAAAGCACACCGACCTCGGAAGGTCACACATCCAGGGCGCCCAACTAGGTTGGCAGAGCCGAAGACATACCGAGGTATTGCAAGACCTAAGTATAAAGGCACGTTGACCTCGAGGAGGTCGTTTTGGTGCCTGGACGACCAGCATAGCTGCCAGCTATCCAGCAGAGCCATGGCACTAAGGTATCGACGACCTCGGCAATAGGCACACCGACCACGGGCAAAATTGTAGACGTGAAGCTTGATCTCCGTGCCCAGACGGATCTGGCGGGCGAGACACGCTTACCCACAAGGTCTTCAATCGAACCTCGACCATTCGCTCAAAAGCAAATATAAGCTGATTGGAATAGGTCTATTTACGTGCAGAGTCATAGCGGGTGTACCAGGACGCAGAGCCTAGCGGGTGCAATGAAGACGCCGAGTGGTAAAGGGTGCGTGTTGTCTGGATTCGTAGATGTGAGGCGCAGGCTCTCGGACAGTCGAGCTTGTCTTTTACCGTAGATTGCAGGGTCACGGGTCAACAAGCGGTGGTCGAGATTCTCTTGCCACCCGAAACGACAAAGCGCCCCACGAATCAAGAGGTGCACTGTAGCCATGTGATGCTGTGGCGGGCTCAGGCATCATTGATGCACTAGCAACAGAGACGTCGCGAGGTAGGGTAAAGTCATCGCCTTTAATCACGCACGTGTCTGCAGGCCCTCTGGACCACGTGGTGACAGTGTCGACACTTTGCCTACCCGGAGGCTTTGGCTATAAATAGCACCATAAGATTGAAGGAGGCAAGCACCGAGCATTGTTGAGCTATGAAGCCGCAGAGTAGTTTTGAGGCTATACCATGGGCATGTGTGTCCACCGGTTGTAGGATGTCATGTTTGTAGAAGCTTGGAGCTAGAAGAACTCTTGCGAAATATAGGCACACCCTCTTTGTACCTTGCCTCAGCAAGGAATCAAGGAGAGTTTGGAGGTGATGCTGTAGAGGCCCGAGGTGAAGCTGCAAGTCCTTGGTGAGCATGAGATGCTCGTCGGAGGCTTGCGGCCTGCGTCGAAGAGCAAGCTCGTGTCTGCATTCCATAGTCGGGCACAGCATGCCTGCTACGCGGCGCGCTGACTATTCACCGCAAGGCCACCATCGAGGTCCCGAGCTAGGAGAATTCTTGCGATGTCTGTGCTACATAGCGAGTACACCTCAAGGATTGCTCTAAGTAGACCAGGTCTTCAAATATGTTTGTATTTTCTCATGGGTTCTGGATCCAATAAGGTCGCAGGCGACTTGTGTACCTTCGTAGTTCCCGTGTAATGTTCGCTCTCTTCTGTCATGTAATGGTCAAATTGACGAAATTATTCATCAAAGACCTAAAGTGACGTTATTTGGGGGCTTATCAACCTCATGAAGATTGAAATATGCTATCAGGACGACCTGATAACTTTGTTGTATACACGACCTAAACTCAGGGTATAGGTCGCTAGACTATCCGTTGAGTATATATCCGTTGGCGTGAAATCCGGCGAGATCGTCTCGCGAAATTAGCGGCACATAGCCGTTAGGGCGAGCTCCTTTCTGTGGAAGGAGCCGCAACGGGCAGACCCGGTGGGGCCCTTATAAATAGAGCGGCGGGGACCGGCGTTGACCGTCCCCTTCATCTTCTTCCTCCTCTCGCCATCACTGTCGAGATCCTTGCGCCCTAGCCACCGCGCATTCCGCCGCCAAGCGCCGCCCTAGAATCCTCGGCCACTGCCGTAGCAGACCGCCGGCTCGCCATCTGCGCCGCTCCACTTGCTCGCATCAAAACCTTAGTGAATTATAGATCCAAATCCACCAGAGCTCAAGAAATGGCGGCCGCGGCTCCCACGATCCCGTCCCCGGAGACGGTGTGGGATTCTTCGACAATGACGAAGGAGAAGATTCAGAGTTTGGTGGAGCACAGGCTCCTGAGGCCCAAGGCGGAGTTGGAGTGGAAGGCGCCCGGCGAAGGTTCCCGACGGAGGGCGACAAGGAGCAGGTCGTCTTCGCTTCCTTCTTCGAGCCTGGTTCAACGTACCGCGGCGACTTCTTCGGGCCTACTACATCGGAGTTGGTACACCTTGTCCCCAACTCCATTACTGTAGTTTCTTCGTTCATTCATATGTGCGAGGCGTTCCTTGGGATCCCGCCACACTTCGTGTTGTGGCGGTACTTCTTCAACGTGAAGTTCACCAGCAAGCGCACCGGTGTGGTAGGAGCGGTGATGTTTTGCCTGAGATCAGGTCTCAAGGCTGCATGGTTGGATATGGATCTGCTGGACAATACCGCAGGGTGGAGGTCGGAGTGGTTTTACATCGCCATCCGAGCCTCCCGGCGCGCACCGGGCACAAGCCCGTGAATATAAACGAGTGGGATCTGCAGCTCACCTCCCATGAGATGGATGACATCAAGGAGCTGCTGACCTTGGTGGACGACCTCAAGAAGGAAGGTCTGACGGGAGGCGCCGTGGCGATGTCGTTTTGTCGTCGTATGATTCAGCCGATCAAGGATCGAGTTCATCCGGCGTATGAGTATTGGGGTCAAACAGACCCTACTCATGAGGTTACCCACAAGGTCTCCCAAGAGGAGATGGCGGCCAGAGTATCACAGATGTATTCCGGGCATATCCGGAACAAGAAGTGCCCAAAGGCGTATTCTCTCTCCCAACCTGCTGATCCGGTAAGTTCTTGGATAATGAGGTCGTAGCGACCTATTTCTTTGTTTCGTGTAACTAGAGGAAGACCTCTTATAGCCTATTGCTTTGTGTTTGCAGGCTCGGGAGATGCAATTTTGGTGCCCCGCACCTTTGCCAACCGAGCCACGGAAGTTGAGGTCGGAGGACTACCGACCTTGACGGTACCTGTTGGAGAATTATCAATCAGACTCGTCGGTTGAGGCTGACGAAGATAGCGACAATGAAGGTGGTGACGACGCGGCAAACCGCCTAGTGGTAGCGATGCCACAAAGCCGAGCGAGCGAGGCGCAGCAACGGCCGACCTCCGTGGGGTTGTTCAAGGTAGGCGGCAAAGACCGCCAAGCTCGGCGGACAAGAAGAAGAGGAAGAGGAGGCGAGCCCTCCGTGTCGAGGCACGATAATTCCTACACCTTTGACCAAGGAGGTCGAAGATGATGAGGATGAAGCCACCGACGACCCACCGGTTGTAGAAGATCGTACGGCGAGGAGGTCGCTCGATCCCGACCAAGAGGCGGTGGAGTTAGAGCGAAGACAAGCGAGGGCGACCTCCAGCCGGATGAGGAGGCGCGGCTATCTGAGTGCGCAGCAAGGATGCCTGTGCAGGTAAAAGTGTGGCCCTTTAGGCCGAAGCTACGCGCTCCGGCCACTGTGAGGTAAGGTCGTAGCATTGAAGTTCTTTCATTTGCTGACTGTTATTGGCTCTTGGATTGTGTTGATGAGGATTTCTGCAGGTCGAACGTCCAACCTCAGAGCACCTTGGGTGCTCAAGATTCTCCATCGCGGACAAGGTCATCTGACCATGAGGCCGGGGCTCAGGCTACGGTCGATGACACGGGGACGGCAGCTCCTCCACCTGTCACTAAGTCCGGAACACAAGGTTCCGTGGGCGACGTCGGGGCTTCGACCTCTCCGCCTATTATCGACGTGGACCCCATCAACTCGGTGCCCAGCACATCGGCTCAGGGCCCAACTGCAGACCCGATTCAGATCGAGCAGCCACAGGAGAACCCAGAAACAACCGGTGTGCAAGCACTAGGTTCAACGTCAATGGGGCCGACGTTGAGGCGTGAAGAGATTGACTGGACCGGAACTCCCTGGCAGGAGGACATCTTCGACGACAACGAGGATATGAGGGTGGTCCGTAATGCGATCTTGACTCTCAACCAGGCGTTTACAGTAAGCCCTTCTCTTGTACTAACTTTGACGACTTGCAGTGGAACTGTTCTTGACGACCTGCTTTCTTGTTTACGGCGTGAAGCGATCGTGCTCTAAGGCGGGGCACTGGCGAGGAATGCTGCAGACCACGCACTGCGGTGGGTTGAGCTTGAGCAGAGCTCAAGCGGTCCGTGAGATGGCGGCGGACAAGAAGAGGCTCGAAGACGAGCTGGTCGAGGAGAGGCGAAAGACCCAAGAGGCCAACTCGCAATTCAATGCTGCAAACATTGGTGAGATCGATTTTCTTACAGGTTTTTTCATCATCATTGTCTCTAGGACTTGACCTCAATTTTGTACATTCGATTTCCACAGTGAGGAGGGCGACCTCAAAATGAGTGAAGAACACCAAGGAGAAAGTTCGAAGCTTGGAGGTGAACCTGTGGGAGGTCGATGCTGGCGCCAAGGAGCTGAAGTGGGTGATGAAGGAGACCATAGACAGTGAGTTCGCTGTGTCTCAAAAGCTGGCTTATGAGAAACAAGCTCGCCGGGATCTTGAGGTCGGTCTTGAGGTAGCTTTAAAGGCGCTGCAGAATGACCAAGTGATCATTGAGGGCAAGAGGTGGAGCTAAATGACCTGAAGAACGCTGCCCACTTTGCCATGGACATACTGGTGTCGCAGGTCGAGGGGGAGGAGCCCAAGCCTGCTGACCGCTCTTCGGCGAAGCTGCTCGACCTCCTAAAGGCAACGAGCTTGGCGGCAGCTACAGAGGCGTTGGTCTGGGTGAAGTCTCACTACCCCGACGTTGACATGGTCAAGGTCAGAGAAGGCTCAGACGCGACAAAGGATCTTAAGGTCTTGGAGCTTGAAGTGCGTGACGCCGCTACGGCGGTAATGGACGCCCTTGATTATGAGGGTGATGACGGGGAGGAGGAGTCGTAGTCTTAGAGCTGTACCCCCTCCTTCTTCCAGTCATGTAAAACATTACTTCATAACCTTCTTTTGTGGCCTGCATGACGTACTTGTTTTGTGTTTACGCGAACTTGGTAGTCTTGAAGTGACGTGTCTTGTATCATACGCCGCTAACCACTACTCACGGAGAGGCTGGCTTACCGACCACCACAGCTCAACAGGGAGGCTTACGTGTGATTGGTGAGCGGGAGGGAGTCTAGGACTCAGGTTTTGCAACCTTTACGACCAAGCAGGATCGCAACAACACAAAGTAGGTAGTCATGAGGGACGACGTCCTCAGGTCGAACGACCCATATGTTGGCATGAGCCAAGCCCCCGAGCATGTCGAGGGGGAGGAACAGAATTCTTAACCCCCAGGTCTTACGACCCTTGTATTGGCGTTGGCCAAGCCCCCGAGCATGTCGAGGGGGAGGGTTTATGACATGGAAGAGGAGGAAGTAGGACTCAAGACACAGCAGATGACTACTTTAATTAATACTTATTGAAACTGAAAAAGGTACAAAGACGAGAAATACATAGCTGTAATAAAATCTATTCTACGGGTAGAATCATCGTAGATGTTCCATGTTCCATGGGTTGGTACAGCATGCCTTGCCCCATTGAGGTGATATGTAGATGGTGATGACTTGATGACGATGAAGGGTCCTTCCCAAGGCGCAGAAAGCTTGTGCATGCCGTCGGTCTTCTGAATACGCCTTAGGACTAGGTCACCAACATTGAAGGAGGTCTCCTTGACGTTGCGATCATGGTACCGATGGAGTTGCTGGTCGTGATGAGCTTGCCTCATAACGGCTGTCATTCTCTGCTCCTCGAGGCTGTCGAGGTCGACACGATGAGTCTGCTCGGCTTCTCCTCCTCGAGAAGCGTGGAGCTCAAAGTGGACGTCGGTGGGATGGATGGCCAGGAGCCGTAGACCGGAAGAAGGGCAAGAAACCCGTGCTTGGGTCCTTAGTAGCTCGGCTAACCACGGTAGCATAGTTTGAAGCGTCATCAAAGATACGATCTTTGAGAGCTTGAAGAACCATGCTGTTGGCACGTTCGACCTGGCGTTGCACAGGGTGGGTGACCGAGGAGTAGTAGACGTCGATCATGTTGTCTTGGCAAAAATCCCAAAAGGCAGACCCTATGAAGGCCATCTCTAGGTCGGTAATGATCTTGTTGGGCACGCCGAAGCGATGTGTTACGTGTTGCATGAATTTAGCCGCTTCTTCCTACGTGACTTTTGCGACAGGTCGGACTTCAATCCACTTGGTGAATTTGTCGACGGCCACGAGGATGTACCGTAGCCACAGAGCGGTTGGAGCACCCACGGTCGAGGCCCCACATGGCGAATGGCCAAGATGGGGGAATTGTGCACTGGCCGTGGCGGTGGTGTCTTGTTTGGTAAAGAATTGGCATCCTTTGCACCTCTTGACGAGGTCTTTGGCGTCATCATGGCGTGGGCCGAGAGAACTGATCGATGCGCATTGCCGATCAGCAGGCAGAGGGCGTGTGCCACACTCACTGCCATGAATCTCAGCCAGGAGCTGTAGACCTTCTGATCGCAAGATGCACTTCATCAAGACGCCGGTAGATGCGGCTTTTCTGTATAGGTCGTTACCGATCATGACGTAGTTGGCACTACGCCGTGTAATGCGTTCTCGTTCGGCTTTATCTTCTAGGACTCGTTGGTCGAGTAGGAAGGCTAAGAAAGGCTCGCGCCAATCATCCTCTTTTTCGTCATCGGCCGTCGCGGGAGGTCTTTGGGGTTAGGTCAGGCTGTGCTTGGTCCGGATTATCCGGATCCAATAGCTTGATCGAAGGCTTGCGTAGGTCTTGGATGAACACACCTGCCGGGACTAGAGCCTGCTTGGAGCCTAGTTTGGATAGTACGTCGGCGACCACGTTGTTGTTGCGTGGCACGTCTTTGAAACTCAATTCCTCAAGTGGCCTTGAGCTTGCGGATCTCGGCACAGTAAGCGTCCATTGTGTCTTTGACACAATCCCATTCTTTATTGACTTGTTCGATGACGACCTTGGAATCGCCGTAAGCCAGTAATCGCTTGATGCCAAGGGACACTGCTATACGGAGCCCGTGAATTAGAGCTTCGTATTTTGCTCCATTGTTGGAAGCCTTGTAGTGTATCTGCAGGACGTACTTGAGCTACTCCCCTGAGGAGAGATGAGTAATACTCTTGCTCCTGCGCCTTCGAGGTTGAGGGCGCGTCAGTACATTATCCGATGTTTGGGAGGGGCATCCGGATCTCTGTCCACTCTGACACGAAGTCAGCTAGGATTTGTGACTTGATCGCCTGCCGAGGGCAGAACTCGATGTCGAACTCTCCAAGCTCCACCGACCACTTGACTATGCGACCGTTGGCGTCGCGGTTGCGGATGATCTCTCCTAGAGGGAATGATGAAGGCACCGTGATCTTGTGGGCTTGGAAGTAGTGGCGGCTTTCTCGGCGTGATCGAGTGCATAGAGCAACTTCCAGGGCGTGAGTACGTGTCTTGGCGTCGGCTGGGACCTCGCTTACGTGAGTACGGTCGTTGAGCAGGATAGGCCTGCCCTTCTTCTTCTCGTTCTGCGATGAGAACCGTGCTGACCACATTAGTGGTGGCGGAGATGTAGAGGAGGAGCGTTTCGCCTGGTATGGGTGGCGTCATGATTGGAGGTGTGGTCAAGGAGTCTTTGAGAGCCTCGAAAGCCTTCTGTGCTTCTTCATCCCATACGAACTTATCGCTTTCTTCAATAGCTTGAAGAAAGGCGGACCTTTTCGAAACTTGCGATGAAAGCGACCTAGAGCCGCCATCATACCCATGGCGTCTTTCTTGCAAGATGGCTTGGCCATGTTGCGTGTTGCGTCGACCTTGACAGGTTAGCTTCAATGCCTCGGTCCCACCATGAAGCCTGTGAGCAATCCGGAGGTACAATCAAGACACATTTGGGTTGAGCTTCCACTTGGTACTCTCGTAGGTTGGAGGTCTCGGCGAGGTCGGCGATGAGCTGGTCTTGTTCAGTTGTCTTGACGACCACATCATCGACGTAGGCTTCTACGTTTTTCCCGATCTGAGACTTTAGGCACTTCAGACGCTTACGGTAGGTCACAGCGTTTTTCAGGCCAAAGGTCATGACCTTGTAGCAGTAGATACCGTTGGGCGTTATGAACGTTGTCTTGTCTTCGTCGTCGGGGTTCAGGGCTATCTGGTGATACCCAGAGTAGCAGTCGAGGAAGCAAAGCGGGCTACCGGTGGAGTCCACGACCTGGTCGATGCGAGGGAGAGGGAAGGGATCTTTCGGGCAGTGCTTGTTAAGGTCGGTGTAGTCGATACACATCCTTAATCCTCCAGTTTTCTTGGGTACAAGGACCGGGTTTGCGAGCCAAACCCGGTGTTTACATTCTCGAATAAATCCTGCAGCTAAGAGCTTACAGACTTCTACTTCTATAGCTTGCTTTCTATCTTTTGCAAATCACCGGAGCTTTTGCTTGATAGGTCATGCGGTCTTGCTTACTTGAGGCGTGCTCTCACTCTAGGGACACCGAGCATGTCGACGGCTCCATGCGAAGATGTCGGCGTTGTCCCGGAGGAAACTGGTGAGCACGAGTTCCTATTTGGGGTCGAGGTCGGCCCCGATGGTGACTTCCTTGGATGCGTCGGCGGTAGAGGCAAACTTTCTTCACGGCAGGACTTGGGTCCAAGGCTGTTGTCGCTCTGCTCGCACCTCCGAGTAGTTTGGTCGATCTTGGCGGCACAGGCGACCATATGACCGTGACTTTGCACTGCGGGCGAGTCCTTGGCGAGTTCGACGGTGGTGCTCTCACAATTGTAGGAGACCATGATGTCGCTAAGGACGGAAAGGATCCGTTTGGCGGCATCTTCATGATGAGGTAGGTGTGATGTGGTATGGCCATGAACTTGGCCAACATGGGTCGACCAAGGATGGCATGGTAGGAGGAGGCGGAAGTCCGCGACCTCAGGCGTCGGTACTCTCGAGTTTTCCTTTGTGCGAAGGTGGCCGTGAGCATACACGACCTATAGGGGTATGCAGCCTTGCGGGCACAACCCCATAGAAGGGTTAAATCGCGGTCATCTTGTTGAAGTCAAGTCCATCTTTCTCGGCGTCTGTGAAGATGATGTTCAAAGCTTGCCTCCATCGATGAGGGTCTTAGGCGAGGCAGCCGTCCACTATGGGGTTGACGACCGGTGGTAGGTCCGGTCGGTATGTGCACCCAATGATCTTTCCTGGAGAAAGTGATTGGGTACTCCGACCAACGTGAGGTTGTGGAGTTTCGATGTTGACTTGGCCGATCTCCCTTGCGTTTGATCGGCTGTCATCTACTCTTGGTGCTTGGCGACCAACGATGAAGTTGATCTCCGGTTGGCGGTCTGAAATGCACCATTAGGTTGCCCCCTTTTGGTGGTGGTGGTGGAGAAGGTTCCTTGCGGTTGTTGCCGTTGCGGTTGTGGTGTCGTCTTGGCGGCGATCATCATCCGATCGTCGCGGCGTCGTCATCCTCGCCGATCGCGTTGCGGTTGTCTTGGCGATCGTCGGCGGTAGTCGTCGCATCAATCATCACGGCGATCATCGCGGTGATAGTCACGGCGATCACGCCGTCGTTGCGGCGGTAGGGTCGGCGGATCTCGGTAATCCGTCGATCGGTCGGATTCTGATTGTCGTGGCGGTGCTATTTTGGTCGTCGTTGTTGCGCTCTTGGTCTTCTTGGGTTGGGGGTACCCCTAGGGCGCTTTGGTTCGCACTCCCTCATGGTATGCTTGGCGTCGCGGTGGGCATGTTGAAGTCACCTTCAAGGAAGGTGGAAGGATGCAGGTGGGTCGTCGCGTGAGACTCGCGGATCGCTTGCGACCTGCTCCCACCGTCGTCGTGGTCTTCTCCGTTGAAGTCATGCATCACCGCATCTTGAGTATCGACAAGCTTGTCGACATAGGCCATGAGGTCGGCGATGGTGTGGGCGTCGTCGGCTTGGATCTTCTCAAAGAGCTTGATGTTGGTGACTCCCTTCTTGTAGTAGGCTATGACGTCTTCGTCTTTGACACCTGCGAGGTGTTGCGATTCTCAAAGTAGCGGTTAGTGTACTCTCGGAGAGTTTCGTCATGCCTCATCCGCACTCTAGCGAGGTGATGTGTGTTGCCGGGCGATTGTAGGTCGCCTAGTAGTTGGTCGTGAAGAGCCGTGACAAGGTCGCCCATGAGGTGATGCACTCTGCAGGAAGATTGTCGAGCCACAGGAGTGGCGCTTTGCCCATCACAAGGGGGAAGTACCCTGCCATGTGGTCTTCGTTGCCTCCGAGGCGCGTCTTTGCGATCTTTGTACATCTTGAGCCAAATACTTGGGTCGGGCGACCGTCGTATTTTTCAATGGGCGGCTTGAAGTCTTTGGGGTATCGATCGTCACGAGGCGGCGTGAGAACTGGGAAGTTGTTGACGCTCCGGGGCTGGGGGCATAAGCCGTCGGGATGATGTAGAGGTCATCTGGAGGACCATTATCTTGGTCGTACTGGGCACGTCGTAGAAGCTCTTGGTCGTGCATCTGCCGGAGTTCCGTTGCTTGAATAGGATTATTGGCGTTAAGGGATCGGGGACCCGTTGTCATGCGGTCGTAGTTACCGCGTGCTATTTCCACTTCATCTCATTCGTCGGCGTTGGCGCCTCGGCGTGGTTGGCTTATCTTGGTGGAGGTTGAGCTCCAGCGTTACATCTTGCGTTGGCGGTGGTGTTTTGTTGGGCTCGGCGGCATTAGCTGCGTTGTTGGCGTTACTGCGGCATTAAGCGGCGGCGTTGGCTGGAGGATTGGCTGCGGCATTAGCGGCGGCGTTGGCAGCTAGGTTGGTGCACTCGTTTTCGCCTCTTCCCTCTTGATCAGCGGGGGCATTGCTAGCTGGCGAGGTGTTCCGACCTACTCGAGTAGGAGCTTGCGATCTGCGTAACTGGACCCCTTTCTTCGACACAGGCGGTGGCGATGCGGATGTGAGCTTGTACACGCCAGACGTATTGCGGGAGTATCCTCAAGTTGTCCCAGTAGGCAAAGGCGCCTAAGTTTGCTTGAGGAGAGTTGTAGACTTCATGACCGTCTTGCTCAAAGTCCCTCAGGAGGTCTCTGGCACGTGGCGCTCGACGAGGCTCGTTGTCACGCTGCGCGGCTGGCGGGCTTGCGCCCGGCGTTACCGGTTGGTTGTCGGCACCTTGCGCGCTTGCCGGCAGATGACTGCGGCACTGCTGATCCGCTTCTTCGACAATGTGTAGCTCGTGCAGCGTTGGCGTTTTCACACTCTAAGCGCTGCTTTCGTCTCTCGGCCGAGAGGTACGTCATGGAGACCACGAGGACCTCTCGGTCCGAGATCTCAAACACTTCTCCCGGATAGTTCGGGGAGATGGTCGTACGAGCGATCTGAAACGCAAGGCGGTCCGGAGACGACTCGCGGTTGAACTGGCGGCGATGAGCCGCGGTAAGAGGTCGACGAAGCTTCTTGAGCACAAGGCACTGGCGAGCTGTGTGTTTGGAGTTCTCGTGGACAGGGCAAGGGTCGTCGAGGTGATCCCTACGGTCCCCACGATGTGGGGTCTTGGGTCCAGATTCGATCTGGATCTTGCGCTTCATGTGGAGGCCACGTGATGCATTCCACTGCCAAGGGCATGCGGGATGAAGATGGGGGTCTGCGAGGGCGTTTGACGCGCTCACAGACCTTGATCGTGTCAGAGAGTATGTCTTCGACACGATTGAGCCCCGCGATCAGGTCACTAGGAGTGGGTGGGTGGGTTTACGCCTCAGATCGGCCCGACCGGTTGGAAGTGACCGCATTGCTCTCGATGATGAGGCAAGCGGCTGGAGTGGTGGATTCACGGCATAGAGCTGAGCGGATGTCGACGGGTTGGCGAGGATGTCCGCCATGCTCTCCGGAAGATGACACCGTTGGTCGAAGCCATCGAGTTGCACGAAGAACCACGGATTCCGCCTACAGCGCGCCAACTGTCAGATGTTTAGATCTAGACAGCCCACAGGAGGGTTAACCCCGGTGGTTTAGTTGTTCGGCGAGGGGGAATCTAGGGCTAAGAACTCGAAGGTTGCGCGCGTGCACCGAACTCGAGAACACGGCGAGTTTATCGGTTCGGGCCTCGGAGAGTAAAACCCTCGCCCGATTATATAGATTGCTTGAGGATTGCGTGATCGTACAAAGGGGTCGCCCCGCCTTATATCGGCCCGGCGGACAAGGTCGGTTCCATTCTCGGATTACGACCGGAGACCTAATCTAGTTGATTACAACACTTGCCATATCCGTCGATCCGCTTGGTCGGAATCCACCGATGTCTTGTCTTGCACGCCAAGTCTTGTAGTCATTCCGGATAAGGTCGTCTGGAATCTTCTGGAAGGTCTTCAGGAGGTCGTGTGGGCCACCAACTAGGTCGGTTGGGCCCACTATCAGGTCGGCGAGTCTTCTGACAGGCCGGACCCACTTGTCGGGACGACGTGAGCACTCGGGTGGGGACCCAGGGGTACCCATGTCTCACAATAACCTAAGAGAGGGAGGGGTGAGTTAGGCAACTTAAAACCTTAACATATGGTTTCCACTACTTTGTATAAACTAAACTAGATCATTTCTATCTAGATGTCCAATCTAAGGTTGATCTAGTGTGAAACTCATCCCAAAAACAAGTTTTGCAAACTATAGTCAATCCTAACAAGATACTACTCTAGGAAAGTAAAGGCAAGCAAGGATGGTAAGAAAGAAATGTAGAAACGTAAAGAGGGATGAGAGAAAGCAAACTTTTGACACACGATTTATCTCGTGGTATCGGTAGGCACTAAGCCACCCCTAGTCCACGTTGTTGAAGCACTCCACATAAGAGTACTATTTCCTGGTCACCAAGTCTCTCCCAAGAGCATATCTTGACTTGCCACAAAGGCTCACCACGAAGGCACTCGTCAAACTGCCTTGGTCACCTTGATACCGCCTCCACTAAGGAGCTTCTCCACCAAGGGAGTGGGGTCTCCACGTCCCACACACAAAGCGTCATCACCTCTCCACATCAAGCCGGAGGGTCGAAGACTTGCCAGAAATCCAAGGCCCCAAGGCTTCCGGCACACCTTATACAGCTTGATCCACTCAAGATTCACCTCACAAGGTTGGCACACCTTGCACTCACTCAGCTCTAAGCTAAGCCTAGCACTAAACACATACACAAAGCATGTGCTAAGTCCTTGGATGAGCACTTAAGCACTAGTATGGCTTGGATATGATCTTCAAAGTGTCTTGGACTCCTCTGCACTCCCACACAATCCAGCCACCTCAAATGGTCGAGTGGAAGAGGTATAAATAGCCTAAGGCAACAAACTAGTCGTTGGCTAAAAGCTGCTGAAAGCATACCGTCGGATGAACTGATGCTCCCCATTTCACAGCCGTCGGTTCATCCGACGACCTTCCACATCATATACCATTGCGAATCTTGCTACGTCATTCGACCGACGCTCCTCCACTAACCGTCGGTTTATCCGGTGCTGAAGACTACCGCGCACAACCCTCTATGTCTTGGACCAAATAATTTATCAGCTGAACCAATGCCTTCATCCAGTGCACCATCAGTTCATCTGACGGTCTCCTTCTCAGAGTCTTCACCCGCGGTATTGATCCGGTGCAACTAAAAAACCGACCGTCGGTTCATCCGATGGTATATGTTGACCGGGCCTTCATTTCACCGTACCTTATCCTCTGACGCTTGCACTGCTTCTTCATCCTAGGTACTGTCGGTTCATCCGACGATGTCCTTTTGGTTGTTTTGCTTCTCTATGAACTTGCTATCACTTAGAGTTAACATAATCTGGATTGTTACTATGTTTAATATGTGGCATGTTAATTTGGATTGTGGTTTCATCCATGGGACCTATAAAGCCTAAAAAGACATGCTCAACCACAATTGTTAGTCCCATTGACGTTGTCATGAATCACCAAAATCATACTCGAACAAATGGCTAGACGACCATATTCACTACAACTTCTTACCATGATCCATCTCTTCTCACTGCGTATACGGAATTACGGATCGGTACTCATTCGTCCCCTCTGATCATGCGCCGGCTACATCATCATCCTGACCATCGTGCGGCCAGGCCTTCGGTCCTCATCACTTCAACATTAGAGCACCCGCAGCGTGTGTATCTGATCCTCGAGTTCAAAGCTTGAAAACCGAACGTCATGCCATCGTCGTCGAAGAGCTCGAGGCTTGATGATTTTCTGTTTTGCTTCAGCGGTGAGCAAGGTTCGGTGTCCAAGCATTGCTTATTTCCTACACTGCGGCTGTCCTAAGGTGCTAAAGAAACTACTCCGTACGACTACAGGCCCGCAACACGGACAGGTACGGTCAGCCTGTACTATATTGATGTCATCAGGTAAATAACCACCAAGAACTAATCACACAGTTGTAAAAGGTTGTGGTCTTGCGGAGATGGTTTCACTGGTAAGGACGGAGCTAGGATTGAGTTCTAAGGGGCTCTTCTCTCCTTGTTCTTCCTCCAACCTCTTCTTCTCAAATTTGTAGGGAAGCTTAGGGCATGTACAACACACAGATAACTTGTTCTCTATATGATGATGCCACAACATATAAAGACAGCAAAATACAACCCATCGTCTCTTTGGTTATATTAGTAAACATAGCACCAACAACTAGATCCCAACCATATATTCCTCTCGCTTGCCATGTGACCTCCTCCAAGTGCCTCCCATAAGCCTATCCGCATCAGGTACTCCATCCCGTGCGCTACAGTACGCCCAGTACCAATTTGCCATTTTGGCTCCCCGCACCGGGGCACGGCAAGTGGTACGTGACCGTAGCGCACCGGCCAGGAAACAACACATCCAGTGTGCGGCGAGCGCACTACTACAAAAAGGGGCATTCGTCCAATTCAGTTAGTACCGGGCGCGATTGCGGTCTGTACTAACACGCGTAATTAGTACCAGGCATGCACTATAGTACCCCGACGAGTCATTTAGTACCGGCTGGTGTCTCAAAGGTACTAAATAGCCTCAGCAGCGCAACTCAGAGACATTTAGTACCGGACAATGATTTCAGCCGGTAAAAAATGACATGCCTGCCATTTGGTACCAGACCAAACCACCCACCGGCTCCTAGTGATATCATTTTCAAGTGGCTTATCTCAACGTGGTGCCAACAAGGTAGAGTGGAACAACCCCCGGAGGTATACAATGCTCAAAATCTACAAGTGGTAATGTTACAAGAGCTCTCATGTCTTATATATCTTTTGTCTTTTAAGCTACCTCCTTGCATGATATGCTCTAAGCTTCCTTGTCTTACAAGTTTTTGTAGTTGTGCACTTGATTTTCACACTATCGTATTGTGCACACACTTAGGGGGAGCTTAGTTTGTATCATGCTAGTCTCATGAGCTTGTGATCCACCTTAGTTATCCGGACATATGGTATCTTCATTGATATCATGCATATGGGTCATGGCTCATGCGGCTTTCTCCCTTGTATTTAACATTTCTTTTTGAGCTATGATTGCTAAATTTACTTTGGAGACCCTTTTGTTTTGGACACTTTGTGGAGATTTTATTCCAAAGGGGGAGAATTTGGAGCCAAAGCAAGGTAGTGTTTCCAAAGGGGGAAGAAGCAAGCTATGTGTGAATATAGGAAGAGAAGATAAAAAAGGGGGAAATATGATCTAGGGGGAGGTTGGATGATGGTAAGCATCCAATCAAGTGTAAGTGGTTCAATTTTGTCATTTTTTTGCAAATTTATGCTTGCTTTGATTGTGTTGTCATAAATCACCAAAAAGAGGGAGATTGTAGCGAACATGACCTCATATTATATGCTATTTGTTCGAGTTTGATTTTGGTGATTCATGACAACATGATTAATGGGACTAACCATTTTGTTGAGCATGTCTTTGTAGGCATTCCTATGTCCCATGAATATTACCACAAGTTAATATACCACGCCAAGTTAACATATCATACCACAAGTTAAGCGAAGTTAACATACCATGAGCAAGTTAACATATGCATAGCAAAAATCTAGAGTTAGATATATTTTGAGGCTCTAAGTGACGGTATATTAAGATCAAGTGATGGCATGTTAAGTTCGAGTAATAGCAAGTTGAAGACGCAAAGAAAACAACAAAAGATACCGTCGGATGAACCGACGGTCTCATAATTTCTAGTACCGCCAGACGAATTCAAGAGAAGAAGCAACGGTCAGCTCGCAGAAGGCAGTAGCACCGGATGAACCGACGGTTAGGGTGGTGCAACCGTCAGTTTATCCGATGCAGTGTGCGCCCAAGACAGTAAGGGTTTGAGTCAGAGCCCTTCACCACCGGATGAACCGATGGTCAAAGGGGTCCAGGCAACAGTTCATCCGATGGTTGTGTTCATTTTATACATAGACGTTTTGAGCTCAAGTCCTTCAGCACCGGATGAACCGACACACCATTGGTGTATGCGCCGGATGAATTGTGTCAGCAGATTTGCAACAGCTATATGACGTGGAGGGGCACCGGATGAACCGACATCTATGAAAAGGGGAGCATCGGTTCATCCGATGGTACAATTTTCTGCAACTTTTAGCCAACGGCTCTATGGACGCCTTGGGCTATTTATACTCCCTCCACTCACCTATTTTAGGTAGCTGGATTGTGTGGAAGTGCAGAGGAGTGTAAGACACTTAGAAGATCATATCCAAGCCATCTAAGTGCTAAATCCTTATTCATAGACTTGCACATGTTGTGTGTGTGCTTAGTGCTAAGCTTAGCTTAGAGCTGAGTGAGTGAAAGGTATGCCTACCTTGTGAGGTGATTCTTGAGTGAATCAAGTTGTACAAAGCATGCCGGAAGCCTTGGGGCCTTAGTGGCTCACCGGCAATCGTCTTCGACCCTCCGGCTTGGTGTGGAGCGGCGAGGACACTTTGTGCGGGGGACGTGGAGACCCCCTTCCTTGGTGGAGAAGCTCCTTAGTGGAGGCGGCATCAAGGTGACCAAGGGAGCTTGGCAGGTGCCTTCGTGGCGAACCTTTGTGGCAAGTCAAGTGGTGCTCGTGGGAGAGACTTGGTGACCGGGAAGCAATACTCTTGTGTGGAGTGCTTCAACAACGTGGACTAGGGGTGGCTTAGTGCCTACCAATACCATGGGATAAATCGCGTGTCAAGAGTTTGCTTGCTCTCATCCCTCTTTACGTTTCCGCATTACTCTCTTGCAATCATGCTAGGATTGTCTATAGCTTACAAAACTTGTTTTGAGATGAGGGTTTCACACTAGACCAACCTTAGATTGCGCATCTAGATAGAAATGATTTAGTTTATCTTTTGCAAATTAGTGTGAGCCGTAAGTTAAGTTTTTAAGTTACCTAATTCATCCTTAACCCTCTTTGGCTACCAGCATGCGATTTATCTGTATACCAAATAATCTCCACGCACAAATCATGACTCATTGAGTTTTGGGCCAAGCACTTGATCAATGTCTCCTGTTGTTCCTGTTGGACGTGCGCCCCTTTACTCCCCATGACGTGCGCCTGACTGATCCTGCGCAACCGCACCAGCCTCTGCGTGCCTGCCGTGGAAACCGACCGGCAGACGCCCATGCTCGCCGGCGCTGCCGCCATCTGCGCCCCCAAATGGAGACGACGGGCCGGCGTGCCGAGGACAATGCAACCGACCTAGTAGCCTGACAGTACACCTCCTTTCGATCCTGTGACTATAACTGCATGTGCTTCTTCATGTCAATTACAGCTACGTGGATAGGCTCGTAGTCCAATGGTAAGACGGTTCAGTGAGACGTTACCCACCAGAGTTCAAATCTTGGTGCTCGCACCTTATCCTGGATTTATTCTGGGATTTTTCGGTGTTATGCGTTAAATTGCCGCCCGTGTCGTCGCACGCCGACGCCGCCGTGGCGTGGGCGGCCGGTGCACGGGCGGCGTGCAGGTGGCGCCACCATTTATTTCACCCTCGTGACTGCGTCACCACAACGATCGACACGTACTCACGGCACGACCGACCGGCCATGGTCCATACTCCATACAACACATCCCCCATGGCCATTACTATTACCTTGCTTGCTTGCTTGTGCACCGGCACTGAGTCTCTGCTACTGATCAGTAGCCTCTGCCATCTCTGGTCTATCTCTCTGCGCCAGCATATAGTGGACTGCTGCACCAGCAGCAGCTAGCTTCGATTCAGCGCCGCTGCAGGGCGACGATGGCCGGCGGCGGCCTCTGGCTGCGCTGGCCGATTCTCCTCGCCGCCGTGCTCGCGGCTGCGAGCGGCGGAGGGGAGCAGAGCTTGAGGGCGGCGGCGGCGGCAGCGGTGCCGGCGCTGTTCGTGTTCGGGGACTCGCTCATCGACAGCGGCAACAACAACAACCTCGCATCACTCGCCAAGGCCAACTACTTCCCCTACGGCATCGACTTCGACGGCGGGCCCACCGGCCGCTTCTCCAACGGATACACCATCGTCGACGAGCTCGGTACGTACGTACGTATAGTACGTGTGCGTGTGAGTTCACTTTGGCCGAGCTGAGAGCTTACTTTTCTGCAACGGGATAAACTGCCAAGAAATTATTTTTTACATTTTCCCCAGGAATTATTATTTTTAACCCTCAACAACGAAACTGTTTATTTTTCCACACTCTCAAATCTCAACTAGTGTAGCATGCATATAACCGCCCTTTAGGCTTATCTAGAATTTAGGCCTTTTTGTCAGGTGAAGTGGTGCTGATGCTAACATAATTTTTGCATTTTAAAATTTTTGAATGACTTAAAAACTTTGCACTACAGAGCTTCTATAGCCTAAATTGATGTATTTATGCATTGGAAATAAAGCATAAATTGTCCCTTCTAGAAACAAGTACTCCCTCCGTTCTTAAATATATGACACCGTTGACTTTTTACTTCAACTTTGACCATCAATATATATTGAAAGAATTAGTTAACTAAAGTAAAATGTATATCATTATATCTATTATCCAATATACTTTAGATTTAACTTATTAGTTTATCGATTTGCTAAAATATTTGTAGAAAAGATGAATAGTCAAACGAATGAATAAAGTCAATGATGTCATATATTTAAGAACGGAGGTAATATAATAACTCATCCATTTCACGTGTTTACTGAAATTTAATTCCCTTGAGACTATTTTATTTTAGCTTTCAACAATATATACTCTCTCACAGGGATTTTAGTATCATGTATATCTGGCATCATCTGGCTTTTTCTTTCTATAAATTTCCGAAGCCCTATACTAATTTTCAGTGGGCTTGCCAATTTTGTAGATTATTGCTTTGACTTTAAACAATTCTGGAATATTTTACTTAGAAAATATTTACCTCAGAAATACTCCTCGTCACAAGTGAGATTTTTCTAAAATAATGTATCTATTTCTAAATTTTAAAATTAAAGTAACATTTTAGCCGTTGGCCATATCAACGTCCTGTCATCAAGACTACTCTGAGTCGAAGTCTTGCGAAGTGAAAGTTTTATAGTTATTAAAAAGGTTCTTGGTTGAGGGCTCACAACCATTGTTCAAAATTTCGGCCCAGAAATTTGGTCCTTTTTCAGTGGTGACTAAAATTACTATTTGCCCGGTATTTCGATCTCTTCAACAAAAAACACAATTTCTGTCCAAATAAATTCGGCTGAAATTTCACGAAATTTGGTGTTTTCAGTAGGGAGCTATATCTAGAATTCAGGCCACTTTCATTTACAGAGCACTGAATTGAATGGCATCTCCGCTTGTGACATCTGTTCAGTAGTTGAATGCATATGGGTGGGTGAGCGTGACTACCAGGTTTACACCACTGAACTCTATGCACCTGACATGGGGGTAAAAAATGGCAGAGTTCCCAGAGTTCGTTGCTCTTTAACTGGGAGACAAGGCCATGATGAACAACGCTGAAACCAAGCAATGTGACAAATCGAGCAGTTGCTGCATTTGATGATTGCTGAAAATGTCCACGATCACTGCAGTGTTGCAGTGAAATTGATTGATCAACTGAAAGCTAGCATCTCTGTTGTGTGTTCAATTTGCAGCTGACCTGCTTGGGCTTCCCCTGGTGCCGTCCTACTCGCAAGCGTCGTCCGTCCAGGAAGTCCTGCAGGGCGCCAACTACGCCTCCGCCGCCGCCGGCATCCTCGACGACAGCGGCGGCAACTTCGTAAGCACCCCAGCTAGCTGTTCATGTTGTGTTCATAGCTGATCAATGCCTGCTTGAGGGAGATAGCTAGTGGACAGATCAAAGAACCGATATATGGAGCTTTATTTATCTGCAAATGTAAATTTCGATGTACGCACGCAGGCTGGACGGATCCCGTTCAACCAGCAGATCGGGAACTTCGAGTCGACGGTGGCTCAGATCGCCGGCGCGGCCGGCGCGGCGGCGGCGGCGGACAGGTTAGCTCGGTCCATCGTGTTCGTCGGGATGGGGAGCAACGACTACCTCAACAACTACCTGGCGCCCAACTACGACACCAGGCGCCGCTACGACCCGCACCAGTTCGCCGGACTCCTCGCCCGCCAGTTCGCCTCCCAGCTCACCGTAAGCAAGCCCGACACAAACCTCTCGGCGTCTTAGCCGGCGGCGGCGATCTCCATTGTTTGTCGCCATTTGATCTCGATCGCACTGCTGAAAATTGACGACACGCGAACTGCAAATGCTGCTGCATGCAGAGGCTGTACAGGGCCGGAGCCAGGAAGTTCGTCGTCGCCGGCGTGGGGTCGATGGGTTGCATCCCGACGGTGCTAGCGCAGAGCGTCGCCGGCCGGTGCTCGCCGGAGGTGGACAGCCTCGTGCTGCCGTTCAACGCCAACGTGAGGGCGATGCTCGACGGCCTCAACGCGAACCTCCCGGCGCCCGGTTCACGTACCTCGACAACTTCCGGATCTTCAAGGCCATCCTCACCGACCCTGCCGCCTTCGGTACGTACGGTAACCATTAACGCGAGCAGCTAGTCGTCTTCTTCCTCGCTCCTGCATCAGCAGAGATCGATCACTGGCCGATCATGGATGGATTCATGGCGATCGATCGACCGATCTGCAGGGTTCAGCGTGGTGGACAGGGGGTGCTGCGGGATCGGGAGGAACGGCGGGCAGATCACGTGCCTGCCGTTCATGCCGCCGTGCGCGGACAGGGAGCGCTACGTGTTCTGGGACGCCTACCGCAACGGCGAAGGTGAACGTCATCATCGCCAGGGAGGCGTTCCACGGCGGCGCCGACGTGATGGCGCCCATCAACATCGGGCAGCTCGCCAGGCTCTGATCGAGGGTGATTTGGAACTTGTTGGTTTCGTGCTTGTACTAGCAGTGGTGATAAATAAACCAAATAAAACCAGGAGATCGACCGAATCCATGCGCATGATTTGAACACGTACGTATTTATGCCAGCTGCATCTGTTTTGGTAGAATATAGAAATATCACAGCTCTCACGTGATGCTTTAATTTGTCATTCCTTGCTAACCACAACAGCTTATACTAGCTTCTTCACATAAAACAAGATTAAAAAAAACTTTAGCGCATGACTTTCTTGCTAAAGCACAACCTTTGGTCGACAAAGTCCTACTACATTGTAGTGATCTTCAAAGCACTGCATTTCTTACGTCTCGAATCCCGATCATGCTCCTTTGTTTCAATTTTTTTAAACGAACACCGCACAAGACATCATGAGTTTCTATTGAGATATAGCACAAAGTTCCTTTTGTAGCAATATGTAGAATATTATCATATTCACTGGCAGATTGCAAAGAATATACGGTGTGAAACAGTTAAATTGATATACATAATACAACAAATTGCACACCGACTGCAATTTAATTGGTACATCACAGGTTTGAAAAATAAACATTACACTTCGAGGTCAAGTCATGCATGCAAGTTACTTGTGGTGAGTAAGTAACCATCAAAAGTATTGACCGTTGAGAAAATTGTAGAAAATTTGATCCAGAGGAGGGAGGTGTTGTATACAGTGGTAAATACTCAAATCTCGTTTTGTGCTGCTCAACTGCAATCGCCTGTAATGACAGATGCAAAATCTAAACAGTTGTAGAGGCGAAACCGTGAGCGCGCTGTTCGAAGGCGTGGTAGGACCAACCATTACATTCTAGCACAGAAGCTGCACAAGCCTATTGTATGGCGCAGGGCGGGTGTGGCCCCGCCGGCGCAGGGTGGGCGCGGCCTCGTCGGGGCAGCAGACGCGGGGGAGGTCGCAGCAATTGTCTGTGCGGAGGAGAGTCGGGGGAGAACAGAACAGAACGAACCGTTTTTTTCCACTTATCAGTGACAGTGGTGGGTAATTTACCCCAACTTCAGAAAAATTAGATTTGGTGTAGCAACTCCTGAGGTACTCCACGAAACCATTGGGGCTTGCTCCACCCTTTTTTTGAAACTGATTCGCGTTGGAGTTGCTGGAGCTGGGTGTGTTTGACTGGAAAAACTTGGTGCGGAGTTGATTTTTCGGATATAGAGCTGGGTGAAGCTGTGCCAAACACGCCCTTAATCAAACTACACAACAAGCTCTCAGATGGAGGGTTTGGGTGCTCCAGCCTTGACGTTGACAGGCACATCACTTGGAGAAGCATGTGCTCCAGCTCTAATGTAGGAATAAAATTTAATCAACAATAAAAAATAAAAAAGATGGAGTGAATTCTTGGAAGAGTATATGGTTACTTCAAAAGGATTTGATTCAAGGTGGAGATATGGTTACAATTCTACTTTGACTAGGACTCAAGAAAAGAATGTTATTAGGATTTGTAAATTTTGAACGAACATTAGGATTTGTAAATAGGACTGTTTATTTCTTGAGGGTCTTGACATCAAAGAAGACCACAGACAAAAAAGGGGTGATGGCCGTAGGGATTAATCACTAAAAAAAGTGAATATCTCAAGCTAATACAAAGTCACGTTCAAGACTTCTAAAAGGTAATTAGGAGATTTCAAGATGGTTAATTAGCCTAGCTAATTCTATCCTAAAAGGTCGATTAGAGTTGTGAGAGAGTGACAATCATATCATGTACTGATTGATTATATGTTTTTTCCAAAGAATTTACAGCCAGTTTCACCAAAATTTTATCTTGTCATGCACTAGGCCACAAATGATTTGTCCTGACAGCTAAAACCGGTCTTTGCTGGCGGGCGCAACACCCGCCAGCAACTTTAAGCTAGTAGAAATGACCCTTTGTGCCAGTAGAAATGGCTCAATTAATCTCAAATCTATTATAAACTCACATATAAACTAAACTGAATTCTACAATTTCTTAAACAAATTCAATGATATATATAAGGCTCACAATAATTAATAACTCAATTAAACTCAAATATGTAAACTTGCTTAGATTAATATGTACAAAAAAATTGAAAGGAAACTAAATTCTCTACAATTTTAATTTATGAAACTAATAATAAAAATGACAAACATATCCATCTTAAACAACCTAGAAAATAAGTCTACATTTTAGAAACTAATTTAATGATATAGGAGTATATGTAAATATATGAGTCACAACAATTAAAACCTCAATTAAACTCAAATATATAAAACTTAAATTAATATGAAAAAAGAAAACTAAATTCTAGGATTTTATTCATGAAACTAATGATAAAAATGACAAACATAGCATTGCAATGATTATATTAGGAACATATTATTCTACTTAAAAAATAAATCTATAATTCATTATCTCTCTTCACTCCTCTCTCTCCTAGCTAACCCTATATCTATATCTAGATCTCTAGATCAGCTAGAAATGGTGGATAAAAGGTGAAAAATAAGATTGAAATAGCACAAACTCACCTTATATAGCCACCTCCTCCAAGGAAATCAAGAGCAAAACCTTTCCCCCTAGAATTGGTGTTTTTGGAGCTTTTCCCAAGCTCCTCTCGTGCAAAGCTCAATGAAAGGTTGGGAAGGAGAAGTTGTCGGAATGTTATAAAAGGCACAGTGTTGACGGGTGACATAATCCACCCGCCAGTACTAATGGTTCCATCTGTGCTGGCGGTGGCTTACGTTAACCACAACACTGTGTCCCTCTCTGCTGGCGGGCGACATAAGCCACCTGCCAACACAAATGATCTCATCTTTACTGGCGGTGGCTTAGGTTGCCTACCCGTGTGCCTTCGCGGTGGGCGCGACCTGGTGCCCCCAGCACCACCTGGCGGCGAGTGCCAATTGCGCCCGCCATCACGCTAATTTTCATGTGTCAGCGCAAATCGTTTCTGGCCTAGTGATGGTTGCTTCAACTCCATCATTTAGGGTTTCCTAATAATGGATAGTATACATAAAAAAAGTGTTATGACCGGCCTCACCTTCGGCCGGCGCCACGCGAGACGTTGCTAGGGCGCGGCTGTGGGGCCGAGGGCCCAACCGTTTATTTCAAGTCTTAGGGTTAATTAGAAAAGTCGAAGAGTCATAAATACTTTTGTAAACTCTTGGTTTTGATTAAGCAGAAACAATCTATTGTTTCCGGCTTCCTCGTGGGAGATTCAACTGCGCCCATACCCAAGCCGCCTCACCTCCTCCTCCCTCCAGTCGCGCGCGCCCTGCTTCCATGGCGCCCCGGCACCGCCCTCGCTCTCGCCCACCAAACCCTAGTCATCCGTACGCGCTGCGAGAGATAACCGGAAGGATCCGTAATCCTATCAACCTGGTATCAGTGATGTCAGGCTCCGTTCCATCCGCCTCCGCTCCGCTGCCGGTCTCCTCGGCACCGCCACCGGTCTCCTCGGTGCCGTTCGTCGTCTCCTCAGCGTCACTGCATTCACGCGCGCCGCCGTTTCCCACCTCGGCGCGCGTGCCCACGCCGTGGAGTGCAGCCATGCGGCGCCTGACCCTTGACGCCCGCGCAGGTGGCGCAGTCGATCTTCTCCCTCAACTACAGTCTCCGCGATCAGGGAGACGCCATCAATACCCTACGCGAGGAGACGAGCAACACGCAGAGATGCAGCGGTTGTCGGAGCAATTCCGGATTCTTTGCGTGACTTCTGATAGGGTGCCACCGCCACCGCCGCAATAGCAGCCGCGGCCAGCCTTCACCGTAGCGCCCACGACGGCTCTCCCGGCGCCGTCCGTGCCACTCACCGGCGTCGACACTGGCGAAGTTCCCATCCACCGGATTTCTTTTCCGCCGTCGCCGTCGCCAATTCCGCCATGGAGTTCGAGCTCCACCCCAGGCCCGGTCTATTCATCTCCACCGCCGCGCTCAACGGCGGCAGCCTGGGCGCCGAGTTCGATTCCCAGTATGCTTTTGAAGTGGACGGCGCCTTATTTCGCCCCCTCGGCGTCAAGAACATCGCCGCGCCTCCCGACCGCGCCGCAAGGGCGCGGGGACAAATCACGCTACTACAAGCTGGAGTTCCCCACCTCGACGGCCTGGACGAACCGCTACATCGGAACCATCTGCGGCGGTTCTTCCGCCGCGTACCCCTCCGGCTGACTACACGTGGATGGCAGCTTACCACCTGCGCGGTGCCGCTCAGACTTGGTACTTCACCATCGAGCAAGACGAGGGGCGCCCCGCCTGGGAGCGCTTCCGTGAGCTGTGCCATCTGCAGTTCGGGCCGCCCGTGCGCGGCTCCCGATTGGCGGAGCTGGGTCGCATTCAGTTCACGTCCACAGTACAAGATTACACTGATCGCTTTAACACGGTCCTCTGCCATGCTCGGAACCTCGGCGGCTCGCAGGCGAACTTATTCGTGGGGTCTTCCGACCACATCGCGTCGGCCGTCGAGCCGCCCCCTCCCCGACCGCGACGGCCGGCCTCTACCGCGCTCGTTCGAGCTTCGTGCCTGTTCCATGTTGGCAATGAGCATCGAGCGTTTCGCGCCCGGCGCAGCGGCCGGCAGCGGCGCACCGCCGCCCGCCAAAGCCAGCGCCACGGCGGCGCGCCGCCGTTCGCACCGGCTCCCACCGATCCGCCGGCCACGGCTCACACGGGCGGTACTCGGCGACATCGCAAGGGCCTATGTTACAACTGCGACGAGCCATTTGTCCGCTGACCATCGGTGCAAGCGGCTGTTCTACTTGGAGTCCGGTGACTACGACGATGACGCCACCGCGGCGGAATCGGGGCGGACCGACATCAACCCCCTCGCGATGCAGCCGCTAACGCCTTGGTGGTTTCGTTACATCTTTTGCGAAGTGCAGACGAGAGAACATCATGCTGGTGCGAGCACTTGTTGGCCCTCCTGGATACCGGCTCCACTCATTACTTCATCCAGGGGGCCACCTTACAGCACCTTGGCCTTGCGGCCTCGGGCGGCGACCAGCTTCGGGTCACCGTCGCGAACGGTGACCGCTTGCCGTGTGTCGGCATTGCCCGTGGCGTGGAGGTGTCGATCACGGGCGAGCCTTACACCATCACGTGTGTCGGCATCAACCTGGGCTGCTTTAACTTCATCCTCGGCGTCGACTTCTTGCGCACGTTGGGTCCCATTGTGACAACCCACCCAGGAAGATATCGTACTATCACCTAAACCAATCCACTTTGGTCATTAAGCGATAATAAAGTACCATCCCGTCGTAAGTTGCCGGGTTAACGCCCGGTAAATCACTTGGAAAACACACAGAGGATCAAACATATGCATTAAAACTCACACGAAGGCGAGTCCAGAGTACAAACACAAATTAAATCCAAATTACCCCTAAGGGTTTAATTATTACAAACCATGGTTCATGACATGATAAGTAAAGGTTCAGAGTTCAAAAATAGCGGAATAACTAAACTAGCGAAACGATAACATCATAGGAGGCCGTCCGTGATGCCATCACTCGTCGTCATCCACCCATTCCAGCTCCCAAATGTGGAATCTCACCGGGCCAAACAACACCGCAACAACATTTATAAAGCAAGGCTGAGTATACTAATACTCAGCAAGACTTAACCGTCGGGGGATAACTACATCACCAAACTCTAGACATGATAGACTTTTTTTTGGCCGGTGGAGTTCTTTTGCTGAAAAGCAACAAAGAGTATGTCCTTACTTTCAATATTTTAGCTCAGATTCTAGTTGATTACTCTTTTCTACATGAGCAAGCTATGGCAAACATAAGTTGTGCAATTCAATTAATCAAACATAAATATTCACGAAGTTTCATCATTAAGGGATATCATGGCCAGTTGATTAAGCAGTCTCAGATAACGGTGAGAGGCTGACGATTGATCGATTAATAACCTTGCAAGGTGGACCTAAACACACGGAAGAATGCATACCCCAAGAAAATCCAAACAAAGCGAAGCAGGTATGCAAACCAGCGGTTCCGTCGATCTTCAGCTCGGGATCGGAACCTACATTCCTTGGTACAAGGCTTACTGGATCGCTCCCACATGAACGTCCAGACTCACGCAGGTACCACACTGTTGCAAGCAGGGGGACACATCCTTGTGCCCCAGGTGTAGTAGGGAAAGGTTCCTTGGTCAATCGGGTACTAGGCTTACCCGGTCCCATTCCCGACAAGTGTTTAGTATGTTCAAAAGCTTAGCCCACGAAAGCCAGATGGACCGAGCCCAAATCCCATGCTCTTACCACATGAGCAATCCATTTATAACAATCTTATGATTCCAACATAAGAACTTATTCTCGCGAGTGACGAATATCATTCGACTTGTACCGGTCCTATAGCATAGCAGCTATCGACCTAGCATACTTAGTAAAGAGCATTGGTACCTAGGGATCATGCATCTAGGGTTTCATTCAACTCGAACGTAAATGCACAATCATAACAAGGTAATTGCATGATTTTAAAAAGAAGGGTTAATGATCTGGGGCTCGGCAAGGTTGGCCTTAGGCCCTTCTGGACTTTGGTCCAAGTCTTGCTCTCTGACGTAGTGCACGCGTCTCCGTCGGCTCCTCCGTCTCCTCCTTCCAAGCTGCACAGCGTGCAGCTACCGTCGGAAAGATCTACACGAGGATGCAAATGCAAGATTTAATTGACGGTTTTCATTTAATTAATTACAGAACAACATATGACAATCATGAAGAGTGTGGTTGGCCATATTCACCTTGACAAACACATATTTGGTATATTCTTTCTATTAAAGCAACAACACGGTGTTTTATTACTTATTCCTTTTAATAGTGACCGTGTACATATTTATATAAATTTAATTTGATTTCACAAAACAGCAAAAGGGTTGTTCTTAAGCTTCTTAGCGTGACATTACATCACATTCATACGGTCATTAGGCGTGGTATTGGTGATTTTCCAATTTAACTTAATATTAAGCTTTATTTGGCCTCCATTGTTTCCATGCATAAATAAATTCATAAAATTCAGTGGGGGTGTTCCTGAAGCACTCTAAACTAAAATAAAACCCACTGCAAAGGTTCACATTTAAAAGAGCTATAAAATAATTATACCGAAAATAACAAATTCTAGCCACCAAAACATGAGAAGTGCATACAAAAATAAATAAAGCACTTTTGGATCCCAACTTTCTCTCACTGATTCTATGATCCAAAACTGAGCTAGGCATGCAACACATACACCTAGGGCTACTATAGATCTTGAGTTATGCAATTACATTGAAAATTAAGCATAATTCAATAATAACTATTTCTGGTAGATATAAAATCGTGATTAAAACACCAGAGGTGCATTTAGGCATATAAAGATCATATCCAGAAGTTGGGCACAAAAACATATATATTTTAAGCTATAAAAATTCATTTAGACAGATTCAGCTTAAATACAAAATAAATCAATTTAAAAGATTTACTTAGCAACTTTGTGCAAATTTTGGTGTACAGCCTACACATGGCATTCCTCACAACATATCCAAAAATCAGCTACAGATCACATGTAGAGTTTGAACTACAACAGATCTAGGTTAACCTAGTTTCTATTTTTCATGCAAAAACTATCACTCAAAAGTAGGTGCATGCTTTGTAAAAGTTGTAGGGTTATTCACAAGGAACCCAACAAAATTGATTTTGCATTTTTCTCATTTTTCTATGATTTTCTACGGATTTTCTAAAATTCAGCAAGGCTGCACACACTATTCCAGAATCTATTCTCAAGTAGGTCCTGAAGTTTCAAACCCTCACAGATATGCCCTTGCTTTGCAATTAGGCCCTTGGGAGCAAAATAGACCTTGCAATGCAGTCCTAGGGGCGGCCGTTGGCGCGGATGGCCGGATTCCGGCGAGCTCGCCGGTGCTTACGGCCGGGCAAGGGCGGGGAAGTGGTCCCTGCTCCCCCAGGGCTCGATTCCATGGCTCGGATGGGTCGGGGAAGGGGCCGGCGAGGGGGCTCGGTGGCCCCAGGCGGCGACGGCCGCTGCGGGCTCCGCTCCGGCGACGAGACGGCGCAGCCAAGGCAACACGCGGCACTGAGAGATGCTACAGACCCTAGGTAAGATGCTAGGGGCGTTTGTTTGCAGCGGAGGTGGCCGGAGGTGGCGGTTCCCCCGCGGCGGCAGTAATGGTGGGCCGCGGAGCTCTGTCTCGCGCGAGAGGAGGGGCACGGCTGCTTTTAAAGGCGAGCGAGGGACGCAAAGCTTCGGCCTTGAAAAATGCGCGCGAGGCTGGGGACCCCGGCTGTGCGTGCGGCGACCGTGAGCAGCGGGCCGCGCGGGCAGACGTCAGCGCCGCGTACGCCAGCGTGGCTCTGCAGCTCCCCGGCCGAGGCGCCCGTCTTGGGCGTGGGGAGGTCGACGCCGCGGCGTGCGCGGCGCCCGGCCCGGCCGTGGTACTGGCGGCGCCGCGGCGGCGTGGCGGCGGCACGGCGGCGGTGTGGCGGCGGCGCGGCGGCGGCGTCTTGTGGCCGCTGGAACGCAACCCACGACGGGCGACATCGCGATCTTTTTATTTCACTTACCCCTGTTTGGCAAAATTCTCAAACGAAACTCCAAAAACTTTGAATACCAAAGTTGTAGAGTAACAATAGGAGAACATTTTTCGTAAAGGCCGACCTATGTTTTGAGCAACCGTTTGAGCATGAACTGCTGGCAAAGATGATGTCTTTCTTGGCGCTAATGAATAGTGCTCGGCTGCAGTTGACCAAGTTTTTCACCATTTTCCACTCCAAATTTGAAATGCCACCCAAAAGCAAAGTTGTGTCCCTAGAAAAACTGGACAACTTTTATATTGGGAGAATTTGAAGTGTTTAGGTGAAATTTGGAGAACGCGGCAAAAGTTCTAGAGACGGGCATGAACATTAGGGGATTTGATCGGGGGTTTGACTCGGGTTTGACCACTAATGAGTGTTGACTTGATTAGCGAGTGTATTAGCACTAAGTAATGGTATTTAAACACCTGAGGTGTTACAGCCATCACCTGGGACTTTGACGCCAGACACTCGCTTTCGTGACGGACGGGTCTTGTGGCGCTGACCCCCCGGCTTGGGCACACCGCGGCCGGCCGCGGCGGTCACGGCCACCGATGCCGAGCGGCCCATGCTGGACCGCCTTCTTCAACAGCACGCTGCCGTCTTCGACGAGCCTCAGGGGCTCCCTCCAGCTCAGCCATACGACCACCGCATCCACTGCCGCCGGCATAGCTCCGTCGCCGGTGCCGTACCACTACCCCTAGCTACAGAAGGACGAGCTGGAATGCCAGGTCGCAGCAATGCTCGCCCAGGGCATCATCCGGCCGAGTACGTCGTCGTTCTCTGCGCCAGTCCTCCTCTTGAAGTGCTCATTCGGAGCGCCGTCCGTGGCCTATCTGGGTCACGTCATCTCCGCGGTGGGTGTTGCCATGGACGCGGACAAGGTTGCGGCGGTCTCCGCTTGGCCGCAGCCTCGTTCCGCCCCTGGCCTGTGCGGCTTCCTAGGGCTGGCCGGGTACTACAGGAAGTTCATCCGCGACTTCGGCCTCATCGCGACGCCTCTCACACGCCTGCTACGCCGTGATGCCTTCGCGTGGGACAAGGAGGCGGAGGACGCGTTCCAGGCGCTTAAACACGCCCTCACGACGAGACCTGTTCTCCAGATGCCGGACTTCGACGAGCTTTTCATCGTCGACTGCGACGCGTCTGGTGTCGGGTTCGGTGATGTGCTCCACCAAGGCGCCGGACCCGTCGCCTTCTTTAGCCGCCCCTTCGCCGCGCGGCACCTGAAGCTGGCGGCCTATGAGCGAGAGCTCATCAGCTTGGTGCAGGCAGTGCGCCATTGGTGCCCGTACTTGTGGGGGTGGTGTGACAACCCCATCCGAGATAATTCCGTACTATCGCCTAAACCACTCCATTTGGTCATTAAGCGATAATAAAGAATTATCCCGTTGAGTGTTGCCGGGTCAAAGCCCGGTAAATCACTTGAAAACACAAAGAGAGGATCGAACGTATACATTAAAACCCCCACGAAGGAGAGTCCAGAGTGCCTTACAAATTAAAACAATTCTTCCCTGTAGGGTCCATTATTACAAACCATGGTTCTTGACATGAAAGTAAATGGTTCGAGTTTATTAAAAAATGGAAATCACTAAGTTGCACGAGTATCATAGGAGGCCGTCCATGATACAATCACTCGTCATCATCCACCCATTCCAGCTCCCAGCCGGGTGGAATCTCTCCAGGCCACACATCACATGCATTTCCTGGAAACAACATTTAAATAGCAAGGGTGAGTATACTAATACTCAGCAAGGCTTACCCGTCTAAAAAATAAAAGATTTTAACTCTAAGCATGCAAGGCTTTTGGCTAGTGGGTTTGTTTTGCCAAAAAGCTACTAAGTAGTGAATCCTTACTTTCACATTTTAGCTCAAGTTCTAGTAGAAGTAATCATTACTAGATAAGCAACTATTGCAATCATAAGTTGTACAATACAATTAATCAAATAACAATATTCACAAAGTTCCATCATAAAGGGATATCATGGCTAGTAGATTAAGTAGTCTCAGATAACGGTGAGAGGCCGACAATCGATTGATTTAAACCTTGCAAGGTAGACCTAAACACACGGGAGGTGCCCTCACTAAGAGTGCTCCAACCAGGCGGTTCCCGTCATTCCTCGGATTGGGATCGAGATGTTACGCCTTAAGTACAAGGTTTCTTGGCTACGCCACCAAGGTCACCCAGTCTCACGCATGTACTCAGGTGGCGAGCCCGGGGCCGCAACCCTAAGACTAGTAGCGCAAAGTTCCCGCACCGCATCATTTAGGTACTAGGCTTACCGTGCCCATTTCCGACAAGTGCTTAGTACGTTCAAACACTTAACCAACGAAGCCACTGGACCGGAGCCCAAATCCCATGCTCTTACCACATGAGCAATCCATTAATAAATATGGTGATTCCATAAAGGAGATCCTATTCTCGCGAGTGACGAACATCACTCGACTTGTACCGGATCCTTAAAGCATAGCAACTAGCGACCTAACATGCTAGTAAAAGATCATAGGTACTTAAGGATCATGCAACTAGGGTTTCAATTCAACTCCTGAACGTAAATGCACATAGATAATCAAAGATAAATTCAGAAGCTTAAAATAAACACATAGGTTAATGTTTAAACCGGGGCTTGCCTTCGTCAGCACAAGCAGTCAAACAAACTTCCGGACTTTGGTCCGGGTCTTGATCTACGGACACGTAGTGCACGTCTCCTCCTGCTCCCTCGTCCTCGTCAGCCGGTACGAGCGTGTAGCTACCGTCGGGAACTTCTACACGGAGGATGCAAATGCAGTAATTAGGGGTGCACTTAATTTAATTTAAACAAAACAGCAACACATGACAACAATTAGCACATTGCTGACCATATTCACCTTGACAAACTATTCATCATTTTTCCTATTAAAGAATATTATGAAGGCTTTATTAATTATTCTTCTCTTTATGGTGACTGTGTACACATTTAAATAAATAATTTATTTCTTTGCACAAACAGCAAGGAGGTGGTTTTCAACTCTGAATTTATTTTCACAACACATTCATAGGGTTCAAAAAGATGAAAAGGATGATTTTCCAATTAAACTTATTATTATGCTTTAAATGGCTTCTCCACTTTTATTCATCAAAAATACTTTAAAAACAGCCATGGATGAAGCTCACTGAGCTCACTGATCTAATTCATAGCCACTGAACAGCAAGCACACATATTGGAGCTATGAAAATAAATACACCAAAAATAACATTTCTAGCTACCACAAATGAGATAAATGCATACAAAAATAAATACATCATTTCTGGAGCCAAACTTTCTCCTACAACACCTCTGATCTAAAACAAGGCTAGGAAACCAACAAATACATCAATAGCTATTTTAGATCTTAAACTAAGCATTTATGAATAAAATCAAGCATAAATCAGGAACAAATATTTCTACCAGTCCAAAAATCATAATTAATTCAGTAAAGGTGCATCTAGGCATTTCATGACTATTCACAGAATTTGAGCTCAAAAATATTTCTAATTTTTGCTACAAAAATCATTAAGGCAGAAACAGCATAAATGCAAGATAAATCCTAATAAAAGATTTACTCAGTAACTTTGTGCCAATTTTTTTCACAGAGCCTACACATGCTATTTCTCACAACATATCCAAAAATCAGCTCATGATCATATGTAGATTTTGAACTACAACCAAAGTGTTTTAAACTGATTTCCATTTTTCATGCAAAAACTATAACTCCAAAGTATATACATGCTTTGCAAAAGATGTAGGTCTACTCACAAGAAAGACAACAAAATTGGTTTTGCATTTTTAGGATTTTTCTGCGATTTTATATGAATTTTACAAGACACTGGCAAAAGCTACCAAGGATTAAAGAATCTATTTACAAGTAGGCCCTTGGAAAGATTTGGAGGTTCAGAAAAAAACTCTTGGTTTGCGCACAGACCCCTGAAAAGATCTGGGACCTTGCAATGTGGTCCTTAGGCTCGGCCGGCGGCGGGGATCGCCGGATTCCGGCGAGGCCGCGGCCGGAGAGGGTCGGGGACGGGGCAAAGGACGACTAGGTGCTCAGCTAGGGCGGTTGGTGGCCGAGGATGTGGTCGGGGCGGCACCGGCGACAGCACACGGTGGAGCCAGGCGGCGGCGGCCGTGGAAACGGCTACCCCGGTGAGGTCGCGGCTTGGCCTGGACCACAAGCGGCTTGGGGAGCTCTAGTGGTGTAGGAGGAAGGGTGCGGAGGGCTCTAGGTGTGACGGTGCTGGCCGGAAGTGGAAGCTCACCGTGCGGCCTTCAATGGCGGACATGGCGGCCTGGTGACCGGCATTGCGCGGCCGTGACTCCGGCTCTTAAATAGGCGGGCGAGCAAATGGGCGGTTCGCGCACGTCAATGCAATGACGAAGTCGCGGCATGCGCACGGTGTACGATGCGAGCGCGCGGAGTCTGGCGCGGTGAGTGGTGGGCGGCGGCATGGTCGGCGCGGCCGCCTGCGCGCGCAGCGTGGCGCGTGGCGCAAGGGGAGAGGGCCGGAATGGCGGTGCGGCGCAGACGGTCCCACGCACACGTGTGGGGGAGCGCGCCCCTCGGCGTCCGGGCCCATCCCTGCGCGTGCGGACGGTCGCGTCGGCCTTGCCGACGTCGGCGCGACGACAGCGTTGTGGTGCCCCAATTCGGTTTGGTCCTGTTCGACACACATTTTCTCCAATTTTTGTAACAAAAGTGCTACAAGAAGTGAATAGCAAGGTTGAAGATCAAGCTACCCTCTGCAACTTTTACAAAGGCACTTAGGTGTTTTGAGCAACATATTTTGCACAAAAGGCTTGCCAACTTGGCACTGTTCATGGCACCGATGAATAGTGTTGTGCTGCGTTGACCAAGGTTTTACACCCTTTTCCACTTCAAATCTCAAATGCCGCTCAACATGAAAGTTGTGTCCCTCGACAAACTGCACAACTTTTACATTGGGAGAATTTGAAGTGTTTAGGTGAAATTTGGAGAACGCGGTAAAAGTTCTGGAGTGGCTAAGGATGTCAAAGGGTTTGAGCGGGGGTTTGACTAGATTTGACCAAGCTTTGACCAAGGTTGACCATTAGGGTTTGTGGGCTAGGTTTTCGAGGTGATGACCCAGGTTGACCACTGTTTGACCAAGGTCAACGGGTTTGACCAGATCACTAGGGTTAATGAACCCTGATGAAAACCTGGGGCGTCACATGCGGCAGTTCTTCGTTCGGACTGACCACTTCAGTGGCACCGCCGACCACCGCGCTTGTCCACCGTGCCGCAGCACCAGTGGATCAGCAAGCTGTTCGGGTTCGACTTCACGGTGGAGTATCGACCCGGACGGCTTAACACGGTGGCCGACGCTCTCTCCCGCCGTGACGCCGAGCACGCACCTGAGGTTGCTGCCGAGCTGGGCGCCATGTGTGTTCGCTCGGGGCCGACTTTCGCCTTCCTCGACGACGTGCGCCAGGCGACGGCGTGGGCGCCCGATGCCCAGGATATGCTGAGGCGCCTGGGAGCCGGCGAGCTCCAGGCGCCATGGCGCTACGACGGCGGCCTCCTCCTCCACGGCGGCCACATCTTCCTCCCCGACCACGGCGACCTGCGCCACCACCCATTGTTGCTGGCGCACTCGGCAGGCCATGAGGGGGTCCAGAAAACCCTCCATCGCCGCGCGCATTTCTACATCCCGCGGCCGTCGGCCGGTGCAGATCATGCGTTCGACAAAGAAAATTTTGCAAATTGGTCCTTTTGTCGAAAGATTTTTACAAATGGACCCCTGGAAGAAAGAATTGCAGAAATGGACCCAGAGTACGGCGCCGTGTACCTTGGCGCCGAGACATTGCACGGCGCCACCTAGATCGCGCCTGGTTGCCACGAGGATCCACCACCGCACGGGATAATTCCGGGTCTTAATTCTCGGCGCCAATAGCCACGGCGCCGTGTAACATAGAACGGCGCCAGGTCTCTTGGCGCCGTGCTAGTCACCCTGGGCGCTAACGGGCCCGCGCCTGCTCGAACTTAACACCACCTCGGTCACGGCGCAGCCCCCACCCTCTTTCTCCTCCCCTCTGTTGAAACAGAGGCGTGAGCTCCGCCCCGCCGGGCCACCGGCGAGAGGACGCCACCCGGCGGCCTCCCCCGCTAAAGGTGAGCCCTCTCTCCTCCTCACTTTTTCTTTGATTTGGTTGGGTTGGTAGTTAGCATTTGAAGAAACCCTAGATGAATGGTGTTGGTCTCGATCTATGGAATTAGCGGTTGATAAGAGGATTGTGTAATGGATATATGCAATGTAGTTACATATTGGTGTATCCCATTGAATTTATCATCTTTTAGAAGCGAATCGATGAGTGGGATTATATAGTTCAAAATGCTATGAAAAGAATGCGGTAATGTTGATTTCGTGATAGCAACGAGGAATGCACAACCCGGTGGCTATGGTGTTGATGTGCACATGTTGCATTACTCAATTTCACCTAGGGTCATATAAATTTGTTCACTAATATTTATACTATTTGTTTTAGTATTGATGTTTGATTAATGTTTTGAAGAGCATGGATAGTTTGTGGCGTGAGAAGAAGTGGAAGAACCGCCCCAAGAGTCGTATCACGATGTATCTTGCAAGGATGCTCTGTACCACCCCCACCTGTTCCAAATCAGGATCGTGGCAAGCCGCCAAGGTAGCGCAATCCATTCACCCTAAGGACGGCGGCTCGGGCATACTACTCGTGTGGTGATAGTGTAAGTATATTTATATGTTGATTTGGTTGCATTACAACATTTATTGGCTTGAATGGTTGATGGTGAAATGAAATTTTTGTTTTGGTACAGAGGAGATGTGCTACTTTTTTGGTGGATTGATGGACCGGAAATGTTCGACCCAAGAATCTTGCTATTTAAGCTATGGTTAGCAAAAATCCATACGAGACATTCGAGCGTTGGGTTCCTCCTCCACCAAATCCACCACCAATGACAAACGAAGAGAAGAAACAAGCAACGCCACAGATGGCTAACCCACCCTTGTGCCATTGTGGCGTGCTCGCCAAGATTTCCCGTTGCCGCAAGGAATTCATACCTTTGATCGCCCAAAGCTAAACAAGGTTAGTGATGCAATATGAGATTTCTCTTAATATGACTATGACCCTAATTTGTGACAAGTATAACTTTGACGTTTGACTTGTGACTTGTGCGAATGGGTATCCACTTTGTGATTTCTCGAATTTGACTATGGTCCTAAGTCTTATTGGCCGAGTCGTATGGAAAGGAAAAGGAGAAAGAGAAGGAGGATTTCCATGCTCCGAGAGGAAGTGCCATTCTTGCGCGTAGTTTATGGGTTACTTCCATCGGAGTTGGGCATCGGTAGCTATTGTGGGTACATGGTTGAAGATGATTTGGTGAGTTTTAATTGCTTCTAGAAACGTAAAGAAGGTTTTGACTATGAGTTTTTGACGATATGTTGTTATGACAGAAAACAAAGAAGTGTGACTATGAGTGGTTCATCGAGAAGCGTGAAGTTGAGAATGAGATAAAGTGGCGTAGCTCGTGGAAGACATCCAAATATCTTGAGGAGTTACTTGAAGTGTCAAGGCAAGTCAAAGAGAAGATGCACGGAAAAGAGGATTGTGGCCTCGAAGTGGTAAGGGGATAGCCGTGTCACCACAAGTTGAGCCTATGGAGAAGAAACAAAAACGTGGAGATGAGGGCACAAGTGGAGTTGGAGTTGATAAGGTTGTAATGAAGACCATGAAGGGGCTTGTTAGAGATTTACCGATAATTCTTGAAGAGGAGTAGTAGATTGGCATAATTTGTGGATGTGATGAACTTGTGTGATGTGATGAACTTGTGTGAAGTGATGAACTTGTTTGTATTCCTATGAACTTTTGTTATTCACTTGTGTGATGTGATGAACTTGTGGACGTGAACTTGTGTAAGTGAAGAACTTGCGTTATGGACCTCTGTAAGTGATGAACTTGTGATAATATCTCTTTTAATGTAAGTGCTGAACTTGTGATTGTTGTAAAGAAAATTTGGAGTTTGGCAAAAAGATTGCGCTGTGTGGCGCCCCCCCATGTACGGCGCCAATAACACTGGCGCCATGGTCAAATAGCAAGGCGCCAGGTGTATTGGCGCCGTATATGGGGTTGCCAGCTACCTGGTACCCAGTCCACGGCGCCAATAAACCTGGCGCCATGGTCACATAGCAAGGCGCCAGGTATATTGGCGCCGTTAGTTGGACCTCCTGGCACGTGGTACCCCAGATCATGGCGCCATTAAGCTCGGCGCCATTGTTGCATGTGACGGCGCCAGGCCTTTTGGCGCCATTGTCCCAGAACAGTTTTTGGAAGTCAACCACCACCATTGCTGGAGAAATGGCACGTTTATGGCGAGGTTGACACGGACGCCTGCTGCTGCTCTGCTCGTCATCAAGGCCAAGTGCAAGGCCATGTATTGTTTAATCGTTAGGTGTAAGGCCTATCACAATTTAGAATAGCACACTTGCTTAAATAAGAAGAACCAGTTGACACGGCCCACATAAGTTCACAAGTGGTTCACACACATGGTTCACAAGTGGTTCACATATCACACATGGTTCACAAGGATAACAAGTGCACATCACACATGGTTCACAAGTGCATACCACAAACACAAGTTGACACGGCCCACATGGCAACCACATACAAGATCACCCTCCCTTTGCCTTGCGCTTTCCCTTGCCAAGTGCATCAGAGCCGGGTGTGTGCCGAGGCGGTGCGACGCGTCAGTGTCGGTGAGTGAGAGGCGGTGCGTCCTGAAGCTGAGATCCACCAAGCACCACCTGGTCGTCGATGCCCTGAGCTTCGTCGTGTCATCCTCGTCGTCGTCGTCGTCCTCGTCGTCGTCCTCGTCCTCGTCGTCGCTGAAGGTGGGCGTGCGAGACGATGTCCCCGTGCCTGCCCGTCGGTGTGAGGACGACGACCGTGCCTGGTGCGAGGTGCCAGCAAAGGTGACGTCCCGCTCGAGTAGTAGTCCGCAACCAAAGACGCGCGGCAAGACGACATGACAAAAGAACAAAGGTTGTCACATTATTGGTTAGAACAAGTACGGTTATGAAGCACGAAAGATGAGTTACCTGAAGCAAGGTCCGGAATCGGCCTTCATTTTCTGGGTGGCCCACCGGTGACTGGAGTGCTGCATCGATCTCACAGACCGAGTCCCTCATAGACGTGCCCTGCAATTAGTTCCGCCAGGGATCAAATATCATATTAAAGCAGTCTTTGGAGCGCAAAGCTGATAAATGTACTAATAGACAAAGTTATTAGTAGCAAGGAACTAACCACTCTATCCAAGACGGGGCCAAGCTCAATCGCTTGTCCTCTCGACCTCGACGTCGTGAGGGTGGTGTTCTCGTCGTCTGAGGAAGCAATGTCGGCGTAGTCGTCCTGTGTCCACCTCTGACGCAACCTGTACCGAGTAGCAGTGTGGTACCAAGTCAAGTAGGCCCGGAAGTTTGCATTGGTGTGCGGGGCCTCAAGTGGCAGAACGTTTGCCTCCATCTTGGTCCACCACCGATCCTCTCACGGTGGTAGTCAACAAAGTCTGTGACCTTCACCGGCGAACACGGTCGAATCCGGATGGAAACAAAAGGTTAGTCAAGTCGCTTTGCGAGGCATAGAATTCGGTGGAAATGGAAACGCAGTACACTTACTTATGCAACTCGATGGACGTGGAAACCTCGTCTCAAGCGGGAACATCTCGAGCCAATCTGAACGGCGTGCCGCGCGATGCGGTAGGTGAATCTCAAGCGTAGAAACAAATGAGGGGCACCTCATCCTCCAAAGGTCCCGATCCCGGCGACACATCGGGTTCAAAGGCATGGCCAGGACTTCCCCTGAGTTGTAAGGCTCCCACTCGACCTGTCAATACAATGTTGGTATTGTTAATTATGAAATGATAAAAGCATGTCTTTTCTTTGTTGCAGAATGATAAAACTGGACGTCACGTGGAAGGTCGAGGCGTCAATCTCGTTCATGTAGTCAAGGTAAGCCCTCTGGTGGGTCAGCGTGCGGCGTCACGGTGTCCCAAAGGTTGCTGACGGTCAGTGCAAGGTGGGGGTTGCCGTGGTGCGTCCCAAGGCTACGGTGAAGGACCCGAGGCACCACGGAAGGCGTGACCACATCCACAACCGGTGAAGGAGGAGTGAGCGGCTGAGAGTCGAGGCCGAGCACGTCGTCGACATGCCTCGCAAAGCATGTCTGTAGAGGAAGGCAAGCATGGCGGACCCCCAACTGTATGTACCTGCAAAAGTTGCGTAATAGGAGTTATTTAAGAATCGTACGCAATAATATACTCAAAAATCAGTTTCTTTGGATGGACATAAGCGTGCACCGCCTCGTCCCGGTCGAGGCGGTGGATGTACATCCACGAAGCCACGATCTCCGTGGCATCGGGAAGAGAACGGGCCGAAGAGGTTCATGACCCACGCACGACAGTAGTACGTGACTGTCACCTCATCGGCATCCGGTGGACACTCGTCAAACGTGGTACGTAGCGAGCGTAGCGGCACACCGAAACACGCCCCGCCTCGCCTCGCCACGAGGTGCCGGTGGCGGTGTGCCCAAGAATGCTCCACTCGTGCACGCCAACCATCCGAAACGGCACTACCGATCACCTGCCGTCCTCTAATCCCAAGCCGAGAAACATAGCCGCATCACGCAGCGTCACGATCATCTCTCCACAAGGCGGTGAAACTGTGTGTCTCGGGCCTCCACCTACAAAAAATGACAATATATGTAAGTTAGCATAGTTGTCGAACATGAATATAAGAAACCATGTGGACTAGAGTTGAGTAAGAACCTATCGACCAAGGCGGTGAGAGCAGGCGTTGAAGTTCGGAAGACCTCGACGAGCGACACAGGAGACAACGTGGGCCGGCCGGCAAACGAGGTGTGTACCGGTCGTCAGATCGCATCACCAAGAACCCGCCATGGGTTCATGGGTTGGGACGAAGGATGGGAAGGGCACGAAAGAAAGAGCCTACGTTAGTAAGTTCATCAATTTCCAAAATTCTTATAATTGAGTAAGTACTATTATCATACCTGACCGGGGTGGTCCTCTATTGCCCTGGCACGGTGGTCCTTGTCGTAAAACTCGTCCAAAGAACCCCTGCACCCCTCGCCATCCTGCACACATTGAGGGAAAAAAGGAGTTAGATACATAATTATTAGAAGAATTACTAGAAATTAAATGAAATGAAATAAATTACATAAATATTGACAAATAACCTGAGCACGCCCACAAGTCCTAACATTGTGCCCAGTTCCCTGACATCTACCGCACCGTGACTCCATGACGTCGACAACAAAGGGGTTCCCTTTTCCCCTACGAGTCCCTCCCGGAATTCTATCCATTTCCATCTTGTACCGGGTCCTCCTCCTTGTCCCCCTTTTAGGCCACATCGTCTCTGGGTCGACCATGTACTTAGGACCATCATATGATGGCCACTCGCTCTCATCACGAAAGGGCGTGAAACGAGGAGACCAAGTGTCGAACAAAGCCTGCACCGAGAATTCATGAGGGATCATCGACTCTATGGTCACATTCCGTGCCCAGCAAGCTGCAACCATGTGCGAACAAGGGAAGTGGTATTGTTGTGGCCTTCGACAAGTACATGTGTTCGATGTGATAACGACAGTATGCTTCCGTCCATCTCGAATCTCACCAGCCTCGTTTGTCCCACCTGCCTCGGCAACCTCATATGTCCCCGTTCTATGGTCGAATAGGCGGCTCTCCCGACCTATCGCAGCCACCTTAGCATCATTTAGGTATTTGAGCTGTTTGGGTCCCAACCTCTCCCCTTTATCCAACATAGACCTAGCATATTTCTCTCGATCTGCAAACCATTCTACACACTTGTAGAATGTAAATGCAAGTATGGTCACACCGGTAACGCCTGGTGAGCCTTTAAGCAAACCATTAAAGCATTACGCCATATTGCTTGTTTGGAGCAGTACCTCCAACCGCCATCATGAGCCCTGGACCACTTATCAACGTCACGCATCAATCCTCGAAGCCAATCTCTCCCTTCTGCATCTGTTTTACTTTTCAACTCCTCCAATTTCTCCTCAAACAACCTTACCTCCAATCGAGCCACTTGTTCAAAAAGTTTGAAGTTGTCCTTCACATGGTCCTTCTTGAACAAATTCTCGGCAAGATGGCGAGTGCACCAACGATGTACCACGGCGCATGTCTGGAATGGACTCGATAGCTCAAGATGCCGCGTGCCTATCTCGAGATCACACACAAACAGTCTGCTGGCCCAACTACGGATCCGTGCACAAGGCGTAGAAACCATGCCCAACTCCCCTTGTTCTCCTTCTCAACCAATGCGAATGCCAAAGGAAGAAGACTTTTCTCGGCATCCATCCCGATAGCAATAAGTAGTGTGCCCTGATATTTCCCGGTCAAGAAGGTACCATCGATGGAAAACACGGGTCTCATGTGCCTGAAGGCCTCCACACACTGACCAAAGCACCAGAAGGCACGCTGGAACACTTGTCGGCCATTCAAATGTACATTGGGAAGCGGGCAAGTACTCATAATACATACCCGGATTGGCAACTTTCATTGCATTTAACATAACAATCTCTCATATGCATCCTCCCAAGAACCATAGATCATCCTCAAAGCCCTTTGATGAGCCCTCCAAGCCTTTCCATACTTCACCGTAATTCCATTTCAATGTGACAATACCAATCACCCCACGAATAGATATTGTCGGATCATGCTTCACTACGGGTAATAAGCGATTTGCAATGAATTTTGACGTCAATTGCCGATGCTTTTGGTTTGGCTCCGCCGAGCCACAAGTGTGTGGCCCAACCACACTAGTGATCTTGAACTTATTGGAGTCCTTCACCTTCCTGCCACAAACTTTCCACTCGACTAGACTCACAAGTGATGGTGTAACGCCTGCATGTGAGTTCTTAACACGGTAAGGCCGGTTGTGTACCACAGCATACTCCCTCAACCACATCTTCAGTGCTTCAATATCCTTGAATACGTGCCCCTTCTGAATTATCGTGCTCAATTCCGGCCTCGGAATGGCGGGCTCCAATTCCCCGCCGTCAGCAACAGCTCTGTGTGCCTCCCTAAGGTCACGAAAATATGGCACAAGGTGGTCACGATCTGGGAAAAGCCTCTGCATGATCTCAATAGTACGTGGAGAGGTGGAGGAACAACACGGTCATCATCGAATCAACCATCGCTCTCATCGCCTCATATGTTTCATCATCATCACACAAGCGAGCGTTCACATGGTTTGAAGCTTGACAAACCAGCGAAGTGACAACTCCGCAACCTCATGAGCGGTGACAAGGCCCCATGCAACTCATCTTCACCATAATCATCTCTTTCATCATCAGCAAAGCCACCACCTCCGACATCATCCCCTTGATGGTATTCATCTTCACCGACTGAAAATGCATCATCACCCCATGATCGCCAACAAAGCCACCACCACATAAGCCACCACCGCAACATCATCCTCATCTTCTTCTTCCTCATCTTCTTCTTCCCCTGCCTCACATGCTTGGGAGGAACCACCTCAAAAGAAACACCACATTGTATGGGTGGTCGCTCCTGATAAGGTGGGTCCCTCAAAACCTGCCTAACAATCAAGTCCAGTGCTCTCACTTCCATCACAATGGACACATAATTGTTCCATTCGGCTTCACCACATATTGAAACTAACCGCTTGATACGTGGCCCATTAGCCACCCAACATCAATCACCCTTGCATAACAATATCAACCACATCATACATCCATTGGAGGCTCTCTTTCAATCTACCAACAAGCAACCCATAAGACGGTCGAGCACTGAATAGCATTGAAAACTCCCGCATTCCAACAAATTCAATATCTCCAGTGTCATTCCTTCTAACAATACCACCATGCCGAATTGTCACTAGCTTATCCATCTATTCAACATAGATAATAAAATATTATTCTTCACTATCTCATGCTACCTTTGAAAAATTGAAGTATCATGAAATTGAACTAATTTCACCATTCATCTACCATAGCATCTAACTTTACTAATTTCATCATTCATCAATTTCACCATTCATCTACCATACCTTCTAACAGATTACCAATTCCATAGCATCTAACAATACCAATTCCATAGCATCTACTCCATCTGTTTCCAATTTATTTGACGTTTTAGATGATGATTAAGTACACCATTTATTGAATGAACCAACACATGATTTTTGCCAAGTGCCCAAACATGGGTGGATCTACACATGTAAATGTTGTGCTAGCATACTATAAGTAAAGTGAAAGCAGAGGGATTAACATCTAGCATACTATAATTAAAAAATAGAGAGAGAGCATCTCACCTTCGATTTCAAAATGTGGTAGGAGCAGTGGATCCGGGGTGGCAGCCGGCCGTACGGCCGAAGCGCCAGCGTCGTCACACGCCATGGCCGGGCGCCAGCGGCGAGGGCCGCTGCCCGCCGCTCACGGCGCGGCGGCGGCCGGCGCCAGCGCCCAGCGGGCGGCGGGGCGGCCGGGAGCCTAACAGGGTCGCGTCGTGCCGTCGGGACCTCGCCGCGGCGGATCTGTGAGCGCTTCGCCTTGAACGCGCAGAAGAGGCGGGAGAGAAGAGGAGAGCCGGGGTGGCAGCTGCTCTAATGACCAGAGCACGGCGCCAGCCCGTTAGCGCCTGTGGTGAATTCCACGGCGCCAAGGGGCTGGCGCCGTCTAGGTTACACGGCGCCGTGGCTTTTGGCGCCGTGAATTAAGACCCGGATTTTCTCGCGCCAGGGTGGATCCTACGTGGCAACCACGGCGCCACCTAGCCTGGCGCCGTGCAATCTTACAACGGCGCCGTGAGCCTTGGCGCCGTACTCGGGGTCCATTTCTGCAATTCTTTCTCCCAGGGGTCCATTTGTAAAAATCTTTCGACAAAAGGACCAATTTGCAAAAATTTTACGTTCGCACATGCACCACATGCCAGCGCAACAAAACCGAGATGCGCCAGCCAGCCGGACTCCTGCAGCCGCTCGAGGTGCCCTCCCAGGTGTGGGCGGACATCTCCATGGACTTCATCGAGGGCCTGCCCAAGGTGGCGGGCAAGTCAGTGATCCTGACAGTGGTTGATCACTTTTCGAAGTACGCCCACTTCATCCCACTCGGCCACCCCTACACTGCGGCGTCTGTGGCACGAGCGTTCTTCGACGGCATCGTTCGATCGCCGCAGGTTCCCTCCTCCATCGTTAGTGACCGGGATCCCATCTTCACCGGCAACGTGTGGCGCGACCTGTTTGGGTTGGCGGGCGTCAAGCTCCGCATGAGCACGGCGTTTCACCCTCAGACCGACGGCTAGTCCGAGGTGATGAACAAGGTGATCGCTATGTACTTACGCTGTGTGACAGGTGACCGGCCGCGTTCGTGGGTGGATTGTCTCTCGTGGGCGGAGTACTGCTACAACACCTCGTTCCACACCGCTCTCCGCGCCACCCCCTTCGAGGTCGTCTACGGGCGGCTTCCCCCGCCGATCCTGCCGTACACGCAGGGATCGGCCAAGACAGAGGCGGCTGACGTCCTCCTCCGCAGTCGCGACGAGATGTTGGCTGAGGTGCGCCAGTGACTTCTACAGGCGCAGCAGCTTTCCAAGAAGTACTACGACGCCAACCACCGCGACTTGGAGCTCGCCGTGGCGGCGATCGATCTCTGCGCCTCCGCACAGACCGCGCGATCGCCGATCCACAGGCCCGGCGCAAGCTGGGTCCCCGCTACGCTGGCCCGTTCCAGGTGCTGGAGCGCGTCGGCAAGTCGCTACCGTCTGACTTCCGGCGGTGCATGCATCCACGACGTGTTCCATGTGGGGCTGCTCAAGCCTCACCGAGGGGAGTCGCCGTCTGCGCCTGGGGTCATGCCACCACTGCTCCATGGCCGCATCCTTCCAGAGCCTAAGGCGGCCGTGCGTGCCGAGTAGCGCCACGGGGTGTGGTACGTCCGCATCAAGTGGCGCGGACTGCCCGACGAGGACGCCACTTGGGAGCAGCTCGAGGAGTTCCGCGGCCACTACCCCGACTTTCCAGCTCGAGGACGAGCTGTTTGCGCAGGCGGGGAGAGATGTTATGACCAGCCTCACCTTCGGCCGACGCCGCGCGAGACGTGGCTAGGGGGGCGCGCGCCGGGCAGGGGGCCGAGGGCCCAGTTCGTTTATTTCAGCAAGTCTTAGGGGTTAATTATAAAAGTCGAAGAATCATAAATACTTTTGTAAACTCTTGGTTTTGATTAAGCAGAAACAATCTATTATTTCCGGCTTCCCTCAGGGAGCCGGGAGATTCAACTGCGCCCAAACCCTAGCCGCCTCACCTCCTCCTCCCTCCTGTCCGCGCGCGCCCTGCTCCCACGGCGCCCCGGCGCCGCCCTCGCTCTCACCCACCGAACCCTAGTCATCCGTACGTGCTGCGAGAGATCACCGGTAGGATCCGTAATCCTATCAAAAAGTGACTGCACATAGTTCAAAAAGAGGAGGCTGCATTGACTCTAATCACGATGTTGATGTCCACATCTTCATGGTTTCGTGAAAACATTTCCACATCGTAAGAGTAGTGTTCTACTTGTCACACCTTTAGTGGTGTTGTGTGCTACTCATCTCAGTGGCCATTCCCACATGTAAAAAGCAATTATTTCAAAGGAACATGAATATACAGACACACTAGCAACTTAATTGCTTGTCCAATACCTGGATGTGCTGATCTGAATCATGGAGTGCGACCTTGATCTTAAATATCATTCATGGATGCTGGACCATACGGGATACATGAGCGGCATGAGCCATCACTAACAAGAGCCGACCACGAGAGAGAAGGCATATTATACAACTTTCTTACGGCAACCACATCTTCAGGGTATCGTGTTACTACTCCAATCTGTGCCTTGTCCATATACCAGATTGTTTTTTGTGTTCATTTATTTGGGTGGTTGATGTTGGTTAATTAACAAAAGGATGCTTCATGTTAAACATTTTGGTGTATCTGAACTACTACAACTCAATCCCTCAATTGTGTACAGAGAAAGTTGTTAATTACTGCGTTAACTCTGAACAAAAGCCTTACAAAAGTCAACGAAAACATCATGATTGCAAGATGAATTATACTAAATCCATTCGATCTGCACGAGCGCAGTAATATAAGATATATCCATGATTAGCTGCATACAATTAGTGTACTTACAGTCAATGCAAACCAATCATTCAATCAGCAACGGAGGATAGCTCACAAGTTGCAGATTTTTAGTCTCATGTACCAATCCGCTTCAGCAGTGGTAACGATCTTCTCCATCATGCCTCTAGCTAGTGACTGAACCACCATTTGCAGAGCTTGTGGACTGGAACGAACGTCCCTTCAGCTTATCTTGCTCCACTGCTGCTCGATCTCTCTCTGGTGCTGCTTGTAGTCTCTTGTAGAAATTAAAACGTATATACAAATCGGGGCAATGCTGCGTGACGCAGGCGCAGGTTCAGGAGCACGCGCGCGTGCGGTGAACAGCGACGCCATGTCAACTCCGATCGATCGAGCTCATGGTGGTGGTCGTGTGTCACCCGGCCGGTGCCGCCATTGGCAGGGCGGCTTGTCGACTTCTCTTCGCTACACCTTCTCTCCGATCCCATTCATGGCACCAGCACTAGATTTAATTTTTTTAGCATTTGAATCCCAGAACCAAATTTGGTGGTAGCCGCCGGGCACTGCCCAGGTATTCATCAGATATACGTATCGATCTGAAAGACTGGAAAAGAATTTCACTCTCTCGATCTCGATCGCATGCTCGAGTGCATGTCTGGTACTGAACTGTCATGGCGGCGTGCGTGTGCTTTCCTTTGGAAAGGAGGGAGAAGGGGCCGGAGGATGGAGAGTGACCCACTCAGGCTGCCGATGGCGACGGCAGGAGGCTGGTCGATGGATCATGGGCTAGCTCATGGAGATCGATGCGCCCACAATGATCCATCTCGTCAGAGACTCATGACACAGTCACACAGTAACCCAATCACGCATTCCCACGACACCATGTTCCAGCAAAAAGTTGAGCTGCCTTTGCAGCGTCCCAGGGTTTGGCATGCATGCATGATAGATGCAGATACACGCATCACCGTTAAATTAATCTAGTAGTAATTAAGGCATGCAATTGTTCCACTGTTTTTCCTGTCACAAAAATAATCTTATGTTTGAGCTGCATGATGCTATAGGGCACTGTACGTACTGTGGTGGTGGCGAAGTGGCGAGTGGTGTGGCGAGTGATCTGCAGTTCTTTTTGACTCCACGAAGAAGTAGGCCATTCTTGGCAAGATCATGGATCTCCTAGTGGCCAAGCAGCATGCAATGTCTTGGCCTTTTGGATTCACCCATGTACTGCACTATTATGCGCACTATAGACACCACACTACATGTTGTGTGTGTGTGTGTGTGTGTACACTATACACTATACACCACGTTGCATATACGAATCAAATACAGAAACAGTATATACAATTCAAGCAGTCGGCACAGTCCCCTGTTGCTTTGGTGCGTTATAAATAGCTGCTCCCGGTGCACTCCCCAAGCAGCAAGTGCTCACTCACTCATCTTCTTCTCTTCCTCTGGTCGCTCGGCTCGATCGACGTGAACTGAAGGAACACAGTTAGCACATCGCTAGCTGAAGACCACCATGGGCGCCCAGCAGATGAAGAGCTTTGTCAGGCTCCTGATCCTCGTGCAGGTGGCCTCCGTCCTCGCCGGGCGCGGCGCCGCCGAGCTCAGCATGGACTACTACGGTTGGAGCTGCCCGTACGCGGAGTACATCGTCCGCAACGTCGTCGGCCAGGCCCTCATGAAGGACCCCACCCTCGCCGGCAGCATCCTCAGACTCCACTTCCACGACTGCTTCGTGCAGGTGCTGGCCGGATTGTAGAGAAGATCACACACTCCACCTTCTTCCACTGACAGTCTGACACTGATGACTGATGCGTATTTACATATGTGCATGTATATGCAGGGGTGCGACGCGTCGGTGCTGCTGGACTCGACGGACGACAACACGGCGGAGAAGGACGCGCTGGCGAACAAGAGCCTGCGGGGCTTCGAGGTGCTCGACAGCATCAAGGAGGCCCTGGAGGAGCAGTGCCCGGGCATCGTCTCCTGCGCCGACATCCTGGCGCTCGCCGCCCGCGACGCCGTGTTCATGGCGCGGGGCCCTTACTACGGCGTGCCCCTCGGCCGCCGCGACGGCTCCCGCTCCGTCGACTCCGACACCTTCCGGGCGCTCCCGCCGCCGGTGAAGAACGTCTCTCTGCTCATCCAGATCTTCGACAACGTCGGCCTCGACGTCCACGACATGGTGGCGCTCTCCGGCGGCCACACGCTGGGCATCGCGCACTGCGCCAACTTCAAGAACCGGATCCAGGACGAGACGGAGACGCTGGACGCGACGCTGGCGTCGTCGCTGGGATCCGTCTGCAAGGGCGGCGACTCCGGGAAGGCGCCGTTCGACCGGACCAGCACCCGCTTCGACGGCGTCTACTACCGGGAGCTCACGGCGCGGCGGGGGCTCCTGAGCTCCGACCAGACGCTGTTCGAGTCGCTTGAGACCAAGGAGATGGTCAGCATGTTCGCCATGAACCCGGACTACTTCTTCTACGCGTTCCAGCAGGGGATGCTCAAGATGGGGCAGATCAACCTCAAGCTAGGCGACGAAGGCGAGATCAGGAAGACCTGCAGGGTCGTCAACTCCTAATCGCATCATCATCCTAACAAGTGTCGATCAGTATGTATGCTCCTATATGTTGTCGATCAGTGCATGCCTCTGTTTGTCAGCAAGTGTGTGTGTGAAATCTTGTGGTTAACTGGTTATATATATATATGTATATGTGCTATATATATGCATGGCTTGTAACAGTAAAACAAGCATGCATGGCATGGCACTGGTGTATGCAGCATGATGCAGGTGTCCATATATGCATCAAGGTAGAAACTATATAAGAAAGATGCTGAAAGCAAATAATGGGATGGTGTAGTGTATGATTATGTATACTGTAACAATAATAACACTGAGAAGAATCAAAGATTTCAGCTTGCAAAAATATCTGTAAATTATCTTCTTATTGTGTGTGTTTCAGGTGAAACCTGAAAGAAAGAGAAATCAACCTAAAAGCATACATGCACAAACTCACTCTACATACTAAACGTACTTATAGGGCCTGTTTGGCCGTGCTCTCGTGCCAGGCGGACTGGGAGCGGAAGCGGGAGCAGGCGGAGCGGCGTTTTGCAACTCCACCTCCGCTTGTTAGTGGCAAAAACAGCTCCGCTCCTCCCGGCCAGCTCGGCCTCATTCGTTTCCACCGGATTAGATTCCAACCGGAATTCATAAATATAACAAGAAAATCATGATAGCTACTATAAGAGATCCGGATTTAGTCCGGGTCGAAAATTGATTTGCTCATGATATGTACACCAAGAGACTCGGAATCAATCCACTAGTCAAGAGGTGTGGAACCAATCCGGCTCTTCGGTCTCTTGTCCTACTATCATGATGAGTAAATTAACTCTCAATCTGGAATGAATCTGAGTCTCTATCATAATTTTCTAATATATCTATTATTCCGGCCGGATTGAATCCGATGGAAGCGAACGAGCCCTCAGGCCTCATTCGTTTCCATCGGATTGATTCCGACGGGAATTGATAAATGTAATAAGAAAATCATGATAGCTACTATAAGAGATCCGAATTTATTCCGGATCGAAAATTAATTTACTCATAATAGACACACCATGAGACTCGGAATCAATCCACTAGTCAAGAGGTGTGTAATCAATCCGGCTCTTCGGTCTCTCGTTCTACCTATCATGATGAGTAAATTAAATCTTGATCCGGAATGAATCTGAATCTCTATCCTAAAATTCTTGATATATTTATTATTCCGGTCGAATCCGATGGAAGCGAACACGCCCTCAACACGATCGAATCCGCGCGGACGTCTTTGGTGCAGCTCCGATCCGGTTCCTTCCCTGTCGGAGCGGCACGCGGAGCGCTCCCAAATGGGGCCATAAACTATCCAAGTGCTTCACTGTCGAGGAACATGCGTGTATTCTGCTAGTCTACAGTACATACCATCACTTTGGCCCAAGCATCAAGGTAGAAACTAAAAAGGTGAAAGCAAATAATGGAATGGTATATTATATTTTGTAACAAAAAAATCAAGATTTTAGCTTGCAGAAATATTTATAAAATATCTTCTTATTATGTGTTTTGTTAGGTGAAGCCTAAAAGAAAAAATCAACCTAAAAATAAGCAAAACTCACACTACACTTATAGGCTTGTAGCAACACGTACTCCATTTGCATGCGCATGCTAATAAACCTATAAAGCTATCCAAATACTTCACTTTGACGCATCATGCGTGGAAGAGCATAAAGATACCTTTGCATAAAACCCAAAATCGGTCGGAGAGGATGACGAAGGCGGGGGCTTGCGACGCTGACAGGCGGGTCTGCGTAACGCCTGGCCCACTTTTTTTTTTTTTGAGCGAAGCCTGGCCCACTAATGAGCGGGACCCTAGCGAGCGAGGCGGATGGGAGGAGGAGGGAGGCTGAAGGGCCTCGGTGGGTCGGCCCAGGAAAAAGAAGAAAAAGCCTGGCAGAGCTCGGAGATGAAAATTAAGGACAGACCGGCCGTTGTTTTCTTTGGCCCAGGGTGAGTTTAGGAGTTTTCTTATTGATGGATAATGTTTGTGGCAGTGTTAAAAATAATGTAAGGGTGCATTCTTGTTTGGTAAAAAAATAGCTAATGATCTTGGAAATTGTGGAAATTTCTTATAAATATTTTTTGCTACTACTTTTGTGCAAAACCTATAAATACTAGTGATTGTGCATCAACCTTGCCTAGACCTTCAAGACGCAACAAATTAGTTCGCTTAGTTTAGAAGTGTACCACCATATCGTATTCTAAGGAAAAGGTATAATGGCCAGTTGGCCACGAGCTATAGAACCACACTATGACACTATACACCGGATAAAGGTCGGAATGCATGAAATGTGTGAGAAAGTTGTTATTTATGGATCAACGCAGAGCAAAACGTGTGACACGGGCCCATGACAGACCCAAGTCAAAATTGTAATCATGACTTGATATGATCAATGAAACTCCTACTTCATAAAAAAAAGAGGTTCAAAATTGTTCGGCCCTGGTGGTGAGTGGCCGGCCCCTTTGCTACATGGGCCAAAAATTATGCGAACGATACAGTTTCTCTCTCTCTCCCTCTGTCAACGGAAAAAAAGCGAATTGACTTATAATGTAATGCTACGGTGGTTCAGCAGGACACTACCTACCAGAGTTTAAATCCTGCTCACATCTGTTCTTAGATTTTCTCAGGATTTACCGGAGTTATGCGTTAAGTGATAAGCGACGTTCTTCTCGATAACGAGATGTCGATGGTGACTTTAATCTCCGGATCTGTCAGGTGATAAGCGACGTTCTCCTCGATAACGAGGTGTCAATGGTGACTTCGGGAATCTCCAGATCTGTCTGGTGCTCAGTTCTTCGGAGGTGCTCATAGAGGTGTAAGGTTTGCATACATGTGTTCATAGGGTTTGAGTGTGCGTATGAGTATGCGTGCATTAAAAAAGAAAAAACAAGAATAAAAACGTGAAGTTTGGTGGGATTTGACTATGTGAGCTTTAGGCTCCGGGTGTTATGGATGGAATACGGGGAAAAGGCGCACACACATTATGCATTCCTCGTGATGGAACTGAAATTGACACGCACCAACTCGATCTTTTTCTTTTAAAAAAAAACTGTTGCGTGGTGCGCCTCGCTGACACCCAACCTGGTATGGAACCCGATTCGGGAACCCAGAAACGCTAGCTAGCTCATAATGTTTCTCGTGAAATTTTTGCATTTGGGCCTATTTTTTTTAAAGATTTCTACATTTGGACCCCTGGGAAAAAGAATCCAAAAAATGGACCCCTAGTTCGGTGTCAAAGGACATGGCATCGTTGTATAACAGCACGGCGTCATGACCCATGGCGCCGTATATTCCACTAGGTGATTTCAGATGATTTTGGATGATATGTTTCAAAGTACAGTGCCAAAGGTCATGGTGCCGTTGTACAACAACACAGCGTCATGGCGCCATGACCTTTGGCGCCGTGCTTGAGGTCTATTTTTGGCATTCTTTTCCCCAGGGTCTAAGCGTAGAAATCTTACCGAAAAAGGATCAAATTGCAAAAAAATTTACATGTTTCTCCCGGAAGGGAATAATATATCCACTCAAACCTCAGACTTCCTCACGATATGTTAATTAATCCTCAACACCTAGATTTATTCGTTTATTCTTATTTATTTGCGCACCCTAAAAAGCAAATCAGTCCACACATTGTCACATTGTTTTATATCTTTCGTTGCAAGGAATAAGGAAAAGGAAAATCTTTATATTTTCCCCGAAAGAAAGGAAAATCTTTATGTGCACGTTTTTCTTGGATAATATGTATGTTTATTTATTTGGGCTAAATAGTTTTGCAAAGAAGAAAAGTCTCTTTTATCTGCACCTTTTTTTCTTGGACAATAAGTTTTCGGCCGGGGAGATCGTGGATCGCCCTGCAGCAGCTCGCGCAGGTTGGCCCATCATGTCGTTGGTTAGTTCTTGCCGGATTCGGATGATCTCTAGATGAGATCTGATTTGGCATGGGAATGAATAAATAAACACTAACAGCAGCAGCCGACGGTATTGATTGATGGTTTGGTCCAAACCGCCACACCACACACCTGATTGCATAGCAGAGAGATCAGAGAGAGGCAGATCGATCGAGGAGATGAATAATCAATGCGTGCACTTTGCTTGCTGCAGACTCAAACAAAGACGACGCCCTGCCAGCGCCAGCTCAGCCCAGATCTCGATGCACCAACACACATACTACTACGAAGCTTAATTAGCCTTTGTTTGCATCCACTCAACTACCTAAACTTTAGAAATTTTACTTTAGCTAGCTAATTAAATTTTACTAGAAACTTTCTTTTATACCTAGCTAAAATTTAGATCGATATCCAACCCCTCCCTCGTACTTTAGTTTTGTGAAGTGACTTTTACCAATTGAGCTGGAGTTTAGTTGAGTCCAACCAGCTGATCGAAACAATTTACTGAATTAAACTCTAGCTGAATTTTGTTTGGATCCATAACAGAATGCATGCATGCATGTCAAACCAACGCGTATACGGGTACTGCCAAGAACCAAGCAGCACGGTCGGTCGTACCGTCGTACGTATGCTGGGGAAGGTGACAAGAACCGTCACATGCATGCATGCATGCATGTACGTGCGCGCATACGTGTACGTACAGTCGTATACCGCCGTATACGGCGGTGCATTCTTCTTCGTGCTACGTGCCAAAATGGATTAACCGTACCGTGCGTGCGCCACACCTAGCTACTCATTTCCAGCTGCCCGGGAATTAACGAACGGACGGGATGGAGATCGATGGTTGCGAAATGCATGCATGCATGCCTTTTTTTCAAGTTGGCACGGAAATGAATAATATTATTGGGAATGACCTTCTAGATCAAATCAAACAGGAGGAGGCCCGGCTTGTTGCGCAAGAACAACTGGCCGGGTTAAAAAACCAACGGATAAAACATTTTGTAGCCGAGATAAGATAAAGATACGTAGTAGTCCTGTACATAATTACTGCATCGATCCGCAAAATTAACCGTCTGCGGTTGAGGTAGACCGTAGACCGATCGATCGCACACACCGACATGTGACCCCACGGTGCCGCGGAGTTATCCATAACCAAAAAGTCAGGGGCGGATCTAGGAATCGAGAGCACCGGGGTCAGATTTACTAGGAGATGGGGTCATTAGTGTTAATGAACAGTAATTAACAGTGATTTCATTGTAGTTTACGGGAAATCATCGAGGTCAGCTGACCCCGATGCAATAGGCTGGATCCGCCCCTGCAAAAAGTTACATCTCGAGGGGAATTTAACCTAATTAATATATGATTTGATAATATCGTGCTACATTAAACATTTACTAATAACGGATTACTTAAGCTTTAAAATTTTGTCTCGTGGTTTATACAGGGGCGGAGCCAGGGGGCGGGCAGGGGCCTGGCCCCCCTAATACTCCCGCAAAACCATATATAATCTCCTAATTACTCTGCTAATTATATTGATTAGCATATGTTAATCGACTCACAAGTCTTATAAGCCAGCATTAGCTCATTCGGCCCATGCATTGTTCCCTGATTCCGTCCCGTGCGACAGCAACAACATCCTCTATTGTCTTCGTTATTTTTTAGTTTAGATTAAATAATTTGCACCGGCGCTTCTTTCTTCTTTTTTCTCGGATTACATGACTTTTTATTAATCTTTGAGATCCAACCGATTCTGTTAGCTAATAAGTTGAAGAGACTAAAGACCCTTTGGGATAATCACTTTGTTGATCTTAATATAAAAATAATAATCAAGCTGTGGAACCGTGATAAAATGAAATATCCGAATTAGAACAAAATACACCTACACCGTTGCAAACTGAACAAGTTTGAACTAGTTGAAAATTTTAGAAAAAAATTTGTTTCTCTATCTGGTGCCTCGGCCCCTCCTATGTTCAAATCCTGGCTACGCCCCTGGGTTTATAGGCGGGTTCGGAAAAAAAAATTATTAGTATCTAAACACCTCTTTCGACAACCCATAATAACTAACTGAACAAGACCAAAGACGACGACCAGCTCAGCCCAGCTCTCGATGCTGCAGAAGCGTAGGAGTATATAGCTGTGAGCAGAACACACTCTCAATGCAAATGCAAGCATGCAGCTTGGCCGTATGCCGGCGTCATGACCAAAAAAAATCTCGCGTATGCATGTCTCTCTGCACGTACGCGTACGTAGGAGTGTAGCACACGTACGTCTAAAAATAGTTATTAGAAAAGTATAAATGTGAAGTGTTGGTAGAGAGTGGTACAGACCAAAAGGTGCTAACCGTTCCAGCTGCCCTGGAATCAACGGATGGTTGGGAAATGCATGCACGCACGCATTTATTTTGTACTAGTAGCCTTTTTTCAAAACGAAAAATGCATGCATGAAAATGCCGTTTCGTTTTGCATTGCATTTGCTGATTTAATGCAGGCTTCTTCAGCCGCAAGAATAGCCAGCTCGATCGGGTAAAAAAAAAAGATAAACAGGATAGAATTAACCAACGGAAAGATAAATCCTCACCTGTAATTACTTGGGGCCGGACGTGCAGTACCGAGATCTACGCATGCAAAGCGGGCACCCACCGAGGCACCGACAGGTGGGACGACGAGGAAAAAATCACCCGTCCCGGCCCGGCCTCTGCGAGCCTGATCCAAATCCACCGAGGCAGCAGATTCAAACGCACAGCTCGGCCGCGCCGGACATCTCACTGCGCGGTGGGCCGCGTCCAACCTCGGCCCCACACGTCTGCCTCCCTCCGACGATCCTGCTCCGTTCCGAGGTGGTGTGCCATGTCGTCCGACGTGGAAGCAGACCCAGGCGGGCTGGCCCCGCCCGGCGGGCTTCACGGGCACTAATCGGATCGGATAATCGCTGTTAACGTAACAACTACTAGCACTAATCCTAACCGTAATCAAGTCAATTTTTACCCGATATACGTCCTGACCCAAACGCTGCACCGGCGGGCGGGCCCACTCGCCCAGCGAACGTCCTCACTGCGAAGTGGGTCCCGTGGACGTCGCTACTACTACCCTGCTCGTCCGGCAAACGGGTCCTACCGTAAATCCACATCGTGTGAGGACGGTGTGAGAAAAAGGATTTACTACCGTTCCGGGATTTACTGCGGAGTAGCACCAATCGGATAATGACGTTTATCCTAATCAAACAAAGATGATAATACCCTCTCTGTCAAGCCACGGGCCTTCTTCCCCTTTATAAACGCGGCCAGGCCGCCTCGCTCCGTCCTCAACAGCAAACCAAGCCCCCCTCTCACCTCCGTGTACTCTCTCCTCTGTTCCGTTCGTTCGCCGGCTTTCCGTCCGCCCGCCCGTCCGCCGCCGCCGCGTTTGTTAGTTCAGCTTCTCTTCTGCAATGGCCCCTCTCGGAGATGGAGCCGCCGCCGCGTCGACGAACCTGGTGGTGTCCTTCGGCGAGATGCTGATCGACTTCGTCCCGGACGTCGCGGGGCTGTCCCTCGCCGAGTCCGGTGGGTTCGTCAAGGCACCCGGCGGCGCACCCGCCAACGTCGCCTGCGCCGTCTCCAAGCTCGGCGGCTCCTCCGCCTTCCTCGGCAAGGTGATAATATCGTCCCTACTGTCATCCGCATTAATTAAATCCACCGGATTACTCTGCTTTTAGTCGATCGCCTAGTGGTATGAACAATGAACAAGTCTTCGAGCGACTCCGTACGGATCCGCCGGGCGGCCTCGTGCTCGCGCCTAGCTAGATCCGGGCTGTCCGGGGTGTTTCAGCTTTTGTTGGTCAGCAGCAGCAGCTTGCTCAGATGCGGCTGATCCGGTGGGGGTGACCTCGCGATCCGCATGGGGGGAGCGGGATCTGGATCTGCTCGTCCGGCCGTCGGATCCGCGAGATCCGGCGATGGCCGCGGCCGTCGTGGACCGACTCTGATCTTCGCCGGTTTGCCGGGGGCGGGCGTTGACTGCCAATAGCTCCCTTATTACAGATGCGTTACGATTGCAGTACGTTTTTTTTTTCCCTATTTTCCTCAAGGTGATGCATGCCACTTTATTCGTTCTCGTCGATGCTATTTGTGGTTAGGAAAATCTTTCGCTACTGGCCTCAGCATCGTTTGACGGACGCCACTATAGTGCATCAGCTGCTCTGCTGCAGCTGGGGTCTTGGAGGTGGAGTGTGCCTTTTGGGTTTTGGTGTTTTTGGAGTGGGTGGCACGGGACAAACGACTTGTTTGTTCTTGTCGCCGCCGCGTGACCTCACCAGTCACGCTCTCTGCTACTTCCGCCGGCTTTGGTTTACTTTACTGCTGTACATTATTCAAATATTTGACGTATTATACCCCCTGTGTTTTTGTTTTTGTCCTCTCTCTAAGAAAAGAGAAAAAAATCAGTAGTTGCTAGCAATTTAATTGTACTAGTGGCATTTTTAGTTGTTGGATTATTATGCTAGCAATTTGCCAAAAGGTGATCTAAGAATTTTCGTCAGTGGCACGTGGGGCCCATCACGTGTTGGCTGCGGCGCGGCGTTGAAAATGGTTTTGGGCTCACTGATGACTGAGCTCAGCTAGCTTGCTGTGGTGGCGCAGGGACGGGTCGCAACTTTTCGCGTTTTGGCCTTTGGGGTCACGCGCGGTTGCCTACGTACACAAGCTCTCTACTGTACACGCGCGGGCCATTAATTATCCGCCTTGTTACGTTATTGACCTCTGGCTTGGGTTGCGATGCGGGGCCCGGCTGACTCGGATCTGACACCGGCCCCGTCGGTTAGTGGCGGTTGGGGTCGCCTTGCCGTGGGATCATCCAAGAACCCCCAGCCTGCCATATAGAAACAGCAGTAGTTAACTCTCACCGTCGAGTAATGATTTTTTTTTAAAAAAAAATGAACCTGCAATTGTTTAGGCACTGCAAAACCATCTTCTCCTTCGTTTCATTTGTTAAAGCTTTAACCTTACCAAGCATTACTATACTGCTAGGATATGGACAGGCCGTCTGCAATTAAGAATCATTTGATTAACACTTCCATCAACTTCATTAACTTGCATCCGTGTATCACAGTAGAGTCTGTCTGTAAAATTGCCACACATCACATACATCACATTGTTGATCTCGTCTGCATTTGCTGATCCCCTGTTGTCAATTGTTCCATGTTTGCAGTTCGGAGACGACGAGTTCGGGCACATGCTGGTGAACATCCTGAAGCAGAACGGCGTCAACTCGGAGGGGTGCCTGTTCGACCAGCACGCGCGTACCGCCCTGGCCTTCGTCACCCTCAAGAAGAACGGCGAGCGCGAGTTCATGTTCTACCGCAACCCCAGCGCCGACATGCTCCTCACGGAGGCCGAGCTCAACCTCGACCTCATCCGCCGCGCCAAGATCTTCCACTACGGCTCCATCTCGCTCATCGCCGAGCCCTGCCGCTCCGCGCACATGGCCGCCATGCGCGCCGCCAAGTCCGCCGGCATCCTCTGCTCCTACGACCCCAACGTCCGCCTCCCGCTCTGGCCCTCCGAGGAGGCCGCGAGGACGGGGATCCTCAGCATCTGGAAGGAGGCTGATTTCATCAAGGTCAGCGACGACGAGGTCGCCTTCCTCACGCAGGGTGACGCCAACGATGAGAAGAACGTGCTCTCGCTCTGGTTCGATGGCCTCAAGCTCCTCATCGTCACCGACGGCGACAAGGGATGCAGATACTTCACCAAGGTTCGATTTTTTTTTCGCGTTTTAACCTTGCATTGCCATCCAATTTGACACAATGTTAATTTCCTGCACTAAATTGATTAACACGGTCTCTCTCACTGCAGGACTTCAAGGGCAGCGTTCCAGGCTACAAGGTGAACACCATTGACACCACCGGCGCCGGTGACGCCTTCGTCGGCTCTCTGCTCGTCAATGTCGCCAAGGACGACTCCATCTTCCACGTATGATTGATCTTTGTATCAGATTAGTAGCATCTCGCCTTTTACTAATCAATGATACTGATACTTTCTTTCAGAACGAGGAGAAGCTCCGCGAGGTGCTCAAGTTCTCCAACGCCTGCGGCGCCATCTGCACCACCCAGAAGGGCGCCATCCCGGCGCTGCCCACCGTCGCCGCGGCCCAGGACCTGATCGCCAAGGGCAACTAGACGCCGCCGCCCCTGGCCTCCGCCTCCACCTCCACCGTGCTGCCTTCGTCGCCCCTTGACGTCATCATTTGAATTCGATATCATTAGGAGATTGTTAGCTGCGGCTCTTCTTAATTAGTAGATGGCTGGTGTTCTCGTGTGGGTTAATTTAGCTCAGTGTGGTGTGTGTGCGGTGTGAGAGAAGAACATGGTTTTCGCCCGGGGCATTAATAAAAGTTGGCATGCGTGGTGGATTTATTTTGAGCTTTATATCATTTGATCTCAATGGTGGTGTCATGTGATTGGAAGGCTGATCTGCTGTGATGGTTGCTTTCGTTGAAATTTATCTTGAGTTTCAAGGAACGTCCTTCAGATGGAAATAAATTGTGCAAACCAACATCAATGTGCAAATATCTAAACCTGATTTCTTTACAAAACTCTTCGCGCCAGCTGTCACTAAGAGTCGGCAGTTAAACGCGCATGGTTTCACTGAGTATTTCTGTTCTAAAAGGCTTACTAGCAAAAAAAAAAAGTTTTGTCAAAATCAAACCTTCTCTTCAGCAATCAGTTCGATCAATATCCAGGCGACCTCTGTTGGACTGCAGAGCTGTAAAGATAGCGTCCAGCACTAAATAAATACTCCTCAGTATTCATAGATATAATAATATCTATGAATCTAGAAAACCAAAACGCCTTACAATTCTGTAAAGATAGCGTCCAGCAAAAAGTTTTGTCAAAATCCAACTTTCTCTTCAGCAATCAGTTCGATCAATATCCAGGCGACCTCTGTTGGACTGCAGAGCTGTAAAGATAGCGTCCAGCACTAAATAAATACTCCCTCAGTATTCATAGATATAATAATATCTACGAATCTAGAAAAACCAAAACGCCTTACAATTCTGTAAAGAGGGCGTCCAGCACTAAATAAATACTCCCTCAATAGTTCATAAATATAATAATATCTATGAATCTAGAAAAACCAAAACGCCTACAATTTGGAGCGGAGGGAGTAGTCATGAGCTTGAACATTCTAAACTTTGCGTAGCAGCCAGAGACAGTATCAGTTTGAAAATCTACCAAAAACAGTGAAAACAAACATGATATCTTAAGATTGCTGTTTTTGCTTTACATGGTCAGGGGTTCTGCTCGGACGCAACGCTGCAAACGACTAGTTTGTACATGGCATATAATCTCCATCGGTTAAAAGACATATCCATTGCTCCTAGCCAACGATTATGAATTCCAAGATGCTAATTGTCCTCGGTTTCCTAGTGGTAGCGGTGAAAGCACCGGAAATCTAAACAGATCGAGCTGGATGGGGCATGGAGATCCACGCACCTGCACACATTGCGATAGCTAATCAGTTGACTCAGATCCAAGAAAAATCAGTCATATATAGTAGTGGATGTTTGAAACATAGTACTAGAATAGAATGCGGTCATGTGCCAGGTTCTCAAAATTTGCAGCTGAGGAAACAAACAGAATTGCAACATCTTGTATAATAAGTTCCTTCAAAGCCTAAAGTAGGCAACAAGAGCTAAGTGCTGAAACATACATCTCGAGCCCAGTGTGTGAGGTGGTGGTTGTACAGACACTAGCTTGGACGTCTACTGTAAAGATGCCAAAGTACTAACCTGCCTACCAACATCACTTCTTAAGCAACAGATTTCTGAACTCCTCGTTTGATTTCAGCTCTCCTGCACCACCATCTGGCTTCTCATCCTTGGCAGTCCACCCAAGAGGTTTAACCACAGATCGTGGTGCAAAAGCAGTGTTCTTCCCTGTGATTTTCACTTCACCTATGGGTGCTTCTTTTTCTGGTCTACTGGATCCAGGTGCTTTTGCACCATCATCACCACTCTGAGGCAAGTTATCTGCAAAAATCAGAAAATTTGCAAAAGTTAGATGTACACCATAACATCAGTCACGATTAACATGCAAAAGTGATGCAGATGTCGAGTTCTAGTCTTATGCACATGTACAGAAGATATACAGAAAAAAGCATGTGTGCTTTAGGTTTAATCTGAAACTGTGTGGTTGACTTTTTTTTGAATTTTTTTTTCAAAACTTCAGCATATACTTTACAGTGTAGCTTCCCAGATTCCTCTTTGTTAGACTACCTATGTACAGGCCCATTAGGCCTTTAGGGTTAGTGGTGTGCCTGGCCTGTTCGGCCGCCGCCCCCCCTCTGGGTTTCTTGTGTAGAGGGCAAGGGACTCCTTGATTGGTGGTGTTTCTATAAACCAATCCTAGTCCCTTGCCTATATATGTATGTGTGCTGTGCACATCCATAATTAATCTACTATTTTCCCAGTCATACCTTCCTTCATGGTATCAAGAGTCCGGGTTCCCGGATTCGCTTCCGCTACCTCGCCTGCCGCCACCTAGGGGTCTTTGGATCGCCGCCTCGCCGAGCCATGCGACCTCCTCAGACGCGCCGCTGCTCCTCGAGCCGCACAACCTCCTCTCGCCAGGCCAAGATCTTCCCGAGCTGCCTCCTGCTCGCCGCGCCCCCGAGTCGAGTCAGCCGCCGCTCGCTTGCTGCCGCCTCGAGCTGCCAGCGCCCCCCCTGCTCCACACCGCCGCCTCAGGCGCGCATCCTCCGCCAAATGGCCGGACACTACTCCTCCTCTGCTGCCGCTGAGGAGGAGCCGCCCAGATCGCGGCGGACGCCGAGCGAGCTCGCCGACGCCGAAGCGCGCTCGCCGATGCGACGCGCGCCGTAGGAGCGCGACGCCCTCACCCGCGCCAAGGCCGCCGAGGACGGCCGCCTCGCGGTCAAGGGAACGCGAGGCCGTGATCAGCCGCATCCGCGCCGCTCGCCCGTGCCGCCGGAGCGCAAGGCCGCCGCTGGCCGCCGGCGCCAAGGACGACGACGACGAGAAGCGTCCCCATGTCTCGACCCGCCCGGACGCTCCAACTCGCAGATGCATGAGGCCGCCGCCTCCTTCACCGCACCCGCCATTGCCGTCCACAACATCCGGCTTTCATGCCGATCGTCCTCGACCTCGCCGCCAACACCACACCGGCGCGAGCGATTCCTCCTCACCGCAGTTCTCTGCAGACCACGTCTTGTACGATCGCCTCCGCCGTGATCCTTCCCGACTGACCGGATGGATTGCACCGTCGCTCATGGATCTACGGACAATCTCCAACAATCTCGTGGAGACCGTACTCAAGCCACGTGCCTCTGCACGAGTCATCTGGCTCGCTGTGGAGTCCCAGTTCCTCGACAACCACGAGCAGCGCGCCATTCTCCTGGACACTGAGTTCCGCACCTTCGTCCAAGGTGACCTCTCCATCGCCGCCCTCGCCGCGCCTCAAGACCATGGTCGACGCCTGCGCGGTTCGGTGAGGACATCCCGACCGTACGCCGTCCTCAACGTCATCCGCGGGCTCAACGAGAAGTTCGCCCCCATCGGCATCCATCTTCGCCGCGCCAAGCCGTTCCCTACGTTCCTCGAGGCCCGCACCGAGCTCCTCCTCGAGGAACTCACCATGGGCAAGCCGGCCCGACCTCCACCGCCTCCTCGCCGCCTGCACCAGCGGCTCGGGCCGACTCAGATACCGGCACCGGTGGTCACAACGGCACTGGTCGCCTCAAGATCCTCCTCGCACCAACAAGTCTGGCGGCGGGCGGCGGTGTTCAAACAACAAACTCAAGGCGGCAACGATGGCAATAGCGGCAACAAGAGGAACGGCAGCCATTGCTCCAAAAACGGCGGCGGCCCAAAGAAGAACGGGCGACGTGGCGGCTGCCCAAGTCGTCTCTCCGTGGTTCTTCACGGCATCCCGCCAGCTCGGCCGCCACCGCCAGTCTACCGTGGCGGTCTTGCCTCTCCCGGCCAAGCTCAAGAAGACCAAAGCGCCATCGGCTCAAGATCAGCCACCCAACAGCCGCCCATGCTGCCCAAAGTGCAAGCACAGTTCTGTGCTACAGCTCAGCGCCGCACCTGCACAAGCACCCGGTCCTCCCCAACAGAACGATGCCCCCAGATCTATGAAGAACGCCTGCATCGATCCCGCCTCCACCTTCAAAGACCATGACGAACCAACCGCATCGTAACGAGTGGCACTTCGATTGTGCTACCTCTCACATGGCTTCCGACTCTACTATTCTCTCACATGTTTTTACCCTGATATCCTGTTCCTTCTAACATTGTTGTCGGTGACGGTTCTTTACTCCTGTCACCTCATTGGTTTTGCACATCTTCCATCTAATTTATCTCTTAATAATGTTCTTGTTTCACCAAAACTTATTAAGAATTTGATCTCTGTCGATTCACTCGATAACAATTGTTCTGAATTTGACCCGGTTGTTCGTGAAGGATCTCAAGTCTCGAACGTGATCATTGTGCAATAGCTACGGCCCATTGTACCCTCTGCATCACTGCGCTCTGCCCTCACATTTGGGACTGTCCTCCACCCTTTGGCATCGTCGTCTCGGACATCACAGTCAACAGTCTTGGCCAAATTACCTTTTGCATGTAATAAAGACACTAGCTCGCCTCTTTGTCATGCGTGTCAGCTAGGCCGCCACACTCGTCTACCCTTTCGAGTCTCGTGCAGAGCTTTGAGTCGGTTTGATCTTATACATTGTGATCTGTGGACATCACTGCTTCAATATCTCCGGTTTTAAGTATTATTTGGTTATACTTGATGATCACACACATTACTTATGGACTTTTCCCTTCGACTCAAATCGACACTTTCAAAGACGCTTGCTAATTTCTTTTCCTATGTGAAAACTCAGTTCGGGACTACTGTCAAGGCTATCCAGTGTGATAACGGGCGTGAATTTGATAACTCCAGCCGCAGCTTTTCTCCACCCATGGTGTCTTCTTTGTGCATGTCGTGTCCCTACACCTCGGCCCAAAATGGGCGGGCCGCATCATCCCATTCCACTAACAACATTGTGTGCTCCTTGTTGTTTCAGCCGACCTTCCACCCTCTGGGTTGAAGCTGCAGCTCTGACCACCCACGTCCTCAACCTCTTGCCGACCAAGGCGTTGCAGTAGGCACTCCCATAGTGCCTCTTGACGAGCCCTCCCATGAGCATCTCGTGTGTTGGGTTGCAAGTGCTACCCGAACCTCTCATACCTCTCATAAACTCTCCCGCGTTCCACTTTATGTGTCTTCCTTGGTTATTCCGCTCATCATAAAGGATATCATTGCCTTGACTTGTCTTCCAACAGATCATCATCTCTCGGACGTCACCTTTGGCATGCTTTCCTTTCGGAAAACTCCTCTCCGAACCGGACGCCGCTTATGAGTTCCTCGATGCACCTCGATCTGTGCCGCCCATCCCATTGGGTCGCCACGATCTTTTGTGCCCGCAGTCATCCGGTGGTGCCACGACCGTCTTGCCACATGCGGCTCCGGCGCCTCTCACGCCTGACCATGTGCGGCCTCCGCCTCTCGCGACCGCCACGTCGGCGGCCCTCGGTGCCCTTCGACGACGGTATTAGCCTCTACGCGCACCGCTGTCGTCACGCCCGCCGCCGGCACGCCTGCACGCCGGATTTTCGACATGTCTTCGCTCGTCGACGGCCTCGCTCCGCGGCCTCGACACTGCTCGCCACGGGTGCCATCTGGCCGCGGCGGCCACTGCCGGCTCGAGCCCGCCCGCCGCAACGCCCCGCCGCCTGCCGACTCTTCTCCGCCGATCCAAGCGCCTACGCCTCGACCGCCTGGGGTGCTGCCCCGTGCCTCCTCGTTAATCGGACCGCATGACGACACGCGCCGAGGAGGTTGCTGCCTCTCTCGAATAAGACTTGGGATCTTGTTCCTCGACCGGCACTAATGTTGTCTCCAAGTGGGTGTTCAAGATTAAGTACAATCCCGATGGTTCTTTTCAGCGGTACAAGGCTAGATGGGTTGTCCGTGGTTATTCTCAACGTCCTGGAGTTGATTTCGGTGAGACCTTCACCCGGTTGTCAAGCTCCGCTCTTGTTATGTCTCTTGTCCCTTGCGATCTCTCATGCGGTGCTTTGTTTATCGACTTGATGTCAAAATGCTTTCCTCCATGGCATGCTCACCGAGATCTCTCATGCATACCACCGTCCGGATTTGAAGATTCGATTCATCCGATTTCGTTTGTCGACTCAATAAGTCCTTGTATGGATTGAAACAGCTCCTGTGGCGTGGAACAAAGACTTTGCGCCTTTATGTTCTGTCTCTCGGCTTTGTGGAGTCCAAGGCGGATACCTCGTTGTTCGTTCTTCACCGTGGACCGAGGCGCATATCTCTCGCTATATGTTGATGATATTGTCCTCACTGCCTCGTCACCACCTTCTTTGCGACATATTATTCAGACCTTCAACGAGAATTCGCTATGAAGGATTTGGGACTCATTCATCACTTTCTGGGAGTTCATGTTCAGCACTTGACCGGTGGTGGGCTTCATCTTTCCCAGCGACAGTTCATGATTGACATTTTGGATCGGTAGGCATGTCACCTTGCAAACCCTGCAGAAGACTCCGCTCACACCAATCCCAAGCCTCTGCAGCCACGGAGCTCTCTTGGAGAAGCCGCAAGCCACCGATTTTCGTGACCTTGCAGTGCTCTTCAAGATCTCGGCTCACTGTGCGACATTGCATATGCCGCTCAGTGTGCCTACATATGCATGCTCCACTGAACCTCACCGACTCTTAAGCGCGATCTTGCGCTACGTGTGGGACTCTTCACCTCGGTCTCGCTTGACCTTGTTCACAAGACAACCTTGTGGTCTACTGACGATCTTGGCCGGATGCCCGATACGCTTAAGTCTACCTCCGGGTATCTTTGTCTTTCTTGGTGACAATTTGATCTCTTGGTCTTGAGCGGCATCACCGCCTCCGCCCATTTGAGGTCGAAAGTATGGTCATCGTGCCAATCGTGGTGGCCGAGGCGACTGCCACTCCTTGAGCTCCACTCCGCCGCCCGACGAGCCACCCCGGTCTATTGTGACAACATCGCTACATGTCCGCCAACCCACCAAGCACATTGAGATTGATCTTCACTTTGTTCGGGAGCGTGTTGCTATTGGTGATATTCGTGTCCTTCATGTGCCTACTGACTTCGCGATCTGTGACATCTTCACCAAAGGGCTACCTTCTTGTCTTCACAAAGTTTAGGTCCAGTCTAAGCGTTCGTGGACAAGTGAATTGCTAGCCTTTAGGGTTAGTGGTGTGCCTGTTCGGCCGCCCTCCGGGTTTCTTCTTGTGTGAAGGCAAGGACTCCTTGATTGGTGGTGTTTCTATAAACCAATCCTAGTCCCTTGCCTATATATGTGTGTCTTGTGCACCTCCATAATTAATCTACTATTTTCCCATACCTTCCTTCACTCTTAACTCGTGGTTTCCACCCAACATCTTATAAACTAGTTTTAGTCCAAAATGGAAAAGACCAGGTGTTGAATGTGATGATAAGTGAGTGCCGGTCTCCACTCTCCAAGTGCAATTTGGGGTTCTAGAGTTCTTAACCCTTACCATTATAGCTTTAGGTTGATCTGGTTGATGCAATTTTCAAATATGACAACAGTCAAAAGGACAATGTTGTCAACTGGTCAAAGAACATACCGTAGCCTTTGGAGGAAGGACCTGCCTCACGGCTCTTCTTACTCTTGCTTGGATCTGATCGAGCGATACTCACTTTCTTTCCAAGCAACCTCTGCTTGTTTTTCTGAAGGGCTGCCTCAAGATGCTTGTTGTCTGAAAAGTCCACATAGGCCAACCCCTGCAAAAACAATAAGGAAAAACAAATCAATAATAAATGAAATCCAAACACTACAACAGTATCAAACATTTGGGAAATACAGTGCCAAAATAGCAAAAACATAAAAGTCCATTAGAGTCACTGATTTCCATGAATACACATATACTTGGTGGCAAACTCAGTTTGCACTTTGTATCAAGGAACTACTGGAGCATCTTGTGTGGCTGTGTTTGTTTCAGCTTCTGGGGACTTTTGGACAGCTAGGTTTCCACATATCCAAAAGTCATATGCCCTCAAAAGTCAGAAGCTGCAAACAAACAGGGCTACCAGTGAGCACAGCCCCATGCCTTACTCATCATTGACAGGAAAGGGGGCTGGACATTGTAATAGTGGGGAATCATGAAGCTGGAGAAGGATAGGTCATAGGAGTATTTGGGCAGAGTGTGGGGTCACATGCATTCAAAATGTGCACTGCCAGAACATCTAGTGATAATCCGGGAGCAAGCATAATCTACTAATGCCTTATTTTATAGTGTAATGATGCTATGTACAGAATTCAACAAACAAGCTATTGTTTACACTATGGAACCCAAGAGACAAGAACATTATTAATAAGAATAAGTGTAGCACACACCCTCGACTTTTTGGTGAATCTGTCCTTCAGCAATCTTATTGCTGTGGCGCCACCAATGTCAGAGAAGAACCGGCGAAGGTCATCCTCATTTGCCTACATAGAGGGTAACAATTTAGTTCATTAAATTTCAGGAGGTACATGCATCTTTTTTCTTTTGAAAAAATGGCATACCTTCAAGTCTATATTTGAGACAAATACTGTGCACTTGTCATTGTAGAAGGATGGCTTTGGTTCATTTGAACCTGTATTCCCTGTTCGGCTGTTGCTGTCCACTTTCATTTCTGTGGATGCCTCTCCAACCTCTACAGCAGTAACAGCACCACTATGTCCACTTTGGGTCTTTTCTTGGTCGTCTGATGACTTGGCACTTTTTGGTGCATTCTCTTTCCTTTTCTTAGCAGGGGGCTGCTGTTTATTGGTCATTTTACTTGCTTTTCTTTTCTGAGAAGAGTCATCTGCATTAGAGTTATCATTGAGCATAGAGTAAGCCTCAACTTTAGCCTCCTCTTGAGATTTGAACACCATAAGCTCATTAAGCCGAGGGGTGACCTGGTCAAATGGTAGGAGAACAAGTTCAAAACTGTAGTTAATATTATAAATCAGGAACCCATGCTAACCAGGAAACTTCAGAAACTTATGGTGTACTCTTGGTTATTAATGAATAAATTGGTTTGGCAGATATTATCACTTGCTCTTTTGATGGAGTATGACCAACTGAAGCAACATTCATATTCTTACAGCAGAAAGCCTAATGAGCAGGTGAAATAGAAAAACATCTAGCAGCCAGCAGCATACCTTTTTTACAGCAAGGTCATAATCATCCAAAGTGCCATGCTCCTCTTCAAATCTTATCCATGCGTAACATATGTCCTAGTAAGTTTAAGATCATAACGTTGATAATTAAATCATCAGTATTCATGAGATTTATCATATCAAAATACTAACAACAATGGTAATCACAAAAATAAAAACTGAGGCAATTAACTGATCAAGCTAGTACTCCCTCCGTCCTAAGATACAAGGCGCGACTCAAAAATTTCAAAGACCAAGAAAATCATTAATTACCGCGTGCTCCTAGGAACGTCCCTTCGTTTCCATCTCGGAATTACTGCGTTAAACCGTTGCTCCATCCCGCGCCGTTAGGAGTAGTGGCCGGTGCGTGCATGCCGTCATGGAGCCGCTAATTTTTTTATCTTCCCGCGTGCATGCAGGCTGCAGCGCGCCCTTTCTTTCTTCTCGCATGCATGCAGCCTGGCCGCGCGCGTTTTTTTCCTTCCCGCGCGCATGCAGCAGTTTCCTTCCCGCGCACATGCAGCAGTTAGAACTGGCCGTCAATATTTTTCATGGCCGCCAAATTTTTTCTGCCCGCCAATATTTTCATCTGGTGGCCGCCAAATTTATTTGGCAAGTGGGGTCACAAATGGCTGGTTGTTCTCCTATAAATAGGGTGTTTATGCACGGTTGGCAACACATTCTTTTCTCTGATCCTCTTTCGTTTCCACAACATGCTTCTCTGATCCTCATTCGTTTCCACACCATGCCTGGTTTAGATTTGAATCAGCCCATAAACTGGGATGAGATTGGAGAGTTTGAGGGAGACGTACATGATTTGACCTATGATTATGTTTGGGACTCCGGCAATGAAGGTAATCACCGAGAGTTTTCATTTTGTATATCTTTCCATTGCACGTACGAGCCGTGAACTTATTAATGGCAATGTTACAGCTGCCGACGGCGACGATGGTGACGGCAACACAGCAGCTGAGGGCGAGGGAAGAACTGTTGGCTTGTTGCTGCATGCAGATGGCATCTTGATAAGTTCTCTTCGCAAGCTGCCGCGCGCGGATGGCACGGACAAGAAACGCTCCAGCGCGGCGGAGCTCGAGCTGCGCTTGGCGTTGTAGGCATCGGGCGCGCATGCATCAAGCGCGCACTACATGCCTCTTAATGTCTTGATCCATCACATGCAAGAGAAGTGCGAGAGAGGAGCTCACATGCAAGGGAAGTGCGAGAGAGAGAGGGGAGGCCAGCCGTGAGAGACGATGCATGCAAGGAGTACTACTCGGACTAAATAGGAGAGAGAGGGGAGGGAGAGATGCATGCATGCATGCATGCAAGGTGAGAGTAACGCCGTCTAACGGGAGGGGTGCGGTACGAGGAGTCCAGCAGTCCAAGCAATAAATCCGCATAGAGAAACAAGCCAGGCATGCAAGGTTGAAGAGGCCGCGCCTTGTATCGTGGGACAATTAAAAAAAGTGGTTGCGCCTTGTATCTTGGGACGGAGGGAGTATTTAAAACTCTGGCTCACAGGCAGCAACAAGAGTCCATCAGTAAGTTTGCAGGTCATGATAGCAGGAAGAAAGAGATGCCCACATGCTTGTTTGAGAAGAGCTTACCTCTGATCCAGACCCAGCAAATCTTTTGCTATAACAACGCTTATAAAGCGATCTCGCCTCATGTATATGTCCCATTTCTACCTCCATTGAAATGTACTGCTGCCAAACTTCCAAAACAGAGCCACTGGAAGAATAGTGACAGATTTAAGGGTCGCACATAGCCAGTAAAGAACATTTATGAATTTGCATAAAGCAAAAAACTAAACCTTTTTTTGATAGCATTTTCCCAAACTAAACGAGCTGCAGAAAGATCTTTGCCAAGACTGCACTCTAATTTGGCCCAATAAGCATTCAAGTGCAGTAACTCCTTGATTCCCAGTTGAGGTGAGAGAAATTCTACAGCATCCTGATATTGTACCCCATTAATAATTATAGTAAAATTAGGAAAATGCATGTAAATGGTGAGGTGATAGAAGATGTACCTTGAATGTCTGCCTGATCAGCTGGAAGTCCAACCCATCTGATATCCTCCGTCTTAAACTATGAACTCGAGTGAGATAAAGATTGAGATACTGCAGCAGTTCAGCACATCCAAATAAAAACTAAATGAGAATCTGCATCCCACCAGAACAGTTAACAGCATTGACCAGGAAAAATTTCTTAAAATGGATGCTCTGGTTTTTACCCAGAAACTAACCAAACTAAAACAACATGATTTATTCTCACCTCCTGTATGGTTGGAAAAGAACACTGTACTGCCCGTTCAAATACCTGAAATGTACAAGCATATATCTTTAGCTCCCAATATACATAAAAGAAACAGGCAAAACTGAATAACAATCTTACGAAACTACCAAAAAAGTAAGGGAAGTGGCAAAAAGAAATGCAGTTGACACGTTAGGCACTCATGATATTCAGTTTTGTCACAATGTGCTCAGTTGGCTGCTGATGCTTTAGGATATTTTGAAACGGATAGTAGATAGTCGAATGAAAAGAGAATTATATCAGTGACATAATGCTCTCAGACAACGTAAAACAGGACTTACATAACAGTAACACGCATCTACAGCTAGCTAATAAACATGCAAATATTTAACAACATATAATTCATGCAGTTGCATGTGCCACCATGTCGTGGAGTTAGCTGCTAATAAAGTTTTTTTTTCTCGAACACGCAGGAGAGCTGCGCATCAATATATTAAGAAGAAAGGATGGGTAAAAAGCACCCAAATTTTACAGGTTTTGTTTTATTTGTGGGGGCAAAACAAAACCTGAAAAAGAAAGACCCCCCAGCTGCTAATAAAGTGGAACAGAAACTATACAGAATTATAATCAGCTTATCTTTCGGAACCATGGTGCCAGACCTAACATTGCCATCTACTTCGCATGCATAGAAGATCTATAGAATCTAATATGTAAGATCTCCAACTACATGTCCAAAGAGAGAAGTAAGAAACTTACATTGTGTAGTTCTTCTTCAGAAGCACGAACCCGCTCCAAAGACAAGAGATAATGGACCCATAGCTCACCAACCCATGTACAGTTTCTTGTGGCTCTGTGATAAACACTTCTTAGTACAGAAGGCACCTGAAGAGAAAAAGGCATCTCTTGATATTAATGAGAGAATATCATGATTGAATCAACATGTATTGCCAAACAAGTTTCTAAAAGGACCTTCAAGGTTCTATCGAGGTAGCTCGTGTATCCTATCCATACATCTGTTGACACCGGCAGCTCTGAAACAGCTCGCTCGTACAGAACTTGAACACGAGCAGGGTCACCAGACGATTCTTCAAATTTGAGATATTTCTGTTTCATACACAAATAAGTGACATTTTGTTAGCAAAGAACAAGAATATTGTCAGTAAAAGGTAATGAATATGGTGAGATGGCGCCACGTTTGTTGGAAAAGAAAGAGTAAGCATCACATGAAACATAAGCTTGGGAAGACTGAAAGGTGGCTAACAACCTATGAACTCACATGGTGATATACAGAATATAACAGGAACATATAAATTCTGTTTTGGTTTCCAAATACTCCCGACATTCCAAAATGTTGGTCCTTCTGGTTTTTCATGATATATAGATTTTGCTATGTATCTAGACATAACCCTATGTTTAGGTGCATAGCAATATCTATGTATCAAGAAAAGCCAAACCGACGTACATTTTGGAGCAGAGTAAGGTTTTCCTTTAAAAGTTACTAACTGAGCAGAGCCATGGATAAAAATGCTGGCATACAGAAACAGGAATTCAAAGGACAGAACTGACAAACAAAATGTTCTTTTTCTTCTGGTAATGTCATCAAAAGGAACTGTAATTCTATAACTTTCAGTTAAACCAACCAAAAGGAGAGAAAAAGGGGGAAATTCGAACAAACTTTTTCAACAAAGATGTAAATTTTCACTACAAACTTGAAGCAGTAGAGCAGCTCAGAGTCATAGATAGGTCTAATCTGAAAAATATCCTAAACGTTGACACAACAATAGGAATGCATCTCACTTCTCGAGTAAATAATAGAAGCCTAGCACTAGCAGGATGAATTTAAACAAGATTTAAGTTCAGCACTATAAGGTCATAAATTGTGTTAAGCATACCAGAAAATCCTGAAGTTTGTCAGCTTCAGATGCGCCTGCATTGCTTAGTTGATCCTCATATTGCTTCCTTTCATTGTACATATCAATGGCCTTTTTGTAAGAAGATATGACATTTGAGGGGACACCATCAAAATTGGAACCTGCATCATTTGCATTCCCTTGCTCGGCTTCCCAGATCTTATACTCAGAAAGTGTAGATTCCATCTCAGCCAAAGGAACAGATAACTGGCGGTGGAATAGCGTGCGTATACGCTGAACTTGTTTTGCCCTTTCCTCATCATTGTCATCACTGATGGTGATCAAAATTGCCATCTCGTATTCTCTATAAGCTTCCCAAAGTTTGCTGCCCTCGGTAACATGCAGCCCCCCTGCAGTGATGGCACGCTCGAACAAATCTCTCATTTTGGAGAGGCCAGATGTTGTACATTGAGACACTGATGGATCATGCTCTTCAACAAAGTCAAGGTAATCCTGCCATAACTTAATGGACTGCAGTGTAATGATCACCACAGTAAGTTAGCACTCCACAACCAGATGCTCAAGCTCAACAGTTCAAATACAATATCATAGGAACAATTCAACATACCAGGTATTCCTGCACCCCGCGCTCATATAGCTTTTCAATATCAGCGAAAGATTCCTCACTGTGACAAAACAACCAAGAAAGACAAACAAAACCAGAGAATGAAACTCAGTTTTCCATGAATCTGAAGTGCACGGATAAATTCAGGAAGGCATAAAGGAGAAAACAATCACAAACCTCATGCTCAATGAGACCTCATCCTTCGCCCACTCCTGCCACATCTTCGGGGTAAGAGGGAAGTACTTGTTCATCTCTTCCCTTGCTGCGCGAAGCTTCTCGATGTTGCCTGACTTCCTTAAACACTGGATATACTGCAACAATAGACGCAAAACATTCAAGCTAATACCAAATAGTATGGAAAGTCTATAAAATAACAATGAACATCCATCTAAGGCAACAGAAACATGTCTACTATCTGACACGAGGAAGCAACCCCAATTGCTCTAGGACTAATAAGCTAATAAACCTGTGAAAATAATCACAATCCATTTCTCAATTGCAGCAGACACACACCAAAATTGACAGCCTAACGAGCAGAACTAGCCTAACAAAAGGGATCAAATGCGTAAAGTCATGCACTAATTCGAACCCTAGTAGTGTACTAGCTTCCACCAAATGCGCGAACCAACACCAGTGACAACTAAACCCACTCAAAACCCTAGCGAGCCGTGGCAGCGGGGGGATTGGGGAGCGCGAAGGGTACCTGCACGTGGGTCTCGTAGTCGAGAGGCTGCTCCTGGAGGGTCCGCTCCAGGGCCTGGATGCGGAGCTCGTCGGCGCCGCCCGCCCCCTCGTCGTCGGAGTCCGACGAGTCCGAGTCGGAGCCCGAGGGCGCGGCGGCGTCGGGCATCTCCGCGTCGTCCCCGCCCCCACCAGCTTCCGCGGGCGCCGCTGCTGCCGCCGCCACCGCCTCCGGCACCTCCTCTTCCGTCGCCATGTCTCTCCCCGCGTGCGCAGCGCAGCTGTGAAAGCTCGGGTGGAGGACTGGAGAGGTGTCGATTCCGTTTCCCGTTTTCCCCCTTCGCGTTGCGGAGGCGATTCCCAGATTGTGTTTTGTCCCGAAAGCACCTTGTGCTTCGTGGAATTTGATACTGCTGGTACTATGTCGAATTGCGATTTGAATTACAGCGGGTACTGTTACGAAATAGTTACGTGACGGGGTGGTTTGTTGTAATGTTGTTTTATGTAGTATATCTTTACATCTTCTTCGTCAAAATTAACAATTGGCAGACTATTTTGAGATGAATGAGGTGAGTGCACCATTTTGAATTGTAAAGTGGCAATCCCTATTTACAAGAGCCCCGTACAGTGAGGAATCGGAGATGGCTAAAAATACTAGAGGAAACAATTGGATCCCGGCAAAATCAACTAAACACATGATTGCAAGATAAGTGATTGCGACTTCTACTATAGTTAAAAGAAACATGATCAACAAATATAGCAAAGCAACGAGAGTAGTTGGAAAAAAATATCTCCACACATGATGACCTTTTATGAAATGTGACTATTTCAAAGTGTAAACACCGAGCATACAATTTTAGTACTGTATATGGGGTTCAATCTTCAACAGCTATGTGAAAGTCTGAAAGATAAGTATACTACGCATCAATGCATCATACGACCTACTTTCTACGCTTATCATTTTGTGTCATATCACGTTCGATTGCTCTTCACCGTGATGTGAAATCCACATGGAAACTTGTTACTTGTATACTTCCAGATGGTGACGTTTGATAGTCAGATTGAATTTGCATGATGTTTGATGTGGGTGATTTTAGTGATCAGACCCTTCAACCATTTACCAATTTGCACGACAGCACGAACACGTCTCTAATTACTTTTCGCGATTAAGCCCTCACATAGTCAAATCCAGGGACCCCATCGCAAATACCAGACATCCCCGCGTCCCCCACCCACCCGGTGTGGCGGCCCTCGCCTCCCTCGCGCTCGGGTCCCTTGCGATTGTTCTTCCCGTCCATTCCACCACTCCCCACCGAAAAAACGAAAGCCGCCAGGCGCACGCTACGATCCCACACGAGCAAATCGCGCCTCCTCCCCGCCCACCCCCTACCTCCCACGAGCGCGAGGCGAGGGCGGGCCGCCGGGGATGGCGCCGGCGGCGGCGGACGGCGGGGCGGAGTCGCAGCGGCAGGCGGACCTGCTCAAGCAGGAGGGCAACGCCTTGTTCAGGAAGGAGCGCCTCAGCGCCGCCATCGACGCCTACACAGGGGTAAGGCGTAGCCAGCCGCTCACCGCTACCGCCGGGGCGAGCTCCCCCGCGCCGGATTGTGCCGCCTGATTCGCCGGTTACGCTTGCCGTTTCCATTTCTTAGGCGTCGTTTTTTCCACTCCTGTTCTATCGATGCGCTGTGCAGCGTGGTATCAGTGAGACAGTGAGGATAGTGCATTCCGCGGAAGTCTGCAGTGCGTTTGGCGTGTGGGCACTGATAAATTCTCTGAATGATTGCTGATTTTTTTTCTAAATTCCCTGAAATTGCTTCCAGTACTACTTGGTACTAGTAGTAACCATGGCTAGATAAGTCGATCTGTGGTGCTGGCATTGCTGGTCAGGATGGTTAGCGTGATATCTTGTGGTACTAGTTTCAAGTTAACCTATTGTTGTAAGCTTGTTTGCACTGGGCATTACTGATTAGTGATTACACGTATTGCTTCTTGCTATCTGGAGCAGGTCATTTGTTTGAAACAAACTAGATATCTGCTATCTAGTTAATAAGTCTCTGAAGCACAATGCAAGTTGAAAAGCATTTTACCTTTCAAGGTTTTGTGGCCTTGTGGGGGTGTGGGGCTATACAATGTTAATGGGTTGTTGTTTGTATTTCTAATTTGCCAAACATTTAGTGCTAGTCGGGGAAATTGGTTGGGAGAGGGGAGGAATTGATGGAGAGTGGGCAGGAAAATGTTCCAATCATATAACAGGCTGTACAAACATCAGAAGCCTCTAGAATTGTTATGCTTGTGAATCACGGGATTATTTTAGTTTAATTTTTTTATTACTGAATGTAATATTGAATGAGTTGTTTTTGGCCATTCAAGTAAAGGACTGTTTGGCACAGCTCCAGCTTGGAGCTGGGTATTCCTATATCCAAGTTCTCATGTAACTAGAGCTGGGGCTACATTGGGACTGTTTATGTGAATCCTTTTGGTTCAATTCTAACAGAAATAGATATGTAAACTACTTTATTTTAGTTTATAAACTCTAAATCTGACTTGGAGCTAAGAGCTAGAGCTGTATCAAATGGGACCCAAGACTAAAGCTTACCTCTACACCTTGATAGTCCCACTTGTTTGGTGTTTCGAAAATGATGGCAGATGTAGTGAAAGTGTGTATGAATCAATGATAAAGTATATGTTAGTAAAAATGATGGCAGTTCTAGTTAACTATGTCTGTATCTTGCACGTCTTTTGCTAACTTTGTTGTCTATTTTGGTTGACAGGCCATCACTCTCTGCCCAAATGTTGCAGTATATTGGACCAACCGGGCACTTTGCTATAAGAAGCGGAGGTCTGTAAAATTGTTAGTCCCTTTTGGTTGCTGCATTTTACTTATCAATTTTAATGTGCAGTCAAAGTGTTTACACCATACTGTGTTCCTATTGAATTTGCCAGTGAGTGGGCCAAGGTTGAGGAAGACTGTAGAAAGGCTATCCAGCTTGACAGCCAATCTGTAAAGGTGATGACTTGATCCGTCTTTAACTATTTTGTGTGTGTTTTGTTCAGTGCTGACTATGTGGGCATGCTGATTATTGAGAAATTTATTGTGCATCATAAGGACATAGTTTCCTTGTTTGTAAAACTTTTTTTCTTGACCAAATATGTAACAGATTTAGTATTCATGTTAGTATTTCACCTTCTGCTCACATCAACATGCTAGTTGAGGACTTAATTTGGTATTGTGGAGATGAGCTGCTTTTCAAAAGGGGGGAAGCAATAACATAAGAAATCAACCAAAAGTCACAAAATAGAAGTGATAACATGGAGAAATATGATGGATTTTGCTTTTGTACTGCACTTGTTATGATCTGTTTACATCCACTCTCTATGCCTAAAGATAACTAAATGTTTCTATTTCAGACCCAATGAAATTAATTTAACAGAATTGGGAAGATTCTACTTTCTAGCTGCATTATGCGTCTCAGCACAATGTGAAACTGTCCTTGATTCCACATGAACAACCTGAGGCACCTGTTGTTGTCTCTCAGATGGAAGGTCTGCTTGCAAATTAGGTGTGATAGATTAATCCAAATCTAGTTGTTGAGCCTGTTTCTATTTGCCTCGTTCCATTTGAATTGAATTTTCAATAAATCTGATTTTCCAATAGGTAGAAAGTCCTTTGTTATTTTTTGAGTTAAATACACCGTTGGCCCTTGAACTTGTCACCGTGTGCCACTTAGGTTCACGAACTTGCAAAATCGAAATTCGGCACCATGAACTTGCTAAGTTGTGCCACTTAGGTCCATATCCCTTCGCTGGATATGTTAGATCCGATGTGGCGTGCTGATGTGGCGCCACATAGATGCATATATGCAGAAAAACCCTTGACTTTTATCATCTTCTCGGTCCATCTCCTCCCTCTCTCAGGCACCCGTTCCCATGCGCCAAGAGCCGTAGCGCGGGCGCATGGGGTTGGGCCTTCCCTTGGCCGTCCCTACGCTGCGGGTGTGCCTGTGCCGCGGCCGCGCATGGTGTTGAGGCGAGGACCGCCACCGCGGCGGTGGTGGCGGCGAGAAGTGTCATTTGCGGGCGCTCGGGAGGCGCGAGCGAGCGGGAGCGGTGAGTGCGGCGTGGCGGCAGCGTAGGCAAGGAACTTCGTTGATGCCCTCACGGAGAGGGTCGCTCTTGGCGGCCATGCGGGAGGCGAGAGAGGCGGCAGTGGCGGTGGGGGAGAACTCCGGCCTCGGTGAACATCACCACCACCCGTGGTTGTCACGTTTGCGCCGTGCCTCCCATGGCGGTGCACCAGGGGACACCGTGGGGCCGCGCCCTCTCCTCACGGGAGCCGCCCCGTCGGGGAGGCCGGTGCCCGCGCCCGTTCCTCGCTCCGTGGCCCGGTCGGCGGGGGCATGACGCCGTCGTTGACGGAGCAGCACCTGGCGCGCCACCAGCTTGGGTGGTGAGCGCGGCGCATCTCGGATCCACGGCGGGCGGCGGTGGCACACGTCATCTTCTTCTTCAACCTCTCCGACTCCTACGTCTCCCATCCCGCACCTCTGCTCCGCCCGCCCACCATGGGAGCCCTGCCGGTCGGGAGAGAGGCTCCTCCCACACGCGCCCATGAGGCCGCGACGGAGCTCATGCTCGCGCCCGCGTGGTAGCGGCGGGAGCACCCGCCCGCGAGGCCGTGGCGGGCTCGTGCCTGTCTTGCGCCCGCGCCCGGCGTGGTAGCGGCGGAATACGTCGCGCCTGCAGGCGTGGCGAGCTTGCGCTGTGCTCGCACCCGCGTGGTCTGGGGCTCCCATGGTGGGCGGCGGGGTAGGAGCAGAGAGACGGGTGGATGGAGAGAGGGGGGCGTAGGAGATGGGAGGGGATGGAGTGATGAGAAGATGATAGAAGTCAAGGGTTTTTCTGCAAATATGCATCTATGTGGCGCCACATCAGCACGCCACATCGGATCTAATAGATCTAGCGAAGGGGTATGGACCTAAATGACACAACTTAGCAAGTTCAGGGTGTCGGATTTCGATTTTGCAAGTTCGTGGACCTAAGTGGCACACGGTGACAAGTTCAAGGGCCAACGGTGTATTTAACTCTTATTTTTTTTGAAGTTGTTGCAAAATGGGGGCTATAATTCTGACTTGAGCAGAATTATCTAGACTTGCTGTATGAGTCCATAGCACATCCTTTAGTGACCAACTGATGACGTATTTAGTAAGATATGCTTGAAACATGCACTCTTTGATTTCTCCAATAGAGCATGTAAGGTATGTTTGTAATTAAGTCTTGGGATGCACTATCCTGGAGTCAAGAGAAGGAGCAGAAGCAAAGTAAAACACTATAGAATTTGTTTGTTACTTGTCTGTTAATAACTTCGGTCAATCTGAGTACTGAACTCACTGTGTGTAACCATTTTGACATTGGTTTATAATTCACTGTTTACATTTCAGTGGCACCGTGGTGGTAACTAAAGTCAGGGGAGCACACTCATATTTATACTCCTCATCTCCTAGTCTCTTTTCTTTAGATGATAACTTATTTACTTTGTTGGCAGGGACATTACATGCTGGGCCTAGCACTTGTCAACAGCCAAAGATTGTCTGAAGGAATAAAAGCACTGGAGAAGGTATGTCCCTCTGCTCCCTACTGCCTTAGGGTGTGCCTATCTGTGCACACACAAGTGTGCTTGTATTATTTTGCTCATTTACTAGCACAGTCCATTTTACCATTCATTAATCTGAAGCTGGCCTCTTTTATTCCTTACTAAGCTGACAACCTCCCTCAGGTACTTTAACTACGTATAAATAAAATAATGGTCTACTTGTGGGGTCATGGTCTAACTTCGCCTTAAGCTGGCCTTTGTTCCTTTTTTTTTTGGGTGGGCACTGTGCTGGTCTTTGTTCATGTTCCATCCTGTCAAGTACAATATAGTTCGTATAAGCACAGGATTGGCAAACCATTCTTAACTATTGAGTTACATGCACTAACCAGTTCAACCCAAAAGCTTAAGCTGATGAGGAAAGGTGGGCAATTCACTTATACTTCAACACTCCCCCTCACGTGCAGGCTCCCCCAGGCCGCATACGTGGATATTGGAGTGGGCTGTAATTATTGTAATTAATGCGACCGCCAGGATTCGAACTCGAGACCTCTGGCTCTGATACCATATTGAGTTGCATGCACCAACCAGTTCAACCGAAAAGCTTAAGCTGATGAGGAAAGGTGGGCACTCCAACATTAACAAATATTAATATCAAAATGCACTGTCCTAGTTCTCTTGATCTGATAAGGTTGAAAACTCTGATCTTAACCAGAATCAAGAATTAGTGCAACACCTACAGGAACAGGAAAACCATAATTATGATTTTATGAATGCCTCGTTTAATCCAGTTTTTTCAGATGATTATGTTATTTCATTTCAGTTAGAAACTTAGAATTCAAATTCTCTTTATTCCCTTTTTTACTAATGAACCAAACATTTTCAAAACTAGTCCTTGGAGCTAGGAAGGGGTGCACATCCTGCAAGCTACATGGTTGAAGAGATTTGGCAAGAGCTTTCTAAAGCAAAATACATCGAATGGGAAGGCTTATCAAGAGAGCGAACCTTTCAATTGCAGAAGCTGAAGTAAGTGGAGATTTTCTGTGTTGCCCAATCAGTATCACAGGGGTGTCTCTTGTACCCTAATGTATTTGTTCATCATTTTACAGGGTAGAATGTGAACAAGCTCTTAGGAATTACCATAGCCTTGGTAATCCAGCTGCAGATGAACCTGAAGAACAGCTAAATGCACTTGAGGAAGTTTTCAAGAAAGCTGCAAAGGCTGATACTCCAGCAGAAGTACTAAACTGCCTGAGACGACATTTACTTTGGTTGCCTTGACTGATCTAATCATTCAATTTATTTATTTTCAGGTTCCTGACCATCTCTGCTGCAAAATTACACTTGACATCTTCAGAGATCCAGTGATCACTCCAAGTGGAGTTACTTATGAGAGGGCTGTACTTCTTGACCATCTACAAATGGTAACTGACACGGACATGAACAATTTCGTGCAGTACACTAGTATTTTTCATGTCAAATTTATGAAATTTCCTAATTTGTAGGTGGGGAAGTTTGACCCTTTGACCCGTGAGGCACTTGAACCACACCAGCTGGTTCCGAATCTTGCCATCAAGGAAGCTGTACATGCATTTTTGAGCAAGCATGGTTGGGCTTACAAGATAAGATGATTGATTTACATATGGGATTGGAGGTAATATTAGCAATAGAGGTTTTGGCTATTTTCGTTGTCAACAGTTGGTGGAAATTTTTTTACTGTTGGGGAGAAGTTTTACCTGGATGGCTGTGTACAGATTCCCCTTCTCCAGTCGATCTGTCTGTACATATGAGATGGTTGTTATGATATGAATTTTCATCAATAGACAATGCCAGTGAAGCCGGATGTCTGAATTCCTGACTAGCTGTGCTTCTAGTGAATCATCAGAATTATAGGATTTATCAGATTTAGAATGGCTTGCCTGCCAAGTGCCAAGAGGGTGGGGGGAAATTGTGATTCGAACTATACTGAATTATTGATCAATTGGCATGACATGTGGCTGAATTTTTTAGGTAGGAATCATGATAGTTGGAGGCTGTGAGTCATTTGCTAAAAGGTTCTTGCAGTTTGGGTTCCCAAGCAATCCCCATCGCAAGCGAATGCATGACTTGATTTCCATTTGTCAACATCATAGTGAACCAATAACCATGGATAGCTCTGCAAGTGTGTTTAGATCCGAGTACCATAGTCCACAGGTTACTGCAACAGGGACACGTTGTAGCTTAGCATACAAGGGTCAATGAGCTGGACTGTTGGGATGGCATTTTCATTTGGTTACTGATCTTATGGTGCACACAGGCAGAGTGGCACCACCGTTGCATCTAGAGCAGCAGAGTGCCGAGATGGCAAGGGTATGTGTTGACTACCACTCCATGTTGCAAATGAATACACACCCCCACAGGCGCCGGGCTGCGGTGGCCGATGCGTTCTCGCAACTTGAGACCATCTCTGCTTTGTTCACTCCTCAAGCATCCAAGTCTGGAAAAAAAAAACTCTCCAATTCCACCAATTCTTCCTCCCCTGGTCGTCACCTAGACTTGCCAAATCCACACACTGACACACCTATGAAACACTGCCCGCCATGGCATCAAGCTTGTTGCCGTGTCCAATAAAGAAAGGTTCACACGTTGCTGCTGCTGCACCATGGGGAGAATGGACTACGACGATGGCAAGAAGCCCAGAGATCAGCACCAGCACCAGCACCAGCACCAGCAGAGGAGGTCGAGGGGCGTGGTGGTGCTCCTGTTCCTGACGAGCGCGGCGTCCATCCTCTTCTCGATCTGACGCCGGCGCCGTGCCCGTGCTCCACGCGCACGTCGGGAGGGACTACCCGCGGGGCGGCCGTCTACGTGTGGCGTCCAAGCTGCACCGCGAGCTCAACGTCACCGGCCTGGCGCTCGCCGCCAGCCACGTCGAGGTGGTGTACGTGTACCTGTCGGACCGCCTCACCGCGGCCAACAAGCACTCGAGACCATCCTTGGCGGCGGCTCGGCCGCCAAGGCCAAGCGCGACATGGAGGCCGCCCGCGAGGAGCAGCGACAGGCGGCGGCGGCCAACGGCGGGCTCTGGCGGCGGGAGCGTCGTAACCTCACAGGCGAGCTTCGGTGGGCGGTCGGACTGCACAGGCGCCCCGGCGGCGGCGGCGGCGAGGTGATGTTCCCGGCGGTGGGGCAGGCGTGCCACCGGCACCGGGCCGAGCTGGAGCGGTACATGAACTACACCACCGGCGGGGAGTGCCCCTCCTACGAGGCGTTCGCGCAGCGGCTGATGCTCAAGGGGTGCGAGGCTGCGAGCCTCTCCCTCGCCGGCGCGCCGGTGCCGGCCGCGCACCCCCGCCGGGTACGTCGAGCCGACGCCGCTGCCGGCGAGCCTGTGGGCGATCCCGCACGACACCAGCGTCCTCGTGTGGGACGCCCACACGTGCAAGAACGACTCCTGCCTCGTGAACCGCGCGAGAGCAAAGGCAGCGGCTACGACTGCAAGGACTGCTTCGATCTCCACGGCCGGGAGAAGGACCGCTGGATGCGCCGCCGCGCCGGCGCCGGCGACGCCAACGCCAACGCCAACGACGACGACATGGACGACCGTGAAAAGAAGTCGCTCGACTACACCATCGACGGCGTTCTCGCCGCCGCGTTCCCGAAGGGCACGGCGCGGATCGGGGTGGACATCGGCGGCGGGTCGGGGACCTTCATGACGCAGATGCATGCGGGAGCGCGGCGTGACGGTGGTGTGGTGACGACGTCGATGGACTTCGAAGGTCCGTTCTGCAGCTTCATCGCGTCGCGGGGGCTGGTGGCGATGCACCTGAGCGTGGCGGCGTGGCTGCCGTTCCCGGAGGGGACGATGGACCTGGTGCACTCGATGCACGTGCTCTGCAGCTGGAGCTGGATCCCCGACGCGGTGCTGGAGCTAGCGCTCTTCGACGTGCTCCGGGTGTTCTGGCTCGACCACTTCTTCTGCCTCGGAACCTAGCTGGACGCCACGTACGTGCCATGTCTGAGCGGATCAGGTTCGAGAAGCTCCGGTGGAACGCCGGCCGGAGAAGCTCTGCTCGACCAGGACCAGGACGTCGAGATGGACGAGGAGCCCAGGAGGTAGGTGATCTCGCCACGACGAGCCCCGTAAAGTTGCATTGCAGCCCACGACGATATCACCTACTAATTAAGTTTCAGCCCATAAACCAAGAAGCATATGATGTGTTGGGCTGCTGCTGGGTGCTGGCCGTGACAGTCAGGAATCCTGTATACCTTGCGGAAGGTGGGAAGGCCTGCCACCTTCCAATGTTTGAGATTCGTGCGCACAGGACGATCTCCTTCCTCCTCCCGTCTCGCCTCCATGGTCTCTCTTGCGAGCGCCGCCGCCATGTCCGAGGTCGGGCCGGGGTCGACCTGACGGGTTGGGTGGTGGTAGCGGCCGGCGCCGGCGGCTGATGGTCGAGCCGGTGGGGGTGGGGGTCGGCCGGCCGGAGGTTAGGGTTCCAGGTTTATGGGTGGTGGAGGTGGTCGAGGCCGGCGGCGGTGATGGCGACGGCGGCGGCGGTGGTGGAGTTAGGGTTAGGGTTCGGGTTCCGGGGGGGCTCCAGTGTTCACCCGGACCATGAAAGGAGGGTTCGGGGCCACCGAGAGCCACGGAGCGGTGGCGGGCGGCGGGCGGAGGCAGGCGCTGCCAGGCCGGTAGGATGGGCGGTGGGCGGTGACCGTGGCGGGGTGTGAGGCGTTCGGGTTAGGAAGGGCGGGGTGGAGGGTGGTGGTGGAGTGTGGGCGGGCGGCTGTGGCGAGGAAGCCGCCGGGTGGAGGCTGCTGCGAGAAGGAAGAAGAAGAGTGGAGGAAGAAGAAGAAGTTTAGTGGGCTGGTGGTGGGCGAGTTAGCATCGCATCTTCCGAAGCCGGTTGTATTGACTAGTGTTAAAAATTTTGAAAAAGAAAAAGTGTGCTAAATAGCAATGCAATCTTTTTTCCAAGTGCAAATGGGTTTGGAAGATCTTGGAGGGAGATGATCTAGAAGGAAAGGGATTGGAGCTGCCTGCACCAATCCTGAAAATAGGAGAAGACGGGATCCGGCGGATTTGGTTTACATCATCAGGTCAGTCATACACTGACGAATTTCTGAAAAGAGGCAGCAATTGCCTGTCAGATGGAAGAGACTAAAGGATATGTGAGGCGCCAACCGTTACAAGTCCTGGAAATTAGTACTGATCGATGGAGATTTTTCAAAAGGAGAGTGATGAAAATTGGTACTGATCGATTCGCAGGGTGATGTGATGACGATAGCATGCAGGGCAGGAGCTGGGAAGTTGCAGTAGTATTGTCAAGGGTGCTCTTCATGCTGAATCAGTGACGGCTGTTGCAGTGATCAAGTTATATTAGCAATCGGCAAAACCACATGTAAATGTGATCATGTGGATTATCTCAACGGTCGATATCTTTTCATCCAACCATTGATCCACTAATTACCTCATGTACCACCAGTACTTCTCGCCTACCCATGATCCATCTCATCATTGAATAAAAAATGAATGGTTTGGATAGCTCGTGTAGTTACATATATATAAAAAATTCTATGTTGGCAGCAATCGAGCAACGGCTGATGAATTTGATCATATATAGACTGGGTGAGTCTGAAGTTAACTTTTGAAGACGGATGCATTTGAGACTTTATCATCTTTCACAATGGCAGAGCATACGTAATTTACATACAGATTTTGGGGGGTTGCTTGAGATTTAGAATAAAATATCCACAACAATGGGTATTGATCGATGCTAATTTACTCCTAGAGTTTACTTCTAGCTAGCTAGGATTTTATACATTTTTGTAGGGTATATCTTCTCCACTTTTCTTTTTTCCATAGAGTTTCCTTTGTTTTTCTAGAGAGGGAGAGAGAGAGAGAGATACCATCTGCCGGCCTCTCTAGACAGAAACACAGTAATGAGCAGAGCGCTAAATGATCCGAGCACACTTTTGTAGACAAGCAACATCTCCATTCTCTATCGCCACTGCCTTTGTGGTACGATCTCCCATGTCGGCAAGGTGCCAAGGTCTTGGTGTGAAAGCTCCGCCGTCCGGCCCGCTGCACACGACGGCCGGCGGTCGGCGGCGCGCGGTCCAGAGAATTTCCGAGCAACTGGAAGCTGGGCATCACCACCAGCGCGGCAGCTAGCATCGTCGTGAGCCCGGCCGAGCTCGTGACGGCTCAACCGCCGTGCGTGGGGGTCCAGCGCATTCAGATTAAGCTTCAAATTAATTCTTTTGTAGCCTAGGAGCTAGGAACGTGCACACAGAACCAGCCTCTCGATAGGATCAGCAACAAAAGCTAATGACGACGTTACCAGAAAAAGGACAGTGTCAAGCGTGTGGCCTTCTTGGCCGGAGATTTGCTGCGTGATTTTGTCTCGGGCTGATCACGACTCCTGCTCGAGCCGTCCCTATAGCCATCGGGGTCATGGACCTAGCTAGCTAACCCTTTGGTATGCCGTAGGCCTCCAGCACCAGTCATGTTCGTAAGAAATAGTTTGCGCATGATGTAGAATACAAATGGAATCTCAAGTTAGAATGTTATGCACCGGGATAGAAGCACGTGAGCTTTTATAGAACACTTGCTATTTATTTATGAACACTAGCCCCCATCAACCCGTGCTCCTGCATGGGCTAGAAACTTAAGTATTGTGAATTCGTAGTTAAATTGAGGCCAACAATTAATAAAAAAACCTTTTCTTTGATTAGCAATTTGGAAATTATTGTACTATGTTACTATACCTTGCTTGGCTTTTGCAGTAGGATTTTTCCACCGTACCTTTGATGGATTGTCTTGATGATGCATACACTATATTCCAAGCCATATTCGGTGCATGATGAATTCTAGGCAAGGCACATAAAACTATGAATATTATTGTCTAAAAAACTATGACTATATAAAAAAATTGAAGAATGAAATCATACTGAATTAAATATGTGGAGCTGCAATACGCTTACCTTTTCTTATTCATCCGCACGAAATTCTCTTAGCATGTGAGCTCACGATGACAAAACGTATCTGTATTAATTTAGACTAATTAAATAAATGTCTGAATTACATAATCAATTTTGAACCAAGATAGTCCTGGCTAGGGATTAGCAGCATGTGTGCCTATGTTAATTAGCTTAGCAGCGAGCAGCACATCAAGATATGGTTCTTCGTCTAGGTCCTTGATGGCGGAGTGGACGCCGTGACACAACTAAAGTTGTTAAGCAGAAAAATCATTTGGATGCAAAGAGGTCAGCTTAATCCTGTCAAGGTGATCATGCTAACCTTAACTTGGCAGCCAGCAGTAGATCGATTTGCTTCTTCGTGTACGTGTCCTTGGCGGCGGCCGAGTGGACGTTGTGAGAGCAGAGAGGATAGATCAACTTAGATTGTCCCATTTATTTTGTTGGTTTGTTGGAGAGAGATCTTTGGATACGCAAAGAAGTACAACTTTTGGGTAGAGATATGTACTTGAGGATTATTTATTTATTTATTAGGTGGGAAGCGAATCAAGGGTTGGATGTATTTCTAGTTTACATGAGAGGAGGATTAAGGGCCAGATGTTTTTCTTTTTTGTGGGAATTTCTTGGAATTCTCTCTTTTTCTAGAGTGTCCACATAGGATTCTTAGGTGGCTTCACGTGAAGGCTTCAAAAGGAGTCTCCAATTAGTAATAGTAAGATTGTCAGAGGAGCTGAAGCCGTTTTATACAAAGAAGTTGAAGTAAAAAAAAAAAGTGACACCTCCGGCTCCTCCTTACTTAGGACACTACCGGAATCCCCGTAGTCACCGTGTGCCACGGACACACGGTGACGGACAAAATACACACGGCGCCAACTTCACCGAGTGTATTTGATAGATACACCTGCCACCACCCGGACCGGCACGGTGAAGCTTGTCACCGTGTGTCCTTTGTCACGCCTGCAGCGAGGTTGTCGTGTAATATAGGGCACATGGCGAAATAAAGCGAAGAGAGGCGAGCGGCAGCACGCGGTGCCTAAAATCATACACACGAGCGACTAATCTCAAAAATAAAAATGACTCATGCCCATGACCGATCGGCGGTGACGCCAGCTGACCCTACTCGCTGCCACCTGCCCTCGCCCTCCTTCTCACCACACCGCCACCACCGCCACCACACCGCCACCACCCACCGCCACCACCGGCACCACCACCGGCCACCACGACGGCACACGCCAGCCACTCCACCACCTCCACGCCGTGGGAGGCCGCCACACCGTGGGAGGAGTCGGTAGGGCATCGTGTGGAGAGGCCGCCGCCGCCCGTCGCCGCCAGACCCACAGAGCCCGGCCGCATTGAGAGAGATAGGGCTCGCCCACTGGACCCGGGTGAGCCCGCCTCCACTAGATCCGCCGCCCGGACCAGCGTCTTTGGGAGGAAGGCCGCGACGAGCTCACCGCCACCGATCCAGCAGTGCGCCCGCTGCCCGGATCCCCGCCGCCGGACGAGCGAGCTCCCTCTGCCTCTTGCCCCGCCGCCGCTCCTCACTACACTACTACAGTGAGGCGGCGAGAGGAGAGGAAGCGGCGGAGGAGGCGACTGGCCGGCGGTGGAGCGAGGAAGCGGCGGCGAGGAGCGAGAGAGAAAGGAGGAGGAGGCGGAGAAGGGTTGCGGAAAGGGGTGGGGGTTTATAGTTAGAGTTAGTTGGGGGAGAGGAAGATGGGCTGTTGGGCCGTGATGTGGGTGGTGGCCCAATTCAGCTTCATGTGTCCATCTTCCAGCGATTTTTTAAAATTACTTTAAATGCATTTAATTAGTTAAATATAGCAAACAAATACAGAAATCTACCAAATTTTAACATGGAGCACAACATGTTGTACCTCAAGAGTAGAAAACTTTCGAATACAAATTTAAATTAAACCGTCATCACACTCACTCCAAATCTTACCACATTCTTCTCAACTCTATGAACTTTCTTCGAAGATGTTTGTGTTTATAAGCATTGTACGTGAGAAATTTGTGAAACACACTTAATTTTTTACCACAGTCTCCAGACATGATATGATGAGAGATTGACAAATCTCATAATTTTTGGACTTTATTTCTATTTTTTAGAATTTTAAAATCATTCAAACACGACACACGTGGTCGTGTTTCCTTGTCAAATTGTTCGAATTATCATTTGATTTCATGGGTAAGACCTTAAATTGGGCTAAATTACACAAATATCATTTTTCACACATTTTAATCTATTGTTTTAATCACTTGCAGTTCAAATTTGATTTGATTAAAAAAATTGCTTGAATTGTAATTAAGTAGTTGAATATAACAAACAAGTAAAAAAACTTCAAATTTCAATGTAGATTACTAGATGTTCCATATGGAGTAGAGGTTGGTGGTTGGAACATGGTTTTAACATAGATTACTAGATTTTTTGAGCTCCTTCGCCGTGTGCCATAAGAAAACACACGACAAATAGGTATAGTCGCCGTGTCCTTGTTTGGCACACGGTGAATAGTCGCGCCGTGTCCTCGTTTGACACACGGTGAAGAGTAACGCCAGCTCCGAACCTCACGTCCGTCACGCGGTGGACACGCCAAACGCGTGACCCTTTTCGCCGCGTGTGTTGGAACCACGACACGACGAAGGAGTTGATCGCCCGGTGTCTACTGGAGGCACACGGCGAAGGAGTTGATCGCCGTGTGTCACTGGAAACACACGGTGAACGTTGAAGTCGCCGTGTGCCCGATAGAAAACACACGGCGAATATCCTGCACACGGCGACGTATGGGTTTCCAGTAGTGGGAGGAGCCGAAACCCTACCAAAAGGGCTTTAGCCATCGAGTCGACCAGCCCAAGCCCGGTCCTAGGGGTCGAACAGTGTGCAGTCGAACCTGGCCACCAAAAGGGAAGGACCATCCTCATGTATACATAACATATGTATAAGTAAGTAATATTACTAGCAGCATGTCATATACGTAGTTGTAAACTGTAATTCCTTGTAGATTTCAGTTTTAGTTAGATCCAAATGCAAAGGACATCACCAATCAGCATTGAGCAGCGCAAACGAGTCCTAAATTGATTTGCATCATCGCATACCATAGGGTCCTTCTATTCTCGATCCGGGCCACCAAATCTCAAGATCGGGCCTGGACCAGCCTGCATCAGCTTAGTGTTATTCGTTCTTGATCAGGGCATTATCAGTTGTGATCAGGTCCCATGTCGGCATGCTTTGTTGGCTGCTGCTGCTGCCTGTTATATATTCTATCTATCCAAAAAGCAGCATGCATGGATGCATGCTAGCTGCTGCTTGGTCCCAAGGCCACTAGCTCTCTCTAAAATTGTTGGATTCTCTTCTCCGTCCCTTTAACAATTTTTTTCTTGCAGAATGAGTGAGTATTTCTTTCCTAGGACATTCCAAGAATTGAAGGCGTATATGTTTTGGATTTATTATCCTTTGGCTACTAGAAATCTAATAAAGTTCACAATGCAAATTATGCAATAATGTCATGACTCATGAATAATGTACTAGCTAGCATTGCACTGATGTTAAAATTGTTTTGGTTGTCAACGAGTCGGTGGTCAGTTTGCTGGTAGGGCTGATGGATGCTTGCATTGCTTGCTTCCTGTCACATTCGAGAGGACGATGGTGCCACTGCATTTGGGCTGGGGATGAGATCGATGGAGGAGGGGACAGGGTAGTGGTCGAGCCATGCCCCAATGCAAGCACCCCAAAGGAGTGGAGAGAAGCTAGCTCATTAGCCTATCCCATATCTCTCGAAAAGTCGAAAGATACATCTTCTGACCCGGTTCACAGTCGCCATCATACGCACCTTTATTTCTTACAAACTCTTAATAAAGCTTTTGTTCTCGATCAGCCTCTCAGCATCGTAGATCTCAGAAGCTTTGTGGTGTGGTGGTGCACACACATCGCCGTCATTGTTGCCTAGAAACATGATCAAAATTGAAATAGTTTGGTTTAAGACAAAACTCAAAATTCCTTAGTATATATATCGCAGGAGTAGGACGTTAGTGAAGTTAAGCAAAATAGTCTTAGATTATTGGCATCATTAATTCAAACATGTGAGGGTTAATTCCGTTCTGGATTAAAAAAAAAGGCTGAATTCAAACGTCGAAAGTTTGAGATAAAGCTACAATCTGCCGCCGTATACGGTTTAGAAACGGAGAAGCAAAATGCAAGCAGCAAGCGGCGATCAGACGATTCCCACCGTACTAGCGCCAAAATATTAACAATGCTTAGGGCGGCTGCATGCAAGGCATCTGCACTGCAAGATGTGACTGAATAAACTCTCAGTCGACACGCTGCAGGACCTTTTTGCAGCCATTTCATTCATCAGTCAAGTCTAAAGAAGCAGACTTTTTTAGAGCAAGTAACGTGGCTGAATGCAAATGCTCGTCTGCCATGCATGCATGCTAATACATTACTCTAGAACATTGCGGTAGATCGAGCATTCAGTGGCAACATATGAAATTTACGATCGAAGAAGAATTCATAAACACTACAAATTCATACAAGATATATACTAGCTCTTTTTTCTAGAAATTGGATTAAAACATGATCTCTACATTCTTAGAGAATGTATGCAGCCAAAAAAAGTTTAAACAGTACAGCGGGGGTACTCAGACTACGACCACAACTCAAGACAACACCACGTTTACGAAACGCCAAAGACAGCTGAAACAAAGAAAAGATGCAACAAGTTTGCAGCCAACACATCCAACGATAAGCCCCTACTAATTTAATATCATTCAAAACAAATTCCAACCAAACTTGTTAAAGATTTCTAACGCCATCTTCTCCAGACAACGACCTCCAATCATCAAGCTTCTCCGCTCCTCTTCCTGGGTGAATTGACCAACTCCGGATCCAAAAGACGCTTTTAAAAAAGGGTTTGATCTTTGGAAAATAACATTATTCCTGCTAAGTCATATAGCCTAGCACACTGCCGCTACACCAAGCAACACCAGCTTTTTTTCCTTAACGCCAAAGGTTTTAATCCATGTCCCAAAAATATAATTCATACTTCTTGGTTTTTTAAATATCAAAAGTTATGCTAATTGTGCTCCATACTTGCCTAGCAATCGAGCACTCAAAAAAGAGATATTGAATTGTCTCATGTTTACCACATACACAGCATTCAGTACCCCTTTCCATTTCCTATTAGCCAAATTATCTTTGGTGAGGACCACACCTTGCTGGTCAGTAGTCTCGTTACTTGTAGTCATGTACCCCGATCGATCGAGCTCGATCGTCGTCGCATCGCATCACTTGCATTGTTGTACCCTAAAAGTTATCTCTTCATCCGCCCGTGTCATTCCTAGCTAGCTGCTGCCCAGTACTTACTCACCGATCGATATATCTGTACCTGGATGTTTCTCAAAAGGTCGAAAACCAACAAGCTACTTTTTCACCACGGATCCTACACCATCACCTGTATCTTCGTACTATGATTCCTCTTTTCCTGTCCTCATCTCCAAGTCGATTTAACAAAGTACTATAACATTTTCATAAATTTTGCATGATCTCACATTAATCAAATTTACTCGATTATTTTCACTCTATCTCATTTATTTATTCGTTTATTTATTTATTTATTTATTTTCTAGTACGATGCCCAATACTCGGGCCGGCAATGACGACAGCATTGGTGTTGTGTTCTTCTTGAAGATGCCGTCATGGAAATTCATATGGTGTTTTCGGCATTCCCTATTCGTGCTCGTCTCGGTTACTAGATGACGCCTATGACATCACGACGTGATGGGGACAAAAAGGGAGACCATCCATTCAACGAACAGAGCATTAAAGGTTTTGGATATTCTCGTGCAAGAATAGATGGATAAGCAAAATGATATTGCTTATGATTATCTTGTTTGTGCCTTTTTTTTCATTTTACGTTTTGTGATCAACTCTTGAGCTGAAGATTATGTAAGAACTTGGCTGTGTGCATTTATCGTAGAGGCCAGATATATTTTCATTTTAAAAAAAACAATGCCCATATAAATATGTGATCAAATCTCTATTTCTATGTAATATACTTTAATCCATGTTCATATAGTATTTTTCACTTTGCACCACACCTAAGGTAGCCATGTGTTTAGGTATGTATTTTGTTGAAATCTTTTATGAGCTATATCTGGCTTCTCAATTTAAGTTCGACCACTCATATACTACATAATTAATTAGGCTCTGTCTGGATTGCAGGAAGTTCAAAGGAATTTTGGAGGAATGCGTTCCTCCGGAAAAAATTCCTGAGACGGCGTCTGGAATGGAGGAACGGAGGTGCCTCATTCCTCTGGAAGACTGTAGCTACCATGCGATTCCATAGGAACCAGAAACTCTACTCCCACCTCTAGTTTTCTGTTTCTGCTGTTGAAGCCCGCGACATCTATCCATTAGCGCTTGATGGCCATGAGCGCTCGATATTACTCCTGCCTACCTGGTGTTCTTCCTTGTCGCTGGCGTGGAGCTCGAGCTCCTGGCGGAGAAGGCCGGCGCGAGTACAGCTCCCCGACGCGGGCGAAGGCGGACGGCCTCTATGGCGGCGACAGCGCGGCCGTCGCCTCCGCCCGCCCTCCCGGCACGGCGGAAGGCCACATCCGCCCGCAGATGGCGCGTGGCGCGTGCTGCCACTTGTGTGGATGACGAGCGGACCGGCGGGCGGCGAGGAGGAGGCGTCGAGGAAGCGGTGGTCGGTGGCGGCGGCTGAGGCCCTCCGAGTCTCCGACGTGGGTGCGCACGGCCTCACGGTGGTGGATTGCGAAGAGAATGAGGAGATAGATGAGAGAGAAGAGAAAGGGTGGATGTGGAGCCGTCCAGATCGGATCAAAAGAAGAGAGATAAAAATAAATAAAGGAAAGAAATAATAATGAAAACCCCATTAGCAAGTGATCCCACGTGGCGAATTTGCTCTGGGATCACGATCATGTTTACAATATTTATTAAGTAATTCATCCCTAAATGCAAATGAATTTTTTTTTTACTTTTATGTTGTATGAATTAGTATGCTACTGGTTCCTGCGTTCCAAACACACATTTGTGTCCGTTTCCTGTATTTTTCATTCCTCTGTTTTCCTCATTCCTCGTTCCTTCGTTCCTGTGATTCCTACGATTTCTATGTTTTCTGTTCCTACATTCCAAACGGGGCCTTAAAATACATGGTGACGCAATCATGCATGTTTGAGTTGGTCTTTTGCATGTTACTTCCCCCAATTTTTATTCGTATGGCACAAATGCATATCAAAATTCAAACTTTATTTTTATTAACGATAATTTGGCTATTGATTTTTTATTTTCATATTGTGATTTTTATACATTTGGATTTGTAATCAACTATACTTTCTTATAACCGTAAACAATATATTTTGAGATAAATGAATGCTCAAAGTGTTATTTCGAAGATCGTGCCAAGTCATATCATACCTTACATACAAATATAGATGGAGGAAGTAATATTTATTTTGTACATTTATGTTAGTACTCTTTTAAAAATTAATTGAATTTCAAATTAGTTGTTTCTCACGAAGCAAAGATCGAGTTGCATTCTTGTTTGGATAGAGCGAGTATATTTCATCACCGAAAAACCTCTCTACAAAACTTTCGAGTAACTGGCTGCCAACATTGTACATGCACGACGCACTGCACACACGTGCCAGAAATTTTAAAGCAATGACGACAAGGAAGCACACGCGTGCGTGTGTTTGGCAACACTTGGCGGGTAATCTAGTAGTGTTTGTTGATGAAAGAGAAAAACAAAAACGGCCGCCGCATACATAGCACTACAAGCCATCCCGGCCATACAACAAAGTACAAACATTTTTTCTGTAAAAAAAATAATAAACAGCACGGTATATTTTTTTCTCCAAGAACAATGTAGTACCAAGAGCTAGCTGCATTAATTATTGTAGTCTAAGCTCTGTTCAACAGATCTTCAGCTGATTTGTACGACTAAATTATTCTGAGAGAAAATCTGTCGATTTTATGCGGAGATTTATTACGAGAAAAGTATTGCACAAAAAGCCGAAAAGCTGGAAAAAATAATTTGGATTTACATTGCTCAACAGAATTTAACTTCTCTCTAGTATAGGAGTATATGCATTTTTTTCTTGTAAGATAAGAAAAAGTCTAGATTAATGAAATCACAGCCGCCCGTGTGTGTACCTGGTCCACCGTGCACCGACGTGTCAACCTGTGGGCCCCGGCCCCAGCCGCTGCCGCGCTACGGTTCATGGGTTTTATAGAGAGGGAGGGAGCGGCACGCGGACCCAGCGACGGTTTCACTCTCCGGCCCCGACGCGAATTTGCGATTTCTCTCGTCGCTTCCGCCCGCCTCGACGGCGTGCGCTCCTCCCGGACTTTGCTTTGCTTCTTGGTTGCATCAGCCATGACGGAGGAGATGGCCGTGGGCGGCGAGGGGCCGTGGTGGTTGTGGTGGGCGGCGGCCGTCGTCGGCGCCGCCGTGCTCCTCGTCGTCGTCTTCCCGGCGCGCGAGGCTCCACGGTTGGTACAGGGAGGCGGCGCTGGGCGCGGCGAGGCGGGCGCGGCTGCCGCCGGGGGAGATGGGGTGGCCCGTCGTCGGCGCCATGTGGGCCTTCCTCCACGCCTTCAAGTCCGGCAAGCCCGACGCGTTCGTCGACTCCTTCATCCGACGGTCAGTTTCCTCCATCCCAGTAACCGCCCTCTCTCCCTTTCTCTCTCTCCCTTTCTCTCTCGGCAATGCCAAAGCCATCCCTCCCTGTATTACTACGAGATTAGTATTATTGATGCGGTTTAATTTCTCCCTCCCTCCCTCCCTACTGTCCACGACTACTATCTACTGTAGCAGTGCAATCAAATGGATGCTTTTAGGTAAGTACACACTAAAAGACATGCATCACTGCATATGAGGGATTTCTTTGAAAAACAAAAAAAAAACAAACAAAAAACAGGAGGGGTGACTCTTCAACCTGCCCGCTGGACAGGCACACGTACACACAGAGTGGCTTCAAAGATCATCTCTTTTTATTGTAAAAAAAAGATCATCTCTTTTCTTTGGGGATGTTTAAATCTAGGAGTGAAAAATTTTGGAGGATCCATCAGATGACAGATGTTTCATAAAATGTCGTAAGGGGTTTTTTTTTAGATCTGTCGTAAGGGGTATTTAGATACTAATAAAAGTACTAATTAAAGAATTCACATGAAAACCACGAAATGAACTTATTAAGCCTAATTAATTCATCATTAGCAAATGTTTACTGTATGTCAAATAATAGATTAATTAGGTTTAAAAAATTTATTTCATAAAGTTACCGTAATCTGTGCAATTAGTTCTTTTTCATTTGCATTTAATACTTCATACATGTGTGTCCAAAATTCGATGTGAGGGATGGAAAATTTTCAGAGGAAGAATTTTTTTTAAGAGAAGGGAATATATATTAATATCCCAGCATCTGTATCAATTAATGCATACTACTAAGCTAAATAGGCCTTAACTTTCTCCAACCTGTCTATGTCTTCAGTTCTTAATTCGTGCTCCCTCCCTCGATTGTTCAGGGACTCATCCTCAGATCAGATGATACTAGTTGGTCAGCAAAATATGCAACTTCAAACACTTGAAATCCCTAATTTTAGATTTCGTCCTCATGGCGGGAGCCACGCTATCTGCTACGTGCGCCTGCGTATCACCATTCATCTGCAGCAGTCAGCGAATCACTTTCAACGATTCTGTCAGGCTGCTGCCGTAACTTGAGAAACATGCACAGTCACCAGTCAGTCAGTCAATCAGTGATGGCACATCTGATCTGATGCTTGGAGCCATGAAGGGAGGGAAGAAAACATGCTTGCTGGCGCTGCCCCACTGCCCAAAGGAGATGTCTGACTGATTGATTTCCATCCCCAAATCCTCCACCACTCTCCCATGCCTGCATTCAGATCGAGCAGATTCCATCTTTGGCAGTGGCCAAAAACCTTCGACGATAACGCTAATGCCACTCTGCTCTGCTCATAACATTCGGTGATAGGTGATTGTGATATGCCCTGCTTGGCACCTACCTCATCGCGTCCCTGATTCCCCGTCCATATGCTGTCAAAAGGCAGCTGCTTTGCTTATCCAACCTATCCTTTTCCTGCAAAGAAAAGTTTAATCTGTTGCTTAATAATCTATAATGCTGTAGAATCGTCTTCAGTTTGTTAGTAGTAATAAGACAGCCAGACAGGTGTTTGGTTTTGGTGCCCTCCAAATTTGTCCCTGTCGATTCTCCGTTGTCGTTCGACTAGTGTCGGTCCGTCCAAAGCGATTTGCATAAATGATATGAATACTCAGGATATCTGTTGGGTTTCAACTGATGGTGATTTGCTAGCACTAATTAATTCATACGCGAATATGTCCTGCCGCTCTCTTTCGGTAGTATATCTGCGTTTAAAATGCAAATGTTCTTCTTCATTGTTCAGAGCTTTGCGCAATCTGTATGTTGTCTTTTGCCATAAAGTCTGAAAATACCCTTTTCAAAAGGAAAGTCTGAAATTGTTGAAACAGCCCACATTACAGAAATGAAGGCATTGTTTGGAATGCATCTCGACAAAATTTAGTATCTTCTGCCTGTTGATTTGAAATTTCCAGTACAAAAAACTGAATTCAACTATATTTTGAGAGATTTCCCTAACCATGGAAAAAAATCGAGTTCCTGGCTCTGCTCTTGTGAATCATTCATAATCTCATGTTTTGTGCAATGCTAATGAATGGTGAGCATCCAAGTATGATTTTCTGTGCAAAATGTTTGCATCTAGAACACATGACCTGTTTCAGAATGCATGCTGGCAAGTTGGATCATTCTGGAGTCTGGTGTTCATCTTTGATCAGTAGTTCAGTACTCTGACGAGAGCTCATCAGTTGAACTGAAATCCTGATTTTTGGCAATCTGGCATGCAGGTTTGGCCGCACTGGCGTGTACCGATCTTTCATGTTCAGCAGCCCGACGATACTGGTGACGACGCCGGAGGCATGCAAGCAGGTGCTCATGGACGACGACGGCTTCGTCACCGGGTGGCCCAAGGCCACGGTGGCGCTCATCGGGCCCAAGTCGTTCGTGGCCATGCCCTACGACGAGCACCGCCGCTGCGCAAGCTCACCGCCGCGCCCATCAACGGCTTCGACGCGCTCACCGCGTACCTCCCTTCATCGACCGCACCGTGATGTCGTCCCTGCGCGCGTGGTCCGGGAGTGCGCCGGCGGCGCGCGGTGGAGTTCTGACGGAGCTCCGGCGGATGACGTTCAAGATCATCGTGCAGATCTTCCTGGGCGGAGCCACCATGCACGCGCTGGAGCGGAGCTACACGGACCTCAACTACGGGATGCGCGCCATGGCCATCAACCTGCCCGGGTTCGCGTACCGGCGGGCGCTGGGTGCTCGCCGGAGGCTGGTCTCCGTGCTGCAGGGCGTGCTGGACGAGCGGCGTGCGTCGACGGCCAAGGGGTTCACGCGGTCCAGCAGCGTTGACATGATGGACCGGCTGATCGAGGTGGAGGACGAGCAGGGCGGAGGCTGGGCGGACGAGATCATCGACATCCTCATCATGTACCTCAACGCCGGCCACGAGTCCTCCGGCCACATCACCATGTGGGCCACCGTGTTCCTGCAGGAGAATCCTGACATCTTTGCAAAGGCCAAGGTATATATGCCGTGCTGGATTTACAACCATGATGAAAATGGTTGAGAATCTTTTCGGCTCAGACTACATTATTTGGAGATCAGTTTGGTTGATGCGGCTTCTTTTCCTTCAGGCAGAGCAGGAGGCGATCATGAGGAGCATTCACGGCGCAGCAGGGCTGGGAGGACTTCAGGAAGATGGAGTACCTCTCACAGTGCGTTTCTCTCAGTGAGCAAATTCAGTGACTTTGAGCACACCAGATTCCATTCTCTGACAGTGTAATGCAACCAACCAGCAAAAAATTTATACTGATAACTCCTGTATCTCTGAAGGTGATCGATGAGACGCTGCGGTTCGTCAACATCTCGTTCGTGTCTTTCCGTCAGGCGACCAAAGACGTCTTTGTGAACGGTGAGTTTCAGAATTAGCCTCACATTTTTGTATCCTATCTGCAGTGATCGACTGAAACACCACTGTGTGCATGTCTCCTAACAGGGTACCTGATCCCCAAGGGCTGGAAGGTTCAGCTGTGGTACCGGAGCGTGCACATGGACCCTCAAGTGTACCCTGACCCTAAGAAGTTCGACCCCTCAAGATGGGAGGTACTACTGTTGCCATTCTGAATAATTCGATCCTACAAGCATCGTCAATCAGATCATGGCCTGATGAGGCTCAAGCAAGGTTCATACTGCTGTTTCGTTTCAGGGCCACTCGCGAGGAAGCACCTTCCTCGGCCTTGGCGCCCGGCTGCCCGACAACGATCTCGCCAAGCTGGAGATCTCCGTCTTCCTCCACCATTTCCTCCTCGGCTACAGGTAACTTCTCTCATTCAGGAATTAGGTGAAGGAACTACAGATGTACTTGCTTTGTTCGGATGATACTTTTATCTGATCGATGCATGATTTGTTGGGGTTTGCTTTATTTGGCAGGCTGACGAGGACGAACCCCAGTTGCCGGGTGAGGTACCTGCCCCACCCCAGGCCGGTGGACAACTGCTTGGCCAAGATCACCAGAGTCTCGGGATGATCGATTCGATGAAACATATATAGCTAGCTAGCTGCTGGGGCCAAAAATGGGCCGACTATATATATTGTCCTCCATCGTGCAAAAATTAAATAAACGAGCAAGAAATGGAGTAGTATTACATGACATGTTCTATGCTGGCATGCTGCAGCAACGCGCCTTTCTGTCCCCTCTATTGCTCGGTGGCTGGCTAGCTGTTTCGCTCTTCTTAATCGCCGAGTTGCTATTTTTTTTTTGGGAACATAGCTTTCATTCAAACATGAAGGAGATTACAATCACTTAACAGTGAGGGTAAAAGAAAGCTAGGTGGCTGGTCACACCACATACTACTCGGTGTAGAGGAAGATGCAAATTGAGCACAAAGATGAGCTACAGAATTGCCTGAGCGTTTAACATGTTGCACACTAAAGGAAATCAAAGCAGCCGTCATCTCCTCTATGTCTTCCAAAATCACTGCGATCTCTGAACGTTGTGTCCGTCTGCCTCTCCACAACGACACGAACTGTTGAGAGTCTGTCTCTAAGATCACTCGGCTGCAGCCCGTTGCCAGAGCAAGCTGTAGCCCGTCACGACAGGCTTCTGCTTCCGCCGTAAGAGGAGAGGCTACTGTGGCAAGCCATAGTGATGATGCCCTCTGGAAAGACCCATCAGACCGTCTCAACACGGCCCCGGTGGAACCTGACATACTGTCTCCAAGAAAGCCACCATCGCAGTTCACCTTGTGCACATTCTCAGGAGGGGCACACCATGTCTCCACAAGAACCGGCGCTCTTTCTCTGGAGGAAGAGCTCCTGGCAGTCAGCAAGAAGTAGCAAGCATCAAGCGCCCAGTCAATTGCCTGAACATGTCCGATAGGTTGCTTCCCATGGCGGTTGTCATTGTGAATTCCGGAGTGACCACATGCCGCACAAGATCACAATCCTTTCCCCTTCCCTACACCAAGCATCAGAAAGGAGATCATCAGTCCAAGTCGTAGGGCATAACCGAGGGAGTTTGATCCCGGTCATGGCTCTGAGTTTTCTCCAGAAGACCCGTGCAAAGTTGCATTCAACCAGTGCGTGGAATGTTGTTTCTTTCGGGGCACCACAGGCTCCACAATTCACAATTGGGTCAATGTGCTTTCGGTTCAGATTTGCACGACAAGGAATGAAATCATTCATGACTTTCCACCAGAATACTCTTACTTTCGGTGGCACTCTCTGACGCCAGAGCTTCATCCATCTGGGATCTCGATTGGCCCCCGAATGTCCGGCATGATTCAGCCTATGTGATCGACCCTGTGCTTCCACATCCGCCAGTAGACGATATGCTGATCTGACTGTGTACAGGCCATGGCGTTCACCCGACCAAGCCCAAAAATCTTCCTGTGTGCGGCCAAGCGGAATTTGCTTTTGCCTCCGTAAATGGTAAGAGGTTTTGGGTCAGCATTGCTTCATTCCAGGATCTCCCATCTGCATTCAGAAGGTCAGCGACGTAGGTTGATGTTGCACCATCCCTCCTGCATACAGGTTATTGCCAATGGCGTTTGGGAGCCAACGGTCCTCCCATATATTTGTCGATGTGCCATCTCCAATGCGTCTGATGAGCCCCAGCTCCAAGGTTTTTCGGCCTGCCAGAATAGCACGCCATGTGTGGGAGGCGTGTTTTTTCTTTTGTGCTGTCAAGAAGTCACCCTGGTGATAATACTTCCCTTTTAGTACTTTAGCACAAAGTGAATTTGGATTCATCATTAGCCTCCACCCTTGCTTGCCGAGCATAGCCAAATTAAAATTCTTGATGTCTCTAAAACCAAGACCACCTTTGCATTTTGGTAGCGTGAGGTCAGGCCAGTTTCGCCAGTGAATGCTCCGACGGTCAGATGCACCACTCCACCAATAATTCGAGATCGCTGAGGTAATTTTCTTACACGTATCTGGAGCAAGAAGGAAGCAGCTCATTGAATATGTTGGTACTGCTTGTGCCACTGATTTGATTAGCGTTTCCTTGGCTGCCCCACTTAGTAATTTTTCACTCCATCCTCCCATGATCCCTCTGATCCTAGAAGGAATGCATTCAAAGGCCTCTTTTGTGCTTCTCCCAACAGCTGTGGGCAACCCCAAATACTTTTCGCAGAGTGCTTCTGTGTGGATTCCTGTTATTTGCTTAACTTCAGATTTAACCGGATCTTCACAGTTGGCACTAAAGAAAATTGCAGACTTCATTATGTTAACCATTTGGCCTGAACCATCCTGGTATGTCTGCAGGATCTCCTTCAGCCGCTGCCCACCAGCAGCACTTGCCTGCGTGAACACCAAGCAATCATCTGCAAAAAGGAGGATCACCGAGTTGCTATTTGTGTGGCCCCTTCCATTTTAGCCGTAAGGCAGCACGACCAAAAGCGTCTAGATCTTGAATTTTTGGGCTGCTGAGTGCTGAACACAAGTGTTCTCCCTTCCCCGGGGGCTCCTAAACCTTACGGAATGTTGATAACTAAGGAACTTATCTTCAAAGCTCATGTACAGTTTTTTTTTGACGACTGCAAAAATATTATAGCTTAAACAGCCATTACATCAAGGTCCTCAAAGAAGACCGAATTACAACGAGGTCCTTGGACCGGATAAAGACTACATCTGCAATTGGGCGGCGACGAGCTCTCGGCGAAGCGGTAGGGACAATCGTGCCTGGCGTCAATTAGAAGAGGGATGACCGAGTCGAGAAAAAGCACACCAGACGACCGAAGAATCGAAGTATGGCCGTCGCCGAAGGTAAATGACACTCGAAGTCGATTCCCAGGTGGGGACGACGGGCCAACGCCTAATGGTGAGTAGCCTGGTTGTACTTAACCTGTTGATGACCGCAAGCTGTGGGGACAGAGCAGATCTGCGGTGATGGTGGGGCGAAGAACACCGGGGTGACGAGGGTGGTGGCGGGGGCGGAAAAGTGCAGGGCGGAGCAGATTTGCGATGGTGGTAGGGTGGAGAAGTGCGGGCGGGCAGATCTGCTGCGATGGTGGCGGGCGTGAAGAGCGGGGTGAAGTGGATCTGCGGTGTCGAGGCGGAGAAGAGGCGGGGGGGCGGGGCAGGCGAGTAGTTATTTTATTTAAATATACCTAGGTAGCGTGGTTGTCGGCGACGAGGAAGCCAAGAACGACGACTATGGCGACGGCGGCGACGCAACGGAGGTGGTACAAACCACTTAGGGTAAAAGCCATATAGGCAACTAAGCAACCTAGAAAAGGAAAAATACTATTAGATTTACAGGAAGGGGAGCTCACCCTTCTACTGGCGAGGACAGGAGGAGGAAGGGAGGGGCCCGAGCTGGGGGGAGGTAGGGGAGCCGAGGTAGAGGCAGGGGAGGGGAACGCTTCGTCACGAAGGAAGACACGAAGAAAGCTCATGTACAGTTATAATTTGAACTGAGCGTTCAAAAGAGTCAGACCAATTACAATTTGGAACGGAGGGAGTATATTCGAAGATAGATATGAAATCTGGTGTCGTCCTTGAGCACTCTCGGCGATGTATGGTAGTGTCGGAGTGCGGACTCACAACGGAAGCACATGACCGAATGCCGCCATGGCTACCTCGACTCCGAATAAGCACACACAAAAAGGCTAATTACGTATATAAATTGAAGCATGGGAAATGCACCTGTGATAACCCACCTAACAGACGTGTCGTGCTCAAGAAAAAAGTGCTACATTATAAGCAATTTTTTAATGAGTACAATACATTCGGCGTCCTTAAAACTGTCAGGTCATGCCGGTCCACAAACTTTATTTAGGTCTCATTGGAGTCCATAACTTGAGTCAAAGCACATGCGTAGCATGCTGAGTGCATCTGACCATATAGGGCCCACATGTGGTTCAAATACCTTTAATCTTTTCCATTCATTTTTGTTTAATTTTCTCCACATAATATGACCAAAGTGCCCCTGTCTTCAATGTCGACGACCACTTCCATTCTGCCATGCCGCGCTCGCCGCCTGCGCGCCATCGGGTCGGCCGGCAGCATAGCTCCCCTCATGTGCGCGCCACTGGCCGGTCGTGGCGCTCACCCGCGTCGCCTCCTCTGGCCGCCGTTCTCACCCGCCACGCCACCTCTAGTGCCGCAGAACTCGCCACCGTGCCTCACGGCGGCGGCCAAATCAAATCATCCTGTCAGCCATGACGGCGTGCAGTGCGAGGATCTTACTATTAGGAGCCTACTAGCAGGGGATCTTGGAGCTCCACCACTACCTCCAGTAGCAGCCTCCAGGACTAAGACCGCGAGTGCCGGCCGCTGGGTTCCTGCTGGGCCTGCCGTTCGCGGTGCTCGCCGTCCTCGTCTCCATCGTCGGTGCCATCATCTGGATCATTGGGTACGCTTCCTTCTTGGACAGTTGGACTATGTCTCTTGCTTCCAATCCATCTCCATGCAACCCGCTGCAAATCAAATCAAGAACCCTTTCCCCTTCGATGCATGCAGGCTACCCATCTTGTGCATCTGCCCATGCTGCCTGTGCGTGACGCTGCTGCTGACCGGTCGTGGAGGCTCCAAAGGCATGCCGGCTGCCACCCCTATGCCTCGCGTGGGTGTTGCAGGGTCTACAATTACATCCCTTCTGCTCCGCTGGAGGGGCGCGCCCTTGTGTGCCGCTGAAGAGCAGCGCGACGGCGGCGACACAGAGTGGTTGGTGGCGGCGTGCACGTCGCGGGAGCGAGGCGGCGACGGGGAGATGCGGTGGCATAGCGGCAATGGGTCCAAACCAGATTGGACGTCTAATGAGACCCAAATAGAGATTAGGGACCGCGATGACACACTTTAGAAGTTTGTGGACCGGCGACCTGACAGTTTAAGGATGTATTTTACTCTTTTTTTAATGCTCCAAGCTTTTCTTACTTATCTGCGTGTTATTCTGTCAACTTATCAGCTGAACTGAGTGTTGAGATTGTTGATGAGGAAAGTTGCTATGTTGGGACTGTTCCTCCAGTCTACAGCATCGCTAATTGGATCTTGATTCTAGAGAAGCCAAGATTTGGTTGTCCGTCAGGTAAGTAACACCTGGGTCAGTTGGAGCTTTTGGACAACTGATGACGCCAATTGAACTACCTGCTTGCAATGAGTCTTTTTTTTTCCAGGTGAAAGAGAGCTTGACCCTCACCCATTGAGGCCCCGACCCCCACGTCGTCTCCCAAGGGCGACGCACCTCGCACCCTAGCCCCTTCCCTGGCGTTCCCTCCGGCCGCCGCCGCCATGCCCGATGGTAGTGGCGCTTGCGGCGGCAGCGGCCCCGTCCTCCTCTCCTACTCTTTCCTCACCCCTCCTCTTCCCACCCTCACTCCCTCCCCTTCCTTCCCTCTTCTCTTCCAGGTGGCGGTGCAGCTTGCCGGCGGCGAGCTTCGCCTTCCCCGACGCGGATCCACCCGTACCCGGGGCGGATCCGGCCGTCCCCCACGTGGATATGGCGTGCGCGACGGCAGATTCGACGCAGGGTGGGGCGCGCGTGTTCCGGGATGACTCGGCGGCGGCAGTCCCTTTCCAGCCGGCTCCGGCCGGCGGGGCCCTCTCCTCGCACGGATCCAGCCGTCCCCCACATGGATTTGGTGCTACGACGGCTGGTTATGACGGGTGGGCGGCGGTCCAAGCCGCCCGTGGCGGCGGCGACTATTTTCCGAACGGCGGGGCTCCCTCCCACCCTCTCCGCGTGGATCCGGTGGTTTCGGCTCGCGGGGCGGCCGGCGGCGGCGACCTGCGTCGGTGCCGACGGCGGCAGTTGCACACCCCTCCCCCCTCACAACATCACATCGAGGTCGTTTAGCTCCTTTCCACGCCGCTAGACGCGTTGGCGGCGCCCCACCGGCGGCTCTCTCCACTTCCCCTCGTCCTTCTCTCACCTCCGGGGGCGACCTACGGTGGCGCCCGTCCCCTTGCGCCTAGCATGCCCCCCCTTTGGCGTTGACAGGCCACGACAGGCGGACAGGCTCGGCTGCCCTGCACCGTCACCCCCTCCGGTGCTAGCGGTTTGCGGCGGGGTCACGGCCCCTTCCTCTGCGCCCGGTGCCGCCTCCTCTGTGGTTGTATCCCTCGGTGCTGCTCCGGTCTTCCCAGGTTGGCGCGGGCGGCAGCGGTTTTGGAGGTGGGCGGCGCCGGCTCCTCTCCCCTACCGTCTGATGCTTCCCTGTGCGTGTCGCCGCTGTGGCCTCTCCCCACTCCCGACTCGCCTCCTCCTGCGTTGCCTCCGCCGCGTCGGCTTGCCCGGCTCCAACTCACTGCGGTGCCTCGACTTCGCCTCGGCTCCCGCCTCAAGACCTTTGTCCCGCGTCGCCGCCCCTTCCTCCTCCGACGCGACGGTGGGCGGTCGCTGGGTGCTGGAGGGCAGGGTCGTCGGGGTCCATATCTTCAACCGCAGCTCTGCGCCGCTTCGTAACCTCGCATGTGGTGGTCCTGATGGCTCTTCTCTGCTCCCCGGCGGGGGTGCTGGTGCTCCTGGTTCTCCCAGTGCCCCGTCCCGCGCATGTTGCCTCCTCGCCGCGGGCTTCCCCTCCCTCTTACCTTCATCGTCTTCGCCTTTGGGTCGTCCGGATGATCTTTGTTGTCATGTTGTTGTTTCCACAGTTGCTCTTCGAAGGTCCGAACCAGTATAAATCCTTGTGTCCCCTTTCGCACACCATCCGAGACCCGACACACAATCTGAGAAATTTACTAGCCGATGGTTACAGAACCCCGACAGGTCTCAACTAATTGACGATGCATTTAGATACCATTTTATAAATCACATTACACAAACTGATAGACCTGAAATCCTTCAAACATTTCGGATGATTTATCTTGGGCATTTACCTTCTGTTCTTAGCCCGTGTTGTCTTGGAAGATTCAGGCATGTTTGGTTGCATTCCTGAGTTTTTTTTTGCCTAGAGGAATCGCTGCATGTGCTCTACCTAAGATACGTTTGGTTCGAGTCCTGAATAGCTATCTGTATCAGTCAGTTGCTTCCTCTGCGAGACCTATCTACTTGTTGCCTCAACCCTAATTACTACTCTTTCTTGATTCTTGTGCACCATGCAGCTGCCTCCTCCACCAGGCCACCAAAAACGAGTGCCTGGACGACCTAGGTGCTGCCTGAGACTTTAACTATTGTCATTACTTGATTCTTACACCATTCTTACATCAGACTCCAACCAAACGGTTGACTCCACCAGCTGCCTGGCCAGGCAAAATGCTACACATTCACAGGCAGCTTGTAGGCAGCATCCGCTCCCAGGCAAATGGTTCAGGGTTGCAACCAAACATGCCCCGAAAATTCCAATGCCTGCCTGCCTTTGTCTGTACCTCTGGGTATCCTGTGCTATCACAGCAGAGGAAGATCGACTCCAGTGCTCCTGTGTACCCAACGGATGCAAGCTGTCGGATGCAGCACGGACACACCAAATACACATGTGAATCGTGATGCCTTTGGACTCCAAGCGTGATCTAATGAAAATGCAGGAGCTAAAACACAAAACCGAATTGCCATTGTGAGTGCACATGGTGCTCCCGCAATGCATCTGACAGCTTACATCTGTTGGGTGCATGGGAGCACCAGAGGCACCTTAAACACCGGAATCTCTGGCTACCCACAACCCCCTCCCAAACAAGCTTTGTTCCCACTTGGAAGTCTAGAAACCCTCTTTTTTTAAGATCTCTTTGAGCAAGAAATTGCACATACTATCAGTCAAGTTCCAGTGACCCACAAATAAGAACTAGACAATTCTCATATGGCATCCACTGAAATCAAAAAATTGCACAACAAATGGCGCATACACTTCGTTTGCAGCACCAACATCAAGAAGGCAACACCAACAGTTATCAAGAAGGACCGACGATGGGCTTGAGTGCCTTGAGCCGCTCGTGCAGATGTTGTCATGGAGCCACTCGATGTCGCGGGTGCCGTGGTCGAGGTTCTCGGAGTGTCGGCGAAGTAGGAAACCCACCGGAGCGACGAGAGCGTAGAATGGACCGTTGACGCCATCCACCTTGTGGGCCACGTGGCGAAGGGACCACCCGTAGAGCATCAAAACACGAACCGTGTTGGCGTCGACGTAGTTCTCATTCCAGACGCGGGCTACCTAGTTGAGCTTTGATGACGCACAGGATCGACAAGCGTGGCGGATCCCGCTCCATCTTCGCGAACAACAAGGAGGGTGGAGCGTGGCAGACCTCGATCTCCTCGACCTCCACTCTGGCGAAACTCACCGTCGCAGAGAGCATCATCGCCTGACGCAGGCCGACAATGGGAACCAAGGGCTTATTGGCGTCCATTGCTTTGCTCTCCCGCCCCCGCGGAATTTGGATCTTGTTTAGTTCTCAAACTTTTTATGACAATTCATTCATTATATCAATTGTTTGATATTAATTAAGAATATTAAACATAGATTAATGATAAAATTCATTCTATAACTCTTGGATTAATTTGCAAGTTGAATCTATTAAGTCTATTTATGCTATAATTAGACAATGTCGTGCTACATTAAACATGAGTTAATGACAAATTAATTATGTTTAATAAATTCATGCTACATTAAACATGAGTTAATGACAAATTAATTATGTTTAATAAATTCGTCTCATGAATTGGAGTTGATATATGTAACCATTTTTATAATTAGATAATATTTAGTACTTTATTTAGCATCCAACAACTCGATGTGATACCGTGTATTCCACTGAACTTGATGTGATACTGTGTATTCCACTAAACTAAATAAAGTCTTAGAAAAGAAATAGAATTCTACTTATCTCGGCTTGACTTATCTCGACTTATTTTATCTCACACAACACTATTTAATCTATCAGCCAAACACTATTCTTCATACCAACCGAACAGGCTCTTGTTCCCTTTGTAGGGGCCGGCCGAAAGCCGAACGATCCGTGTCGTCCCATTGGTTGGGAGCCAGCGGTGGGGCCAGCTGGCGCCTCAGCACTAACGGGAGATATTCCCCCCATCCACAGGCACACGCTCTACGTGCAGTGCATAGCCCTTTCCTCCTCCTCACGAATTGTCATTTGACATTTAGATAAGCAAATTAGTTCATTTTTAAACTAATTTGCTCAACCTAAATGTCATATATTTAAGGATGGAGGGAGTATTGTATTATCCTTTCTCTGTATGCTAAAGTTGCGACGAACTCCGGGCGAATTGTACAATACATGTACTCCTATATTCATTTAAATAAAAATGCTTGCGTACCAATAAAGCATCCTCAAATATTTTTTATCAATTGACATTGATGAAAATAATTTCCCGTAATAGTTGACGTTGCTGCAGGCTCATGTAACGTTGAAATGAATGGGAAAAAGTCCATTTTACTCCTTTTATCTATTTATTTTGTCCACTTAACCCCCTAAGCAAATATTTATAACGTATGGAAAATAAATATGGAAATTTTAGTATAATTTTTTTAACGCAAAGCCTCATGTTTGTATCTTCTCAAAAAGTTTGAGCTCAAAATTCAAGTCGTACACAGAGAAAAAATAGAAATCCAATTAAGGGTTAAATTCGACCAAATGAATTAGGGGAGTAAAACTAGCCTAAATTTTGTTAGAGGGTTGAGCGGACAAAATGGATAGGTGAGGGAAGTAAAATGAATTTTTTGCAAATGGAATCAGCGTTAGCTTATCATTGGAATAAATGGGCTTAACATTTATTTGTTTTCATTAAAAATTTAAAATCTCATTAAATAAATGTTAGGAGAATTATAATGTGTATAATCCCATTGCTATTTGAGAAGGACTATAACTAACTTATGTGATGAACCGTCAACACACCAATTGTGAAGTTGGAAAAAAGAGATGGGCTAGCCACATGCGCTCGCGTCGCCAGGTCAGCCTGCGGCCGTGGGCAACGGGCGCACCTAGGCCGGATGTGATGTGATGCGGTACGGTGGACCTTCTTCGTTCTCTCTCTGTCTGCTACTTTCTCACATTCCCATCTATCGACAAGCGCTGGGCACACAGTATTGACGAGAAAAGAGCCTCCAAAATCTCGATTGTCGCATAAGATCCTGCACAGACAATAAGATTTTTGGAACTATATGACTCCGACTGCTCGCTCCCGACTACTAAATATATGTCTTAGTGAGCCGAACGTTTTACATCCCTCTACCACCAGAAGAGGGTGTTTGAAGGAGAGGGTCACGCTTGGTAAGGGACAAAAATACCAAAAAAACATCCGGGATTAACCATGCGAGACTAACTAAAGACACCACAGATTTGGGTGGCTGAATTGCATCAATGGAACTGACAAGAACACCTGAGATGAGACATGAAGACCACAAGAGAATTCACAACTTCACTGCCTGTTTAGTCTGTAGCCGAGTAAATAAAGCACCTCGTCATATATAAGTATATAACTCATGTAAGGATTCTAATGTCATGACCTATATTTTCCACTAGCGTGTTAAGCAGCAGGTCAGGAACGACAGCACTATCACAAATCTGCTTCATCGCCTTAGGACTCCCGAACAAATGCATCGTGCACGCTGTCGGCGAAGCAGTCTGCTCACAAAAAACGAATTGATTTGGACGAGCAAATGAAAGAAAATGTGAAGCAAAAAATGAAGAGAACAATATAATACTATCGTGTGCAAAGTGTCAGAGAGACAAGCAGCAATCAAGTCAAGCAAGGAGAACATAACAGGATACAACCACAATTTTCCTATGATAAAAAAAATCCATAATTTTCTTATGCCATGGGCCTCTCCAACAGCGCCGAGATGTACCACTGGTCCTTCTCCTTCCCCCGGCCGGTGTTCCACCGGAGCTTCTTGAACCCGACGCGGCCAAGCATCGGCGCCACCGTCGCGTTGAGCTGCGCGCCGGGGCATGGGAAGTGGTCGAGCCAGAACAAGCCCCCGGGCCTGAGCACCCTGTACACGTCGAACAGCGCGAACTCCAGCATCACGCCGGCGGGGACCGTCCACCCTCCGTCGCCGCCGAGGCCGCCCGCCGCCACGTGCACGACGTCGAGCGTGCGGTCGAAGAAGGGCAGCCGCTGCGCGGCGGTGACGTGCACGGAGACGAGCCCCCGTGACGCGACGAAGGTGTTGAGCGGCGCGCCGGCGCTGACGGCCGCGGTCACCACGGTGACCCCGCGCTCCAGCATCCTTGCAGCGAACGTGCCGGGGGAGTAGGAATTAGAGGACCCGCCGCCAGCGAGGTCGAGCCCGACGCGCACCGTGCCGTTGGGACGGGTCGCGAGCACGGCGGCGATGGAGTAGGAGAGCGCGCCATCGTCGCGCGCCCACAGGGCCTTCTCCCGGCCGCCGCGGCGGAGGTCGACGCCGCGGGAACTCGCCAGGCACGAGTAGTTCTTGCAGGGGTGGTACGCGTCCCAGAGCACGCTGGTGTCCGCCGGCATCGCCCAGAGGCTCGTCGGCAGCGGTGTGGGTTGGACGTACCCCTTGGGCGACGGTGCCCGGCACCGCCGCCGCGGCAGGGGCTCGCAACCGCTGCGCATGAGCCGGTGCGCCAGCGCCTCGTCGGACGGGCACTCCCCACCGGGCGTGTAGTTCATGTAGCGCTCCAGGTCGTCCTGGACCCGGACGCACGCGTGGCCCAGAACCGGGAACACCGCCGCCGCGTCGTCACCGGTGGCGTTCCGGCCGTCTCCGGCGGTCACGGACGTGTCAAGTGGCCCGACGGCCAGCTTGAGTTCTCCTGCGGGCTCGCGCTTCCACCCGCCATCGACGGCGCCAACGTCCGTGGCCGCTGCCGCAGCGGCGGCGTCGCGCGCGGCCATGGCGTCGAGGAGCGTGCGGAGGAGCTCGTTGGCGGTGCCGACGCGGGCGTGGAGTCCCGCGAGCTCGGCGCGGCTGGCGTTGAGCTCGGCCTGGGTGGCGTTGAGGTCGGCGTGGAGCGTGGCGGATCCGTCCCAGAGGCGGATGGTGGAGGGCTTGTAGCGGCGGAGGAGGGATGGACCGGCGCCCGAGGAGACGACGATGGACACGGTGTTGGTGAGGAGGAACATGAGGAGCGTGACCGCCGTCGTGCTGCAGTACCACCACCGCCGACGCCTCGGCTGCGGCGGCTTGTTCTTCCCGTTCCCGCCGTCGAGGAGGTCGGCGGCGGCCTCCATGGCGCTGCTGCTGCTCTGGACCAGAGATGATCACCAGAGACGATGCAGCTAGCGAGAATGTAAGGCGGCGTGATCATGAAGTCCGGATCGTAGGAAGCTACGGCGGCTAGCTTGGACGCGGGAAAAGGGGTAGCTGGAGGAGTAGACTGCACTCCGGCTTTGGAGGTGAGGAGGTCTGTGCTTCGAGATGCGAGTGCTTGCACGCAAAGGGCACGAGAAGTGAAAGTGAATAGTGATCGATCACACTGATCAGCGCGCGCGTGTCGAGAGGCCGGCCAATTAGAGCGCATGGTAGGGAGAAGAGGCATATTCCGAATGCTACCGTTGCGGAGGATTGGGTTCTCTTCGTCCTACTCATCGCCTTTTTTTGTGTGTGTGATGAAGATTGAAGGGGGCCAGAGAAGGAAAAAAGGCTTACATCGTACGGCAATCAACTGGGAAAGAGAGCACAGAACCGTACGTAAAACGGGAGGAGACCATTCCATCACGAGATCCAAAGAAACTGAGGCCATCTGGTCATGTGCATCAGCCCGTATTCGACAGTAAAGCCGCCGAGCCGTTGACCTAGTTTTTCCCAGCTCCAAATCAAGTTTCACAGTTCCCATCTCCACACGTGTAACGATCCTAGAGATCGATACGGATAAAATGGTGGTCCTCACCACAACGGCGTCACGCCGGAGGGCCTGGACGGAGGTTGGTGGCCGCAGCCGGAGGGAGAGGAGAAGAAAGCAGATTGCCGGCGGCGAGAGAGAAGGAAGGAGACGATATGTCTTTGTTGATTAATTGATTGATGTCCCAACTAGGTTCAGCAAGAGAGTATAAGTAGTGGTGGTACATGGGCTCAGCCCAGTAAGCAATAGGCTCGCAGGCCCAGTTCCTATTACATGGTCAGGCCCAGTACATGGGTCATGACCAAGGTACTAAATAACGTTCATAACGCCGCATAATATGTCCGCTTATAAGCATGCAGATTCTCACCGCTTACCGCTTATAAAGTAATGGACCCAAGATAGATCTTTGGACTTAGCGGCCGCTATTGTGTCGGCTATTGCATCGCTATTGAGCCGCTATTGCTCGTGTTAAGCCGCTATTTGCTAAATTTATTATTCAAATGATATATTAATACGAATTTAATGGTAACATTAATATTTTGATTAATTATTTAGGTAATGTACAAGAATTATGGAGCGATAAATGAATTCTTTATTTATGGATATGATAATTTAATATTAATATGTATCCCTAAATAATAAATATATCTATTTTTTGTGATTCTTGTCATGAAATGTAATTGACTAACTTAAAATTTTAATAATTTCATGTAAATTTGATGTTAATACACTAAAATTGTGACTATTTTTTGCATTCCGCTATTTGGACTTAGCACCCGCTATAGCACCCGCTATCCGCGATCCGCTACCCCGACACTAATCCGCTACCATACCGCTAAACGCTATTTAGTACCTTGGTCATGACATTCCTCCTTAAGCAACAGCTTGCCCTCAAGCTGTTAACCTGACAGAGCACTTGGTCTTCACCGAAGCAACATGACAGTAGTCCTTGCTCGATCACCAGATAGTAGAAGTGACGGTACCTGACTTGTGAGGATATATGAATATCTTGCTGAATACAGTAAGCTTCAGGGGTCAGCAATTGCCAGATGATAGAATCTGAGCTTCAGAGTAGAACCACCAACTCTCTTGTAGATGACCTTAATGATGCTTGAGCTTGGACTTGTGTAATCTACTAGATGAGTGGTAGTAATTCTTGGCAGGGTAAATAAACTGCCAGATGACTCACCATGGAGGGCTTGAATGTTTGATTGTAATAGTGCTCTAGTATACTGCCATAAAGAGTGAGCTTCATCATCACCGAAATCAGAAGGCAAAAGAAAATCAAGGGTAGTGGAGCAATCAATCAGCCTTTGCATGTTCCAGGCTATTTCTTTGCTCAAGTTGCTGGCTGGGATAGGACTAGAGATGATGTGATGTGTGCTTCCAGAAATGCTTAAGCTTTCAACCATTTGCTCTGAAATCTTGAATATGGTAACAGTGGAGACAGTTTTGTGGAAAGTCACCATTGGAGGATCGATGACTAATGGGATGGTGCCATCACGCTTCAGCTGCCAAGCATTTTCAGCGATTCTCGAAATGTTGACAGTAGAGGTCAGCTGTTTAGTACTTAGCTTGCCCATTTGTGCAGTGTCAGATAGCAGGGTCTTCTCCCAAGTTGATTTGTCATGACTTGTGCAAGAAGTGCAACAGGGCTAGAAGGATGGCTCTGTTTGTGAAGTTGTCAATTAATGCAGAGCGGTGTTGTGTCTCCAAATACATGTCTCCATGTGTAACTGCAGTTGTGTTTCCATATAGAAAACCTTGATTGCCACCTGATTGTAGAGGTCTTGATTGATCTAAATCAGCACTTGGCTTGAATATTGCTTTATGTAGATTTTTGTGCCATGCTCTCCCAGGTGGTGACAGTGGCCAAGTTGACATCAATACCAGTATAGAATGCCGACTAGTTTTGGGACACACCAAGTCTTCATACCAGTGAGATATACTAGCACCGTTATGAGATTTGTTGAGCACTGGATGGATACTAACCATTGCCATTTTTGTGCTTATCAAACCACAAGATACACCGAATTGCCTAACAGTTGTAGTAATTTCAAAATTGCAATATGGCTGAGTCCACAACACTTCACCACGCTTCAGCTGCGTTGGAAAAGTGTTGCCCACAATTACTGTCATAGATCCCAGATCAGTTCCTGTACAAAAACTGCAGCATTGTGTACTACACAAAGACACCCTCAGATTGATCTTGATCTCCTTACTGAATATGCACCAATCCATGGAAATGTCAGAACTGATCTGATAAGCATTGCAGAATACAGCCCAATCTGAAACCACTTGGGTCTGTGCTCCATTATCAGTAGTGTTGGTGGTCTTGTATCTCACACTGATGCACTTTAACTGAATCTGAACTTCGCCATTTTCAGTGAGCAATTCAGTAGCTGGCCATTCGAGCACAAAGGCTAGTGAGACCTTCGCAGTGGTAGAAGTGAGGGAACTTAGCTTAACAGGCAGTCTGCCGTAACATGGTCTGGCAAAGTGCTCATACTGGATAGTGCACTTGCTTGCTGAAGTGAACAACACTATTGACAGAGATGCAAAATCCAGGACCACTTGTTCTCAGTATTGGCATAGAAGCATACCCAATGCAATAAGTGGTAGTCCACAGACAGTACCAATGATAGTATAGTCCACAGATAGTAACCACTGCACATCTGTAGAGAACTGCCAGGTACCCTTGTGACCATAGTTAGATGAACTTTCTTCTTATGCATAGTAATAGGAATTGGCCAATCAGTGTTCCACTGCATACCACAATATTTGACAGGACACTCTAGCCACTGGAATATCACTTGACTAGTAAAGGACACTGTTGCTCCAGCCATTGACCACTTGACAGCCCTGCTTATGCTGGGAAAATAATGGTGTTTGTGTAGTTGCTCATAGCCAGAAGAAGTGCATGCAAGTATGACTGACAGAATTTCCTTTAGTTGCACTTCAACATTATGACAGCCAACATCCAGGAGCAATTCATATTTAGTATTGACCAGGCAGCAAACCCAATACAAAAATTGATGGCTCACACATAGTGCACATGATAGTAAAATGGAATACTGATTCCATAACAGCATGCTGACAGCAAATTTAATTTGCATTCCCCACTTCAAAGCAACATTATTGATGAGTGGCCAAGGTGGGGGTCTGAGTTGAACACTATCCATGAGCAAGGGTTCCTTCAGGAGATATGCCCATAACATCCAATTAATCTGAGTAGCAAGATTTTCCTTGGAATTATCATATACTAAATAGGCTACTGACAAGTGAGGTTTTGGTGGAAAGCCTACTTGTGCAACAGTCAGAATGGATGTCTCTGGTCCTCTGTCAACTGAGGCAGCAAGAAAGAAAAACCATGCATCTGAATGCTGTATTGTCTGAGAAATCCACTTGGTTGCCATTACTTCGAAAATGACAGCAATATGGGATGGCTTCCACTGCTCTATTGCACTTGAGTCGCTCTGAAGAATCAACTGACCATATCCAGTATTGAGGGAACAGAGATAGAGCAAATAATGCATTGCACTAACAGCTTGCTTCCAGTACAATATTTCACTTGAAGTGCCCTCAATAATTGACAAATCATAAAATTCTACCCAAGATATGGTGGACCGAACATGCAATTGATAGCACCCATTTAATTGTGTTGTTGTTGCAGACTTAACACCCACTACTGATAGAAGAACTAGCCAGTGTATAACAAACTGAACTGATTCTGTTGACAAGTATAACCTCCTGCTATCATCTTGATAGATATTCACCAACCGAACAATATACCAACTGCTTGATAGACCATTGGCCAGTTGCATAGCTGTAAGCAGATCAAAGGCAGGCCAAGGTGTTGGCCTTAGGTGAATGCCAACATACTGCACTTTAGGCTGTTTGGGTGGTGGCCATGGTGGTCTTAGTTGTCTAGCACTCCAAGCATTATTGAACCACAACCAACACCTATAGCACATCTGAGAATTATAAGTGTCCTGTACACTATCAACTTCTAGATTTATTACTGTCCATGGGGGCTTGGGTGATATGTTAGCTTGCTCAATTTGCAGAATATATGATTCTGGTCCTTTGTCAACTAAAGTAGCAAAGACAGGCTTCTGAACACCCATTCCTTCAAACACTGTCTGAACAGCCAACACTGTAGTGGCCAGAGGGGCAACACCACATCAAACAAGCTTGGGAGGTGAAGTTGGTGATATACCTGTGCTGCATCTTCTCAAATGAGTAGCATATGTTGAGGGAGTTCTCCAATTTGAGAATTCTGTCGCGGCTTTGACAATTTGCCGAACACCTGGTGGGCTTGGTGGTGAACACTTGCTCTTCCAGCGAGGTTGATGAAGGATGTGGCACAACGGCGAAGAGCACTGGAGCGTGCTCAACGTGACTGCCCCTCGGTCGAACACCTTGCGGACGAGGTTTGCAGGGGCACGCTGGTGGTGTCGATGGAGGTCGGGGCGGAGAACGTCGGGGCTGTCGGGAGCGGCGAGTGGTGGGCGGCGCCGACAGGTTGAGGAGGCCACGGGCGCCGGGGAAGGTACTGCTGTTCCCACCGATGTGATGGTGAACGGCTCCAATCCTTGGCGTCTGTCACTCCACAGCTCGTCAAGCTCCTGCCTCCTGCGTTCCACATCCCGCTTGAGGAACGCGGCGTAGACGAGCTCGTCGTCGAAGATGGACATGGTGGTGGGCGACGAGTGGAAGGATGGTGCGGCGGCGGAGGTGGTGTGGGTCGGCTTCTGATTTGCGGCGGTGGCGGTGGTAGGATGTGACGGCGACTCGGTGGTGGGGGCTAGGGTTTCGAGGAGGTCAAAATCGAGCCAGTCAGAATCTCATGACGGCTTGTAGTGGCTACGGTGGAGGGCTGTGGTGGGTGGGGATGATGCGGCAGCGACGGTGGTAGGCGGCGGTGGTCGGGGTAGGCTCAGATCGAACACCGGCAGGGAACTGTTCGGTGCCTGCTCTGAATACCAAATGTAACGATCCTAGAGGTCGATACGGATAAAATGGTGGTCCTCACCACAACGGCGTCACGCCGGAGGGCCTGGACGGAGGTTGGTGGCCGCAGCCGGAGGGAGAGGAGAAGAAAGCAGATCGCCAGCGGCGAGAGAGGAAGGAAGACGATATGTCTTTGTTGATTAATTGATTGATGTCCCAACTGGGTTCAGCAAGAGAGTATAAGTAGTGGTGGTACATGGGCTCAGCCCAGTAAGCAATAGGCTCGCAGGCCCAGTTCCTATTACATGGTCAGGCCCAGTACATGCGTCATGACAACACGTTCGCTTTTACTCGGTAAACCTGACAGGATTGCTGATGCTTGATACCAGCCGGAAAGAGATGTTACACGAGGGGGACCGGCCGACACCGAAACAAGGTCATTAGGAAAATAACCGGAGTTCAAAGACAGGATCAAACGAGGCCGGAAAGCACATGGTAGGGTTTGATTAGTTTGCCAATTCTGTCTCGCTGCTGGAGTCCAGCTTCCTTTTTAGCCCCGCCCGCGCAGGCGCCGCCGCAAAGCCGAGTTCAGATCGAACCAAAAACAGAGACGGAGGCCATCAGATATATCTGAAGAAGGGGAAAACGGAAGCGATCCCCCCCGGCCAGATCCGAGAAGAGGAAGGCATCGTCGTCGACTCGGCCATGGTGATGTTGGTGCTGCATCGGCTCATGGCCAGGCAGCGCGACAGGCAGCGCCGTTGCCGGCAAATCCGAGCTCGGTGTAAGGAAACAGCTGCCTCGCCCCCTCTCTGTTACGTTTGTCTTTGTTTCATGCCTCCATATGATCTCCTTTTAGATCTTAACAGACCGGGCGCTTTCTTTCTGCTTCTGTTCTATTCATGTTTGGGCTCTTGTTGTGTTGCAGGCGGGCTTACTGCCTCGACAGGTAAAAGAAAGAGATCACCCTGCGAACAGGATGGCGACAGTGATTCTCGAGCTGGCAAAATAATGAGATCAATCCCAGACCTTCCTGAGGTACGAAAGCATTGATTTCCTATGATGCAGACTTAGATTATTGCAAGCATAATATCACCACTCATCAGACTAATTCTTGGGACCATGCTAGATTGCTAGGCATCTATAAACAGAGCAGATTTTTGGTCTGGGTTTTATTTGGTCACATACTCACATTGGTACATTCTTGCCAATTTGTTCTAATTGTAAGTGTTCTGTCAGCAAAGGCTGGTAACATCTCCGACACCTCTCCAGAATTGTATGCATAAGTGGACTGCTTTAGTGCTATGATGATATCTTAGCAAAACTGGGGTGATTTAGTAATTACTCCTCCATGCATTTTGTATAATGTAGTTTGGCTGTCCAAACACACTTTACACAACAATTTATCTTATATGTGTGAGGTACATGTCACAAAATTTGCACAATTTAGATTGTATGGGTACTCACTACACATTATGATTTGTAACTATTAATAAACTATTATGAAAAAAATCATGGTCAAAGGTTGACTTTGTACATCCAAACTATGGCTTGTAAAAATAAATTGAAGGAGGATTATAGTTATTAATATGTCGCTAGTGTTGTGCTGTAACTAAGTTCAATAATTGTTTTGACTGCCAATTTCGTTCCAGAAGGAACAAGACAAATTGTTAATCTTACCACCTGCCTCACAATCTCCACAGCATCGATTATGCATGCTAATGTGGTAACTAAATGTCTAAATCCATAAAAAATAACAAGATTTCTCAATGGTGCTCTGGATGTTACAGGATTGATTTTTTTTTCTTTTGTGCAATCCCCGGTACCTAAATTTGTAGTGTATTCTTTTATGATTTGCCATTTTTTATCTTTATGGTTTTCTTTATCAAGAATCCCTCATCTTTGTTACCCAAGTTTGTGTCCATCATACAATGTAACTGCAAAACAGTTGGTTTCTATTTCATCCGCTTCAAACTGTTTTATTAAGATACACTATTCCTATGCAGAATCTACATATTCATTTTCTGTTTATTAACTGTTTTAACCTATGCATAACATTAACATGTTGCTGCACAATAACTCGTCATCCTCACCAAATGCACAAAAACATTATTTGTTGATTAATCAAGCAAAAGTATATCTCATGAAGTAGTTAATTGCATTGGTTCTCGCTGTTGTAACTGTCTCTTTTCTCCCTCAGAAAAACACTAATCCTCAGAAAGCCACTAAAACACTGTTAGGAAATCTTCTCTAAGCATTACTGAGTTTACGTAGCATGGTTACATTTTTCTGCACTATCTACCTATATAATGCCGCAGCACACCCTGTGCAGTTGTGTGGAGAGCTACTTGGGTACAATATTACTCCATCTGGTTCCACTATTTTCTTTCTCCAACCGAAGTAATAGCTTTACAATCTTGATGTGGATCTTATGTCCAATGTTTGTGTGTGCAGGACATAATGTCTCATATACATTCCATAATGCCAATGCGTGAAGCTGCTCGTGCTGCTTGCCTATCACATGCCTTCTTACGTTCATGGAGATGCCATCCCAATCTGCCTTTAATAAGGATACGATTGGCTTGAAGCGAAGTTCGCGTGGAGAATTTCCACCATAAAATTGACCGCATTCTTAAGGACCACTCCGGCATTAGCTTGAAATCATTCAAGCTTGACTACGCTGGCATGTGCGGATTCGATGGCACTAGTTATCTTGACAATTGGCTTCAAATTGCTCTTAAACCAGGAATTGAAGAGCTCACCCTCCTTGTCCAAAACAAGGAGAGTACAATTCCATGCTCACTTTTATCTGATGGGGTTCAAAACTCACTGTACATTGACCTTCAGATTTGTGCTCTTCATCCCACATCTGAACTTGGTCCCTTGAGCCTAAGAAGTCTTTGTCTGGTTCTTGTGAGCCTTACGTGGAATGATTTAGAGTGCCTTCTTTCTAACTCTCTTGCTTTGGAGCATTTAGATCTAACTAATTGCAACGAGTTAGTTTTCTTGAAGATACCTTGCACCCTGCAGCAGCTGACCAGCCTTAATATTTTTGAATGCTCGAACTTGAAAGTTTTAGAGAGCAAAGCTCCAAATCTCTCTAGTTTTTTCCACAGGGGAGTCAGAGTTAACTTCTCACGTGTGGAAACATTGCAAATAAAGAAGCTAGACATGGAGCGTCCAAACTTTATCAGTGAGGCTCGTTCCAAGCTGCCGTCCATTATGCCTAATCTTGAAACTCTTGTCATAGATTCAAGGCTTGAGGTACATGTATTCTCTTAAGTGTTGTAGGCTAGTGATATTTAGTCATGACTGGTGTTAATGAATCTGATACATGGTATGTTGTGCAGGTGGTTGATGCACCAATGCTGCCTACCAAAATTCCTCTACCTTAAGCATCTGACAATTCATTTGCGATCAGGAAGCATTTAGTTTTTTTTTGAACCGAAAACAGCGAGGGAGGCCCCCGCTGTGGGAAAATTTATTAAAAAAAAAAAGGTGACTTACAAAGGTGAAAAAAGGGAAAGAAAACACAATTCAAAATTCCACAAACTCTTGGGACTGCACAGGTCAAGGAGAAAAGAAAGAAATGGTGAGGGAGGAGAATTAAACTGAGCTATAGGACCAGGCCAAAAAGGGGGTCTTCAGGGAGTCTTTCATTCGGTGAGCCTGAGATAAGCACTCATCTTTGAAGTTTCTTTTCCAAATATTGACAGCTGCTGGACAATTTTCAAATATGAGGCTATTTCTTTGTTTCCAAATGTGCCAGGTTGCAATTATGAAGATTTCCATGAAGAAGTTGTGACCAAAATCTTGTTCGGCAGTTTCTAGCATTTGGAAGAAAGGGGTTCCACGGTGCCATTGGATTCCAATATGTTGCCAGCAGGAAACAGCAAATGGGCATGTGAAGAAAAGATGAAGGGCAGTTTCTTCTCTTTGGGCCAAGCATAGAACACAATTATAGTTGTTCCCCTCGATCTTGTAATTCTTCCTTTTTAGCAAGTTTCTAGTGTTTAGTCTGTCCATCAGTAGGAGCCAAGAAAAAACTCTCAGCTTGTTGCAGCATCTTGACTTCCAAATCCAAAGAAAGGGTCTAGGAGGATGGAAATTTTTATAGGTGTGGATGTAAAAGCTTCTGGATGTATACTCTCAGGAAGCATTTAGTAGGGGCCGGGGGCTAGCGTAGCCCCCTGCGTCTCTGACGACGCCAGGTACCGGTTCTCTATGATACACGCCCGCGGTGACTCCTCACGCTAGCGAGAGGCCACCGCGAGGTTCAACCCGGTCGCCAGACTGAGAGTTAACTCAGCTATCCACCCGGGCATCCCCCCGTCCGTATGACTATTTCTCTCTGGTTTCTTACCTTGAAGCATCTTCTTCCTTGGAGACTTTGATATTAGATGTAAGACGTGGTGCTGTTCATTCATTTCATTCTGCAAAGCTATCTGATCAATCTGGTTCCATTTTATTGAAATCATATTATCCTTTTCATCGTCAGGTGACCTCGCTATGTATGGCCCATGAATCTATTTTCGCAGACTCAGAACTGAGGCACATCCGCACATGGCTGAACACCACCATGCCTCCCTCAAGAGTGTGAAGATCAGTGGTTTCAGCTCTGCTAAGAGCTTGGTTGAACTAACATGTTATATTCTCGAGAATGCAGTGTCACTTGAGTGCCTTACAGTGGACACCATTTATGGTCCTAGGTGTTATGATGAAAGTAAGTTTGAATACTGTATTCCCATGGCGGACGGTGTTCTCATGGAAACCCCTAGGGTGCTCTCAGCTATCAGAACATACATTGAGAATAAAGTTCCATCTACAGTTAAACTAACGGTTATGGAGCCTTGCAGCCGGTGCCATGCTACAGGAAAATGGCGAATATTGTTGCAATCGGGCAATTCCATTTCCAATGTAATTTTAGATGAAGCAGGATCTGTTTCGAGAAATACATGGCTGTGGCCCAGTGTACAACTTTAATTTAATTTTGCATGATCTGTGTCTAGAGGTATATCATGTGTGTTTGAAGTTTGAACCAATGCTTGCAAAGTTGCAAGATATCATGCAGCAGGAGGTTTAGGGTGGCAGCAGGAGAAATGCTCTAAAAAATTCCTATCTTAAAAAACAAGTGAAGTTGGGGAAGAGAACAATATGATATCGTGCAAAATGTCAGAGAGAGAAACAGGAATCAAGCAAGAAGAACATAACAGGATTAGGGATTATTACAACGACATTTTTTTAGATAAAAGGTCACTTGACCCGGCTTTACTTAAAAAGCAAGTGTGTCCTGGGCTTGCCAGTTTAGAACATCTCCAAGAGTACCCTATTTCCCTTCCTAATACATGATTTTTAGATATATGAGAAAAAAACCTTCCCCAACAGTTACTAATCCGTTTAGCCATTCAACGGTTTTACGAGCCATTACAAAAGGCCCAAGAGCAAAATAAGGGTTGAAAACACACCACTCTAAACCAGACTCTCTCTAAACACCAGGAACAGAAAGGAAACTAAACAAGCAGAATGCTAGATCATCTTGCTTCATATTTGCTCCTGTGCACGTCCTTTTTTCACGCCCGATCAGCCCGCAAAGATGACATTACAACCACATTTTCCATATGAGATGCAAAAACCCCCACAATTTTCTTATGCCATGGGCCTCTCCAACAGCGCCGAGATGTACCCCTGGTCCTTCTCCTTCCCCGGCCGGTGTTCCACCGGAGCTTCTTGAACCCGACGCGACTGAGCGTCGGCGCGAACGTCGCGTTGAGCTGCGCGCCGGGGCATGGGAAGTGGTCGAGCCAGAACAAGCCCCCGGGCCTGAGCACCCTGTACACGTCGAACAGCGTGAACTCCAGCATCACGCCGGCGGGGGTTGCGCCGCCGCCGTTGAGGTCGCCCGCCGCCGCGTGCACGATGTCGAGCGTGCGGTCGAAGAAGGGCAGCTGGTGCGCGTCCGTGACGTGCACGGACACGAGCCCTCGCGACGCGATGAAGCTGTGTCGAGCGGCGCGCCGGCGCTGACAGCCGCGGTCACCACGGTGACCCCGCGCTCCAGCATCCGCGCCGCGAACGTGGGAGTAGGAGTTGGACGACCCGCCGCCGCCGAGGTCGACCCCCACGCGCACCGTGCCGTTGGGCCGGGACGCGAGCACGGCGACGACGGAGTAGAACAGTGCGCCGTCGTCGCGCGCCCTGTCCTTGCCGCCGCCGCAGAGGACGCCGCGGGAACTTGCCAGGCACGAGTAGTTCTTGCAGGGGTAGTACGCGTCCCAGAGCACGCTGGTGTCCGGACACAACGCCCAGAGGCTCGTCGGCAGCGGCGTGGGTTCGACGTACCCCTTGGGCGATGGCGCCCGGCACCGGCGCCGCGGCAGGGGTTCGCAGCCGCTGAGCATCAGCCGGTGCGCCAGCGCCTCGTTGGACGGGCACTCCCTGTTAGTTTCCAGGGACCATCCAGGTGTAGATCGGTGGGTGGTCTCCTAACATTTGAGATAAAACAAGGTGTTCCGGTGATTAACCGGAAGGAACTCGAGAGGGAGAGGGGGAGGGAGACCAGATAGTTCACCGTGGTGATTAGGTAGTAGAGGATGATCTCGTCGGTGCAGATGGAGTCCGGCGATGCAGTGCAGTGCCGTGGAGATCATCGGTGAAGCGCAGTGTCGATCCGGGACGGCTGCGGCGCTTCCGCGGCTCACGACTCCCGATCGGTGGGCGGTGGAGGTGGGCGTGAGTGGCACGGACTCTCGGTTCTTGTTCCTTGTGGCCCCCACCTCCCTTATATAGTGCTGCGCGACGGGGCCCGCAACCCCAGTGGGTGGGCTCCCCCGATCAAGGAGCTGAGTCAAGGGCCCAGTTGGCCCACCCTTTGGGCCAACTGGTGGAGATCAAAACTAACACTCCCCGCCGGGGGTGTAGTTCATATATGTATCGTCCAGGTCATCACGGACGGACCCACGTGGCCCGGGCCTGTGGGAAAACAACCACCGCCGCGTCCTCGCCGGTGGCGTTCCGGCCGTCTCCGGTGCTCACAGACGTGTCAAGTGGCCCGACGGCCAGCTTGAGTTCTCCGGTAGGCTCGCGCTTCCACCCCGGCAGCCGCCGACGTCGGCTGCCGCCGCGGGCGGGCGCGCAAGGCCCATGTTGTCGAGAAGCGACGGAGGAGCTCGTTGGCGGTGCCGTCGTGGGCGTGGAGTCCCGAGCTCGGTGGCCGGGCGTTGAGCTCGGCGCCTCGGCAGGTGGCGTTGAGGTCGGCGAGGCGCGGATCCGTCGAGGCGAGATGGTGGAGGGCTTGTAGCGGCGGCGGAGGGATGGGTCGGCGCCCGAGGAGACGACGATGGACACGGTGTTAGTGAGGAGGAACATGAGGAGCGTGACCGCCGTCGTGCTGCATTACCACCGCTGCCGCCGCCTCGGCTGCGGCTTGTTCTTCCGTTCCGTCGTCCGAGGAGGTCGGCAACGGCCTCCATGGCGCCGCTAGCTGCTCGGACCGGAGATGGTCACGAGACAGCGCAGGCTAGAATGGATCCTGAAGCCGTGTGCGCGTGGCTTCTTGGTTCGGATCGTAGGAAGCTACGACAGCTAGCTTACGGCGCGAGGGAAGGGCTAGCTGGAGTAGATTGCACTCCGCTTTGGAGGTCTGCTCTGAGATGTGAGTGCTTGCATGCAAAGTGCATGACCTCAGTTAGAGCAAGATTAAAAGGACGCCGGCGAGCGGGCGTCTCAGCGTCCAGATCACAGCGAGTTGCTGGTGGGCCCTGTCACGATCCTAAGATAGCGGGGTGTTGCCGGCGACTTGCACGCGGCGGGGGAGTAGGTTGCCGGCGAGTTATGCATGGCGACGAGAGCGGCTGTGCCGTCCCGGACAAGGATGGTATACTATTTTAGGGTTTTTACTTGTTGTCCTCTTCCACACGGGTTCATGGTTCATAGCGTTTTGCAGCCTGCCGGCCTAATGGCACTTTTACACGGGCCTAAGCCCAATCTTGGCTCGCAGGCGGCCCACTTCTTGGTGTCTTCTCCTGATGGCCCTTGGGTCATGACATTACCCCCTCCTTAAGCGGCAACTTGCCCTCAAGTCGCTGGATCAGCCACCTTTCTGCATAATGGTGTTCTTATTCTCCCAGGTTGCCCATGTAATTGGCCATGATTGCCACTGCACCAAGACATGAGGTATAGCAGAATTACCTATTTTCTTGAGGCAAGTGTCAGATACCTGGGGTGTTTGGGTAGAGATATCCATGACCAGACAGTTAATGTTGTCGTCGGCTGACACTTGAGTGGTGGGAGGTATGGCCTTCTTTAACTGGGACACATGAATGACAGGGTGAATTTGAGTAGCCGGTGGCAGTTGTACTTTGTATGCCACTTTGCCAATCTTCTTTTTTATCAGATAAGGGCCAAAGTACTTGAAACTGAGCTTGTGATTAGACCTTTGGTGGACAGACTGCTGGATATGTGGTTGCAGGTTCAGGTAGACCCAATCACCTACTTGAAATTCCCTTTCACTCCTGTGCTTGTCTGACTAGAGCTTCATGCGTTGCTGAGCTCTGAGGAGGTTTTGCTGTATAGCTTGTGTCATGGCTGATCTTTCGTTCAACCATTCCTGCAGGTCAGTGACAGAAGAAGCATCCTCTGGCACAATGCCAAAATGCCGAGGTGGATGACCATAGAGAACTTCAAATGGGGTTGTGCCTAATGCAGAATGGTACGTGGTATTGTACCAATACTCGGCAAGGGATAGCCACTGGGACCACTTAGTGGGGCATGCTTGCACTAAACATCTCAAATATGTTTCCAGGCATTGGTTTAGTCTTTCAGTTTGGCCATCTGTTTGAGGGTGGTGGGAGGAGCTCATGTTGAGTGTGGTGTCTGTCAGTTTAAAGAGTTCTTGCCAGACATTGCTAGTAAATATTCTGTCTCTATCTGAAATAATCATATTGGGTAGGCCATGTAGTTTGTAAACATTGTTAAGGTACAATTATGCTATGGATAAGGCTGTATATGGGTGAGACAGTGGAATGAAGTGGGCATATTTAGAGAACTTGTCAATGACAACTAAAATTGTGTCAAAGGTTCTGGATTTTGGGAGGCCTTCTATAAAATCTAGGCTAACAGTGTGCCAAGCTTGTGAAGGGATAGGCAAGGGTTGTAGAAAACCAGGGAGTCTACAATGTTCAGGTTTGGCCTGAGAGCATACCTGACAGTGCTTGACATATTTGTGAATGTCCTGCTTCATATTAGGCCAGGAGAAGAGAGCCTTGATCTTATGGTATGTTGTTGCCATCCCACTGTGGCCTCCCAAGCCACTGGAGTGGAGGGCTAGCATGATAGCCTGTTGTGCTTCAGTGTGATGTCCCAACCAGATTCTGCCGTTATGTTTGATGAGTCCATCTACCAGTGCATAGCCTTTGCTGTTGGGGCTAGCAATGCTCAACTCAGTGAGTAGTTGTTTGGCCTGTGGGTCCTCTTGATATCCTTCTACTATAATCTCCAGCCATTTAGGGGTACTGACTGAAATTGCATGTGAGCTCTCAGTGTTGCTTTGCCTGGACAGCGCATCTGCTGCCTTGTTTTCAGGACCTTTTGTCACACCTGATTTTCCGAAGAAAACCAAATGCATCTCATATGTGCGCCAGGATCAAGTTTACACACATATGATAGACGTCATGAGTGAAATATCATTAAACAGCAATAAAAATGTATAAGAGTTAAACCATTACATTATCTCTTTATTACACTCGACGTTAGACTCAAGGTCTTTAAAATGAACAACGAAGCAACTCGTCGTCTTGACTTCCACAGCACATGAGGGGCACGCAAGCCTCGAACTTGTCGTAGTCAGAAGTACTCTTCTCCGATGTTCTCCTCTCGAACAGCGGGTAAGCAAGGGTGAGCACACTTATGGTTGGAGCTCATGGGGGAAGATGCAAAGCTATCAAGGATAGGTTAAGGTTTTGTAGCGGTTAGCATCTTAATGTTGGTCATATTTTATTAGCAAGCACCTATTTACTAGGTGTAAGTTTATACCAACCCACTTAAGCATTTAGGAAAGCATCTCATCTCAAAACCCACAAGAAACCATGATTTGATTCCATCTTTATGTTTGATTATCATGTGAGGTCCAGCCGCTCTTGACCGTGAGCACGGTGATCGATCGGTTTAACTCTGCAGAGGTTGTACACTTTCACCACGGCTCGCATAAAGTTCAAGAACTTTGAACCCAACCACGCATGCCGATCGGGCACAATACCACACTTCCGAGGTGTGATTGCATAGGGACGCCTTCTGAAGCCTTTACAAAGATATGCAAAAGCATCAACAATCCACGACGATTCTGTTTCAGGCGGACCATAACCCTCCCTAGTGGACTGACACCTTAGCAAAGGCTGCGGCCAAGAGGACCGGGCTATACCCCTGCAACCCCGAGCCCCCTGTGTTCCTTTCGGATAAGGCCATCAGTACAATCGCACACCTAATTAATTAGCTAAGCGAGCCATGTGGGTGGTTGCACTTTGTTTTCTGGGTGGTTCTCCATGTTCGATTAAACCATATGATCTTGTTATTAACCATAAGCACATATATATATATATCACCAAAGTTATCATGATTAACATTCATCATATTGCAAAAGATTCATTTGAACCATCCCAAGTTATAGCAACTAAGCATTTCTACCCAAAACATTTATTTAAAAGGGTTGTTCAAGGTAATAGGGATAAAATTCTAGTCATGTCCTTAAAAAGGTAATTTCCCATCAAGTTTATGCAATACAACATTTAAATGTAAATGTTAATTAGCATGCAATTGTCTAGGACAAAGAGGAATATGCAGAGGGAGAAGTCCACTTGCCTTCCTTGCTTAAACACTGAGGTTCTTCTTCAAAAACTTGCTCTTGATCCGCTTTAACTGGCTGCTCACTTGAAACTGGCACGATGTCTACGAGCACACAAGAATACATACAATAAACAAAACAATACACCAAGCATGAAAAGCTTAAAGAGAGAACAAGGTTTAGCTCTAGGAACACGAACTCAAAAACACTAGGAACTATCGGGAGATTTGGATGATTACATACAAGAGCTAGCTATGTGCTAGGTATCTTTTAATTAAGTAAAATCATGTGCATAGGTTATTTCAGAGAAATACCCTATTTATAATTAAGCAAGTTATATTTGTATTTAAAAGACGATGTAAACTTAGTCCAATTTTATTTATAAATATTCAAGTTTGATTTATGCAAATTAAACATTTAATTTAAAAGAAGCATGTAAAACATCTAAACGTTTATCTTTATATTTCGAGTTGAACTAATCAAATTATAATTCAAAAACACATTTATATTCATATTAGTCAAATTAACATTTGATTAAGAAAACTCGGGATATAACCTATGTTGCTTTTATTTAGAAAGCAAATTGCATAATCATTAATCAATTTAAGTTTGATTATAAAAACCGAGGTGTACATCTAATTAACTTTTAATTATAAGAAATATTTAACTAGTATTAATCATATTAACTTTCTTATGAAAACACGTGTTGAACTCTAATTAGATTTTAATTAGAAAAGCATATGTATATAAGGATTTAATCATATTTAATATTTAAATAAATTATAAAACAAAGAACATGTTCAACATTGGTCCTATCACGTAGTTTGAGTTGATATGAACCTAACGCAACTTGAAACGGTGGAAACAGAGCTAAAACGTAAAAGATACGGCCAAAACAAGGTTCAGGGGCTTTTCTGTGAAGAAACAGAGCTTCCAGGGGCTTAACTGCAAGAAACCAGGGGCTAAAACCTAATTACACATATAAACCGAAGGTCTATAGCGCAAAAGATCAAGATTGGACTTCGGGTGAGATATAAAAGAAAGATCAGGGGCTCAAACAGAAGAAACAGGACCTGGTTGTAAGAGTTTTATAAGGTGGAAGGACATGGTTGTGATAAGGGAAAACACAGGGGTGTTTTTGCAAAGTTGCAGCGGCAACCACAGGTTGACCGGTACATTGAGGATTTGTGGGAGGATTAGATCTCGGCCTCATTCGCTCGCGATCGGACCTTCGTGATGGCACAGAAGCGCCGGACGACGTCTTGGCGGCGCCCGGCGGCGGACGATGGCAGGCTCGCCGGCGCGTGCACAAACATGGGCGTTCGGCCACGGTTTAGGATGCGGCCGGGCTCTACGCGGAGCTGAGGTCACGGCGAACCTATCTAGGTGGTCGGGAAGGCGGCTCCGGCGGCCATGGCGGCTCGCAACGGAAGGGGGCGGCGGCGGCCACTCCGGCGAGGAAGTGCAGAAGGGGTGGTGCGATTTGTGCGAGACAAACGGAGGGATGAGGTTCCTCACCTCGCTGCGATGCTCAGGGCAAAGAGAACGGCGACGGAGAAACAACGTCGAGGGAGATCGACGACGAGCGGCGCTCCAGGAAGAAGACGGCGGCGCTCCGTGCAGCTCGGTCCGGCGACGGAGGCGGACTGGGGCCAGAGGAGGCACCGTGAGCGACAGGCGCGAAGAAGAAGAAAGAATAGGGGCAGGAGCACTTCACCGACGGCGGGAGAGCTCGGGCGACCAATTGGTGCGGCGGCCGGAAATTCTTTGGGCGGCGGCGCGCGAGGTGGAGAGAGAGATAAGGGGCTCGGGAGAGGGAAAGGGTGAGGCAGGGGGGTCGAGCTCGGTTTTTAAAGGGCAAAGTAGGAGGGGAGAGGAGAGGCCGGCGGCCAGGGAGACGATGGCCTTCAATGGCCCGCATTCAAACAGGGGGAGAACGACTTGAAGGTGGCAGAGTAACTGATGGAGGGAAAAGGGGTGGCCGGTGCTCCAGTGTGCCTTGATGGCAAGAATTGAAGACGGGAGGGCGAGGAAGGCGGGAAATGGCCGGTAGTGCGGTGAGCGGCAGAGGAGGGGAGGAGATCGGCTGGAGGAAGGGGGTGTAGCTGCCAGTGTGGTGAGGTGGCGTGAGTGCGGGAAGGAGAGGGAAGCGGGCCGTGATGGGCTGGAACACAAAGAGGGCCGGCGGGATTAAGCTGGGCCATGCGAGGAGAGTTGGGCCTGCGGGCCGAAAGGGAGGAGGAAAGGGTTGGGGGGTTTCTCTTTTCTTTTTTTTTCAAAACTCTTTTCAAACTTAAACACTTTCAAAACTTTTCAAGATTTCAAACAAGTTTTAAAAACTTTTAACACTTCACACCAACACACATAAACCATGCACTTCAAAATATGATGCACAAGCACTTGTTGCTTCTAAAATTACTCAAAATGATATTTAAATATTTTTAGAGCCAAATTTATTTGATAAATTATTATTTCCTTGGAAAACAAAAACTAAAACACCATGTTGCTACATTATTTTAATGATGGAATTTTAGGGTGTTACACCTTTCCTGTAAATCAGTTTGTAGTGGAGCCCCATCAGTTTGAGGAAGGTCTTTTGTTGCATTGGTTGATGGATCTGGTGGTCATCCAGATGAAGTAGACTTTTGTGGTCTGTGAGGATGGAGAATTCTTTGTGCTGTAGGTATGGCTTCCACTTGGTAACTGCCATAATCACAGCCAGCCATTCTTTTTCATAAGTAGATAGAGCATGGGCTTTAGTTCCCAGAGCTTTGCTCAGATATGCAATAGGGTGGCCTTCTTGCATGAGTACTGCACCTATTCCTTTTGCTGAAGCATCAGTTTCAACTGTGAACTTCTTGGAGACATCTGGCAGGGCTAGCACAGGTGCTGACGTGAAGGCTTGTTTAAGAGCTTCAAAGCTCTGTTTATGCTGGCATGTCCATATGAATTGTGTATTCTTCTTCAATAGATCTGTCAGAGGTTTGCTCAGGATGCCATAGTGTCTAATGAACTTTCTGTAATAGCCTGACAACCCAAGAAAGCCCCTCAATTGCCTCATATCAGTAGGTATTGGCCATTGTTTGACAGCTTGTATCTTCACTGGATCGGTTGCCACTCCTTGGTTACTGATAATGTGGGCCAGATATTCCAGTGACTGTTGAGCAAAAGAACATTTTGATCTTTTGAGATGGAACTTGTTATCTCACAAGATCTGAAATACTTCCTGTAGGTGTTGCTTGTGATCCTCCAATGTCTTACTATATATAAGGATATCATCCATGAATACTAGGACATGCTTCCTCAACATTGGTGCAAACACTATGTTCATGATTTCCTGAAAGGTTGCTGGTGCATTAGTCAGCCCAAAAGGTATGACCTTGAATTCCCAGTGGCCATGGTGGGTCTTGAATACTGTTTTGGGAATATCAGCAGGTTGGACTCTCACTTGGTGGTACCCCGATCTCATGTCCAGTTTTGTAAACCAGCTAGCTCCCTTCAATTCATCTAGTAGCTCATCCACAATAGGTAGTGGGTACTTGTTTTTCACTGTGACCGAGTTGAGGTGTCTGTAATCAATGCAAAAACGCCATGTCCCGTCTTTTTTCTTCACCAGTAGGATAGGGGTGAAAACAGGCTTGTACTTGCTTGAATTACCCCATTCAGCAGCATTTCTTTCACCTGCCGCTCAATTTCATCCTTCTACGGTGGGTAATAGCGGTAAGGCTTGACATTGACGGGCTGGGCTCCAGGTATAAGAGTGATCTTGTGGTCAGATGATCGTTGTGGTGGCAGATCAGTAGGCTGTTGGAACAGATCTTCATTTGCTTGTACAATCTGTTGCATCTCTGCTGGAGGATTGTCTTCCACTGTGTTCTCTTGTATAGCAGACAGATAAACCAGCTGATGAATACTACCTTTGCGGAGGAGACCTTGCAACTTTTTGGCTTTAATTGGAGGACAGGATGATGTGCAGGCCTTGATCCCTGACAGTTGAATCCTCTTGCCTTTGAGGTTGAATCTCATCTTCGTTTTCCTCCAGTGTACCCACATAGGGCTGAATTGCTCCAACCAATCCATGCCCAAGACAATGTCATAGTGTTGCAATTCTAGCACTCTTGCATTGATTGTAAATGTGTGGCCTTGTCCACCAGGACAGGTTATGGATTACTTTGTTACTGGGCACCTTGTTGCCATTTGCCATGGTTACCATCACTTCATTGGCCTCTTGTGGTATCAACTGGGAGCTTCTTGGCTGTGTGGTTGTTGATAAAAGTACTGGAACTTCCTGAATCCACCAATATCAACACTTCTTGATTCTTCACCAGCCTTGAAGTCTCATTGTCTTCTAGCCTTGTATACCCTCCACTGCTGAAACAGACAGGGATAATACTTCTTCTTCACTAGAGGTGCTGGCAGTTTCATGTGCCTCATCCAGGACATCATCAATGCTGATGGCTTCCAATACCTCCTCCAAAATGTGCAGTGGAATGTGCTTGGGGCATCTGTGGGTTCTGTTCCACTTCTCCCCGCATTTCATACACAGACCTTGAGCTCTTATTTGTTCCCTTAGAGAGGCTATTTTATCTTCTCCCTAGTCTTTCCCTGTGGATTTGATGATCTGTTTGTTATCTTGGGGTGTTGTAGCTATTTCAGCTGGGCTGTTTGAGCCACCTCTTGGTGTAAATCTGGTGAATTCCCTTCCAGATCTTGGTCGATACCTCCTCGTGGAGATTTCCAGTAACTCTTCCTGCATGAGAGCCAATGACAGAGCAGCATCAACTGTTCTTGGTTTATGAAGAACAATAGCACTACTAATATTATGTCTGAGCCCATCAATAAACTTTGAACAAAAAACACTTCTCCCATATCTCTATTGTGGACTAAAACTCCATGCTTTGCCTGTTCAAATCTAGCAGCATACTCAAGCACATCACTGGTTTGCCTAATGGTGAGCAAATCTCTCATGTAATTGTGGTGGATATCTCTACCAAACTTTTGATCTACTGCGACACACAATTCAGGCCAGCTACCTATGGTATGTTGAGCTTCATAGGTTTGGAGTCACAACTCAGCATTACCCCTAAAATTGATGGAGGCAAAAGGAACCCAAACATGAACTGGAATGTTATACATGCTAAAATACTTTTCACACTTCTCTCTCCACACCTGAGGATGTTCCCCATCAAATTTGGGAAAATCTAATTTGGGTAGCTTAAAATCTTTAGGCTCATAGTGCTGGGTAACAGTGAAAGTGCCTCTAGTATTTGATGACTTAGGAATGTCTTGGAAGGTAGCAGTTTTCAGAGTTTTGTACTCACCCTTGCCCAAGGTGAGATGGGGAAAGCCCCCTACATCTCCACCCTGGAATCTTTGTCATCGCTGTGGCCTTTAGCCAGTCCCTCTTGCTCGCGCGGCGGGACCTTGGGTGCGGTGGTGGAGAGGGTCTCCAGAGCCACCATGTGCGACTTGAGATCTTTGATATCCGACTGGAGCTCGACCGCCACGATATCTGCCCTCTTACTCCATGAGGTGAGTTCGTCGACTGTCGTCGCCGATCGTACTTGATCGACTTGAATCACCTTCACCTCCTTGAGGATGGCGACCAATTGCTCTTCCACTCTTGCCATCCGGAAGGTTAGGGTTGGCCTCTTGGGTGGAGGGTCCTTCCTCAGGCGCTCCTTGACTTGGGATAGTACTTGGGCTAGGGGTGGAGTGGATGGTTTGGGGGGAGCGGTGGCAACGGAGGTGGGCGAGCTTGGTGGTGGTGGTGGTTGGGCGGCGGCGGTGGTGGGACGGATCTGAGATTCGGTGTGTGGGTGATTTTGAGGGTGGGGTGCCAGATCGACGTCGCCGGCGACGAGCGCGCGGCGCCGGCTCTGATACTAGATGTCACGATCCTAAGATAGCGAGGTGTTGCTGGCAACTTGCGCGCGGCGGGGGAGTAGGTTGCCGGCGAGTTACGCACGGCGACAAGAGCGGCGGCGCCGTCCCGTCCCGGCGCTGTGTGTTTGTCTGACATGGAGTCTCATTTAGCAGCTGACTGTACCCCATAATACTTACTCTTATGGAGTGATCACTTATCAGACCATCCACACTCGTCATCGTTCGTATAATCCGTCAAAACAGAATATTTCTGTCAGGTCAACAAGATTCTTTTCTTCATATTCACTTCCCCGCATTCATCATCATTCATATTTCTCATTCATCCCAATAACCAGGGCCCACACATATTTTTTTGTCCCTTCTCCCCTCTCTCTCTCCTCCCCTACTCATTTTCTCTGTCGGCCTCCCTCCCTTGCTTCCTCCACCAGCCTCCCTCCCTCCTCCACGCCCTCCCTCCCGCGGCGCGGCGGCGGCGGACCTCGCGGTGCACGGAGGACCTCGCGGGGCGGCGCACGGCAGTCGTTGGCGGCCGGTCGCAACCATCCTCATCGTCGCGGGCCACGGCAGCCGGAGGCAAGGGCGGAATGGCCGCATCCCTCCCCGCGCCACGCGTGAGGACGTGCATTTGCTCCTGCTCTCCTGCCCTGCCGCGGCGGAGGAGGAGCGTCCGGCGGCACGTGGAGGAGCAGGGGAGGGCATCTCCGGCGGCGGCAGGGCGACCCTCTACTTCCATGGCGGGGCGTCCTCCTCTGCTCTCCGAGCTTCGTCGCGAGCGGCGGGCGGTCACCAAGCGGTCCCGCCGCGGAGTAGAGCGGCGGTGCGGGTGCGCGTGCCTCGCCATCTCGTGGTCGGCAACAACGGAGCTCGCTTCCGCGACCGTGGAGGAGCCGGCTCCTCATCTTCCTCGTCGCCTTGGCTGGCGAATTAATGGCGATGACGCAGAGCTCCTACACAGCGGCGACGACGAAGAGCCCCTCTTCTCTCTCCCTTCCGGCTCTCTGCGCGGATGAACTGATGGTGGTGGGCCCGCGCCACGTCTACTTTCGTGTTCGCCCGGGAAGCCTCTGGATATAGAGTAAGTGGGGAGCAACGAGAAAACGAGTGGGGTTAGAAGGAGACCGCTGCAGCATATTTTCCTGGAAAAAGCAACGGCAAATGGATAGCGTCGGTTATCCCGTTTCTGGTGCGGGTAGTCTCAGCGCTGATGTTGGAAGGACTGAAGGAGGGAGAGAGGACGGGAAAATCTTCTATATGTTCCGGAAGATAGTCTCTTATGAAACTATAATATAATAGTAGCCTAATAAAAGCCCACAATGACCCAATAACATCGAAAACCCTAACACATACTTCCTTCTTCCTCATGCGTCCTTCTTCCTCCCTTCATGCCACGATTGCCTACTGTGCCAGGCCGGCCTTTTGCATCCGCCGCCCAGTGAGTCAGCGTTGCCAAGCGTCCATAGCGGCCTCCATGCGCCTCATGGCCCGCCGCTGGGGCTTCTGGCGGCACCATGGGTGCGGCTTGCTGTGCTTGACCCGACTGGCGCATGCCGTGGAGCCCCGCTCTGCCGCGACCTCCCGCCGCCCGCGAGCGTGATGCTCTTGGGACCGCCGTGACCGCCGGAGGTTGGCGGAAAAATGTTTAAATTTTTTTCCAAAAAATGTTGGAATATTTTTGAAAAATGTTCATCTATAATTTCAAAAAAATGATGGTGAAACATTTTGAAAAAAATGTTGGATCTAACGTTTTCTTTGAACAAATGTTAGTGCAACTTTTTTCCAAAAGTATTGATTCAACTTTTTATGAAAAATGTTCGCTCACCTTTTGTTTGAAAAATATTGTAATATTTTTTATTTAATAGTTCTGAGGTAGGACGGTCGGAAACTTATGCTTTGGTGGGTTGAAATATAGGAGCCCCCGCCAAACACTACAGACGGTCCATCCCAACAAGTTAGAGGCTGATAGTGGGCTTACAACTGCTGCGGCCCGCAAAGTAAATAATGGGCTATAAGGCTGGACAGTGGAGTGGGCCTTCGTCGTCAATGTGGAATAAACCCAGCGGCGGACGGCAGCCCGCAGGCCGGCAGGCCCGGTAGAGGAGAATTTTTTTTAATCTTTTTTTGGAACCTCTTCAGCTGAATGGATGAAGCTGTGCTTCTGGCAAAGAAATAAAAAATATAAAAAAAATGTTGGAGTCTGCAGTGCACACGCGCGCATTGTTCATATACGGATCAGTGTACAGTATAACAGTAGTATATACGGTGCAAAGCATTGCTGTTGTTGCAAGGTCGTCGTACACGTATACGTCGAGTCGTCGACACTAGACGGCACGCGCAAACGATGCAATTAAAGAGGACGGCGGCAGCTGCTGCAGGTTGCGCACGCAGTGAGAGTGGAAAAATAAAACGACAGAGCTTACTAGCTAGCAGTAAACGCGGCGAGGTAGCATGCTGGCACGCGTGGCGGCGGCGGCGGCGCGCGCACCAGCTGGACCGCCACACTTGATGGACTCTCCAGCGATCATTCACCACCAGCTTGACCGCCCGCCGGCCGGCCCCGTCCAGCGCGTCGCGACCGCGCGCGCGGCCAGTTCTCGTTCGTTATCAAGGTCGTCGGGTGGTGACCAGAGCCAGAGAGGATCGAAACGAAAAGGTGACGTGCTTAGGTGCATTTGGTTCGCTGTTTATGGCCAACCAGGCATACGGGGTGCAGGCGAGCGGCGTTTGATTGACTGCACCGTTCCCAGAGTTAGGCTCTCCAGATGCATCCCCCCTCCCCTGCTGCCTGCATCCTCAGAAACGCCCGAGTCGGTCGTTTCTGCCGAGCCAGGCTTGGCTGATGCAGCTATTTCTCTCACTAATGATGTATCAGTGTATAAATAGTAAATATCAAGTGATATTAATGTATTTTATTGATAACTAAGACATGGTTAGATAAAATAAGTCCTTTACAACTGTATTTGTACAAAATAAAAATTATAATCATAATTTTTTAATATTTTTTATCTCTGCGACTTATCTCGTACAAGCAACCAAACGCCTGCTCTCTCTAGCCTAGCTATGGATGTCCTGACAACCAAACAACTCACTCCGCATACTCAAAACCTGGCCGGAGGAAGCCTGATCGGAGGGATGCAGGCTAGGAAAACAGAGAAGGGAACCAACACGCCCTAACTTTCATATATACCAGAGCATTTTTTATGCGTGACGCCACCTAAAATTTCTGCTTATTTATCTCAAAAGAGGTTTTGGTGAGCTCGGAGGTTAGGGTTTTCAACGGTGGAACGAACTTATACCCATACTGAAGTTGCTAGATTTGGAGCATATATCGCATCTTGACCCCACATGTGGGATCCACACATGTTGAGGTAGGCCCACGTGGGACCCGTTGTTCCATGTTCAAGTGGGTCCCACGGAATGGCTTGATAATTTATTTATAAAATTCATCGTTAGGTAAGGACAATATAAAAACCAATTAATTTATTTGTATACTACTTTGGACTTTGCTTCCACCTCATAAACTCGCAAATCAAACAAATTCATAATTTCATTATTATTTATGTTAACATCTTTCATACAAACACGCATCAAGCGTTAACTGACTAGTTATTACTGAAGCCGGTAAATGTGGTACCACGATCGTTGGAGGGGGGCCGGGGCTCACCGCCAGAGTCGATCTCCGGTGTCGAGGGAGGAAAGTTGCTCGGTGGTGACAAGCGAGCTATAAGCATGTGCATTGGAGGCCAAACCCACCCACCGGGTACCACCTCATCCTACCTCTCTAGTAGCCCACAGATTTTGCAGATTGAGTTTCTAACGAGCACGTACCCCTGCAACAACTAACTTTGACATACAATGTTACTCTCTCCGTTCTTATATATATGACGTCGTTAACTAATGTAAAATGTATATCATTATGTCTATTGTCAAATGTAATTTGGATTTAACTTGCCAGTTTAATTTGCAAAAATATTTGTAGAAAAGACGAATAGTCAAACGAATGAAAAAAATTAATGGTGTCATATATTTAAGAACCGAGGTAGTATTAGGTTAAAGAGAAGGAGAAATGTCCTTGAAACGGAGAGAAAGAGGGACACCAATATAGGGAGAGCCTCAAAGAGAAGAAATAAGGATAGGGAGAAGAAGGTGACTGCGGATAAGATCTTGGAAGAAAGCCCATTCTCAATTGCTCATGATCTCTCTGTGAATGTTCAGATCTGCAATACTGCTGCCTTTTTAATCGGTCGTTTGCCCTCAAAATATTTAATTATGTTGTTGCCTACGATGGTAAATTATTTATGTATATATATGAGCTTGTAGTGCTATCTAGGTATTTGGGTGGTTGCTTGGTCCCATGGGTTTTACCGCGATTTTGAGGTTTCTACGTTGAAATTAGTGTCTCGATGATCAACATGTTGTTTGATGTGGTTATCTCTCATTATTTATATACATGATGCATGTGTTTCCGAGTATGTTGAGATCTTTCGTCTGTTTTTGGCACTCGTTGAAATTAGCTTCCACTATCACTGGAATATAATTCTGGCAAAAGCTGCGGTAGCATGGTTAATTAACCAATGGTTATCCTTCGATTGATTAACCGTACGCGATTTAGTAGTGCGTCATTACATCGTTGCATATGCATGCTAAAAACCCTGTGTCATGCTGCACAACTGAATCATGGGAAGCTTCTCTGCTGGCCTGGATCGACCTCTCACTGCTAGGTCGTACTCAAAACTCTGTTGACTACGGTTTCTCTCGGCTCCTACGGCTCGTAACGTCTGGAACTTACAAAAGGTGGAATTAATTCGCAAGCTAATACAGGATTACAAGGTCATTTGGTTTGGCCAGGTCCTAACTAGTACTCCCAACTGGTATCTAAGACCACGATTAGACTCGATCAAAACACTGGTGGAAAAACAGCCTTCCGTCCCGGGTGGGAAAGGCTTTAAGTCTCTAAAGCCCACTCGGGACGAAAAGGGAGAGACAAAAGGTCCTCCCTTTGTCACCGGGTGGGCAACCGGGAATAAAGGTGCCCTTTATTCTCGGTGGTAGTCCCGCCGGGACAAAAGGGAGGGCAACGCCATGTTACCCCTTTAGTCCCGGGTGGTAGCCCCACCCGGGACAAGGAGAGGCACACTGCTCGCCACTCCTTTAGTCCCGGTGGTTTACCACGGGACTAAAGATCCCATAATTTTTTGTTTCATTTCAAATTGTTTTAATAATGTTATACGGCGTATATTCTCACGTATTTGGGTGTAATTTACGATATCGTATAAATGTTTGCACTAATTATACGTATCTACTATACGTACTATATGAAGAGAATAAACTTATAAATAAATATATACACACATTATATTACATCGAAAAGCATATAGCGAGATAGTATTTTGAAAGTAGTATATATATACACACACACACACACACACACACACACACACACACACACACACATCAAAATACCGTTTCATACTAATTCTAGTCTAAAGTTCCACGAGGTGCTAATTAATATTTATCAATTCATGACCGTCATAGTGATTTACGCCTTGTGGATTAATGACTTGGTCCATTATGAATCATGAGACCTTCTTGAATCGCCAAGAGTCGGTCCTTCTCAATGATTGCGTCCCTAATCATATTGTTACGCAATGTGCAAATAATTTAATATATTACACACAAGAATTAAATATATAAGTTAGAAAAAGTATTATTAATTGATTTAAAATAATACTTACAAGATAATCGACTCTCGCCTTGCGAAATTGTGGATGAACTCACACACATAGTATGCACATAAATGTGTCCCGGTTCCGGGTCTCATACACTAAATTGAAGAAGATAATTATGAAAAATTAGTGTTATGCATTTTAATTTGCCCAATCTGAAGTTGTTAATTGGTTTACGTCTTAGAAAATTTGTATTGAAGTTTATTCTAGGTTTCCATTGTCCGTGGTTGATGCCTTGAATTTTTCCCAAGCTCGCGAAAAATAATGAAAGTTAGAGCTAGATAGTGTTAGTAAAAGCACACTATTGCATAAAAGAGAACTTATGGATAGAATTATTACTCTTGAAACATATCTTGAAGGTCCAAGTATTTGTCGGATCTCTTCTCAACGAATCAAAGACAAGGATGTTGCTTCATGACATCAATTATGAGAAGAATCCAAAGGAAACTGTATATACATAGAAGCTCAAAAGATTAGAACTAAATAATGTTAACTAAGATAATTAGAAATGCGAACCCTTAGCAATTAAGATGGTAATCACACTTACTCGAAGTTGTAAGGTAGAAGTATCAAATCCTTGTAATGCAATTCACACAAGGTCCTTACGATTGTTTTGAATGTTGTTTCGTTGCTTCTTTACTTGATCTTGATTAACTAAAGATGGGTCCATGAAACCTATTCGTTGGTAACCATTCTTCCCCATGTTATGCATTTCGGCTACGAAAATGAAAGACAAAGTTAATAATTAGAGTATGCATAAATTTGTTAATTAGGGTATGTATTGCTGAGCACCGTGCCATGACAAGATCGGTATTCAAGGAGTCAAGATGGTAAATTTCATAAATATCCTTGAATCGCAGCCGAGGACAACTTCTCGCCTTCACCAAAGAAAATCTCCGGTTTAACAAGCATGCTAATCATCTCGAGGCCCGCCTTAGACATCTTCATGTAGAAGTCATGCAATCACTGATCCGAGTAGGGAGTTTCTTCACCAACTCAGGCGACAAAGATTTCCCATGCTCGTGCGCGCCATCTAGGTACGAAGTTTGGGTCCCGAGGAGGTGATTCGTGGCGAGAACATATTCTAGTGGCATCCTGTTGCTTCTTGCATTGCAATGACCGCTAGTTGTTCGCATCCATAACTGCAAGAGCTCGTTCGATTGCGGTGGTGAGGCGAGGCGTAAGTCTGTACTCTGACGTCGACACTTACATGCCTTCTTCGTTGAAGGCTCTTTCACTGACGTCGATGTTTGTGTTGCCTTCTTCATTGAAGGCTCTTTCGCCGACGTCGACGTTTGTGTTGCCTTCTTCGTTGAAGGCTCTTTCGCCGACGTCGACGCTTGTGTTGCCTTCTTCTTCTTCCTATAATCCTGTGGCATCGCGACCCGGTACTTGGTCAATGTAACTATTTGGTGACCCTCCTTGTCTCTTCTTCTTCATGGACTTGTGCAGCGACCGGTCATAATCACTTAGTAGGGGTTTTATAATTTCTTGTCTCTTTTCTGCTTCCTTCTTCTCTATGAAAGCTTTGAGTTTCTGCGGACGATCTTTATTCTTTTCTACTTCCATTTCATCGAGCCGTTTTTGTTTAGCAGCCTCTTTATTCCCTTTAATCCACGCCTTGAGTTGCTTATTACACTCGCCTCATTTTCGATCGATGTTGTCATGTCATATGGCAGCTTCCTTTAACAGTAGCTTTTACCTTTCTTCTTCGGGGGATCCGGATTTGGCACGGGCATAGACGCGGTAGATTTTGATCGGGACCGCCTCTTGGCAGGCTTTGGTGAAGGCTGCTTTGGTGGTGATTGATGCTTGAGCGTGATTCCGACGATCGTCATCGCCGCGGCAGAGAATTCCCTCGTTGTGGAGACGGTGAGCTCCAATCATTGGGCGACGACCGGCCCGGTGACGGCCCGGGAGATGGTGGGCTGCAGCTCGGCAACACTCGGAGGATCGGTGGCGACATGTTAGGTATTATGATGTAACATTTGGGCCACAATATGATATGTGAAGCGCATCACGAGTGTCCTTTCCCGTCACCTCCTTGGATGTCTAGCTCTATTTCGTTAAACTTTGGGTCACAATCTCCTCCAAACCAACCGAGGCGTAGTCTGGAATCTCCATGCGTGGCTTGTACGTCCCCGGGAGATGTGCTAAAGCCATTCCGTCGCCACCTATATATATATAGAGAAATGATGAAGTTATTAAATGCACGAGACATGCATCAAAGGTTGAGATAATTGCACGTATAATCAGGTTTATATATACCTTCATTGTGATGTTGCCGATCGGCTTGTGCAGCTCACATGCGGTCTTGTTGACAGAGTTCATCCAGTGGTACCGCTTCATTGTCCTCTACTTGAACTTCTTCTTGGTTTGCTGCCCTTTGTTCTTCGGGGCCTCTGTGGAAGCACTGCTTTTGAGCGGAAGGGCTAATGACGGGATCCACGGTGCTTGGGGTAGTGCTCGGGTGATCTGAGCTATGCAGTGGCCACTCGTTCAATCTCTGCATTCATACGATCTTCTTGATCTTTAAGTCTCGCTCCATCATTTCACGCCACCGCCTCTTCACGCTCCCTTCTTCTTTTTGCGGCTTACATGAGGTGTCGGCACTTCCTTGAAAGCATACTTCCACGGGACTACCGTAGCCACCCTGGCGATCTGGGTGTTCGGATTCCCGGCGCCAAAGTGAGCTCATCCATGTCTCTGTCAGAACCAATGCCCGCTTTGATGTCTTCATTCTTTTTGATTATCTCGATGTGCGCCTCCGTAGCGTGGGTGGGAATACGAGGGAACCATCATCAGGGTTCAATCTTCCACCGCGGGCATAATACCAATTCTTCGATCGTTCTTCCCAGTCAATGACCGCTGGTACGATACCTTTGTTGAGGAGGTCTTGTTCAATCTTCCGCCACTTGGGTGTCCCACAGTAACCACCGCGACCAAGACGATGGGCGTAATCCGCCTTCTCATCGGCACTTATCTCGAGCTCGTGCGCTCTTGTTGGCAATTCTTCACTATTCTTGTAATCCATAAAGGACTATCAGTGATCCTTTAGCTTGGGATAATCATCAAAATTTGGAGTTCGTTTCTACTTGATATAATCTCTGTGCAGCTGCTTCTTGAAACTCTGCAATTGAGTTGCCATCTTCGTGAGAGTCCACTGCTTCACAAGGTTTGTGTTCACACGGTGGAAGTGTGAAGTGTTTTAGGATATCCTCCCATAACATATTCTTAAGTGAATCTGGAACCACCCATGGATTATCTTCCTTCCTTCCATTCTCTATATGATATGGGCACGTTGTCCCTCACAATAGCATCGCATTGGGACACAAACTTGTCCCCACGACCTTCTTGGTTCCCATGGCTGGCCAAGCTCGTTGACTTCATGATATGAAACTTCACGTCATGATCGATGATTACTTTTATGTACGGCCTCTCTTAGTCTTTTGCTTGTCGAGGTTGAAGCCTACAAGTTGCGGATTTGTTATTCACGGGGTTCGAATGATATATATACCTCGTTGTTAATGCATTTATGGACTTGTTAATGCATGATATATATACCTTATTGGAACCTTACGCATTAACTATGACAAGGTCTTCAATGTCAATGCGGGAGTCGATGTCGCTGACGGGAGTCGATGTCCCCTGGGTTATGATGAGGAGCAGCGTCGCTGGCTACGCTCCTCCTCGGTGAAGGTTGGACCCCCAATAAGGCTCTCCATCAGCCGCTCCTCCTCATTGTGATCCATAACTAGAAATTTCTGAATACATAAATGAATTTATGAGCACATCAATGATTTTCTGAGCACATAAATGAATTTTTGAATACATAAATGAATTTACGAGCACATAAGTGAATTACGGATACATAAATGAATTTCTGAATACATGAGAGTCGAGCAAGACTACCTAAGTCTTTGGGCGGGAGTCGAGCGAGTCGGGCGAGAAAACCTAAATGTCAAGCGGGAGTCGAGCAGTCAGCGAGAAAACCTAAATGTCGGGCGGGTCAAGCGAGTCGAGCGGTCGAGCGAGTCGGAGGCGAGTCGAGCGAGACTACCTAAGTGTTCATGAGTCGAGCTAGTCGAGCGAGAAAACCTAAGTGTCGGACGGGGTCGAGCGAGTCGGGAAAGAATCGAGCGTGTCGAGCGATACTACCTAATTGTCGGGCGAGCGAAAAAATTAAAATCTCTAAATACATATTTCATCTCTAAATACATTTCATCTCTAAATTCAAATCTAAAATCTCTAAAATCTCTAAATTCAAATCTAAAATCTCAAAATTCAATTCTAAAATCTCTAAATTCAATTCTCAGCAAATAAATAAATTAAATGAAAACATAAAAAAAATCGTGACCATCTGACGTGATCACCCACACGGCGGCCGAGGCGGGCACAGAGGCAGCGGCGGGCGACGTCGGCGGCGCGACGAGCGGCCGGGCGAGGGAGGCGGGCGGCGGCAGGCGGGTCGACGGGCGCGGCGAGGCGGCGGCGGGCGAGCGCGGCAGGCCGGAGCAGCGCGGAAGACGAAGCGGCGGAGACGTCGACGGCGTGGGGCGCAGTCGGCGCGGCGGGTTGTGGGTGGCGTGCGGCAGACGGCGGGGAGCTCCGGCGGCGGAGAGCGCGAGGCCGGGCGCGGGCAGGGCGGCGAGTGCGGCAGGGTCGGCAGCGGTGCGAGCTTCGGCAGCGGCGGCGGGCGGGCGGCGGCGGAGGCGGGCGGCAGCGGGGACAACGATGGCGGAGTGTGAAGTGGAGGAGTTGGGGAAGAAGGGTGGATCCGTGGGATTTATATCACCCCTTTAGTCCCGGTCGTGTCGGACGACCGGGAGCAAGAGTCTTTAGTCGGTCGATTACCACCCGGGACTAAAGGCCCCTTTAGACCTAGGAGAGAGCCTTTAGTCCCGGGTCGTATCCAGGGACTAAAGGCCCTTTCGAAAAGGCGGCAAGGGCAAAATTTGACCTTTTGTCGGGTGGTGTTACCACCCGAGACTAAAGGCACCCTTTAGTCTAGGGGTCGTAACACCACGGGACTAAAGTGTAATTTTCAGCGGAACTGTTTTCCCTCCCATTTCTTTTCTCATTTTCACATTCTATCTCTTTGAAATCAAAAAAAATATAGTAACTTTTACTATTTTTTCCATGCAAAATTATATTTAGTTAAAATATAATAAACTGCACTTTGCTATGCAAAATTATATTTTAGAGTTGTAAACATTCACTTCCAATTTTCATTTGCAATATTGATGTGCATTCCCAATAAAATTCAATTAAACCAAAAAAATAGTAAATTAATTCAGAAAAATCTCAAACTTGGTGACATATTCAAGCTTCATAAAAATTTTGAGACCGATACACAATTGATTTGATCAATAATCATTACATTACGACATAAATGTCAAGCACGTAAGTACGGTGTCTCTTCACGTCCAAGCAATATGCTTGGGTCAACTTCGACAGCGAACGGAGGCATGCCATCAAACTGATCATAATCATCGGATTGATCTGTTTTGTCCTCGACTCCACGATTACTCTTTTACGGAAGAACTATGTGACGCTTTGCCTCTTGTGGTCCGCTTCTTGGGGATTTTTATTCTTGGTATGCTAGTCATATCCTTCACATAGAAAACCTGATGCACATCTTTGGTAAGCACGAATGGATCATCTTTGAACCCAATCTTGGTAAGGTCCACTATTGTCATTCCATATTCATCTTTTTACGCCATTCGGGTTTACCCATTGGCAAAAAAGAGGGACGTTCATCGCTCCGTACTCAAGCTCCCATATCTCTTCTATGATACCATAATAGTAGGTCTTGCCCCATCTTTTCGATGGCGTCCATACGGACACCACTATTTTGGTTTGTGCTTTTGCGATCTTGAGCTCGTGATAAAAATTGTAACCATTCATATCGTAAGCTTGAAATCTTGTAATTGTGCTACAAGGTCCCACAGCTAACAAAGCTAGTTGTGGATGAATCGTTGAATTTTCGATTAGTTGTTCACTCAACCATGAGGGAAATGTTTCTAAGTGACGTGCAATCCAGGGGATTTGGTTGGATTTTGAAGCAATAATCTGCTGTGTTCCATCCTATCTGAGTCACCGGTGATGATTGTTGCAGGCTGTTAGGTGTGCTTTATGGAACAAATCGATTATTGCTCAAACTTGATTTCCTTACGATGGTACCCTTTCCTGTAGCCTCCCTCGTCGTGATATCGGAAGCCCAATCGAGTCAATTGTGTCGACAAAATCAACACAAAACTCAATGACCTCCTCGGTTCCCATATCCCTTAGCAATACTTCCTTGGACAGCACGGTTAAGAACATATTTCTTGAGGATCGACATGAACCTCTCAAAGGCCACATGTTGTGAAGGTATCTGGACCGAGAATAGTAATTTCTTTCACAAGGTGTACCAGAGGTGCGTCATAACATCGAGGAAGGAAGGTGGAAATGCCAACTCAAAGCCGACAAGACATTGAACCGCATCAACATCATCATCATCCTCTTAGGATCAGTTTCATCATCACCCTCCCGCTGAACTTTGGGAATCTTATGAAATTCTTCAGTCCTCTCGTGCTTCATTGGTATCCTTGGTTCAGTAACAACCCATGAAGCCTAGCACATTCATGCAAAGATTCTTCGTAAGGTGCATCATGTCAATTGCGTGTCGGACCTCAAGGCTACGCCAATAAGGTAGCTCCCAAAATATAGATTTCTTCTTCCACATTGGTGCACGCTTGGCGTCGGTTGGAACAGTTCACTACCGCACCCTTTCCAAAGACTACCCTTAGATCATTTACCATCTCAAATATGGCATCTCCATTAAAATGGGGTGGCTTCGTACGATGGTCAGCCTTCCCTTTCCAATGCATCACTTTCTTCCGTAAGGGGTGATTAGTTGGAAGGAAACAACGGTGACCATTATACACGACCTTCTTACAGTTTTTGAGATGAATACCTTGTGTTCTATGTAAATAGTGCGTGCATGCCCGATATCCCTTGTTTGTCTACCCAGAAAGGTTACTTAGGGCAGGCCAATCATTGATGGTTATGAACAACAATGCTCGTAGATCGAAGTTCTCTTGCCTATCCTCATCCCACACACGTACGCCCTCTTCCTGCCATAGCAGTAATAGTTCATCGACCAACGGTCTTAGGTACACATCAATATCGTTGCCGGGTTGTTTTGGACCTTGGATGAGCACCGGCATCATAATGAACTTTTGCTTCATGCACATCCAACCAGGAAGGTTGAACATGCATAGGGTCACAGGTGCCAAGTGCTATGACCATCGCTAAACTCCCGAATGGATTGAAACCATCCGCATTTTAAACCAAACCTTATGTTCCTTTCCCGTTCTCGAAAAATGTCTTGAATTCTCTATCAATCTTTCTCCATCGAGACCCATCACCGGATCTCAAAGAGTTGTCTTGCTTACATTCCTCGGCGTGTCATCTCATCAACTTAGCATGTGCTTTGTTCCAACAACGCTTCAAACGTGGTATTATAGGAAAATACCACATAACCTTGGGAACTTTCTTCGTCTTGTCACGGTGCCCACGGAGATCACCAACATCTTCATCTCGCCGAATCTTATAACGTAGTGCTTTGCACACAGGACAAGCATCCAAATTCTCGTAATCCTTACCCCGATATATGATGCAATCATTAGGGCATGCATGAAACTTCTGCCTCCAACCCAAGAGGGCACACTTGCTTTTGCTTCATATGTGGTGGACGGTAATTCATTGTTCTCCAAAGCTTGTCCTTCACAATTTTTAGCATCCCTTCAAATGCCTTATCAGACACACCATGTTTTGCCTTCCATTGCAGCATTTCTAGTGTAGTACCAAGCTTTTTGTGACCTGGCTTGCAATCTGGGTATAACGGTTTTCTGTGATCTTCGATCATACGTTGGAACTTTGCCTTTTCTTTTCGTTTCACAGTCCCTTTGTGCATCCTGTAGAACTGGCCAAGATCATCAAGAGCCGTCACAAGATGTGTCGGTAACTCTTCTTCACAAGATCTTCCATTAAAGTATCTGCAAAAGCTTGACCACGGCTCAGGAATACCCTCCTCCTCTTCTTCGTCGTCTTCCATCACAACCCCTCTTTCACCGTGCTTGGTCCAAACCACATAGTTCGGCATGAATCCGTATTTCAACAAGTGGAGGTGAAGTGTGCCCGGGTCATGGTAGTCTCTTTCGCTTCGCAATCGGAGCATGGACAACACATGAACCCACTCGCATCCTTGTTTTTCGCCACTTGAGAAAACCATGCATCGGGTAATGTACTCATTGACCGTCATCGGTGTTGTACATCCATTGCCGGTTCATCGCATCATATTAAGTGAAAAATATCCATGTTAATTCTAACAACACTAAAGTATAAAAAACAAAAAAAAATCTTAGTACAAATGAATTTCTATGTTAGTACAAATGATAACTACTTATTACTCCCTCCGTTCTTAAATATATGACACCGTTGACTTTTTACTCCAACTTTGACCATCAATATATGTGGAACAAGTTAGTTAACTAAAGTAAAATATGTATCATTATGTCTATTGTCACATGTATTTTAGATTTAACTTGTAAGTTTATCGATTTGGAAAAATATTTGCAGAAAAGATGAATAGTCAAACCAATGAAAAAAGTCAATGGTGTCATATATTTAAGAACGGAGGTAGTACTAAATCTAAAGTATACTAAAAACCTCATCTCTTAGCTCTTAAATCAAAATTTCTATTTTCTCCTTCTCTAAACCATAACACGAAATTTAAACACAACAAATGAATGGAGGATGAAGAATAATACCTTAGCAACACCTTGGAGGTGAGAAAACTCTACAAATTGTTGATGAAAAATTTGGGCAGCACCTCCCTAGGTTAGAAGCGTCATGGAGCTTAGAGGAGTTTGCTTTTGAGCTCTCGGTGAAAAATGGTCGGGCAGGGGAAGAAGAAGGGAGCGTGCTGTCGATTTTGTATAGGGGAGGCCTCGGGACAAAAGGCATCTGAAGGCCGGCCCCGCCAACCCTTTAGTGCCGGGTTAGTTTACCACCCGAGACTAAAGGCCGGCCCCAATTATTGCGGCTGTGGATGGCTGGCCTTTAGTCCCGGGTTGGATTACCAACCGGGACTAAAGGGTTGCCCCCCAATGACCCGTTTTTTTAGTTTAATATATATTAAGGTCTCCAAAATTTGTGATAAAGACTAATATTAAGGCTTAATCAATACTTTGGAGGTGAGAACCCTAATATTAAGGTTTCCAGTAAATTAGTCACTGGCCTAACATCAATACTTAAGGTCTTAACAAAAAATATAAAAAAGTTCGTACATCAATACTTAAGGTCTTACAAACATAAAAAGTTGATACATGAATACTTAAGGTACGGTCTTAACAAAGATAGAGGGTGCATCAATGCACGACACATATTTCACACTTCATTCTTCTTCCTTAGATAGTCCATATAGTTGAAGTCTCCGATCTTGAAGTCGAGAACTTCAGAAATATGCAGAGAATGGATCAGTGCACTCTATCGCTTCACAATTACGGTCACATGGACTTCCATAAATGTCAAACAGCGACGAGGCAAACCGATATGGCTGTAAAATGAAAGATGAGCCTGATACTTCCAATTTCTTGTTTGTATAGCATTTGAATCGTAAGAAAATCCCACAACATCCATCACTTGCTCTAGAATTGCATGAAAGCTCATGCAAAAGTTTGACCAAACATATCCTACAATTAAGAATAATGTTATTACGACGCATTAAAAATGTGAATAAGAGTAAATGGTGCTCCATACCATGTCATGTTCATTTAACAAAGTCTCTCGGTCCTGCGTGACACTTTGTCCTTCCTCAAGTGACTTTATTAGAAAATAAGAGTAATGCACAAAATACCCATTAGCGTTTAGTTGTTGTAAGCATGCGCATCGGCGGTCCTTTCATAAGTCCTCTTAAACGCAGGGCACCCCACCCAACAATCGATACCATTTGGATGGGTTCAAGACAATGAGGAGTGATTTTGTCCACGAACAGGTATGTCAAAAGAGATTTTTAATTATATGCAATTGTTTGGACCGACAATGGCGCATTGTGTAACAGAGGGTACCACCTAAATTTTCAACAACATGTGCGAGCCACGCAAATAATTGAGAACTCGCTTGTATGAAAATAATATTATTATCCGTGTGTAGCACGTAAACATGAAATTTATACAACGAAAGAATATTACTATGTTGGGACGAGGTCCCTGGCTTCGATCACCGGTAGGTAATTCAATCACACCATGGGTGAAGCGTATGCCTGGACGACGAGCCAAAGGTGGCCGGTCATCAAAACCGATTCCACGACCGCTATGACTATGCCATAGTTATTCGGACTACTCGTAATATATATAAAATAATGCTTAAATAAGATAATACTTAAATTTATTCTATATAAAAACAACATATATAAGACCTATTTTCTCATTTTCTAATAACTAAATGATAAGTGCAAGAGCTCGTTCAGTGCGATATGGAAAAAGAAAAAAATAAGAGAATGCCTAAATGTATTCTAAATAAAAACAAGAAATACTTAAAAAATGAATTAAATAGGTAGGTAGTATATTTTTGTTTGGTAATGACCATTTTTTAATAAACTAACTTCTCATAAATTAAGCTAAATGTAAAATTAAATGCATCTCTCATCTAAAAGTTAAAATCAATTATCCTATAGCAAAACTATAAAATCGTGAGGATAAATCCCTATGTGAAACTATGCTTAAAAATATGTGAAACTAAATACAATGTTAGCTAAATCTAAAACATCTCTTAGCTCCTCCTACCACTAAAAATCTAAATCCATATTTTCTCCATTTCTAACCATAAAAACGAAATTTAATCATAACAAATGAAGGAAGGATGAAGAATCAAACCTTAGCAACACTTTGGAGGAGAGAAATCTTCACAAATGGATGACGAAAAAATTGGCTAGGAGAAGAACTAGCTAGCTCTCTTCACAAACTATCTCTTAAGTCTCGGGTGAATGTGAGCTCAAGCGAGGAAGAAGGAGGCAGGATTTATAGGCGCACCCTTTAGTCCCGGTGGTATTACCACCCGACTAAAGATGAGACTTAGTCTCGGGTGGTAATACCACCCGACAAAAACTTTAGTCCCGGGTGGTGTTACGACCCGGGATTAAAGGCTCACCCTTTAGTCCCGGGTCATAATACCACCCGGGACTAAAGTCTGGCGTCAATAATTACGGTTCGGAGCCGTTGGATGCCAGACCTTTAGTCTCGGGTGGTATTACCACCGAGACTAAAGGTGACGTCGCCCCAAAAGCATTTGTCCCGGTTCCAAAGTTGAACCGGGACAAATGCTTGGGAACAAAGGTCGTTTTTCCACCAGTGAAACCTCCATCGGATGACAGATTGACAGAAGAACTTATTACTGAGAGAGAGAAAAAAGGAAGAAGCTAATGAGAAGGGATGACAGTGAGGGAAGGACGCGCGATCACTCGAGACAATCCATCATATCAAGGGGGACCAATAGGAACACCCTTCCTGATCGCTAGGGCATCCCCCTGCTGCTCTTGGTTCTTCCACGCGCCATGCGGTGCCGCATTAAAAGCAGCAAGCAGGCGTCTCTCTCCCTCCTATATATGCTCTTGCTTTGCATGCGGGACCCCGTCACCGAACTCACTAAATTGCCCCCACCGACTGTGATCGGCCGGCCAGCCAGCCTCTCTGATCGATGCTGGCCCTTTCTTCATTTTATGCTGTTGTTGTTGGCTTTTTATATACTCCCAAAACCTTGCCTCGTCGGATTATTTATCTGCTGGCATGCATGTAAAAAGGATAACACGTATTGTTAATGAGTAATGACACATCTCTTTTGATCTGCAGGTAATTACTGATGATACCTGATCATATGTTTAATTTGGAACAGATGATGATGTTTTTCCAACAAGCTAATAAGAGCTAGCTGCTGGAAGATGTGCAGAAAAACAAAGTTAGGCGTAAACCTAGTTTGATACTTGTACACATCAAATGGAGAAACAGGTCATGCATATGACACTGCACACTTTCCTTGCGTATAATTAATAAGCTGCAATAATCAAGTGTTGTAGGAGTAGTACACTTTTCTTAGCTAATTGCTTCTTTTTATACACATACAACCACGTATATTAGAATAAAACACCAAAGATGCGAAACAGTCTGATGATTAGTACTAAAAAATTGTTTGTGGATAAAGCATTGCTAATTCTGATTCATAAATGCTACCTCTCCTATATATACATAATTGTATCATACTCCTCCGTCTCATAAAAAATGCAATTCTAGTTTTTCTTGGACAGATTAGTGGTGACGCGAAAGGACTCTAGTACCCCTATTTCTAGCCACATGTAGTAAGTTTTGGCATACAGATTAGATCTGATTACTTAATTAGCTAGTTAGTTAGATTTATTTTTTAGGATTGCACTCTTTGTGCGATTTTTTTCCAAATGCTAGGATTGCATTCTTCACAGGACGGAGGGAGTATCATTTCTAAATTTCTTTAATTCATCCCCACAATATGGTATACATTAAAATTTACCAAGTAGGGGTAACAGTTATCCACAGAGATATGTAGCACGATTGCTAGGTAACTAACATCGATCAATCTCATGTAAATGAAGATAACTATGCCATCTTATTCAATCAGTCAAGTATTGGCACGTTCATTGAACTTTTCATACACATTTATGGTTCGTCAAACAAATCAATTGAACTTCCCGGGATCAATTTTTTCATGATTTTCGCTAAACAATCTATAGCACTCTAGTAAAATCTACGCCAGCCATATATTTCATCGCATACGTGTTTCCAAGCATATCATAACCGAGTGGTGACTGTTCTTGCCGTATGGAGTCCGCTTGACGAAATCAATTTGAAAGGTGCATCATGTGGAAGAAGGAACAAGAATTTATCGTCCATTAATGCCTTCGATCTAGCTGGTGATTCGTATGCAACTTGACCGATCAACAATGCAGGTGCTATTTTGCTGTGGTGGACTGAGTTTTTTTATTTATGCAACTTTATATGCTTGCAAATCAGCTATATGTATCTCCCTTGTTTAAGAAAGTACGGTTATGAAGACCTATTACTTAAAAAAAGAATCCATGCATCTAGCCTTCATATAGCTGTAACAAAGAGCAACTTTAAGTTGAATACATAAGTAGTATGAAAGGTGCAGCTGGTACACATTTTTGTTGTTGAGATCGAACAAACTATACTAGATTACCTTGGCTTTAGCTTTGATGCCGACATATTTTTGAAACGGTCTGACCGTTGGGAAGGAAGCCTTTCGTCTCATGGTTTTAATTAGCTCGCATAATCTGTGTGCTACCACAAGGTATTAGGTCAAAAGAAAACTTATCTTGCATTGACAAAGAGAAAAATAAAGATCCTGCTAGTTAGGTTAAATGGAAGCTCTTAATTATGTTGAAAAGATAGATGTTCATAATTATTGGTTCTTTCAGGAAGCCTCATGTAAGGTCGACGATAATCCTTCAAAAGTTTATAGAATCGTCTAACTGCCTTTCATTTAGACCCATGTTTGGCTTAAAACTAAACAAGAATGTAGTTCCTATCAATAATTGGAAGACCCTAGAATTGTTAATTTCATATAGTTCATGAGAGATGATCATGCATGCATGCATCTTTCTAGCTGGATGTGGAGCTTCTTGTTGTTCTTATTCCCTTCTAATTTCTTGTCTAGTTGCCCTTTACATGCGTTTTCTAGACGTCTGGTTGGACTGTAATATATAGTCAATATATATAGGATGTCAATGTATTCCTAATCTAGGCACTCCGTTTACCTTGCATTATTTTGTCTACCCCTTTACACCTTTTAATTTAATGTGGGAATTATGTATTGATACGACAATTGAGAAACAAAGTGAGGTGTTGAAAAAGAAGATTCAACCAGTGACGATATATGGAACTATTCATCGATCGGTTTATTTCATGATCATGTTAAGACGATGCATGTACTTTGGAAGCTACCATCCAGGATTGCAAGAATGGCAACCATTCCTTATTCCGACAACAAGGGATCATCCTTTAGCTAGCTAAGGAACTTAATTTATACTTTCTCCATCCCAAAATTTTTTTCATTATTATGGGATTCAAAATTTGTCCTAAAAGCATGTCGTTATACTCAATTTGACATGTAGGCATGCAGCAGCCAATTAACACAAAATATGGACAATCGAGGTCATTTTACCTTATTGTTAATCTATTCTAAAATTTCTAGGGTCTTTTTTGAATTAACACAAATTTCTAGGTTTCCTCCATCGAATTATAAAATCACATTTGTTTGGCTGCGCGGAGGGAAGCATCAATATGGATCGCACTGTATCAGTTCAAAAAGGCCCTGGGGTGGGGTTGTACCAAACTTTGTGTAAACTTTAGCCATCTCTCCACTAACTGATGTAGTGTGTCTGACGACTCATGATGTAGTAAGTTGATATTCCATCTCTCTAACTAGACAACAGCATTTTTTGCACACAGATGCACACATTGACACATACTATACTGAAATGCTTCCCTGCTTTTTGCCGAGATGCGCAACAGAGATGCAGAGACGCGTACTATAGACAGACAAACAGAGACCCGCATGAGTACCAAGTCACGGGTATCCCTTGACTGATCACAGTGACGCATGCTAGCTAGCTCGTACAACAGAGAGTATGGAGATGTGCTAACCTCCCTCAAAACCCTCGCAAAGGACACTGCTACAACACTTACAGGTGTTGTACTGTTGTTAATTGTGCTACGGCGCCCTAGCTGGAGCAAACAGCGGCACATGCCTTAAATTACCCGCATGCATGGCAAGACTTCCCCACAAGGACATCCTATAGGTATAAATGCCGCTTTGTGTCCATAAACAGGCAAAATCATGCATACCCAAACCCTAACTAAGCTGCATGCATAGGGGTGTACATGTCGGGCAAAAATTTGAAGTGTTAAAATTTTGAAAAAATATGTTCAAATGCTAGCTCTTCAATTAATTTCACCTAGTGTTTGAAAATGGTGCGGGTCTTGATGCTGTTCTTGAGAAAAAATTATATTTTTTTAATGTGCTTGGTATTGATATTGGAACAATGCTCTCATGTTTGCTTGCAAAAAGAATGTCTTCCTAGAGTGAAGAATTTCTCCCCTTTAAGGACTTTTGTTAGTTTGTTGGAAATTGAAGAGGATTAGAGGGGACAGCTTGGGTTTACATCCCCTACAACTCTTAATTGCCCTCGCAGAAAATTAAAAACTCTTGTGAGGGATTAACGAACGATCCCTAAGCCTGTCTTCAGTTAAACTAAACCATGTTAACTTATACATCCATTTATTACTCCTCCATCTCAAATTAATCTTCATTTCAACTTTTTCTAACTATGTCGCTTTTGCTATGTATATAGACACAAGTATATATCTTGGTGCATATCAAAAGACATGTATCTAAAAAAATTAAACAAATAGTAATTTGAAATGGAGGAAGTACCTCAAGATTACTTTCTTTTTTGATCTATGTAAGAGATTGTTGATTATACAACTTCATGTCTGGTTATTTGTTAATAAGAGTTTTTGTTCCAAAAGGTTGTTATCGGTTCAGGAGGAGTTGTATACTAAAGGTTTCTTCTAGTCTTGGGTGAAAACACCGCCCGATACTAAAGATCTCGTCGTCGAGAGCTAGCCTCCTCGAATGGGGACGGCGGGATCTTAGTCTCGGGTGGTGTTCCCACCCGGGACTAAATTTAGTCACAGGTCCAAAAAACAACCGGGATTAAAGAGTTTGAATCTAAGGTTGTTTCTCTACTAGTGTAAGAGTTCTTGTTCCGAAAGATTGTTACTGGTTCAGGAGGAGCTGTATACATATCTTACGCACCCGGACGGCTGACCACACAATATATTTGTTTGATTAAAGGTTTAGTATTTTTCAAGTGGTGTAAATCTATTGAGATAGACAGGAACTGAAGGATTGATTGGGCCAGCATGAGATGATTTTTGAGTCGTCGGCTGCCGGGTTGTTCCAATAGCTTACATGCACGCGTGAACACAAGAAGACAACTTGCACGAGTCGAGTGTGTATAGTACCTCCTCTCTCTTTATGCATAGGGTTTTGTAATAATATCCAAACTTTGCTATTTACTATTGATTATTAGATATATATTTCGTGTACTACTATACTTGTTCAGCCCAGCTTCTTGTTTCTGTCATAGCCCCCTCAAAAAAAAAAGTTGTTTTGTTTTACTCATTTATTACCAGATTTTTTATATATTTTTCATATTTATTTGATATTAATTGATTCTTTCTGGTACTACCACAAGAAACAAAAACACAACACTTGAGTGAGACGGTTTTAATATTTTTCACTTGCAAGATGCATATAGGCAGGCCCCCCATTTAAAGATGAACAATGAACTTCTCTTATTTCATAATCTTCATCACCTCGGTGAAGATGGAGTTTTTTGACCGGAAATGTATTTTGTTAGAGAGATTCATAAGATAAATATCTTAATTTGGTGCATCTGCATATATGATACACATACTACTCACATCATGAACCTGAAAAAAAAAAACTACTAGCTAGAATTTATCTCACGTACGCCGTGTGTTTGGAGCTGGGGCCATAGCATGCATGTATAAAGGAGGATGCACCGCCATTGTCCCACTCCGCCGATGTGCAATCGTTGAGCCATAGCTGGCTTTCCTCTGCTTCGTTCTAGCTAGCTGCACGCACACACAAACAGTGGAAACATTTTTATAGCCGAACAGCACTGCTCAAATTTATACTCCACCGCGCTGAGGTTTCGTTGGAGAGGTCCCTCCCCTTTCCCTGTTTCTACTGTAGCTAGTGGAACAACACACACACACACACAGCTGACAGCTGCTAGCTAAGCTAAAAGTAACAGCCATTAATACCGGCACATATCAACAGGTCCTCATCCTAATTGGTGCTGTCTAAATTAATTTTAATTAATTAGGTGTATATCTAATCTTTTCTTATCTCTCTCACACCCTCTAGCCATCACTTCACCACACCAGTGGTACCACCACTTGCACCAATCACCCTCATTCTTCCACACCACTCCCCGCAGCGGTATAGGCCGGCCGCGCCCCCCGTCGATCGACCCCCTTGTGTCTAGTTGGGTCTCCATCTGCCTCTGATCTGTGTGGCGTGGCGTGTGGGTGTAGTTAGGGCTGGCCGTCGTCTCGTACAAGTCCTCTCCCTCCTCCTCATCTTCCTCCCTTCCTCTACATACTATAAAGCAAGCTAGGCTGGCTCCCGGGAGGAGAGGTAATGACTCGAGGCCGCCGTCGACCATGGGAGGAGATCACCACCACCACCACGACGGCGGCATGGCGCGGGGAGGCGCCGACGACGGGCAGCAGCAGGCGCACGACATGGTGATGCCGGGCTTCCGCTTCCACCCCACGGAGGAGGAGCTCATCGACTTCTACCTCCGCCGGAGGGTGGAGGGCAAGCGCTTCAACATCGAGCTCATCAACCTCGTCGACCTCTACCGCTACGACCCGTGGGATCTCCCCGGTAAGCAACGCCTCATGCATGTGAACGACCACGGCTGCTACCAGCTAGCCCGTACTACACAAATAAGTAAACATGGGGATCTGGCATATGATTTCATGCATGTGACCCCTTTACTCGTTTTAATTTCATGTGAGCCTTTAGCTTTTCGCTTACTTTATTTTTTCATGCATGCGATGCTTGCTTGCTTTTTTTGATGACTAATATGATGCTCTACATAAACAACCAACAGCTCTTGCTTCGATTGGGGACAAGGAGTGGTTCTTCTACGTGCCGAGACCGCAAGTACCGCAACGGCGACCGCCCGAACCGGGTCACTCCATCGGGCTACTGGAAGGCCACAGGGGCAGATCGGATGGTGCGTGTCGAGGGCAACCGCTCCATTGGGCTGAAGAAGACTCTGGTGTTCTATGTGGGGAAGGCGCCCAAGGGCCTTAGAAGCAGCTGGATCATGAACGAGTACCGTCTTCCTCATGGCGAGGCCGATCGGTACCAAAAGGTCGGGCGATTCCCCTCTCTACTAATATGTGATGAAGAGATGGTTTTTTCTTGCCCCCGTTGAGAAGTATTGCTCATCTATCACTGGCTATTTTTGTTTTTCTTAATTGGATTAGTTTTTGAATTCTTTGGGATCACAGAACGAAAAAGCATAAAGTGTTCTGTGAAAGATGCGTCCACTTGAAATTCCCCTCATCTTTTGGAAGTTGGGGGTTGATGATTGCTAGCTAGCTTCTGTTTGTGATTGCTGGCTGGCATCGTGCTGTGTATATAGGCAAACTGTTGCACTAAAGTGTTAATAGTGCTCCAAAGAATTGCATGAGCAAGATCTAGCTAATTCAGACCCCCATGGTTGTAGTTCAACCTAAACTAATAAATGGAATTAGAGATCTACATATGCAGGCCCTCCCCATTTTTTTTCCACAGTTAATTAGGCTATTTGCATCACATCCAGCTGGTGCATCTCAATTTTTTCTTCAATTAATACTAGCTTGAAGGAAGCTTGCAAAAAATCCCCAATTTTAGCACAGATCGTGGTGACTTTTTTAACTTCTTCAAGTTTTCCTTTAATTTGGAAAAGGACTGTCCCTCCTTTTTGGAAGTATCCATCATAAGCATCCTTCATATGTCAAAAGTTTGCAACTTACTTTTTAAGATGTGGAAACCTTGGATAACTAACTATATACGCACTCAACATGGTTATTAAAATAATAAAAAAGAAATTCTAGAAGCGATGAAACATATGATCCAGCTAAAATGGAAATTTAACTATACTTTGAACTCGTTCTACATCTTTATTATTTAGAATTAAAGATAGCATATGCTTCCCTTGGAATTCTTTTCCCCAATGACACAACAAAGTTCTGTTGTATATAATGTAACCTGTGATCTCTCTTCTGCTTCTCATCCTTCTTTTGCTGAGCTGCAAACTTTGTTTCAGTAACCAGGGTGTATATAATATATATCTGATAAATCATTGGATTATGTGTATAATAAGAACACTCGTTGTAGTCTCTCTTCTAGCATGCGTTAATTGTTCTTCTTTCTCACTGCAAACTTTTAATTGTTCATTTTGGATTAATCTTGATCAATTCATTTTCTTACTATATATGTAGGAGATTTCACTTTGCCGAGTGTACAAACGTCCTGGGATCGAAGACAACTTTCACCTCACCACCAACACAAGATCATCTGGCTCAAAGGCGGCAGCGTCGATGGAAAAGAAGCACCACCGGACGTCGGCTTCGCCCCGCTTGGCACCGATGTTCGACGGCGGTGGCCACTCATCAGCTCACATGAACAACAAGCCATACAGTGGCACAACAAACACAATCATGGCATCATCAGGTGCAGCAGCTCGAGCAACAACAATGGCGCCTCAGACATCAATGGCGCCGTTCCTGTCAACCGCCTCGCTAAGCTCCACCACGTCGACGGAGGAGGACGGTACATCACTCTACCACCTCAAGGGCGCCAATAACCCACAGCTGCTGCCTTCTTCCACACACGCCCTGCTTAACGCAAACTCCACTACAATGGCAACCATTCCCATAGATGAGCTGAGTAGGGCGATTGGGTCGTACAATAACCAGGGAAACCCTAACCAGCAGCCCTTGCCATCATCACAAGGTCCTTTGCTTCCTTTTCCTAGCATGGAAAAGATTTGGGACTGGAACCCTCTCCTAGAATCACCCAAGGTTTGCACAAACTTCAAGTGACTTTACGAGGGCACGCACACACATATGCACTATGCAGGCATGATCTAGCTAGGGCTCGAAGCAGCTAGCTTATACACATGCCTGTAATGCGTGCGAACGTTAACGTATTCTGTATATGAATACGGATGTATATGCATGGGTAGACACTTTATTTGGCCTTGGATCGGGCAAATGGGTTAAGATGTGTAATGGAGTAGGATGAGGCAGTTCTAGTCCCATGCATATGCAAATATGCAACGTTCCACAATTATTCAGTTCATCATATGAATTAATAGCGGGTGTAACAATGGTATGTCAATTTCTATTTGAAAATTCAGACCTTGTAGCATAAATCGACTAGAGATGGAATAAAAAATTAATTATTTGGTCATCTGGTCGCAGGGTGTGTATGTATATGTACCATGCATGCATGTTCCAATCATTTTCACTTTATAAGTTATTGTTTCCAGCATTCATTTACTGTGCTCTTAGGGTACTCCCAACCCAGACTCTATTCATAAAGTCCATACCTCATAGACTCTACCACAAGAAACTATAGTCTCCAATACAAAGTATGAAATAGTAGTTTCTATATATAAAAGTATTTATTATTGAGCACAAAAGAATGTGATCAGCTATGGCATATTGTTATGTCATCCACCATGCACCACACACATATAGGATATTATCAGAAGCGTTTTACTTCACACAGAGTAAGCAGGGTGGCTGTCTGCCCTCCTCTCCGGCGGCGGCAGCGCGAGGCTGGCGACGACGCGAGCTCGATGGCGGCTTGGGCTCAGGGGCGGAGCTACAGTATAGCCTGTGGGTGCGGCCGCACCTACAAAATTTTTGCAATCCCTTATCATTTCTAAATTTTCCCCATGTATTACTTCAATGTTTGTACATATTATGAGGTGCCGCACCCCCCTCTATTTGACTCTAGCTCCGCCCCTGCTTGGGCTGCGGATCCGGCACGGCGCTCCCAGTCCCAGGGACCGGCTGCCGGTAGGCAGATCTTCGAGCTAGAGCTCGAGCTCGGGCCATGTTTGTCCCCGTCCCCATCGTCGTCGTCGGAGGAAGGGGCGGCGGCTGAGGGAAGAGGGTCGCAGTGTATGGACGGGATCCATGTCGCGTTGCACCCCGCACCAGTGGCCCCGCCGTGTCTCCGTCGCCGACGACCTCGCTCCCCCTCCTTCCATTGCGACGGCGCCCTCCTTGCCGCCGTCCGCCCTCCGCACGCTCCACGCCCACGCCGCTGAGACCCACGTCGTCCGGTACCCGATCGCCGGTGGGGACAAGCTCCACCTCCTCACCGCGGGGGAGGAAAATCGGCGGCGGTGGGTGGGGGAGCACACGGGATCCATAGAAACGAGGTGCGCCTCCCCAACGCGAGTCAACGTGGAGTCGATGGTCTCGACGCGCGTGAGGACTCGACGTCCAGATTAGAAACGACGTCTTCATTTTTTCTCCTCTTTCCTCAATAAATGTCCTGCCACATCAGCGAATTGCCTACGTAACAGTATAATAAATGACCATAGACTCTGCTGTAGAGTCTGGGTTGGGAGTGCCCTTATGGTTACATGCATGAAATGATGAAGATTGAAGACGTACTAATACATATAGAACATATGTTCACGTATTGAGGCTTTTATATGGATGGAAAAATGCAGTTTTATTCATGAATGTCGTGTTGTAGGTTCTTAAAATAAAAAGCCCTAATGCTAAAAAAAAAGTAAAAAGCCCTTTTTGCATGATGTTATATATGCTATATAGGTTCATAAACATAGTTCTTGATAAATGTTGTGGAATACATTAGTAAGTCTAGTTATTAGTTTAATTATAAAGATAGTTCTTGATAAATGTTCACAATGTTTAGAACTAAACCATTATAGTATTAACCACAACAAAAACCACTGTATAGGACAGAACATATCCCCATTATTCTTCATGATGATCTGCCAATGATAATAATTTATAAGGTAGATATAGTTAGCAAAAAGCCCAAAACTCTGAAACGTCATTTGGAGAGGGGGGAGAACTATGAATAATGTACTCCCTCTGTCCCATGAAGAGTGCAATGGTAGGACAGATAAGTGTGGTAACATGAAAAGACTTTAATATCCTTATTTGTTGAAAACATGCATAACTTAATTTGGCAAGGTAGTACTTAGATCTATTTTCTAGGATTGCATTCTTTTGTGGATTTTTTTCAAAGATAGAATTACATTTTTTTATGGGGTGTAGGATTATATAGCTAGATAGTAACCACAATAACAATGCCTTTTTTCTCTACAAAATAAACTTGATTTCGAGGTAGTACAAGCATAATAGATCGATGTTGTGGTTCAAAAAGATCATGATTTTCTAAGCATAAACTACAGAAGCTGGGATCCTTTTATTTCATCGTCTTAAAAAACAGGGAGACAGCTCATAAACATGCATGGGTCAACATCGGAATTAACTTTTGTTTGCTCTTTTTTTTTTTGCTATTTTCTTTAGATAACGTAATAACCCATCCATATTGCATAGATAAATTGGGAAATGAAGCATAAAATGTTTTTTAAAAAGAGTCAGGGCAGAATGACGAAGGCAAAACTGCATCAGGACATGGAATTCAAGGGTGGGTATTAACCGTATTATTGGTGAGGGGAGTTATGATTGGCTCGTCTCTCTGGCGGGAGCACCGTCCTGTCCACCACCAAACCGCCGCGCACTTTTACTTCCACCGACCCGCTCGCTGGGCCCATTCCCGTGCACGCCGGGCGGCCGGCCTGCTTGTTGCTGTATTGATTGCGCCACAAGTTGGGCTACAACTACATCCGGGCCCATGAGCCGTTTCTAGCAGCTAGCTTGATGCTTTGTAATCAGCAGCCTCAAGCCTAATGATGGGCTGGATAACCTGTGCCTTGACTCAGACGTTTAACTTGGGCTTGAGGCTCGCGACATCTTAACGCGCTTTGTTGCTTTGCGGCCCGGTTTCATCGCTTTGCGCTTTGTTTGGCTCCCTCCGGTTTGCGTTAACCTAACCTCAAGTCGGAGAGGAGGATTAGTACCACATCGTAAGAAGAACGAAGCAATTCTTGCACAGCGCAAATAAAAGAAGGGCCACGGCAAGCAACCAACTCATACCTTTCTCGGCCTTTTGGCTAAGATCAAGTGTAGTATCTGTTCTTATCAGTTTGATATCTGATATGTGAGGCCTCGACCTCACAATGATATTCAAATTATTTTTTGTGGGGGAGAACTCTGCTATTGTAGCTTGCTACTTGGGTTCTTGAGTGTCATCCTAGCTTTGCACTGCAGCTTGGGTTTGGCACACCCCCAACCAAAACAAATTCAAAGCTTACTCAAAAAATGATATGAAATTCAAAGTTGATCTCTTTAAACGGAAATTGAGTTCTTGTGGTTAGTGTCGCCTTAGTGTTGCACTATTACTTGGGCTTAGGCACACCATCCAAAACAAATTCGAAGTTTTACTCAAGAAATGAAATGAAATTCAAAAAGTGTTGCACTATTACTTGGGCTTAGGCACACCATCCAAAACAAATTCGAAGTTTTACTCAAGAAATGAAATGAAATTCAAAAATGATCTCTTTAAACGGAAATTGAAGTCAAGTCTTTCTTCTAATCTCGATTTACGGTCGTATTCTGGGACCCTGAGATGTCCAAAGGCCCATTAGCAATTTGTTTGGGCTTGCACGAAAACGAAAAATTAGTCGTGGGCCCACAAAATTTCACAACTACGTTACTTTTCTTCTAGCTGCAGGCCTCAGAGCGAAAATCCCACTACTACAAGCGCCCGCGGACCTTATTGGAGCCCTCCGATTGGCATGCGTAAATGAGGTCCCACATTGCATGCGGGCAGACACCCCACTTTCCAATAATTTATGTTGTATGGGTCCCACACAGTCAACAGTCGCGAGGCACAAAATTTGCCTCAGCGACGCCGGGATGGCCGCACGCGTGCCTCGCTCTGCTTCTCCCTTTCAATCCTTCTCCGTCCGCGCCTGCCTCCGCTTCTCCCTTTCATTTACAAGCAGATCTACACTAGCAATCTTCCCCTCCTCTCCCCATGGTCGCAGGTGCTCTCTTCCTCGCTGCCGCTCGCCCGCATCACGCAGCTGCTTTCTTCCTCGCCGCTCTCTTGCCGATGAGTTCTGCTGCAGTCTCTCCCTCCATCTCCGCATTTTCTCGCCTTTGCCGACGCCTAATGCCGACGAGTTCCGCCTGCACTCGCTCTCCGTCCATCTCCTTTTCTCTCGATTTAGCTCTCGCCGTCACGATCTACGTTGTCGCACTAACTGCAACGCGGTCCTCCTACTTCCCCCCCGCGGCTCCTTCTTCCTCAACCGGATCTCATTATCCTTGGAGCACCCTCTTCCATGCTAACTGGATCTCATGACACGGTGCTTCTTCCCCAACTCCGCCACTGTACAGAGCGCGCCTCTCTTGAGCCACTCTCGCCAAATTGGTGGCTCATCGATGCGTCTCTATCTCTACCTAGTCCCTCCCTCCTTGTATTATTTCTTTTTTTAATAGTGTTTTTTGTGCCCTAGTTCTGAACAATATCGTGTTCTTGTCTTGCAGATATAGAACTCGCATGTCATTCTTTGTGTTATTTACATTGTCTCTATGCTCCACTAAAAGCACTATATATGTTTCACTTTTCTCAAAAATATTTGTCTACAATAATCTTGACATACCAGCCTTTTTCAGTTCCTGTTGACAAATCTTTTTTTTTGTAAGTTCCTGTAGACAAATCCTCTACTTTTGTATACTATAACATTGATTTGATTTCTTTATTATGGATTGCACACTATCTTGATGACACTTGTGCACTAATAATCACATTTTTTTCTCCATTACATATTGTTTCAAAATAATGTGTATTTATAAATGAACTGAGTCATTCTTTTTCTCTCCATGGTCTGCAGATAAGTGCGAATCAAAATAATCAGAGCTTTAAACCGCAGATAAGTGCCTACCAATTTGTGCTTCATTTGTGTCATGCTTAAAAGTATGCTATTTGCTCTGCTCTGCTAGTGAGTTTGCAAGCTATTTTCCATTTGGAGTGGAATGCATTCTTTTCCCTTGGTTTGGCTCATCCTTTAGTTGTTTCTCCAATCTTATCATCCATTGTCTGAAACATTAGTGCCAATTGGACCATTTATGCAAAGATGACATCTGCATATTTATTGAACTGCGGACCACAATCTGCATGTCAAACATTACTGATAATAGTTTTCTTTTGGAAAACTAGTTGACAAATGACTAGATATATTGATATTCTTGATACTTTGGGCTTGTTCGCACTACCTTTCAAACTTATATTAATTTGCATAATTAGTTTATGTCCCCAACTCATCAAGTTTATCCCTTTTTATTTTCTGATGCTTATAATTAATTTGCATAATTGGCAGATCACTAAAGGCACCAAGCAGCATCTGGTCATCTGTGAATTCAGCAAATGCTATGAACTATTGGTGTGCAACACAAATGTACACAAAAGTTCTAATGTGTCTGTCTTGATATATTGTAACTAATTTAAAATGTAGATGCTATTGTGGTTCTAATATACCAGGTTGCATTTTCATTTTATACACAATGACATTTTGAAGTAATGCTTCACAATCTGTATATTATTATTGCAACAGATACATGTATCCAAACTTTACAATGGCATTTGAACATCTTAACTAGGAATTGCAAATCCAGAGGGCTCCATAAAATTTTATGCCCGTTTCAACCTGGAGGATACTTCAAGTTTTAGGGATCTAGATTAGCACAGGTAATGTGAACGGTTGTCAACAATAGTTTTTCCAACCTCCAAGCTGATCCAATGTGATTTAGTTTGCAAATTTACTTTATTACTCTACCAAATGTAGATAAAATATTTAGTGTAACATTTTAGCCGAAATTTTGCTGTTTTACTTTGTTATCTACAGCCGAAATATTTAGTGATACAAGAAGAGATTATTTATGCTAAGACTAATCAACTTTTGAATATTGACCTTTGCTGGTAGTACTATTCTGGGAAATTGCTTCTGGCTACACCTCCCTACTATTTTGCATTTGTGGGGTTTCACTGGTCACTGATCAACCTTTTTTTGTCTATCTTCATTGGTTTTGGTGTTTCAGTTTTCACCAAAAAATTATATGTCTACTTTCCTTATTAAAAATCTGAATTGTTAGTCTAAAACTTTATATCAGTTAGAAATATTTGTAGTTGAGTTACTTGGGATCCTACGTATATATTGTTTGGTAAATGTTTTATGACACAAGTGACACTATATTCTTCTGTACTCCATATAGATGGTGCTCAAACATAATAAGGTTTCTAACATTATTAGGAGTCACTACATGAGTAGGGCTCTGTTTACCCTATTTGTAGCCATGGATTGACAATTTTTTTTCTTCAAGTATGAAATCCAATGTGTGTTCTAATGTTGACATCACCATTTTTAGGATCTGAAGTTTATTAGGATGATTAGTAGTTGAAATCTGAATGTGGTCTATCTTGTTTTTTCCTATCTGAACTATACTTGCGCCTCCAAATTACTTGCATATAAATGAACCTAAGACACAGTAAAGTTGAATTATTTTTACAGCGAACTTAGCACTGTCAATCTGGTATAAATACTATGTATGTAACACCTGAATGTTTGGGCTCTACTTTAAATGCGAAATTCTGAACTCTATCCTTAACAACTCGTCTGAGATTTCCAAACTATGTGCGTCTCTATTGAATTTCAGCATCAGTTTCTTTTTGTTTTAAAAAAAATTATCCACTTTTGTGCTCTCTTTTTTGTCTCGGAATCACTGTGTGCTGCTCTCTTTTCAGTTTTTTTTTTCATGTGAGGTATGCAAGCTCATCAGTCCAACTTTGTTCATGTGCTCATGCCTGCCGGCAAACAAGCTTCCTTACTGCACGGACAAGCTTCCTTGCTGCATGGATGTGTCGATCAAATTGCAGTAGACAAAGTCATGTTTGGTAGCATCATGAACATCAACCTCCGTTGTGCAAACAAAGATGATTATGTCTGTATCTGTGAGAAAATATGCTTTGTATTGATCCTCTATATGTCTACAGATCTTCCATCTGTTCATGTCTGAATCTCTTACTTTTGTATAGGTCCCTATGTCTTTGTGTTCATGTTTATTGAATCTCAGACAAAATTTGCATCCGTCTGTTAAAAAGTTGAGTGTCGGATTGGTTGAAGTTAAATATTTTGTTGAGTATTTTTTGTCTAAACACTATAATATTTTGTAATATGACACAGATATTAATATCTCAACCAATCTGACACAGTATTTTGTCTTTTGCAAATTTTGTCTAAACAAAATATTAATAATACTTCAAATACTAATGGAAAAGGTTTTAGAAAATACTAATATCTCAACAAAAATATTTAACTTCAAATAGAAAAGGTTTCATATTACAATATAATGTTGTTTTTGATACAACATTTTAATTTGTTATCACTCAACTACACAAACTCCTCACAGAAACCCACGTTGTACTCCATCTTTGTGTATCCAACCATAAAATGGATATAGAAAATAGTTTTTTCAAAACACATCAGGCGTGTTTAGTTGGCAAATTTTCCTCCTTTCCACTCTCTCTCACCACATTAAATACACCAAAAGATATATGTTCGGAGTACTAAATGTAGATGAAATCAAAAACTAATTACACAGTTTGGATGGCCTTTGCGACACGGATCTTTTGAGCCTAGTTAGACCATGGTAGGACAATATTTACCACAAAAAGCCGAAACATAACTTTTGCTACAGTGTGTTGAAAAGGCAAATTTTTCTACCAACTAAACACAGCCTGAGTACCACTTCACGTGCAGTCAACTCGTTCCCCTGCCCTGCTCAACGTTTAGCGAGAGCTCCACGGCGTGTGGCAGTGGCGTAGAGTGTAATAATAACCGTAGCCTGCTCCTGCCACGCACCGAGATGTGAAGCAAGAGTACGGATGGCACCACACCTGGCCTAGTAAAAACAGATGACGCTAGTAACAGTATGCCAAGCAGTTGGCACCAGGTGAAACTACTCCAGTAAAAACGGCTGCACCAGCCACCAGGAGATGTCATGTCACCTGGCCTGACCCAGCAGGTTCACAGGTTCACCGAGATGTGAAGCAACTAGTACGGAATGGAATATAAAGAGTACTCGTGTATAGTATTGTGACAAGGGCTGTTGCCGCCTGCAGGGTGCACATGACTGGTGAGGCTTTACAAACGCTCCTGCAGATCCTCCAAGGGCAACTTATGATTCGTGGAAGAAAAAAATACCAAGCATCATTTTTTGTACAATCGTTGGTTATTAAAATTTGGGATGATTACTCTACTTCCAAACTGTATATTCGCGCAACCGCACTTCGCTTGCCCTGAGACTGAGAGAAACTTAAAAATTGTACTATATTATTAAAACAGTTCAGACTGCTTATTGGAGGTTGGAATTGAGATGCAGAGTAGCTTTATACTACTAATGTATATACAGTTCTATTGTGTAATAGAAAGTGGAGTTCATACGTATCTGTTCATATGGAGATGACAAACTTGTAGCACTGAAATGCATAAATGTCTAAGTTCAAGTATGCAATTAGTAAGCAGCATATCGTTCTGGATGTGCTGGGTCCATGGTGGCAAACTAGATGGAACTGATAGTGTGAAAAAGCAGCCCGACAGTACTCAAGTAGTCATGAACTCAAGATAAATATTTTACACTCAGTTCTTCAATCACAAAAGCCATGAACAGGAAGAATAATACACAATTTCTTGTTGCAATGCGTTCACATACTACAAACATGATTACAACACAATTGAACAGTACTAGACTCATAATTACAACATATAGTACTACTAATAATATAGTACTGTTGTGTATACAGATTTTCGCATGCAACAATATAACACTAATAATATAGTACTACTTGCATCTTGAAGCCCAATTTTTACATGGATCTATAAGTAACAAATCAATATTCATCTTGATGGCCCTCCATAATCAGTATTCTCATGAACAAGTCTGTACTAATATTTTACAAGTCTCATAATCAGTATTCTCATAATCAGTATGCCGATGATATACTAATATTTTACACTGCACTGCAAGTAGTGAATAAAGAAATTAACATGACTATTACATATACTACCATGTTCGTACGTCAATAGTGACAATACTGTCCAACAACCAATATAAAAAATATTGGCAAGATTGATGTGCTAATAGAAGCATCAGAAGCTAAATTAAAATGTGGGCACTATTCAAATTATGTGAAGAAGTTACATTACATGTTTTTAAGATAGAAAATCTATCAATGTACAACCTCACTTCAACCACATGATCAATGTAGGGGAGAATTGAGGACTATTTGAGGTTTAGCATATTTCTTACTAGACCAAGACACCTAATATGTACTACCTCCACTCGTAATTCATTGACGTTTCTGACCAAACTTTGCATTGGAAGTAGGCCAAAAATTCTGTTGAAAGAACATATAAATACAATTAGAGGGAGAATGTGATTCTGTCACTAGCTGATGATGTAGAGGTTGAAAAGAAAATGCCCCCAGCCCCACCCCAACACACATAAAAATTAATTGCAAGGAGCACAAGTAAATGAATATAGAGGTAAGAGAACAAAATAGTATGGATAAAATAATAGGAATTGGCAGACAGAAATGAATACATGGGCCATCTGCATGTTTGGTCATATTAAAGCATTATGGTACAATATACTATATTTGATAGCATAATTGTGAATGTGGGAAATAATTTTTTTTAAAAGATCACCTCACTGCTTTTAGCGCTGTGTAAAAGACCAATTTAGGATTCTAATTGTGTCACAGGACACTCCTTTACGTACATCATAGATCATCCTAATTTTGATCCTTAGTTACAAGGTGAGAGTTCAGTTCAGGTATAAATTTTCTACCTCATTGCCATCTACTAAGTGGTGATAAGCATTTTTTTTGTAATAAACAACATGGCTAAGTATCCCTGCACGTACATTAAGAGCATAAGAAATTTACCTATAATTTTACCGGAATGCGAATTTGAGATAACATGTTCAATTAAAAAGTGCTTTGGGATAGCTGATCTATAATCGTACTGCTATATCCATCAATCCAAGATGTCTTGCTCCATCAAAATGCCCTACATCACATCGGGGACCGACTTTAGAATAAAGCCATTAGAACTATTGTGATGGTAGCTACACTTTACCCGCATTTTAAGCTAAGTTGACACTGAACTAAAATCCAATATGAGATAGTAAAAACTGAAATATTCTGTTAATACTACTTACTATAAGATAGTATTGCATAACATATTGACCATCCATCATCGCATATATAGGCCTACAGCCTACCAAAACTAATGTCATGATTTAAAAAACAATTGCTCTTCATGACGTGACTAAAAGATCTCAAGTGTGGTATCCCATAACAAAACAAGATGTAAAAACACAAAGCGCTTTAGAAAAAGAAAGTGAATAGAAATCATAAACACGGATTTTATTACCGGAGCATCGATCCGTACCCCATGAATGAGGGGATGCATAAGAGGTTGGTTGTCAAGTGGGATGATGCTTGCCGATGATGCATCGGAAAATGGTTGTTGAACCGGGATGATGCTTGCTTGTCCAAAATATTGAAGGCCATGGTGACCAAGGCATGACTTGGCCGCACATATTAACAAAGGGCCGCTTGTGGAAGAAAAGCCATGCTCCCTATGGGACGCCTTTAGGGATGCCATTGCGCTTGGGAGACCACATACGCGGAGCACGAGCAGTGTTGACTCACGCAGGGATGAGTCACGGCAGTGCCTGGGAAGAAATTAAAGATGGGACAACGCCCAAGAAGTACGCCCTAGCGAGGGCAAGACGATGCGCACGGAGCGAGCTACCGGGGACAGCATATACCACGTGGCGGGTGCAACACCGCTGGGAACGCCGCTTCCCACAGCCGCCGCAACCACCAAATGTGCCAGAGTCGCCCCGCCAACTGCCTAATGCGCCGCCATCACGGATCCGTGTTCGTGGAGATCAAGATGTGAGCAGCTGATCCGAAACCGGGCAGTCAGCTGTGGAGCCGGCGAGTTGGGGATGAGGGCGCGGGCGCATGGCGCCACCGCCGCCATTCCCGAATGACCCGGGTAAGTTGGATCAAATGTGACTTAGTTTCGGTGTGCGTCGTGAGGGAGTGGCAAAATATTCCTGGTGAGGCAAAATTTTGATCCCGCGAGGTAAAGCATCCAGCAAAAAATCGATCCACGCCAGCCTCATGAGGCAGTTTGGTTTGACCGGGTGTGGGCCCGCCAACATTTTCTATCCTCCCATTCCACATGCACCGCGGGTCCCACGTCTGCATGCAACCAATCAGCGCACGGGATTAAGCTCCGCGTGCGCTCATAGTAGCGGCAATGCATTTCTGCTGCAGGCCTACAGGTTCGTTGAGATCTTGCATTCTTGCTGCTGTCGCCGACTCCTGGAAATTCCAACAACAATGTTTACTGCTCGTTTCTTGGTGATGAATCGTTGGCCCTCGCGGATACAAGAACACGACGGCTTGCTTGCTCGCTAGCACTAGCAGTTTGGTCCGTGAGTTTCTGACCCCAATCACCCTGGCCCATCAAGCTGTTGACACGTGAGATGCCGACCTGATCGTCGCTGTGCTCTGCATCTGGTTCGTTCAATGATGATGCGGAATCATCGATCGAGATCTCCACGATTTTCAGCACCCGAATCTGAATCGCGATGTCCGGAATCGAATTACCGGATGCAGAGATTGCGATCAACTGCAGTTGCAAAAGCAGATGCAGAAAGGGGAAAAACATTGACGAGCTGATCGAATCGGAGCAAAACAAAATCCTCCTCTCCTCTCCTCTCCATCCATGGATTGATCTCACTCCGAAGAACAAGACGAGCACATCGAGTCCGCGTTTAATTACATTTACATGACGACGGCAGGGCCGGCGGCGCCCCAATCTAACAAGCTAGGGGTAGGGCGGGGCGGTGCTGACGACGGCGCACTTGGCGTCGGAGGGGACGAGGACGAGGAGCACCAGGACGGCGAAGATGGCGACGGGCACGAGCAGGAACAGGCGGCGGCGGCGGAGCGGCGGCAGCAGCGGGAGGACGAGCAGCGTGGCCGTCACGCACGCCAGCAGCGCCACCGCCTCCACGCCCAGGTAGCTGCCCCCGATGCCCGCCGGACCGCTGTCGCCGTTCACGACGCTCCCGCGCCTCGCCAGCGCGCCCCCGCGCCCGCGCCGCTTCTCGGCCGGCGGCGGAGGCGGGAACCCCGCGGGACCCCTCGCGGAGGAGAAAGCCGCGGCCTTGGATCCGCCGCGGCCGCCGCCGGTGCGGATGCGGCCGTCCATGGCGCGGTCGTGGTGGTTGTCCGGTGGAGGTGGAGGAGCAGGAAGCCCGCTCGCATCTACGGCCGGTTGCTGCTCTCTGGTGATGACAACCTCCACCGATCTCTGGTTTCTTGGGAGTGGAGTGAAGGCGAAGGAAGCAGGGAGATGCTGGTGGGCGGTGGGTGGCGCGGCGGGGGCTCCTGCTTTGCCGGCGAAGCGAATGGACTGCAGCAGCAACAGGCTTTTCGTGACATTTTTATAAGGGGGTGTTGGAACTTGGAAGGAAGGTGGGAGGGTGTGGCCCACCTGGCGGTGACTTGGCAAGGATTGCCAGTTGGACTTGACACATGGGGGCTATGTACACCGTGTCTCTACAGTGACACGGAAAAGCACACCTGGACAGTGACGCGGATAAACCGGTCAGATAGGGTCACGAGTGAAAAAACTGTGAACAAACTGCATGCTAGGGGCGTGTTTAGTTGGCAAATTTTCCTCCTTTCCACTCTCTCTCACCACATTAAATACACCAAAAGATATATGCTCGAAAGACTAAATGTAGATGAAATCAAAACTAATTACAGTGGATGGCCTTTATGACACGGATCTTTAATGTTAGCCAGAGACAATATTTACCACAAAAAGTTCGAAACATAACTTTTGCTACAGTGTGTTGAAAAGACAAATTTTTCTACCAACTAAACACAGCCTTATTTGCAGAGATTACCCGGGAAACTCCGACAGTGTACCAATTTTTTCATTGTCTTAATACAATGTTACACTGTGCCGCTGTGCGCGTATTAAAAAAAATATATATCTAGATTTGCATGCGTTAAATAATCTGGATAAATGAAAATGGTACGAGGAGATGAACTTGTCTCGAAACGCAGAATTTTCCAAGTTGACAAGGCCCTGTAACCATAAGTCCATAACCATGACCATTCGGTTGGGGGCTTGGGGCGGATAGGAAGACGATGGACGGACGGCCATCAGCAGCATGATGCAATGGATTCGGCTCAAAGATCAGGAGAGGGCGGAGTCGCGGAGAGAGAGAGATCCGATGGATTAATTCGGGGCCATCGACGGCTTGACACGGCGGCCTGAGAGGAGCCGCGGCGGCGAGCGGCGGTCGCTGTCTCCGGATCGCCGCGGCGGCGGAGACTGGCAGACGGCGGGCGGTGCACGCGGACGCGGCGTCCCCTTCCTCGGGGTGGCCCAGCCCGCATGCAGGGCACAGCTGGGTGGTCGGGTCTCTAGCGGCAAGCAAAACAAAACCACCCCCGGGTTTGCAAGGAGGCTGGGATTCCCGGATCGCAATCCCATGGGCGGGTTGGGGTGGCGGAAGCCCGTCGCCACCAGGTGCATGCACCCTGGACTGACTCCATCGATCGCGCTAGCTCCTGTCCAGTCAGCCGCGCACCCACCCACCCGTGCCGTCATCCTCACCGCTCTCTGTCTCAGCGAGACCCGGAGCACTGGAGCAGAGCATCCCTGTCACTCACCTTTCATCAACCAAGCACACGCACATGTCCCCTCCTCCTCCATTTCCGCTTGCAGCTACGCCGGTGAGCCGTTGACGAGGCTGCATGCCGGAGCCCAACTGCATATCCAAGCAGGCAAGCAATTCGGCACGGTGCAGCTGGTTACACGCTTACTACACAGCAGCCCTGAAGAAGAAATGGTTCGATCGATAAATTTCGTCTGGATTAAAAAGTTGCGTTCGCTACGCGGAAGCGCAACTGGCCGCACACAGCAGCATCGATGAACGGCACGCTGCTCAAGTGGGCGGCCGCCACTGCAACTTGCCACAAAAATCGGGGACGGTCGGTGCGGCGGTGCAGCATCCGTACGTCGCAGAAAAGCCAACCACATGTGCTTGCGCTTCGCTTCTCGTCTATACGTAATAATTTCGCCGGAAAAAAATGTGGCAGAATTCGTTTTACTTTAAAGTTGGTTATTAACATTCCATCCATCCGTTACAAATGATAAATCGTTTTGAATTTTCTAGATTGTTTGATATTATTATGCACCTTGACATATATTACGTCAACATGTATAATAATAATTGTGAACCAAAAAAATATTAAAACGAGTTACAATTTGGAACAGACGAAGATATATCTAACATATAAATACATTTTGTCATAAGGTATTCACAACAGAAGAACATATATGTTGTTAAACATATTTTGGGTCATTGATGATGAGCCGACTTACTTTAAAATGTTGATTAAATAAACTAGAGTGACAATCTGTAGTAAATAATTCGGAAGGATAAATAAATTAGATTGATCGCTAGTACGTAATTAATCAGCTAACTCACTATTAAGTACATAACCACCACTTCCCACTTGCATTGCATCCCTAAATTCAAGTGGGCCATATGCGTAGTACGTCGTCTTCTGTCTTCTCCCGGTAACCAGGAGATCGAAGTTCAAAATACTACCTTTAAGTAAACAATGGATGAAATGATGCGTTGATCCACTAGTGATGCTCTAGTTTATTATTACTAACATTATCAGGAGCGAGGATCTCGGTAGCTTGGCGTCATGCGAGGATCAAGCTATACCCACTACGTACTGGCACTTCTTAATCAGGCATAACCAGATGCAGTATCGTCAGATGCAGTGCAGCAAATCGCGATCGCATTCCAAACCCTTATAAAAATGCACGCAAGTTATCCTGCCCTGCCATACTCTGATGACGATGTTCCCTAATACAAGTGGGCGGGGGCACACATGCAATGCAACTGCATGCAAATCCAGGCGATCTGACCACTTGAGCTCGTGTGGTGTGGGCACCAACAAGGGCATGCATGTGCGACAAGGGCATGCATGTGCGGGGCGAATTGTACTGTTAACGCCAACTGGCATTATATATACTGTATTGGTGATTTATATGGTGGCCACTAGGCAACAATGGCCACTGTCGGACATGATTGTTTTTAACATGCCATTTTCATTCCAGCAATGTTATTTTGGGTTCAGCTTAGTTTAATTTGCTAGCTAGCTAGAGTAAGTATAATATGGCCCAAGCAAGTTAAGCAAAGGACAAAATTGGGTGTAGGTAACTAGGTATGGATCGGAATTTTTTTATATATATATTTCTTTATTTACTAACGCGTGGTGGTACCGTGCGTGGCTACTACGGTTGAGACCTACTCGCTGGCTATGGCCAAGTCCAACTGCACTATCGGCCCACGGTAAGGGCCACCATGCTAGCGGCCGCCATGGCTTCTGGCGGCGCAGATCTCCTCACGCCTCTATAAAAGAAAATTAGCTCGGAAATGTCATAAAAATTCGGAAAAAGAAAGAGAGGTTGGGAAGGAGAAGAGAGTGAGGGGAGCAAGCTCGCTTTCTTCGCTTCATTGGTAAGTATTTCGTCGATTTCAACTCTTTAGCACCTATACTTAGAAAGCGTAATTAGTGATTCAATGCGTTTATTTAGATCCGTAGTATTAAAAATTCTGTTTGTAGGGTTAGGGTTGAGAAGGAGAAGAGGGAGGTGGAGGGTGCGGAGCGTGAAGCTCCCGCTTCTTCGCTTCCTTGCGTGTATTTCACCGATTTCACTAATTTCACTAATTACTATTTGATTGTCTTGTAGATTGTAGATTTATGTATGGTATAGATTGGAGTATAGATCTAGGTTGTAGGTTATATTACGTAACATATTTATGTTAAGTGTGTAGATTGCTGATTAGTTTGTTAATTTAGTTTAGATATAAGTCTATTTGTTTCTTAGTCCCGGATGTAGTATTTGATAGCGCTTATTGCTTTTATTATGAATCGACATGCTCCTGAGACAAATACAATCAAATTATATTATGGAATTGGAGAAATTATATATGGTCCACAAGGAGTTGACTTGTCAAATTATAGTTCAATTGAGAAAAATGCTACAAGAGCAGGAGAAAGAACTTGGGAGGCTATAACCAACTGGCTGGTCAAGGCATTTTCAGTAGATTTAGAGCACCAATACATATAGGTGATGGCACTAATCAACAGAAGTGCACAAGTGTATTGGGAGCTCGTACACTTGAAGGACTCCACGATGGAGGAGTTTTATCGAAATACATGCCGAGTTGGTTTGCCTGTGATTTTGTTTGTCCAAGTTTACCAGAAGGGTGGGTCTAGCAGTCAAGTGCATGAGGAAGCTGAGGATGTGGATGAGGGGGGAGGTGGTGAAGAAGGGGAAGGTGCTGAAGAAGGTGAACAACAAGAGGAGGAAGAAGGGGATTCTGAGGGTGAGCAGACATCTAGAGGTTATGTTGTCACTTGTGTTATTGATGAGGGAGAAGGAAACCCAGAGGTGATGAGACAATATCGAGAGAGTTGGAAGTCGATGAACGTGCATTGGAAGAGGACTCTTCAGATGATGATTACGATGATGATGATGATGATGATGATGATGATGAGGATCATGTGCCATTGCATTGGCGAGAACTACGATTTCTCGATTAATCGTTAATAGTGGTGAGAATGTGCCATGGGAGTACACGGAGAATGAGGTTTGTGAAGGCGCTATATGTACCCCAAGATCGCACATCCGAAGGATGCGGTGAAGCGATGGTCCACCTTGACTCTACAGGGAGTTCAGGTAGTCAAGAGCTCCGAGGATATATGATGTGTGTTGCAAGAAGGATGATTGTTCTTTTCGAGTGTATGCATATATGGGGAAGTGGGATAATTACTTACAGGTGAAAGAAGTGAAGGGTCACACTTGTACCCTTGATCGTATTGATGCAAGGCACCGAAACATTTCAACCGATTTTGTTGCAAGCCACATGCACCCTCACATAGTGAAATGCCCTGATTATGAGCCGAAGGCAATTATCGGTGCAATTGAGGAAAAATTTGGGTACATCATCGGTTACGGCAAGGCATACCAAGCAAAGAAGAAGGTGTTGGAGCATAGGTGGGGTACTTATGAAGCATCCTACCACAATTTGCCTAGCTTGCTACACACAATAGTTCAGATGAATCCTAGCAGCTACTATGATATCAAGGACTATCCTTGTGTGGAGAAACCAGGCAAGCTTGTGCTTCAGCGGTCATTCTTGGCATTGGGTGCCTGCATTGAGGCTTTCAAAGTGTGTCGACTGGTCATTTGCATAGATGGCACTTTTCTCACAGGCAAATACAAAGGAACAATCCTGACAGCTGTGTGAAGCGTCGCCTCATCAGAGGTGACTAAATGTGATACAAATACCAGTCCCAGGAGGCTGGTAACACATTTATTACATCAAATGGTTCATTGTCAACAACACGCCGAGGTGGGCATGGGAGCGCCACCGCCACGAGAAGCAACATAAGAACTATGAGACAAACTACGATAACAACAACATCTAAGATATCTTCGTAGTCTTGCGCCATGGAAGCTTCTGTGGAGACCACGAATCCACGTGCACGCAGGTGCGGACAAAGAACCTACTCGACGTCGGGACAAGTCGGGATCCTCCTCCGAAAACAGTTAATCATAAGGGTGAGTACATACGTACTCAACAAGTTCCACCCCACCCACGGAGGGGCTAAAAGCGATCATGCACAGGATATATCAAGGATCGGATAAGGTTTATTTTGCAAACGCATTTACTCATGCAGGGGTTTGTTTTCGAAAAGGTTTTCGCAAACAGTTTTTATAACTCAAGTAACTCAGTTATTTCGTGAAAACCAAATGAGGACTACCGGACTCCCGTCATAGAGCCTGTGCACACACCCACACACTTTTCCGTAAATCAACTCACACCATGAAAATCATCCCAAACCCAAATCGGCTTTGTGACCACACCGTGATCATTCAATACCGTGGGACACGGCTATTCGAATAGGTTTTACACTCTGCAGAGGTTGTACATCTTTACCCACAAGTAGGGTACCGCCACACGAACACCTTAGTGTCGGTGCGAATCCTATCAAAGCCATTACCCACCTTAGCTAACCCTACGCGCCACCACGGGAGCAACCAAGGGGTTATCTCTCATAACCAGGGTGTACTTCACACAGATCGTGCCCCTACTCCTTGATCTCCCGCTGCTCACCCGCACTCCTGATGGCAAGTAGATTAACTAGTGGGATTTATGCTAAGCCGTTGCCACATACAACGGTCGGTGGTAGTCACGATAATTGGGTCAGGTGAGATGTCACGCAACCCGGTCCTTAACGACAAGATGGACATCTCCAACACGCTCAACCACAAAGGTACGAGCTCACCCATACTCCTAACACACGCATCCATCCCGTCTACCCAGTTCTTTACTCATTTTCCAAAATATCCCATTCCCGTTTTTAAAGCACTCACTCATTTTAAAGAAATCATTTAGGGCAATCAAAGATCAATCATAGCAATCAAGGGTGGCTATCCTACCGGGTTTTAACAGTAAAACAATATGCAATTTATAAAACGGGTCATAGGGTTGTATTTATAAAACTGGGATCAAAGCATGCATCAAAGGATGAGATTGAACTTGCTGTCTTCAAGTCCTCGGGAGTTCTCGCCGTGGTTCGGGACCTCGGTCTCCTGCCGCAGATTTCGGCTCCAAGCTCCCGCTCACGGTACTCCTCCTCGCTCACTCCTTCACTATAGCACACACACAAGCAAGCATGCAATCAATACAAGCACACAAAGATTTGCCAATTGAGCTCGGGGAAAATAATTAAATAAATAGATAATGAGGGAGTAAATATTATTTAGGGGTATATGGCTGGGCGGAAAAAAATAGATGAAGGGCCGGCAAGAGCTGGATCGACGGCGAAAATACTGGACATGAAATGACGCGTTAAAGGTGTCATTAGGATTAGATAGGGGGCTTAAGGACCTAACTGTAAATAAGTTTGATATGGAAAGGGTTTGGTTATAATATATAAATGATAAAAAGTTTTGGTTAAAGGATACAGGGACCTAGTTGTAATTAGTTTTAATAGAAGGTGGGCTTATTTGCAATATATAAACAAGGTGAGGTTTAAATGGGATGGCCTAAGGACCTATTTGCTATGGACTTCGGTAAAGTAGGGCTGGTTTGTACATTGGTTTATGGCATAGGGTTTTATTTGGAAGAAATAAAGAGAGAGAATAGAGAGGGGGGGCTCGGGTGATAAAAGAAAAGGCAGAGGGGTTTTGGTTAAATGGTCATCTCCTCCCTCTCGAACAGAACAGAGGAGGGGGTTGACCGTACGTGGAGAGGGCGGCGTCGCCGGCGGTCCGATCTTGTGGCGGCGTGGGAGGGGCAAACGGAGAGGAGGCGAGGGAATCTCACCCGTGCTCACCTTAATGAGGTGGCTTGTGGAGGCGGCTCCGCTGACGAGGAGTGAGTGGCGGCTAAGCTAGGCACAGCAATTGGTGGTGATGGAGCAAGGGATAGGCTGTGGGGGCTCGGTGGCGAGGTGAGGGACGGCGAGGAGGCCTGGGGGCTATATATAGGCAGCTTAAGGTGGTTCGGGGAGAAAATCTTCCGGCGGCAAGGCGGGCAGCTCGGGCGAGGGGCGCGGCCCGACCTTGAGATGGCGTTGCGGCGAGCTCGTCGGCTGCGGTGGCGGCTCGATGGCGCCGCGACGTAGTGATGGTGGCTTAGCGATTTGACTGGATCGCCATCATGGGGTTGGCGGGGCGGTCGATGGGATGGCTCGGGCTCCGTGCGGGCGACGGCCATGACGCGGTGGCGCTCGGACTTGACCGGCGGCGCATTTATGGCGGCGCGCGGCGTCGGCGGCAGCGCTGCGTCGGATCGGCGGCAGCGGCTGTAGCCTTGACGGGCAAGACGGCTGGTAGGCGCGACCGGGAGCGGCTGTTGGCGTGCTTGAGCAGAGGAGGCTAGGGGGCGGGCCCGAGGTTGAAGAAGGAGGGAGGCGGCGATGGCGTGCAGCGGCGACGGCCCGGGCAGAGGCGGGGCAGGGCGCCGGTCAAGGAAGGAGAAAGGAGGAGGAAAAGAAGGAAAGAAAGAGAAAGGAGAAAAGAAAAGGAAAAGGAAAATAAGGAAAAGGGATAAAGGAGAAAGGAAAAGAAAAAGGAAAAGGGTTTAGAGATTTAGGAGAAATCCTAGGAAAAAAATTAGGAGGGAGGGAAAAAGGGATTTTGGGGGGATTTTTCCCGGGTTCGAGCACTTCGCGGGCTGGTGCGGTGTCGGCGGTGAAGCGGGTCGGCTGGCGGGACCGACGCGAGCTCAGGATCCCTGGCGAGGTGGCGGCAGCAGCCGCCGGTCTTGCGCACACGACGCGAGGGCGGCGTGTGGTTCAAGTGATGGCGGGTGGAATGGGCGTGCCGGGCGGATTCAGCAGACGCGCCGAGGGAAGGGGAGAGGGAAAAGATGATCGGGGTTTTGGGGAGACGATCGAGCTCAGCGGAAAGGTTTTGAAAAACACACGTGATTTAGTAGGTGATTTATTAGGGGCTAAAAACGCGGGTGTTACACTGTGGCAGCTGATAGTAACAATCAGTTGCTTCCTTTGGCCATTGCATTTGCGGAGGGGGAGAACGGTGACAGTTGGTACTGGTTCCTTGAGAGGTTGAAGAACATGGTGGTCCAGGATGTGCACGATGTGTGTGTGATACACGATAGGCACAAAGGTATTTTGCAAGCAATCAATGACATGAAAGAGGGCAGCCAAGAGCGTCTGAGCTCCATTGTGGCGGATGTTAAGAGCAGGTGGTGTGTTAGGCACATGAAAGCAAACTTCCACAGCCAGTTCAAGAACAAGACCCTGTCTAAATTGTTTGAGCGGTTGTGTGAGTAGACTCAGCAGAAGAAGTTTGATGCCATCTGAAAGAAATTAGATGATCTAACAAAGAAGGCATCAGAGGAGATAGCAAAGAGGCCAAGTGAATCCCAACCGGAGAGAGCCAATTTCTCTCGAGGATGTGGGATTAGATGGCCCTAAGTCAGGCGCAGAAGAGGGCGTGCTGTGAAGACCTTCAGCCAGTGGATTCAAAATGAGCCTAAGGAAAAGTGGTGTCTCATGTTTGACGAGGGCAGAGCAAGACATGGGATAAAGACCACTAATTATGCTGAGGTATACAACTGTGTCCTCCGCGGTTCAAGACCTCTTCCTCTAGTTGGCATCATTGAGTTCTTTATGTATCATACAATGTTGTATTTTCACACAAGGAGCAAGATAGCGGATGAGGTTCTGAGGAACACTCAAATGAGATACTACACAAGAATGGCTGAGTATCTGACCAAGGCTCAGGATAAAGCACTTAAACACAAGGTCACAACGCAGCCTTGGTACCAGTCTGATGACAATGAAATTATGTGGAGCTATGAGGTTGAGTGCAAAGGGAAAATGCGCCTAGGCCCTTCCCGTAAAAAGACGCATCAAGTTGCTAAACTTGGCAACCAAATATGCAGATGTACATGTGAAAGAGCATCTAGGCCCCTAATTATTTTGGTGATAATGACAAATATAATTTGGGTATTTGATGGTTCAAATAAGTGTGTGCAGGGATAAAGAGAAAATAAATGTGAACATTCAAAGGAAGGCCCTCATTTTCTTATGAATGGTGTTGAAGCTCAATCGGCGATTCAATTTTAATTTTCGGTTTGAATTTGAGTTTGCATACTATAAAGAGGGACGTAGTCGGTTGGTCGAGGTTCGCTACAAGTGCTCTTCTTGACTTTCTCTCACCTTTTCTAAGAGTGAAAACCCTAGAAAAATCTTTAGAAAAACCTAAACCAGCCTTGTTGTAGCTTCACCTTGCTTTCCCAGACTTACCGGGTCAACCGCATACAGGTGGCCGGACGACCCGGATTCCGGGAGAGCGGTGACCCGACCACCCGTCTTGCTTGACCGGCCAGTCAGCAGTGCAGCTCCCAATGGCTAGCTCGGGGGGAGTGGGTATAAATACCCCTTCCTCCTCTTCTCTAGGGTTCCGCCTCCCCTTCCATTGAAACACCTCCCAAGATTCATCCCTCTCTCCCAACTCCCTTCCAAGCACTCCAAGCAAGGATTCCTCCTAGGGTTTGGGTGTGAGGCCTTGAGGTGTAGGATTTAGCCCTTTGTGAGAGCTCTTCACTCCTTCCTCTCAAGAAGCACTCGTGGTGGCTTTGGTTGATTGATTCGCGTTTGTTACTCTTGAAGCTTGCTTCTAGACGGTTAGGTGTCGCCCGTTGAGTGCCCTCTCCGTGTGGAGCACCCAGGATCGTTTGTATTGCCCATCCTTTGTGGATTTCTCTTAGTGAGCACCAATTTTCCTTTGTGGGAATTGGATGAGGAAAAGCGGCTCTTGGTGATAGCCCTCCCTTTGTGGGATCCTCAACGGAGACGTAGCTTCCTTTGTGGGAGTGAACTTCGGATTAATTCACTTGTCTCTTGCTTGCTTGAGTTCATCCCCTTCTCTAACCCTAGAAGCTATATTTGGATCGATCTTCATATTTGTGTTGTTGCTTGTAAAATCTTTGGTTGCAGGTGGTTTCTACATTGTATACGCAAAGTTTGATTCATTTACTTTCTGCAAATTCAAGTTTTCCATAGCTTATTGTACTCTACCTTGTGGTTGATCCGACAGTGCTGGGGTGACCTGCCCGGGTCATCCGGTCAGTCGTGCCGGGTCTTCCGATCCCTGATCCGCTGCTAAGTTTTTGCAGAATTTTAAAGTGATCCTATTCACCCCCCCTCTAGGCATCACAAGATCCTTTCAATTGGTATCAGAGCCTAATCCCTTGATTTAGGCTTAACCGCTAAGGGATCAAGATGTCGGGGAGTGGAGACAACCAATCCGCCGAAGAAATCGCCGCCAAGGAATCTCAAGAAAGAGAGCTTAAGGCAGCCCAAGACATCACCGGGAAAGCTCCAAGCCGCTCCAACGGAGAGAGCTCCGATGACTCTTCATCCGACTCTGACTCGGACTCCGACTCAAGTGATGAAGACGTCAAGGATGGTGATGATGCGGCAAAGAAGACGGCGAAGAAGAGAAGAAAGGCTAAAAAGAAGAAGAAGGCCAAGAAGATGGCCAAGAAGCTCCTCAAGAAGATGATCAAGAAGGAGCAAGCCAAGTACACTCACTCCAGCTTCCATGAAGTGCCCCACAACTACGCACAATTTCCGGGCAATCATCCTAACGAAAAATTCTATTCCGTGCATTTGGGAAAGCCTCCTCATTTCGATGGGAAGGACTATCCCAAATGGGCTTATGATATGCAATTGCACCTTTACGGGCTTCACCCTTCTCTTTGGAAGATTGTGGTTGTAGGTGTAACAATTCCCGCCGAAGGAGAAGCCCTCACACTTGAGCATGAGCAAGACCTCCACCGCAACGTGCAAGCAACAAGAGTTATCACGGGATCCTTGTGTGCTCAAGAATTCAACAAGGTTCGGAACATCCAAATTGCCAAGGTGATTTGGGACACACTCAAGGAAGCACATGAGGGGACCGAACATGTGAGGCAAGGGAAGATGGACTTTATCAACGGAGAGCTTGAGCTATTCTTCATGAAGGACGGAGAGACCGTGAGAGAAATGTATGATAGGCTCATGCTCCTTGTCTCGGACATTAGGGCTCTTGGAAGTGAAGATTGGGAAGACTCAAAGGTCACAAAGAAGTTGCTAAGAGCTTTTGCCCCAAAGGACAAGAACTTAGCAGCCATGATAAGAAGGGATCCAAATTACTACAAGATGACCCCCAATCAACTCCTTGGAGAGATCTTGCATCAAGAGCTAGTTGACCAAGATGTGAAGAAGTCTCTAAGCTTGAAGATGAACAAGAGCCTAGCCCTCAATGCTAGCTCTAGTGAAGTGGTGGAAGTGAAGCCAAAGACTTCCAAGACCAAGAAGGAAGACACTAGTGATGAAGGAAGCACGGATGAAGAAACCGCCTTTGCCATAAGAAAGTATAAGAAATTTTTGAAGTCAAGAGCATCAAGGAAAGGCGGTGACGAAAGGAAGAAGAAGTCTCAACGGAAGTGCTATGAGTGTGGAGAGTATGGACACTTCATTGCCGAGTGTCCTAAGAACAAGAGCAAGAATGAGGAAGAGAAGAAATACAAGGAGAAGAGCAAAGAGTACAAGAACAAGTACCAATGGCGTGCTCACGTGGGTCAACAATGGGACTCAAGTGACGAGGATGAAGAACCAAAGAAGCAAGGCATGGCAACTATTGCCATGACACAAGGGTCATCTTCACCACGTCTCTTCAACAACTTATCCGACGATGAGGACCACCCTCACTTTTGCCTCATGGCAAGGGGGAGCAAGGTACAAGAAACAACCACGTCATCCTCTCTCACCTCTTCTTCATCCACACCTAGTGACATAGATGATCTAGATGATGAAAAAGAAATTGAGGCCAACATGATAAAGCAATTTAGTAAAAGGGTCAGAAAGAAATAAAAGGCTTTGGAGAAATTAGAGAAAAGAAAGTGTCTCTCCATGAGCAAGAAGACTTGCTTATCCTTGAGAAGGAAAGAAACCTTGCTCTAGAGAGATGCCTTGCCGAAGAGGCGGCTAAGGTGGAGAAGTTGACCACAGACTTGTCCTTGGCCAATGACTCCAACAAGAGGATGTCAAAGGATTACACCTTGGCAAATGAATCTCTAGCTTCCTAAAGCCACTCATAGTGAGCTTCAATCAAGCCTTTTATGCTTGACGGATAAACATAAAATTCTTGAAGCAAACTATAGTACCCTTTGGGAAAGCACCAAATCCAATACTAAGGCAACACTTGACTCTAGTGCCTCCACTAGCAGAAGTTGTTCTATTTGCTCTAATCTTGATATAAATGCTCTCAAGACTAACCATGCAAGGCTTGAGGAGACAATTAAGAGCAAAGACAAAGAGATAGCCTGATTGAACATGTTGATCACTCAAGGCAAGAATGGTGCCAAGTCCATACCCAAGGTGATTGACAAGCAAGGACTTGGACACTACAAGAACAACAAGGTCAATGGTAGGGTGGTGGTTAAAGGGCATGAGATCCCCTTGTGGAACAAGGGAGGCTACCTCAACACCATCATGGATATTGCCCATGGAGTCACCACCTCTACCACAACAAAGGACAAGCCAAAGGTTGTGAACACCACAAAAGGAAATGGTGGGGTTAATTCTCCACCTAAGGCATCGAAGAATGTGATTGAACACAAGCCCTCTCCCAACTACACTTGTGACTATGTTGTGACATTGGACCACAATGGTAAAATGGTGGTCAAGTATGTTAGGGCCTACACAAAAAAGGCTATGAGGAAGAGTGTGTGGGTTCCAAAAGTTTATGCACCTAACCTCCAAGGACCCAAATCCTTTTGGGTACCTAAACCAAAAGCTTAAACTTGTTTTGTAGGCATACTCCTCCGGTGGAAGCGCATGGTTGATTGATAGTAGTGCCACTAATCATATGACCGGAGATGAAGGCTTATTTGCATCCCTTGATCATTATGACAACCCTACTAAACTATCATCTATGGAGACAATGGTCAAGGAGATGTTGTTGGTCTAGGTAAAATTGCTATCTCAACAACTAATTCAATTGAAGATGTTTATCATGTTCAAGGGTTAGGATACAACTTGTTGTTGGTTTCACAACTTTGTGAGAAAGGCTACAATTGTCTCTTTACCCATGAGGGTGTGACCGTCTCTAGAAGGGAGGATTCCTCTATTGTCTTTATGGGTCATTTACGGGGAAAGATTTACTATGTGGATTTCATAAAAGTGAAGGTGGACCCTAAGGCTTGCTTAGTGGCAAAATCCGACTTGGGTTGGCTATGGCATCAGACCAGCCCATGTTGGCATGAGGAACTTGGCCAAACTTCAAAAAGACGAGCACATTCTAGGACTAACAAATGTTGTTTTTGAGAAGATAGGTTGTGTAGTGCTTGTCAAGCCGGGAAGCAAGTTGGAGCACATCATCCCGCCAAGAACATCCTATCTTCATCAAGACCATTGAAGCTACTACACATGGACTTGTTTGGACCAATTGCCTACATAAGCATCGGTGGTAACAAATATGGTCTAGTAATTGTTGATGACTTTTCCCGTTTCACTTGGGTATTCTTTTTGCAAGATAAAAGTGAAGCTAAGGGAGTGGTCAAGAAGTTCATTAGGAGAGTTCAAAATGAGTTCGAGCTCAAGGTCAAGAACATAAGAAGTGACAACGGCTCGGAGTTTAGGAACACTCAAGTTGAGGAGTTCCTAGATGAAGAAGGCATCAATGAACTTTCCGCCCATATACACCTCAACAAAATGGCATCGTTGAGAGGAAGAACCGTACGTTGATTGAAGCGGCAAGAATAATGCTTGATGAATACAAGACTCCGGACTCATTTTGGGCGGAAGCCATCAACACCGCATGCCATGCCGCCAACCGCCTCTACCTCCACAAGTACTTGAACAAGACTCCCTACAAGATCATCACCGGTAAGAAGCCTAGTGTGCACTACTTTAGGGTCTTTTGGTGTAAGTGTTTCATACTTAACAAGAAACCCAAAGCCTCAAAGTTTGCATCCAAGGTTGATGAAGGTTTTCTTGGTTATGGAACTAACGATGCCTATCGTGTTTTCAACAAAACCACCGGTTGTGTTGAAACCACGATAGACGTGAAATTTGATGAATCCAACGGCTCTCAAAGAGATCAAGTTAGTGAAAATCTTGTAGATGATGAGGAACCCCCAAGTGTATCAATTTTTAGAATAGGGGCCGGTGAAGTGATGCCTCGTGAGGTTCAAGTTCAAGCTCCGGTTGACACAAGTAATAAAGATCTACCATCATCAACAAGAGTGGAACCACCAAGTTCTCAAGTTCATCAAGAAGAAAGTCAAGTTCATGGTGACGATCATGGACGGGGCTTTGATCAAGGGGGAGAACAAGGTGGTGAAGCTCAAGAAGAAGCTCCACAAGTTGAAGATGATGATGATGGACCCATTCAACGTCAATCTGAAGCACCACACCCAAGAGTACATCAAATGGTTCAACGGGATCGTCCCGTCGACAACATACTTGGGAGCATCCAAAGAGGGGTAACAACTCACTCAAGATTGTCAAATTTTTGTGCATTTTACTCGTTTGTTTCTTCTTTGGAACCTCTTAGTGTGGAACAAGCTCTTGAGGACCCGGATTGAATTATTGCCATGGAGGAAGAGTTGAACAACTTCAAGAGAAATGAAGTTTGGGAGTTGGTGCCAAGACCCAAGCAAAATGTGATCGGCACCAAATGGGTTTTTAGGAACAAGCAATATGAATTTGGTGTCGTCACAAAGAACAAGGCAAGGCTTGTTGGCAAAGGCTACACTCAAGTTGAAGGCTTGGACTTTGGAAACACTTATGCTCCGGTAGCAAGGCTTGAGTCAATTCGTATCCTTTTGGCCTATGCTACTCATCATGATTTTAAGCTTCATCAAATGGATGTGAAGAGTGCATTCTTGAATGGGCCTCTCCAAGAAGAAGTTTATGTTGAGCAACCACCAGGCTTTGAAGATCCAAAACTTCCTAACCATGTGTACAAGCTCCATAAGGCGCTCTATGGGCTTAAGCAAGCTCCTAGAGCATGGTATGAATGTCTTAAGGATTTTCTTCTCAAGAATGGTTTTGAGATAGGCAAAGCCGATTCTACTCTCTTCATTCAAAGAAATGGAAAAGACATCTTTATTTGTCAAATTTATGTTGATGATATTATATTTGGGTCTACTAATGATAAATTTTATGAAGAGTTTCGTAGGATCATGACACAGAGATTCGAGATGTCTATGATGGGTGAATTGAAGTTCTTCCTTGGTTTTCAAATCAAGCAATTGAAGGAAGGGACTTTCTTGTGTCAAACCAAGTATGTGAAGGATATGCTCAAGAGGTTTGACATGGTTGATTCCAAGCCCATCAAAACCCCATGGCATTGAATGGACATCTTGATCTCAATGAAGAAGGGAAGTCACGATCAAAAGGTATTTCGCCCCATGATTGGCTCCTCCTTTACCTTTGTGCATCTAGGCCCGATATAATGCTTAGTGTGTGCATGTGTGCAAGATTTCAAGCCAATCCTAAGGAGTGTCATCTAATGGCCGTTAAGAGAATCTTTAGATATTTGGTACACACTCCTAACCTAGGCTTATGGTATCCCAAGGGCTCCACTTTTGATTTACTTGGCTATTCCGATTCGGACTATGCCGGTTGCAAAGTAGATCGAAAGAGTACTACCGGGACTTGCCAATTTCTTGGCAGGTCTTTGGTGTCGTGGAGCTCAAAGAAGCAAAATTTGGTTGCTTTATCCACTACGGCCGAATATGTGGCGGCTGCTTGTTGTGCACAACTTTTGTGGATGAAGCAAACGTTGAGTGATTACGGTTGTGAGTTTAGTAAGATTCCACTCTTGTGTGACAATGAGAGTGCCATCAAGCTAGCAAACAATCCGGTTCAACACTCTAGAACAAAGCACATAGATATTCGACATCATTTCTTAGTGAGCACCGAGATATTGCTAAGGGAGATATTGCTTTACGTCATGTGAGCACCGAGATATTTCATCATGTCTAGAACAAAGCACTCTTGTGTGACAATGATGATGAGGCTAAGGGAGATATTGCTTTACGTCATGTGAGCACCGAGAGGCAACTTGCCGATATCTTCACTAAGCCTCTAGATGAGCAAAGGTTTTGTGCTTTGAGAAGTGAGTTAAATATCTTGGATTCTCGTAACTTGGCTTGACTTATTGCACAATACTTGATTGTTGCCTAGATAGGTTGAAAATGTTTTATTTTTCTTTATTTGTGTGAGTTTTTCAAAAGATTGGATTTTGAGATCTTTGGATCAATACTTGGCTCAAGTGACTATTGTTATGTATGTTGATTGTGGCTAGTCGCTTGTTGTCAAGAGTTCATTATATGTCCGCTAGCTAAAATCTATTATCCATCTCAAATCTTGAAAAATCTCTTATCTATCCATAAATCATCATCTATCTCATATCTTGGAAGTTTATCCATCCTCAATTCATCTATATATATATATATTTCTTTTGTTGAAACATCTTTCTATCTAAATCTATCCTTTTGGACGTCGAGTGGGGGCGGGTCAATCCCAAGACAGCTGATTGACCACGGCTGCTCAGTGGATGCCGGGTCACCCGGCCACCCATGCCGGGTCGCCCGGAGCAGCTCTGGAGGCTGCCGGGTCGCCCGGCCACCCGTGCCGGGTCGCCCGGCTCCCGCGCAGACGGTATAAAAGGCCCGACGCCGGCGGGGTCATGAACCCTAAAACCATTTCTTCCACACCGAACCGCCGCCGCCGCCCCCCATACAGCCCGGGGCGATTTCCAAGCTCCACCGCGGGATTCCTCCGTGCTTGGGGGCTTTGGATTCTCCTCTTCTCCTAGAGCTCCTTCCTCATCGGGTGTTCCGAAAACTTCGCGGGAATCCAACGGTAAAATCGATTCAAACTCCGGATTTTCCGATCTCTCAATGTAGTTTGTTCTAGATGATTTCCCTCGGTCAATAGCTTCTATTTATGCTCTAGAACAACTCTCTATAATCTTGTTTCTATCCCACAAACATATCTTTCGTTCCTTCGATTCTAGCGATCTAGGGTTCATCCCGACCCGCCGGTTGACCCGGTCACCCGTGCCGGTTGACCCGGCTAGGGTCGGGGTGACCCAAAGAGCTCTGTTTCAAGTGTTCCTTGTTATATATCTTGACTTCCTTCCATATCTTGTCATTATTCAGATGGGTAGAGAGAAAGTAAGCACTCGTGGCAAGGAGATTCGCTCGGAATCAAGTGAGGAGGAGGAGGAACATTCATCCGGGGAGGAGTATGGTATTCATGTGCATGACAAGAGGACCAAGCCTCAAGCTCCTCCTTCCCGTGCTCAAGGCCGTGGACGTGGTCATGACGGCAACCCTATTCTCAAGAAGAGGACCACAACCATTGGTGCTAGGACCAAGAGGGCAAGTACCGCCGATGAAGTTGGAGATCGATATGATGAAGACATGGACTTGTCTCTCTATGTGCAGATGGTTGTTCCCGTTCATCCTCCGGAGCGCACAAGGCGTGACCCTCCTTTGGTGAACTTCATGAGGGTCGGGACCGACATGAGGCCACTTCATTTTTGGCCTGAAGACCCAAGAAGGCTCCAAAGGTCTTTCTTCAGCGATGATCGGTTTTGGCTTGCTCATCAAGCGGATTGGTACAAGTCAACCATCCTACCCAAGGGACGCATCACAACCGAGATGAAGTGGATTGATTGGCCTTTCTTGCTTGACATTCCTGCACCTATTGAAGAGGTTATGCAGGCTGTCCACACTCGCTGTCGGTTCATGGGGATTGCTTATCTTATGGTCTTACGCTCGGACTACTCTCAGGAGGTGGTGGCACAATTCTATGCCACCCTTTATGTTGATCGAGATGAGAATGCCATGCACTTCACCCTTGGTGGTAAGAGGTTCTCAATCACTGTTAGTGAGTTTGCTTCACTTTTCAAACTTAGAGGTGCAACCACAACAAACCAATTCTCTAGTGAACTTTTCAAACTTCATAGTGAAGATGACCTAGAAGTGACTAAGATGAGATTTATGTATGATCGTGCCTATGGAAATATCAACTATGGTCATACTAGTGGACTCACTCCCTACTACAAGATGCTCAACCTCTTGTTTAGGTATACCCTTTGTCCTAGAGGTGGTGATTCCGACAACATTTCTCATAGAGCTAGAAATTTGCTTTATCAAATGGCTCCCGGTCAACCTAAGTTCAATGCTTGCCACTTCCTTTGGAATGAGATTATCATTTGCTCACACACTTCTTCTAGTGGATGTCACTATGCACCGTATATCTTTGTGATGGTTAAGCATGCCACTAAACTTGATCTTAAGACGGATGTTGTTCATGAGCACTACAAGACTAGCAATGGGAAACTTGCTCAAACTTTCCGTCTTGGCAAGCATACGACCAGTATTGATGCTAGAGGACCGTATCTGGGCATTTATCCTATTGATGGACCTATTGATGCGGGTGCCTCTTCCTCTCAAGCTCCACCATCAAAGAGTCCATATGATCCCCTTCCAATGGAGGGTGCCTCTCACTCTCATGGGGCTCCAAGGGGTAAGAGAGGGAAGTTCAATTTTCTTGCCAAGGGTTTGTTTGCTTGCTTCAACATGCTCCGGAAAGATGCTAGAGAGCGTGAGGCCGACCGTCGGTGGTTGGCTCAAGAGCTACATAGGCAAGAAAAGAATCAAAAGGACATGGCAGCTCGGCTAAATCTTCCCCATTCTCCAGTGCATGAGATGAGAACTTTTGATCCTCCATCTCCCGTTCCAAATTCGTGGGAGAACATTGGCTCTTGGGTCCCGGTTGATGATGAAGAAGAAGAAGACTATGGAGGTGAGGAGGAGGAGTACGACGAGGACGACGAGGAGTAGCTCCCTTTTTTTGGTGCTTGTTGCCAAAGGGGGAGTAAATTTGGTAGATGGAAGCCCCTATCTATCTTTATCTGTCTTTTATCACTATTTATGTAATAGAACTAGTGGACATGTAATGAACTATGTGTGGTGTGATGGATGATGATGTGCCAAGTGCAAACTTTTATCTGTAAGACTTATTTGTGGTACTTTTATCCATGCTAGTGTGATGTAAGGATCTTATTGGTTATGTGTGATGCATGTGTTGGTTGATGTCATGTTATTTTCTCACTTTATTGTTGTGATATACTTGTCATATGCATCACGGATTACTGCTTATCACACCCTTGCACCTTGTGTTGTATGCAATAATTTAGGGGGAGCCCTATCTAAATGTGTGCTATTGGCGTTTGAGGCCACTTTATTTGAAAAGGCACACATTTAGGGGGAGTTTTCATCTAAATTATTGGACACAACATTTCATTTTATTCCTCTCTTATGAGCTCAAATTATAGTTATCATCAATCACCAAAAAGGGGGAGATTGAAAGAGCATCTAGGCCCCTAATTGTTTTGGTGATAATGACAAATATAATTTGGGTATTTGATGGTTCAAATAAGTGTGTGCAGGGATAAAGAGAAAATAAATGTGAACATTCAAAGGAAGGCCCTCATTTTCTTATGAATGGTGTTGAAGCTCAATCGGCGATTCAATTTTAATTTTCGGTTTGAATTTGAGTTTAGGAAACACCGTACTATAAAGAGGGACGTGGTCGGTTGGTCGAGGTTCGCTACAAGTGCTCTTCTTGACTTTCTCTCATCTTTTCTAAGAGTGAAAACCCTAGAAAAATCTTTAGAAAAACCTAAATCAGCCTTGTTGTAGCTTCACCTTGCTTTCCCAGACTATCGGGTCAACTGCTCGAGTGGTCGCGACCCGTGACTTCTCGAGAGAGCCGGGTGACCCGACCACCGAGCCGGGCTGATCTGGCCAAAGTCAGCAGTGCAGCCCCCAACGGCTAGCTCGGGGGGAGTGGGTATAAATACCCCTTCTTCCTTCTCTCTAGGGTTCCGCCTCCCCTTCCATTGAAACACCTCCCAAGCTTCATCCTCTCTCCCAACTCCTTCCAAGCACTCCAAGCAAGGATTCCTCCTAGGGTTTGGGTGTGAGAGGCCTTTGAGGTGTAGGATTTAGCCCCTTTGTGAGAGCTCTTCACTCCTTCCTCTCAAGAAGCACTTGTGGTGGCTTTGGTTGATTGATTCGCGTTTGTTACTCTTGAAGCTTGCTTCTAGACGGTTAGGTGTCGCCCGTTGAGTGCCCTCTCCGTGTGGAGCACCCGGGATCGTTTGTATTGCCCATCCTTTGTGGATTTCTCTTAGTGAGCACCAATTTTCCTTTGGGAATTGGATGAGGAAAAGCGGCTCTTGGTGATAGCCCTCCATTTGTGGGATCCTCAATGGAGACGTAGCTTCCTTTGTGGGAGTGAACTTCGGATTAATTCACTTGTCTCTTGTTTGCTTGAGTTCATCCCCTTCTCTAACCCTAGAAGCTATATTTGGATCGATCTCCATATTTGTGTTGTTGCTTGTAAAATCTTTGGTTGCAGGTGGTTTCTACATTGTATACGCAAAGTTTGATTCATTTACTTTCTGCAAATTCAAGTTTTCCATAGCTTATTGTTTACACTGCCTTTGGTTGATCCCAAGACAAGTGCTGGGGTGACCCGGACCCCGGGTCATCCACGATCGTCGGGTCTTCCGGTCCCTGATCCGCTGCTAAGTTTTTGCAGAATTTTAAATTGATCCTATTTACCCCCCCCTCCAGGCATCACAAGGTCCTTTCAACATGCCGGAAGCCGCAGCTACTACACATCCCCTGCTCACACGTGATCACCGTATGCTATGAGCTGCAACAATTCTGCTACCATAGGTACGTGCCATGATACTACGCCAAGGAAACTGCTCGAACATTTGGAACCGAACAATTCTGTGGCTACCTGCGTGGGTACTTTTACCGAGAACCCCAAAGAAAATGCTGTGCACATACCAAATCCAGATCCTGCAAGGTGTTGGAAGATGGAAGAAGAAGATGATTAGGAACAACATAGATGAAGCAGAAGCTGGACCTCCAGTAGTGATGTGCTACAAGTGCCACAACACGGGTCACACGTACAAGAGGTGCACAACCACAAGTTATGCTTGCAACGCACCACCTACGGCCAGTAGGCTCATCGCAACTTCACCATCCCAACCCCCATCCGGACGTGGACGCGACGTGACGTGGGCGTAGGACCAACGTAGGATTCAGATGATCATAGTTGCTTGTAATGTTAGGGCATTTAATTTCGAAATTTGTAATATTTGAACTATATTTCTTGTACGAACTTATGCATGGTACTGTATTGTAATAATTGAACTTCTATTTCTATTATTTTGCTGGTGATTGTTCTATTCTTTTTTTTAATAATTTATGCAGATTCAGTTGAATTATTTTTTGCCTCTGATTGTTCCAATCTTGTTTTGCAGGGACCTCCTCAGGTCCTGAGTTGGACTTGGAGTTCCTCACGAAGAGGAAGGACAATGTCAAGGTGCCGGTGCCACAGGGGATCGACACTCCTATGTGCTTCTGCGGTGACAATTGCAAGCTTGTTAGGTGCAAGGTTCTGGGGTACGCCTACGGGATGAGGTTCTTCATGTGCGCTAACTATGCGCACGACCCGATCCAGTCATTCGACCGCAACCTTAGAGCCAAAGTAAGGACTTACTACATTTCTCAATTATTCATTTGTCATTTGTGATTTAATATTTGCTGACATGTCTTTGGAAAAAGACTCCACCTCCTCTTGTGATTTCATGTAGGCGATCCGACTTGACAAGAGCTACGCCGAGGGAGAAGTCCGTGATGCAAGGGAGAGGTGGATCCGCATGGTTGAGTGGGAAAAGAGAGAGGAGAAAAAGAAGGAAGAGCAGAAGGAAATGCGCCATCGTCAGGAGATGAGAGAATGTGAAGCGGCCCAGACCCGTGAAGCCGATAGAGAGAGGAAGAGGGAGAGGGCTCGCCGGGCCAAGGCAGCTGGGCCGGATGCCATCGTGAAGGGAAATACCCGTTGTACTCGAGACCTAGAGTATTAGCCGGATCAGATCAAATAATGTCGGATTTCATGACATCGTCAACTAGGGTCCTCGGTTTGTATCCTTAAGAACTTTAATCGAACTGCATTAGAGTGTGTTTTATCCGTTACGTGTGTTTCGGATCGACACGTTGTGTTTCCTCCCGAGTCACTAACACGTTCCTCCCACGGATCGGACCGACCCACAAAGCGACAGTGTCCTAGTACTATGGTGTGTTTTCTCCGAGTCACTGCTTCGTTTCCCTTCCCACGGATCGAAGGGCCCACCACCCAGCCACCCTCCTTCTTCTGCCTATATGTAGCACCATTCACTCCATTGCCTTCTTCTCTCAAAGATTAGGCAATGGCTTCGTGGAGTGGGGATGAACACGGTTTCATCGAGTTGTGGCATCGGCAATCGGAAGATTTCAAGCCAATTTCCCACCGAAGGCAAGAGTGACTTGGATCGATGCGTGATGTTAGAAGCTACGCACCGAAGCAAACGGTGTTGTGGCCTAGGTGTTCACACGGTGAGTTCTGCGTGATGCAAGTGTACCAGGGATGGAACAACTCCGGTCGTCGCTTCTGGCACTGCCCACATGCATGGGTAAGCAATGTCCACATATTTGTTCATCATCTTTCTTTGATTTGGTAATGTTTTCTGTTTTTGCGATTTCCACCCAAGCAGAGAACCTGCGGTTTCTCGCAATGGGTGGATCCACCTATTGATCCCTATCAACAAGACATCGACAAACTCGAGGACGCCGTCATCTACAACTCAAGCGGAGCCGTCGAGGCATTGGCTTCTCCGGATCCATCGTCTAGCGCAGAGAAGACCGGTCGCAAATGTTCGACCTACACTTGTGAATGCCACAAGAAAGATTGGTCCCCTCTACCTTCACCACCTCCACCCCCACCTGGGTACTACATGCCGTCGCAACACTCCGGCGGCTCTATGGTCTCTGGGCAGTTCTCGTACAACTAGATGAATTAGAAATGTTGTAATGAAATTTCTAAATTCCCTAAGGCATGTTATCAGTACGTAAGACGCTTCGTTAAGGTTGTACTAGCACCGTACATGCCATTGCAAATGTGTGTGTTTTCTCTGCTAAATTTTCAAAAAAAAAACAACCAACCACCGTGGCCCACGGCGGTTGGGTTCATGCAACCGCCGTGGCCCATGACGGTTGCAGGCGGCTCTGGTGTCGAAGGAAGTAATAAGGGTGAGCTGGTTCTTCTTTCTCCAGCACCAGTTCCGATCGTCATTTTCCTCTTCTTTCTTTCGATGGAGCTGCCGGCGGTAGGAGCTGAGGGAGCTCCATCCAACTGCTGGCGAGCACCAGGAAAGATTGACGAAGTACCTCCCAATTAATAATATATTCAATCTTTTTTGTACAAATTTATAATAATCTTGGAAACTGGTAGTATTACATTCTTTCTAGTACTCCTATGTTTACGTTTCGCAAAAAAAGAGGTACGGAATTAATATAACCTCTTTTTATTAGAACTTTATACTATGTAATAATTAATAAATAATAATCCTGGAAAACAGATATTCCTTTGGCTGCCCACACCGGTCCGGCCACACACTGAGCTAGCGCCGCCCAAAGAAATAATCGCGGCGGGTCGTCAGTCGTGGGCTCGTGGCACATGCATATGCACCGTATCGTACAGTACGCTGTACGCGTGGCTACGTGCATGCCGCGTGATTTCGATCGACCTTACTGGTTTGACGTACATCTTCTCAAAAAAAAAAAAAACTGGTTTGACGTACATATATACGTATGGTCCATTCATCAACGTACGGATAGGATCGGATGCATGCATGCATGCATGCGCACATTGAGATACACGCATGTGTGTTATATCGTGCGCCCCCAGGTTGCACACACTAGTCATCGTCGCTTGCGATAGATCGAGACAGACTCTGAATTGTCGTGACTGCATGGCCTTCGTGAACATAATTTAGGGGCTGTTTAATTTGGACCCGTAAATTTTGGTCACGTCAAATATTTAGATGCCAATAAATTAATTGTTAGCCATCACATTATTTAATTAGATTAGACTCCATATATATGTACATCAAATTACAATTAGTCTGTATTTAATTAGTATCTAAATATTCGATGTGTTAAGGACTAAATTAACTTAGTTCGTGGAGGATCTAATAATGTTTGCGGGCGAGATGAATCTGGAACGCAAGCGTGACTGCGTGATGGCATGTCTAGCTGTGTGGTGGAGAATTGAAGATCGATATCTTATCAACCACCAGTAATACTTGTCTCTCAGAATAAACAACATCAGCATCAAACAACCAACCGGCCAAACACCGCCCCACTTTTCAGGCCGGCGCAGCTACATCCCATCAGCAAGGACTGTACAGCCTACAGCGGTGGCCTGTGCGTACTGCGTGATCAGGTTCAGGTTCAGATCACTTGGACTACTCTGATGCGTACGTGCTGCCTATTACTAGGAAACCCAAGTCTACAAGCCTACCTAGACATGATAGCAGATGACCATACTCCATCGTGATCAGTACGTACGTAACGTCGATATGCATGCACCTGCCCGATCCGCGCGACAACAAGAAGCAACTTTAGAGAGTGATGTAATTAAATAATAATAAACATCTGATCAAGCGCACGATCGACGTGCTGGCACGTAGACGGTCCCCGTGCCACACGTACGTATACGCGGCACACGGCTGCAGGCACGACACGGCCGCCGTGTCTAATCAGTCGCTGATTTCTCGATCGTGTCTACCTGCTGATGCTGTACGTTTCCCGGTTATAGACCCGCCCTCCTCCTTTCACTGCCATTCACCAGCCATGATGTTTAGTTAAAAAGAAACGTGTGTGCACGTGACGTGTGTCTGAATGTGCCTCTGCCTCTGAATGTGCACGTGATGTGTGTTACGAGTCTCCGATGAACCAAAATGGATAATGGTGCAGTGTGACCGACCATTCCTGACAATATCGATCGAACCTGCCTACGTCTACGTGTAGCAAATAACAAGATGAGGAATGAAAAACCTAATTCCGATTGCTCTGTCGATCGATGGCCTTTGGTTGGAGTGGATTGAGATCAGAGGAGATACGGATCGGATTTGTCAGCACCTAAACAAATGCTCGGCACGCGTGACAGTATCTGCTTAGGGGATTGCAGAGGAGATTTGCTGCTGGTGAGATTCTCTTTTCGGGCCCTATGAGATTGAGATCGTTCCCGGAGCAAGAAAACAAGGATAAGAAAAATGAGGTGTTCCAAAGCTGCTGCTTCTTTTGATCGAGTACGGTTGGTTGGTTGCAAGTTGCAACTTCCCTCGTGCTCGCTAAGCAAGCGTGTGGTTACCAAGTGAACGTGGCGGTTTTTGTTTTATTTTAGCGTTTTCCCCACTACTAGACTGGGCCGAGTTTCTTCGAGGCCAGGCCCATCAGGCCCAGCGGCTTCAGAGTTTCCGCAGCATCTGCAGCACGGTGCACGGACGGAACACGGAAGCCGAGCAACCGATGGATGGTAGCGTCGGATCGGAGCCGACTGTCGTGTCGCCCGCCGGCCGCTACCGCCGCGCCGAGGATAAACGACGGCCGGCCGGATATGGCGGGTCCCTCGACGAGTCGCTCTCGACCGCCACCCTGTCCGCCGCTGGCCTAGCTAGAGCCTAGACCACACCAGGGTCCGGTCCCCGGCTATGGCAGCAGTGGCGGCGCTGGACACGGCAATGGTGTCCTGATGAGGAGTGGAGGAGCTGCAGAGGCGTGAGGTCTCCGGAAGGGATGGCGGCGGCCGGCAGGAATCACCGCTTTGCGCATTAGGCGTGAAGCAGCAGCGTGCGGTTTTGGAATCAGGCGGAAAGAATGGAGCCGGCCGGAACGCGCGGCGCTCCGGCTAGGCACGCGCCATGACGCGCCAGCACTCGCTTATTCTTCACTCCTTGTGTCGTCGTCTGAATGCGGTGCGGTGGCGCGGGGTGGTCACGGGGGACGTCGCGAGGCGGATGCGCGTCGCGGCGGAGGCCAGGGCGCTGGCGGGGAGGCTGGAGCGCGTGGGCGCCGCGGTGCGGGACGCCAATGCGCGCGCCGCGGACGGAGCCACAGGCCGAAACTCCTGCCGGAGCGAGGGACGCTCGCTCAAGGGAGGGCTCTTCGCCTTAACTGCCGGCGGCATCGCGTCTACTGATTCGAACGCGGGAAGCCGCGGCAGGGCGGTGACCATGAATGGGGACTGGGGAGCCGCGCTCAGGTTCTTTCGGGATCGAGCTCCGTGGGTACACTTCGGCAACAATCCGTGCTTTCGTCAGGTTCGGCACAGCAAACTGGTTACAAAGGGATCCACGATCGAGCAGCGAGAGGATGCAGGAGGATGGCTGAACCTGAACATGAACGCGTCGGCATGCCGCGACACCGCCGGTGACGGGGTCCTATTCCCAGACGATGAGGCCGTCGGGCTGCCTGGTGGCTGGTGGGTCAGGACGAGCGCGCCGCCAGCCGTGGCGGCAGTCGATGGTGCGCTAGAACGAGGAGCCGCAGTCGAATGCCGGCTGGGAGGAGGGGCTCGCCGGCGCCACGAGTAGGCGGCCATCCGCGTCCCGGTCGTGTCGATGGTAGCGAACGGATGGAGTAGGAGAGAATTTTTGAATTATCTGAGCCGCATCGCATAGTGCTGATTGGACGGACGGGATGGAACCGGGGCGGACGGACCCAGGCTGCACCACCGGAGAGCTCTCAAGGACGCACGGTGAACGGCCGGAACGCGGCGACGCTCCAGTGACGCGCGGGCGTGCGGCGTGGCCACCCCGTTCTCGTCGCGGAGTGGGCAGGTACTCCGAGCTCTCCCGCCACAATTGTGCTCTCCATGCCCGGCGTAGCCTCGCCGGCGCCATAGAGGCTTCCTGACCTTCGCCGATGGCAATGCAAACAGACAAAGACGGATTGTGTGAGTACCTCTCATTAGAATGGAATGGCACATGAGAGAGGAAAAACAACAACCTGCATGAACCGATCGATCGATTTGCAGCTTGTACTACGCGAAGGTGCCGCTGCGCAACTCGAACGTGTGACGTTCCTGGTGGCGCTCCACACCGGCAGCGACCACTTCTAGCCAGTGGCGAAGCCAGGATCGAGCACAAGGGGGGCTCTCCTGTGCTTATTCCACCTTCGACTCCTCCTTCCTTCATTTTTTTTCTCAAAACCTGTAGGAGGGGCCAGGGGGGCTTCACAGCATTTCCGGCGGTAGCCGGGGCTCGAGCCCCGACCGACCCGGTGGTGGATCCGCCACTGCTTCTAGCTAGGTGCCCTGCAACTGCAAGCAGTGTGCGCCGCTCACCGGCAGCGGCAACGGTACGGTGGAGCTCCGCCCCTATAGCCCGCCGCTGTCGTCGACGAGCAAGCCGGTGACCTGCAATAGTGCGTTCTGTGACCATCCCAAAACATGCAGTGCCGCGACAAATGACACCTGCTTGTACGCCGTCTCCTACGTGTCCGCCAACACCACACTCACTCGGGAGGGTCCGTGCCCGGTGCCGCCGGGGGATCCATTGCAGGTGCTTATCGTATTCCGGGGGATCCATTTTTTAGGTCCATCAACTTGCAGACGGGTGTCACGATCCGCAGACCGGACGGTAGCTAGGAAGGCTTGCCGGCGGAACGCGCGGCGGTGAGGACGGCGGCGCCGCCTCAGAGAGTGTGGCCGCAGCCGGAGGAGGAAGAGATAGTTTGATTTAGGGTTTAATTCATCGATACCCCATTTCTCCAACAGTGCCGCATTACATAGTGTTTTAAGGCCCACCGGCCGAATGGCTCTTACACGGGCTTCTAAACCCAACTCTCGGCGCGCAGGCCGGTAGTAGTCGGCCCAGCTAGGCCCAGCTTGTGACATTCCCCCTCCTTAGCAAGCAGCTTGTCCTCAAGGTGCTGAAGAAGACTGTGTCTTCAATCCCTGCAGATGGTGTACATTTTCCCAGCGAGCCCACTATCTCGCCACTTGTCCCACTGCACCAAAGCATAAGGAGTAACAGCATTGCCTGTGTATGTAAGGCGAAGGTCAAGTACCGGGATGGAGTGGAGGCTAGACTCATTGATAGACATTGGAGTTGCTCATCTGTTGCTGGTGTTGTATCTGGTGGTAGCGCCTTTTGAGTTGTGATACATGTATCACAGGGTGGATTTGAGCTGTAGCTGGCAATTGGAGTCGGTAGGCCACCTTACCAATTCTCTCAGTTATGGGGTAGGGGCCAAAATACCTGAATGTGAGCTTGTGATTGCTTCTGTGATGAACTGATTGTTGAATATGCGGCTGCAACTTCAGGTAGACCCAGTCTCCGACACTGAATTCCCTTTCCTGTCGATGCTTGTCAGCCTGGTGCTTCATGCGTTGCTGCGCCCTCAACAGATGCTGTTGAATTGCTTGTGTCATTGCAGACCTTTCATTGAGCCATTCCTGCAGAGAGGTGACTGAGGAAGCATCAGCAGGGACTATGCCAAAGTGCCGTGGAGGATGCCCATACAACACTTCAAATGGTGTGGTCCCCAAAGCTGAATGATATGTTGTATTGTACCAGTATTCTGCCAATGAGAGCCATTGGGACCACTTAGCCGGGCAGGACTGTACAAGACATCTTAAGTATGTTTCCAGGCATTGGTTAAGCCTCTCTGTCTGTCCATCAGTTTGAGGGTGGTAAGAGGAGCTCATGTTAAGGGTTGTTTCTGTCAGCTTGAATAACTCTTTCCAGACTGCACTTGTGAAGATTCTATCTCTATCTGAGATGATGACATTTGGCAGCCCATGTAACTTGTACACATTGTTGAGATATAGTTGAGCTACTGATAGGGCAGTATAAGGATGTGAGAGGGTATGAAGTGGCCATACTTGGAAAATTTGTCAATCACAACCAGGATGGTATCAAATGTCTTTGATTTTGGCAGGCCTTCAATGAAGTCCAGACTGATTGTATGCCAAGCTTGAGAAGGAATGGGCAGTGGCTGGAGCAATCCTGGTAGTCTGCAATGCTCAGGTTTAGCCTGGGAACACACCTGACACTGTGCTACATAATCAGTGATGTCCTTTTTCATATTGGGCCAAGAGAATAATGCCTTCACTTTGTGGTATGTGGCATTCACTCCACTGTGGCCGCCCAATCCACTGGAGTGCAAAGCCAACAGTATAGATCTGTGGGCTTCTTGGTGATTGCCTAGCCAAATCTTTCCATTGTGTCTGATTAGTCCATCCACTAGACCGAACCCTTTATCATTAGAACCTGTGATGCTTAGCTCTGTAAGTGTTGATGCAAAAATAGGACGTCACCCTTGCGCGCGACACACGTGACTCCCGATGCATTGCGTGCGTGCCGACCAATCGACTGTTGATTGACAATGGAAAATCGGCTAGAGAACCGATGTGCCTTTTGATAAAATTGTAACAGCTAGGTAGCCGATACGGGGCAGAACAGATCGGCTTGATCAGCCGATATGATGACGTAGGCAAAGCGTAAGCTACCAGAGGCAACTTAAACAGAGCTACGTGAAGCAACACCTGAAACAGATCTAATCGGCTATGTGATAATTAATGATAATAATAATAATGTGAAAAGCCGATAGGAAGCAGTCTCAAGCTGGATAAATTGTGATAAGAGCTAAAGAAACAAGAATAAACTTGCTAATCTAGCTGATATCGATAAATTGTGAATAAATCTAGACGAAACCACAGCGATACGCCCGGAGGTTAAAGCCTAGATATTATTCGGTAAAGCGGAACTCACCAGCAAGCCGGAGATCGAAGCGATGCAGCCCGACGAGTTTGCGAGAACTCGTGAAAGAGAAAATGTACGAAGGCGAAGTCGCCGAAAAGTAGATGCAGTAAAGTAGATGCAAGAATTGTAAAGGTATTTGCCCGGAGGCGGTTTTGATATTGATCGTGTGATAATTTACAATGAACACATACCCTTTATATTTATAGGGCTGCTGGACCTAGGATCTGGCATGCGATTCACGCATAGGAAACAATCTAAACCAACTACAACTTGACTTCCTTAATTGATATCTAAACAAAAGGAAATATTAAGATACATGGACTCCAATTCCCTTTCTTTGGAATCCTTCTTGATGAAGCTCCTTCTTGTCCTTCCGGCCAACAGACTGATCTGCATACGTGATCAACTTGACCTTCTCCTTCCCATGCCGCAACCTGCTCTTATCTTATTCTTAATCACCTTGGACATGCACGTGCTAGCTATGCCTTAATGCCATCATTACCTTATGCACACACAACCCTTCTCTTCATTTTTTTAAATACTCTTTTGCCAGCCAATGGCACGAAAGCCATATTTACACGCACTGCATCCCCTCCATCGGCCAATTTATTTTTATTTGCTCCTGGCCGATCGCCCCAGTGGCCGATGGTGGTCGAGATTGACCTCCCTGCCGCTTACTCCTCTCATGCTTGTATCTTCTTTATTAATTATCTTCATGTGCTGACCGCATGCTTCTTTAAATATTATTTCCTTATGCATATACGTAAATGCAATATCCCATATGTAGTATGCTTTGTCTGGCCGATTGTCCCCCTGGCCGATTGCTCTGTTCTTTGGCCAATCTTTTCTCCTCTCTTCTTCATTCTTTCTCCCAGCCGATGGCTTTTTTCTTTAATTACCTTGCATGTGTTGTCAAGCAACTAAACCATACATGCAGCGACTCTTCCTTGAACATGACTCAGTCAGTGTATTTGGATTAGGAAATATTATTATTTCCAATAGCCTGAACCATCATCTCGTGGCTGATGTGGTAGCCTGTTTGCATCCTTGCCGATTTATGCCTCTGCCGATCCGCTCCTTGCCGATTATCCCCTACTCTGCTTCTCTTTGCCAATTACTCTGCTGATTACCAAGCCATCACCATTTGACTCTGGGTTTGGTCAAAATCCGGTGTCAACACAAGCCCCCCAGTTTCAGAGTATGAAGGATTCATGCTTTGAAATTCTTGCAGACCTTGAACCTCTCTCTTCTGACCAATGCAAACTATTCCAAGGGTTAATACCTCAACCTTTCCGGCAGTGCTCTTCTTACCGATTTCTTTCTTCAGGCTTCTTTATCAAAATATCTTTGCCAATATAAAGAATCGAGGCAACTCCCTTTTCCTTGATGAGAGGACTATTGTGAGCCAAAACCACTAACTCTGGATCCATCGTTGCATCAAACTCGAACCATCGGCCGACTTGTAAGCGTGGATGCCGAATCTTTTCTCGTGAATTTTGGGTAAGCCTTGCTTTACCTGTCAATCTTTCGGCTGTGTTAGCAGCAACAGCTGTGTCTCCGGCAGTAGTAACATCGCCTGGTGATCTGAATTCATATAATTGTGTTGGAACAACTATAAACGCAGGGCCAATACTATCCTTGTGAGTTCCAACATTTTTTTGGTGAAGCGAATCCTGAAAATCTTGTCAGGTTGCATTACATACGCTTCCTTGCTTCGAAAACCATAATCCTTGGATTATGTGCTGAACTCTTCTTGACAATACCACTGCCAGATTATTTTCTTTGATTGGTGCAAAGATTCATACTTCTTTGGTAATTCCACTGGCCGAAATAAAATAATCACATATGCCATTATTTAAATCTGTAGCGGATAATGGCCAATGTATATTCTCATACTCTGTAGATGCCGTGTATAGGAATTGTTCTTTGACATAGATCAGTTTGGTCTTCTGGATGTGGCCATCAATACTCTCCAATGGCCAACAAGATGTTTATTTAGCACCATATATTGTCTCCTGAGTGAATAGTTGATGTGTATCGGCCTTTGAGCTGCCGAATAACAGTATGATCACCCGAACTCGTTGTTGCGATTAGGCTATTCTGCTTAACAATTGGTCGGGATGTTTCAGCCAGACCAAAGGTGCAAAGGACATCAAACTCCTTGGGAACCCTGAGGTGTCGACGATGTTGTTCTTTTAGTAGTCGATTTGGTCGCTGGTCAACCTCCTCTATTTGACTTATTCTATAACTCTTCCATTAGACTGCTTTCTTGCAGAATTCTTATGCTTGCGGAGCTCTGTTTTGTCTCTATTAGCATGTGCCGCCATCAGGGTATGCAACGATCTGTTACTAGCCACATGGGACCACTCCATTGGCTGATTGTCTTCCCAGGAGCTGCCTTAATCTTCAAGCATCATTCAAAATATGATTCCATCAATAGAAATCCCATCTTCAACCAGAGAGATAAACAACCAGCAATATTATAGAATGAGTCTAGACCACATCCTCCATCGGTTGCCTTGTACCACATCTGGATTGGGTGGCGACATCCCAATAATCGGTGAGCATTGAGTCATCCTTGTATGTTAATGCCTTCGTCACTTTTCTGGCAGCTCCATTTTGGCTCTGTGTACATATTCCCTTTTTTGACTACTTCATCACAATTAACCGATGTTAAGGTGACAACGACTGTATGGAATTGATCATTGCCCCTTTGTTTCCTCTTTGTGATCAAAGTATTCGCATGCCATCACCAGTAACAAGTATTTTTGCTTCATGCAGTACCTTCCTGGTTGATTCCTGGTTCTCGCGACTCAGACATGTAGCATGCTTCCTCTGTCTTTGCCACGCTAGATTTTGCAGGATTTGAGAAGTTTTTGTTGCTGCCCAGCTTGCATCGTTAATGGAGAATGGTACTGCACTGGTGGAGGCTTCCCATTAACTTGTAGCATCGTTTAGTTGAATTGGCAGCTCACCGTCATCAAAGATCTTTAAGCTTTAAACATTACCGGCCGCTGATACATCGTATCGGCCTTTAGAAATGACTCTATGAGCGCAGAAAGGCTGGATATGCTTCGCTGACAGGATGTTTATTATTTTGGGATGCCATGTTGCAAGGCTGTCAATCCATCGACTGCTAGTTGTAATCAGCAAGTCCATCGGCTCATGGTGAATGCACTGCTTATTAGCCGAAGGTCAAACAAGCCGTCTTGATAAATTAATCTTCTGGCTACCACCAGAATCTTGCCGATCACACCCTTCTTTATTATTTCATTAGCTTGCCCAAAATAATTAACTGATGAGAGAATCTGAAAAATACTGATCCGTAGATTTGAAGATGCACTTGGGATTGATAACCATTAGCAATATTTTTCCTGTAGCTCCGTATTGCTTCCATCATCAAAGCTATCCTGCTCTGAGTCTTGGAACTGTGTTGGAGCATGATTCCCTCCAGCCTAATAACTTTATACTTCAGTAGCTGTAGCGTATGAATGACGATAGGTACTTGCCCAAAGACAACCTCCGTGGCAATCAAGTGATTTCGTCAGCAGTCTTTCAGCTTGAAATCTCCTACCATCGGCTATTTTGAACGAGCAACCGATATATCATAGGGTGAATTTGCTTATCTTGGTTCCTGTAGCTGCATGTACGTGTTCTGCACTACTGCACCAGTCTGGCACACTTCGGTGTCTGAGCTTCGATAAACCTTCCTGCACCATGTTCTTTTGTATCCTTGATGGAGAATGATCCATGTACTACTGGAGGTTTCCAATTCATTTTCGGCATCATTGCCTAGTTGAATTGGCTTCTTTCTATCATCAATAATTCATCAAGCTTTACTGATAATAGCAGTATCAGCTACTCTTCATCAACTCTTGTTGCTGATCCTCTAAATATTTCTTAGCCGACATGTCATCGGCTTATCAATAACCGAAAAATAATTCGGCCATCTCTCCATTGGTGATCCCACGGTATCTACGTTTGCTGATACCATCGTTCTGCTGCCCTTTAGTCCACTCTCAATGGCAGCTTTTTGATCTTCTTCAAGTACAATTTTTGTGAACAACCTTGCATCTTCTTGCTAGTATGTATGCAAAAAGGTACATGTCTTCTAGCTGCCACACCTCCACCGTGTATGGGCACAACACTATTGTAATCACGTTGTGTCGCTCCTGGTAGGTCGGCATGACACCGTTGTTGTCCACGGCACTTAGTCTGGTAGCATTGTAGCCAATGAAGATGCCATTGGCCATGATACTGACGGTGACGAAGTATCATCCCTGGTGAAGAATTGCTGTTGGGTACGAGCACCATGCTCTTAGTTCTCCATTGTTGTTGCATGCATCTGGTCGCCTTAATTAAACTTCCATGCTCATGCTAGCTTTTCTTTTTATACACGCACTGCTTTTCCTTCCTGTTTGGCTGAGTACCCAAGCCCATATCATTTCATATCCTCAACACTTCTTGTCGGCAGTTTAGTGCATAGTAGAGAAGGAAGCCGACAAAAGAATCCAGGAGATAGCTGTTCTAGGAGAGCTGGTGTATATGTAAGTATCGTCGGAGATATTGATGTCAACTAGGCGTTCTGAGACGTCCTCCAGGTTCATGAGTAAGGCAGGACTAATGGCATGGTATTGATGCTGAGCATGACACACTAGCCGAAAGTATGTACCCTTCTCCTATCGGCTTTATGCGTATGTTTCAAGATGTTAACACCTTTCAAATGACGAACTTGACAAGAGTATTTGGTTTTCTTCCGGGAGCCGATTGGCAATTTCTGCATCTCCATCGGCTGAAGCAATTGGCTGCACCGGAACTTCCATCGGTCTTCAATTTAGTACCAGCTTTCCGTCGGCTTTTCCTGCTCAATATTTTTTTATCAGCCGTGATACATTCTGAACTTTTTGCCCTGGGCCAGCGATTGGCGAAGTACAGAAATTATATGAATATATTACTCCACTGCTTTCTTCCATGACTACCAACAACATCTGGTGGCTATTTGCCGACCAATAATATGTAGCTCTCTGATTGTGGAAGGGGTAATTTAATTGTTACTACCAGCTGTCCAGCATTTTATAATTGATCCTGCTGGTCCCCTCTGTAATTGGCTTTCAATGTAGCTTAGCCGATTTTTTTCCCTGCTTGATTTATCGGCTACTAATGATTAATCTCAAAGACCTCAATGACAAGTACTGGTAGCCGATCTCTATTCGCTTATACCTTTCTTGTCAGCTCAACCAACAATCGGTTGTTCAGTTGAATCATCTGTTGGCCATTCTCCTCTTTTGATCAATGATCAAACTCAGCTTGCGCCATCAGTTGCCATCATCAGTTGCCACAACACACCAATAAACGACAGCTTTAATATTTGCAGCATTTTACACCGATTAACCAAAAAAGCTTATTTGCGGATCTTTAGCTTCTACGGTAATATCTTCTGCCAATGGTCGGGTCCGTGTATCTCAGCGACAATGTGTCTGTACAGAGGAGTCAATATGCATGGTAGTCCTGCTTGCCGGTGTATACTCTGCTGCTTGTTTACATGTTGCATAGCCGATTGATAAAATATTTATTAAGGATCCTTGTTTCCAGCCGATAGCATCTATTCTCATCGACTCTTCTTTTATTACCCCATCGGCTATCATTTGAATCAAGCAACTGATATATCTCGTACGTGCCAGCATGTTCATGCGGCATGCATGTGTCCTTGCTGATGATGCGTCAATTAAGATGAAGATCATATTTGCTGATTACTGACAAATGTTCTCTTTCATCGGCTAAATAATTCATCCGAAGGAGAAGGATATGCCAACAACAATTCTCCATCTGACGTGCGTACTTACATTTGTTTTGGTGCCAATTGATCTACTCCACTTGCCACGTAGGGCAGTTATCAGTAGATACATACCATGTAGGGCTTTAGGCATTGTCGTAGACATGCCTGCTTGATGACGAGTCGGTGCAGATCCGTCCGCTAACAATGTTGTTGTAATCGTTGTTGTTGAAGTAGTCGTTGATGAAGTCGTCGGCGAGATCGTCGGCGTCGAGCTTGATGGCGACTCTTTTGGCGAGGTCAACGAAGGGCGGTCGTGCTCTATTGACTGACTCTGTTGCTCTTCTACAGGCCAATCTCTGCTCCCATCGGCTATATTTTAAATAAAGCAGCCGATATATCTTGTCTCAGTGTCACGTTCCATGTGCCTGCATATGTGCGGCATGCATGTAAAAATAGACTTGTACGTCATCAGCCTTCATCCTAATTAATTTAATCATCAAGCCCATCTGAATAGCATGCACACAGCCGATATCTCGCCGTCTTTTAAAGAACCATATTTCAAACAACATGTAGCCAAAACATATATTTTTTGGCTTTCAATCACGAGGCAACATAATGATTGGATAGGCTTTAAATGACATGTGCCTCATCATCCAGCCGATTGGAGATATCAGCTTTAAAATTCCGTACGTATAACTCTTGTCCGCCTGGATCCCATGGAAAATAATCTTGAGGTAGCTAACACTTCAGGGCAATAGTTTCGGATTCTCGATCGCCCGGATCCCATTGAGAATATCCCTTGAGTAGCCAATTTTTTTGAACAGTATCTCTATGTTTTTTATCACCTGGCTCCCATGGAAAATATCTTCTAAGCAGCCAATATTTGTGACTAATTTTTCTAGATAGCATGCAACAAATAATCCAAGAGTCTACTTCCTGCTCTGCTTCTGCTATCTATCCATTGGTTGCTTCATCTTTCTTTAGTGGTTCGCCAGCTTGTTTTTCTCTATCTTTGTAATTGGCTGGAACTTCTTCCTCCTGAGTGTCTTCAGAGCTATGTTCTTCTCCATATTGGTTTCCACTTGAAAACTCACAACCTGGGTTTTGCACTTTGTGATCTGAGACCTCTAACCCATTAATCATCCGGGTACTCAATGTTTCAAAGCATTAATTCCTTCCTCTCTACCTGTTTACTTTGTATTGATTGGAGAAGGATTTATGCTAGTCTGATCCGAACATGCAAGCTCCTCTGTTTTAACCTTTTCTTGCTGAATAACTATTTGGTCTTGCATATCCGTCATCACTTGTGGTTTTGTTGAACCAAACTGATGAGCCATTGGCGCGTGCTTCACGAGGAACGAATCAGCTGAATATCCTCTGCTTCTGCTGATGTTCCTTTGTTCTGATTGTTGTAGTTGTCCTGATAGCTGGGAATATTGCAGCCCCCCAAGACAAGACTGCTGTGTCTTCGGTTGTGGTTGATAAGCTATCGACTGCTGAACTGATACTTGCGGTTCATACGTCGTCGGCTGTATAGCCGATTCTTGCGACCAATAGCTTCCTGGTTGTTGTGGCCGAGCCGATAGCTGAGATGATTGCAGCCCCCGGGCCAAGATTGTTGATCTATTGGTGCTGGCTATTGAATTACCATCCGTTCATCCTCAGCTTGTTGATAATTCTGCTGAATTTGGGCTGATGGCTGAGCGTATGAAGCCATCTGTTGCAAACCATATGGAGCAGACTGCAATTCCTGGGCAACATATTGAACGTATGTTGATTTTTGAATCTCAGTAGTGTCTGCAGGCGTATATCCAAGAGTGCTAAACAAATCCCCCTGTGCCAGCGGCTGTGGCGTGTATCCAAGAGCGCGGAAGAAATCCACTTGTGGCAGCGGTAATGAGTCGGGGGAACTGCGATCCGAGAAATCATCATCGGTGATAGAAATTATCCTGATGTGAGCATGATGAAATTAAATAATCACCATAAGCCGATTCATCAGTTGTACTCATGCTCGTCGTTGCATAATTTAATGCTCCAGGATACATGCATGTTGATTCTTCATAGCTCTGCTGCTGAATTGGACCGTAAGAAAAAGCAGTATTAGCCGATGTCATCGGCTGTTGATAATATGTTCTCTCATACCTTTGTTGTTGAGCAAACTCAGAGAATGCGCTCTTTATGGCATTGCTTATAATATCCGCCAATATTCCAGATTGACTGTCCATGGCGATATACTCCTCGAGCCACTCTAGATTCGTTGTGGATATTGTCTTCAGGTCTCACCAGACGATATAATATGGATTTAATATTTGGTCCCACCAGGTGTGCTAAAAGTGTGTTGACGCAAAAATAGGACGTCACCCTTGCGCGTGACACACGTGACTCCACAGTGCATTGCGAGGCGTGCCAATCGACTGTTGATTGACAATGGAAAATCGGCTAGAGAACCGATGTGCCTTTTGATAAAATTGTAACAGCTAGGTAGCCGATACGGAGCAGAACAGATCGGCTTGATCAGCCGATATGATGGCGTGGGCAAAGCGTAAGCTACGAGGCAACTTAAGCGAGCTACGTGAAGCAACACCGAAAGATCTAATCGGCTATGTGATAATTAATGATAATAATAATAATGTGAAAAGCCGATAGGAAGCAGTCTCAAGCTGGATAAATTGTGATAAAAGCTAAAGAAATAAGAATAAACTTGCTAATCTAGCTGATATCGATAAATTGTGAATAAATCTAGACGAAACCACAGCGATACGCCCGGAGGTTAAAGCCTAGATATTATTCGGTAAAGCGGAACTCACCAAAGCGGAGATCGAAGCGATGCACCGGCACGAGTTTAGAACTCGTGAAAGAGAAAAGGTACGAAGGCGAAGTCGCCGAAAAGTAGATGCAGTAATGCAAGAATTGTAAAGGTATTTGCCCGGAGGCGGTTTTGATACTGATCGTGTGATAATTTACAATGAACGCATACCTTTATATTTATAGGGCTCTTGGACCTAGGATCGGCATCATATTCACGACAGGAAACAATCTAAACCAACTACAACTTGACTTCCTTAATTGATATCTAAACAAAAGGAAATATTAAGATACATGGACTCCAATTCCCTTTCTTTGGAATCCTTCTTGATGAAGCTCCTTCTCGCCCTTCCGCCAATGATCGATCTGCATACGTGATCAACTTGACCTTCTCCTTCCCATGCCGCAACCTGCTCTCATCTTATTCTTAATCACCATGGACATGCACGTGCTAGCTATGCCTTAATGCCATCATTACCTTATGCACACACAACCTTCTTCATTTTTAAATACTCTTGCCAGCCCAATGGCACGAAAGCCATATATACACGCCTTGCATCCTCCATCGGCCAATTTATTTTTATTTGCTCTGGCCGATCGCCCGATGTGGCCGATGGTGGTCGAGATTGACCTCCTGCCGCTTACTCCTCTCATGCTTGTATCTTCTTTATTAATTATCTTCATGTTGACCGCATGCTTCTTTAAATATTATTTCCTTATGCATACGTAAATGCAATATCCCATATGTAGTATGCTTTGTCCGGCCGATTGTCCCCGGCCGATTGCTCTGTTCTTTGGCCGATCTTTTCTCCTCTCTTCTTCATTCTTTCTCCCAGCCAATGGCTTTTTCTTTAATTACCTTGCATGTGTTGTCAAGCAACTAAACCATACATGCAGACTCTTCCTTGAACATGACTACCAAGGTATTTGGATTAGGAAATATTATTATTTCCAATAGCCTGAACCATCATCTCGTGGCTGATGTGGTAGCCTGTTTGCATCCTTGCCGATTTATGCCTCTGCTGATCCGCTCCTTGCCGATTATCCCCTACTCTGCTTCTCTTTGCCAATTACTCATTGACTGATTGCAAGCCATCACCATTTGACTCTGAGTTTGGTCAAAATCCGGTGTCAACAGTAAGCAGCTGTTGTGCCATAGGGTCTGCATTGTAACCTTCCACAATTATTTCTATCCATCTTGGTTTACTGACTGAGATGGTAGTGAGCTGTTCTTCATGCATCTGCCTGGAGAGGGCATCTGCTGCTTTGTTCTCAGGTCCTTTTTTGTAAATCAGTTTGTATTGCAGGCCTAGTAGTTTCAAGAAAGCCTTCTTGCTATGGTTGCTGAATGGCCTGTTGGTTGAGATGCAGGAGGCTCTTGTGATCAGTTAGAATGCAGAACTCCTTGTGCTGCAGGTAAGGCTTCCACTTGTTGACTGCCATAACCAGTGCCAAACACTCCTTTTCATAGGTGGACAGTGCTTGTGCTTTTGGTCCTAGTGCCTTGCGGAGATAGGCAATGGGATGGTGATCCTGCATGAGCACAGCTCCAACACCTTTTGCTGATGCATCAGTTTCAATGGTGAACCCCTTTGAAAAGTCAGGCAGTGCTAAGACAGGTGCTGAGACAAGAGCTTGTTTGAGGTTTTCAAAACACAACTGATGTTGAGGTGTCCAGCAAAATATACTGTGTTTCTTGAGCAAATCAGTTAATGGCCTACTGAGCAACCCATAGTGCCTAATGAACTTTCTGTAGTACCCAGAGAGTCCTAGGAATCCCCTTAACTGCTTGAGGTCTGTTGGTGTGGGCCACTCCTGTACTGCCTTTATCTTAGCTAGGTCAGTAGCTACCCCTGCTGCACTGATGTTATGGCCCAGGTATTCAAGAGACTGTTGAGCAAAGGAGCACTTGGACATCTTGAGAAGGAAGTTGTGTTCTCTGAGGATGCTGAGCACTTCTTGTAAGTGGGAGAGATGAGCTTCCAATGAAAGACTGTAAATGAGAATATCATCTACAAATACCAGGACAAACTTTCGAGCAATGGTGCAAAGATTGTGTTCATATTCTCCTGAAATTTTGCTGGTGCATTGGTGAGCCCAAAGGGCATCACTTTGAATTCCCAATGCCCATGGTGTGTTTTGAATGCAGTCTTGTGTATGTCCTCAGGCACTACTCTAATTTGGTGGTAACCTGACCTCATATCCAACTTTGAGAACCAGCAGGCACCCTTAAGCTCATCTAGCAGCTCATCCACAATAGGGAGAGGGTATTTGTTCTTAACAGTGATAGAGTTCAACTGTCTGTAATCTATGCAAAACCGCCATGAGCCATCCTTTTTCTTAACCAGCAGTACTGGTGATGAGAATGGGCTTGTACTGGGTTGAATGACCCCATTAGACAGCATCTCCTTGACTTGTCTTTTAATCTCATCTTTTGTGTTGGTGAGTATCTATAAGGCTTCATGTTGACTGGCTTCACACCTAGGACTAGTGGGATATGGTGGTCCAAGGCTCTTTGTGGAGGCATTTCAGTAGGCACCTTGAATATGTCTGCATTCTCAGCCACTAAGCTCTGCACTGGTTCTGGTATGGTTGTTGCGGATGCAGTATCTGTCATCAAGGACAACTGAACCATTTGGGCTACTCCTCCTTTTCTCAGAAGCCCCTTGAGCTTTTTAGGCTGCAACTTGAGGCATTTAGCGGTGCAGTCCTTGACACCATTCAGCTGTATCCTCTGACCTTTGTGGCTGAACCAGAGCTTCTTCCGACGCCAATCCACCCACATGGGACTGAATTGTTCCAGCCAGTCCATGCCTAATACTAGATCATAGCATGGGATGTCCAGTATTCTTGCTGCGGTGGAGAATGTGTGCCCTTGTGTCCACCATGTTAAATTGTTGATAGCTTTTGTGCTGGGAAACTTTTCACCACTGGCCACTTGCACATGTACTGCTGGCACGTCTTGCTGTTCATAATTGAGCTTGTTAGCCATATGAGTGCTGATGAAGGTACTGGTGCTGCCAGAATCCACCAAGATAAGGATCTCAGTGTTGTTGATCATGCCTTGCAATTTCATTGTTTTCTTGCCTTGCACCCCTTCTATTGCTTCTGCAGACAGGGCTAGGATTTCCTCATCACTAGAGCTGCTGTTGCTGTCACTTGGTTTGCTTTGCTCCTCTTCCAGGTTCATCACATCCCACACTTCTTCCAGTATGTGTAGAGGAACTTGTTTGGGGCACCTGTGACCTCCACCCCATTTCTCTCCACACTTCATGCATAGACGCGCACGGCGCTGCTCACGAAGAGTGGATAGCTTGCCTTCCCATTTGGGCTTCGGGTCTGCTTACTTGCACTCTTTGCTTTAGGAGTAGGAGCTTCCAGTAATGCAGTTGGCTTGGCACTGCTGCTCAATCTTGGGGAGTATCTTGTGCTTCTGTTAAGATACCTCTTTGCAGAGGCTTCCAACATTTCTTCCTGCATTAATGCCAATGATAACGCAGCATCAACTGTTCTAGGTTTATGAAGCATAATGGCAGAGCTAATGTTGTATTTCAATCCATCCAGAAACTTTTGGACTAAAAAGACTTCATCGAGGTTTCTATTATGGAGGAGGACTTTGTGTTTGGCTTGCTCAAAGCGGTTGGCATACTCTAAGACATCAGAGGTTTGTTTGATAGCTAGGAGTTCTCTCATGTAGTTTTGGTACAATTCCCTTCTGATCTACAGCAATGCATAAGTCTGGCCAGCTATCAACATTATGCTGTGCTTCATAGGTTTGGAGCCAAAGTGCAGCATTGTCATCAAAGTTGATGGTAGCATATGGTGCCCAAAGGTGAAGAGGAACACGAAACAGGGTGAAATTTTTTTCGCACTTCTCCTTCCACACTCTAGGGTGCTCTCCATTGAATCTAGGATAGTCTAGTCTGGGCAGTTTGGGTTCCTTGTGCTCAGGATTAGGATGAAACAAATCCTTGGGACCATGTGTCTCAGGGATATCATAGGCTGTGTAGATGGGTTTGCGACTAGACTCAGGATTACCAAAAGCAGAGTATGTGGATTTGGGGAATTCTAACGTACCCTTCAGCAGGGTGGAATCTAGGGTTTTCCCCTTAGATTCCGGACCCTGCTGACTTGCATCAACGCTGTGGCCGTGGGCCCGTTCCTCTTCCTCGCGCGGCGGGACCTTCGGCGGGACCTTGGTGAACATGGCCTCCAACGCCGTCATGCGCGATGTGAGATCAGAGATTGATTCTCTGAGTTCTGTGGCTGTCTGCTCGGCGGTGATGCTCCATGAGTTCAGATGGTCGAGCTTGGAGAAGCCCTTGACTTGTTCAACGCCGATCTTGAGGACGTCCTCTGCGAGCTTGTCGAGCTTCTCTTCCACTGTTGCCATCCTGAATGTTAGGGTTGGTGGGCGGGGTTTCTTCGCCGGTCTCAGTCGGACCTGGGTAATCGCCTGGGCTAGGGGAGGTGAGGCTGGAGGTGGTTGGTGGTGTTGTGGCGGTGGTGTTTGTGGTGGCGGTGGAGGTGGTGGTATAGTTTGGTTGGCTGCAGCGGCGGCGGCGGGTGGGTTTGATCTGGGAATGCGGTGGTTTGGAAAGGGTGCCAGGATGGAAGCTCTGATACCAGATGTCACGATCCGCAGACCGGACGGTAGCTAGGTGAAGGACCGATTAGGCGAACCGAGAGGGGAGTGAATGGGAGCCGATAAAAATTCTTCTCAAGGAGATGAGAACTCCAACAAGGCGAACACGGCTTCCAAATCACGCCTCCGACCCAACTACCCAAGTTGGCCAAGACCACGCAGCCACTGGAGTGCTACTGGTCCTAGGAACCAACACTCAACCCTCTGAGCAAGAACTCACCAAAACACATAGCTTGAAACGGGTGGCACACCTGGCCGATGCACCGGTGGACGGTCAAAGCCGGTCATAATGGCTACAAAGAACAAGATAAAGAACGCTCCAGAAGCCTCGGTGACTCCTCTAGGCCCTGAACAAAACCACCTCAAACACAACCCGGAAGTAAGAAGAACCCTCACAAAACCTAGCAAAACAACTCCAAACACGCCAAGAACTCGATCCAGCTGTAACCACGGACAAAACCATACCTGGCTAGGCTGTTCCTCAAACAAAACCCACTATGGGCTTAGCACCGTCAGATCGGCCAAGAGCACCGGTACGACTATCGGCCAAGGTCATAGCCTGGCAAAATGGATGAAATAACCATGTAGTCAACTCCCCAAATCCAACTCCCCGATCTCCCGATTCGCTCCACGGTTTTGCACAAGACTTTGGGGATAGTAGGAACACCTCATGGGTACTCCATAGCCAAGATTTGGTCCACCAAAACTTGTCAAATCAAGAGGAATCGAAGAAATCCCACCAAGGCGCCTCTAACCCTAGAGCCACGAAAACCCCAAAATCGAGCCCCTTTGCTCACCCGGTTTGGGAGGGGAATCAAAGGAAAAGAACCACGAAGGGTTCATGCATACATCCCCACCAAATCCCAAAGAGAAAGGCCTCGAAATCGCTCAAGAAAATCGCCAAGAAAGGGCTCGAAAATCACCAAAAAGGAGAAAGCAGGAAAGACACATCCAAGCCTTGAGGAACCACGAATCATCTATACATACCAAAGAGGTTCATACAAAGGTCTAGCTTGCCGCCCGATCACCCTTCCTCTCACAAGATCTCACCATGAAGCTCTCAAGCTAGTCCTACGAAAATCCTAAGAAAATAGGAAAACCAAATGAGCTAGGGTTCCAAGAGATGGCTGCCATCCTCTCACCACTTGGGTTATATGGAGCAGCAGAAAGGCGAAAATACCCTTACTAGCTAACTAGGGATACATGCCCTTCAAGGCGGTCGGAAATCTTTGTCTTGGCTCCATCGGACGGATGCCAGCGACCGCAAACTTGCTTAGTCTCGGCGCAAGCCTTGCGATCGACGCGTGTCCTCCGGCGAAGATTCGGTTGCGTCGCCGCTGCCGATCGGAACCGGTGCTCCTCACCGATCGAGCCGGTACCCTGATCGAGCCAAGTCGGACTCCGGTCGAAGGATGCGGGCTACTTTACCTGCATCTTCGGTTCTTGGTCTTGGCTTTGTGGATCAACCAAGGAACCCGGTGGTTTCGGTGAACCACGGAAACCTTGAACTTCGGTGTAGCCTCCGCCAATCACCACTCATGACTCGGCTCCCACGTAGTCGGCTCGACCTTGGTTTTGAGGCTCAACCAAGAAACCGCCCATGACTTCATCTTGCCGTTCTTGCCACCATGCGGCCGCACTTGACCCTCACTGGCCACCGGGTCCCTCGAACCAAGCCTACTTGTCTTCTCCACACCGAGGCCTCACCGCAACGACCTTTCGCGCTTGTTCTTCACCGCACTGCACTCAAGCCGCAACCGCACTCGCAATACTTAGCTAAGAATCACCACACCACGTTGTCAATCACTCATCACACCGTAACGACCATCCACCGCCTCGAACCACACCGGCTCTCAATCTCCCCTTGATGAGTGCATTGACAACACACACGCTTTGGTAACCAAGAGAAAAGGAAAAGAAAAGAAACGACTAAAAGAAACTCCAACAAGCGATCGAAAGCCAAAGAAAGGCAAAGAGCAAGATCACTTGAAGAAGACAAGTCTCGGACCCCTTAGGCAAGGGCAATGGCTCGACACATCCGAGACAAAACATGCTCAAGCAAAGAGCACAAACCAACAATCCAAAGCTTAAAACCACAAAGAGCCACATGCAAGCTCCCCCGAACCAATGCAACTCCCTCGGATGAATGCATGCGAGCCACTTCACGAAATAGAGCAGCTCAGTTGGACCGGTCGATCGCAACACCACCGGCCGATCACAACACCACCGGTCGACTGTGCTCAACATATGAACAGGACCAGCACTCGACCGGGTCGACTCAGGACCTCAACCGGTCGACCGGTGCACAACAGAGCCCAAAATGGCTCGAAACCACCGAAAACCTTCCAAATGCATTCAGTTGGCCAAAACATGCTCAAACTTCTCCCCTTGTTGACAATGCATGAATCAAGCCAAAATGCAAAAATGCAACCTAGAGCTTCTCAAATAGACAAAATTCAACATAGGATGCTACACATGTCCAAATGAGCAAGTTAGATACTCTATAGCTTCAGAATGACATAAACTTCATGATCACCAAGTTTCACAACCATTGGGCTTAAGATAGAATTGAGCAATTTGAAAATCACCCTCTCATGAGCAAAGTCCTAAACATGAGCAAAACATGTCAAAATGGCAAAGCCACACAAACTTCATGCTAGGACAACCATTCTAAGCATAAGACCATCATAAACACCCACAAGCACCTCATGTCATGTCAAAGCCACCGAGCCATGTGCCTACTTCTATATATGAGACTTCTCATTGGTAGGCATCATGCAACGATTTAGCACCCAAAGCAAATTAAAATTAGCACATATGACATGGGAGCACATTTTCAAGCAATTTACATTTCATTTTCAGATTTATAATTGGTACATGAAATGTCTGATAAAAGGAACTTATGCCCTCCACAAGATGAAGCATGGGGCTAAACAATCATGATGGCAAATGAGCCTTTGGCCCCATATGATCAAAATAAGCTATCCAACCACAAATTAAGCATAGCCAAGCCACAAAAACATGTCAAGATCATGTAAAGGCATTTACTCACAAGAGAGCATATATATGAAATTTTTCAAAATATAGCCATCAACCATGGATATAAACCAAGATTATCAAGAGCTAAGCCAAACTAACCATAGCTTACCAAATTAGCTCACAAAGACATATATGTCATTCCATGGTGAACAATGTATATAGGAGAAGCCTTTCCTAAACAATGCATATGTTACAAAATGCATGCAACCTAAGATACAAAGATGCCTATACATCATGTTACATATGCCATGCCAAATGCAAGAAATGCACAAAGGAAAGCTATACATATGCTACAAAGGAGCTCCCACACACCAACTCAAGAAATCAAACAAACACCAAGCTCCCCAAACGAGTGAAAGTTGCTTGATCTAGGGTTTGGTGAAAATATCGCTAGTTGGTCATGTGTGGGTACATGGATCAAAGCTATCTTCCCTTTCTACGTTGTCTCTCAGAAAATGATACCTCACTTCTATGTGCTTGGTTTTGGAATGGAGCACTGGGTTCTTTGCAACGCTTATGGCACTGGTGCTATCACATTGAAGTGGGACATGGGTATACTCTCACCAAAGTCACTCATGGTGTTTGTGATCCAAAGGAGCTAAGAGCAACAACTAGTCATGGCCACATACTCGCCTCGTAGTGGATTGAGCAACACTCATTGCTTATGGAAGACCAAGACACCAAAGAAGAACCCAAGAACTGCAAGTCCAAGTGGACTTCCTATCCAACCGACACCCGACAAAATCCGCGTCTGAAAACCATGAAGCGCCAAAGAAGAAGACGCAGAGTACCAAAGGTCAAGTCGGAGTGTGTCGCAAATACCTGAAAATGCGCTTGATCGCTTGCCGACGCGAAGTCCTGAGACGCTTGAAAACGAGCTCATACACACCGAGAATTGAATGTCCCTCGCTGCGCCAAGTAGAGGAGTGACCCGATCATGCTCTGCATTCTTCCGTCCACGTGTTCACCTTCCTCGTCCGCATCAAGAGCTGTAGTCGCATTTCATAGGCGCCGCCATGGCCTTGGAGTCCTCCATCTTGAACTTCCTCACAATGTCCTTGGTGTACTTAGCTTGGTGCACAAATGTTCCTTCCTTTGATTGCTTGATTTGTAGCCCGAGGAAGAACTGCAACTCGCCCATCATGCTCATCTCAAATTCCCTGCTCATGTCTTCTGCAAACCTTGCAACAAGAGAGTTAGACGAGCCACCAAAGACAATATCATCCACGTATACCTGCACAATCAGGATATCTCGCTCGCTCGAGGAGAAACGAGGTCCGATCGACCTTTCCCATCTCAAACCCTCTCTCAAACAGGAACCCCCTCAACCTACCATACCAAGCTCTAGGCGCCTGCTTCAATCCATACAGCGCCTTCCTCAACTTGTATACCCGGTGGGGGTACTTCTCACTCTCAAACCCCGGTGGTTGCCTCACAAACACCTCTTCCTCCAACACACCGCTTCAGAAAGCACTCTTCACATCCATCTGGTACAACTTGAACCCTTTAGCCACGAAAAAGGCTAGAAGGATCCTGATCACCTCCAAACGAGCTACAGGAGCGAAAGTCTCCTCGTAGTCGATCCCTCTTCGATCAGCCTTCGAGCAACAAGTCTCGACTTGTTCCTCACCACTTCTCCTTTCTCTCCCTCTTTATTTTTCCACACCCATTTTGTCCCAATCGCTTACACGGGAGGGTCAACCAACACCCAAACTTGGTTCCTCTCAAAATTCTCCAACTCCTCAAGCATCGAGTTAACCCAATTATGATCAGATAACGCGTGTCCAATGTCTTTGGGCTCAAAGGTGGCAACAAAAGTAGCATGAGCGAAATGAGAATTGTTCAACCCTCGACCGTAGTACGCTCATTCATGTCGCCGATGATTCTCAAGTCGGGTGATCCACTTGCACTCAGGGAGGTTCTCGCCTTGATGCTACCTCCCTCAACAGCCAGCTTCGCCTTGATCCGGGTTTGTCGTTGAAGGTGTGGGAGAGGGTCCATTCTCGATCGTCGTCAAGTAGTAGGTACATGTTCACCGCGGGCACCACACTACCATCTTCATCATCTCCATGTTCATGCTTCTCCTCCCGAAAGATCTCCTCGCCAAGTTCGCGTCACCGCACACTCAAAAACAAGCGACTACGTGGCTTTGTCTCGTCAAGGTTACCTCGCAAGTCTCCACGATTTGGTTAGTTTCAAGATTGAGCACACGAAATGCTCTAGAATGAGATGCATAACCAAAGAAAATGCCATCGATGACCTAGCCTCGAACTTGTCCAACTTCTTCCCTTTCTTCGTAATGAAGCATTTACAACCAAAGACATGGAAGTGACTCACCTTGGGTGTGCGACGTGCATCAACTCGTAACAGGTTTTCTTCTTATGAACCCCGAGGTAGATCCTGCTCGACACATAGCACGCGGTATTGACCTGTAACCTTCTCGAGTCCTATGCTCGTCCGAGCATCGTCCGAGCCATCTCGCACAAGGTCCTGTTTTCCTTTCCACCACGCCATTCGGGAGGCGATACGACTGAAAACCGTGTTCAAGACCCAAGTCATGGCAAAAGGTTTCAAGCGAGAGTTTTTGAATTCGAGCCATTGTCATCAAGGATCGTCAGATGGCATCTCCGCCTCTCGCTTTCTTAACCTCAAGACAAGATCTCGAACAAAACCAAACGCTCCCTTTCTCCTCAAGAAAGAACACCCACGCATACCGAGAGTAGTCGTCCTCCACAACAAGGACATACCACTTCCCACCGCAGATCGCACACGAGCCGGGCCAACAAGGTCCATATGGAGCAGCTCGCATGGACGCCATCATCACATCGGTGAGAGGCGGGTGAGAAGAGGCTACCATCTTGGCATGCCTACACGGCCAAGACAAACCAACTCTTTCTCAAACTTCAACCGTGGCAATCCTCGACCAAATTGAGTTTACTCAAGCGAGGCAAAGGTCAAAGCTCAAGTGACCCAACTTCCTATGCCACTTCCACAACTCACTCAAGAACCAGCCAAAAAGCAACGCCCACACCGTAAGATCGAGAGAAATCAGCTCGAACACGACCCTCGAACGACCATGCAAACAAGATCCCTCGAGAATCTAAAATCCGAGAACCACCAGTGCCGAAACAACACCTCAAAGCCCTCATCCAACAACGGGACACGAAAGCAAATTGTATCCAAGCGATTGAACAAGAGCAACACCGAGAGTGATCTTGTCACTTACCTTAATCTCACCTTCTGACAAAGACACGCCCGCCCATTGTCCCCAAAGGTGATGTACTTCTTTGTCACCACCGGACGAGACTTGAGAACCACCTTGTCTCCGGCCATATGCCTCGAGCAACCGGAGTCAATCAACCAAATGTTCTTCAAGTCTCCCACCTGAAATTCAAAAGCGAGCACGTGAGTGAACAAACGACTCAAAGACCGAGGTTAGTACCAAAAGAGTAAAACCAAGGCTTGAGCCATTTGCTCCAAAGTGGAGTTAGCACAAACCAAATCATCACGCCTATCAAAGCTACCACCACGACCACCACCACGGTAACCACTACGAGGAACCAACCTCTCTAGTCGGAGGAGGACGAAAAGCCACGAAGAGAAACCGTGGATCGTTCCTCCTCTCCATCTCAAAGCTACGACTCTCCCACCTCGTATTGAGCATGAGGTGGAGAACGCTAGCAACCGACCACCGCAAACTTTCCACCAACCACCGTAACCACGACCTCCGAACCAAACCGAGCATCCTCACGACTGCCTGTGCACCGGTCGACCGGTGTAGCTCGCCACAGCAGACTGCAGCCTTCCGATCTCCCCAAGCCGAACCGTCCTCACAATCGCCTTGACCCCGGGCATCGCATACGAGGCTTACACCATTAGAGGGGTGGTACTGTCCTTGTTAGCCCACTCTCTAGCCATTCTCTCCTCACGCTTCCTCTTGAAGCAACTCATCCTTGTGACCATCTCTCCCACAATGGAACTTTATGGGTCTGTGGCTTAGGCTTTGGCTTGGGTTGGGGCTGCACCGGCTTCTCACCCTTCTTCTCTCCTTCCTCACCTCCCTTTGGGCTCACAAACTTCACCGGTTTCAAAATCATTTGTTGGGTGAGGGAATATGGGTGGATCCGGAGTAGTGTCAAGTTTGTTTCGAGGTGGTTAGGCTTGGGCTCAAACTTGTTCTTGTATCTGCTTGGTGGTGGGATAGGAATCTCCAACTCTCTCAACTCCCTCACCACGTTCTCTCCAAGCTTGTCCCCAAGTGCGACCATCATAGCGTTTGAAAGCCGCTATCATGATACCAAGTCGAGGCTCGACACGACAACCAGCTCATACATTTCCTCACTCAATATTCTCATCCCGCAAGCGATCAACATAATGTGCAAGCTCCAAATTCTTAACCGCATGCAATTCACAAGTAGAGCAAGAAGTGGAATAGGCTCTTTCAACTTAGCCTCAAGCGAAACAAAGGTAAGCATGCATCTCATCAATCTTTCCATGCAAACAGGGCAAGAAGTGCAAGCACCTAGCAAAGGTGTCTAGACTTAAGCTCACCACTTCAACCCTAAGCATATCTAGTTCATCACAAGTAGAAGCATGCTTATCCTTAAGAGCGAAGATCAGCTAGGTACACAGAGCAATCACAAGAATCAATCTCATCGAAACCACAGGAGAAGCCTTGCGAATCAATCTCAAGCTTAGCATCTAGGTTCCGGGTTCCTAGCTCACCACACGGTTCCTAGCATCTTCTAGTGAGGCCCTAAGCTCTTTCCTCATCTTCTTGGCCTCTCTAAGCATGTGATCGTGGTTATCAAGCAAGTCAACCAACTCATCATTCTCCTTGCACAAAGAAGAGAGCTCATCACATACCTCATCCTGAGTCGAGTCCGAGTCACTCGTGGCTCTTCTTGCTGCCGAGCGACGTTATGCCGCCGCAGAAGCCATCTCCGCGGCAAGCTCAACCCGCTCAAGTTCCTAGATGACTTCTTGTTCTTGCGCCGATCACCTTCATCTTTACTGCTACTCGAGCTCGAGGAAGAGTAGGCGGAGCTGGAGTCGACGTCGCTCGCTCCGACCATTGCTCGGGCCTTCCCGCCATGCCATCCTTCTTCCTCCGCCGTCCTTGTGCTTGTTCTTGTGCTTGTGATCGCGCCTCGATCGGTACTTGCCATCCTTGCTCGATCGGTGCTGAAAGGATCGAGGCAATGTGGCCTAGAGGGGGGGTGAATAGGCTGCACACAAATTTAAACTTTTTACGCAAAGAGATGTTGTGTTGAACTTCCGAGTTTATTTTCGGAACCTCCGAACGGGGCAACCTCCGAGAATAAACACGGAAGTTCTGAGATCTGTTAGAACAGAAAGGATACGATAAATACTGCGGATAACTTGATGAAAAACAGATCTAGCAAATTCTAGGAGATCCTTAGGACCTAGCAAGATGATTTAACAGCAAGGAACTGACTAGAGAGCTACCAACAAGAGGATCGGAAACAAACCCTAATAGATCTAGTCAAGAACAAACATGAACGAGGATGAACAAGTATATAAATCACAGCACACACGAGACAAGGATTTATCCCGTGGTTCAGCTCGCCACAAAGGCTTGCCTACGTCCACGTTGTTGAGGAAGCCACAAAGGCTAGGGACCACAAAGATCCACTCCTCTCTCTCACCTATCACTTTGGGTAGGTGGAGACTTTCCACTAGATTCACAAGGGGTAATACAAACACCTTGGAGCTTTCACAAATCGAGTTGGAGAGCTTCCAAGAACCTCTAGCCGTCTAGGAGCAAGGCTCCAAGAGTAAAAGATCCACCAAGCTTGCTGGAGCTTCTCCAAGTGCTCAAGAACTAGGAAAGGAAGATTTTGCTCACAATCTCACTTGAATCCCCACTCTCAATCAATGCTAGGCAAGGATTTGGAAGAGAGTAGTTTTTCGGTCAATGCAAGGTGAGAGGATGAGGTTGGAAAGGGGAAGAAGAGCGAATTGCAAGGGGACCAAGGGTATAAATACCCCTGCATCAAAACCAGCCATCAACCTCCGAGCCTCAGAAAAATCGAACTTCCAAACCTGAAACTCTCTGATCGAAGAAGAACGTCGATTAACCTCCGAGATTAAACTCGAACAACCGAACAAGGAAACAACAGGGGGCAAACAAGCAGACCTCTCTCTTCAAGGAATGGGTTAGGATTAGGATAGATGTTCTATGAGCACTTGAATCCACCCAAACTCGCCATTAGAATCCCTCTTGAAAATGCTACGCTTGTCCTATACTCAAATTCAAAAGATAAATAAAATCCTCTAAAGAGCATAGGAATCCTTCTTCATGTAATTGAGGGGTCTCCTTTCTTTCTTTGCACAATATATTCTATTATAATGCAAATAAACTCAAAGGCTCATTAGCTCTTTAATTGTGTGGTCAACATCACCAAAACCCTCATAGGGCTTGATTGCTCTTACAACCCCAAAAGTTTGTTGACAACCCAATTAAAGTAATTTTTTGAAAGATTGAGCTTTTGATGATTTGAATACAAGTCTCCTCAATGTACGTATGTCCCTTTTGAATAGAGTGATATGTCTCATATGACATTTGAATTGCATACATTGTGAGAAAAGGACAGGATATATTGTATTCAAGTCATCGAGGGTGCAAAAGAAGTGTAACAAGATGGTATGCATGTCATACACATGAGTTATCTGTTAAGAGTTCTGGAACCTCCGAGAAAGTTTTCGGAACCTCCAGAATGAACCCAGAGTTGGAACCTCCGGAAAAATTAACCTAACCTCAAGTCTGCAAATGAGATACAACATTCAATCATTCACATGCATACGCAATAACATAAACCAGAAATAGCAGCTAGATATAGATAGAAACATTCAGCACATCTAGCCCTATTACACACATCACACAAGATTTTAAAAGTCTTCACATCCCAAAGGTTCAACCATGACCAACTCCATACTTGCCAACAGAGGCAAGCTAAAAGTTCTGTTCAACAAATTTCCACGAGTTTATGAGAGGCCCAAGAGACGACTCATCTCACCAAAAGAACAAAAGAATTTTGTTAGTACCACCACCATAGAAGCTTAGGTCCAGTCTCATCATCTCAATTTCATTTTCTCCCCTTTGTCAACATTAACAAAAGGGAAGAAAGAGAGGAAGAGTAGACCTCGCAGGAATCATTCCTCATCACTAAGTCGACTCCTCCGACCGTGAATGCCTCGACGACTTCGATTCAAGGTCGATCCAAGACGATCGCCTTGACGTCGGCCTGGCTTTCTTTCTTGCTCGATGTGGAAGTCCCCATGGCCTTCTTCCCAGCAGCCTTCTTTCCTCACCGCCATCTTGGCACTCAACATCAACATCTTCTTCTTCTTTGTGAGCAACGCATATCTTCTTGACCACCAATGGCTACCATTGTCCTTCTCACCCTCATCTTCACCCTCACTAGTAGTATACTCAGGAAAGTCTGGAAAGATGGGTGGAGGAGGGAGCATAGCATTAAAGGATAGCCCTTGATGCTTTAGTAGCTTGTGTTTGCCACCGCCTCTCATCCCATACATCTCCGGTTGCAAAACCTCTAGGTGTCCCTCACCATGCCCCCAGAGACCAAGAGGCATAGGTGCCCTACTGGGTTCCTCTTGCTGCTCAAACCCTGCTTTCTTCATGACGTAATCTTCAACCACCTGCTGCTTCTTCTGATGCTGCCATTGCTTCACTTGATAAGAGGCATTCTCCACATCCTTCTTGAAGCTAATGCCTGACACCATCTCAATCATGTACATAATGTAAGGTGCATATGGCAGATTGCATTTGCACCTCACTCTATCCACTGAACTAGCGAACCATCGACAGGGCTTTGCCTCTGCAAGATCCTTGCAAGCAGATTTGGAGCAAACCTCCTGAGTCTGGTAGAGTCACTCCCACCTTTGGGATAGATGGTCTCCCTGAACATATTGTTCAAAGACATAAGTAGGCTTAAGAGACCCATAGACCCATCTGCAAGCTCTTCATACTCATAGGTGAGATCAGGTGATTTATGTGTGGCTCAAAGTGGATCACCTCAAGATCTCTGCCTTTCTTGAACCCAAAACTGGCAAAAGTGGTGAAATCAACCTTGTAGTGTACCCCTCCATCCAAAGGATGGTCTCTCTGTGTCCTCATGGAAGAAGGTAGCATGGAAGTGCAAAGACTTCAATGTTCCACCATCATACTTGAAGCTCATGATGTCTCTCATCTTGTACTTGTCCACCAAATCCAAATCAAGCATCCCTCTTTCTTGGTTCTTTGCTGCTTCCAAGTGTGTAAAGTCAATCCACTTCATCTTGATCCATCTTGATGTTCATGTTGACTCCTCATAGAACTTGAAGTGAAAAATAGACCTATAACCTATAGTCTCAGCCATCTTCGGGTTGACATAAGGATTTTCTTCTCTTGCTTTCTTGACAAGGTATCCATCATCATTATGATGCTCAATGTAATAATTGTCTTTGTTGGGGGGAGCCTTTTGAGCGAGCCTTATGGTATTGTCATGTGGAGTCAATTTCAAGATATCATCTTCTAGCTCGATGGGAATAGTCTTTCCTTCTGTTCCCCCATTGTCCTCAACATGAGCCGATCCGAGCCTCGCCACACAAGCCACCTTTGCCTCTTCTAGGGTTGCCTTCCCCTGCTACCACCGCCACTAACTGCCTCTGCTGCAATCTTGAAGGCTCTTTCTCCGCAAAGCTTTCATAGATCGCCCTGCTTAGCATAGGTCTTGTCAGCAGACCCTCCAGACATTTGTCAGATAAGGTGAAGATACCAGATAAGGAACAGATCAAGGAGAGTAAAGAGAATCAAAGGTAGAGATTTGAGATGAGATCAATTAGTTAAGGTTCTGGAATTTTGAATGATCGCCCTTGTCAATGCATAACTTGGAACCTCCGAGAATTTTCTGGAACCTCCGTAGTCGGCATTGACAGAGCTTGTAGATTCAACCTTCAACTGAAACCTAGCCAAGAGATGCACACTAGATGGAATTGAACTTAGACAGAGATAGGGTGATTGCAAGTCGGAACTTTGAATGGAAAATCAATCAATCAAGGTGAGTTCACGTAGTTCTAACCTCCGAGAATTTTCTCGGAACCTCCGAGACTCTTTGAACCTTACTGCATTCTGCACTTTGATTCAACTTTCAACTAGATTCAATCAACACATACATCACAACATCAAACATGGCCGATAGGATAGCATCTCTACACTAAAACCTAGAACCCTAAGGTGCCGATAGATCCGATATTAGGGGGGTTAGGGTTACCTTGGATGGAAGAAGAGAAGAGTGAACCGACGAGATTTGAGAAGTTTTTACGCTGAGGGACGAGGCCAGGTCCCCTCCCTCGTGATCCGGTGGCGCTCGAAGAGGAACAACTCGGAATGGATCCAAGCGGCAATGTCGCTCCCTTCGCTTCACAAAAAGGTCGGCGAGGAAGAAAGGAGTTGATGCAGATTGGGACGTCGTCCTTCTTCTCCTTCACTTGAACAGGATGGATCTAGGTCGAATCCCCGTGCGACTCCCCCTCCATCTTCGCCTGGCCACGGCCGACGAGGAAGATGCGCACCTCACACGAGGACGATGTGCTGCACGGCCACGGCGGCGGTCAAGAGGGAGAGAGCGCGACGGCAGAGAGACGTGAAAAATGGATGAGCTGGATCCGTAAAAAAAGAGAGTGGGTTAAAGTTAACCCTAGGGGTAGAGGAATATTCCACGAGATATGCCAGATTCCTCTTAAACTGCTCCTCTGACGGACTGAATGCAGAGTCGATAAAGATTGGAAGTTCAAGATTTTCTCGAGCTTAGGGCTCGGAACCTCCAAAGATTTTTGAGCTTCCAAACTTGAATTCCGTAGACACAACTTTTACTCCTTTTGAGATATTGAACCTTTTATCACCTGAGATCTTAGGTCATGGTTTCCTTGACTCAGGTGGCTAGAAAACAAGCAATCACACACACAACTATAGCCACTTGAGACAAGTTAGGGATATGAAAATAGATTTTGAAGCACTATTAAAATAAAGTTTTCACAAAAGCTTTTTCAAAAGAATTTTTAGAGAATATCAACATTATGAAGCAGACAATCAAGGCATGCTAGAGGTCAAGCCACGCAATGAGAATCAAGAATATTTAGCTCATTCCTCAAACTACAAAACCTTGACTCATCGAGAGGTTTAGTGAAGATATCGACTAGTTGTTGATCGGTCCTCACATGACTTAGAGCGATATCTCCTTTGGCTTTGTGGTCTCTCAAGAAATGATGACAGATGTCTATATGTTTTGTACGAGAATGGCTTACGGGGTTATTTGCAAGTTTTATGGCACTTTCATTGTCACATAAAAGTGGGATATGGGTAAAGTGACATCCGTAATCCTTTAAGGTTTGCTTCATCCATCAAAGTAGTTGAGCACAACAAGCTACATACTCCTCGGCGGTGGAAAGGGCTACTGAGTTTTGCTTTTTAGAACTCCAAGACACTAGAGACCTTCCAAGGAATTGGCAAGTTCCCGATGTACTCTTTCTATCTACCTTGCAATCGCATCGGAATCCAATAGCCAAGTAAAGAGTGTGGAGCCCTTTAGGATACCACAAGCCAAGGGGGTATGCACTAGATATCTCAAGATTCTCTTTCACCATGAGATGACACTCTTTCTTAAGTTAGCTTGAAATCTAGCACACATGCACACACTAAGCATAATGTCCGGCCTAGATGCACATAAGTAAAGAAGAGAGCCGATCGGAGCGATATACCTTTGATCCACGATTTCCTTCTTCATTGAGGTCCAAGTGTCCATTGGTAGGCATTGGAGTCTTGATGGGCTTTGCCTTGTCCATGTCAAACTTCTTAAGCATATCCCTTGTGTACTTGGTTTGACATATATGAACGTCCCTTCCTTTGCTTGTTTGATTTGAAATCAAGAAAGAACTTGAGCTCACCCATCATGGACATCTCAAACCTCTTTGTCATCACCCTACTAAACTCTTCACAAAAGTTTCATTAGTACTACCAAATATTATGTCATCGATACATATATTTGGCACACAAAGATATGACTATCAACTTTTCTAGTAAAGAGTAGCATCATTTTGCCTATCTCAAAGCTTGAGCAAGAAGTCCTTAAGGCATTCATACCATGCTCTTGGTGCTTGCTTGAGCTCATAGAGCCACGGAGTTTGTAGACATGATTAGGGCGCTTGAGATCTTCAAAACCCGGTGGTTGCTCAACATATACTTCTTGAGAGTGGTCCATTGAGAAATGCACTCTTGACATCCATTTGGTATAGCTTGAAGTCATGATGGGCAGCGCAAGCAAGTAGAAACCGAATTGCTTCAAGTCTTGCCACCTGGTGCATATGTTTCTCCAAAGTCTAGTCCTTCAACTTGAGTGTACCCTTGAGCCACCAATCTTGCTTTGTTCCTAATCACAATGCCAAAGTCATCTTGCTTGTTTCGAAGACCCATTTGGTGCCAATGATGTTTTGGTCTGGTCTTTCCACCAACTCCCACACTTGATTTCTTTCAAAGTTGTTCAACTCCTCTTGCATGGCCACCACCAATCCGGATCCTCAAGAGCTTCTACCTTAATGGGTTCAAGAGAGGAAACAAACGAATAAAATAAAAATTCTTAAGACGAGATCGTGTTGTTACCCCTCTCCTTATGCTCCCAAGGATATTGTCATGGATGATCCGTATGACTTGATGTACACGGGGATGTGATGGTCCAAGAGGTTGGTGTAAGGGTTGTTCTTGCTCATCATCATCAGCTTGAGGTACTTGGTTAGCTTCATGATCATTTCCAAGTGAGAAAACTTGCGTGTCTTCTCTGCTGAACTCCTGTGTTCAACTTCCAGAAATTTCTAACCTCCGATCTAGGAAGAAGTGTTGAACCTCCGGTGAATTCTTTGGAACCTCTACTCGTACAGAGCCAGTGAGGTCAGCCCTTCGAGTGGTGTTGAAGCTTGTTGTTGTAGCTCATCTTCTTCTTGTTCTTCAAGGTCTAACATCACCAATGGCCAATTGCTTGATTGCTTCACAAGATGGCTTCTCATTACCTACAACACTTAAGTCAACTTGCTCCACTTGAGAGTCATTAGATTCATCAAAAGTCAATTCAATCCTCCTTTAGATGGTTAGATTGAAGACTGGAAGCATGCTCATTTGGACCATAACCAAGAAGAAATCCTTCGTCAACCTTTGGTGCAAACTTAGATGTTCGGGCCTCTTGTTGAGAATGAAACATTTGCACCCAAACACTCTAAAGTAGGACACCTTAGGCTTTTTGATGAGCTCATAGGAGGTCTTCTTGTGAAACTTGTGAAGATAGAGGCGGTTGATGGCATGGCAAGCCGTGTTGATAGCTCACCAAAAGATGTCTTGAGTCTTGTACTGTCAATATGGTTCTTGCCATCTCAATAAGAGGTTCTTCCTCTCAACCACCCCATTTTGTTGAGGGGTATAAGGAGCTGAAAATTCGATGCCCTCTTCATCAAGAAATTCTTCAACATTTGTGTTCAATTCCGAGCCATTGTCACTTCTTACTTTCTTGATTGGTAGCTCGAACTCCCTTTGTGTTCTCCTTATGAAGGTCTTCACCTTCCCTTGTACTTCACTCTTGTCAAACACAAAGAACACCCACGTGAAGAGAATAATCATCAACAATAACCAAGCCATATTTGTTACCATGCTTATTGTATAAGCCAGGTCCAAATAGATCCATGTGAATTAGCTCCAATGGGCTTGATGTAGTGAGGATGCTATTTGGTGGGTGAGGTGCTCCTACTTGCTTTCCTTTACAGCATGCTTTGCATATCCTATCTTTCTCAAAAGTACATTTGTTAGTCCAAGGATGTGTTCATCTTTCAAAAGTTTGGCCAAGTTCCTCATGCCAACATGGGCTAGGTCGGCGATGCCATAGCCAACCCATGCTAGATTTTGCCACTAAACAAGTCTTGGGAGAAACTTTACTTTTGTTGAGATCAACTAGGTAAAGCCTCCCCTCAAGCGACCGTAAGGACAATAGAGGAATCCTCCTTCTTATGATGGACATCCGAAAAAAAGTGACAATCAAAACCAATCTCACTAAGTTGTGAAACGATAATAGATTGTAACCCAACGGATCAACATGAAGAACATTTGTAATTGAATATTTTTGAGAGATAGGGATATCACCTACACCGATGACTTCTCCTTTGTATCCCTCCATAAGGCAATAGTTTCTTTTGGTCCTTCCAAATGGAGGTAGGATGAAAACATACTCTTTCTCCGGTCATATGATGTGTACATCCGCTATCAAGCACCCAACTTGATCCACCTGGAGGAGTATGCCAACAAAACAATTTAGTTCCTTCTTTAGGTCCCCAATTTGACTTGGGGCCTTCCACGTTAGCAACCAAAACTTTAGGAACCCATAGATCTTTTCACATATATGTTAGACTCATTTCCAACATATGTGGCAACAACTTTACCAAGATTGTTGCGTCTCAACACATAGCTAGGAGGTATGTCTCTAGATGCATGAGCCTTGTTCTTGTTGGGGGACAAATTCCTTCTAGGCATGATTGGATGGTTCGTACTGCAGACAGTATTAGATGTCTTGGAAACGTCTTGGTCTGAGCCTGCCCTTCTTCTTTGTTCTGTCCTTACAGACCCCGGAACTTCCGAGAATTTTCTCGGAACCTCCGAGTTCTCCTGTCTGTGTGACCCGAGGCTTCCAGATTCTGGAACCTCCGGGTTTCGACCTCGGAACCTCCGGACTCTGGGCAGAAGGCATGTACTCATCTTCCTTGAGCTCACCATTGCTTACAAACTTGATACACTCTTGGCCTTTGATAATGTCCCTTTGTCCAGTCCTCCCATTTCCATGATGACCAAGTCCATCCAAGTTTTCGGGCATTTTACCTCCCTTGAATTTTACCCTTTCATTCATGCATCCTTTTGCTATGATTGTGTTGAGCCTAGTAATTTCCTTCTTCATAGCTTCCATGTTAGCAAGATTAATAGCATAAGATTCAAGATCAATATTGTAACACTTATCACGTTGCTAGTAGAAGCACTAGAGTCACCCTTACATTCAAGGATGTGAGGTGCTACTCCAAAGGAGACTATATTGCTCCTCAAGCTCTTCATTCCTCGACTTGAGAGAATTACATTGAGCTTGAGAGGCAGCAAGGTCTTCCTTGAGAGTAGCTATGACGCTCTCCGCTTGGCTCACTTCCAAACGCAAAGCCTCAAGCTCACTTCTTTCGGATGCAAGAATGTCTTGTTTTCCTCTAGTTTCCACTATCAACATAGCCATAAAATCTCTAGATTGCTCATCCATCTCACTAACAAGTTGGTTTGCTTCCTCATCACTAGATTCATCACTAGAGTCCATTTCACTCATCACTAGGTGGAGGAGAGGGTTTTGAGTTAATTTTCACCTTCTCACCCTTGGCCATGAAGCAATGAATGGATGAGCTCTCTCATCATCGGTCAAGTTGTTGAACAACCTTGAGGTAGAAGGAAGCTTCTTGATAGCCACGGTTGCAACTTTCTTCCCTTCTCCTTCACTAGAGCTTTCATCTCCTAATTCCATTCATGACCAATGTGAGCTTCCACCATAGTTTCTTCTCTTGTGATGTGGTTTTTGATCTTTCTTGTAGCTTCCTTGCCTTTGTCATTCTTGTTTTCCTCTTCTCATTTGGGCAATCCGCATATGAAGTGCTTCCACAATTGTAACAAGTTCTCTTCTTCTTGTTGGGGAATCCTTCTCTTGCAAACTTGTAACCTTGTTCTTTTCAAACCCTTCTTGTATGTCTTCATAAACAAGGCCATATCCCCAATCTCATGAGGGCTTTCATCTTCATCTTCACTTGAGTCACTTGTAGAGCTCTCTACTTCCACTTTCTTTGATTTTGACTTGGAAGGCTTGGATGAAGTTGTAACGCCCGCGTTCTAACCCCTAATAAATCACCTTCTAAATCACACGTGTTTTCAAATTGTTTCCACGAGCTCGATCAATTCCAAAACCCCAACCCTCATTATGGCTTTCAACCACGGGAATCTCTCCGCCCGCATCCCGTGAGCGCCTGGTCGCCGCCGCCACGCAACACCACCGACTGGGAATCGCCGGCGTCACGTCGGTTGCTTTCGAAACCCGGAAAATCCCACCAAAATCTTTTCTTCTTTTTCTCCCAATTTTTCTTTCCTAAAATTACTCGGTTAAATCACTCGCTAAAAATCTTTTCAAAATGTTCTCCATCATCCGAGCTCAACTCTTATGAATCTATAATCTCTCCCAAAGCCTAATTTCTCTTTAATCCTTGTCTTTCCAAATCGTGGCAAGGACTTCTCTTAAGCCTTTTGCTTTTCTCTAAGCCATCGCTATCAAGTACTAGCCAATCCTTTCTTTCACGTGTGCACTCGCACACACTTGCCATCTATCTCGCCTTCTAGCTTGAGCACGCACACACACACTTGTGCACGCACGAACAGAGAGGCGAGCTTTACTTGCAAGCTCCTTGCCATACACACCGCATGCATGCAGAACACACACGTAATGCACAAGAAGAAGACAATGGCCGCGCATGCGCACGCCAGCCCTCCACGCCACACAGGTGCTCGCTCGAGCGGGCAGCCGACCCCACGACACGATCACAAGACCGCCGACGCTGCATTTACTCCGCCCGCACGCCTCCGTGCTGCTCCGCCACCATCACCGCAGTAGCCGACGCCCGCAGCCGCCGCCTCAGCGCCACCGCAGCCAGCGGCCGCCTTTAATTAGCGTCGCCGAGCTATCCCATCGCCGGCCGCCGCCGCCCGGGCCAGACGCCGCGCATCCCCGCACGCCGCCTCGTGAATCACCTGCCAGTTTAATCTGCGCCGCGACGCGCCGAGCTGCCACCTCACCGCATAAGCCGTCCGCGAAGCCATTCAAGGCCGCCGCCCGCTGCTGCCGCTGCACGCCACGCCGCATCGCCGCCGGGGATATTTCTCCCACGAACCGCCTTACGCGGCCTATAAAAGGCTCTACAGTGCCCGCCTCGCCACCAAGCTGCCACAAGCTGCCTCCCTTCCTCCCTTGCCCTCCACCGCCGCCATTGCCGCCTGCTCTTCGCTCGCCGCTGGTCGATCTCCCTCCGAGTTGCCTCGCCCGAGGTGAGCTTAGGAAGAGCTTCCCATCCATTCCTCTCCTCTCCATGCCCTTGGATTTGAAAATGGTGCCGGAATCGCCGTGGTGAGCTCAGAGAGCCGGCACGCCATGGCGGGAAGAAGGGGACGAAGTCCTGCTCGATGTCTCTCCTCTATTCTTTTATTAGATCTAAGCCACAACTCACAAATAAGCAATACCACCGGCCCATGAGCAAGTCGAAAAGCCCATCCAGACACTCACGCGACCGCAATTAGTCTCATCCGATTATGTTGAATCATTTTCGGAATTTAATTAGCACTCAATCTTTACACAGTCATATCTCCCACGTTCCAACTCCGATTCACTTGATTCTTTTTGCTAAATTCCTATAAAATCATATTCTAGCAATTCCAACTATTTTCCTCCCTCTTTAACTTATCATTTTATGAACGGTTCTAACTCTTAATCCCGAACTTTACCACATCTTTTCCGGGATTAATTCTGCCGAGCCATCTATCCTTTCCCCATAAATAATATTTATTCCTCCTCTTTCTATTTATTTTCTCCTCGAGCTCAGCCGGTAAATCTTGGGTGCATGTATTGATTGTGTGATGATTTGTGTGCACGATAGCCGACGAAGTGAACGAGGAGGAGTACCGCGAGCCGGAGCTTGGAGCCAAGCATCATGAAAGGTGAGACCGGAGTCCCGAACCGTGAGCAGGAACTCCCCGAGGACTTCGAAGACGGCAAGTTCAATCTCATCCTTGATGCATGCTTTGATCCCGCTTTTATAAATACAACCCTATGACCCGCTTTATAAATTGCATATTATTTACTATTAAAACCCTGTGAGGATAGCCACCTTTGATTGCTATGATTGATCTTTGATTGCCCTAAATGATTTCTTTAAAATGTGAGTGCTTTAAAAAATGGGAATGAGATATTTTGGAAAATGAGTAAAGCAATCGGGTAGACGGGATGGACGCGTGTCGAGTATGGGTGAGCTCGTACCTTTGTGGTTGAGCGTGTTGGAGATGTCCATCTTGTCGTTAAGGACCGGGTTGCGTGACATCTCACGACACAATTGTCGATACTACCACTCGGCCGTTGTATGTGGCAACGGCTTAGCATAAATCCCACTAGTTAATCTACTTGCCATCAGGAGTGCGAGTGAGCAGCGGGAGATCAAGTAGTAGGGGTACGATCTATGTGAGGTACGCCCTGGTTATGTGAAATAACCCCTTGATTGCTTCCGTGGTGGCTCGTAGGGTTAGCTAAGGTGGGTAATGGCTTTGATAGGATCCGCGCCGACACTAAGGTGTTCGTGTGGCGGCACCCTACTTGTGGGTAAAGATGTACAACCTCTGCAGTGTAAAACCTATTCGAATAGCCGTGTCCACGGTATTGGACGAGTCACGGTGGGGTCACAAAACTAGTGTTTGGGTTCGGGATGATTTTCATGACGTGAGCTGATTTCTGGAAAAGTGTGTGGCTGTGTGCCCGGGCCATCGTGGACGGGGAGTCCGGTAGTCCCCATTTGGTTTTCACAAAACAACTGAGTTACTTGAGTTATAAAACTGCTTTTGCGAAAACCTTTCGAAAACAAACCCTTGCATGAGTAATTGCGTTTGCAAAATAAACCTTATTCTGATCCTTGATATATCCTGTGCATGATCTGTTTATTAGCCCCTCCGTGGGTGGGGTTGAACTTGTTGAGTACGTATGTACTCACCCTTGCTTGATTAACTGCTTTTCGAGGAGGATCCCGACTTCGCACTCAAGACGCCGAGTAGGTTGCCGTCCCGCACCCAACCCGTGCTGTGGATTCTGTGGTCTCCACGAAGCTTCCATGGCGCAAGACTCAAGATATCCTAGATCTTGTTGCTATCGTAGTTTGGTCTGTAGTTCTTATGTTGCTTCTCGTGGCAGTGGCGCTCCCATGCCCACAACCTCGACGTGTTGTACGGTAATGAACCATCTGATGTAATAAATGTGGTACCACCTCACCGGTATTTGTATCACATTTAGTCACCTCTGATGAGGGGACGCTTCAGACGTAGAGTGCTTGGATGAAGTAGTAGGCTTGCTTGACTTGTTGGCATGGAGAGCAACCTCTTTGACCTTCAAGTTGTTCAACTTAGCTTCTAGCTCACCAATTTTCTTCCTATGTTGGATTTCCTTGTCCATGAGCTCATGAGTAAGAATTCTCCCAAGAACATCATTTGGAGAGAACTCCTCAAATCTCTTCTTCTCTCTAATCAATGTGACTAGAGTAGGATTTCTTGGAGCAAAGGCCTCCAACATCACCTTCACAACAAAGTGGTCATCCAACTCATCACCACCTAAGCCTCTTATCTTCCCAACTATGACCATCAACCTATCAAACATCTCTTGTGGCCCTTCTCCATCAAATAGTGAATTAAGTTCGCCATCAATATGTTGATCTTGGATTTCTTGACCTTGTCAACACCCTCATGAGGAGGATGTCCCAAATCTCTTTGGCAATCTCTAGTCCACTAACACGATTGTACTCTTGGGCATTGAATGCACTAAGGAGTATGCTTGTAGCTTGAGCATTTCTCCTAATGTTGCGACGATCACGTGTGTGAGGTTTCAAAGTCTTCGGATCATCAAACCTACACACACAATATTCCACAATTCCAAACGTTAGATAAGCTTTCATCATGCTTCCATTTAAAAAGTTGTCCCATCAAATTGGGGTAACTTGCCAACGTATAGTCACATCATCCTTAGATTTAGTATCCAAAGAATCATAGTTAAAGGATACTATAGTCTTTCTTTGACTTGGCCTTGGGCTTGACTCTTGGGAATTCTTGTGCATAGTACTCATCATCCCCATCTCCATTCTCACTAGATGAAGATGATGATGAGGATGATGAAGATGGTGATGGAGATGGTGAAGGTGTTCTTTCTTCTCTTCTTTTCTTTCTTCTTTCTTCTTTTCTTGACTGTCCTCTTCTTCTTTTCTTCTTCTTTCTCTTCTTCTTATCTTCTTGCTTTTCTTGCTTTCCTTGAGCTTCTTCACATTCTTGAGCTTGTCAAACTTCTCTGAGGTGTGTTACCAACCCGAGCATCACCTCAACCTCACTTGGCATGTCTTCAAACTTCTTCCTCTTGCTTGTCATCTCCACTTGCCATATCCTCACACGGTTAAGTGTTTGCAAGGATAACCGCTCGATACCAATTGAAAGGATCGAGGCAATGTGGCCTAGAGGGGTGAATAGGCCTGCACACAAATTTAAACTTTTTCTGCAAAGATCGTCGTGGTTCGAACTTCCGAGATTATTTCCGGAACCTCCGAACGGGCAACCTCCGAAATAATCACTTCGAGATCTGTTAGAAAGATACATAAATATCTGGATTACTTGATGAAAAACAGATCTACAAATTCTAGGAGATCCTTAGGACCTAGCAAGATGATTAAGCAAAGGAACCAACTAGAGCTACCAACAAAGTAGATCAAAACAAACCCTAATAGATCTAGTCAAGAACAAGCATGAACAGGATGAAGCAAGTATATAAATCAAAGCACACACGAGACAAGGATTTATCCCGTGGTTCGCCACAAAGGCTTGCCTACTCCACGTTGTTGAGGAAGCCACAAAGGCTAAGGACCACAAAGATCCACTCCTCTCTCACCTATCACTTTGGGTAATAGGTGGAGACTTTCCACTAGATTCACAAGGGTAATACAAACACCTTGGAGCTTCCACAATCGGGTTGGAGAGCTTCCAAGAACCTCTATGCCCTAGGAGCAAGGCTCCAAGAGTAAAGATCCACCAAGCTTGCTAGGACTTCTCCAAGTGCTCAAGAACAGGAATGGAAGATTTTGCTCACAATCTCACTTGAATCCCCACTCTCAATCAATGCTAGGCAAGGATTTGGAAGAGAGTAGTTTGGAGTCAATGCAAGGTGAGAGAATGAGGTTAGAAGTTCGTCGGGAAGAAGAGAGAATGACCGTTGGGGACCAAGGGGTATAAATACCCCGATCCGTAAGAACGGTCATATTTCAAAGTCCGGAACCTCCGAGAAAAATCTCGAACTTCCGAACCTGAAACCTCTCACGATCAAGTCAGACGGGAACCTCCGAGATTAAACTCGGAACCTCCGAACAAGGAAACAACAAGGGCAAAAAGCAGTCTCTCTTCAAGGAATGGGTTAGGATTAGGATAGATGTTCTATGAGCACTTGAATCCACCCAAACTCGCCATTAGAATCCCTCTTGATAGTACGGCTTGTCCTATACTCAAATTCAAAAGATAACATAAATAAAATCCTCCAAAGAGCATAGGAATCCTTCTTCATGTAATTGGGGTCTCCTTTCTTTCTTTTGCACCTGTAATATATTCTTGTACTGCACATAAACTCAAAGGCTCATTAGCTCTTTAATTGTGTGGTCAACATCACCAAAACCCTCATAGGGCTTGATTGCTCTTACAGGTGCCTGTAGCCGTCCTTGTTCTCCGTCTTCTCCGGCGTCGGCGCAGACTGGCTTGCCGCCGAAAGGACGTCCGTCTGTCCTCCTCGTGTTCACCCGGTTCTCGTGCGGCCTCTCGAACCGCACAGTCGGCAACGCCACTCATCCTCCAAGCACGTCGAACTCCTCGTCAAAGACATCAAAGAAGACAAAGAGTACATCACGGAGGATGCATTAGCGTTAGACTTGGCTCCTTTGCCACTAACGAGAGCGAGACTATGAGAATCCGGGCTCTCGATCTTGGCTGTCATACCATGGTCCAACTCAGCCGACTTGAGCTTCGAGAACAACTCGTTCACCGTCAAGGTGTCATACTTCTCGGACTCAACAATAGCCTCAAACTTCCCGTCCCATACCAGACGATCCAACGAGTGCAAGAGCTTCACGGCTCTATCATGATCATTGTATGGGAGGCGTCCACATTGGCTCTCATGTTGTTCTAGCAACCAGTAAATCGCTGGAAAAGGGCATCGACGGACTCGTAGGGAGATGAGTGAAGTTCTCGTACTCTCTCAGGTAAGTCGCGTACATCCGAGCTGAACTGAGCATTCCCATGAGCATCCTTCAACTACTCCCAAATCCTACAAGCTAAGTCCTGCATGCGAACCCGATCGGAATTCGGTGACCGACAGCACGAAACAAGTAGTCGGCCTTGTTGTTGGCTTGAACATATCCTCGATCCTGGAGCAAGGAAGTTCATCGGATGAACATAATTGTGTTCACCGTGACATCCCAAAGGATCGACCCTTTCCGTGGAGGAACGCCGCCATCCGCCTTTGCCACATCTCGGTAGTTCTTCCCATCGAGTCGGAGGACCCGAACCCCGTTCTGATGCGCCATCTTTGGATCTTAGGCGGTAAGAGTCAATAAAGACCGAACCGGCTCGATACCAATTGAAGGACCGATTAGGCGAACCGAGAGAGGGAGGAGTGAATGGGAGCCGATAAAATTCTTCTCAAGGAGATGAGAACTCCAACAAGACGAACACGGCTTCCAAATCACGTCTCGACCCAACTACCCAAGTTGGCCAAGACCACGCAGCCCTGGAGTGCTACCGTCCTAGGAACCAACACTCAACCCTCCGAGCCGAACTCACCAAAACACATGAAACTTGCACTGCTTGTGCGTACACCGGTCGGCGATGACTGCAGGTCGGGCCATGACGGATCGTCGGCCAGTGGCTCTGACAAGAACAGACAAGAACGTTCCAGAAGCCTCGGTGACTCCTCTAGGCCCCGGAACAAAACCACCTCAAACACAACCTGAAGTAAGAAGAACCCTCACAAAACCTAGCAAAACAACTCCAAACACGCCAAGAACTGACCAGCAGAACCACGGGACAAAACCACACGGACAAGGCTGTTCCCCGAGACAAAAACCCACCAAGGGCTAGCACCGGTCAGACCGGTCAAGAGCACCGGTCAGACCGGTCGCGCCTGGGCAGCTCGGGATGAATAGCCAGCAGTCAACTCCCCAAATCCAACTCCCGATCTCCGATTCGCTCCACGGTTTTGCACAAGACTTTGGGGATAGTAGGAACACCTCATGGGTACTCCATAGCCAAGATTTGGTCCACCAAAACTTGTCAAATCAAGAGGAATCGAAGAAATCCCACTAAGAACGCCTCTAACCCTAGAGCCACGAAAACCCCAAAATCGAGCCCCTTTGCTCACGGATTTGGGAGGGGAATCAAAGGGAAAAGAACCACGAAGGGTTCATGCATACATCCCCCACCAAATCCCAAAGAGAAAGGCCTCGAAATCGCTCCAAGAAAATCGCCAAGAAAGGGCTCCGAAAATCACCAAAAGGAGAAACGGAAAGACACATCCAAGCCTTGAGGAACCACGGAATCATCTATACATACCAAAGAGGTTCATACAAGGTCTAGCTTGCCGCCCGATCACCCTTCCCTCTCACAAGATCTCACCATGAAGCTCTCAAGCTAATCCTACGAAAATCCTAAGAAAATAGGAAGGAAAATAGGAAAACCAAATGAGCTAGGGTTCTAAGAGATGGCTGCCATCCTCTCACCACTTGGGTTATATGGAGGCAACCGAAAGATGAAAATACCCTTACTAGCTAACTAGGGATACATGCCCTTCAAGGGTGAAATCTTTGTCTTCGCTCCATCGGACGGATGCCCTGACCGCAAACTTGCTTAGTCTCGACGCAAGCCTTGCGATCCCGACGCGTGTCCTCGCTCAAGATTCCGGACTGCGTCGTCACCAGACACCGGGGCCGACCGGTGCTCCTCACCGGCCGACCCAGACCACTCGCATCGGTCCGGCTGCCACCTTTGTGGATCAACCAAGGAACCCGGTGGTTTTCTGGTGAACCACCGGAAACCCCGCGAACTCGGTGTAGCCTCCGCCAATCACCACTCATGACTCGGCTCCCACGTAGTCCGGCTCGACCTTGGTTTTGAGGCTCAACCAAGAAAGCGCCCATGACTTCATCTTGCCGTTCTTGCCACCATGCGGCCCGCACTTGACCCACGCCACCGGGTCCCTCGAACCAAGCCTACTTGTCTTCTCCACACCGAGGCCTCACCGCAACGACCTTTCGCGCTTGTTCTTCACCGCACCGCACCGGTCAAGCCGCAACCGCACACCGCAATACTTAGCTAAGAATCAGTCCACACCACGTTGTCAATCACTCATCACACTAGGAAGCGACCATCCACCGTTCCTCGAACCACACTTGGCTCTCACTAGGAAGGCTTGCCGTGAACGCGGTGAGGAGGACAGGCGCGCCTCAGAGTGTGGTGCTGAGGAGGAAGAGATAGTTTGATTTAGGGTTTAATTCATCGATACCCCCTTTCTCCAACAGTGCCGCATTACATAGTGTTTTAAGGCCCACCGGCCGAATGGCTCTTACACGAGCTTCTAAACCCTACTCTCGGCACGCGGGCCGGTAGTAGTCGGCCCAGCTAGGCCCAGCTTGTGACAACGGGCACGTTCCTGGGCGGCGCCAGCCTCGACGGCCAGCTGGGCCTAGTGCAGCGCGAGCTCATCTCGTCCACAATGTACTTGATGAAATTCTCGAGCCAAAGGCAGGGAGAGTTTGAGAGATGAGATGCTCTGTCAACATGCTATGTCATCGACACTTGCCCACGTGAAGGGGTATGGACCTGCGACGAATGACTTAAAAGGTTTATAGGCTAAAAAATGCATTTTCGAAGTTGATGGACCTAATTGACACACCTCTACAAGTTGATGCACCGCTAGTTCATTTTACTCTTTTATTGATATTTTTTAGTCAAAGTTATATATTTTCTGTTCCACATATACCATGAACAAATTTTATAAACTCACATAATAAAATAATTCTACATACTTAACAAATTATATGAACTAGTGAAACAAATAAATTTGTTCGTTGAGCAAATTATATTTGTTATGTGAACAAATTATATGAAGTAACGGAACAAATTGTATTTGTTCTTTTAGTTCATACAACTTGTTCACTACGTACGTTTGTTCCGCGTGCTTATACAAATAGTTCCACAAGTACATACCGCACCTATTAATATACAACCTTCATTAAAAAATACGAATATAAAAATTCGTTCAAATATAGTCAAGTGAAATCTTATTGTAAGATTTTATTGACAAAAAATTCTAATTGTGCAATCAAAATTTCATTTAGATGCTCTGTGTAAGATTTATTCATTTAAAAAAAATTAATACACTTTCCATGTGGGATCACATCACTAGTTGAACAACCCCACGCATTAGACCTGCAAAGGGTTCGGGTCGACCTTCTTGCGAAATCGCTTTGCTCCTTGAATCAGTTAGCGGGCCAACCCCAAAACCAGGAGGAGCAAGAGGGTCGCGATCGTCTTGACCAATTTAATACACTTTGCATGTGGGATCACATCACCAGTTGAACAACCCCACGCATTAGACCTGCAAAGGGTTTGGGCCGACCTTCTTGCGAAATCGCTTTGCTCCTTGAATCAGTTAGCGGGCCAACCCCGAAACGAGGAGGAGCAAGAGGGTCGCGATCCTCTTGACCCCTGGAGACCCTAGGGTCGACCCCTCGGCGTCTTGCTCGAGGGTGATTCCCTCCCCCACATGCCGCCCACGAGATTGAACTCGCCACCCTCTTGAGCTTCCTCGCAGTGTCCCGAGCAGCTGAGTTCGAGCCTCACGGCATCGCTATTCCCCGCCGGGTGCTGCTCTGTTCCACTTTAGATCAGCCATCGTTTGGAGCTTGCTTCGCCACTGTAGCGACATTTGTGCTTGCAGAGTGCTCTCGCCACCCAGGCATATCCTCGCTTGCCTCTAGTTCCTAAGAGCCGAGCTCTGTCTTTGCAGCCCCATGAGCTTTTTCTTGATGCAGTGAGTCAAGTATTGAAGTAGCAGCCTGTCCAATTTCAGTTGTGATGCTAGAAAGCTGAATAATTCGCCTCCAATAATTTTGTTGAGTGCATTTGAATCATCAAATGTCACATTTGTAGTACAACTTCCTCGTGAATTTAATTACGGAATCAACTAGAGATATATCAGTATAGTACTATAGTTCCATATAATACAGTCTTGTAAAATTTACAGATAGTAACAATTTCGTGGTAAAAGAATTTGACATGTCAATTTATTTGAGCAAACCTCAAAGGAGCTTTTCTTATTGGTCAATCCTTTTTTTCTTTTCAGTAAACAAAAATATCTTTTGTAAACTCTTTCTGCTTCTATTATTCCACTCCGAATTTACAAACCTTTGCCTTTGTTGTAACTTTCATCAATCGGCATAGTGGAGCAACAAGCCAAGGAGCAATTGATACAAGCAGCGAATCGTGTAACTTCTTGTATTAAATTACTTACTAGGATCGTGCCCGTGCGTTGCTACGGACAATACAAATTCTCTCCACAAGCATCAAATAATTCATATGAAATATATGTACAATTATCAATAAGTATTAATAGATCCATATATTTTTGTTTTAAGTCCATATCATTTGTCAACTGAAAGCTTTAACTTTGAAAAAAAATACTCACAACCATAGTATATTCTTAATTGTTCGAACATCTATGAAATTCCGATTCGAACATCTATGAAATTAAGTGACCACGTGGTCTTGAGAAATAAGGAAGGAGGCATAAAACTAAAAAAACACAATTTAGCGTTCAAAATATTTTGCAAATGGATTTCTTACTACAACATAATCCCTACAGTCGTTGCTTGCCACCCAATAGCTACGTCCAAGAGAAACTACCTTCCGACCTTACTCATATCCATGTCGCATTCGTTGCTTGTTATCATCTTAATGGTGAAAACTTCATGGGACTCATGATGAGGGCACCGTTCTGCAAAGCATTGCTTGCTATTGTATATTGCAACTTACGAACCTTACCTAAACTACTATGTCCTGATGTCATTTTGCCTGACTCGTGGAGCTTGCAGTCACCAACCAACGAGAACCATGGTCTGAATGTTGCTAAGCATTTGGAAAGCTTTTCTTGGTGGAGCTGATAAACATCCGGTGGAGCTCCAAAAACGCTTCCAAACTAATTTAATCTTGGTTGCTGCAGGCATTAAGGAGCCTGCACCACTTCCATAATCCGGCACAATGCCTACGAAAGCGCATAATCCTCTCGGAGGTGAAGTGTCAAATAGCATGTGTCAATACTTAGGTGCGTAAAGTATCATGTTAAATATAAATTGTAATTCACCAAATAACTGAGAGTTTTAAATTGGGAAAATACTTCCGCATTTGAACCTCAGACCCAACAAATAACTCCAACATGATAATTCTTCTTTGAAAATTCTTGCTGAAAAGTCGCTTACTCACTAACCAAACTGTAAGAACGATTGCAAGTAATATTTTATCCTCTGTATTTCTGCATTGAATTTGAGCAACTACATCACCAAATTTTAAACCAATTTACATAGCTTATTATACTTGAGCATTTGTAGGACTTCACAAAAAACTCATGGATATATTCAAGTTTGCAAAGTCATACTAACAGGAGCATTAATTTAGTTAATGGTGACTTTGTTCCATGAATAACATTTACTTCTTACATGTCCTAAATTTTTATCCCAGAGCAGTCTTTTCTTGCTTAAGTTGATATATGTCGCTTCCAACGACATCTGAATTCAGGCAAAATATGTGCCACGGTATGTCATTCATCAAAAAGAAACAAATTTTCAGTAGGAATTTACATATCTGAAATAAACTAATTTTGTGCAAGTGCCCCAATCATATGAGCACATTATCACGACACATGTAAGCAGATTGAGTTTGTGAATGGATTGAAGCTATGTAATCCCAACACCTTGTTAGCAGCGCCGGACTGGCATCATCGAGTTCTACTCAACCTAAGGTTCCAATCTTTTCAAGACATGCAAGAAAGCGGTTTACTGTTAACCTGAGTTTTAAATTATTGATGGCAATACTCTAATCTTTTGGCCTTCCCTTCGATTGCAAGACTGAAACTATTCAGGTCAGATTAGAAGGACTACAAGCTTGAATCAGCACACTATGAGAAGGTTTTACCATGGCAGTATACAAGCTTAAATTAATAAGCTCCTATCTATTTCACTCACTGTCACTAAGATGTTCTTATTCAATGAAACCTGACCTTTTCTAACCTTTTTCAAAACGAATGGACAAATAAAAGAACCTATTACGATCTGTTCTTTCAAAAAAAATTACCTAAAATGCATTTGGTCCTATAACCTGACAAACGGAAAATATAATAATCTCAGCAAAGAAAAAATAAGAAAATTCCGTAGGTTATGCATTAGCATGCTCTTAGGTGGTCCAAGAGAAGAGAGCACCAGACATGCCATGCTCACAAGGCAAGCAGCAAACTAACCTGAATCCATTGGGTGAGTTCCCCACCAGTAGCCTCCAGCCCTCCAGATGTTGCAGGCGACGTCGACGTCGCCGGATCAAAGGCCACAAGGCACCACTCCCCCCTGCGCTCACCTCTTACAACATGATGCCCCAAAGCAACAAAGATGCGAAGCCCCTCAAATAATGTTCTCATTCCCTACCAAGAAGAAAGCATCTAGTACAATAAGTTTGCAGAGCTCACGATGGTGTAGTATTTTACAAACCTACATATCTAATACATAGATGAAAACATTAGATATCGAGGCATTAACAACTTATTTTCATTCAATGAATAAGTATGAGTTCAAGAGTCTGCAATTTCTTCTCGTGGTTCCAACCAAACAAGCCCATAATCGAGTACGTGCTATATATAGGCCCCATCCATTCAGTGTCAACTCTAGGACCAGAGCGTGACATGTTATACATCTTTTAACAAACAATCAAATCATAAATAGATTTATCATCCACAAATGAGACGTTTTAGATAGAAAAAATTGAATATGTCGATCCGCATTTTCAATGTCGTTAGACCATGATGGGAATGTAATGTTGGTTTCAGCATTTGCAGTCCATCCTAAACAATTGACACTACAAAATCGATACAGCATGCCCCCAGTAACAAACAATAGTCGTGGATCTATAAAGCAATAAATCAATAGACAATAAATGGATCCAAACGCCCAAATCAAATCTAAGAACCGCCGATCAACAATTCGTTAGATTAGATCCAAAAGGGGGTGAGAAATGATAGAAAATGGACTTACAGTGATGGGAGAGCCAGTGTTGAGCACAAAGTGGCCATGACGAGCCCCTCCGTCCCGTCCATGGCAATGGTGGGGACCATGTTCTCCCCGAGATGCTGAGCCACCTCGAGCACGAGGCATAGCTCTATTGTTAGTAATCTTCATAATAATCATATACTAAGAATCACCGGAACAGGCACCTATTCTCGATATGTTTACGATTTCAGCAAACAAGCATTTGTAAAAAGAATCAATGAAAAAACGCTTTTACAGAGTAGCAGTCGTTACAGTTGTTTCTCTACCACTAGTTATGATGCAATCATATAGTAGCATTTCTCAATTAGACTAAATAATGAATATTTCAATGGTATATACAGTATAAGCATAGTATGATATCTGTACTGTACATTTTAAACTGAAAACATATATAGCTGTCTAACCACATTACATCTTTGTTAACTTAGCTGACTAATATGACATGAAGAAAACCAGGATTTTCCATGTTCTATGCACAAAGTAAAACTCACAAAGCTATTGCTTTAAATAGTTCTGAAGTCCAGTTCTTTGAAAGAGTTATATACATTCTTTAAGTTCATATGGAATTGCTATGCGATAAAAAAGAAACAATATATTAACTAAGGCCTGATTCCTACGATTCATAAGCAGGAAAGACAACCAAATATATATTAGCTTATTTACCAAGTACAGAAAGGCAGGTTGGTTATAAAGCAAGCAAAGCACATTTGTTTTTATATGAGCTTAAAGTAGCATTCATCAACGGTGACACTAAAGTCAAGTTGGACTTTCAACTTGCCTGGTCTTTATCATCATGGAAGTCGCCTCCGGTGAAGTCCGGATTAATGATTCAGATTATATGCTCGCATAAGCCACATTCTCTAACACATCATCATTTGATCCAAACCTAGATTTCAAGAAGTTCATGTGTAGAAATCCAATTAATGTTAGAATACAATTGAATGCAATCAAGGTATCACTTGTCAGTGATCTGCATGAGCCTTTGTGGTCTGAATGTACCCTATGCATCAATGTGTAGACTATAGATCCTTTCCTTGACCACCACCTTGGTCCAGTGGAAGCTGTAATATAAATTTTGAACATGTTTGAGACCAACAAAATAATCATGAAAATAGAAAAGGAGGCAGGAAGACAAAAAAACCTCCCTGACATACACAAAGAGTATGATACGACCGAGTCTTTCCAGAGCCGAACTCACCATATATCTCTATGATAGATCCTATTTATACCCCCCTGTTGAAAAAATTCATAACAGATTAACAGAGAAAACCATCATGGTCCCTAAAGTAGCAAAGATATCATCATTCCACACAAGAGGAAGCAATCAAATGTTTCATCCTCCCACAACCATGAACAGAGTTCATGATAATTGCAAGCATTATAAGCTTAGCGGTGTAGCAGATGAAATAACTACAAGAAATGGGCTGAGAAATGTCATAACCTTCTGACGTGGCATTGCAGAATTTTGTTGTTCCTACAACCAGAAACAGCCTTGATGTCCATACATTCCAGAGTGTAATAATGCATTATCGCCTCTTCTTTGACCTGTTCATTAACCAAGATATGCTCACTCCATGGAAATTTTAAAAAACCTAAGATTTCAATAAAACATATATTAACTAAGAAACTCAACTTGGGAACATTGCAGTTTAGGGTTCCACCTTTTTCAGACAAAGACATAACCACTCAACCTAAGAGCTTGAGGCTAGGTTTCAGGAAAAAAAAGAGTGTTCCTAATAAAAGAAAAAAAATCTACAAGCCTTTGAAGGAAACATAAAAGAAAAAAGTAGGACCAAAACTATTTACACAAAAATTAGGCACCCTTAGCAATGGAGGCATATGATTTGGATTTGCAATTACTGGCAACCTCTCATTTCATACTTGATATTCTCACTATGGTTCCAAGAGTTGAAGTCTTCGATCAGCATTAAAATCAGCAAACAACAAATTAGATACATCTTGTACTAAGATACAGAGAATATGTCAGTTCCCGTTACAAGTCATTCCACGTTTAACATCTGTTACCCAAGCTCGAGAACACAGATACAAACTTGAATCGAGCAAGAGTGATACTATTAAGACCAAAAAATATCTATCACCTTGATTCAACAGCCTCCTGCAGAATGGGAGCATCTGCACGAAGGGCCACTGGCACAATGCCGTGTATTCCTGATTCGGTGGCGGCGACGACCCGGAGACCCAGCTACACGCGGCGGCGATCCAGAAACGCCGTAGAGGTGCAGCGGCGCAACGTCGATCCAGAGACACCGTAGAGGTATGGCGGCGCAGCGTGCAGTGACGGCATCGACAAGGAGATATGACTGCACGGTGATGGCATCAATCCAACTGCCGTGCAGCAAGCAGCCCGGTGCACGGACCGGGAAAAGGGCGAATTGGTGGGGGGGGGCAATAGAATCGACAGATTACCTCGGGGACGAGATGATGGGGGAGACAACCTTCTGCTCGCGACCTGGCGGCGCGAGCGGCGGCGAGACGCAGGTGGGAGAGTACGGCGCGCGGAAGAAGAAGCGGAGAGACGCGTGACAACGTGGGGAAGGAGGAGATGAAGGCAGTGGGGGATGGTGCGGACGCAGGAGGCAGGGAGGATGCGGCGCGACGGCGGAGGTCGAGGCGGCGTGCGGAGGGGGCGCGAGGGAGAGGCAATGTGGATTGACCGTGGGGGCGGAAGACCTAGGGGCAAAAATGGAAAACGGCAAGCGTACCCACGAGCGGGGAGCGACGCCTTAAGAGGGGGGCGACGACCATGAGAGGAAAAGTACCAACGGGGTTTTTTCTCTACTTCATACTTTTTAGGAGTAGAGATAGAGATAGCACGTTGATGCAAGCACGAGGAGCAAACACAACTTCAGTTGCGTGTTCGTGGCTCCTGCTCGATCCTAGTAGGCACGTAGGGGTGGTAACGGATCCTCCATTTTGTACTAAGAAATTTAAGGATCGGGCCATAATTCTATTTAATTTTGAACTAAAAAAATAAAAGGTCCTAGTTGGATTGTGAATGATGCATTAGGGTCATGGCCGTTTACCACCCCTACATGCGACGTCTTGAAAAAAACGTACGTGTGACGCAACTTAACCCAACGCTGCAGGGAAGGTTCGGCCCGCGGAGCCACGGGGTTTATCCTGACGAGACAATAACAAGGAGCGGATCGACCCTTGATCCTGCTTTTGTGCGAACAGGGCAGCGGGGCACGTTCAGTAGCACTCCGTTCCGCTCTTTCTGCAGGCCTACCACGCATCTACTGCGGAGTAATTATTGTGGCTTTTGGGGCCAAATCGCCAAGGCGTTCGGCGCGGCTGCCAGAGGGCAATCGTCGTTGGTACCATTTTTTCAAAATGGCTCCTGGCAAAAACTATTTTTACAAATGGATCTTTGGCGAAACTATTTCTGAAAATGGATCCAAAGCTCGGCGCGAGGGGGAAGAGCGCCGAGGTCTGTGGCTCGTCGCTAGACCCCTTAGCGCCGAGATCCTGCCATGTCAGCGCCAAGCTGGCGCCTCCTGCCTGCATGGCGGGTACCTCGGTGCTAGGCCCTTTAATGCCGAGCCAAGGACCTCGGCGCGGCCGCCTCTAGCGATGAGGTCCCGACACTTAACACTGGCCGTGCCCTTCTTCTTCCTCCTCCCTCCCATTCTTTTCAACCCGAGAGCTCTCTGTTCTCTCCCTCTCCGGACGCGGGGCAATCCAAAAGCCTCGTAGACGAGTGTAGAAGTTGTTCCCTTTGGAATCAAGCCGCCCCCAAGGTAATATGGCTCCCCTCTTTCAATTTGGCCAAGTAGTTTTGTTTGAATCTGTGGTTAGGTTAGGTTTTGAGGGTTTGTTAGGGTTTGCATTAGAGTGAGCTGCTTTTGCTTTTTGACTCGTGGCTTGCTTATTCTGAGCTGGTAAGTTAGGGTTAGTAATGGTTTGTGTTGCATTTTTTGAAGGAATCACCATGGGATCTCGACCTGAGGAGATAATCACCATGGGTAAGAAGAGGTCAGAGACCATTCCTGAAGGGGTGGATGTGCCCATGTGCTACTGCAGTGATCACTGCAAACTTGTGAAGTCACAGATGTTAGGTGACCGCTACGGCATGAGGTGGTTCATGTGCGCCAACTACGAATATGACCCACCTAGAGCTATCAGATACGAGAGACACGAGGTTGTGCATGAATCCATGTCTTTCTTTTTTTAGTGTTTCTTAAAATAATTTTCGACTGATGGTAGCGCACTCCCCTCCTCCTGTGATTTTTGCGGCTCGACACGGAGCAGTCCGAGACGGATAATTGGTTGGTTGAGAAAGAATTTGAATGGATGGAGCAAAGGAGGAGGCAGGTGCAGCACGAGAAAGAAGAGGAGGAGAAGCGCAAGAAATTTCAAGAGGAGTTTCACGCAAGGTGTGAGCGCGTTGACCGTGAGGCGAAGGAGGAAAGGGAGGCCGAAAGGGAGCGCAAGAGAGCGTGTGCACGTCGTGCGAAGGAAGCAATGGAGCATAATCCAGATGCAGCGAGGAAGGGGAAGTGGCCTCGCTGCACCCAGTAGTTTGGTCTTGGTAGTGGCAGTACTGTGTTGGTGAAGAAAGTTGTAGTATGTCGTGTTATGTTGGTGCATGTTATGGACTTGTATCGGTTGTTATGACAAAACTAATGTGGACTTTGTTTTAAATCACCTCGGAATTCGCTTGTTATTTACTTTGCATCTGTGTTGGCTGGAAAATATATGCATGTGCTCGGTTGCAAGTAATATGGACTTTGGGAAAAGGGAAAACGACTTAGTATTGCTGCTGGGAGAGACCTCGACGCTCGATGTATTAGCGCCGAGATGGGGGACCTCGGCACCGAGGCCTTTAGCGCCGAGGTGGGGGACCTCGGCCCTAAATCCTTTAGCGCCGAGCCCTGGAACTTCAGCAAAAGTTCATGATAGCTATCGCCTTTCGGCCAAAACAAAAATAATGCATTCACAAATCCAACACATCCACAAGTCCAACACATCCACAAGTCCAACACAGTGATATTTTACAAATTCACATCACACAGTGATAATTCACAAATCCACATCACACACATAATTCAAAAATCCACATCACACACATGAACATACCAAGTCCACACATCCACAAGTGTGCCACAAGCGCCACAAGTAGTCCATACATAGAGTTCACAAATCGACACATCCACAAGTGCCACAAGTGTGTTGCACAAACGTCAACAAGTCACCGCCTCTTCGCCTTGCCCTTACCCTTGCCCAATGCATCCGTATCCAGTGTGTGAAGGTTTCGAGCTCTCTTCGGGCGCCTGTTGCGATGAGGCTGAGTGGGCTACGTGGCCGGCGGTGCATCGTCCATATGGGACATGTCAATCTCGTCGAAGTCTCGGGACTTCTCCTTGTGCTCCTCGTCCTCATCCTAGTGCTCCTCGTCCCCGTGCTCCTCGTTGCTCTCTAGAAGAAGAACCCCCCTATCCACAGACAAAGAGGGTGTGGCGGCTCTGCCGGACACCTACGAGGTGGACCTGGACGCGGTAGATGGTCCCAAGGCCACGTCAATCGCGGCTCGTGCGCGACAACCGAAGCGAGCAGCTAGCTTTCGCAGCCGAGTGTTGCAACACTGCGTACAAAGAAGAGGAATGTTATCCATGTGCAGCAATGTAAGAAACAAGATCGTTAGCACAAGTAGGCGTAGTACCTGAATGCAATGCCTGAGGATGTTGATCTCCTCCGTGTGGCCAACCGGTGTCATCAGAGCAACATTCTGCTCGTTGACTGTCCTCATTAGCTCGTCAGCCTAATGGAAGACTGGATCTGTGATTTGAAGAATTGTGTACTAAAATAAATGAGATCGTTGGCCAAACATACCGCATTAGCAAAGACTCGAGAAGCCTGCACCTGGTGCCCCTCGCGGGTCTGCCGGTCGTACTCGTTATCACCCTCGTCAGAGGAAGCTACGTTGGCTTAGTCCTGCTGCGTCCACGCCGGCCTCAGATGGAGCCGAGCACGCGTCTGGAACCAAGTCAAGTACCGGTTGAAGGCAGCGTCACTGTGGCCGCCCTGCAACTGCACAACGTTGCCCTCGTACAGGTACCACCTCTCGATGTGCGCGACGTGCTCAGTGGTGAAGTCAGTGATCTTCTTCTGCCTCCGATGATCAATCCTACAAGGCAGAACCAATTGACATATAGGGTGAGACCAACTCCAAATTTCAATAAAAAATTAAGTGTTTGAAATACGCTTGTGCAAATCCCAGCTGGTGGAGAAAGGCTCCGGAGGGCAAGGTTGCTCCCTACCGAACTGCCTGGCAACCCTGTGCGGCAAATGGTACTCCACTGCATAGAAGCAAATCAGTGGGCACCTCATGAGCCACAAGCCCTGATCAGCTCTATAGATCGTGCTCAGTTGTAGGTCGTCGACCTCGTCACACACATATGGTTGCCACCTCACCTGCACCAATAATTAACATGAGTATCCACAAGGCTCACACGGTTGTCAATTCATGAAACGAGAACGAACTTACATGTTGCGGGGTAAGGAGGTCGAGCTCGTGCATGTCTTGGATGTACTACGGCTGCGAGAGCGTAGGCGCCCGCTGCTCCCTCGTACAAATGCCCAACTGTGGGGGCAACAACCTCATCGTTAAGTACTTAAGTGGGAACCAAGGCGCCGGGGGACGGATAGTGTAGGTCCTCCCCACCGGAAGCTTCTCCCACATCCACACCTAGAGGAGGTACGCGCAGCCCGACTATGTAGCGTACCTCCCTCTCGTACGACGATAGGCCTCGCAGAACTGCCGGTAGAGGTAGCCGAGCACAGCCGCACCCCAACTGTACTCGCCGGTGTCATCCCAGTCCTGAAGGCATGAAAAGTACATCTAGGACGCTGAGTCCCCGGTGCTGTCAGGGAATAGGAACGAACCGAACAAGTGCAGCACCCACGCCCTGGAAAATGACAAAGTGCAAAACAATAAGTTACAAATTGCTTAATCTAAACTAAGCAAAAATAACAAAGTGCAGAACAATAAGTTACAAACCTGCAGTAGAAGGTGACAGTAGCCTCATCGGTGTTGGGTGGGCACTGTGCAAACTGCCCTCACCTCAAAGGGACACCACTGGAACGCCGCCTAGTTCCCGGCTGTGGCTCCGGCAAAGGCACACCTAGAAACTCCTGGAGTCGGTCCTCCCAGTCGGCGGACACCACGTCTCCGGTCACCGGCTGTCCTATGATCCGAAGGCTCATGATCATGCCGGTGTCCTCAAGGGTGATCGTCATCTCCCCACAAGGAAGGTGGAAATTGTGGGTCTCCGGTCGCTGTGGGGCAGGAGCCGCAGGACAGGGATATGGCACCAGATGCTACTTCATGCTCGCTCCTCACGAGTCACGACTCTGCATGCTGGTGTCCTTGGTCGGAGCATCCGCGACACGCCTTGCACAAGTGGCTCGTCATCCTAAACCGTGAAGGTTACGGTAAAAACCGATTCTTTATCCGTTGCACTGTAGAAAAACAGATGTTTACTCCTGCTGAACCGAAGAAAACTAGCCGTCAACAAGCTAAACTATCTCTGAAGCGGTTCGTGCATGCGGTGCACCTTTCTGAGTCGATGTGTAAGTCAGAGAAAAATATAGTCCCTCAACAAAAAATTACTCCCTCCATTTATCTATGCAAGACTTATTTTTACTTGCCTCAAAGACCAAGGGAAGCAATCTGGTCATTAGTTTTTTCTTGGAAAAACAAGTGGTGTTTATTACTGATTCGATTATTCTCTGCATGTGTTTCGAGATGTGCATATGATGAATTACTACTGCAACGATCCCCGAAACGTCACTCCCGAGGAAAAATGAGAATAGATCGTGCAAAAGTGATTTTTTTTAGATTTCATAACAGATCTTGCATAGATAAATGGAGGGAGTAATATAGTCCCTCAATAAAAATCCTTTCTGAGTCTATGCATGCGTGGGTCAGAGAAAAAAATATAAAGTCCTTCGACAAAAAAAATCTAATGTGAGAATCAAACCCAGCCGCCCATATATAGCATCTATATGACTTGATCAACCAACTGGTCTAAAGATTGTTTGTGATTAAAGAAAACATTACTTTGTTTCTCAAAAATGTCCTACAGCAAATACCTATCTCCTCACCACTAAGTAGAATTATTCTTTGTTTTGAAAAATACTTATATACGTGCATAAAAATTAAAAAACATAAACTCAAGATTTACATCATTTATGAGCTCGAAAGAAAAGGCATACGTGAGGAGTCCAACATGTACAATAGAAAAATTATACACGATTCAAACATTGCATACTGATTTGTCGATATGATCCGACCATATGCTACTTGCTCCTTACGCTGAGAATGCTATACTCAAGTACTTGTAGACTGGATCATGTGTTGAAATATAGTTACTTGTGACTTGGATTAGATATTATAATTGAATTGTGGTCGCATTTATAATATGGATGTACCTATTATTTTATCTCTATTAGAATATATTTGATTTGAAGGAAATGTGTTAAGGAAAATAATATTGATTTTCTAGCAAATGTATGTTAGTACAAAAAATATATATAATAACATAGACTAAAAAAATTATAATATAATATTAGTATTTCATTGTAGCAACGCACAAACATTTTACTAATCAAAATTAAAGGACGAACATTGCATTTTAGTCCTCAGATGGACTTTCCAACAAAAAAAAAGATTCATGTGGCACTTCCGGCCTGACATGTGGGCTCCATCGCCACATTATGCAAAAGGAGAGAGCAAATAGTGGCATCAAAATTGGGCCTAGATCTGTTCTTATGATGTGGGCTCAGGGCCTCGAAATCAATTTCAAGCAACATTAGGCCAGGTCATCCACCGCGGCTTCCCGCTGCCCCCTCCCTCGTCTTCCTTGCAATCAATTTAACCATCTCGACCCTTGTTCCATCAACATCGATCTCCTCCCTTGTAATCTGTCTCCTTCGAGAAAGGAAAATTTTCTTCAGCTTTTCTGATTAGTGTTAAGTGTGCAACATGATGGAGATTACAGGCAGCAGTAGCAGCACCGATTCGCGTCCACTCACAAGGAAGAGGCAGAGGACGGAAACTGACGGAGGCAGCAACAGCACCGATTCGCATCCACTCACAAGGACGAGGCAGAGGACGGAAGCTGACGGAGGGAGCAGGTCCTCTCAGGAAGACCAGTAGGAACTCTATCGTTGGTGTTTATTTGATCGTTGCTGGAGTTTTGGGGTATTTCTTGAATTATTGATGCTGATTCTTGCATGCGTTCTAGGTTCCTCTGTTTCTTGATTCATGATGTTTCTTGAATTCTTTACAATTTTCTTGAATCCTTGCCGGGTGTAGAGTTCTTGTAGGTTTTGTTGAATCTTTACCGAGTATGAGAATCAGCGAGTAAGCATTGTGCTTTGCTTGCCTTCGTTCAGGGTTACTTCATGCACTTCTTGAATCAGGTGATCTCTTGCCAATTTTCTTGGATACTTGCTGGGTGCACAAATCAAAGATTAAGCATGCAGTTCTTTCTTCCTGCAACTCCGCACTCTATGTGTTGGTGGTTTTTTCACCTAGAGCAGGGATTTGTGGGAAGGTTTTGGTGGGTGATAATGGAAAATACGGGAAACAGAGAGACCGGGGTTTGGTCAGGTTTGGGCCTCCCGGAGGATACGAACCCTACGTCTTGTGTGTTCTACTTGAGAGTGAGTTGTGCTCCATGGGAGCTGATCTCCAAGTATCGGTTCTGTTCCCTCTGAGTCTCATCTTCCTTCCATGAGGGTTACATGTTCTCTTTTATAGCTACCCTATGGTGATTCATGCGAACGCGCCGCATGCTGTGGGGGGCACCCGCAACACTATGTGACCCTTGTCAGATGTGTCAGACGTATCTTCCGGTCGAGGCAGAGGCAGTTGCCTCTCCCGCTTGATGTGGACCTCGCCTGGCGGCAAGGTTTTTTCCCGACCGTTCAGGCCGAACCGCCGCGGTCTGGTTCCGGTTTACTAGATCGGTTCTATCGGAAACCGCCAAATACCAGAGAAATTCAAAATCCAAATTAAAAACCCTAGTTCATTTGGTTTGCACCGGTATGCCGACCGGTTCGACCGGTATTCCGGACCGGTTTGACCGGTTCCCGGTAGTTGAACCAAAAAACCGAATTAGTGAATAATTTGGCGTGTTTTCAAATTTGAATTAAAAAACTGGAAAATAAAAGAAAAAATTCTAAAAATATTTCAAGGTGTGTGGAATCTAATGGTGTAAAAAATTTTCAAATATTAGTGCATTTAGTTTTTTTTGCGGGCATTATAAGTTGAACCGGCCAATGTTTTTCCTTTCCATTGTTGGTTCAACTTCTAATGCCCGCAAAGTATACTAAAAGAACGAATATTTGAACAATTTTGACACCATTAGATTCATTGGAACTTGAAGTATTTTTGGGATTTTCTTGAGAATTTTTCATTTTTTGAATTCAAATTCAAAACTTTGAACCCTAGCGGTTCCAATCCGGCCGGAACCGGAACCGGAACCAGTCCGAACCGGTTTGCCCGGTTCCCACGGTTTCCGGCCCAGTTCCCACCGGTTTGGTTAACCCTGCCTGGCGGGCAGGTGACTGGGAGGCTGCTCAGAGGAGCGTCTCGAGATGTATCTTGGAGCGGCTCGCCTACCTGCAGCGCCGGGGCGATCTCCTCTTCTGTCTTCTCATGGGTCCCACTTTATGTCAATGGGACCCACCTTCACGTCTTCCTCGTGCAGGTTCTCCGCACGCGAGTGAGTCCCGTGGTATACCCAAGGACGGTTGACGCCGCCTGAACAAGGCACCGTGTCCGCTCAGCCACGGCAGGCGTTGCGTACGCGCCACCACGATGCGTCGTAATCATGATCTTTTCGAGGACGGGATGGCCGTCTGTGCATCATCTTGTCAACTGTTCTTCCTCGGTTCTAACGTCATTATTTCTTCCCGGCGAAGCGAAGTCCGCACCTGCCCAGGGCAGATGGCGTCACCTCTTCCTTCATTTGCTGCTAACCTATCACGAGACAAACACACCCTTGAGCATTCACTCCTTCTCCCCACTCCTTCCTAGAGTTAAGTCTTGAGTGATTTGAGCTAGGGCTTGGGTGAGAAGAGATTTGAGGTGTAAGATTGAGAAGCTTTGAGTGACTGGTTCATCTCCTTCATCTCAAGAGCACTTGAAGCATCTCCGGGCATCGATTCATGTTTATTACTCTTGAAGCTTGCTTCTAGATGATTAGGCATCGCCCGTTGAGTTTCCTATTCGTGTGGAGCACCCGGGAACGTTTGTATTACCCTATCCTTGGTGGAGATTCTTAGTGAGCACCAATTTACCTTTGTGGTGAATTGGGTGAGGCAAGTGGCTCTTTGTGACAGCCCTCCCTTTGTGGGAACCTCAACGGAGACATAACCTTCCTTAGTGGAGGTGAACTTTGGGAAACAAATCACTTGTCTTTTGTGCTTGTTGTGATTTTCCTCTTTTACTAACCCTAGAAGCTTATTTTGTCCCGATCTACATATTTGTGTTGCTCCTATAAATATATCTTTGGTTGCAGGTGGTTCTTAGTCTCTAAACTCAACTTTTGATTCATATAGAATTGGTCGTTTCGCTTCAGGTTTCAAATTTCGTAGTAGTTCACTCTGCCAGGTTGGAAGTTCCACCCTTGTGCCGGAAGTTCCGACCCCTTGGAAGTTCTGACACAATGACGGAAGTTCCGACCTCCATTTAATCGCTACATTTTGTTTCAGAAATTTGAAGTGAGCCTATTCACCCACCTCTAGGCATTACAAGGTCCTTTCAGTTTGCAGTGAGTTTGTGCCCGGAGGCAGGGTCCTAGGCCTATAAATAGAGGGGGGCCAGGGGGGCTCATTTCTACACTCACACATTTGGCTCACTTCTCTCTCTTTTAGTTTCCAAGGCTAGAGAGTAGGCTAGAGTAGTTCTACTTCAGGTTCCAAGTCTTCTTTGGGATCTAGGTATGAGTGCTCTAATATCTTTATTTTTTTGTATGACTTTGATCTACTTCAGTTATTCAGCTATTTCTTATAAAGTAGTGCTTGCATGCATAGGTGATATGTTCTTGTGTTCTTCGTTTGTTCATCATTTAAAGGCTCGTGTTCTTCATGAACACAACCCTTCAATCTTGTTGCATAGGCATATAAAGTGTCGTATCCGTTTGTATGCCTAGCCTCAGTTTGTTCCAATGAGATCACACATTCCCATTGCATGATGTTTAGTGTTTATGCTATGGTAATCGTTCTAAGTGGCCAGTTATCCGGTGGCTTCGACCTGGGTCACAATAGCTCGGGCCAGTCCGAGTCTAGTTGACAATATTGAAAGGACCTTGATGTCGCCTAGAGGGGGGGTGAATAGGCGTGACGGCCGACTTTAACTTTTTGTCCCCGAAAACTTGAGCTGCCAGTGTTCACCGGCGATCGGTGGTGGTGACCCCAGGCCGATCGGCCGCTCACCTGGCTTCACAGAGGCACCCGGTCGGGGCAGCATGTAGCACCGCAAAACAACTTCAAGCTCCTCTTGACTTCTAGCACGAACCAAACTTGGTGAGTAGCCTTGGTAGATGATCACAAGCAAGGTAATGACCCCTGCACACACACGTAGCACACCCAAGTAGATCGAAGCGGAAGCAAATCAAATATGCTAGAAAAACAACTTAGAGAGGCAAACCACAAAGAGATGCAAGGATTTGTTTCCCGAAGTTCACCGCCCACTAAGGAACGGCTACGTCTCCATTGAGGAGCTTGTAAGGGAGAATTCCCACAACAAGCCGGGTCTCTTTCAACCACTTTCCTCCTTTCCACTAAGGTGATCTTTTTCACGAAGAGGCAAGATCATAGCCCTCACAAACTTCCCGCTGCTCACCACAACCTTGGGAGCTAGCCGGCGACGCCTAGTCGTCTAGGAGGCAAACCTCCAAGAGTGACAAATGCTTCAAAGCTTGTAGACGTGAAACCAAAGTGCTCAAGCTATGGGAATGCTCTTATTAGCTCGAGCTCACTCTCTCAACCCAACACAAAGAATATGGCTTGAATCCACAAATCTCACAAAGAGAGGTTGGGGAGAGCCACTAAGGCTTAGGGCTTGCAAGGAATGGCTTAGAAACTCAGCACAACCACTAGGAACAGCAGCCCTCTACTGAAGAAGGCTTGGGGTATTTATACTCCTCAAAGGAGAAAACTAGCCGTTAGCTGTCGGGTGGCACCGGTCAGACCGGTGTCTCACACCGGTCAGACCGGTGTTTGAAAAACTAGCCATTGGGGCTAGCGGCACCGGTCAGACCGGTGCCCCTGACCGGTCAGACCGATCAGGCCCGAGGCACCCCCAAAACCCTTTCTATGATTCTAACACTTCACCAAAGAGATGAAGTGGCTCAGGTTAGGTTAGGTCGGTTTGTTAGCACACTCTAAGGCTCTCAAGTCTAGATCTCACTTAGGTCAACTAATGAGCACTTTGGCTTTGGTCAACTCGCTAATGTTGCATCCCTCTTGATAGACGGCATCCCTATACTCAAGAATAAATGAAAACTCCTTGTAAACCTCTTGAGCTTGAATGTCTTCAATCTTGCCATACTTGAACAATATCCACTTGAGGGCTTTCAACTTAGCCTTTGTCTTGAGCATGTCCATACTTGAGCTAGTTCTGTAACCTTTAATCGCTTTGTCGTTCAATTCACCAAAATCCACTTAGGAGCCTAGATGCACTTTCAAATATAAGCATGCTGCTTGGGGTGCACAACTACGTTGGTTATGAGCTCACCCCACATTTAGATAGAGGTAGGCCACGGTAGTGACAGCCGTTGGACCCTTTGCACTCCTCCGCGTTCGGGTAGTGTTGTAGGAGTTTTGCAAGTAGCAATCGACTGTCGTGTAAAAGCGACACGAGGGCTATCTCTTGTTTGTACCTGGGTGTTGGACCGATGTTTCATGCAACATTTGTGTATCTTTCTTGAATCGCCACTTAGATTAGACATCCGCGTTGGATATGAGTGAACCCCACATTTTGATTGGACAACTGCGTTGGATATGAGTGAACCACCATTTGAGCTTGAACACCACAAAACCAAATTGGGGGCCTTCCTTTGATCTTATAACACTCCTTATAATTTTATTCCTGCACACATCTCATTGAAACTATTAAACATCCCAAATTGTGCTTGTCATTATCCCTAAAATCAAGCAAGGGCCAAGATGCACTTCCACGATGGTGCGAGGGAGCTCGAGCTCCAACTGGGCGCGGAGGTGACAAGGTGGGGGACCTCAAGCTCCACTAGGTAGGCGACAGCGTGAGGGAGTGCGAGCTCTGACCGGTGTGGCGCCAGCAGAGCTCACCCATGGCCGCATGAGGCGGTGCATAGGGCTAGACGAAAAACTCGTAACTCGCTAGCTCGCTCGGCTCGAGCTCGATTCGTCATATAATGAGCTACCTCGTATTATAATGAGCCAGCTCGTTTTATAATGAGCTGCTCGCGAGCCATAACAAGCCAAGTTAATTCTCAAGTCAATAGTTAAAATTAGCTCAGCCTATATGATCATACTCCTACATCCCTTGGCACGTATTGCAAAGATGATCATTGTCCACGAATATTCACTTAGTATGGTTGAGAATAAATAGATCTATTATTAAAATTATAATTAAGTACTTTGTGTTTCTTGCTCACTTGCCTTTATAATTTCCTTGTACTATATTTTTATAATTTGGCTCGCGAACCAAACGAGCCAGCTCGAGCTTTATAGCGAGTCGAGCCGAGCTAGTCTGCTGGCTCGTTTGTATAACGAGCTGAGCCGAGCCAGTGTGTTAACGAGCCAAGCCATAATGAGCCGAGCTGTAACGAGTCGAGCTGGCTCGATATCCAGCCCTAGCGGTGCACATGGCTGTCAGGCTGCGGATCTGGCTAGACTTGGACCTACGACGACAGATTTGCTTAGGCTCAGGCTGGCTGCGGCAGGGCCTCTCCTCTCCTCTCTAGGACCGAAGCAGCTGATCTGCTCAAGCTGAAGCAGCCGCGATGGGGGAGGGGAGCTTCGACGGTCGCGGAAGGAAGCTTCGGTGGGAGGCCGTGGGAGGGACAGTCGGGGAGGGGCCACCGAGTAGGGCCCTTCTATCTCCCTCCACAAGAGAAGGGTCTGGATGGGTGGATTTGAGTGCCCCTAAAATAGATGTTCTAGTAGAGAGTCTGTTGGAGTGTTTTTTTACTCTCGGTCACTATTTTTTGAGTTGGAACTTGGGACCAGCGACAGCCCCGGGGTGGACGGTTTCATTTACCGTCCACCCGCTGGGCACCCAAGGCCCGTCCGATCGGGAATTGACGCTCCAGATGTTTCCAGGTTCATTAGTCGTCTTCCTCTCCTCAGGGGAAGCAGCCAAGCATGAGCGTGATGCTCAGTTGCTCACTTCGCCGGTGAAGAATGCCAGTGCCTCCGCGAGCCGAGGCGTGTTTGTGAACGCGTGGCGCCGCTGACGCTCAGCCTCCGGAGGCTGCTCCTCCATGCCCTACGCATCTGCATGCACTACCCTGAACCGGGAGCGAGATGAGCTGCAGGTATAGTATTCCAAATGGGTTGGGCACGATTGACGGCACGAGGCAAGACCCTAAAAAGTACGGTCATAGCCCAGCCCAGGACGACAGGTCGATAGTGCCTAGGCCGCCACACCGGCCCTTAGTGCCGCCCCGAGGCACGGCTCGATTTTAGCCGTCCCGATAAGTGGCCGGATAACAAATTCTCCTTTCATATAAATAGTTACGAAACCCTAATTTACCTTCCAAATCTCCAGCAGTCCAGCCTCCAGTCGCCCTGCTCCTCTTCCTGATCCACTGCTGCCCCTCCCCTGCTCCTGAGTTCCTCCTCCCGATCCATTGCCGCCCTCTCCCTCGAGCCTCTGCCGCCGCCCACCCTCCAGCATGCGCTGCCGCCGCCGCCCAGGGGGGTGCTCCGGTTTTGGTGCCTGCGCCGCCTCAACTACGGCTCGCAAGGCACCGGCCTCCGCCTCCACGTGCAGGTGCGGTCCACGCCAGCCTCCGCCGCGGCCGAGGAACGCCGCTAGGGTGCGTCGCCCGTCTGCCTCCACGCGCCGGCCTCTGCCGCCAAGGCGCGTTGCGCCGGTCTCTACCGTGGCAGGGCGATAGTGCTTGGCTGGGTCGCCGCCCATCGGGCCGTCCTCAGCGTCGTGTCGGCCCGGCCCGAAAAATAGGCCATAGGGTCGGGCCTGGTCCGGCAGTCGGGCACAACACCGACACGGCCCGGCACAAAAATGTCTCGGGCTAGGCACGGGGGGCCCATTTGGAATACTATAGCTGCAGGAGGTCTATGGCTACCTTCAGCGTTATAGGAGATCGATTTGTGATTCTTCACACACCAATTCGGAAGCATCATCTATTCATCGTCCATCACAAGTCCAAGACACAAGTGATTGATATGAAAAGAAACATCAAAAGCGCTCACCGTCATGCGCCTTGTTCAAGCATTGGATTTCTGTTGACACCTTTTGGAGCCAACAAGCACGCGGAGGAGCTCCTTGCAGCACCTCCACGCCGTACCGGTCAGACCGGTGTGGGTCACCGGTCAGACCAGTGTCACCGAGAAGATCCGGCGAAAGACCAATGAACGTCGCCCGAGCAGGATCCCGTCTGGCGGCAGGTTGTCCTAGGCTCGGCAGGCCAGCTAGGACGTCTTCAAACATCGCGGAGATGAAGGAAGAACAACATGGCAGGGTTGGAAAAGTAAGGGAAAAGAGGAACGAAAAGGTAAATACGATAAAGATAGATTCGATTGTGATATATCCCTCAATCGGCCGTGGCCCTTTATATTTATAGGGTGGAGAGGTCTTGCCCCGCAGGAAATCCTTTTATAAGCCTAATCTATCAGGACTCCTCAATTTGGCTCGAATCGAGGGCACCGGTCGGCCGATCACGGCACCGTCCGGCCGGTGCACCCGGCGTGTAGATCTTGCAGAAGTCATATCTCCCTCATCCGGACTCCGATTTGGACGTTCCACATATGAATCTTGATCTACTGACGAGACATATCCAATGGTGAAGTTCAAATTGTATTTTGTGGACTTTAACCACACCGGTCTGACCAGTGGAACCCATAGTTCAGACCGGTCAGACTAGACCTGCCATTTTTGGGTGCGAACAATTTCCAAACCAGTTCTGCCTTTACAAGCTTTCACCATCTCGTTGTAGACATTCAAACAAAGATGGACCCGGGCCTCATATTTCTGCGCATCCCTCACAAACGTTAGCACCTCATCTCGTGTAAACATCTGAAAGAAAAAAAAATGTATGCTTTCATCTCGTTGCACCAATGCCAAGTTTAAAATTGTTACATTTTGTAATTTTGTTTACCGCTTCCTCAGCAGCGGTTCTTTCTGCCGGGTAACATACGATCTTCAGAGCCGTCACCAGTTCCATCAAGTCAGTCTTCAGACATGAAGCATTTGATGTCAGCATGTGAACTCACCATCTCTGGTTTGACGTCAAAGCCATAACGATTCAGGATTGTCTTCATTCCTTGGCTCATCTGGAGGCGGTCCTCGTCAGTCTCTCAACTTCCTTGTCTCATGGGGTACCAAAAATTGCAGGAGATTCTTCAAGCTGCCCCACACCACCTCCATCACAATTTCATCAAACAGGCAGGGTACACCCTGAACCAAAATGGAAGCAAAATTGGTGCCCAAAGTCGTCCGCAAACAAAAGCAAACAATGAAATGAACAATCTCAGTGATCTTCTGCCCAGGGCACCGCCACTCATGATCATCTGAGTAAGGTCCGAACTCCCAACTAATACCTGTATCATGATTAATGACACGGGAAATGAACTGACATAAAATGAACATGTTACGGGTAAAAGAAAATCCAATCAAATATGATATAATGTCTCCCAATCATGAGGCAAGCAATTCAGTGGGCACATTATTGCAATCTGTATTTCAAAAATACAGCGGGCACTAAATAGTCAGTTCGACCAAGCAAGCATAGGCGTGATTAGGAATTTATACATTTTCCTAAGCATGGAGTGTTGGCACTTTGAATAGAGAAATTTACAGTATATACCTGACGGTTGTTCAAGTTACTTTAAGCCTCTCCGAGTAAAGTATAGTGTTACTGGCAGACGAAAAATGAGGAACCATTTTTTTTCCTCTTCTCAAAATAAGAGGACTTTAGTATTTACAAGGCACAAACATTTACTGCCAAACCAAAAATTTTGAATGCCAGACACGGTACACTACTGCAACAAAACTTTCTGGCTACATCACATGTGTACAGAATGTGCCGATCATCAAGCTGAACACGATTCCTTCCAACACCAAAACCTTGTCCTGCACCTATCATCCGAATCGCTGCACAAGTGATCACTAACCAATACTGTTAGTGTGTTACCATCAGTTTCATGATTCCAGACGTGGGGTGGGATCGTCATGAAACCGCATGTGTCGTGCAATCTTTGGATGCCACGAGCAACTACAAGCTACGGGCGTTCTGGCGAGTGTGCTTTCTCCACCGCCTCAACATGTGAATGCAACCCCCGGCTCCCAACAGGCCATAGGATGCAAGGCCCAGAATGGTCGAATTTGCAATGTTTCGAGGGTGGGCGCCCTGCGGAGGGAAAAAAAATGAACCACTGTCAGCACGGCGTGGACATATGGGCACAACATGTTCAGTGACAACTAACAAGAGGACGCAGTGCTCCAGATGGGCGGCTTTACCTGTAAAAGGAAAACGAAGATAGCAGCATTTGCTAGCGACAGCGAGAAGCTCATCATGCCCCCGCGCAGCTCATTCGGCAGGTACCTGCAGTGGAGCCAGCTTTGTAAGCAGAAAGTAGTCGACAGTAACTTAAACTTCAGTATTCTTGCACCAGTTACTCACTTTGTTCTCAATCTTGCTAGTGAAGGTAAAATGAAGCCTACACATGCATGGAACATGCAGAACAGTATCACCAATGTTCCAATGTCCTGTTCAAAGAACAGCACTTCTGATTAGACATTTAGACTTAGGAAACCAATCAATTTTCAAGTACATGTTGCCTTAGAGATATGTAGCTGCATACCTGGTAGTCATAAGCCACAATAGACAAAGCGAGTCCAGCACCAATGTAAGCTACTGTCAAGCTGTCCTCATTCCGTAAGGGAGCTGTGGCTCCATAATACCATGGAAAGCCAGCGCTCCCAAGCATTCTTGATGCTAAGAGACAGGGGTAGATTACTGACAGTTGAGCATACCTTCCATCAGCCTGTGCCAATCAACAGATCTATGAGTACCATAGCACAATTTCAATCTCAGATTTCTGATAAAACAATTCAAACAGGAAATCAGAGAGAGAGAACTAGCACGAAAAGAACATCAGTACAGAACAATACCACTATGGTTGGTGCCCAGAGAAACCAAAAGGCTGAGACAGCAAAATGGATGCTTGCTTGAGCGAATACCAGGATCAGTACTCTTTTGTCTGAAACACAATAACTGTGGTCAGAAATGGAAATGGAACATGTAAGCACTGAAAACTTGACCTGGGACAGAAGTAACAATAACAATTCACTAGTTCATTTTGTGGGAGATGGACAGAGGCTGAATCCCCTCATGTAACAAACAGTTCTTAAATTTGACTAAAGCAATTGCTGATATGCTAAATTTATTGTGACAAACTCATAAATATGTGGCAGTGCGCCAACAGAGTATCAGGTCATATTTATTTAAAATTATATCTCGTTATTAATATTCACCATATTCATTTAAAAGGTTACAGAACTGCATATGCTATATGATGAAATCATAAAGTATACTACATAAGGCTCAAAGTTTCAAACACAATGCCATCAAACATTGACCAACTTATATTTCACAGTCGCATCATCTGGGTATTCATGACCTTATTTATCAAATATAAATAGAGATTCATCAACAGAAATGAGAAAGAAAGCACTGGAGCAAGCAAGATAACTCACCACTCACCTCTGAGGACATGAGCAAAAAATGATTTTTGGTAGCTCCCAACTGCAGATGCGTGCTGTGTGGTACTTGATGCATTTCTCATATACAGAATCCCCACTACTGATAGTATGGCTGCTAATGCATAGGGAAGCAAGAATCCACTGTCATCATTACTAACCAAGACATTTGTGATTTCTTGACTTCCAATAAGGGACACTGATTCAAAGAATGTCATCACCCAGAAGGTATCAAACAGCAAATCTTGCTTCTGATCTTGCTGAAAAGGCAGGACAAAGCAGTTAGTAATTCCTACAACATAAAGAACACAGTAACAGCAAATAGTGTTTTAAATACACAAACCTTCTCATGCTCCACCACAAGCCAAGTCTCAAAACAGAAAGAGAACAATGAAGAGGCAAGTGCTAGAATGAAATTGTTGATCCATGAGCAACGAAGCGCACTGAAACTCTTCAAGGCACCCACTGCAAGCTGAAGTGCCCAGTAAACTATGCATGCCATTCGCGGTCCTCTATAAATGTCAGCGGAAAAAATGTTATAGCTACTACTTGAATTACAGAAACAAAGACATCTGTATCGCATAACAGTAACTGATTGAATGAAAGCTTAAGTGCAGTTGATAGAACAAAAATCTACACACATATATATACCAGAGTGTAGATTATTCTCCGCAAGACCACAATTCCTACATGCCCTATATACCATCCAAACTTCACCATGAAGCACCCGCCTAGGTTTGCAAATTATAACTAACAAATAACATATAGAATTAACAAATGACAACAAATTAGCTAAGCTAAGTTTCAGGATTTTTACGGTGTAACCAGAAAACAACTTTATGTCTACACAGTTATCGTGGAGACATGAAAGTCATATAATACAGAAAATTAGTAGCTACTGTACTAAACTAGGCGCATAAGAACAGGAAATCTATGCCACTACTGGATCCAGAAATACAGGTGCAGATATCAGTTTGCCACTCACTCCCCATCGCAAAATGGCAATTCTTGTACAAGGCCATGAACAAATATCTAGAGTATGGTTGATCAGTTGACATTCGAACTAGTTCAAACAAACGTTCTCAAGAATAAGTACCTACATGCCTGGCTTCAAACCAAATAATTGCTCTCATAAACAGCCAAGTCAGTCAGTTACTCTGTTTAAACAGTGGCCAGATCAATATTATTTTGGAACTAATTGCTGGATCACATCAACCAATGTGGCGACGTGGGAGCAATCGAACGAGCTATGCAAAATGTTCCATTACAATAAAGTGGTAAACTCATGCTCTAAACTCGGAATGAAGAATCGTCCTCACAAAACAGAGCAAAACAATTCATCCTAAAACTTACATTTTGTCAGAGACGACGCCAGAAATGGCACCGGGGAATAGCGCAGCTGCAGCGGTAGCAGCAAGGCGCGCGGCCATCTGCTCCCTGCCAAGCCCACACCGCACGAACTCATCCTCCCCGAAGACGGCATGGATCCCCTCGACCACTGTACAACAGCAACCAACACCACGCCATTATGCGCGTCACGGTGGCTCAACAAAGGCGGGAGATCGTAGGCGCGCTAGCAAAAGTAGCAACTCACCGGAGGCGAGGGAGAAGATGAAGAGGAAGGCGCGGCGGAACCGGAGGAAGGGGCCGGCGCCCACGTCGAAGGGGGAAGGGGACGACCCGGCCGCGTGCGCCGGGGTCCTCGCGGTGGAGAAGTAAGGGAGGAGGAGCACGGCGGCGAGGCCCGCGGCGGAGAGGAGCGGGTAGGCGAGGGGCGTGAGCGCCCACTCCTCCCGCTCGATCACCACCCCCATCGCCGGGGCTCCTCCGTCTCCTCGGGATCCGTGGCTGCGTCGCGGGAGTCGGGGGGGTCGCCGGCGCTGCGGGTGCGGGGTGGGGCCGCGCGGCGGGGTAGTGGGGCGTCGCCAACGAGATCGACGGGGAAGAAGGGGAGAAGGAAATGGGAAGGGAAGGGACTAGACTCGACGATGGGGCTAAGAGCATTGGTGGGCTTGTGTCAGCCCATCTACGTCTACATTTCGGCCCAAAATGAGCGTTCAAACAGTTGTTGGAATTTAATTCAAATTCAGACATATACTTCCTCTGTCCACAAATATAAATATTTCTGAATTTTTCAAAAGCCATACAATTTTTAACTTTGTAAATGATAAAAGATTCATGGATATTACTTACACATAAATAATGTTATCCGATCCATCGTGAAACCAACCATCATAATATATGTAACTTTTCAATTGAAACATTTTACATTAATATATATGATTAGTCAAATCAGTGACACCATGTCAATGTCTAAAATGCGTGCACGAAAGGAGTTGGAGTCCAAGGAAGTAAATATGTTGGTGCGAACTGCGTGTAGCTCAGCTGGTAAAGTTCGTTGTGATGGAACTTGCCCGTTAGAGTTCAAGTCCTCAAAGTTTATGCGCACTATTCTCAACTGTAGACAACATACCCGCCAACAGTAAGGTGTCAGTGACGACTTTATGAATCACGAAGATTTGCTAGCTCAGTCGTTTTCGAATGTGCTCATAGGTGAAAGGTTGCGTGCGTGTGTTTGTTGAAACAAGTGTGCGTGCATGTATGTATGATCTGAGGAAAAAAAAGTAAATATATATGTAGAGGTAAGTTGTATAGATTTTATCTTACTATTACTAATTGGAGGCTCTTTTTGAAGTCTCCACGTGAAGCCAACTAGGAATCTTAGGTGGACAGTCTAAAAAAAGAGAAGCCTCCACATGAAGCCACCTAGGAGTCCTATGTGGACACTCTAAAAAAATATCATTGATTTTAATAGTCGTTGGATGTATTTTGTTTCTGCTATTACTAATCGGAGGCTCCTTTTGAAGCCTCCACGTGAAGCCACCTAGGAATCCTAGGTGGACAGTCTAAAAAAAAGAGAAACCTCCACATGAAGCCACCTAGGAGTATTATGTGGACACTCTAAAAAAATATCATTGATTTTAATAGCCGTTGGATGTATTTTGTTTCTGAAATTACCCACCTATGCCATTATGAAGAATTAACAAAAACAACCCTCATATATCTTTGTCTAAATTATCCGCATGTGCCACTATAGAAAAAACTAAATCTAAACCATCTCCCGGTCACATCTAACACAATAAATCTCTTTGCTTCAATTAAAAAATTGTCCAACTATCCTATCGTGCCTGCCATTTTGAAGAATTAACAAAAACAACCCTCATATATCTTTGTCTAAATTATCCACACGTGACACTACAGAAAAATTGAATCTAAACCATCTCCCAATCACATCTAACACAAAAATCCCTTTGCTTTAAATAAAAAATTGTCCAACTATCCTATCGTGCCTGTCACATGTAATGTAATCTAACACAATTAGTCTCTTACCTTTTATCTCTTTCCCATATTTAAATCATAAAAATAATATATTCTAAGAGGATCTTTAGATAATACAACTAACAAACTAGAACATACGTGTATATACATGTCGATTAGATTTTTCTTGTCTTGAATCTCTCTTTCATACTTTAATCATAAAAACAATCTATCCTAAAAGGTTGTTAGCTAATACAATAAATTATATATTTTACCCGTGCATATATAAAAGTATAAAAAGATAGATGACATCTTTAAGAAACATCTCTTTTGTGTGCTGCTTCCATCAACTAGGGATTGCTGCTACTTTCACCAATGTAACTAGGTCCTCAGTTATTCAACAGAAATGTACGATCAACCTAAGCATTCTTCTATGGCTGCACGGAACCTTTTACACCCATTGGTTACACTAGAACACTCGAGATCCATCCACGACGACTTTAAATTATTTGTTTATTGTTGGGTCTGTCGTATGCTACAGTTAGATTAATTATTCACGGCACAAGTTACGAATACTAAATTATTTGTTTATTATTTGTCCTGTTGCATGCAACAATTAGATTAATTTTTCATGGCATATGTTATGACTACTAAATTATTAGTTTATTATTAGGTATGCTGCGTGTTAGGTATAGATGACTTGCTTCTCACCATTATTCTCAAACTATTATTATTTTCAATTTTTCTATTGAATTATATTTTACTTGATTGTTATTTGTGTACCACAACTTATGTATAGAAAATTTTCAAATTTGTATATTGTCTTTTGTATGGAAAAATAAGACAATTAGATCCATCACCATCTTTTGCTAATGCAGTTGAACAAGTTGCAATGGTGAACTTTGCTAAACAAAAGAAGTTGCAATGGTGAATAAAACCTTAAGTGAAATTAGACCGGGAAAGGAATTGTGGAACATCAAGGAAAGGGTAATCAAATTGTGGATATGTTCCGCTTGATTGCCTTTTTGTATTGTTTTCAATTTACAAATTATTAATGACGATGGAAAAAAGGAACCACAATGCACGGTGTTATCAATAAGACCTATATGGAAAAGTTTAAACCACTAATTTAAGAAGGAAATGTGTACATAATTATAAATGTCAGAGTCACACTAACAGCATAGAAGTATCGACTAATGGAAAATGACAGGATAGTACGTCAACTTCTTACCCACAACTACTCTAAAAGGTTCAAAGATAATGAAAACATTCCAAAGTGTAGTTTCAAGTTCATGAGCACGGATATGCTTTCAACAAGAATAAATGTGGAAACGTATCTATCAGGTAAAACATTGTTGACTTTACAATTTCTACACTTTCACTCATTTACGACCATTTAATAATAATTCATATTTATGTTTCATAGATTTTATAGGAATCACAACACACATTGGACCCTTAGAAGAAACAAGGACAAATTTTGGATTTATCAAAATCCGTGATATTTGGCTCTTGATTAGTAATTCCCCGTTTTTTAGTAGAAAGTAGCTACAAAACTTTAAATACGTGTATGCATGCTACAAAACCTATATTGAATTAAAAATATCTTCCATAGTGTCCATCAAAATAATTTACCAGTGATACCTGACATCAACGGTCCAAGAAAATGAAGCAAATCATGAAACACATAAAAATAAATAATCCACCGGTGGAACCATTACATATAATGATCTGAACAACTCTTAGTTATTAATTATTCATTTATAAATCATAAACTAACTGACGTTATTTGAAATACAAATATTTACGCAGTTCAATTCCACAAGATCGTCCTTTGATGCACCCGTATACTCAAATTAAATTATCTCCCAATTAGTGCTACATTGGGAGCAAACTATAACAAGAAGAAGATAAGAAATAATGAGATTTGCGTCTTATTATTGTGGTGGATCTTTCAATAAAACATAGTTAATTGTACTTATTATTTTTCAAGCACACTATGCATTACAATCTTAAAATTATAAGGATCTCTCTTAAATTATGCTGACCAAATGCTAATTAATATATTATATTAACAGTCTATGTTGCAAAATTATGTGAACCTTATTATGATACTCCTAATAAAAGTAAATAATAATTACTAATATTTAAAGTAAAGTGCTAGCGTGTGCGGAGGCACGGGTTGACGAACTAGTACATACAATCCTCACGAGTCATGAGCTATCGATTGTCACACACACCAGGTCATCAGCTACTGATATACGAGTTCGCCAACGACACGGCACGCGGCCGGCCGGCGCGGGAAGACAAGAAGAAGATGATCCATGCTGTTGCCGTCCTGCGCTATATCGACAGGGATCGTACGTGACCGACACAGTAGAGAATGTGATCAGCAGTTGTGTTTCTGTCTGTCTCTTGGTCACCAAGAACAAACCAAAAAACACGCACGGACCGTGGATGGTTGGCCGTGTAGACAGACAGGCACATCTACCTTCACTATCGGGAAGAAACGCGACGGAGCTGCCATCAAATTCTGATGTGTAGAAATTGAAGTACAGGTCCGAAACGTGACGAACCGGTTGGCTACTACGATTGGACCTAGAAAAAAAAGTTGATGCACGTAGACGTACGCAAACGCACTTAGAACATTAACCTACCTACACTGCATGGTGCAAGCCCCAGGTGATGCTAAATTCCCTCCCCTCATCACTATTAACTGATGGTTATAGCTAGCGTTGACGGCCTTCCTCATTTATTTCGCCTTCTTCGTTCGCCCCGGCCCCGCGGCCCGCGCGAACCTTCTTCCTCTGCCCCGTCGAGAGCTCCGGCAGGGGGCCGGGGCTCGCGGTGATCACCCGGCCGGTCGACATGCTTCCGAAGACGACGGAGGCGATGATGCACCACCCGAGCACAAGCAACAAGGCGCCGGCAGCAGCGATCGTCGCGGAAGCCGCCGTGGACGTGTGCCTCGCGGCGGCGGCCGTGGCGGGCGCGGCGCTGCTGGCGTGGTGGGCCGTCGCGTTCCACCCGACCTACGCCCACCTCTGGATGGTGCCGGTCGGCCTCGTGCTCGCCGGCACCCGCCCATCGTCTGCCTCGCGCTCCGCTTCTCCGGCGGCGGCGGCAACGTCCCGCCGAGCGTGCCGGCGGCAGGCAAGGCGTCGCCGGCTCGCGCCGCCGCCGGCCGCCGTTGCCGTCCACAAGTAGTACGTATAGACGTATAGTACTTCTCACATCATTGATCATGATGCATATGCTTCGTATGAAAGTTTTTCTTAAGCATCAACTTATTTGATCATGATGCATGTGCAAGAATGAACGAGTGGTCGTCTACTCGTCTGTGAATATATATGTATATATGTATTTGATGAATATTTGACGAATTTCATGTAGATTTGAATTGGGTTGAGTATAGACATAGTTAGGATCATCGGACATCGAGATTTTTTTTTTTTGTGTGACGTGACGTTCTATACAGTTATATTCCAGCATGACACAAATTGGTCACCGATGCACATGATGCTGGTTGAAGAGGAGGAGGAGGAGGAGGTAGATGGAACATGGAAGCTTCCTATACTTCCTAGCTAGTGTCGTCAACTGTCAAAAAACGTTCCTAGATTGCTAGCTTAGCCAGCCAGCTTTGAAAACGGAATGGCATGCAGGATGATGACGCTACAACATTTACATACTCAGGCAGCAGACACACAAATTGGTCACCGATGCACATGATGATTTTAATTTCTAAATGCATAATTTTTTTTGGCAGTTGTGCAGACTCTCTAGGGAGTGGGGGCCCGGTTTTTAATCTAGTTTCTAAAAAAAATGCATAATATTTTTATTATGTATATAGACATAATGCAAATTTACAAATAGATACATAGCAAAGAAAATAAAAGCTCTCGCTGGGGCCATTTTGGAGGACACGCATCTCAGGCTCGAGCGGGCTTCGTGTCGATAGCCGCCACATTAGGTTTTCGGCCGGGTTGTGGCACCTTAGTTTGTCGTTGTGCTTTTTTACTTTGTTGTTGTTTTGTTTTGCTCGTGCCTTCGGCCGAGCCTTGGTTGCTCTCTAACTTTGTCCCAACTCCTTTCTTTTTAATGAAAAACATGTTATGCACATATTAAAAAAAGAAAAATAAAAACGAACTACAATTCGGGACAGACAATTCTTCTTTTTTTTTGAGAAATTGAGATGGATATTTCTCGCGAGAAGTGTAGCGGGGAATAGTGACAGCGCCCGGCCCGTGTCTCACTCTGTCCGTTATATACTACTCCTGAAGTCCAGATGACACTGATTGATTTACAAGAAGGACGTGGAAGAGAACATAATGTGAAAGAAAAGAGTGAGAAGTGGTCGGCGATAAGAAAGAGACCGAAGTGGTCGATGTGAATTGCGTTTGTGTTTCGCTCTTGTTCATATGGATCCAAATCCAATCTTTGACGTGAGAGTTAGAGCATCAATCCAGTGGCGGCTCATGTACGTGGGCGTGCGAAGCCCCTCGTGCCGGCCTCATCTGGACGACACCAAACTAGACTGCCTCCATTCCATCACGTCCCGCCCCCACCCAATTGTCGTTAAGTACTCCTTTCATTTCAAATTATAATTCGTTTGATTTTTTATTTCAAATTTTACCGTTCATTTCATTCAAAAAATTATGTGAAGTATCATATTTTTGTTACAACTTGCTTTATTAATAAAAGTTCTTAAAAACAACTTAAATTCAACTATATCTGTACAATTTTAATAAGATGAGTGGTCAAACTTGGTGTCAAAAAAGTCAAATGAATTGTAATTTGAAATAGATGGATTAATATGTTCTTGTGATCTTGGCCAAATTATTTCACAGCCGTTAATGTACATACACACCTACCGTATATACCACTTGTGGTATTTTACTTCCTGCTGGTAAGGCCCTTCTTTTCTTCCTTAATTTGTCCTGGAGAAGAATCATGGTCTTGCGTTTTCCTCCAATCCACTCCGTCCGTTTCAAGTAAGAAAAATTTATACGATAAATTACCAACATTTATCATACAAATAAATACTATTAGGTTCTTCATTAAATATATCTTCATAGTATATTTATACAATGACATACTTTTTTTAATCCTCTCCATATTCCCTTGTCGGTTGGCTGGTGTGGCTGTTATTCGTGAGAGAAAATATCTTGGGTGAAAAGCCAAGCAAACAAGCTGTGGTCAAATACAAAATGATTTGACTCTTAAAATTTTTTTGATTGATCTACAATTTGTGACGGGGTAAGCATGCGTGCTGCACGCGTGCCACGCTACTCGATGCGTGCTACTGGTAGGTTTTCTGATCTCATCAACCATCAGGGATGTTGTAAAAAAAACATCAGGGAAAAAAAGGGGCTCCATTTCGAAGAAAATGACCCAAACGTAGAATTTTTTAAAATATTTTTTAATCATTTTGCAAAATTATACGACCGTTTCGAAATTTATCGATTTGACCAACCGGCTGCCACGGCGCCGCCGTAAGGCCACGACGGTTGGAGTCTAACCGCCGTGGCCCACGGCGCTAAAGGCCAACCGCCGTGGCTCACGGTTGGAGACCCTGAGGGCCGGAAGTAGCGGTAATAGCCGCAGTACATGTTGATTTTTTTGTAATTTGTAAACGACCTCAAATGGAAAACGCAAACATGAAAGTTGTGTGTCTCAAAGATGAAACTTTGTAGTTTACAATTTTTTCATTTGATACCGCTTAGAGTTTAGCATTTATACTGCCAGTATAATATGAGGAGAAAAGAAATTGAATATGGACACATGTGATTGCAGTAGTGTAGCCTCCCTTGCCACTACACTACACAATCACATGTGTCCATACTTAATTTCTTTCTCCTCATATTATACCCTAACCGAGTATAAATTGCTTTGTTAAAGCTCTAAACGGCATCAAATGAAAAGTTGTAAACTACAAAGTTTCATAACTTTTCGAGACACACAACTTTCATGTTTGCAGATTGTTCATTTGAGGTCGTTTACAAAATTTACAAAAAACCAACCTGTGGCTACTGCATGGGCCGCGCCGGGTTAGATTCAACCGCCGTAAAAAGTATAAATAAAAAATTCCAAACGTATCCTGCTCAGCTCGAGCAAAGCCCAACATCAAACAAATCTGGCCCAACTTGATCTAGTCTCATCTGATTCTCAAGCGCCTTTACAGATCTATAATTCCATTTCTTTGCTATATTTTGGCCAATAAATGCTATTGGATGGTAAAAAGCATCACCTTGTTCATTTTGTTTTCACACACCAATGCACAGAAACCAACTCTACAACTGTACTTACAAACACATGACATGACACATTGTATACATATATACATAATCTGTTGTATGTAGTGGCTCAGACTCGGAACAATTCTGTACTGTAACTATAGTAATAAGCTATAAGCTATGCAATGTACACTCTGTATAGAAATCAATGTTGCTGCCGCGCCAACCCAATGTTCATGTGCAGATTTTCTTTTCTCGGTCGTCTCAAGCCAAGGTTTACTAGGAACTGTCTGCAAGTAAGTATAACAAGGAGAATCAGATCGAGTCCAGTGCAGCAGGAACAACGAGCAATCGAACCGATCCATCCTTACCTGCTACTACGCACTATATGAGGTTCCAACTGTGGGTTTCTCTCAAGTTTCGCTGACGAAACTGAACCTGAACTCAACTCAGCGAATGGCGATGGCTATGCCTGAAGTTTGGGGCAGATTGGTGCAGAGGGCGTCGACATGGAACCTGACGAAGCAAAGAAGCAATGTGTGTAAGGATAACAGAGGGCTTCAAATTTGGATGCCATTTCGGTGGATTTGCATTGGGAGCACTCACAGAGGTTTGGATAGCAAGGCTGCTTTGACACTGGATCCTCTTCCAATGGAGGTGGCACCTGACCGTATATCATCTCGCAGCTCATGTCTTCGAAATCTGCAGAGATATGATGTGTCATTGAGCATGATGAATAACCATTAACCAACCAGATTGATTCAGTTTCAGAAAGAAGAAAAGGAAGGCCAATGATTCGCCTGAACACGGCATGAACTGCTATGGATCGATGTCAAGTGCAGCTTCAGTTGCAATCTTCAGGCAGTGAAAAAACTGAATGAACTAGAAAGCAGATTGTTACTGTACTTGGATTCATGGTGAGAGCCCGAACTCGTTGGTGAAGAAGTCCTGGGTGGGGATCTTGCACATGTTGACGCACATCCCGACGCACCCGCTGTTCTCCAGGTACCTGCATTTCTTGATGAGGACCCCGCTCCTCTGCTTCACGCCGTCGACCTCGACCTCGATGACCTCGGAGGGGCCGACGAGCCAGTGGAAGAAGGGCACGGTGAGCGCGGCGTTGAACTCGCACGCCCACCTCGTCGGCGGGAACAGCTTCCGGAACTGCTCGGGGGCGCCGGGAGGGAGCATCGAGAGGAGCACCTCGCGGACGGCCTCCTGCTGCTGCGCGCGCGTCCGCCCCACCATCACACGACGCGACACGTCCACGAAGCTCTCGTAGTCCCAGTCCCACACCGCCTTCTTCTTCTTCTCCGACTCCGGCTGCTGCGGCGGCTTCTTCTTCGCCGTCGCGTACTTCTCCATCTTGCGCGCGAACAGCCCCATGAACGCGCGCTCCAGCGGCCCGTCACGGTACTCCGTCTTCTCCCCCATCGGCGCCGGCGCCGTCGCAGCGCACCGCACGGGCACAGGCACGGCGCGCCGCTTCCTCGTTGGCGCCCTCCTGGACGGCGCCGGCGTCACGGCGCGCGCGGCAAAGCAGAGCTCCATGGGCAGTGCTGCTGCCATGGGTCAATCGGTCGGCCGTAAATTATCTGCCGGAGTTGCTGCGCTGGCTGCGGGTTGTGTGTCCTCGATCGCCTTGTTGGCGGTGCCAAGAGGATGGCCGCGTTGTGAGGCTGCGAGGGCGACACCGTGGCGGCGGGCCGGTGGTGTCCGGCTGTGGCCCCCAGGAGAGGCTCTCTGCAGCAGGTGTCACGACGGCCACAACAATCAGCGCGCGGTTTTGGATATCGGCAGAGACGACGATGAGAGAGCTGGCGTGCGTGTGGTGTCCACGGCCACGAGAAAAGATAAAATGGGCCAGATTAGACAAAAAATGGTGGTTTTCGAGCTCGAGGAAGGGTTATTAGGCCCAGCCCAACAACAACGTCTGAAATGGATGTGGGCTGATCTAGTGGCAACAAGTATAATGGGCTTGTAATAACTTTGGGCTGTGGCTACAAGAAAATGAGAGGGATTATCTGCTGCAACTGCAAAGGACCCTATTGTTATTGTGCCATTAACATATCTTGAGAAACAAACCACCACATATCTTGCAATTTTTACATTTCAACACTGGATGAAAACCCACATGATTTGTATCTAGACATGACTCTGCATGCATGACATACGGTGGAAACTAAACATGAAACAAGTCTGATAATTCAGGAAGCAGTCAGGAAACAATGCACCTAAAATTATATTAAACTTGCACACTAGGCCGCAGCCATGAAATAGCTCGGGAAACAGATCCAGCTTCATCTGAAACTAAATCGGAATGGAACTGCCTGATTGCAACAATATTCGCCATTTTCCTTTACCATGGCACCGGCTGCAAGGCTCCAGAACAGTTAATTCAACTGTAGATGGAACTTTACTCTGAATGTGGGTTCTGATAGCCGAGAGCGCCCTAGGGGTTTCCATGAGAACACCGTCCGCCATGGGACCATAAATGGTGTCCAATGTAACACACTCAAGTGAAACCGCATTCTGAGAATATGACATGTTAGTTCAACCAAGCTCTTTGCAGAGCTGAAACCACTGATCTTCACACTCTTGAGGCAGGCATGGTGGTGGTGTTCAGGCATGTGCCTCAGTTTTGAATCCACTGAAATCGATTCATGGACCATACGTAGCGCAGTCACCTGACGATGAAAAGGAGAACTGATTCAGTTGAATGGACACAGATTGATCATATAGCTTTTTAGTATGAAATGAATTAACGGACAGCATCAGCGCCTTACATCTAATGTCGAAGTCTCCAAGGAAGGAGATGCCTCAAGGAATGACACCAGAGAGAAATAGTCATACGGACGGGAAATGCTTCCTGGTGCCAAACAAATTGTCAGATGCTTAAGGAAGAGCATTGGTGCATCAACCACCTGCATAACAAATGTCATGTATCAGATTCATTGACACCAGGTTCGACTAAGATAATCCATAGATACATGTCACTAGCCTACAACACCTTATCTCAAGAGAATATATACCTCATGCTCGGATGCGATGGCAAGAGTTTCAAGATTTGGCATAATGGATAGCAGCTTGGAACGAGCATCACGGATGAAGTCTGAACGTGAAAGGTCTAGTTTCTTCATTTGCAATGTTTCCACGCATGAGAAGTTCAACCTGAGTCCTCGAAGGTGAAGACTAGAGAGATTTGGAGCTTTGCTTTCCATCACATTCAGGCCCAAGCATTCAAAAACACATAGCCTGCTGAGCTGCTGCAGGGCACAAGGTATCTTCAGGCAAGTAATCTCCACACAATGTACTAGCTCTAATTGTTCCAAAGAAAGAGAATTGGAAAGAAGGCACTTTAACTCATCCCATGTACTGCTCACATGCCAGAAAATCAGGCTTGTTAGGCTTCTCAAGGGACCAAGTTCAGATGGGGGACGGAGGGCAATAGAACGAAGTTTAAGGTTCTGAAGTGAGTTTCGAACCCCATCAGACAAAAGTGAGCATGGGAAGCTGTATTTTCTAATTGTTTGGACAACCAGAGAGTAAGTTATTCAATCCCTGGTTTAAGAGCAATCCTCTGAAGCCAGCTGCCAAGATAACTAGTGCCATCAAACCCGCACATGCCACTGAGTCAAGCTTGAATGTTTTCAAGCTAATGCTGAGTGGTTCCTGAGAATGCGGCCAATTTTGTGGTGAAAATTCTCTCCATACGCATTTTTCTTCAAAGCAATCGTGTCCCTATTAAAGACGAGATTGGGATGACATCTCCATGAATGTACAAAGGTGCGAGATATGGATTATGGAAGCAGCACTGGCAGCTTCACACATTGGCATTAGCTAATGTATACGAAAGAGTATGTCCTGCATACACATGCATCGGATAAAAGATCAACATTGAGATCGTAATTCAGTATGGTTACTTCAATTGGAGAAAGGACAACAGAACCACAACGAGTAACATTTTACCCCAGGTAGCTCTGAATTGCACACAGTGTGCTGCATTACATAGGTGGATAGTGTAGTGGAACACTGGAACGTAACTGTGCTAGGTAAACTCAGTTACGGTGTAGGTAAGTTTCCTCAACAGTGTTATTAGTGGCTTTCTGGGGAGGAAAACAACAGCTGCTGACAGCTAGCACCAAATAAGGACTACATGAAATTTATTTTTTACTTGCATTCATAGTGAAAAAGGGCGGCCTAGTGCAAGTGGTAGTGCTTGCCGCCTGTGAACCGAGAGGTCACAGGTTCGAGCGGTGGCCTTTGCACATTGCACGATGTGTGGGAAAGACCTCCCGCTAATAACCTCTCCCAGACCCCGCACAGTGCGGGAGCCTACGGCACTGGGTACATCCATACTTGCATTCATAGTGAACCATAATGTTTTTCTGTGCACTTGTGAGGATGACGTGTTATTGTGCAATAACATGATATACATAGGTAAAAATTGTGTTGAAATACAAATGAAAATATGTAACTTCTGCATGAGACAGGTAGTAGCACATCTGAGAATTTGAACAAATTGATGACCATGAAACAGAATCTGACAGTTGCGGAAGTTACATGGTAAGATAGATATGAACCTTGGTAACTAACTAAGATGAACATGTAGTTGATCAAGAAGACCAAATAGGATCGTAAAAGAATACTAGTTCAGTTCATAATTAATTCTGAACTTAGGTAGACAAAAAAATGCATGCTCTACAACATCTAGAGTACAATAGCAAAATCTCGTAATATTTTTCTGGATTTAGGTGCCACAGAATCAATATAATGCTTTGATATGGATTATGAAGCAGGTGGAAAGATTAACCATCCTACAGATTTCTTCAAGAATAAGTATGCCACTAGCAATAAAATTCTAATTAGTGATTACTAAATCACCCCAGTTATGGTAAGTCATCGACATGGTAATAGAATACCAGTTAGGCAGAAAGTTCTGGAGAGGTGTGCTGTGTAACTGTGTTATTGGCAGAAAGAGCAGTTACAGTTACAACCAGAATAAATTCTCAAATTTCTCACTAATTCAGTAGTAGTGTAGAGCTGTAACCAAGTCGCAGTACAAAGATTGTTTTCCTGTTATAAATGAAATGATAATGCACTAGCCTAGCATACTCCCAAGAACTATTCAGATGACTATAAAAGCAGTCATGGTAAAATAATATGCTTGTAATCTAAGCCTGTATGTTCAGAATTTAACGCCTCAGTACCTCAGGAAGGTCTGGGTTTGGGATCGAACCTCTCGTTTTCCAGCTTCAGAATCACCATCGCCATCCTTTTGACAGGGAGATCCCTTCCTTTTACCCAAGGAGGAAATCAGTCCTGCAAAACAAAAGGTTGAAAGACATGGGAGAAAATCAGAAGTGAGGAAGCATCTTTCACTTTAGATTGCCTCCCAAAATTATGTTCTTTTTTTGTCCTGGGGAAGCATGGGGGTGTTAATGTCACCACCAAAGTAAAAATTTAATTAAAAAGAAAAGGAAATTCACTATTAGCAGGCTCACATCAATATGAATGTTTATACGCATGGCAGTTCTCATATTTATTCTAGAAGAAATCTCCAGAAACAAAAATCCCACATACGCAATGGATACCTCATACCAAAGAAACTCAGCACTGAACAGGACCAGTTAACATATACAAGAAGCAAAGCATGGTTCATCGGTCTCTAAATACATTAATATCCAAGAAAAAAGTAGCATGGTTCATCAAAATCTAAGATAAATTATTACACACTGCACCTACACCCATTCACATGGATTATCAAAATGGCACCGCCTGCAGTGCTCCACAACGGTCAGCTTAACTTTGGACGGGACCTTATCCTTGATGTATGTTCTAATGGCCTCGACACCTCTACCGGCTTCCATGAGAAAATCTTTGCCCATTTCAGGGCAGCCGCCAACCATCCCAGTATCACACTTTGGTTCGCGAAAGTGGTGTCCAGTGTAAGGCAACTCAACGACTTTGCGTTCTTGAGAATGTAACATGTTAGCTCAACCAAACTCTTGGCTGAGTGGAAACCTTTAATCTTCACAGTCTTGAGGGAGCCATGGTGCTGTTCAGGCATCTGCCTCAGCTGTGACGAGCCTCCAACAATCGATTCGTGCTTCATGATTTCCTGAGCTACCTGGGGATGGAAAAGAGATCAAAAAATTAGAATTGAAATATGGTTTTACAACAGAGTGACCAGATAGGTTGGATGGAATGAACACTGCCTTACATCCAAAACCAAGTCCTTAAGGAAGGAGAGGCATCAAGATAAGAGGCGAGAGAAAATAATCGTAGGATGGGCTGGTCGATTTCAGACAAATCGACAGGTGCTTGAGGAATAGGAATTTGGTAGGCAGCATTGGTGTATCGACCTCTGCAACATAAAAGATATCTCAGATTAGTTATACAAATGGAATGACTACTACAATATGCAAATATACCCTAGTCTACAACATCTAAAGTTTTAGGAAAGTATACCTGATTATACGAACCAATGGAAAGAGTCTCAAGGTTTGGCATATTGGATGGCAATTCGGGCAGAACAGATGAGGTTTGAACGGTACATGCAGGTTCTTCATTTGCAATGTTTCTCCAAGTGAAAGTTTTACCCTCGCTCCTTCTACAAGGATAAAACTGGAGAGATTTCGAGCTTTGCTCTCTATCGCCTGCAGCTTCCAGCAAGAAGAAACTTTCAGGCAGTGAAGCTGCAGCAGCACGCAAGGTATCTTCAAGCCCATTATCTCCTGGCAATTGCAGAGGTCTAATTGACTTAGAGCAGGAGACTTTGAAAGAAAGGACTCTAACTCATCCCCCGAAATACAAACAAAATGCAATTGCAGACTTGTTAGGTTTCTCAGTGGGCCAAGCTCAGCTGTGGGGCGGAAGGTGCACGAGGAAAGTCGAAGACACCTAATTGAGTTTTGAACCCCATCAGATAAAAGTGTGCATGGGACATTGTACTCCATAGTGTCTCTATGACACAGCTGAAGGGTGAGTTCTTCAATCCCTGGTGTAACAGCAATCTGAAGCCAACTATCGAGATAATTACATGCAACGAAAATACTTTCAAGCTTGAATATCTTAATGCCAATGCCTGTGTGTTTCCTCAGGATGTTGTCAATTATGCAGGTCAAATTCTCTTGAGGTGCATTTGCATTTGAGTCAAGGGTGTGCCAATTCAAGGTGAGAATGGGATGGCATCTCCAGGAATGTAGGAAGGCACGAGACAAGCAAGCAGCACGTGCAGCATCACGCAGTGGCAACAGGGAATGTATATGGTGCCAAATGTCCTGCATGCACACACATGGGAGAAAGGGGTAAACATTGTGATCGTAAATCCAAATGGTTACTTATCAGAGTAAGAAAAACAACAGAACCACATGGAAGTAATATCCAAGCCAGGTAATTTTCCACATAAGCACACATGGTGTATTGCATTACATAGGTAGATAATGCAGTGGACTGTAAACATGACGACAGTGATATTCCCCCAATGATGTACTTTGGATTTCTGACCAACAAAATTGAGATGCTAATGGCTAGCACTGATTAAATACTACAAATATAATCCTACCTGCATAGAGCACAGGGTAATCAACAAAATTGATTCATGTGCACCAAAATGCACAAGGCAATACTTAATCATACAATAGCATGTTATCAATAGGCCAAAATAGCAAAGGGTGAGTACACCTGAAGTCCTGACTCCTGAAAACAAACAAAAGCTCCAAATTGCCTATACAACATTCTATACAAACTGTTTTGCAAGCATATTATTGTTTCAGCCTGAACTACTACTCTGGCACTAGTTTGTTCATGTTGTTATAAGAGTCAATTGATTAAAAGATCACATAAATAATTATGTAGCATAGTAACTGACGTAACACTAGCTTGAATTATGAACATAGCTGACAGATTGGATTTTTTTTCTAGAACAACCGTGTCAATCAATGCTCACAGAATTTCGGTTACAGCACAACACATGATGTAGGACTATTGCAAAACCACTTATATATGCTGAGTTGCCAAGACTTTCCGCTTTTCTTATTCTAGAACGAATGCAAACTTGACAAGTTAGGCCTGCTCATCTTCCTGTTCTAAATTTCTAATCATATATGCTGCCAATTGCTTGTATTGGAGATCAAAAGTTACAGTTGATGGACTTCAGGGAATAAATGATGCCTGCAAAGCCTTATGGCCAAACAGGCACTCATTTTATCACATGGTACCTTCCTGGGAAGCTTGAGACAGTATTAATTTAAGGAAAGTGTATCAGCACAAAGGCAGCTGTAATTTTACAAACTATATTGCTTAAAAGACATACTCCGTAAGTCCATATGCATTTATGGGGAAAAGGTGATTGAAATCTCAATACGCCTAACAACAAGCATGACGATATTATGCTTGAAGCCTTTTCATCATCAAAATTTAAGTCAGAGTACCTCCGGAAGTGATGGGATTGAGCATCTCATCCTTTTGGCAGACCATCTTTTTGGCAGGGCAAGCTCTTTCTTTTACCCACTGCAGCAACCGATCTATCTGCACAAGCACAACCCAACCAGGATGGATATGATAGCTTATCACAGAACTGAATTCTTTTTAGGGAACAACGGAGAGGATGAGTATCCCCACCTGATCAATTTACCACCCACTGATCGGCATTGGCCGGTAATGGATAGAGCGAGGCCCCTTGGGCCCTTGGGCAAGAGGTACAACTGATTAGAGATGGGCTTACTCAGGGGTCGGTTTCGCCGTTGATGCCGCTGCCGGTCGGGCTTCAGGGACATGAGCCTATACAGCACCGGCAGTCCCATTGGTGGTTGAAGCAGACGACGATTATCTCCCTCTCGAGTCTCGACTATCGTAGGGATCTCGCCGAGAAATTACTGCTCTTTTGCCCTCCGTAAGATTTGGGATTCCTCTGCCTACCTACCCTGGTTTCGAACTCGATTTCGATTCGTTTCCTACAAGGCGAGAGAGAAACCGCCGCCGCCGCCGCCGGTCGCGGTGCTATCTGCTACGAACGACAGGAGGTCGGGAAGTTCTCCGGAAGCAGATGAGTACTAGTACCTCCTCTGTAGTTGAGTCAATTACATGTGGGGTCCGGGCCCACATGGCAGTGGCCACTGCAAAGGCAGCACTGCAGAGGAAACTCATCCCGTAATAGTCATAGGGCCCGGTATTACACAAATCAGCTGTGTGTTGCATTCTTTTTTCATGTGTGTGAATACACGACAAACCCTACCCCTGAGCGTCTCAAGGAATCGAGAATCACGGATCTGAGATTCTCGAAGTCACCATCGGCACCGTCGTCCGAACGCCGCTACTACTTAACGATAACGCCGGAAAATCCGGAATAAATCCAGAAAAAGGTGCGAGCACCAGAATTTGAACCCTGGTGGGTAACGTCCCACTGGACCGTCCTACCATTAGACTACGTGTTATTAGATAAATATAAACAAGCCATAACATATGCTTTTGTACGACAAAAGTAAACATTGAAATAAGTGAATAACACATATGTCTATCCAAATAAGTCAATAACACAAGAAACGAAGCAGTTCATCCATCTCTGAAGATATTACAAGTTGTAACTACTGTGATAAAGATTGGATAGGCTGCCCTGCAGACCAAGAAACAAAGCATGGTTCATCTAAAGCAAGTTAAAAGAATATTACACGCTGCACCTATTCAGATAACTTATCAGCATGGCATCGCCTGCAGTGCTCCACAACAGTCAGCTTAACCCTAGACGAAACTTTATCTTCGATGTATGTTCTAATAGCTGCGGCACCTCTCCGGGCTTCCAAGAGAAAACCCTTATCCATGGGTGTGCACCTGCCCCCAGACATTTCAGTATCACACTTAGGATCACCATAAGTGGTGTCCAGTGTAAGGCAATCAAGTGACTTCGCGTTCTTGAGAAAATAACATGTTAGCTCAACCAAGCTCTTGGCAGAGCTGAAACCTATGATCTTCACACTCTTGAGGTGGTCATGGTGCTGTTCAGGTATCTGCCTCAACTGTAGTGAGCCTCCAAAAACCGATTCATGCTTCATACTTCCCTGAGCTACCTGAGGGCAGAAAAAACATCATAAATATATAATTACAAGATGGTTTCAACAGTGTGACGTGATACTTTGTAGAACGGAATGTGCACTGCCTCACATCCAACAACCAATTCTCCAAGGAAGGAGAAGCATCAAGAAAAGAAGCCAGAGAAAAATAATCATAGGATGGGCAATTCAGAGAAATTGACAGGTGCTTGAGGAATAGGAATTTTGTAGGCAGCATTGGTGTGTTGACCCTCTGCAAGATAAAGATTTCTCAGATTAGTTATACTAAATGTATGACTATATACTGTGGTATGCATATATTTCCTAGTCTGCAAAAACTAAAATTATTGGAAAAACATACCTCATGATCCGAACCAATGGAAAGAGTTTCAAGGTTTGGCATATTCGATGGCAATTCAGTGCGGGCATAACAGACGAGGTTAGAACGATACATGCAAAGGTTCTTCATTTGCATTGTTTCTCCAAATGAGACTTTGACCCTCTCTCCTTCCATGATGAAACTCAAGAGATTTCGAGCTTTGCTCTCTATCACTCGCAGCTTTGGGCAATAAGAAACCTTCAAGTAGTGGAGCTGCAGCAGCACAAGGTATCTTGAGGCACATTATCTCCTGGCAGTCCCAGAGGTCTAACTGCTTCAAAGCAGGAGAGTTAGAAAGAAAATACTCTAATTCGTCCCCCGAAATATGCATGGAATGCAGGCACAGACTTGTTAGCTTTCTCAAGGGACCGAGTTCAACTGTGGGATGGAACACACGAGAAAAGTTGAAGGCACTGAATAGAGTTCGAACCCCTTCAGATAAAAGTGTGCATGGGACGCTGTACTTCATGTTATCTCTGCGGTATAACTTAAGGTTGAGCACTTGAATCCCTGGTCTAACAGCAATCTGAAGCCAGCTGTCGAGATAATTGCATGCATCCAATATACCATATAGTTCAAGCTTGAATAACCTAATGCCGATGCCCGAATGGTTCCTCAGGATGTTATCAATTATGAAGCTGAAATCCTCTTGATGTGTATTTGCATTTGAGGCAAGGATACGCCTACTCAAGGTGAGAATGGGGTGGCATCTCCAGGAACGTAAAAGGTGCGAGGCAGGCAAGCAGCACGGGCTGCATCACGAAGTGGCAATAGGGAATGTATATGGTGCAAGATGTCCTGCATGCACACACATGGGATAAATTTTAAAGATTGGATAGTAAACCAAAGCAAAACAGCAGAACAACATGGCAGCAATATTCTACCCTAGGTAATTCTCTGCATCACCGCATGAGTGCACATGGTGGCATGGTGCATTGCATTATATAGGCACATACTGCAGTGGAATGTAAAAATGGCGATAAATTGGCCATTGCATAGAACCTTTTCCCTTTAATGTTACTTTTGGCTTTCTAAGAGAAAAAATGAGTTGCTAATGGCTAGCACTGACTAAATACTACAACATATAATCCTACATGCATTTTTCCACAAACAACATGCAATTTTACTATTTGGCTAGTGCTATTGGCTAGCACTAGTTTGTTCAGTGTAATTGTAACTAAGATTTAACAGATAAAATATTTAAAAGACCAAATATTTTGTTTAAAAAACATCATGAAATGACATGCTATTTAATTCAACATCTGCAAGGATTTAGGTAGCAAAATAACAAACAGAATTCTCTAACTTGAATCATTAACCCAGTCGAAAGATTGGTTCAGTTTTATTTTGTTTTCTAGAGTGATGATGTCAATCAGTGATAACTAATGCAAACTCACTCATGCTGAGTTATCAAGACTTCTTTTTTAATTCTGAAATGTCTCCTGATTGCTTGTATTGGAGATCAAAAGTTGCAGGTGGTGAGACTTTGGGGGGAACGGAACTAAATGGTGCCTGCCAAGCCGGCCATTGGTCAACCTAAAAGGCAATCATCTTATCACCTGGTACCTTCCTGTGAAGACAGTCCTAAATTTTAGGAAAGTGCATCAGTACTAAGGTGTCTGTAATTTTACAAACTCTAAGCTTGTAGGCATGTTGGATATGCATTTACAGGGGGAAGGTCATTGAAATCTCAACATGCTTCAGAGCAAGCACTACATGACTGCTTTTTAAAGGTTATGGTAGAGCTACTACTGTAACTGCTATCTCTAGAAAAGCTTAGCAAAATCGCAGTCACATATCCCCAGAGTATGCTAAGTGAAGAGCTCACAATTCATAAATGAATAAATGGGGAGACCCTATGTTAAAATTTTGCTTTAATTATGCATTCTCCATCTCTATTAGACATTTGGGGAACCATATCAAACAGCATTAAAAACCTATGCCTCATATAATTCATAAACATATTGATCTAGATAGTAGGAGTTGTGACATAATGAATGCATGTCGATTGGAGAGGTTGAGATATTTTTGAAGAGTTTACACCTTATAATAGTTAAAATAGTGTATGCCATTGACCTGGACTAGGATGACATGTAATAGCTGTGGAAGATACTTGGAGGATACTAAGTTGCACAGTAAGGGTTCCGGTAACGACAAGCAACAGTGGTTGATCACAATAATTACAGCAAAAGAATAACAAACCACAGCAAATCCGAGAGAAATTAAGCTAACTCTAGGAAATCTAAGGCTTACAATAGACAGAGTCAAAGCTGCATCATTTTTGAAGATGAAAGTTGTAACTCTTTTTGTGAGATTAAAAGGGCAACATCTCAAAATAAAACCAAGCATATATTAGGAGTGCAGGCCTATGAACAATTGCATCACTAGGAACTCTGTTCTTTGTTTAAAGACAATAATATTTAGCTAACCAAGTACAAAAATTTGATTGGCTAGATCTGTCATGGTGATATTATGCTTGCAAAATGTTATGTCAGAGTACCTCTGGAAGGGCTGGGATTGAACACATCATTCTCTTAGCAGCTTGAGAATCACCACAAGCATCAAGTTGACAGGGGGAGCCCCTTCCTTCATCCACTGAAGCAATCGATCCATCTGCAAACAAACAAGGATGGTTATGATAGCCTATCCAAGAATTAAATACGGTTAAGCAAACAAAAGAAGGTAATCAGAAAAGACAACAATCTCTTGAAATTCTGGGAAATTTGCTGAACAAACTCTAGAATTTTTAAGAAAGAAAATTCTCGTCGCTTGAAAAAAATTCGGCACAAGGACAGGCGCCTGAGGAGACAAGGCACTACCAAATTACCTCCACTAGGTAAACTCACGCCTTTTTTATTCTAAAGAAACAAACATATACAGTAAAAATTGGTAGCTGGCTCACATGTTTTAAGATGAACTACTTAGCGAATACAGATAAAATAGGTAAAAAGGTGATTTTTTTCACCAATTGAAGCAACAGACACAAGTTAGACATGAGATTCCGGCGAGTGCAAATAAGGGGCCTTACTCAGGGGTCGGTTTCGCCGCTGCCGGATGCTTTGCAGGGACATGAGCCGCTGCAGCGCCAGCAGCCCCATGATGGTTGAAACAGACGACGGTATCCCCCTCCCCTAGGGATCCGAGAAATTACGGTTTCCGCTCCGCCCTCTGTCAGATTTGGGACTCTTCTATCTGTCTAGCTACACGGCCCAAGCTGTTCTTGATTTGGTTTTGAACTCAATTTCTTTTCGAATCCTACAAGCGCGAACTAAATCGCGTCGCGGACTCGCCGGGCCGAGGGGAGTAGGAATGGAAAGGGATCGTGGGAGCTCCCCGCGAGCAGATCAGAGGGCACCAAATCACCCAACCAACCGAGAGAGAATGAAAGGTAGGAGTAGGGTCCGTAAAAATCATGCTCCAAGAGAATTGCTATCCAACTTGCCATTTATCTCAATTGCCAAAACTCACCCCCCACTTGCTAAATTTAGCAAGCCAATCTGGCTCGCCACCTGTGGACCCCACCGGTCGGGGTCTCGGGGAGAAGCCGTGCTGGGCAGCTGGCGAACAGAAAGGACGCGGGTCCATACTTTTACCCGATCCGGTTTAGGCTTTGCAAGTGCCATGTTTTTTTTTTGCGAAAGTTGCAAGTGCCATGTTTATACCACCAGTTTGCCCAATCAGCCTTGTGCTAGATGAGATCTAGAGGGTGTTTGGTCACACTAAAATCTTTTAGTCATCCCCTTAAAATTAGTTAGCATTAAAGTTCTTAGCATTAATTGCTCTCTCTCCCCTTTCTCCTCTCCCGAATAACGGCAAGAAGCGAGGGCACGACGATGCTCATGATGTGCTGGCCTAATCCACACTAGCGCGGATGCTCCTACACATCAAGGCCCTCCCTCTCGCCGCCCGCCTCGCCGCCCCCCCGCCGCCTCCTCCTCCGCCTCCCGGCTCCTGCCTCTCGATCCGCAGGCCGCCTCCTCGCGCCGCAAACACGCCCGGTGCTCGCCCGCCCATCACCGACCGCCGCCCCGCCAGGTCCGCGAGCTCGAGAGACCCTACTGCGCTGCGGTGGCCTCCTTCCTCCCTTTCCTCGCCATCGCCTCCGCCGCGCCGGAACCCTAGCCGCCCGCCACCCGCGAGCTGCTCCCCGCCTGACTGGCGCCGCTCACGCCAGGCCCTAAGCCGACACAAACCATCCCCACCGCTCGCCTCGCCTCCCTCGGCCGCCGCTTCTTCTAAGGTTGCAGGAGTAGAAGGAGAGGAAGGAGATGAATCTGACACGTGGGGCCGCGGCGTGATGGTTTGTCAAACTATCGCTGAAGCGACATGTATGATGCCCGCCCAGTGCCCCACGTAGCGAGCAGGCCTCCGCCTCTTTGCCATCCTCTCCTCCGAGTCCAGCCCTTTGTGCCTCCTCGATGGCGTCAGGCGTTCGTGACGCGGCTTCCCTTTACAGTTGCATCACGAGGGTCTCCACCAAGGAGTTGCGCGGCGGTGGCGGGGGCAGCAGGGCGAGGAGACGCAATTGATCCCTGGATGCGCGACTCGTGTAAGTGCGGCGGTTACCGGCCTCGTGGACGTCGGCGAGGTCACCGCCATGGATCCACGAGTCAACGCGGTAGAGGGCCGTGCGACGTGGCAGACCGGCGGAGGTGGCGGCTCGCGCGAGGAGCACGGCGGCAAAGCCGCCACCACGCTGGCGAGGCATACGCGGTTATGGCGAATGACGCCGGCGCCATCCGCGTTGCCGTGCCCGTCGCCAAACTCCGATCTGTGCCGCACTGCCACGCGCCCATGCCACATACGTACAGTGCAAAGTGGGCCCCCGACCGGACGGGGAACAGGCGAACACAGCGTGTGGGATGTGATCGCACGCCCAGGAGGGCGCCGATTAATGGCCCAATGGTTGAGCAGCTCATGCGGGAGTGAAAGTGCATTTAGGCCCTTAAGTGGATTTTGGTAAATTGAATGACAAGACGATTAAAGGATTAATGTATTTGTCTAAGATTGTGAACAGGTTCTATCTATATATTCATGAGCAATTATTGAAGTATTTATTTATGGATGAATATTATATGGCTCACATTGACAAAGACAAATATATGGATGATCCTAATGCATAAGTAACAAATATCAAGCAATAAAAGAAGATAAATATTGGGATAATTTGAGAAGGTCAATTCATGGTCTCCCATAACAAGACATAGCTTGATTAAAATTATAAGGATCACAAAAGAGAAGATGGTAATTCTCTAAGTCAAGTGCAAGGGTTCATGTGTTTATTGAAAGAGGACATAAGGATGAGTTATTATGGTCCTAATTTGGAAGCTTGTCAATCAAGATCAAGCATTTGAAGCGGGTTCTTCAAATGAATGTTAATTGTGTATGAAGCAAAGTGGAACTCAAAAGTGGATTGGATAAGTGATGAACAGATCAACCGAGGTGTCTAGGGTGAGGGACTAAGCAATCTTTGGGGCCGTAGCTAAGTCGCCATTAGTGTTTTGCTAAGGTGAAGTTCTAGCATCCGTGGGGTCTCCAAGTATCATATTCAAACCTTAAGTGAGGGAAGCAATGCAAGTCATCAACATGTTAAGATTGACAATATGGAGTGACTCATGGATCCAAGTGTGCATTCCTATGCTATATGGAACGATCCTAAGTCACTAGCTCAAGTATGGATGTGCTCAAGTCAAAGGCTATGTTGAAAGCCCTCAAGTGGATATTGATCAAGTATGGTAAGATTGAAGATATTCAAGCTCAAGAGATCGACAAAGTGTTTTTATTCATTCTTGAGTATAGGTATGCCGTACTATCAAGAGGGATGCAACTTAGCGAGTTGACCAAGTCAAAGTGCTCATTAGTTGACCTAAGTGAGATCTAGCCTTAGAGTGTGCTAACAAACCCTCCTAACCTAACCTGAGCCATTTCATCTTGGTGGTGAAGTGCTAGTTTCCTAGAAAGGGTTTTGGGGTATCTCTCGATCGGCCGTTGGCACCGGCTCGATGGGCCGCTTAGCCCCAACGGCTAGTTTTTCAAACACCGTCGACCGGTGCACCGAGGACCAACAGCTAGTTTTCTCCTTTGAGGGGTATAAATACCCCAAGCCTTCTTCAAGTGAGGGTTCCTGTTTCTAGTGACATTGCTGAGGTCCCAAGCCATTTCTAACAAGCTCCAAGCCTTAGTGGCTCTCCCCAACCCTCTCTTTGTGAGATTTGTGGATTCAAGCCATATCCTTGGTGTTTGGGTTGAGAGAGTGAGCTCAAGAGTGACCTTGTGAGCTAACAAGAGCATTTCCATAGCTTGAGCACTTTGGTTTCGCGTCTACAAGCTTTGAAGTGTTTGTTACTCTTGGAGGTTTGCCTCCTAGACGGCTAGGCGTCGCCGGCTAGCTCCCAAGGTTGTGGTGAGCAGCGGGAAGTTTGTAAGGGCTGCGATCTTGCCTCTTCGTGGAAAAGATCCCCTTAGTGGAAAGGAGAAAAGTGGTTGAAAGAGACCCGCTTGTTGTGGGAATTGTCCTCATAAGCTCCTCAACGGAGACGAGCCGTTCCTTAGTGTGCGGTGAACTTCGGGAAACAAATCCTTGCTTCTTCGTGTGGTTTGACTCTCTAAGTTGTTTTTCTAGCATAATTGATTTGCTTCCGCTTCGATCTACTTGAGTGTGCTACTTGTGTGTGTAGGGCTCATTACCTTGCTTGTGATCATCTACAAAGGCCACACACCAAGTTTGGTTCGTGCTAGAAGTCAAGAGGTGCTTGAAGTTGTTTTTTTGTAGGTGCTCATGCTACACCGAGGTGAGGCTCACCGTCGACCGGTGTCTCTGTGAAGTCCAATGCTTGACCGGTCGTAGGTCATCACCACCGGCCCCGACCGGTGGAACACTGCGACTCAAGTGTTCGGGGAGAAAGAGTTTAATTTGGTCGTCACGCCTATTCACCCCCCCTCTAGGTGACATCAAGGTCCTTTCAGGGAGTCCGGCGGACCGACCATGACACTACTCATTGTTGCCCACTGCCATGCCATCCCTTCTTGCCCCAAACCGAACTGCCGAACTCGCAGTCCCCCCCTCCCCCGCGTACACGCGTACATACCCAGTGGAGCAGTGGCTCGGGAGCGCGAGGCGGCGGGGTGTACGTGGGTGTGGAGGGCGGCGACACTGTGCTCTGGCGGGAGGAGGAGGCGGCAGGCTGGATAAGGCCGCGACATTAATGAGGAGAGAGCGGGGGGTTTAGTCCCTTTGAGCTGGGTCAGGGGTGACTAGAGGCCTAATTAATTTTAGTCACCTTTTAGTCAAGCGTGTTTGGCAAATTAGTCTCTCAAGGTGACTAAAATTAGTGAGGCTACTTCTAGTCACCTGGATCCAAAGTTCCAAGCACCCTCTTATTTGAATATGTTCATGGTTAGGTAATGTCGCCCATGTGAGGTTGCGTAATGTTGGGGAATAATATTGATGGAGTCCTTTTGTTAACATTTTTCTCGAAATGCCTTCTACATCATGTTTGATGTTAGGAACTGCAGTGTTGCATCTACTTCAAAGGCGGTCGTCCATATGGAAAGAGGGGCTCCTATGTGTCTCGTGGAAGGTGGATAAGGATTGTATATATCTTTAAAGCCTATTGGGCTTATTAACATCTCATCTTCATCCTCACCTTCTTCCTGCAAGGCCACGACCCCGTCTGCCACCGCCTCGTCCACCACCGCCTCCACCCCGTAGGCTTGTCGCCCCCACCGCCCACCGCCATCCCGCGCTTTCTGCTGGCGGCGCCTCGCGCCGCCTCGCTCCACCGCTTGGCCGTACCTTCAGCGCACGCACCCCTCTCCATTTTTAAGGTTCGCTGGACAATGGAGCCCCCCGAAACCCGAACCCCCTAAACCCTAACCCAAAGGTCCGCCGCCTCCACCACCACCCCTGCCGGCGGTGACCTCGCCGCTGGCCACTCCCCCACCTCCACCCGGCCAGGAAGCCGGCGGCGGTGGCGGGGCGGCGGGCGGCATGAGCAGGATGAGGGAGCCGGTAGGTGAGGGAAAGGATGGTTAGGGTTTGAGTGTGATCCAACGGTTATGATGGTTTGCACGAATCTTAAAGATTGAAAGTTCCAACTCCATCTTACCTTTCGGAAGACATATAGGATTTCCCATGGAAAGACAGTGTGCCTAATCAACCAGGGATCCTATATACCTTCCGGAAGATTTTTTTTCTTAAGTAACTATAACCCACCAGAAGCCCAAATAACATCCCCTCTAGCCCAGCAACAATAAACCCTAGCCTCCACCTTCTTCTATCTCCTGTCAGATTCCAAGTCGTGCCGACGCACCGGACCGGCAGACGCCTCCGAGTGCCCAGCGGCCAGCCCGATCCTGCCGCCATCGAGCGCCACCGCAGCCGGCCCCTCCGCCTCTGTGGACGGCCGTGGCCGCGCCATGTGAAGCTCGCCGGCACCGCGCGGTTCCACCCCGCACGAGCTCACCGAACGCCGATCGTCAGGCGCCGCCGCACGCTTGTGCGCCACCACCGGCCTCCGGGAAGAAGCTCTTGGAAATGTAGAAAAAAGTTTTTAAAAAATGTTGGAACATTTTCAAAAAATGTTGAAACATTTTCTACAAATGTTCATCTATTCATCAAAAATGTTCGTGAATTTTTTTTGAAAATAATGTTGGATCCAACATTTTTTCTACACAAATGTTGGTGCAACTTTTTCAAAGAACGTTGGTTCAACTTTTCTGAGAAATGTTGTAACATTTTTTACTTAATATTCATGCGGTAGGACGGCTGAAAACTACTAACTACCAATCTTAGGTGGGCTTGGTGAGCTGGAAGTACCAACCATTTTCCACTTTTTGGTATAGGAGCCCCCCCCCCCTCAACTGCCTTTAAGGCTATCCACAGCAGTGACTCGTAAAAACCATCCCCTAACAGAGTATTCGGAAAAAAAATTCATCCTGCAAATAACATTGTGATGTAGCAATATCCTCCAATTTCCACCCCTATACATAGGTCCCACCTGTCATTTATTTTATTATTTTTCCTCACACCTTATCCACACAACCCACCCCCACCCATCCAAAACACCTATATGTCGCGAATTGTCTTGTAGTCCAATGGTAGGACCGGTAGCCGCACATTTTCTGGGATTTTTTAGGATTTACCGGCGTTATGCGTTAAGTGGTAAGCGGTGTTTCCGTCGACAACGATGCGCCAATGATGACTTCGAGAATCTCTAGACCTGCCAGGTGCTCAGTCCTTCGAAGGTGCTCATAGGGATAGGGTTTGCGTACGTATATTCATATGGGTAAATGTGCAATTGTGCATGCATGTTGTGAGTATTTGTGTTGTACTGTGTAATTTTAAAAAAATCATCTGTCTCGGCCGCTATAGACGATGCCTCCGCCTCACACCACCGCTCGCCGAAGGGCGGCCAAGCTCCCGCCGTCTCTCACCTCTGTCTCCTCCCAGCCGCCTGGAACACGCGTAGAGCTTGCACCACACACGCCTTTTCTGCTTCAGCTCCCTCCGTTCTGAGGCTTTGCTGTCTTCTGCAAGCCTGCGACCGACTCCCCAATCCATCTAGTTGCAGCCATATCCCCCGCCGCATTGTTGGCAATGCATGAATGATCCTTGTTAGTTCAGAGTTCCAACAGTAGCAGCCTCTGTGACTGCATGTCTACATCCTCCAATTTGAGCACCTGAATTATCTGCAAGAGCCCCACCACTGCTCTGCTGGCCGCCAGCCACCAAGGGCTCAGGGCCGTCCCGGGCTCCCGGCCGCCGCACAGGCCGCTGGCGTTGGGCGTTGGCCTCCGCTGGCTCCGACTGCCGGCTGCGATACCGACATGGTCTCCGCTAGCTCTGGCCTCAACACCGGCATGGCCACGGCCACGCCACCGAAGAAGAAGGCGAGCAGGTAGTGGCGACCTCCCGGCCTCCGCGCGAGCTGTTGGCGTGGGGCGGCCTCCCCGCGGCCGCACGAGCCGCCGACATAGGGGGCCTCACGCTACTATGCTTCGACAGCAGCGCGAGGAGCTCAGCGGCGGCGACGCGGAAGAGGCTGGCGTGGGAGCCACAACCAGCTCAGCGAGCAGCACGCCACCCCACTCCGCCAGACCCGCCGCTCCTCCCGGCTACCGGCGCCGCCGTGTCCCGGTGCCAGCCATTGCCGCACGTCGAACGGCTTGCCGGAGTCCTCGCGCATCTGTGGCGTCCCGCATGGCTGGTGGCAACTCGCCCGTGCGGCCGACGGCGGCCCTTCACGGCGGAGCTCTCCCGTGCGGCCGGCGGCGGTGCCTCGTGGTAGAGCTCGAAGGGCCGCGATGGCGACTGGCGTGCGGAGGACCACGACGGCCACAACGAGGTGCGGAGCTCGCGACTCACGAGAGGGCGCGGAGGACACGGCGAAGCTCGCGAGTGGCGTGGAGGCCGAGGCCGCGACCGCCACGACCGGGCACAAGATACGGCCGCAGTGGAGCGGAGCTCGCAAGCAGCATGGAGGCCGTGACGGGTCGTGCCAGGGCAACGGAACGTGGAGTCGGTGTGAGTGCCGACGAGGAGGACAACTCGTGGAGGAGGGCATGCAGAGGCCCTTGACGGTGTTGTGGCAGAGGGAGGCAGCGACACGAAGGGGAGGAGGAATCCGGATGAGAAGCAGGGGGTTGGGTGGGCACGTGTGCGTTTGGGGAGGAAGGGGTCTGAGGAGGAGAGGGAGCTCCCGAAAATTTACACTGATGCGGTTGGTTTTAGATCATTATCCCGGTACATGACAAACAATATCCTAGCACTGTTGTGGATAGCCTAAGACCATCCGCATTGGGCACTTATCTGTCTCCTGGAGGAGACGGATAAAGTTTTCCAGCGGGGGGACTTCATCGCCACGGAAACTCCTGCCCTCCGAGGAACGCCATTTGGAGGGATAGGGGAGCGACAGGATCTAGTAGGGCCCACCGCCCACCGTTCGTCACACCATCAGCAGGAAGGGGGAGAGAGAATGGATGGTGGATGGCGCAGATCGAGCGAGGAGGGAGGCGTCGGATGCGCGCCATGCTGGAGCTTCCTCCTCGAGCTCATGGTCCACCTCGTCGCGCCGCTTCCCTCATGCCGCTTCTCTCCGCCGCTTCAATCCTCGCGTGCTCGAACTACTTCACCGCTGGCGGAGGAGATGAGCCCGCGCAGAGAGGAGTTGAGCGCGGCCGTGGCGGCGAGTGCGGTCGGGGAAGCAAGCTCGCCCGGGATCCATCGCCCCGCCACGCCCAATCGAGCTGCCGCAGCTGCCGGGGAGAAGGAGCCGGCCCCACCTTCGGTTGCCTCGCCTCCGCTCGCCGAATGGAGCTCCGTCTGGTCGAGGCCGTCGGGAGAGTGGAGGCCGCCACCGAGGACCTCCATGAACGCCGTAGGGCGGCTGAGCGGCCGGGGGCAGCCGCCGCCCCGAGCTCACACGTCGGCCATGGAGAGGGTGGGAGGGCGGCCTCCCTCGCGCCGCCACGCCTACCGAGGAGGGCATCGCGCACTACAGGCCGACCGCGCCGCTTCGCTCGCCGCCGATCCGTGATGAGGAGGACGAGCATCGTGCTCCTCCTACGGCTGACGATCGCGCAGTGGGGAGGGAGGAGGTGTCGCCGTGGAGGTGTCGCCGCCCGCCTCGAATCAATGCCCGACCTCCTCGCCTCTGCGCCGCCAGTGTTGGCGGCGGCGGCCTCCTCCGGTTGGCTGGCGGCCCGCGCTCAAGTGTTGCCCCGCCGCCGGCGTGTCGGTGATCTCGGGAGAAAGGGAGGCGGCGGAGGAGAATCGGGAGGAGGGGATGCGGAGGAAACCAGGAGGAGAGAGAATGTAGGGGTGGGTGTGGTAGAGAGGAGGATGACACATGGGCCCCACGTGTGGTAGTTGGGATAGAGTGGAAGATATAAAGGATGGCAGTGGGAGAAATAGATATGAAGGAGAATCACCGAGCATACGTGAATATTTTTTGAAGAAGATGGCCAATCACTGCGATGGATGGTATAAGCCCATGGAAAGGAGTGCGTCCAGTCCGGCCCATGAAAAGGCCCAGTACTGAGCACCGGGGTACATAAGCACAAACCATACTTATCCAATCTCTCTTCCCCTCCTTCACTTCTCCCATCCCAAACCACGCGTCCAAGCCGCCACCCGCGAGCTACTAGCTCGCTGCTCGTCCAGTCGCCGCGCCGCCGCTCGTCTGCTCCTACAGGCTAGGAGGCAACTCTCGCGGCAGCAGCCCAGGAGCAGGCCCGCCGGCTTGCAACATCAGGCGAAGGCGTTCCGATCCGCGACGGGGAATGCGCCGTTGCCATCTTTAGGTAGTTCTTCCGGCGGCCTCCCTCTTGGAGGCGAGGCGAGCTCGGCTGGGCACATGGGCACCGCGGGCCCACTCCTCCGCCGCCGCGTCCAGCCCCGTGGCGCGCACGTCTCCACCGGGGATCCCGTGGCTCGCACGGCTCCTCTCCGTGCGATGCACGTAACCTCTCCGCTCCCGGCCGCGCCCTCTGCCTCTCCCTGCTCCCCCGCCGCGCCCTGTGCCTCTCCCCCGGCGCCGGCGCCGACACACTATAAAATAAATACTTCTCGAAGAGAGAGAAGCACAGAAGCAGCAACCGCCACCACAGCCCAAATCCCAAATCGCCACACCTCATCTGAAGAGATCCGGAGAAATCGCCACACCTCATCCGAAGAGAGAGAGAGAGAGCGAGGCGATGGAGGTTGAGGAGGCGGTGGAGGCTGCTGCGCCCGTCGTCCCGGTGGAGGCGGCGGCGGGGGCCGTCGTCGCGGTGGTGGAGGTTGAGGAGGCGGTGGAGGGTGCTGCGCCCGTCGTCCCGGTGGAGGCGGCGATGGGGGCCGTCGTCGCGGCGCCGGCGCCGGTACCCGTCGAGATCTGGTCCCTGCGCGCGGCTCAGGTGCTGGCGGCGACACTCCCTGCCGGCGCGCACGTCCGCGTCCGCGCCATCGAGCTGGAGTTTGCTGCGCCGCTCGACCTCATCCTGGAGGAGAGGACCAGCTCCGCGCGAGGGGGTGGATCGTCCCGGATCTCCATCGCGTCTCCCGCCTCGCCGCCGTGGACCACCTCCTCGAGACGGGCATCCACGCGCACCTCGCTCTCGTCATCGACCACCCCCACGACCCCGTCTACCTGGACGCTTTCGGCGACTGGACCTGGCGTCTTCAGAACTCGGCGCTGGAGGTGGACAGGGCGCGCGTCACCGGCGACAGTTTCTTCAGGGTGGTGAAGAAGATCTGCCAGGTGTCGCGCAAGGTCGTCGCAGCAGGACGTACGGGGAAGAAGACGGACATCTGGATCGGCACGAAGCTCAACGAGATACTTGACCGCATTCTCGCTGTCAAGGGTTCTATGGTCTTCCTGTACCGTCCCCGTCAGGCGTGAAGGATGTCGAAATTGAGAGTTGTAGCTGTGTATAGCAGGGCCATTTGCACGTGACGGCGAAGGACGGATGAACACTACTAATCCGGTGGAAGAGTTCGAGATCTAAGAGTCAAATCAATTGGTAGCAGTAGAGGTAGGAGTCTGAAGATGATCCAGCTCTTAAGCTAGGTGGTGTTCGATTTTGGATAATGAAGTTCAAATCCGTTCCGTACTTCTGTGTTTTGTGTTTCTCCAACGATTCCGTCAACGGAGAATAGTTTGGCTGTCCACTGCTCGTATTTGTCCTCTGCAGTATTTCTGTGCTGCACAGTGACAGGTGAGAGATGTGCAGGTGCAGACGTGCATCCATTGAACCTTCGTGCATACTACGTGTTGTCTTGTCCTCCATCGACTGTGCTCTGTTGTCTGTGTACAGTATGCACAGCAGTTTAAGGTTCTGTATTCAATTTCTGCCGATATTTTAGTTGTGTGCTCACAATTAGTAACTGAATGCTGCTTACGCGGCGCCTCCATGGTCAAGCTGGCTCCCACAACAATGGCACTCGGGCAGTCGGGCCGTGCTCTGCCCGGGAATCGCAGTGCGCAGCGACGGACGACGCCAACCTCGTGTTGCATTTGTTCTAGCTGAGGCCCAGGTGGGATGGCTCCTGTTCCCATTCCAATTCCTGTTGCTCACCAACGCCTCATTCGTGGCTCCTGTTCCCATTCCAATTCCCGTTGCTCACCAACGCCTCATTCATGGATCATGCACTCCAAGTGTTCGGCGATTTGCCTCCGTAGTTGTTCCCATTACAAACCAAATAGACCATGTGTTAGGTTTCTGATGAAGCAAAAAAGTGGAGTATGTAGCTGACAAGATCTACCTGATGAAAAAAAAGAAATAGGAATAAGCTGGAGCTATCCTTGTCAAAAGGTAGCAATTCTCATGCATGATTTTTTTTTGACAAGATACTTGCGGTCACACGTTCAGAAAGTCCAGAGCAACTGAGCAAACCACATAAATACAGGAGGCTAACCATATATGTTTGAACATATTATATCCTGATATAAGCACATGTTTACCATGGAATTTTTTAATTTTCAAAATGTGATTAGGAAGAATAATTAAATAACGATTCTCACATAACTTTAAAATTTTAACAACATTAATTTTCTTGATAGGAAACTTAGTGTAGGAAAAGCGGTTGATTGTTGTTTTAAATTAAATAAGCTGATTTTCTGTGTGTTTGCATTCATTTGGAAGGTGTTTGTTTTGTTGAGTGTGTTTGTTTTCCTTCCACGTGCCCATCTCTTCTCCGTCAAACCGGCCGCTGACAGCCAACCTGCCTGTCAGACCCCCGCTTCCACGCCGCCCGACGCATCTCCTCCAACACCGCCGCACGCTGCGCCACCGTCCCGACCAGGCGACCACCCTCCTCCGCCAGCGCCGCCACTGCGTCCCTCCTCCCCGCACTGGAATGCCGCGCCGCCGTGCTTCACCCCTCCCTGGCTCCCCAGCACCGCTCGCGGGCCGAGCCTTCTGTCGCGCCGCCGGCCCACCTTTTACACTGCCAGCCAAATTCCCTGACCGGAGAATTAAAATATTGCATACGTCTGAGAAGTTCCACTGCATCAGTGCTCCTCCGTTGACTCTTCTACGACGGACTCCTGTGCAAACTCGCCACCCGGCCACCACGGAACAAGATCCTCTGCCGTTTAGTTCACATCGGCAGAGGGACTGAGGGACGTTCGGTTGCTCAGGGTCGTAGATGAGACACATCCATCCGACGACGCATATGTTAAACAAACAATTGCATGACCATGCGGCCCATGTAGCCCGATAACATTAAAACAGCCCACACCATAGGAGATAAATATCTAGACTTTCCGCACTTCCTTCTCCCCGCAGAAAAAGGAGAACGCCGGCAGCGACCGCCCCCACCGCCGTCGGGTGCCGTGGTTTTCTCGTCGCCACCCACCACTATTGGCTGCCGTGGTCTTGTAGCATTAGGGCATGTACAACGGTCATTAATACGTCGTCTATATGTGGTTTATTGCGATTAGCGAGGCTAATTAAATGGTGAACCGGACACAGGCGGGCAGTGCCGTCGTCTCGCACCGGCTCGTGCTCCGAGTTCATGCAGACGACCCGTCGCTCGTTGTACGGCAAGCTGCGACTCGATGACGGTGGCGTTCGATCCGGTGTGGGTTCCTTCGATTTGGTGCGCAATGCCGATGATGGCAGGAAGAGCGCGACGGCAAGAAAGAATAGGTACCATTCTCCGGCAGCTCGTCGCTGCGTCCGTCCATGGAGCATACTCCAGCCGTAGCAGCGCTGCTGCTCGCGCTCCGAGCCCGAGGGACGCCCGACATCATGTTTCTCTGTGGTAGGGTGCCGCTCTGCACCTACTACGGGGCGCTCGTCGTCTCTGTCGTGCTCTTCGGCGCCATGGAGGGACCAAGCTGCAGGTCAACGCAAGCTGGAGAGAGACAGAGGTAGGTAAGAGCGAGAGAGATGAGAGGGCCGAGAGAGAGACGGGAGGATGTTTATCGTTTTTTTAGCAATGTTTCTCGTTTTTACAATATGCTCCCTGATTATTTTATAAAATAGTTCTTACTCCCTCCTTCCATTTTTATAAGATGTGCACACATATCAAAATTCAAACTTTGTAATCTTTGACTATTAATTTGACTATTAACTTTTTATTTTTATGATGTAAACTTTATACGGTTAGATTCGTAATCGAATATACTTTACCATGATTATAAATTTATAACCATAATAAATATAATATATGATAAATGAATGGTCAAAGTATTATATTGAAGACCGTGTCATGTTCCAGTATGCTTTATAAAAGTGGAAGGAGGGAGTATAAATGTAAAAATTACAAAGACCATCTTTAGTCATGAATATGATGAATAGGAGGAGTGTAATAAACTAGTATACAAAGATCAGTTTATTATGTAGAACAAACAACAAAATGGCACACAAAGATCTAATCTATGCTTGATCGTCATGATATATGTGTCCATGTATAGATTAAATACCTTCAGACAAACTAACAGACATCCCACTGTACAAGTTGTCTATTCTGCTGCACACGATGTTCTAGACACTTGCATGCCAGCCCGTACACCATTGTACATGCCCCATCTGTAACAAATCATGAATTAATTATGCTTTGTCGTAAAGTTACACTCATATGTGAAAATGTTTTGCAAATAGACTTCATTTAATACTTCATGCAGGTAAGATTCTCTTAGGCGAACTTTTTTCCCTCTCCTTCCAAATCCAAACACGCTCGTGTTGCTCAATGATTGATCGTGACCAACCACTGTTCGTTTGGTGGTGGGCGATGGTTTGTTCCGAGATAAAAGTATCTATCGGGTTCTTTGGTGGCTGGTTTGTTCGAGAGAAAATCTGGCCGGTGGTCGATAAGCCAACGGCAGGCGCATACTGCAAAAGTGTGGTGTTTTTTTGACAAACAACACATATATTATATTAAAGCAGCATTCTTACAACAAGGTCCTTAATAAAGGAACCTATTACATAAAAGTCCCTAGAGGACTCAGATCCAAATCCATCACCGGAATGGAGATCGCCATGACGGCAGAGCGGCGCGGACGCATGGTGCCATGCGGGAAGGGCCTCGCGAGGCGAGGGCTTGAAAAGGTCCGGGCGGCGCGTGGAGGAGCATCGACGGCGGGATCAAGATAAAGTTGGAGTAGACGCCGACGGTAGAGGACCGCCATCCTGTGACCGGTGGGTGGCTCGCTACCATACCAATGACGAAGGAGCTGAAGAGGACTTGAAACATACCCGAGAGGCCGCTCTTTGGGGCGTGTGGCGATGGAGATCCGGGGCGGGGGAAAGGAGGCGGTGAAGCAACCTGTAGTCCAGACGCCAAGAGCGCACCCGATCCGGGCGGCTTATAGATCGACCTCAACCCCGGCCAGATCTGAGGCGGCGGCGGCGGGTGGAGGACTCCAGCAGCAGGTGGGAGATGGAGGCGGAGGAGAGGCTGAGGGGCGACTTTATTTTATTTCGACACACCGAGAAGAAAGCTCGGGCTAGTAGACGGAGAGGACCCGGCGACGATTTACCGCCCAGCGGCGACTTCCACGAGGGACAAAGCCATACGACACTATTACAATCTAAAACTACTACTACAGAGGGGGATGGCCCCTCCCAACCCGCCGCGACGAGCTCGCCGGAGCGAGCTCGCCGGAGCCAGGCGGGAGGGGGCCGAGGGGAAGCGGTGGAGAGGAGGGAGTCGCCTTACCCTTTCCTTACAAGAGAAGGAAACCGATGGCGGCCCCGATGCGATTTGTTGCCCGCAAAAGTATGGTGTTAAAATTGTATTGATTGATAAAGTGTGCTGTCGTTGTGTTCAGACTCGTCGATTGGGCGGCGCAACCTGCGCGACAGCGCCGGGCCGCCCATTTTCAGAGGCCGCCAAAGTATGGTCAGTCCACAAATCACTCCTCCGTCCATGCATGCATGCAGCCATGGGTCGCTGTGTCGCTCCATCAATAATTTCCAACCGCACACAAGGCAACTAGGGAGCACAGAGCAAATCTGGCACATGAATGCAGCCGTGCATGCAAAACTTACTAGGTGCACTTCCGCATGTGTAGTGTAATTATGTGTACTAGCGACATCGAGGTGTCTAATATATCAAAACAAATTAAAAAACTAACATACACCCTGGAAATAAATAGGAGTGAGGGAGTAATCTTCTAAGTTTATAGTTTTCATGAACACGTTAGCAAATTGCACCCATTAGTAAACTGGCTCACATCCAAATCACCGACACCTAAAAACGTCTCCAATGGTATGAGCTAACATGTGAGAGAGTATACAATAACTACTTTTGAATACTTATATTAATTATATTACTAACTACAAAAATTCAAAGAAATTCAATTGAAGTCGAGATCCACTTGATAAAACATGGATGTTACTGGTCATAAAGCAGTAGAGCTTGAGCCGTTGAGGTCTTGAGGATACACAAGTAGGATGTTACTGGTCCGTGCTCTAGTAGCGGTGTTTTAGGACAAGTTTTGTGTCACCTTGTCTCACTTCATCTATCAGTGACTAGCTTGTGAGCCTATCTGTGGCGCCTCAATGTTTGCATCTATTGCGTATGATACCTGAAAGGATTTGGAGTTGGAGAATCTGTTTGCTCTGTTTTTTCTTTCCATTTCAATTCGATCAGTCTCTGTAACGACGTTGCAGCGTCCTCGCTTCTTGCACCTGAATGTTTTTGGACAAGATCTCTTCTTGCTTGGCTGAAATTGAATCGCACAGTTTGACAGGAGGAACGAAATTTTGGCAGCTGAATTTCGTATGGTGATGTGCTCGCACGCGCGTGTTTGAGAAGCAGACCAACGAGCCAGCGGTGAAAGCCGTGGTTTCCGTTGGGCGGAAACTGTCGCCGGAATCTGAAACAAGCGCAGGAGGAACGAGCATGGCCAGAGCGCCATCACCGACGCCACTCCGTGCCACTGACAGAGCGCGCGGTCTCCAGCGTCCGCTTGATGTCGCGGCAACGGGTGAGCGAACATGGCCACCGCCGTCTCAACAACAGTAGACGGATCACCGGCGCCACCCCGGGGACGCATCCGTCGCTTGCCCAGTCGCGTGGCGGCTTCGACGCGGCGAATCGCACCGCGCGCCTCCGGCATCCGCTCGCAGCTGCGGGAGTAGGTGAGCCAGGGGGTTCCTGGTGCTAGGGATCCAGTCAAGGGTGTCGAGGCGTGGAGCGTGGCCTCGCGCTTCCGGCGTGGGCGGACGGCGTGGAGACCGCCGGTGCCGGACGGGGCGCAGAGGAGGAGAATCCAATCCAATCCAATCCAATCCCGGAGGTTTTTATGAAAAGTTTTAGGGGCTTTTTTACAAATATTTGGATTGTGATCAATAATTGCGATCCAAATTAGGGGGCAATACGTAAACAACCGGATCGCGACCAATAACCACGATCCAATATAGGGGGTCATCAGTAAAATACTGGATCGCGATTAATAGTTGCTATCCAATCCAGGGGCCCTTTCGCAAATTATACCGGGCCGGCCACATGGCGGTGGGCGATGCCGCGCCTCCGCCTCCACCGCCGCCGACGTTTGCTTAGCCCCAGCGTGCTATCTGCTCATATTGAAGGCTTTTTCACTGCCGGTCCCCTTCCACGCACCACCGCTCCACGCTCCTGTCCCCTGCTGCGGCAGAGTTCTCCCCGCCGGGGCAAAGCCGGCATGGGAGCTCGGTAACCACCGCTGCAAGCCTGCAACCACGCGTAGGCTGCCGCAGTGCAGTCAGAGAAGAGGACGACGAAGCCTCGGACGAGGCCCATGGTTCTTCGCCGCACGGGCTGCAATGAGGCCAAGCTTGCATGGTGGTCGGTGGCGCTGGCGCTGGCTTATGCACATCAAGTGCTCGACGCTTTGGCTGCAAGGAGGCAGTCAGGCAACAGTGAGGTAATGGGCTCTCTAGTGCGGAAAGAAGGTCGTTTCTGACTTCTGAGCGCCCAAACAGGGGCTTTGTGTTTCTTAGTTTCAATTTTGAATTGTATGAAATCTAGGCGAATCCGATGTTTTCAAATTACATGCCATGTTCTTGGCTGCTGCTGCCGTTCCTCCCCTTATGCTATCAACCTGAGGTAAAAAAAAACTACGCCGATGAGGTGAGTACCCACTGGTTTTCATTAAGAAAGAACCGACACTCGGCCTAGAAAATCTCCGAACCCCGGAACACCGGCAAGGGGTTTTTTTAGAAACCAGGGCCGAAGTTGGGTTCGAACCCTGGCCGAGCTATCAACCTGAGGTAGTAGCTGCTATTGGACTCTGTGAAGCTTGAAAGCCTAGTAATCATATGAGTATCAATGTATCATGCTTACTAGAAGCTTGACTAGTAGTTCTGATTCTCCTGGACATGGACGGGAAGGGTGCTCTACAGTTGAGTCTTTGTCAGTTGTTATGATAAAAAATCATCAAGACAGATATTTTCCCCATTAACACCTAACAGCAGGTGCGTGTAGCGACTGTGGTGAGATAGTCAAAGTATGTCGTTGTCATTCGGTTACTGCTGCATGAGTCCTGAGAAACTGATGACCCGCGCTGATGACAAACTGATTGAACATTCGTCTGAGACTTGGGGAGCGGCATAAGATTAGCGGCTCTTGTTGCATCGTGTTCCGATTAGCAGCTCTTGTTACCTGGAATCATTGCCTTTTAACTTTCTTTCAGTCGTGTAATGATGTTATTGCTCAATGCTCTTGTAGCGGCATTTTTTTACAAGTTCGGCGTCTCCTTGTATCACCTTATTATCTAATTGGTGACTTTTGTTACCCCTATGTCTATGTGTGCCGCCAGCATATGATACCAGAAATGATTTGTAGTTGGAGCATCAGCTTGCTCTGTTTTTTCCTTTGTACTTCAATTCAGTCTTGTAACAACGTCATTGCAGCGTGCTCGCTATCTGGACAGATTTCGTGCTCGCACTGTGTAAGACAAAGACTTTGAAGACGCGGGTTAAATATCAAAAGAGACGCGTAAAAAATGTGTCTCCAATATTATGTCACTAATGACAAGAGATTGGAGACGTGCATCACGCACGTATCCTTTGATGACAAGAAAAAAGACGCGTCCCACACGCGTCTCCTTTGATGACAAGAAAAGAGATGCGCTTCACACGTGTCTCCGAACTATTTCTTCAGCGTCTCCTTTGAGACAGTTCGGAGATCCTTTTGTATAAAATAGGTCTCCTTTGTTCGAAGAAAAGTAGACACTTCTAGTTGAGACACGTTGATGAGGGGATAAACTATGGGTAATCATCTTAGCCCCTAAATCCCCAAAATCACGAAGGTTAATGACGGGCTGCATCTGCGGCGGCCCAACACCGACGATCAGCAAGACAGGCCCAACTCCCCCTCCTCAAGGAGCGGTCTGATGACATCTAGACCCAAGCGGTCGACCCGCACGACTGAAGGAGCGCCCCAGCTACCTCGACGGATGGCTCCTCCCCGCACGACCTAAGGTTTATTCGGTTGCAGCCCACCGGCGAGACCCCAGCGAGGGCTACAACGCGTGGCGTGAGCCCGCGCCGCCCGACGTGAGGAGCAGAGGCGGGCGGATCTATGCTGTCAGACGGCCAGGCCATAATGAGATTTTCCCGGCGTGGGAAGCGGACTGCCCCGGCATCCCATCACCTGGATAACAAAGCGGTAGCAGAGCGGTGAATCCTTAGCATGTAAGGCATCGAACGGCGAGACCCGACCCAGCGGCTATCAGAGGAGAGGTCGGGGCTTGCACGAGAAGCCTCGACCTAACAAGACCTGCGCGGTCCTAAGTCGGGAGAAGCCACCTTAGGACGGGAGCCGCCAGCTACGCCGCCCTACGGAGACTACTACGGCTAGCACAACGTACGACGCCAACCGGAGACGAAGGCCCACGAGGGCGGCACTGTTCCAACACTGTTACAGCACTGTAGCACGACGTCGTTTTACCATCTTAACCCTTGTATACCAGCCCCCCTTGGACTATAAAGGGAGGTCTGCAATCAGAACATGACATGACCAAGAGGGATCGACGATCACTACACGATTGTAAAACCCAACATCACACACACACACACCGAGCATTCGCAGCTCACCACCACACTCAGAGACTTGGGACACTCCCTCTCTCTACCTAAGCTTGTACCCCCTACTACAAGCCCCCGTGGGCATATAGAACACTACTTCGAACTGGACATAGGGCACCCACCGTGCATGAACCAGTATAATCCCTGTGTCTCTAAGCCCAACCATCCGGATCAGACGCACGAACATACCAAAATTTACTTGCCGGCGGTATCAAACCCTGACGGTTGGCGCGCTAGGTAGGGGCACTTCGTGTGTCACGACGCCAACAAGGGTCCGGATGGCCCACTCCGACGAGCAGCCGGTGCGCGGCACCGTGTTGCGCTTCGGCTCGCTGGACTTAGTCTTCGACGGTCCAGTTGAGTCGCCCGCTGGGGCCGTGTTCTCACTGACCCAACCCGACGCCCCCGTGCTTCCTCAGGGCCAGCCGACTAAGGAGTCACGGTCGACGAAGTCCGCTGCCGACCGGGTTTGGAACCTGGTTGGCCGCGACATGGCGGTCTCCCTGGGGCCGAACCCGTCCCAAGAGCTCTTCCATTTCGCGGTGTACGCCACCTCTATGCTTGTATTTGGCTTGCAGGGGGAAGAGACGCTGTCTTGGGACGAGTTCAAACTCTGCTACGACTCCGTGTACCCCGAGGGATGACGTTGCCTGGGCGGATAGCCGCTCCGCGGCGGGCAGAACCCGTCCGGTCCTCTTGGAAGCATCCCAGGCGAGCTGCGACGAGGCCGAGAGCGAGCCTCCTCTACGGAAGGAGGCGCCGATGCCCCACAACCCAAGGCATGAGTGCTTCATCCTCCAGCAACAATCTGACGCGACCCACTCCACCCGCTTCGACGAAAGCTCCGCGAAAGGTGAGCCCACTTCACCTGACGCTTCCGCCAGTGAGGAGCTCCCACAAGCCGGAGACGATCACGAACGACAGCGTGCCCGCCTCGACGAGCTCGACGAGGCTCGGAGGGCCCTCGAGGAGGAGCAGGCAAGGCTCCACCACGCGCTCGGCGCGGAGGCCGCAGCCACCCCTGCGCGCGAACGCGCACAGGAGGTACGCCACTGCATTGTCGACGGCGTTCATGGGACTCCTGTTGCCAAACAGGCCTCCTAGAACCTCGCCGCAGCGGTTGTACTCCTAGGGCCGGCCCTGAGCCAACGACCCTGGAGGAAAAGAAGCACCGTCAGCACCTCCAGATGCTCCTCGACGCGGCCGCCGTCCAGCAGGCGGAGAGTTCGGTGTCCCGACGGCGGGAGACGCGAGCTCAAGCTCCGGAGCGCTCGACCCACCGTGGGTCCTCACGCCCGTCGGGGCAGCCGGGCCGCGCCGAGAGCGTGCACTCGCCCGCCAAGCATAGGGTCGACTCCAACCGCGGCGCCCGGGGTGCATCCTCAGCACGCGGAAGGACGATGACCAGCGGCGGCTCCGGCGGCGAACACCGGCCGCAACGGGAGTACAACCGAAGGCGTGGGCGTCGCTACGACAGCAGCGAAGACCGAAGTCGGAGTCCGACGCCTGACCCCCGAGGTCCGCGGGCTTTCGGCGCCAACGTCCTTGCTGCAGCCCCACCGACTCGATATCGTGCTCCAACCACGGTCGTGAAGTACGATGGAGAGACCAACCTGAGTGTCTGGCTCGAGGATTACCGCCTCGCTTGCCACAACAGCGGGGCGAGCAACGATCTGTTCATCATTAAGAGCATCCCTCTGTACCTCGCCGACTCGGCACGCACCTGGCTTGAGCACCTCCCCCGGGGGAGGATCAACAGCTAGGCCCAGCTCCGAGACGCCTTCATAGGGCACTTCCAGGGCACCTACGCTGGCCCTAAGCACGTGCGAGAGCCGCCATTGCCGAAAGAAGAAGGGCGAGAGTCTCTGCGACTACATTCGCCGCTTCTCCAAGCGTTGCGCTGAGCTCCCCGATACGGCGGACAACCAGGTCATCACAGCCTTCCAGGATGGTACCACATGCGAGACCCTTGTCAATCGGATAGGGCGAGTCAAGCCAAAAACCATCCGGAAGCTCCTCGACCTGGCTACCGACCACGCCGACGGGGAGGAAGCCGTCGCCTTCAGCAAGAGGAAGCCCGAGGAGGAGCTCGGCGAGGTTCCGACCACCCAGCCAGAGAAGAAGAAGATGGAGCGGAAGCTCCGCAACAACAACCTGGTAGCGGCTGACAAGCGCCGCCTAAGCCAAAGATCGCCCCGAGGGACCACTTCGAGAAGATGCTCGAAGCTCCCTGCCCTTACCATGAGGGTCCGGTCAAGCATGCCTTGAAAGACTGCAACCTCATGAAGAGTTACCTCAGCGAGAAGAACAAGCCACAGGACGTGGCCAAAGTCGGCGTCGCCAAGAACGTCGACCACGACGAATTCCCCAAGGAAGACGTCGTTGTCATGATGATCTTCGGTGGCATGCCCACTCGCCCTCCAAGGCGCAAGCACAAGTGCATCCTACAGGAGATCTACCACACTGAGCCGGCCGTGCCCTCGTACCTCTGATGGTTCGAGACGGCCGTCACGTACGACCGAGCGGACCATCCCGACCACATTCCACAACCGGGGGCTTACCCTCTCGTGGTGGCACCGCTCTTCGGCACCAAGCGGGTGCACAAGGTGCTCATGGATGGGGGTAGTGGCCTCAACATCGTCTACATGTCCACCCTCGGCGCATGGGGATCGGTGATCTCGGCTCCGCGTCGTCGAGCCCGTTCCGCTGAGTCGTGCGGGATGGAGGCGATTCCCGCTCGGCGGATCGACCTGCTGGTCACCTTCGGCGACGAGGGAAATTTCCGCAAGGAGACGCTTACCTTTGAGGTGGTCGGCTTCCCGGGAACGTACCACGCGATCCTCGGAAGGCCGGGCGTTTGGTTCGTGGCGGTCCCCAACCACACCTACCTCGCGAAGATGCCCGGTGAAGGGGTGATCACCATCGACACCAAGTTCCGATGCCTCACGACGCGACGCTGAGTGCTTCGGTTCGCGGAGGCTCATCCGCTCGAGAAGATGGCTACGAAAACTCTGACCACGAACCTCGTCGACGACATCACGATGGTCGAACAGGCCTAGAACAGCTACGTTGTCTCTACCCTCGCAATAGTACCATGTACTACTTATGCTTATGATGAATAAAAGTGCCATCGCTTTTTCCATTTTTTCACATCATATGTACAACTTTTGCAAGAAAAAGTTTTCTTTGATGCGAGTGATCCTAAGCAACAAACCATTTTATGGTCCCGACCTAAAAATCCTTAGTTGCCCGGGGGCTCCATCCACGGGCACGATGCCCCTCCTTTTAAAACAAAAAAGTTTTTTCCTGAAAAAGCTTTTCGAGGAATGCTACACTAACTCAAGAGCAGAGAGGGAGGAACCAACAACCATCCGCTCACGCTTGGCGAAATCGACGCCTCGCCTATACGTGCAAGGTTCTACGAGCTATGTCCAGAATGGTTAGGTCGTTTCTCTCCCTCCATCTCTAAAGTTCGGTGGCAAATGTTACCTTGACTTCTCCTTTCTTGAAAAGTAGCTCGATGCCCGACCTATCCGAACCCTCTAAAGGTAGCTCGGGGGATGCGGGCCTAAGGGGAACCCCGACGCGACTACGCCCGGTCAATGCTCTCGAGTCCCTACGCTCCAGCAGCTACGGGACAGGGCAAGACCAGCAACATCCTAAGGGCAATCTTACCGGCTTAAAGACCCCGAGCCTCTCAACAAGGGAACAGGAAAAGGAACCAAGCATCAAACTTAAAAGAAAAGTCCCCTTACTTAAGGAAGAAATTCGCTAGTTATTTATAATGAAGCCTTGATGCTACTAAACTGTTTTCTTCTGATTAGTGCTCGTCATCAAGCCATCCCAGGTCCTCCATAGCGGCGTCAGCTACCCTCCTGGCGAACTCGGTAAACCCCGCCAGGATTTGGGGGTAACGGTGGTCCTCGTAGCCGGGAGCCACCCACCTGCGAGCACCTCGCGATCTATGTCAGGGTAGTGCGAAAGGAACATGGCCACGGCTCGGTGGACCAACTGCCGAGCCATAGCCACACCCCGTTCACACGCAACCCCACCGACCATCCCGATGCGCTCAATGAGGGACGGCCCTCCACCAACACCGATGCCCTCCAGGAGCTCCACGACAGCTTGGGTAAGGGCCTGGTGAGTCTCCTCCCTTTCCAGGAGAGTCGCCGGGCCGCGGCAGTGGTCGGGGAAGATAACTTGAGCGTCGCGGCCCTCTCTGCGGAGAAGGAGAGGATAAGAAGCACATTGTCGGGAGACATCAACGGAATGGGACATGACCAAGAACACACCTGTCAAGCCGTCGGCAAGCAACGACACAAGCACCGCCAGCTCCTCCTGCTTCGTGATGGTCTCGTTCATCCAGCGTCGGCACCGCTCGCTGATCTCATCTGTAGCGTGAAGTTCCACTGCGCACCTACAATAACAGCAATCACAAGTAAGCCTATCAGCCAACAGGTATAAGCGCGGCACCAGAAGTTTGCACCAAAAGGTCAGCTTACTGGTCAGCTCCCTGTCGCGGTTGGTGGGAACCGCCAGCAGTTGCCTCCGCTCGGCGACGGCAACGCCGAGTTGGTCCTGTGTTGGTATTTCTTAACCTCACCACTATGACGCCGGGACAGCGTGAGCGTGTAAGAATCACCCGGGTATACTGACGGGTGCGAACGAGTCCACAAGCGCACGGATACACTGTTGTAGCACTTCTCCCTCGGGAGTATTCCAAAGGGTATCCTATCCTAGGAACGGTTGGGGTACTCTACGAGCGACTTATCCAAGGACATAGGATCTTTGCTGAGGTAGGTGAGAGGTATGGTATCTCTTGTAGGTACTCGGTTCTACGGGGTACAAGCTGCAAAGGATCTCGCTTCGGACACCGGACCCTCCTGGCTATAACAGTCGGTTCACGGCAAATGGTTGCTACACCTGTATCCGAACGTGGGGGATTCCGAAAGGGTCCAACGGCTGTCACTACCGCGGCCTACCCCAAGACAAATCATGGGATACAGGGCAATCGAAGGATAACCCGTAGTCCAGACACCGCGTCTGCACTACCGACTACTACTATAGCACGACTACGTCTGACGTCCCATAGCAACACTATAGCACTCCGTAGGAATACGGAGCGACAAACCCGCGAGCACAGCTAGACCTTGCCCATCATGGAATCAAGACGACACGAAGAGATGTGAATGACACTTTGGTCTAAGTCAGATATGCAGGAGACTCACTATATTCTAATTGACAAGCAACACACAAAGCGGAATGCGTAACTATTCATGTAATCAACAAGATCAAAGGATCGTGTCACGAAGAACACGAGCCTCTAAATGATGAACAGATGAAGAACTCTAGAACATGTCACCCATGTATGAATGCGACTTTAGTCTAATTGGAATATAACGAAATACTCACTTTAGTCTAAATGAAGAACAACATCACTCACGAGGTACAAAGGGATGATGAACGAAGAACGGATCATCACATCTCCCTTCTACTCACTCACACACTCCCCTCTCTACCCAGCACCACCTAAGCTAGATCTTCCTCACACTCACACTCATGGTGGGATGAGTTTTCACCTCCACCAAGAGGGAATGAGAAGGAGGAGAAGAGGCTAAGGTGAGAAGTTGCCTTCAAGTATGTTGTCCTCTTCTTACCCCTCTCCTCTTCTATTTATAGGGCGTCAAGTGGGCCAAACACCCGGGATGGCCTCTAGGACCAATGGGCAAGCACCATGTGGAGGCCCGGGATCGGCCGACCAAAGGTCGGTTCGGCCGATCCAAGGGTCGGCCGACCCCAGGTGGGCCCCTCTCGTGCTGTGCTATCTTTGAGTGGCTGCTTGGTGGGCCCTGAGGTTGGTTCCCGGTGTACTCGTTTGTTGGAGGCGGTTTAGTCGCTCTGGTGGGCCATAGGATCCATGTGATGCACGCGTGGCAGTCTCTGATTCGCCGAGGCTCTCTCTCTTGGATTGATGATGTCATTGATCCAGGAGATGCTTGCATGACAGCCCCTCATTGGTTGAGCCTGAAGTGCTAGGATCATAGAGGTATGCTTTCTCTTCATTTCTTATGCTAAACACCTGCATTCATCTTCATACAACCGCTTGTGGAAATTGTTAATCTAAACCCCTATTCTAGTGTGGATGCATGATTCTCATGATGAAATGCAGGGATTGACGGCCTTAAATTAGGTACTTAACAGCCGTCAACAACTCCCCCACACTTGACCTTTGCTCGTCCCGAGCAATAGGGAAGAGATCAAGCGGGTTAAACCAAAGGTATGAAACAAACATAAGAATTATTCCGGGTCATACCTTGCTCTTGTGAAGTTTTTGGAATGGCTACCATGCCATCTTGGGTGGTTGATAAGAAGAACGACCATGAATCGAATCCCTTAAACATCTGATGGCAAGCACTTAGGGTTTTTAAATTATTTTTAAAGAAAGTCATGCTCTGCCTCCTACCTTGATTCTCTCGGATCACTCAATGTGTGTTTGTCCTCGCCTAGGCATGACTTCCTTAAATTCATCCTACTTCTAACAGGCTTATGTGGAGCTCAGGGTAGGATATGAATGGTAAGGCATACTTGTATTACATATATTGCAAAGTCAAAAACTGGATCCAAAGAGTAAATCAAGTCATACGATCAGATCAAGAAGTGCACGTGTATGGTTGTGGTGGATATAGTAAGGTGGACACTAGGCCCGGAATGGGTGCTAGTTATTACCATATTTGATATATGAGACGAATGACTCCATCGCATGATCCTCTCTCATATCTGTATAAAATATCATGAGAACATGACTATCTCCTTCTCTTTTAGTGGACCTTCATGTGCCCACACATTTTTTTTAACTGAGGGACCTTCATCTATCCCCTTTTTTTTTGGATAGCCATACCTCTTTTACAAAATACTTGAAGAGAGAGAAACCGTTGCATAGATGGAGCATTTATGTTTATAGATGGATGAGCGGTACATTGCTATCTTCCAGTGTAGAAGCATAGCAAGGGGAAAGTGGTGGTGTGCGCATGAATCTTGATCATGGAAGCATGAAAAGAATTCTCACTAGGGTCACAAGTTTTGACAAAGCTCAATGCAAAAACAAGCAGCATATGAGTATAAGGTTTTCAACTAACAAACATCATATGGCTTTGGTAGGACTGGAACATATCAAAGAGGAGCTTGCAAGAGCTTTTTTTTAATAAACCCAAGAACTTAAACCTTCAGAGCTAAGATCATGTCATCAAGCCATATCTCACTTGTCAACAACTTAGATGAACATGTTGTCCTTATAAAGATATGGTTCACAAGCCTCAAGAGTAAAAACGAGGAATAAAACTTATGCATGTCAACCATAGGTACGGAGTAAGCATCACCATAGATTTCTCGAGTTTGTTTATAAAGGATTTCATAAAAGGGCATAACGAACTCAAGAATCATGGTTAAATGAGGTAGAGATGCAAACCAGCGCTGGTTGTTGATGTGGACCGGACGGGGTTTTTGTGATGTGCAAGAATGCGTCTCCGTTCAGGTTCTCTAAGCATGAGTGGTCGTACACGCTGTGCGAGTGTAGCGTGGGTGCAAATATCCTTCGTGTTCACGTTTGGAGAGTGCGGCTCTCCCCGACACTATCTTGTACCTGGGTGCGGTTCTTCAAGACGAACAAAAACAAAAACAACTAACACACATGTGACTCGACCGGGTTACATGACCGGTGGAGTTGGATTATTTTATTCAAGTTCATAATGAAATAGGCGCTTACACACATGATGGAAATAAAAATTGAAAGGGAAATAAATATGGAAGGAAATAAACGAAACCTAACTAGCGCCTATGAAAAATGAAAAGTGGGCGTAGCCCTCTACTCCATGTCGTAGAGGTCCTCGTGCCCTGTGGCCTCGAAGAGGCACCTCATCTTGGCACACAGGCTACGATGAAGGTCGCGGAGGTCATCCCTCAGCTCAGCGAGGTCCATCTTCTGCTCTGCACTGATGGACTCCAGCCTCTCGCATTTCCTGCCAAGCTCTTCCACCAACGTGGTTATCCGGGCTGTAGAGGGAGTCTTGGGAGATCGCTCGGTTGCCCAAGTCTTCTCCCTCGACCTCTTGGGTGCCCGTGGTTTGGAGATGCTGCCCAGCTCGAAGTCCTCATCGGTTGCCTCCAGAGTCACCGATGCTCGGGTGCCCTTCCTGCTGGTGCTGCCTGGGCTAGCGAACCTGAGATTCCCAAGCTGAGAGGCCGGCGGAGGAGACATCGGTGCAGCGGGGACCGAATAGCCCTTTGCCCCTGAGGCTCCTGGAGCGTCGGTCCGAAACGGTGGAAGCACCGGTGGCGGCGGGTGTTGGCGGTCGATTTTCGTCAACCAAGAACACTTGTTATGTTATGGTTTGAACTTCATTTTGGAACTAACCCGCCACTAGGCATAATAATGATATAACAAGTTCACCGTTGATGTGCATTTTGGAGTATAGTGTTTTGCAGGAATTCACGTATTAAATGAGGAAAGATGCAACTAGTTCGGAGAACGTTTTGCAAGTCAATCAAGGAGCTTCGACCATGTGCGAACTTACCTCCAAAGGTGGCAAGGAACAATGTGCTTGAATGGAGAACTCCCGAGGACCGAGATGAAAAGACCGAAAGTTCATGCATAAAGATCCTCAACTTGGTCGGAGATAACGACGTCCAAAGTCCATAATTGAAGGGCCCAATGATCCAAAGTGCAAGAGATGGGCGTGGAGCAAAGGCCCAGGTCGGCCGGCCCATGCCGGCCCGGCCCACCTGCTCGGGTGCTTCGGTTCGCGCCTTTCTTCGGTGTTAAGTACGTGGAACCCTAAGCGCGTGTGCAAGCCGCCATTCGCCGAGGCGACGACATCTAGTTCCTCGAGCCGCCAAGAAAGAGAAGATCGACTACGAGAGAGACCCTTGGGGAGGACACTGGGAGAGATCATTGCCAAGCCTAAGGGAGGTCGCCACGAGGAAGGAGGACGCCGAGAGCTTGCCACGGCCACGGAGTTGAAGGACAACGAGGATCCATCTTCATCGGAGGCATCCACCATCTCAACGTGCCATGACTAGCGCCATGATGGGGTAAAGTCTTCGTTTGTCCATGGAGTTGTAACGAACTTGAAGTGTAGTCACCTATATATCTTGTTTGGATCATATGTCTATCATACCTCTTGTTGATGATGCTTAATGTTTAAGGCTAGCTACCGTGCTTTCAGGGTAGCTCCAGTAGATCACGTCAACATTACCGTGTTCATTAGGGTTAGTACCGATTACCTTCGCGTAGTGACATGTACGAGGGAAGGGAAAAGTCTAATCCTTGATCACACACCTAGATAGATTGGATCGGGGGTTTATAATGTTTTGGGTGATTGCATCTTCAAGTGCCTAGACTCCATGGGCATACGTTCTTCATACTTGTGCACCTTTAATCTCTCTTTAACGTAATCTAGGGTTAGTTTGTCTTTACTTTATAGATTTATCTTTCTATCATAAGTCTTCAATCAATTAGATTAGTGTTAGGTTAAACGTTAGTAATCCTCTTGCTCCTTGGGTTGACAAGAACCTTGGGATCTCCCGTAGGTGAAGAAGGGCATAGGAGATCCGTGACGCTATGCGGATCGAAACTTCATACTGAGTTTCACCTATCAACAAGCCCTTTTTTCTCAAGCGCTGTCGGGGGAGCAAGCTAGTTTACTTTGTTTAATCTTTCATTGATTTTGTTGATTACTAACATTTAACCCTTGTGTTCTAGAAAAACACTCCTTTTTTGTTTTTGTTTTCTTTGATTGTCTAGATGGCGTCGCTCGAAATCCCTTGGAGGAGCCAGAAAAATCACTAAGAGACTATGCTAGCCCTCGATGTGAGGACATCAAGGTACAAGAATCGGACTTGGTTCTCCAAGCGACAAGGTACGAAATCAAGCCTCGAATCATTGAGATGGCAGCAACTAATCCGTTCCGAGGGGTGGAGACGGACAACCCATATAGACATATCCAGCTTCACGACACTATGCAATACGGTACAACAAGAGGAGTCCCGATGATTGGTTTAAATAGAATCTTTTCCCTACTCACTTGCCGATGAAGCAATTAAGTGGTATTCATTCGCCCCTTTGAAGTCGAGGGAAATTGGAATCAATTATTAAAGAAATTTTGTGCCAAGTTTTTCCCTATAAGCAAGATTCAACATATAAGGATGCAAGTGATTAACTTTAAGCAAGGAGAAGAAGAGGGATTGATCGTGGAATAGATTCAACGAGCTAGTTGAACAAGGACCAAGACTCGGATTTCCGGTGATGTACTTTTGCATACATTTTTGTTTTCCTAACCCCTAGTTGCATGGAATACATTCAAATGTGTGCGTGAGGGGATCTCATGGAGAAACACTCAGGAAGCTGCCCAACTTCTACAAAAATAAGCAAAGCGGCCATGCGAAGAGATTGGGAAACACGACTTTCGGGAAGCGGAATGTGATACAAGTGTGAGACCACTTGCTGGAATTTTCAGAAATACGGTCCCGGAAGAGAAGAAAGAGGAGCCAATCCCGAAAAAGGTTGAAGAAATTAAACACGCGGAAACTAGAACTATCCCGGAGAGTGATCACCCCGAGACAAGCAAAGCAAGTGAAAGGACTATGTCAAGCGCGAAGCCACTAAGGGAGTTCGAGCAAATGGATTGGGTCCCAACTGATTTTGGAGAAATTTTGACAAGAGAAGACCCTAATCAAAAGGGAATGACAAAAGCTTTGGAGATGGACTTTCCGCCAGAGAAACATGCGGAACAACCATACAACCTAGAGACAACCGGATAGGTCCTTCAAAAACTCTTTATAAGAAGAAGTGGATCCGGACCATGTGGCCAAGCAAAGAGGATTATGGGAATCAAGCCCGAGGCATCACCATTCGCCGCCTCGCTGAAATTTATGCCATAGGATCCGATGAAGAAGAGAAGACATCACCAGATAGATTGTAAGGTCAACAACATTGATTGCAAAGCGTTATGCGACATTGAGCACAAGTAAGTGTCTTGTCTTCTAAAATTTTTGATGAAATTCATGATCATACCATTGACCTAGTTCCACCACTACTAAATTAATCATGGAGATGGTAGAATTGTTAAACCTATTGAATTGCCCGAAATCTAGAAGTTTTAATTTCGAAAAATGCATTCCAACCGATTTCTTCATTGTTGATGTCTACTATGATAAAAATGATCATGTAATTCTTGGTACACCTTTTCTTAAGTTGGTTAATGCCGTTTAAGATGCCGGAAAAGGGAAAGTAACTATTAACCTTGATGGGGATAATCACACATATAATTTTCTTCCCGCTTCTAGAATTGCCTCACCCCTACCTCTTGATGACGAAGAGGTTGAGAGCCTTCGTTTTGTTGAAACCTTTAGGGATCCATTGCAAAGAGCAACAAAGAATGAATCTAATAATGAGCTAGATGGAGAATTAGCGAAGCAACTAAAGGACTAGAACCACAAGATGGAAGCTTAGAGGAAGATAAATTTGAAGACATCGGGAAATTAAACATGAGGAACCACAAGTATCGGAGGTGGATCTTAAGCCATTGCCCAAAGGATTGAAATATTAATTTTAGGGCCAGACAAGACTTATCCCGTGATCAGGAGTGACGAATTGAGTCCCGAGGAGAATGACATGGTGCTGAATTTATTGAAAAAGCACAAGAAAGTGATCGAATATTCGATAAATGACCTTAAAGGACTTAGCCCAACGTTTTGCACTCACCGCATACCTATGGAGGATCAATGCAAGCCCGTTGTAGGACCATCAAAGGAGGTTAACCCATGCTATGCGAGAGGTGGTGAAGAAGGAGGTCATCAAGTTGTTGGGCCTTGGAATCATCTACCGGTTCCGCATAGCGAATGGGTGAGCCCGTACATTGTGTGAAGAAAGGAGGTTTGACCGTGGTGAAGAATGAGAAGAATGAACTAATACCGCAAAGAACCATGACCGGATGGAGGATGTGTATTGATTATCGAATTGAACAAAGCAAAAGAAGGATCACTTCCCCTACCGCTCATCGACGAGATGCTTGAGAGGTTTGCAAACCATGCATATTTTTGCTTTCTTGATGGATACTGGGTTCATGCAAATTCCCATTCACCGGATGATCAACACAAGACAACATTCACTTGCCCTTATGGAACATTTGCATATAGAAGGATGCCCTTTGGTTTATGTAATGCTCCGTTCTTTTCAACGATGCATGATGGCTGTATTTTCGGAGTTCATCAAGGAAATTGTTGAAGTATTTATGGATGACTTCTCTGTTTATGGTAAAACTTTTGCAGATTGTTTGGCAAATTTGGATAAAGTTCTTACAAGGTGTGGGGAGGTTGACTTGGTGCTAAATTGGGAGAAATGTCACTTCATGGTGAAATAAGGAATAGTGTTGGGACATGTAATATCCGAGAGGGGGATCGAGGTGGACAAGACTAAGGTTGAAGCGGTTGAAAAGCTTCCACCACCGACGGATATCAAATCTTTGAGGAGTTTCTTAGGCCATGCGGGATTCTATAGGAGATTCATCAAGGATTTCTCAAAGATTACAAAGCCGTTGACTAATCTTCTCCAAAAAGATGTGCCATTCGATTTAATGAGAAGTGCTTGGCGGTGCGTTAGGACACTAAAGAGAGCTCTCATAACCGCACCTATCATTCAACTGCCTGATTGGAGTCAACCATTTGAGATCATGTACGACGCTAGCGACTATGCTGTTGGAGCGGTGTTGGGACAACGAAAAGAAGGCAAGGTACATGCTATATATTATGCTAGCAAAACCCTTAATGGAGCTCAATTAAATTATGCAACAACGGAGAAGGAATTACTTGCGGTAGTATTTGCCTTTGAAAAATTCAGATCATATATTGTGAATTCTAAAGTAATCGTCTACACCGATCATGCGGCAATCAGGTATCTCTTGTCTAAAAAGGATGCAAAGCCAAGGTTGATTAGGTGGATCCTTCTCTTGCAAGAGTTCGATGTGGAGATTCGGGATAAAAAGGGGTCGGAAAATGTTATGGCCAACCATCTATCAAGAATGAATCGTGAGGATGATAAAGAGCCCATTGAAGACAAGATGAGAGATGATCATCTATATCGCATCCTTGACAAAGACACTTGGATGATCAACATTATTCGAGCCATAAAGATGCCACTTGATCACTTAGATAAGAATGCTCAAAGAAGGGTGATGGCCGAGAGCTGAAAATATTATTGGGACGCACCTTACCTCTTTAGGCTTGGAGCGGATGGAGTCTTGCGAAGGTGCATACCAAGGGAAGAAAGAGTCAAAATATTAAGGAAGTGTCACTCGGGCGAGTATGGAGGACACTATGGACATTTTAGGACTCAAGCAAAGGTATGGGCTAGTGGGTTCTATTTGCCGGAGATGCATCAAGATTCGAAAAGGTGCGTAGCTTCTGTCTAGAATGTCAAAGAACGGGGAATATATCTCAAAGGAATGCTATGCCTTTAAATTATAACTTGCAAATTGATATATTCGACGTATGGGGAATTGACTTCATAGGGCCTTTCACTAATTCAAATGTATATGAGCATATATTAGTAATGGTTGATTATGTATCCAAGTGGGTAGAGGCCATCCCTTGTCGGAGAGCTTCAACGGAGGAATCTATATCAATGATCAAGAATGTTATATTCCCACGCTATGGAGTCCATGAGTTTTCATAAGTGATGGAGGAACACACTTCACGGGAAATAGTTTTAGAAAGTGCTTGTCCAAGTTGGGGATCGAGCATAGAGTGGCCACGGCTTACCACCCACAAACCAATGGTCAAGCAGAAACTTCAAATAGGCAACTCAAGAGTATTCTTAACATGACCATTGAGAAGGGAGGTAAAGAATGGTCGAAAAAGTTGGACGGAGCATTATGGGCATATCGGATGGCACATAAGACACCAATAGGTATGACACCATATCAATTCATCTATGGTAAATCCTGTCATTTGCCTTTGGAATTAGAGCACAAAGCATATTGGGCGATCAAGGAGATGAATCTTGATGTGGATGCCACGAGAATCAAACGGAGAATTCAAATAAGTGAATTGAAGAGATGAGGCTTAAAGCTTATGAGAGTGCAACCATCTACAAGGAAAGAATGAAGCGATGGTATGATAAAAGACTTCAAGCAAAGGAATTCAAAGAAGGCGACAAGGTCCTCCTCTTTAACTCAAAGTTCAAGATATTCGGAAAGGCAAATTGAAAAGCAAATGGGATGGAGTATGTCGTCCACTCGGTCTCGCCAAGCGGGCCAGAACGATTATGGATATAAAAGGACCAATATGTGGTTAATGGACAGCGATTGAAGGTTTTCTTGTGCCCGATGTTGTGCCCATCGACTACATTGACATATATACCATGGAGGACGGGCCTGAGCGTCAAGCCTAAGACGTAAAACAAGGTAACTTTTCTGTAAATAAATTTTCATTTTCTTTTCTTATTTTTATCGAGTCCTTTTGCGATTTTTTAGCTAGACCTTTTCACCACTTAGGCTAGTATGCACGAAACAGAGGCTGAAGATGGGCCACGGGGCCCAAAAACCGGTAGGCCGGCCGGCCCATGCCGACCGGCCCAAAGACCCTCTGCATCGGTTCATGCCGTTTTCTGGGACATGGCTCGGTTTATTTCTTATCTTTGCCAACCTTTTAGGAACATCAAAATTAGGAAGGATAGGGTTTCCGAGTTTTTCCGGGCTATGCTCTTCTTGTGGGAAGTTTCATTAGGTGTAGTAGCTAGCTTTTCTTCCTCTTGTGCTTCCTGAAAAATTACGACGAGGACGTCGTAAGATCTAAGCGTGGGGGGAGCTAGCTCTTTTAAATTTTTGCTCAAGTGGTGAAAGGTCGAGTCTCAAAGTCGTGTTAAGTTTGAGTCTTGTTTTTAAAATTTTTAGCTCGTGATGTGTCTTAAGTTAGCATTGAGTCAAGAAAAAGAAATAAAAAGAGTCCTATACATTTTGTGTCGTGCTAGTCTTTTGTTTCTTTTACTTGTTATGTCCTTATTATTTGAGCATGAGCATTGTGAATAATTGTTTACCGTGGTGCTTAGTGGAAGTTTACCTTTGAAAGTATCCATGCTCAACTTTGATCTAGGACCTTACTTTGGCTATGCTTTGAGTAATACTAATATTGGAGGTGTTTATTTCTGAAAATTATGAAAACCCCTTGCAATGAAGGTTAGCGATTTCTTTCTCCAAGTTGAGAGGCAAGTCTATCCTATACAAGGCCTAAACTATATATATATATACACACACACACACACACACTCCACCATAAGTGTTGTTTAGTATGATGAATTGGGTTAGGACTTTACTCTCTTGGGAGGTCTAATTTCAAGCAATGATCATGTCCTTGATGTTATATTTTTATTGCTAGCCTCGTCATATATTCGGTAATGGGAACTTCACATTGAATGCCCCATACATCGCCGGATTCCATACCGAAACCATAAATATCTTTTATCATCTTATACCTTGAACACAACCCATGTCCGAAGATTCGCTCAATTTTTAGGTAAGGTTTTATTTAAAATTCAGATTGGTATTCATGTCAAAAGGATGGGCGAAAAGCTTGGAATGGAAGATAAAGATGTGGAGGAAAGAAAAATATATGTATATGTGTGTGCACACACAAGAAAAAAAAGAGAAAGAGAGAGAAGAAAGAAAAGAAAGAAAAGAAAAGAAAGAGAAAGAAAAGAAGAGAGAAAAGAAAAGGAGAGAAAGGTCCAAGGCAAGGCAAGAAGGATATAATGAGGGATGATAAGTCAAGTGAAGATCAAGAGAAGTGTGAGGAAGGATGCGATGATGTTGAGAATGAATCTTCGATATTCCATACCATGTGCAATCCGACATCGAGGACATCATTAGTGCCTTGAAGTCATTATTCTTTTCCTTTGCACATGTCCACCATTCTAAATCTTCTCATCCTTGATACCCTTACATTATGGTTTAACTCTCATGATCATTGGCTTGGAAGGTGAACGACCACTAGAGGATTTTCTTAGCTTGATAATATTTGTGCTAACTTCACTAGCCATACCTATAGCTCCACCTTACATTATAAATGAGAGACTTATGGGAGGTGAGAGTTTATGAAATTATCTAGGATAGCCATTCTAAATGAGTGACATGTGAGAACTTGGAGGAGGACTTTGTCTAATACTTTATGCAAGAATTTTATTTCTAAAAGATTGTGAAAACCCTCCGGTGGAAGTAAAAAAGTAAGTATGGTTGGAGATGAGGATCTCTAGTGAGAGGTATGAGTTGTGGGGTAAGTCTTGAGTTGGTAAATTTCTAAACGTCCATGTTTACATTATGATCTTTGTTTCATGTCTCTTATATTAAAGATGAATGATTGACTAACTTGTAAGGAAGAAATTGATGAAGCATGTTTCAACTCCTTGGATGAACAACTTGTGAGCAACTTGCTCGAGGACGAGCAAGATCTAAGCGTGGGGGGTTGTTGGCGGTCGATTTCCGTCAACCAAGAACACTTGTTATGTTATGGTTTGAACTTGATTTTGGAACTAACCCGCCACTAGGCATACTAATGATATAACAAGTTCACCGTTGGATGTGCATTTTGGAGTATAGTGTTTTGCGAGGAATTCACGTATTAAATGAGGAAAGATGCAACTAGTTAGGAACGCTTTTGCAAGTCAATCAAGGAGCTTCGACCATGTGCGAACTTACCTCCAAAGGTGGCAAGGACCAATGTGCTTGAATGGAGAACTCCCTAGGACCGAGATGAAAAGACCGGAAGTTCATGCATAAAGATCCCTCAACTTGGTCGCGGAGATAACGACGTCCAAAGTCCACAATTGAAGGGCCCAATGATCCAAAGTGCATGGAGCAAGGCCGAAAGGCCTGAAGGCCCAGGCCGGCCGGCCCATGCCGACCGGCCCAGCCCGTTCTGGTGGCGGTTCGTGCCCCCCTTTCTTCGGTGTTAAGTCCGTGGAACCCTAAGCGCGTGTGCAAGCCGCCATTCATCAGAGACGCCACCTAGTTCCTCAGAGCCGTCAAGAAAGAGAAGATCGACTATGAGAGAGACCCTTGGGGGAGGACACTCGGGAGAGATCATTGCCAAGTCCAAGGGAGGTCGCCACGAGGAAGGAGGACGAGAGCTTGCCACGGCGCTGCCGGAGTTGAAGGACAACGAGGATCCATCTTCATCGGAGGCATCCACCATCTCAACGGTGCCATGACTAGCGCCATGATGGGGTAAAGTCTTTCGTTTGTCCATGGAGTTGTAACGGAACTTGAAGTGTAGTCACCTATATATCTTGTTTGGATCATATGTCTATCATACCTCTTGTTGATGATGCTTAATGTTTAAGGCTAGCTACTGGTGCTTTCGGGTTGCTCCGTGATATCGGCGTCAACATTACCGTGTTCATTAGGGTTAGTACCGGTTACCTTCGCGTAGTGACGTGTACGAGGTTAGGGAAAAGTCTAATCCTTGATCACACACCTAGATAGATTGGATCGGGGGTTTATAATGTTTTGGGTGATTGCATCTTCAAGTGCCTAGACTCCATGGGCATACGTTCTTCATACTTGTGCACCTTTAATCTCTCTTTAACGTAATCTAGGGTTAGTTTGTCTTTACTTTATAGATTTATCTTTCTATCATAAGTCTTCAATCAATTAGATTAGTGTTAGGTTAAACGTTAGTAATCCCCTTGCTCCTTGGGTTGACAAGAACCTTGGGATCCCCCGTAGGTGAAGAAGGGCATAGGAGATCCGTAAGCTTGCGGATCGAAACTTCATACGAGTTTCACCTATCAACAGCGGGATCACCACGGGTTTCGACCGAATCCCCACTCCCCTCTGGTAGGGGCTGCTGGCACGTCCTCGCGACTTCCTCGCCTTGCCAGGCAAAGCAGATCGGCCAGAGGAGCGGGGAGCCAAAGGCGTGAAGGGCTGGACCACTGCCCCCTTAACAGCCGAGGATCCTTCCTCAGCTACCTTTGATCCTTGGCCTCCACCGAGGAGGCGGAAGCGGGGCGCACATCAAGGATGCACGCAACCTCCATAGGTGTTGTCCCTTTGGAGTGCAATGGCAGGGACGTCTCCCTAGATGGGCTTCGTAGAGGAGGACTCCACGAGGAAGGGAACAATGCCCTTGTCAGCCATGGCGGCGGCAGTGGTGGTTGTGGAAGGAAGGAGCAGGGAAGATGGAGCTTCTGCGCGGCTCAAAATCCGTCATGCGGTGAGGTGGAGGTTTCTGGAGGATGAAGGGAGGCACACGCGAAAGGGGAGAGGCGGCGGCGCCCTTATTGGGTCGGCCGACCTAGTGGGTCGGCCGAACCCATATGGGCCCCGCTGGGCCTCCCCTTTGGCCTGTGGGTTCTAGTAGGGCTCAAGGTCTTAGGGCCGGGTGTCCCGCAGATTTTGAGGTCGGAGGCTCCAGTAATAGCTAGGATAAGATTTTGGGCATAAATGCCTTCACTCCTCCTTTAGCTTTACTTAAACCTTTTCATAAACAACGAAGAGTGGGGTTCACGGACTCATGCCCGAGTAGAAAAGATGTTGCTGCCCTTTCTAGATCATTCCCCTCTTCCAAGGTACCTCCTTATTCAACTCATGGTGCCCCCGGCGGGTTTCCTATGATGGAGCTCATTTCCTTCCTACACGGCTAGTGCATGTATACACTGCAAGTTGTGCTCAGGATGTCTCAATGGTGGCCTTCACAATCATCCTAAGGGAACTATGATGGGAAACCTTAGGAGGGTCGTGCAGCTAGCAAGGTTACAACACTACAGACGAGAGATGACAGAGGTGATGCGGATGAGCACAAGATTCGGCTTATAGCCAAAGGTGCTCTGAGAGTGAAATTTTCACCTTTGGAAACATGGCTCAAGAATGCTCGGACCCCAGATCTAGTGAGTGAGACTCCATGGGTCGAAAGAACATTCGAGCTGTGGATCAAGAGTAACAAACTAGCTCGTTCATTCTCTTCTTAGGTTGCCAAAGGTTCTCACCCTCACTAGTGTGAGGATGACACGTAAGCCAACCCAAGCTTCCAACGGAAGTGCAAAAGATAGAGATGCAACCACACTCCCGCGGGGCATCGATCAAGTCAAGGTGTAAGAATGGGATTTATGCCTACTTAACTTGATCGGCATCGGTCCTAGCTGAGCTCATCATGGAGAGATAGGTTGCTCAACTGGATCGGTATAAAATCGTGCTTTCCAAGGCCAGAAGTATGGAGTCCGTGGAGCACGGGGCCGATGTCTTAGCCTGACCTTTGGTGTGGCAGCACCTCAGGTTGAGCCTTGACATGAAGCATGAAACATTCATCGTAACCTCTCCCGGAAAGTTGTAGTCAAAGTCGATAAAATCGTTCTCGCCAAGAACAACCACCCTTCTTTGACCACTCCTTTCCTCCTTCCTCCGACACTAAGTCTTGAAGGTCGGGTTTTTAAGAGAAGAAACGATAGGGGAACCTAAAGGCAGAACTCACACTAGGTGCTCTTTCCCATAGATTCCGCTAGTCAAGAATGACATCTTCAACCGTGAGTGTAGAGAAGGTTGGTATGTAGGCTCGGGCCTCTCGAAGATGGATCTAGGCAACTCTACATTACCACGTTGGCTACCTCGTTGCTCGGAGGACGGAGGGAGCTAAAATCTTGAGTTTCCTAGAATTTCCATTCCTCATTCCGATTCTAAGAACACAAAGGCACCTCCCGAAATGGCATCAAGCATCATGCCACTATCCTTTAGCAAACCAAGCGGAAGTGCTACGGGGAGCACCTGCAGCGAGATCAAGGGCTGGGCATGACTCAACCATAGAGGCAGTGATGCCATGCCATGCCTAGGATTCCTTCTCTCTGTTGGAGCGAGGATCGTCATTCTTAAGGAAATGATACGCCTCAAAGGAAAGAATCGGGTGCAGAAAGCTACTCTCAATGCTCCCCAATTGAGGTGATCATGACCATAACAATGGTACCAAGCTCTCGCTCCTCCAGAAAGAGAGAGCGGGAACAAATTCCTCCTAAGAACATCCTGTGTCGCCCCGGTCTTACCCTGGGTGGAACACAGTTGTTCAAAGTCTCTCACATGGGGGTAGGGATTTTCATGACTTTCCCCCGAGAAGGAATTGTTCTCAACTAGCTTCATGAGAGATGGGTGAACCATACAAGGTGTTAAAGAGGCGGGTCGCCTCCATAAGGATGATTCCACTGGTTCACTCATAATGGGCGGAAAGTGTGTACAAGGATAACCTTCCTGGGATAACGGGGGTAGAGGTAGAAACAAAAAGGGAAAACAAAAGATACGAGGATAGTCGGGTTCGTAGATTCTTGACAACCGTTCCCCGGCAACGGCGCCAGAAATGCTTGTTGGTACTTCTTAACCTCACCACTATGGCGCCGGGATAGCGTGAGCATGTAAGAATCACCTGGGTATACTGACGGGTGCGAATGAGTCCGCAAGCGCATGGATACACCGTTGTAGCACTTCTCCCTCGGGAGTATTCCAAAGGGTATCGTATCCTAGGAACAGTTGGGGTACTCTACGAGCGACTTATCCAAGGACACAGGATCTCTGCTGAGGTAGGTGAGAGGTATAGTATCTCTTGTAGGTACTCGGTTCTAGGGGTGCAAGCTGCAAAGGATCTCGCTTCAGACACCGGACCCTCCTGGCTATAACAGTCGGTTTACGGCAAATGGTTGCCTACACCTGTATCCGAACGTGGGGGATTCCGAAAGGGTCCAACGGCTGTCACTACCGTGGCCTACCCCAAGACAAACCGTGGGATATAGGGCAATCGAAGGATAACCTGTAGTCCAGACACCGCGTCTGCACGACCGACTACTACTATAGCACGACTACGTCTGACGTCCCGTAGCAACACTATAGCACTCCGTATGAATACAGAGCGATGAACCCGCGAGCACAGCTAGACCTCGCCCATCATGGAATCAAGACGACACGAAGAGATATGAATGACACTTTGGTCTAAATCAGATATGCAGGAGACTCACTATATTCTAATTGACAAGCAGTCACACAAACGGAATGCAGAACTATTCATCTAATCAACAAGATCAAAGGATCGTGTCACGAAGAACATGAGCCTCTAAATGATGAACAGATGAAGAACTCTAGAACATGTCACCCATGTATGAATGCGACTTTAGTCTAATTGGAATATAACGAAATACTCACTTTAGTCTAAATGAAGAACAACATCACTCACTAGGTACAAAGGGGTGATGAACGAAAAATGGATCATCGCATCTCCCTTCTACTCACCCACACACTCCCCTCTCTACCTAGCACCACCTAAGCTAGATCTTCCTCACACTCACACTCATGGTGGGATGAGGTTTCACCTCCACCAAGAGGGAATGAGAAGGAGGAGAAGAGGCTAAGGTGAGAAGTTGCCTTCAAGTGTGTTGTCCTCTTCTTACCCCCCCTCCTCTTCTATTTATAGGCCTGAGCACCGGCGTCAAGTGGAGCGAAACACCCCGGGGATGGCCTCTAGGACCAATGGGCAAGCACCACATGGAGGCTCGGATCGACCAAAGGTCGGTCTACCGATCCAAGGCCTGCCGACCCTGTGTGGGGCCCTCTCGTGCTGTGCTTTCTCTGAGTGGCTACTTGGTGGGCCCTGAGGTCGGTTCCCAGTGTACACGTGTGTTGGAGGCGGTTTAGTCGCTCTGGTGGGCCATAGGATCCATGTGATGCACGTGTGGCAGTCTCGGATTCGCCGAGGCTCTCTCTCTTGGAGTGATGATGTCATTAATCCAGAGGATGCTTGCATGGCAGCCCCTCATTGGCTGAGCTTGAAGTGCTAGGATCATAGAGGTATGCTTTCTCTTCATTTCTTATGCTAAACACCTGCATTCATCTTCAAACAGCCGCTTGTGGAAATTGTTAGTCTAAACCCCTATTCTACTGTGGATGCATGATTCTCATGATGAAATGCAGGGATTGACGACCTTAAATTAGGTACTTAACAGCCGTCAACAACTCCCCCACACTTGACCTTTGCTCGTCCCGAGCAATAGGGAAGAGATCAAGCGGTTAAACCAAAGGTATGAAACAAACATAAGAATTATTCGGTCATACCTTGCTCTTGTGAGCTTTGTGGAATGGCTACCATGCCATCTTGGGTGGTTGATAAGAAGAACGACCATGAATCGAATCCCTTAAACATCTGATGGCAAGCACTTGGGGCTTTTATATGATTTTTAAAGAAAGTCATGCTCTGCCTTCTTCCTTGATTCTCTCGGATCACTCAATGTGTGTTTGTCCTCACCTAGGCATGATCGCTTAAATTCATCCTACTTAACAGGGCTTATGTGGAGCTCGGGGTAGGATATGAATGGTAAGGCATAGTTGTATTACATATATTGCAAAGTCAAAAACTGGATCCAAAGAGAAAATCAAGTCATACGATCAGATCAAGAAGTCCACGTATGGTTGTGGTGGATATGGTAAGGTGGACACTAGGCGGAATGGGTGCTAGTTATTACCATATTTGATAGATGAGACGAATGACTCCATCGCATGATCCTCTCTCATATCTGTATAAAATCTCATGATAACATGGATATCTCCTTCTCTTTTAGTGGACCTTCATGTGCCCACACATTTTTTTAACTGAGGGACCTTCATGTGTCCCCCCTTTTTTTGGATAGCCATGCCTCTTTACAAAATACTTGAAGAGAGAGAAACCATTGCATAGATGGAGCATTTATGTTTGTAGATGGATGAGCTGTACATTGCTATCTTCTAGTGTAGAAGCGTAGCAAGTGGAAAGTGGTGGTGTGCACATGAATCTTGATCATGGAAGCATGAAAAGAATTCTCACTAGGGTCACAAGTTTTGACAAAGCTCAATGCAAAAACAAGCAGCATATGAGTATAAGGTTTTCAACTAACAAACATCATATGGCTTTGGTAGGACTGGAACATATCAAAGAGGAGCTTGCAAGAGCTTTTTTTTAATAAACACAAGAACTTAAACCTTCAGAGCTAAGATCATGTCATCAAGCCATATCTCACTTGTCAACAACTTAGATGAACATGTTGTCCTTATAAAGATATGGTTCACAAGCCTCAAGAGTAAAATGAGGAATAAAACTTATGCATGTCAACCATAGGTACGGAGTAAGCATCACCATAGATTTATCGAGTTTGTTTATAAAGGATTTCATAAAAGGCCATAACGAACTCAAGAATCATGGTTAAATGAGGTAGAGATGCAAACCAACGCTGGTTGTTGATGTGGACCGGACGGAGTTTTTGTGATGTGCAAGAATGCGTCTCGTTCGGGTTCTCTAAGCATGAGTGGTCGATACTGTTGTGCAGTGTAGTGTGGGTGCAAATATCCTTCGCCTGTGCATGTGTACGTTGCTTCCGAGTCACCTCCTGCACAACAGCGTGGGAAGCGGCCCGAGCATCCTCCGCCTACTGCAGGGCCTCGGCCAGCTTCGACGCGACGGCCGCTTTCTCCCCCTCGACGGTCGCCAACCGCTCCGCTGACGATGAGCGAAGGGCCGCCAGCTCCGCCTCCTTCTGCTCCACCTCCGCCTGGAGAGCGCTAATCGCCCTCTAGTGCTCGGCTTGCTGATGGATGAACTGGGACTCGGCGCCGCTACGCGCCAGGAACCCCTGTCCGAGAAGCAGCTCAACAAAGATCAACATTGAGAAAAGTCAAGCGGAGTCAGGCGAAAAGAAAGACCTTAGGCAAGGGGTGTACCATGGCGGCGGTGATTTCTCACCGAAGACGTGGACCGGATCGCGCAAGCCATTCGACCGAGGCGCACTCCTCATCGTCCATGTCGAGCAGCACCCGACTCGGGTCGCCACGGGCGGCAATTAGCAGCCTGTGACGACAGGCCCTGCCACCGGAAATGGGTACCGCCTCGGAGCTCATTCCGGGCCACCCAGCCGTGGTGAGAGGACAACGGGACGACTGGAGAAGGATCAGAGAGCGGCACGAATGTTGTATCCTCTGTGTTCGCTCCCCCAGTCGCCATGTCGCCATCCCCCCGGTGAGGCGCCCCGGCGTCGAGCCCCTCACTCTGAGTCTCGGAGGTCGGCAGGACCCCCGCGATTGGTGTGGCCACAACAAGGTCCTCTGGCGTGGTCATCGTCGGATCCGTCCCGGCAATGACCGCACCCCCCGGAGAACAAGGAAGCAAGACACCGGGCGCACCGGCTCCGAGGCATCCCCGTCGGCGGTGGCAACATCCGAGACCACCACGCTCGCCCGCGCCGCCGAGATCTGCCAGCGGCTCCACTCAAGCGCCGCCGCTAAGCGCCCGCCGATGGTGGAGCACCGGACGCGTCGTGATCGGTGGCGGAAACCGTCGCCGAGCTGTCCGCTCTTCCGCGACGTCTCCTCGGCGCCTCCCCAACGGAACCCTTCTCCTCCGGCGGCGCCATGGGAGGAACTTCGGAGGCCACCTATGCCGTCACCGCCGGCAAGACGATAACCTTATAACCTTCCGCACAACGTGGCAGAGGGATTTTTCCGACGCCGGCACGAGCGTCCGGCCACCGGGAGGTGTCCTGAAAAGACAAAGAACTCAACGCAAAAATCGCTGGGCCAATCCTAATCATGGACAGGAAAGGGGCTCACCTCGCCGCAAGGACGCGAGCCTTCTTGGGCTCCGACGACGGCGGCCAGTACGAGGACCGCTTGCCACACGACGCCAAGGGGCGGTCGAGGGGCGGTCGCTCCGCGAGAGATCGCCTCCTTGTCCCGCCGCCGCTCAGATGCGGCTCCCGTGGCTGCGGGCGGAAGGGATGGCGAGGAGCACGCCACCTTGGCCAGTGACGTCGGCGCGGGAGGCCGATGCGTCAGGCGCTCCCGCGAAGACGACCGTGACGCAGGGGAGGCCGGGCCGCGGCTCCTCTCCTCTCGGGGCACGTCGCCACGACAGGCCGCCGCCCCACGGTCAGCACGGGTTGGGCCGCTCCGCCGGCACCTCGCGGGAGCGGTCCCCGTGACAGTCGCACCAAGAGGAAGGGTGAGCATCACTCGCCATGGCGCGTTACCCCCACGGGCGCGCCTTAGGAAGTCCCTAAGTGGCGGAAGCAACAACGGTCACGCGGGACCCACGGTCGACGACGAGCAGGCAGCCTCGGCTCCCGCCCGGCGCCGGGCGCGGCGACATCCTCATGATCGTCATCCTCATCAGAGGAACCAGGGGGCGGCTCCTGGTCCTCATCAGAGGAAACGTCCTCATCCCCGGCTCACCTCCACTTCGCCCGGGCGTCATTCACTACGCTTGGCGATCTCGCCGCCTTCCATGCCTCATGGTGGTCCTTAGCTTCTTGAGCTTGGCCGCGGCGATGCGGTTCCGCGCCCTCTCCTCCGGCAGCGTGGCACGGCCCTACGTCACGGTCTAGTTCCCAGCCTGCAGAAACCATACGTCATCCGCGAAGGAAGAAAGATGGAGGAGCAAGCGGAGGACTCGAGCGGACTCACCAGACCAGTGCCGCGTCCGGGAGCATCGGAAGAAGATCGGCGGGCGGCCACTCGTGGCCGGGGACGGCCTGCCGGACTTGCCTTTGAACCTCACCCACCGAGGGCAAGGGTGGCGGTCACGGTTCTCGCGAACGGAGCTCGGTCGGCCGTCATCTCGAACAAGCGAAGGGGTCGCCGCCGCAGTGGCACGATCCCCCTCGCGAGGTAGCTGCCAATCACGGCAGCGAGATCAACGCGTGCCCTCAGGGGCCTTGAGTGCCTCAAGGCACCAAGAAAGCAGCGTCTGGTGATCCTTCTTCGGAGGCCCGTCCGACCAGGCCTCCGGGGTCACGTCGTAATAGCCGCCGGTGTACGCCGGCAGCAAGCACTCGGGGTCATTCTTGAGGTAGAACCACTTTGAAAGCCACCCGCTGTTCGAGCTGGTAAGAGGGGCGGCTAGGTACTCCGACGACCTGTTCCGCTTTAGCCGGAGGGCGGCGCACCCGATCGTCGTCGGCCTCCCCTCGTCCTTCAACCAGACGAACCCGAAGAAATAGTGGAAGAGGTGCCAGTGCGCCTCAACCCCGAGGTACCCCTCACACAGAGCCTCGAATGCCGCCAAATGTTGGACGCCATTGGGGTTGAGGTGCTGAAGCTCGAGGCCATAAGTCCGAAGGACGGCACGGATATACCGTCTGGCAGGCATCGAGAATCCACACTCGTGGAAGGCAACGAAAGAAACCACATACCCCGGCGGGGGCAGTGGGAAATCCTCAAGCCTGGGCTTGATCCACTCCAGCGTCGGTCAAGGCAAGTGCAGCGACCCGCATCGCCGCCCGATCGGCTTTGCGAGGGAGATGGTGGAGCGCTGCCAGTTCGACATCACCGTGCACAGAAGGAACTAGAAGCCGCGGCGGAAGGCTTGGATCTACTAACCAGACAGAGCGGTAGGTCGGGAGGCGAGTGCGCAAGAAGGAATAGGCGAAAGAGAAGGATGGGATCGCAATCAGCCCCTGCCTCCTCGACTTAAACGGGGAAGCGCAGGCCGGTTGGGGCAATTCACTGCTCGGGCCCACTCAGGAGGAGCAAGGAAGCACCCCACCCCAGCTCTCTCTCTCTCTCTCTCTCTCCATCACGCGAATCCCTCGGAGACGGCCGCTTTCACAAAAGCGGACTCCACCCCAGGCAGCATTCGGCACGCCGACCACCGGCATGGCTGACAAGACATCACAAGAGATCACGTCAGAGGGAAAGATCTTCCCGACCTAAGGTGGGAGACTCGACCTACCGACACGGTGAAATGGTAAAAAAGGGGCTCCAGCTCTAAGTCGAAACATGGCCACACGGCCCGACCTAAGTACGTGCCCAAGCTGGTCAACAAGACAGGTGTTTCCATCCGATAAGACGTCACCAGAGGAGCTGGAGTAGCTTGTTGCGGCCACCCAGCGTCGCGTACACAAGCAAACACATTGAACAGGCAAAGGTACGAATCAAAAGACCACCTGGGCCGATTTTTCAAAACAGCAAAAAAGAAAAAGGGAAGATGCTAATCACAAGGGATTAGCGTCCACCCCGAGGCATACACCTCACTCCGACGGAGAGTCAGCCTGGCCAGGAGGGTTTGCTCCCTCGGAAGCGTCCTCCGACTCGCTGGAGTCGTCCAGGAAGCCCCCCTCGCTGCGGCAGGGCCCCGGTTCTCAAGAAGGGTGTTGATGTCCACCGATGGAAGGATGGCGTCGGCGTTGGCGTTGAAGTACAAGGCCTGGAGCTGATGCCTGTGCGGCCTTGTTCCCCGCGGGAACCCCACGGGGATCCGGCCGTTCCACCGGTCCTCGCGCTGGAGGTCTGCGGCGGCGAGGCCGTACATCGCCCCCTGGTGCACCCCCGCGGTGACCGTCGCGTGGACGCGGCCAGGGAGCGCACGAAGGTGGTCATGCAGCAGCATTGGCTCCAGCCGAACCACCGTCACGGTGATGCTGGCAGCGTCATGGAGATGGCCGTGGGTGATCCGCAGCGCGGCAAGGCTTTGGCGCGCCTGCTCCGCCTCCCTGGCGCGAAGGTTTGCCACCTCCTCTTGGCCTGTGCAACACGAGAGGAAGGGTTATCTACCACAGGCGGGAACGCCGCAAGAAAGAAGACAAAGACAAGACTGGGCGACTCACCGGCGACCTGGGCAAGCGCGTCCACCTTGGCGTTCTCCACCGCCGCCGCCAACTCCCTCTCGGCCCCCTCGAGCTGCTGCGCAGTCGCCAGCTCCTCCACGAGCAGCATGATGCGCCGCAGTGCCCCATTCAGCTACGCTTGGATGCGGGCCGTCAGATTGGCCCAGAGATGGGTGTCGTCAACCACAGCGGCCGGGGGCGCGGCGGGCACAGACAGACCTGCACCCTCGCCCGGTGCAGCAGCCGGAGCGGGCGGCATCCGCCAGATCGGCCCGGGCCGCCGGGCCCGGGATCCCCGCCAGGCCTCGAGCTGCGCCATCGGCGTCACTGCCGCCTCCTCTTGCACCGCTTGCCGGTGCGAGGGCGGCACCCTCGCCGATGAGTCGAGGGATCCTTCCGCTGGACGCTTCTCGCCGGCCATCCGGGAGTCCGGGTTAGGGAAGGCGCGATCTCTGGTGTGGATGAGGATCGAGGAGGCAAAGAGGCAGCGCGAGCGGGAGGAAGAAGGAGACGAGAGGTGCATCCGATCTAAGCCTTCACCGGCCCGTGCAGTGCAGTTCTGGAGGCGAGGGCGCGCTCTCTCCCCGTCTTCTCTCTCTCCCTCCTTCTCTACCTTTTCGTCCTCCATTACACTTGGTCTCGGCACGACGCCCAAAATCCCTGTGGAAGACCAAGAGTTCCCCCCGACTTAAAGGATGAAGGCGAACCGTCTAAAGGAATTTAAATCAGGCGACAATATTGAAGGGACAAAGGGACAACTACATTAGCATAAGACCCTGAGTTCTAAGGTACAAGAAGGCGATCCAACAGACCGTGAACAAGTATCGTAATACAAAACACCGCCGTCATGGCGGTGTTGCATTTCCCAGCAGGTCAGAGTTGGAGGAGCACCTCGCTGAGCTCCCATCCACATCTGACGGTGCCGGGGACTCCCTGCGGGGATCAAGGAGGCGGCCGACGTCCCCACCGCGACTCCCAAAACCCAGGAAGATGTCCAAGTTCCTCGGGCCACCCCCGAACAAGCTGCCGAAGAAGCATCGGTCCTCCAGAGCCACCTCATCAGAGAAGCTTGTTCAGGGGTAGCTTGGCGTCCTGCTGTGCCGACAGCACTCAGGGAAGCGACCCTGGATGCTCCATAACATGCAGCGGGAAGTGGCGGAGGCGACGCAGGTGCGGAGCGGCGGCTCATGTCGGTGCCCTCTCCTAGCTTTCGACCCCCATGTCGCCACGAGGCTCGAGCCCTAGGGAAGGAAAGGGTTGCCAAGAGCATGCCACCCTGTTCGCTGAACCATCAACATCAGAAGACTCAAAGGGTGGCATTACGCTCAGGGGGACGAACCCCCCACGACGGGAGAAGCAACTGGTTTCTTTCCCTTTCTGTCACACCCTGAAATTTCCGAATTTTAGGATGTGAATAGAAAGAATAATTAAACAACAATTTTCTCATAATTTTAAAATTTTTCCCACATTTACTTCCTTTACAGGAAATATAGTATAGGAAAAAGGCATTGTTTGATTTTCTAAATTAAATAAAATGATTATGTGAGTGTTGCATTCATGTCTAGGCATCTTGTTGTTTTTGAGTGAAAAAGGTTTTTAAATGCGTGTAGGTGCTGACCATATCCTTCTGGGAATTTTCCGGACTTTTTCCGGAATTTATTCTCACTTTTCACAAGCTAATTCTATTTATTAGAAGGCTCTAAAATCTTTTTCATGAACTCCAAATACTTTATTTGGCTTGTTCATGTCCCAATGTGTCTCTGAGAATTTTTCTGGATTTTTGGGAATTTTTGGAATATTTTTCGTGCCTTAAAAACATTTCAAGACTTTTCTGAAATTGTTTTCGCATGGAAAATAATTTTTTTAAAAAAGAAAACTTATCCTTTTCCTTTTGGGCCGAGCCCGAAGGCCCGACCCCTATCCGCCCAGCCCAACCGCAGGCCCGGCGAAGCCCATCAGCAGGAGGTCGTGGCCTTCACGGCCGGCACCGCCGCCGCCTCGGCGACTCGGCGTGCGTGCCGTGCACGCCAAGGCCTCGCCCACGCCCTATAAAGGCCGAGCGGTCGAGCCCCGCATGCCCTAGCTCGCCTGCGCCGCGCCTCGTGCCCTCGCTCCACCTTGCGCCATCGCCGCTGCAAGCTCACCGGCCGAGCCGAACGCCGCCGCTCGATTCGTTGCCCACGAGCACTTCCGGAGCGAGCCGACGTCGCCTTGGGCTCCGCCTCACCAGGCCGCACGTCCGCCACCTTTTCCCGACGCGAGCCAGCCGCCGGAACGACGCCGCCGAGTGGAACCAGAGCCGGCCGACCTCACCGTCCGAAGCAGAGCACCACTGCCAGCCGCACAACCCACCACGTCCAGGCGTCATTGCAGCAAATCGGCGCCACCACAGGAACCCTGAGGTCGAGCTGCATCTGTTTCGCTTCTTCCCATCGCCGGAGAACAGCTGGAGTGCTGCCATGGCCTGGAGTCCGAGCTGTCTGCCTCCGAGCTCCGCCGCCGTCCCTGACCTCCTCCGATTCCGGCCACCACCGTCCACCTCCTGCCGCGGTGAGCACCTCCCTGAACTCCCTATCCCCTCCTCTCTCTGTTCCGCCCCTCGCCTGAACCCCTAGGAGGCCGGAGCCTCGGTGATTTTTGGGCCGGCCAGGAGCTGTCCGCCGGTCATGGCTATGAAGCCATCGACATCTATCTGAACAGATAAGGTGGTTTTGCTTTTAGGTCCCTAGACTTCTCTGTAATCCAGATATTAGTTTTGTGTCTTGTACCTTTTGTGGAAAACCCCCTACAGAAATCCCACCTTTCACACATAAATCTAACCGAGCTCTTTTTCAAATCTAACCCTGCCCTTTATCCTTTTCGCGAGCATTGTTGGATCTGCCTTGGCAATCTTATCAGCTAGTCCCTGTTGTCTAGAGTTAATCTCGTTTAAGTCCTTACAATCTTGTTTTATCTATATCTTCCATGTTTTAGCTCCGTTCTAATCGGTTCAAGTTGCGTTAATAATGCAAAGCACACGTTAGTAGTGATGTTTTCACCATGTATGTTTTCTGAAAATAAATTTAATATTAATTTTGTTAATTTCTTTTAAGCATGCCTTTTCTAAATAAAAGATACATAGTGCTATACACCGTTTTTCATAATCAATATTAATTTGATTAATAATTACTTCACATGCTTTTGTAAATAAAATCTAATTAGATTTTTACCATGGCTTTTCGTAAATCAAATGCTAATTTGTTTAAGAGCAAAATACACCGGAGGTCCATCAACTTGTAAGGAGGTGTCACTTAGGTCCATCAACTCTCAAAATGCATTTCTGGATCCATGAACTTGTTGAGTCATTCACCGCAGGTCCATAACTGTCCAGATATGCTTGTATTAGTGACATGACATGATGACTTGGCTCAAAAAGCATCTTCTAGTTGAGGCATTTCAATGAGTAGGTTACAAATGGGCGACACATATACTTAGATATTCCTTGGGTTGAATAACGGTAACCTCCTCGCGTGTATGATAGGAGTAGACTACTATCGTTTAGCTTTGAAAATATTAAGTATGTGTCACTCATAAGCTGCTCGATGAAATGCCTCAATTAGATTATGTTTCTTCTAGCTAAGTCATCATGTCATGTCATCAGTAGAAGCATATGTGGGCAGTTATAGACCTGCGGTGAACGACTCAACAAGTTTATGGACCTAAAAATGCATTTTCAAAGTTGATGGACCTAAGTGACACCTTCTTACATGTTGATGGACCTCTGGTGCATTTTACTCTTTGTTTAATAACTAATTAACTTTTCTAATTAAAAATTGATTAGGCTTTTACACCGTCTTTTATAAATAAATGTTAATGTGACTAATGTTCACATGCATGTTTTCATAAATAAAGTTTGTTTAGCTCAACACGGCATATGCTTCAATTCGATTAGTTGTTCTAATCTTTTCTAAAGTAAAGTGTGTAATTAGTATAATTTATACATAAACATTTATGAATAAATTTTGACTAGGTTCTTTAATTCGGTCTTTGCAAATAAAATGTAATTTGAATTAATTCTAATTTAGGGTATTTTATTTATGAAATATCCTTTACATTTGTTTTGCTAATTAAAATAAACCAAGCTCATAGTCTTGTTCTCTCATATATGCAAATAGTTCGATAGACGTTCTTTATCAAGCTCTATCTCAGTGTCTCCTTTTGATCAAATCTGTCTGGAGCTCTAAATCTTTCTAGTGTTAGCCCAAGCTCAAACCTTGTGCATCTAGCCAAGACCTTTCCCTTCCAAGCACAGTTTGTGTGCTTCAGTGATCCATAGAATCGAGTTTATCCTTTAGTGCGTTCTTTTAAACCTTTTCTTTTGATTGGTGCATTGTCCTTAGTTAGTTTGTTTGTTTGCTTTGTATGCTTGTGCCCGATGATTAATGCGCATAGAGTGAACGTGGTTCGAGAAGCTCTGAAGAGCAAGAAGTGAAGACATTTTGAGCAACAACTATTCTTTGGTTAAAGGCAAGTGTGTCCTTGTGCTTTTGTCCTAAGAACTATGTTTAATCACTCATTGCATTGCTTTGCATTTAATTTGATGGGTCCTATTAAGGTTTATCCTAGTCTTTATCATCATTCCTTGTCAACCTGGGTTTATCTTTTTGTTGGGTAGCTATGCTTAGTTGCTCTACTTGGGTTATGGTGGTTTAATGAACAATAATGATGATCATGCTTTATCTTTATGTTATATCTCTGGTTGCTTAATACAAGATCACAATGCTTAATCGGAACATGGAGAACCACCCAGGAAAACCGTACAACCACAAGACATATGGCTCTGTCTTGGCCAAATAATTAGAAACCTTGATGTTGTAGTGATCTTACCCGAAAGGGGCCAATGGGGAGGCGTTGTTGGGGTATAGACCTGTTCTAGCGGGGAGTTGGGTTTGTTCATTTATGGTGGGGTATTGACCCGCTAGGGAGCTTTATGCCCTGCTTCGACCTGAAACCTAGTGGGTTGCTGCACATTGGGGAATCTTTGTAAAGGCCTCGTAGCGTCCCTATGCAATCACACCTCGGTAGTGTGGTATGATGCCTAGCTAGCATCGCATGGTTGGGTCCAAAGTTCTTCGGGACTTTTACGTGACTTGAGGTGAAAGTGTACAACCTCTGCAGAATGTAAAACTAATCGATTAGCCGTGCTCACGGTCAAGAGCGGCCTGGATCCTCACATGATAATTGAACTTGAAGATGGACTTAAATCATGGTTATGCTTGCCATATACTTATGGCGTATCTTATCTTTATGCTTAATTGTGGGATGGTATATACTTATACTTTATTAGTAATCAGGTGCTAATAAAACTTGACCAACTAAAAGTGCTTAATGCAGTCAACCTGTCAGCCTTTCCTTGCTTAAGCCTTTGCATTCATACTTTCCCCACACTTGTTGAGTACGACAAGTGCTCACCCTTGCTATAAACAATGTTGCTCAGAAAGAGGAAGCTACTATGAAGTCTTTGTGAAGATGTTGCTGATGCTAGGCGTACGCAACCCCCAGTCGACTGCCTGTGATGTTTGGAGCCTTCGTTTCCAGGATTAAGCGTAAATCTCTGATAATCTCCCTTTTCCTTACATGATACTGAACTGTTATTCACTTATATGTATGAAAATAGATCCTGGCAGACACATAGTTATGCACTTGGCTTTCTTTGGAAAAACAGGTGTGACACTTTCCATATGGCAACCATGGAGTCTCACCAAGACGAAGTGGAGCTCCTTTTATAGGGCGGCACCAGCCCGACCATGCGGAAAGGGGTGCGGCTGGCGCGGGCTAGCTTACGAAACAAGCTTAAACGGCCACCTACCCCGACAGGCAATGTGGCAGGAATTGAAGACCCGCTGAGCACCGCCGTCACATCGGTGGAGGCCAGCCACAGTTTCCTGTGACGCCGGGTCAAATCCCCCTGTCCGACCACGTCGGCCTCAATAGACGAGCCGGTACTCACAGTGGCTAAAATAAACACCCCGCAGCAGAGCCCTTGGCTCCGCCGTGGGCTCGAGACTACACGTGAGTGCTCGCGCGCCCCCACCGGAATAAAGATCAGAAGAAGGCCGATGTGACTGATCCAAAGGGAGAAATCCACTCTTTCCCCCTTAGGCTCGGGGGCTACTGATGAGAGGATAAACTAGGGGTAATCATCTTAGCCCCTAAATCCCCAATATCACAAAGGCTAATGACGGGCTGCATCTGCGGCGGCCCAACACTGACGACCAACAAGACAGGACCAACTCCTCCTCCTCAAGGGTAGGGGTCTGATGACATCTATGGGCCACCTTCAACCTTGCAGTGAAGGAGCGCTCCAGCTACCTCGACGGATGGCTCCGTCCCGCACGACTTAAGGTTCCTTGATTTGTAGCCCAGGCGGGGCCCAGCGAGGCTGCAGCGTGGCGTCAGACGCGCCGCCCGGGACATGAGGAGCGGCAGGCGGTAGGCGGATCTATCTTGTCGACGCGAGCCATGATGAGATTTTCCCGACATGGGAAGCGGACTGCCCCGGCGTCCCATCACCTGGATAACAAATAGTAGCCGAATCCTTCGTCATGCAAAGGCATCGAACGGCGAGACCCGACCCAGCGGCTATCAGAGGAGAGGTCGGGGCTTGCACGAGAAGCCTCGACCCAACAAGACCTGCGCGGTCCTAAGTCGGGAGAAACCACCTTGGGACGGGAGCCGCCAGCTACGCAGCCCTACGGAGACTACTACGGCTAGCAACAGCTGAACCAGGAGCGAGGCCCACAGTGACCTTTGTTCCAAAGACTGTAGCAAGACACCATTTTACCATCTTAACCCTTGTATACCAGCCCCCCTTGGACTATAAAAGGGGAGGCTGGCACCGTAAACAGCATGACCAAGAGGGATCGACGATCACTACACGACCAAAGTGCCCAACATCACACACACACCAAGCATTTGCAGCTCACCACCACACTCAGAGACTTGGGACACTCTCCCTCTGTCGACCTAAGCTTGTACCCCCTACTACAAGCCCCCGTGGGCATATAGAACACTGGACGTAGGGCACCCACTATGCCTGAACCGGTATAATCCTTGTGTCTCTAAGCCCAACCATCCGGATCATACGCACGAACATACCAAAATTTACTTGCCGGCGGTATCAAACCCCGACACACGTCTCCTTTGTTCGAATAAAAGGATATGCATCTCTTATGTTCGAATAAAAGGAGACGCTTCTAATTGAGACACGTCTCATTTGTTGGAAAAAAAGGAGACGCTTCTTGTTGAGATGCGTCTCTTTTCTTGGACTCAAAGGCGACACATTTGATAAAGCCGCGTCTTGTTTGCTGGACTTAAAGGCGACGTGTTTTACTAACACGCGTCTCCTATGTTAATTCTACTCCATAATGTAGCTCCATAATTTAGCTCCATCCATTATCAAAATTCACAAATCACAGAACAAATAAACAACAAATCACAGAACAAATAAACAACAAATCACAGAACAAATAATCAACAAATCACAGAATATAGATATCACATGCATAAATCTCACAAAATCACAGGAAATTCAGTACACATTATTCATCTGCCGTACACACAAGTTCATCACATAATTGTTCATCATATTCACTACAAGATTGTTCATCAGTTCCACTATAAGTCCATCACACAGCAACATTAGAAGTGCTGGAGTGAAATTCTCCCTTCTGAGGTATCACCTTATTCACGAGGAAAGAGACTATCTTCTCTCAAATGTGGTTCAACTCTTCAGTGTCTAGAGGTCTTAGCGGCACCTCAAATTACAGAAGGAGAATATAACAAAGTAGGTACACACAAATACATATGAGCCCCTGCAAGACAATTTGAATAATATCAGACAATAATATATCTTGAATCCTCTGTTGTTCTGACAATTTTGCTAAAGTGTACAACAATGTTTCTCTAATTGACATACATATAGAACGGGAAAGATTCATAACCTTTCAGAACTGCAATACTAATGCCCGATCAGTCTCTTGCCCAGTTACATTTTCAGCATTTGCATGTGTTTTCTTTGTAACTAAACTATGTATCATACCAAAATTCAATAAACATAACTAAAACCTGATCCTAGTATAGAAATTTAAAAGGATTTCTGTAGAAACTATTTTGTTCATGCAAAATTTACATACACCAAATGGTCTAAGAACCGTCTTATCAAAATATTAACAGAATCTTGGAGAGCATCTAGCTCCTCGTGATTAAGATTCTGAGAAAAGAAATCATGGATTCTTTCTCGATTCTTATATTTAAGCCACAACATAATGAACCAAACTGCAATTGGGCAGTACTAAAGCACATCTGGAAATGTGCTGATTAGTTTCAAATGCTCATTTTCACACGTGAGCTAATGGTTAGGAATACATGTAGAATAGATTAATACAAGGTTATCAACTTAACAGAGATGGCCAAGCAAACATCACAACAGTGATCAAGATAACAAACATAAGAGGGGTGATCAGTAAGCACAAAATGAAGAACCCCTAGAGGCCAAAAAAACTAAGACCATGACTATGTTTAGTGCTCTGGCAAGAAATGTGCTCGAAAACTGAACTTATAAAGTAGTTCTGAGATGGTACATCACACCAAACTATGAAATAGATCCAAAATGGTAATATGAACAAGATGCAGTGGGAAATATATGACAAATAGCTCTGAAATACAAGAAATATGATGGAAGTCAAGATAAAGTATCTCAGGATCAGCTTTCCAATCCAGAATCCTATTGCTACCTCCATGTGATAGCAGATATAGAAGCCACCGCCGGATCCGCCGACCACAAGCTCTCCACCGCCGAATCCGTCGACGAAGACCTCCTCGCGTCGGTCCCTTGCCCCCACCGCCGACCCTGTCCAACCAGCCTCCTCCACCACCACGACGGGTGGCGTCGCCGCTGCCCGCCGTTCCGCCCACACCCCGCCACCACTGCTTGGGTCAAGCTAGCCCGAACCTCCCTCTAGGTCCCCCAACCCCGAAACCCTAACCCAACCCAAACCCTAACCCGAACCCTGAGGTCGGTTCCCTCCGCTGCCACTCGCGCCCGACGGCGACCCGCTGTGGGTCGTCCCACCCACCAACCGCCGGAGTTGGAGAAGATGGTCAAAGGTAGAGTTACTTTTTTGTTTTTGATTTGTTACTTCCTTCTTCTTTCTCTTTCTGGTTTCTTCTTCTTCTAATTACCTCGTTTTTTTCAAATTTTGGGGCTCTCCACTAGAGCCTAAATGGAGAGGCTCTCCCACTAGGAAAAATTTGGCAGTTTTACGAAAAAGCCCTCATATTTTGTAGGTATTGCAACTTAGTCCAGTGCGTCCAAATTGTACAGGAAACGCGTTTGTATATGTTCCACGTAAACCCTCGTAGTAAAGTTTTTTGAGGAAATTGGTCGATGATGCCATTTTTACAAATACCCCCAACACATTTTGCAAGAACGCCCTCCCACCACCGAGACCCTGACCCAGTACCCTCTCTCCTCCTCCCCGCTGCCGCCACCACCTTCTCCCTCTCTGCCTGCTTCCACCGCTCCGCCCCTGTCGCATCCCCTCCCTACTCTCCACCGTTGCCACCGTCGCTCCTCCTTTGCTTCGCCGCCACTACTGCCCTGCCCACAGCCCGCTCCCGTGGTACCCAGATCCGACGCGTGGCTCGAAGTGGAAGCGACGGTGGCGCCTGTGCCGGTGTGGAGGCGATGTGGGAAGGGTGATAGCACGCGCGCGGGAGCACATCACCTTTTAGCTCTCACGACAATTCAGTCACCAAAATGGCGTGATAACTTGGTTCCTTGTGTCAAATTGCCATCGAAGCCATAATTGTCAAATTGTTTCAGCCAAAATGAAGAGATCTTGTCCTACAACTGAAAATGTGAGTTTTGACCCTCTGCGTGGCACCTGAATGTTTTTGGAGTGTAACATTTTTGTATGGTAGCTTGAATATTTTGGAGCAACTAGTACACATTCTCAGTTGTAGGACAAAATATGAGGTCTTTTTCATAAAAATACCAAATTTTTCCTAGAGGAAGAGCCTCTCCATTTAGGCTTTAGTGAAGAGCCCCCAAAATTTGGAAAAAACGAGGTAATTAGAAGAAGAAGAAGTAACAAATCAAAAACAAAAAAAGTAACTCTACCTCTGACCATCTTCTCCAACTCCGGCAGTTGGTGGGCGGGGCGGCCGACAGCGGGTCGCCGTCGGGCGCGAGTGGCGACAGAGGGAGGCAGCCTTAGGGTTCGGGTTTGGGTTTGGATTTGGGTTGGGTTAGGGTTTTGGGGTTGGGGGTATCTTCCATGGCCGTCGGACCTAGAGGAGGTCAGGGGACTACTGGCGGGGTGTGGGCGGAATGGCGGGTGGCAGTGGCGCCACCCGCCAGGGTGGTGGAGGAGGCCGATTGGGCAAGGTCGATGGCGGGGGCAAGCGACGAGAGTGGTTAGGAAGGGCGGGGTTGAGGGGAGGCGGTTGGTGGGCGGTCGGTGGCGAGGTCGTCCCGTGTGGCGTGCGGTGGAGGTGGCGGTGGAGGGAGGCGGGCGCGAGGCGAGAAAGGAGGAAGAAGGAAGAAGGAGGTGAGAAATGCTCGCGCCCACTAGAGGAAGAAAGGTCGTGAGAGCGAATTTCTCACGATGACGTTGTGCTTTCGGTGGTGGCGGCGTTCCGTCGATCGATAGCGTGAGGCGCTGTGGTGACTTCGTCAATCTTGAGAATTTGCCGACTCGGTCTTCGAAGATGCTCCTAAGAGTAGGATTTGCGCATGTGTTTATAGAGTTGAGTGTGCATGCGTTGTGAGTGTCTCCGATGTACTGTGTAATTAGGAAAAAAAGTGCAGTGTGGTGCCTGACATGTGGGCCGAAGGGGCTCTCCGCGTATGCCTAACGCGGTAGCTGCCTCCTTTTTTTGACAACTGCGTCCTCCGAAGAAGACAGAATTATAAAACGGTTCTTTGACCGGATAAGAACAGCAACAACTACGGAACGGCGACGGACGACGAGCTCGCCGGCGACAGCAGAGAGCGCCAAAGGCGTCTAAATGGAAGACCGTGCAGAGCATCGGTTGAAGACGGATCGCCGGAGCCTTAGAGGCGCACACCGAGCGACCGAGAGATGAGTTGATTGTCGTCGCCGGAGGTTGAAGAAGGAGCTCCCAGTCGAAATCCAGGGGGGAACGAGGTCGTCGAGGCATCGCCTGAGGTAGGAGAGCTGCTTGTAGACCGGATCTGGACTTCTTGTGGCTGCTTGGATGGGGGCGAGGCGGAGGCGGGTGTCGGTGGAAGCGGAGCGGAGGAACCCGGATCTTGAAGGCGTAAAGACGACGGTGGAGCGGGTGGAGGTGAGGGAAGATCTGAGAGGAGGAGGGGATTTATTTTATTACCACGTACCTTGGGTACAGCGACGGCGGCGGCAAGGAAACCACCGAGGAGAACCTCAGCGATGAGCACTCCGACGGCGGCAGCGACAACCAGAGGTAGAGACAGAGGCATAGAGGCAGATGCACAGAGGCAAGAAAACTAGAAGCTACTATACTACAGGGAGTAAACGCAGGCGGGGCCCGTCCCTTCCCGCTGCGACGAGCTCGCCGGAGCAAGCTCGCCGGAGACGGGAGGGAGGGGGCCGTCGAGGTCTGGATCTGGGGAGGCTCGGGAGGTTCCTTCTAGGAGAAGGAAGAGACCGGGAAAGCAACCATTGGTCTTCGCGTACTACTCAGTGTCGGTCAGTCCTAGCTGCCTCCTTTTGAGAAAGGGGATTCGTTAGTTGCATCTTGCAGGAATTGAAGCAACAATTAGCTACTGTTCAGTTCGAAAGCGGTCGATCTCGCTGGGCTACTGAGCAATAGCCGTGGGGATGGCTGATAGTACCCAAGGAGAGGCGAGGAACAGCGGCGGTGGATCCGGCCGTCACGCTCGGGCTCCAGCGGCGGCGTTCCCCAACCCTCTGTTCCCGTCGTCGAACAGAGGGTTGCTCTCCCAGATTCGGGCGGCGTTCTCCGAGGCTCGGGCGGCGTACGCCCATGCTCGGGCGTACCAGTACGCTATGGGGTACGCGCACATTCGAGCTTACGTTTCGCTGGCTGTGAAGGGCTCAGGACTCCTGGCTCTGTTGTTGTCCTCGGTTGCCCTTCTTGGGGGCTTCGTCCAGTCGCTGGGGAAGAAGGATTTCTGGTGCATCACAGCCATTACCGTGATACAGGCAGCGGGGTCAGTAATCTCTCTCTGTTTTTTTTGGTCCTTTTGGGGTCCTTTAGTGGTTTATTTAGGTCCTTTTGGGGTGTAGGAGGCGGAGGCAAATAAGATGGATAGGACACTGACAGACTACGCATTCTTGTTGCCCGCAGGATTTTTGAGGACTGGGAGAACAGTTTAGAATATATCACCGATTTTGTGGAGTCAATCGAAGGTTTCTTGGATAAGTTATTCAGTTTCGTAAGGAGTTTCACTTTCAAAGGCCTCCTTATCTATTATCTTTCTTCACCATTAGTATTGCCATTCCTAGTAGGGGTTTTGTGCGTCCAGCTGATCTGCCTGTTCGGGCCTTTGGCCTGTGCAGCGATCTCGTCATGGCGCATAGCGAAGCTCAATCATGGTAGCAGGGATGGAACCGACAGCATGGCAAACATGATGGCAGCACTGAACATATTCTATTCTCTTGTTATTTTCCAAGGCACCATGTTCGTGGGATTGTTTCTCAGTTTAACCATCGGCAAGTGGGCCGTGACCAGGCAGCTCCATGGACTACACCAACTGTCGTCGGAGAAGTGGATCAAGGAGGCCATCAGCAAGTACCTTTCTGATATCAGCGCGAAATGCAGGAAGGATCCTCTATCCATCAAGGGAATGGACTTGATCAAGTACGCCGTTGAGTTGCTGGATTCTGAATCCCAGGTAGACTACCTGTATGGTGCAAGGTTACTCAGCGCCTTAATTAGGAAGCAGGGCCAAGATGTGAGGTCGCTGCTGCTTCCCTCAGGGAAGAAGAAGATTCAGAAATTGATAGAGTCACTGAGGATAAGCACCAGCAGCAGCAGCCCAGATGAAGCCTGTCTTGAATTAAGGTCCCTGACCCGGATGAGCAGCCTGGATGATAGCAGAGAGATTAGAGAGCTCGCCGCGACTATCGTGGCAGATCTTGCTGGCCACATAGATCTAGCTAAGTACCCTAAGTCTATGCGGTACATATCCTCCCTTCTCCAAGAGGAAACATATTGGAACATGAAACAGAAGGAAACCTTCCCCTATCCGCAGCGACCAATAGGTCCATTGACAAGAGAAGAGCAAATGAGGCAGGACTTCGAAGAGCGACACAAATGGAGTCTGATTATAAACCAGCTCAACCAGCTCAAACAAATGGAAATAGAGAAGCGACGCCAGTGGACACTGGTGAAGGACCAGAAGAGAGTGATGATAAGAAAAGAGCGACGCCCAAAGAACAGGGAAGGAGATGCCAGCTACGAGCTGATTCTGCAAGGCTTGACCATCCTCGAGAGGCTCGCGTCCAACAAGGATAACTGCAGGATCATATGCAGCGCCCCTGGCCTCCTTCCAAAGATCACGGCACCCCTCTACTCCAAGAACTTAATTCAAGATGCCACGATCCAGCCGTGGGCCGACATTGTAACCAGGTCCTTTAAACTTCTGCACAAGCTCATCCGAGCTCCAGGTCGGAGTCGGACTAGAAGGAAGCTGCGTCGTGAAATCTCATCAAATGAGCAAGCACTGAGCAACCTGAAAAGTATTATTAATCTGGACAGTCAAGCTGGCCAAGAACTGCAGCTGGCAGCCATGGAGATCCTCGCAGAACTGGCACTGGAGTCTATCAACCTTGCCATGGAAACCAAAGTAATCATCATCAAAAAGCAGTGTGAGGTCTTCCTCGATAATGGGGAGGGTGAAGAATCTGCCGCCATGGCTGGGAGAACACTAGTATCCCTGTCTGAAAGTAACTCTGACCTCATCATGAATACGCGAAAAGACATTTCTGATCGTCTCACTGAATCACTTGATGCTAACAATAGCATCATACGCAGAACAATGGCAGCAGAAATCATGGAGAACCTGTGCGCTCACTCTGATGTGAACAAACAAGATATGAAGGAAAAACTGCTGCCAAAGGTAAGTGTACAAGTCTGCTAATCTAATCACAATTGAAAATACATCAGTAGCACAACGTTAACAACTTTTTTCCGGAAAAATTAAATATACATTTAGGTATGTTAAGGCAACAGTTTTTAATTTCTCATTTGCAAGTCACCATGTGTGAAGTGATTTGAATTGAGCATTTTTACGGTACACAATACCACTTTGTGATATATAGTATATATAAGATAAAGTATTCATTATTATAGATAATTTAGTTATTATTACATTGTAAAAAGTGATATTTCAAATAGAATGCTCTTTTATGCTAGTATCAAAAATAAAATGATATTGATGTCACCCTTATAGTATATATACTACTTATGTAAACTACCTATATCACAAGTGAAGGTTTCGGTAGTATGTAATTAAGTAGGCCGTCGGTTGTTTTTATAGTAGTTAGTAAGTACTTTTCGAACATTAGTATAGCCTACTATTCTGTAACGTAAAAGAGCTCTTTTTTTTTACAACAATAAAAGAGCTCTTTGAATTCCACTCCGACACTCCCATTGCTAGAGGAAATTTTCTTTGAAGAAAATATAGTTGGTATTGGCACCCTGCAAAATGCTAATGCATTATGCCATTACACAAGGAGAAAAATAAGAAAAAATAATTTACTCTGTTATTGCAGGTTCTCAAACAAATAATATCATTCAGGAGAGAATCGGAACAAAGAAAAATATCTCCGGCCCAAAACAATTCTGCGTCAGGAGATGAGGAGAACCAGAGTGATTCTGAATTTGGAAAGGATATAGGATGGTTTCAAAAATTTCTTTTTGCAATGCTCGGTCTCCAGGGAAGTTCCTCAACAGCAGACCAAAACAAGTTATCTGATCAAGAAAGTGAGAATCAAGAAGCAGTTTTATCCCTTACTCTGGCGATATGCAATAAACTGAACAGTGCAGATGATTTCGATGACGCTATTGAGAAGACCATAGGGCGTGAAGCATTTGTAGATAAGCTCAAGAGCATAATAAACGACAACTGCGAAGCAACACCGGACAGTCTGAGAATTGTGAAGCTTTGCGGTCGGATTGCCGAATCAATGATGCAGTGCCAACAGTACCGACAGTATGCTGGATATTTCAGAAACAAGGAATTTGGCAGTTTACTTTCTGAAGCTTCGGAAACCATGTCTAGACTTGAAAGTTGCATGCTTTTCATTGGGACTGATTTCGGGCAAAAGAAGACAGTCAGGCCGCTTATTTCCGATATTAAGTTAGAACATAAATCGAACCTTGAGCGTGCACTGCAGGAATATCTGGCGATGTACAATGGGCCTCTGCCGGCTGAGATCATTGCAGCTCTCACGGCGACGTTCAACCTGGATGATGAAGAGGAGATGGATGTCGAATTGGCGGGCATGCTCGGCGAGGGCGTCGGCGAGCCGGAAGACGCCGCTGAAATTACGGTAGCATAGCACTGGACGGCGTCTCCAGTTGAGCGTCTACCTTTCCTTCATGCATCACAATTCACAACTCCATGTATCATCACTTGGCCGCGCTTCTTCGATTTGGTTGTGCTTTGCTTTGTTTCATCTCTATTTTTTTTAATTTTTTATACGGAATGGTGTGATTTTGTCACGCAAATTGTACCCTATTTCTGAACAAGTACTGCTACCGTTTTGCTGTATGTGTGCCTAAAATAACATTGGTGTATATAATATATTAAAAGATTATTACGTGTGTAAGTTGGTCGCCTCGAATCCTGGAATATCACCGCGTTCAAACATTTATACTTTTCCTATTACAGCCATACGAAACCTTTTATCTACATTTTTAAATGAAGCGATAGACGCATGTAGTACCTACCGCTGTACTGTACGCGAGGGGAATCATGCAGGAGATCGCATTGCCAGAACCATCCTCCGTCGCCACGCACCACATGGAAGACGACACTCATGCTCGTATGCCAAGCTGTCCAAGGCGCTCGCTGGCCGTGTCACCGGCGACGAGCGCCGTGGCGAGCACAAACGAGCCAAACCAGGAGCCCCTCTCTTTGTTAGTATAACATGCCGCAGCCAGCCCGCAGCCTACAGAGCCGATATGTAGTGAAATATGGAGTATGAGTTAAAATTTTCAGCCCCCAAAAAATCATCTAAATTACTTTTTTCCTCCTTAACTCTTCCCCCTCATGATCATCAATTAAGAAATGTTACAAAATTTTGTTTAAAAAGGTTAGACTAATATTTTTCATAAAAAGTTGGACTAAGACTTCTGCAAAAAAATTGCACCAACATTTTTTTCAAAATGGTTGCACTATGCAAATGTTGATCAACATTTTTTCAACATTTAAAAAAACAATTCAATGTTTTTTTGGGCTTATCCTCCACCTCCGGCGGCGGTGGCACGTGTGAAACTAAGAAAAAAATATTCCTCTATTTATCATTTTTCCTTCTATTTTGCATTCCTCTATACGTGTGAAAATAAGTAAAAACAAAAATTATACTTTTCACTCAACTCAATTCATCCGTCTTTTTTGTTATTCCTCTGTTTTGCATCTGTGTGTTCCAACTTCCAAACATGTCTTTAAAGTATTGCATAGGTATGAAAATAAGAAAAAAAAATTCCACTGCATCAATCCTCCTCCGTTGACCCTCTTCTTCGTCGTGCTACGTGCAGGAAGGTTTTCCCTGTGTGGGCCGCTGAGACCTTTCACGGTCTCACCTGCTGTGCGCTGCTGTGGAGGCACGCTTCGGGGTGCAGCCGTGCGGGCTTTGGGGTGCTTCGTAGTGTTGAGTGTTAGGTCCAAGCTCAAGGCTCAAGCTGAGCGGCGCGTGCGCATGGCACGTAGGGTACGTCCATGCTGGTTCTTGTAATTAGTTTTATAATTAAATTATATTTAGTCCTCGTAATTTTCGATTTACAATAGTTTTATAATTAGCTGGTGTTTGCTAGCATGGAGAGGGGAAATAGGGGGAATTAGAAGGTGCTTGTGTATGGTTAAGCAAAATGGAACCCCTCTACGTTTTACTCCATACTCCGCCAGTGGTCCTAGTTACCATTATCTATGTGCGGGAAGATAGATAGGAAATCCATCTTGCGAACACTACGTGAAAACCTCAAATAGGTAACGCAACATTCGTAACGGACCTATGTGGCCCGTTACAAAAAATATTAAAGGTAACGGGCATCATTTATGCCCGTTACAACTGAGTTTACGCCCGTTGCCAATAAAATTTCTAGACTGCAGCCCAACTTATTAGTAACGGGCGTTAATTAGAGCCTGTTACCTTTGATATTTGGTGTAACCGGCGACGGAATGTCCGTTACCCGTGCTGGTTCCCGGACCCGAATTTTCCATTCAATCTCATTAACTTCCCTCGCGTCGGCCCACCCCGCGTCGTCCCTATCCATTCCGGCTCACCGCTGACCCGCCTCATCTCTCTAGTCTGCATCCTCCCCTCTCCCTCTACGTTCTCCCTCGCAAACGACGACCTCGCTCACTTCTGCCTCTGCCGCCGCGACCCTCCCCTCTGCCTCCGCTGGGGCATCCCCCTCCCTCACCCCGTCTCCATCTCACCATGTCTTTCCCTTCTCCCAACCCCATCCTTCCGTCCCTTCTCTCTCCTTGTTGCAGCAATATGGAGATGGCGGGCTAGATCCTCGCCGGAGATGGCCGGATCCGCGTGGGGGAAGGCCCGATCCGCGCGCGTGGATGCTGGATCTTCGCGTTCCCGGACTCGAACGCCGCGGGAGTGAGGCTGCTCCGCCCGACTTGACCGGCGGCGACTCCTGGTTCTCCGTCACTGGCCCTGGCGGCGCGTCGGGAGCTGCGGCGGTCCCCGTCCGATGACCACGGCTATAGGTGATCTGATCCCCCCTTCCCCCTCTCTCTCGGTGTTTCTGAACCTAGGGTTAGGGTAAAGTTTTTTCTCCAATGTAAGGCAAGTGTAGGAGATTAACACATGATAATCTTGATTGATCAACTGATGATACATACAGTACATCTATATATAATTTTTGCTTAGTAATCGATCTCTTTTTTGATTAGTACCTTTTGTTTCTCAATTTCACAGGCATTGCAAACAGACATTACATACCCTTTTCATGGTCACTGAAACGTGCATACATATCAATCATATTTTCTGATTACAAGTTCATACTCATAGCAACATATGATAGACTGCCAAATAGCATCGGCACACGTTTGACCACTCCAACAATACAAACTATATATATATCAATCTGGTGATTTATTTCTTTTCTGATAATCATCTGGTGCATCAAATTGAACAGGAAGGTTTTCCTTTTCCTTCATAAACAATATGATGAGCCTCTTTTTTTCTGTAGCAAGAATTAAGGTGATTGGAGAAGATAGCAGCGAATAATGGAAAGAAAGCTTCACTTGCACAAGTACTTGAGAACACTGGTATGTGGATTATGGTGAAGTGGCTATCTATTTATTTTGATGTTCCCTCTATCATCGATGTTCCCTCTATCTTGAGTTATATACATACTTACATGTTCAGGAAGATTGATTAACTGCTGTCCAACAGGGGATTTATACCTCAACTAGGCACATTTATTTCAAAACCTAACTCGGAATAAGCTTGTATCTATTTTTCTTGGTTGTGAAACGTCATTGATCTTGGTAAATGTAGTATTTGCTAGGCTGGTTTAATTGTGCTTATTGCAGTGCTAATCTAGAAGGTACAAATGAAAGCATGATTGGTCTTGATAAACTAGCTAGATTAAAAGGGTTGGTTTATGCTGGGAAGGCAGAAGGCATGGTTAAATTGGTTGTGTAGTGGTTATTTAGGGGTTAATAATGTTTAACTACTCCATATCAGTAGGTGCTTTAACAACCACATGGTTATAAATTGGTTTATTAGTGGTTATTTGACATGCATTATAATTTTTTGCAGGCCATGTCCAGATGAGAGATATGGGCTTTCTGTAGAGGGGTTGTGAAGTGAATGACTTTGAAGCGTTTAATCCACATCAGTACTTCTAACACCAGGTAGCTGTGATCTGAACATGAAGAGGTAGTGATGCACTATCTTATCTTGTTGCATCCATAAAATTGCAAGTTTCAGTTGAATGTGCTTCTGGTTTATTTTGGACACAAGATGTTTAATCCTTTATTTTGTAAACTAGATGTTTAATCCTGAATGAAAATTAATCAATTTTGTGCTAATTTTCATCTTAACCAATTCCATCTCCTATCCTGCATGTGAGTGACACTTCTCCAGGAAGAACAGCAGGTGAAATTGCTTAACCTACCACCTACCCTCCCTGTAAAATTCATCCAACTTAGGTTGTTAATAACAGCAGTTCTAGCCCTCACTGTTCCAGAGTAATCTGGAATTTTAGCCTTTCTCACTATTTTTAGACAACGGAATTGGTGTACTAGTCTGTGCCTTAGATGCTAAACTTTCGTGTACTACTTATATGCTAGAACAAATTGGATGATGTCTTTCACATTGAATAGAACCATTCCCTATTTATTTTACTAAACTTGCAGTGATGTTCTGAAAATATGTCACCTTTTTAAAATAATGTATTTTGTCAAATAATGGCTGCCTATGTTGCCATCGCTTACTGAACTGCGGTGTTTATTTCTATATACAGAGCCTAGCTGAAGTTTATGCTGACGAAGCTATAAGGCCACAGGTAATTCAACAGCCATACACTGAAACTAGAATGTAGTTGGGCTTAGCTCTTGTTTTGTAAAATATATGCTCTTTATGACTAATGTCGAGTAGAAGTCATGCTTGCTGTTGTGGTATTGGTGCTAGTACTCTTTAAGTGTTTGATGAAATGACAGCTCAAGAATAAGTTGTTTGATAGTTTCATCAATTCGATAGATGAGAAATATGTGTGATAGCAACAATTTCATAGATGGGAAATATGTGTGATAGTTTCATCATTTTGATAAATGGGAAACCTCTTTTAGATACCATACATCTGTTATCTTTTAACATTGACTATGGTCAGTCTTGGAGCAACCATCCAATTTATGAGAGACACAGGGTTCCTACTAATTTGATTGAAACATTCCACTGCATGGGCAACATTTGTCTACGTAACATTCATATTTATTTGCATGCAGGTTAGAGAGAGTGGTCGTGGCTTGGGATTTACTTGTTGTACCAGGACTTCACTTTAGCAATGGGTAAGAACACTTCAGTTTTGCTACTGTGATAGCAGCAAGCTCTTGTATGTATGAGCAATGGTGGACCTTGATTGTTAACATAGGGTTCAGGACTGTAGTACCTTGTTTTAGCCCTTGGATGTTTTGTATGTATGAGCATAGACATGTATCTATGTGTAAAGTTTAGATTTGATCTTACTGTGTATGTAAGAAAAATACTATTTGCAATTTCTTTTTTTTGCTTTTTAATTATTCAATGCCCGTTACCAATAACAGACATTGGTAACGGGCATAGAATGCAGCCCGTTACGAATAACAGACATTGGTAACGGGCATAGAATGTGATGCCCGTTACCAATGTTTGTTATTGGTAACGAGCAAAATGCCCATTACCAATGATGGACTATTTGTAACACTTAATCGGTAACGGGCGCAATTCCCGTTACCAATGACCATCCGCGCCCGTTACCAATCAGGGTTTTTCACGTAGTGGAAGAGGGGTCCAATGTAGCTCCGCCACTAACTACGACGCTCCTCATCACTTGTGAAGCACTGTGACATGGTGAATATCGGGAAGGACGTTGTGTGTACATAGTTTGTATATCTAGAATATGTATAAGGGTGTGCGTGGAGCATGTAGGGGTGTAGTACGTGCTTGCGAGTAATTGTCTAGCTAAATAAAACTACTTATCTATATAATCCAGCGATAATGGAGAATGCAAAAAAAATATGCGTGTAAAAAATGCGGAGAAATATATACCTATAAAAAATGTTGGTAAATGCAAAAAATATACATGTAAAAAATGTTGAGCAATAATGTTGAGTGTAAAAAATTTTAAAAAAAATGTTGGTACATACAAAAAAATGTTGGCTAGCGTCAAAGATGTTGGTAACAATTAAGCCAAAATTTTTAAAAGAAAGCTGATGAATTTTAACAAATATTGATGAATGTTAAAAAAATATTGTACATGGGTGAAAGGATCTTGTGATGCCTAGAGGGAGTGAATAGGACCACTTTAAAATTCTGCAAAAAATGAGCAGCGGATCAGGGGTCGGATGACCCGACACTTTGGGCCGGATGGCCTGGAGGGGTCCGGGTCACCCTGACTGTTAGGCCGGATCAACCAGCACGCGAAGATAGGGTACAATAAACTATAGAAAACTTGAATTTGCAGAAAGTATAAGAATCAAACTTTGAGAATATGAAGTAGTCACCACCTGCAACCAAAAATTTGACAAGCAACAACACAAATATAGAGATCGATCCAAAACTAGCTTCTAGGGTTAGAGAAAGGGGATGAACTCAAACAAGCAAGAGACAAGCAAATTAATCCGAAGTTCACTCCCACAAAGGGAGCTACGTCTCCGTTGAGGTACCCACTAAGGGTGGGCTATCACAAAGAGCCACTTGCCTCACCCAATCCCCACAAAGGAAGATTGGTGCTCACTAAGAGAAATCCACAAAGGATGGGTAATACAAACGTTCCCGGGTGCTCCACATGGAGAGGGCACTCAATGGGCGGCCAAGCTTCAAGAGTAATAAACGAGAATCAATCGATCTTGGCCACCACAAGTGCTTCTTGAGATGAACAAGTGAAGAACTAGCTCAAGGAGCTCACACAAGCACCTCAAAACTCTCTCACACCCAAACCCTAGGAGGATCCTTGCTTGGAGTGGCTTGGAGAGGAGTGGGGAGAGAGGGAATTGAATGGAGCTCAAGGAGGTGTTTCTTTCGTGGGAGGCAGCAGCTTGGAGAAAAATAAGTGAAGGGGTATAAATACCCCCTCCCTTCGAAAGAGCCGTTAGGGTTCTTTGCAGGCGGTAAGGTCAAGCTCTCTCGAGCGTCCGGGTCACCCGGTCACTTAGGCCGGTTGACCCGGTTGGCCTGAGACAGCTAGGGTTAGGCCTTTTAAGGAGATCTAAGGTTTTTCTAGTTGATTTTCTCAAGAAGAGCACTTGTAGCAAGCTTCGATTAACCGATCACGTCCCTCTTTATAGTACGGTGTTTCCTAAACTCAAATTCAAACCGAAAATTAAATTTAAAGCGCCATTTGAGCTTAAAATTGAGGGCATTCCTTTGTATATGCTCATTTATTTCTTTTATTCCTGCACACACCTTAGTTGAACCATCAAATACCCAAATTATAATTGTCATTATCACCAAAATAATTAGGGGCCTAGATGCTCTTTCAATGAGGCTTTAAAGATGTGTTGCATATCTACCTTCCGGATGGTATAGGAGCCCCAGCTACAAGGCTATATGCATGATGGCAAATAATGGCCTTGCAAAAACAAATTACAAGACCAAAACAGTCTTCTAGATTAAATTTGAACATCAAACCAAGCACAGATATAAATTTCTATGGATCTCAAAAATAGCAACAATTATTTTGTACAATACCTTTTATCTACAAACATCTTGAAAAGTAGCAGCCTTTTCTTACCTTGCAAGAATCATGAAGTCTCGATACTTTTAAAGATGTTTCTAGATAAAAGGTGCATACACAAAAGATATTGCCATTGAATATATTTTAAATAGATGATATGGTAGTACTAGTTATTTTTATATTATTAATATAATAGTACATAAATTAAGTATAGAAATAAGCGTTATGTCTATCAAAAAATGTTGTAAGAAAGAGCAAGTCGTGAACTTTTATGACCGTAAAGTATGGAGATTATATGACCCTATGTATCAAGATTTTTAGTGAGAACAAAATATGAATATTATGTACACTTATTGTAAAATTCACATTTACACACATTTGCAAACTCTTATGATGCAAAATGTTGTTTGTAAACCTCGTCTTGCGTGTGCACATTTACTTCCATGACATCTCTGTCGAACCCTGCTTCACTCTAGAGGTCGTCCTCCTCAGGCAGATCGCTATCATAGATGTGTTTCCGTTTAAGCTTAACCTTCAAAATGATAACTACGACAACAACCATGTTGCATTGGAAGTGCTCCTCCTTGGGACAATGTAGCTGAGGAACCGGTTCACACTGAATCTCCAGCACATCATAAGCCTTGCCGTTAGCATACCACTCTACTAAAGCAAAAAGTGAGAGCGGCGATGGAGACGGCGGACAACGGTGCGACGACGATGCTCGTGGACCAGGTGGTGGCGATGGCGATGCTTGTGGACTAAGCAGTGCAGAGGCTCTTGTGGTCAACATCTGGTCCTTGCGGGAGGCCCAGATCCACTTCATCAGCGTCGCTGTGGGAGCGGTGGTCCACATCCGCTGCCTCTACGTCCACAATGTTGCAGCCATGCAAACCATCCTCCTCAAGTCGGTGTGTGTGAGGTACTGGGACGTGGTCAAACTCAAGCGCGTCACCAGCCTTGCCGTGAGGGACCCACTCCTCTCCCTCAGCATATGAACCTCGATGGAGATAGTGTTTATACGAAAAATGTAGATCTCGTCGATATCTACAACTTTGTAGTTCAAACATTTTTTTGAAATTATCTTTATGCTGAAATAATCGATATAGCACTTAGATCTAAAAATTAAAGATTATGTTGATAATTTGAGCAAGAAGATAATTTCAAATAATAAATGTTTGATATGCAGACCATTGACATCTACAATTTTTATATAAATCTTATCTCCATCTGAGTTCACAGGAAATGGTTATGAGTTTTTTGAAGATGTGATGTTTAGAGAAGCGTAATTCCTCAGTTCATTAGATCTGAACATTACATTAATTATTTGGACACAAAGATGATTCCAAATGAAAAATATTTGAACTACGAAGTTATAGATCACGTTGAGATCTACCGTGTTTGTATAAACGTTATCTCTATTCGAGTTCGTATGAAATAGTTATGATTTTTTTGAAAGTGTGTTGGGGAGTTACCACCGTTTGCAACAGCGGTAACTCCCAACACATCTCAACAAATCATAATCATTTCATATGAACTCCAATGGATATAGTTTTTTATATGAAAAATGGTAGATCCTGATGATATCTACAACTCTGTAGTTCAAATATTTTTCATTTGAAATCATGTTTGTGCTGAAATAATTGATACAATAATCATATCTAAAGTATGAATTTTAGATCTGAAGATTGTGTTGATTATTTGAGCACAAAGATGATTTCAAATGAAAACTGTTTGAACTACAGGGTTATAGATCTAGTCGAGATCTACAATTTTTATACATATCTTATCACCATTTGAGTTCATATGAAATAGTTGTTATGATTTTTTTGAAGATGTGTTGTCCTCTAAGCGTAATTCATTCGGTTCATTAGATCTGTACATTACATTGATTATTTGAGCACGCGAAGATGATTTGAAATGAAAAATATTTAAACTATAGAGTGGTAGATCTCGTCGAGATTTACAAATTTTTTATAAAACTTTTCTCCATCCGAAATCATATGAAACGGCGGTTTATCAAAAATTAAGAAAATCCATCTTTTTAGAATTATTTTTAGGAGTTTTCGAGAATTATTAAGAGTGTTGAGAAATCCCTAACCCTAGGGATAATTATGGGCTCATACCAAATATACCCCTGGAGGGTCAAGACTATATAAAGGAACATGTACCCATCTATTATGAATAAGAGAGAACAAGTTCCATCTACATTGTCTCCTGTGTGCTAATCTCGAGCGCTATTGGGAAGGGATACGGGTGATCTCTACATCTTCCTCACGTCTCATCTGCTATCGGGAGGGAAGGGAACCGGATCAGGGATCCTCAACTGCGTTGTTACTTCACACGTCATCAACACGCTCTACCACTACTCGTCAACGACGGTATGCTTTTGTTGATCCCCGTGCTGGATCCATCCCTCGGCAGACTGATTTTCGTTTTCAATCTAGATGGCTTTTCGGTAAACTTTAGCATGTTAGATCGATCGTTTTTTCCTCTGGTTAGTTTCCAAGCTCTAGATCGATCTCTAGTTTATTCTGAAACATGTACGCCATACCGCACCACGCCGCTGCCCAGATGACAGAAGGTACCTCGTGAGAGCTTTGCGCGTGTAGCGACCATGCTGCGCAGGCCGCACTACTCCCGACGAGTACGTGCGATAGATGGTTTTTAGATTGTATCGATGCAACCTGTAGATTGTTTTTGTTTTTGTTTTTAACGTTGTGAGCAAAGAAGCAGATGCAATCTAGTTCAGTTTCTTCTTTAATGTCTAGATCGGATATCTTTGCTAGTCTAGATTGTCTAATTTTTCTGTGTACAAGATTCAATCTGGATCGGGTGTTTTATACTTTTATTTCCTTCAAATAACCTAGCAATGCAATATACAACCTCGGTAGATTGGTTGTATGGCTAGTTCACTCGATCTATTAATAGATTAGATGATTTTTTCGTCAGCTTTCCTGACGATCTGGTTTCTGACGCCGGCCACCCCAGCATGCTATGCATGTACACCGGCGTATTTTCTGTTGGCCAACCCAAACCCAGCATGCCATGCATGTACGCCAACGTGTACGCAGTACTGCCTGAAGTCGTACCCTAAAAAAAATCGTTTTTTCTGCATAGATGTTGCAGTCATGTAGACTATCTGGCGTCGCCGCTGCCATGGCCCTGATGGCCAACTAGCAAAGTCGCCGCAGCTCTGTTGGCTCCTTTTACGTTGCTTTGTTTCTGCATTGTTTTTTTTACCAACGTTTTTAATACTCAGCAGAAATTCTTTTTACAAAGCATTTTAATACGACCTGTCCACATGGCTTTAAATAATTTTTCATGCATATTTACCGGAAGTTAATTTGCATGAATATAGGTAATGGCTGCGATCAACAAGACGGAGTTTAAGGTTCTTGAGCTGAACGGCAAGAACTACCAGACATGGGCACTCGACTGCGAGTTCCACTTGGAGGCGATGCAACTGACGTCCACACTCGCCAGGCCTGCTGCCGGTGTCCCTGCTCCGCCGCTCCATGAGAAGGCAAAAGCATGCATCTTCCTGAGGCATCACATCCACCCCGACCTGAAGATGGAGTACTTGGAGGTGCGAAACCCCCTGGTATTGTGGACGAAGCTTGGGCGCTTGGCAGCGGGCGGTGCTCCTTCCACAGGCTAGGCGTGATTAGGCCCAACTCCGTTTCCTTGACTACAAGACCGTCGAGGCATATAACACTGCAATTCACCGTATCGTGGCTCAGCTTCGCTTCTGTGGCCAAGTTGTCACTGAGCTCGAGATGATCGAGAAAACTCTCGAGACTTTCCATCCCTCTAATATGGTACTCCAGCAGCAGTATCGCAACAACAAGTACATGAAATCGTGATCTCGTTAATGTGTTACTTCTGCCGAGGTTCGTGAATGAGCTCTTGATGAAGAACTTCAACATGCGCCTGCTGGAGACACAGGCACAACAAGCACATGCCGGTTTTCTAGCAGCAAGGGTAAGGGTCCTTTCGAAACAAGGGCCAAAAGCATGGTCAGCAAGGACCAAAAGGTGGAAAGTTTAAGAAGCACATGAATGGAGGCCAGAAGCACAATGGCAATGGTAAAGGCAAGCCCCCCAAGGGCCCCAAAGGCGATGCAAATGGGGGAAAGCATTCAAATGTGGGATGTTTTCGCTGTGGATCCTAGAAGCATTGGTCCCGTACTTGCACTGCCGAGCCACACTTGATTGAGCTTTATCAAGAGTGGAAGAAGCGCCAGAATCTAGAGGCACATTTTGTCCAAGCTGTTGTAGATTCCAACACTGGATTGCACCTCTCGGAGCCATTGGATCCTTCGAAGCAACTTGCTGAAACAGCAGCTATGGATGTCGATCCTATAGCTGCAAGCGATGTCCCGACGGGAGGTGAAGACGTCCATTTGGGCGATGATGACCTCGACCTTGAGGATGAGGATCTCCTCGACTTGGAATAGTTCCCGTTGCAGCCATTTACCTAGATACTATTAGCTAGTGTGTTTCATTTCCAGAAGAACAAATATGGTCGTGATGTAATAATTGCTCCTGCTGGGCAACTCTATTTTTTTATATAGTTTTTTTTGGTTGAACTATCGGCATGAATAATTTGGTTGATAGTATTATTTTAATTATCTCTCTCTTGTTCGTTTTTTTATTCAGTACGCATGATGAATTGAATTAGTACTTTATTTAATAGAACAAGAGTTGTACTTTCCTTCAATGGAGGCCGAAGAAGAATATTGCCTAGTTGATAGCGCTGCCACAAATTCCATACTTCGAGAGACGAAATATTTTCAAACACTGCGGAAAAAGACTGAAAATATTACCACAATTGCCGGTAGCAATGGCCACATCGTGAGCTCCGTGAGGTGCTCCTAATAATACTAGCATCTTCATAGAAGAAGCATTTTTGTACCCAGGGGCTGTACGTACTCTCCTCACATTTAAAGATATTCGTCGTAGTGGCTACAACATTACAACTGCTTGTGAAAATGGTGCCGAATACCTTCATATCACAACATCAGACGAATGTGAGACCAAAGTGGTAGAAAAAGCGTTGGACACCTCCTCCGGACTGTACTACACAAAAATTAAGCCCCCTCAAGAATATATTGCGATGTCAACTATATTTAAAAATCTCGAGTCTTTTACTACATGGCATGAAAGGCTCGGACACCCTGGATTAAGGATGATGCGAAACATCATAAAAAGCTCTACTGGTCATGGCATTAAAACCACACAAATTCCTAAAGACTTTCTATGCGTGTCTTGTGCTAAAGGAAAATTAATAACTAAACCCTCTTACCTGAAGATAAAAACTGAGTCATTGGGTTTCCTGGAGAGAATCCAAGGTGACATATGTGGTCCTATTCACCCCCTGTCGGGGTCATTTAGGTATTTTATGGTCCTTATAGATGCTTCTACAAGGTGGAGCCACGTATGCCTGTTGTCTACGCGGAACCACGCTTTTGCAAAGCTTATTGCCCAGATCATCCGATTGCGTGCTAGTTTCCCGGAGAACCGCATACGAGCAATTAGGATGGATAATGCTGGAGAGTTTACCTCAAAAGCGTTTAATGACTTTTGTCTTGCCCTCGGTATAAACGTAGAGCATTCTGTGCCTCACGTGCACACACAAAATGGGCTTGCTGAATCTTTAATAAAAAGAATAAAATTAATTGCCAGACCACTTCTACAAGATAGCAGTCTTCCCACCAGTTGTTGAAGACATGCAGTGTTGCACGCTGCTGCCTTAATCCAATATAGACCATCTGCATACCACTCTGCTTCCCCTCATCAATTAGCGCGTGGACAAGAACCCATGATTTCCCATCTGCGAAAGTTCGGTTGTCTGTATATGTGCCGATATCACCACCCTAGCGTACAACTATGGGACCTCATCGGAAGTTGGGGATATATGTTGGTTATGAAACTCCGTCCATAATCAAATATTTAGAGCCTAAAACCGGAGATTTGTTTACGGCTCGGTACGCTGATAGTATCTTCGATGAAGAACATTTCCCGACATTAGGGGGAGGTTTGTACCTTAATAATAAACAATGCCGAGAAATAGAATGGAGTGCCAGTAGCATCCAATCGCTTGATCCATGAACTAAAGATACCGAACTTGAAGTTCAAAGAATAATAAACCTGCAACAATTAGCAAATAATTTGCCAGACGCATTTACTGATATAAGAGGAGTGTCAAAATTGCATATTCCTGCGGCTAATGCACCGGAGAGAGTGGAAATACCCTTGGAGGGCATGAACTCTAACCAAGTACCCAATCCTAGGAAAAGGGGGAGAGGTAATCCGGATGACTCGGTACGAGCCAAGCGGGGCCGCAAAGCGAGTTGCGAGAGAATGCATTGCACCCCCATTCAGTGGTCCCAGTAAAGACACACCTTAAAGGTGAGAGTCCTAGTGCAACTGTGCGCACAAATTCAGATAACAGCACAAGGACAACGGAACAACCGGGCTCAAGTAATTTGGGAAATAATGATGAGCCGGATGATTCAATTGAAGAAATTTCAATAAATTATGTTGAATCTGGAGAACTATATAATAGAAAGACTACAGATGTCGACATTAATTTTGTCTCTAAGATCGCTAATGCAATTGAGGATCCTGAACCAAAGTCCATGGCAGAGTGTCGGAAGCGCTCAGATTGGGTCAAATGGAAAGAAGCGATAGAGACAGAATTGCGCTCGCTTTCTAAGAGGCAAGTATTCGGACGATCGCACACCCCAAATATATTCCTGTAGGATACAAATGGGTATTTGTCCGAAAGAGAGACGAAAACAATGTGGTGGTGAGATACAAAGCGAGACTTGTAGCACAAGGGTTCACGCAGAGACCCGGCATCGATTACGATGAAACATATTCTCCGGTTATGAGTGGCATAACGTTCCGATATTTAATATCTATGGCAGCGGTTTAAACTTAAAATGCAAATGATAGGACGTAGTGACCGCATACCGTATGGGTCATTTGGATTCGGAAATTTATATGAAAGTTCCGGATGGTGAAAATTCTGATTCTAAAACAAATCGCAATATATACGATGTAAAGTTGCGAGAGGCGTTGTCACGGGCTTAACATGATGCAGTCGGATGTGGTACAACCGGCTAAGTAATTTCCTCCTGAAGAAGGGATATATTAATAACGTTGATTCCCCTTGCGTATTTATTAGGAAATCTCAGAAGGGTTTTTGTATCATCTCAGTCTATGTTGATGACATAAACATAATAGGCTGTGCAGAGGATATTGAGGAGGCGAGAACCTACCTTAAGGCGGAGTTTGAAATGAAAGACTTGGGTAAAACCAAATTTTGCTTGGGCCTGCAGATCGAGCATCTCCCTGGAGGAATTTTTGTACACCAGTCAGCCTACACGAGAAAGGTTCTGGAAAGATTTAATATGTCAAAGACTCACCCTCTAAAGACACCTATGGTTGTCAGATCACTCGAGAAAGATAAAGACCCATTTAAACCAAAAAGTGATAACGAGGAACCTTTAGGACCTGAAGTTCCGTATTTGAGTGCCATTGGAGCACTAATGTATCTTGCAAATTGCACAAGACCTGATATTGCTTTCATGGTAAATTTGCTAGCTCGTCATAGTGCAAACCAACCAGAAGACATTGGGTAGGTGTTAAGACAATACTTAGATACGTCAAAGGTACCGAAGATCTCGGTCTATTTTTCCGGAAGAATATTGACTTAAGATTGGTAGGGTACGCAGATGCTGGATATCTGTCCGATCCACATGATGCAAGATCGCAAACTGGTTTCGTGTTTCTTTGTGGAAAGCTGTTGTATCGCGATCAAGCAAGCAAACTTTAGTAGCAACATCTACAAACCATGCTGAGATTATTGCATTATATGAAGCCGCACGTGAATGTGTTTGGCTGCGCCGAATGACTAACCATATCCAGAAGTTGTGTGGTCTTAGTAGCATTGAAACTCCCACAATTATCTATGAGGATAATGCACCATGTGTTGCACAAATGCAAACGGGTTGCATTAAAAGTAATCTGACCAAGCATATAGGTCCTAAATTTTTCTTTCCTCACGAACTCCAGAAGCAGGGCGAGGTGAATATTTTGCTAGTCCGGTCATGTGATAATCTAGCTGATTTGTTTACTAAGTCTTTACCGTTTACTACATTCACAAAGTGTGTACGTGGTATTGGCATGAGACGACTAAGGGATTTGTAGGATTCAGGGGGAGACCGCCCCTGAAAAGTTGTTCTTATTCACGGGTCCTGAAGATCCTGATTTTCATAATCCTGAAGATTATAAATTGTCCTGAAGACACTTGTTGTACTCTTTTTCCCATATGTGAGTTTTCCTGAAGTTTCTCATAAATGGTTTTTAATGAGGCAACATGTACAATATTTAGCGACACTATGCACTCTTTCTCCATATTTTTCCCACGGGTTTTAGGAGTTTTAATGAGGCATGAGTTGATCGCGGTATTCGCCCAAGGGGAGTGTTGAGAAATCCCTAACCCTAGGGATAATTATAGGCTCATACCAAATATACCCCTGGAGGGTCAAGACTATATAAAGGAACGTGTACCCATCTATTATGAATAAGAGAGAACAAGTTCCATCTACATTGTCTCCTGTGTGCTAATCTCGAGTGCTATTGGGAAGGGATACGGGTGATCTCTACATCTTCCTCACGTCTCATCTGCTATCGGGAGGGAAGGGAACCGGATCAGTGATCCTCAACTGCGTAGTTACTTCACAAAGAGAATCCATTTTTTTAGAATTATTAAGAAAATCCATCTATGTCACCAAATCATCAGCGGATGGAGTGTAGGTGCGGCCCAGCAATCAAACTTCCTGACCCAGTTTTTTTTTTTTGCCTTTGCGGCCCAATAATAAAATGTCCTGCGCGGCCCAACAATCAAATTTCTGACCCAGGAAAAAAAAATCCGTCCTCCTCCGTTGACTGGTGCTTTCTTGGATTGCAAAATCTAAACGGAGAGGGTAAATGGAGAGCCCTCTGAATTACTTCCGCGACACAAAGTTACTTCTTTCTGTGTGCTTTTTTCTGTTTAGAGAAGTAGCTTTGTGCCGCAGGAAATAATCTAGGAGGGCTCTCCATGTATGACTAAAAGTTACTTCCTCCTATATACTTTTTTCTATTGAGATAATAACTTTTGCGTCGCAAAAAGTAATCTCGGAGAATTCTTTATTTAAGTCTAAATTGAGAACCCTCTCCTTTAGTCGTCTCCTTCACGGATTCTCTGTCCAGGCTCGCTGAGACCTCTCACCTGCTGTGTGTGGCTGTGTGCTACTGTAGAGGCATGCTCGTGCAGCAGCCGTGCAGGCCTTTATGGATCGGAGTGGTCGCAGCAGCACTTTTCACCGGCCGCGCCTGCCATTGCCAAGGCGAAGCGTGCTGCATCTGCATGCATGGGGCCATGGGGGCGTGCCATTGCCAGTAGGTTTTGACCGCTTGACCGGTCTTGTCCTGTTACCTCGCTCACCCAGCACAAGTCATGCATGCTTTGGTATACATCACATCGGCGTGGCAGCCTTGTACCTGCACAGTAGTGCATGTTCTGCGTCATGAATTGTTGATGATGGCAGCCGTAGCAGATGAACAAGGGATCATCTTGCTCGTGGCCTCGTGATCTTCTTGCTCGCTCTTGCTGCTTCAATTGTGGGGAATGGCCGAGTGGTAAGAGAAGAGAGCGTACCAAAGCCGAAACCCAACGCAGGCGGTGTCGCGTGGTGTCGGGCAGGGGCGTGGCGGCCGGATGGCAAGGTGACAAGCAAGCCCGATAGCCCCGGCGCCCCCCGGGCCTCCGCATCGAGCTCCGTTCTCCGTAGTGCTCAATTGCTCATGCATTTGACTAATCCATCCCCCCGGCCCTGATGGCAATGGCATTCCCCAGGTGCCTTTGCTCGTGCTCGTGCTCGTGCTCGGCATGGTTGGGCAGTAGAGACAACACAAAGCAACGCAGCAGGCAATCATGCATGCACTTGCTGAGGAACATGTTTGCTTTTCTTTTAACATTGGCCCCGGGGGGCATCATTAGTCGCGCCACAGCTATGCACTTTCGTAGGCCCAAATTAAGCAACGCGTGACCGGTAAACACTCAACGGCGATCGGTCACGGGGTCATCCTAGCGTGTAGGAGAAAACTCTGAATGACCCAAGAGGCGCCTGAGAAAGAGAGGGCAAAGGCCCTGCCATTGCCACCCTCGATGACCGAACCTGCAAGCCAACCAGAGAGATCAGGATTCAGGAATCAGGAAGAAATGCATGTGCCTGACTCACTGCCTCACTGCCTGCTTCGGCTTTTGCTTTCATCAAAGAAAAAAGAAATGAAAAGAAAAGCACACCGGTCGCCGGCCGGCCGCGCCGCGAGCCGGGGACCCCTACCCTGCTGCTACTCCTACGCCGGCCGGCCGGCCCCTCCCCGGCCGCAGCCGCCGCATCCTACGCCGCTTGCTTTCCCCTTTGCGCCGCCCGCAGCCGCACCGCCCATTTCCCCATTTCCATCGGCTTTGGCTTTTGGTTTTCTTTCGAGGAAGGGGGACGTACGGCAGGGCTGCCCAAAATGAAACTGTCCCCTGGAATTAGGCAGCGATTACCTCCCGCTCCCGGTCAAGATATGCAATTTGTGAGGTTTCTTTGGCCCTTTCCCTCTCCAACAAAACTCCTGCACTGACCACTGAACCGTGTCCCCTCCAACACGGACTAAGATTTATAGAAACATGAAGTCATGGGCCGAGATTTATAGAAACATGAAGTCATGGGCCGGTCTATCCAGACCGTCGATCCTGGTCAGAAGGGGTGCAGGGGCTGTACCGAGATTCGCGCGGCGCCAGGGGAGCTGCAGAGGTTGTCAGCGTGAATACGGGAGGTAAAAGTAGATATGCATGTGGGGAGGACCGGGAAAAACGCTGTACCGCGACCTGAACGAAGCTGATCAGGGTGTGTACCTGGAACGGAGTACCAGTTGGAGACCTTAATATTCGAAAATCAAAATATCTGCCCATTTACTTTCCCCACCCATTCAACTCCATTTGACTCCCGTTCCCCTCTCTCTCTCTCCCCCTCCCGTTCTAGATCTGCGAGACGGCGGCGTAGGGTTGGGCCCCGCGACGACGGCAGCACCTCGGCCGCCGGGAGGTGCAGCCGGCGGTGGTGCTCCGCCTCGGGGGGCTCCACCCGATGTCAGGCAGGAGCGGGCATCCGTCGGTGCCCGCGACCGCGGCACTGAGCGGGGCCTCGGCGACGAAGGGGTGGCGCGAGCGGAGCGGGCGTGCCTAACGGAGACCGGATCCGCGCGCCGCCGGCCCCTCCACCCGCCCTCGTTCTCCTCCCCGGCGACCTTCTCGCGGCGGTCCTCGTGGCCCGAGGCGGAGGCGGAGCCCGGGCCGGAGGAGGCGGTGGCGGCGGCGGCCGGATCTTGGGCAGCGTGAGCCGTGAGGCCTCAATCGACAGCCGCTGGGCGTGCGGACGTGGGGCCCGGCGAGCTCCGGCCAGCCCCGGAGGCCGGATCTTGGCTTGGCGCTCGTCAGGGCGTTGCGGCGCGGCGGCGACGCTGGCCCAGGTTCCGGGCGAGCTCCGGTGCGGCGCGTGCGCGGAATCCATGGCGAGCTCCTGGATCCGGCTCGGCGCCTGGATCCGACTCAGCGCGGCCACCGGCGACGGTTCCGGGCGCGGCGCGGGCTCGGCATGGATTCCCGTCTCCAACGCAGGCACCAGCGCAGCACGGAGCCGTCGAGCGTGCACGGTCACGACCCTCCTCGACGGGCGACCTCGACGACGACGAGCTCCTCGACGGGCGACCTCGACGACGAGCTTCGGCGTGCCAGGGACGACGAGCTCCGACCACTGGTGCTGCGTTGACCTGTGGTGCTGGTGCCAGGGACGACGAGCTCCGACGGCGAGCGGAGGCGACGGGCACGGCGCCTACCTGGAGTCCACGATCCGCAACATCGAGCGCCACCTGCTCGTGTTCGTCCTCGGTGGGCCGCGGTTGCCGTCGACCTCCTCCACGCGCTCCCTGATCTTTTTTCTTCCAATCCGCACAAGAGCATGATCTTTTTTATACTTCTTTCTTTTTGTCTTCCAATTCTTTATTTTCTACGGCGAGCTCCGGATCCCTTTCATACTTCTTAGATTTTTATCCTGCTGCTTTTTTTTTCATACTTCTAGGGAGCACTGATCTAGATTCGATTTTGATCTTGTACTCCTTGCTTAACTTTTCCTTCCAATTTCTACATGATCCTTGCTTAACTTTAACCTTGTACTGTGGGTGTGGCAACGAGGTCTGGCGAGGCCTCCACCTCTGCGATTTCTGTTTCTGATTCTTTCTTTCTTTATCCGGTTGCTATTGGTCAATCAGATAATTTTGTGCATGAATTGTACCGGTGGACATCAAAATGTTTGCTCTGTCTTTTTTATTTTTGAGATGGACCATATTGGTATGCATGTAGTGACTTACTGAGTAGTGCAGGTATAATTTTGTGATTTAATGAGACATTAAATGGATTATTATGAACAGGTAAGACAAAAATGAGTGAGTGCTCAATTGAGGTACAAAATGTGGTGAAGGGTACACCAGGTGCTCACATCGTACAGTTCGGCCCCTCACGCCCTGTTCGTTTGGCTTATCAGCCACCACCAGCAAAGATTTTCTCTCGTAACAAACCCCACCAAAGAATTTCATGCAAAAGAACATGGTTTTTATTTTATTCTATCCTTTCTTGTAAGGGAACGTATCAGGTGCAAATCAACACCTTGTGCAAACTGCTATCAGGACCACCGAATCTAGATCCAATGGATCGTGAGAGAGGTAGGCGCATTTTACAAAGAACCGCCCGCCAGCCCCCTGCTCATTTTGCAGAACACCCCCTTGTGGCCCTTAGCGAGCCACCCTAAGTCGTTAGCACCTCACCGCTACCGATTCCTTCTAGCCGATCCTGCTCTGGCCGACGTCGTTTGACCGCTTCGCGCCTGCGTTCTAAAGGCGCCCGCCGCTATGAAGGAGTCTGGCGCCGAGAAGAAACTGGCCCCGTCCCGCCGCTGCGAGTCCTACGGCGCCCGCTTAACGACTCGCCATCCGCCACTTTTCTTAAAAAATGCGAGATCAAGGATGGTACAACGGGAGTTTCCTCTTCTTTATGAGATGACGTTTGTTTTTTTACATTACGAAATGACTATTTTGCCCTTAGTTCATACCCCTGTCCTTTGTCCCTGTTCTTTCCTCCTGTCTTGTGTCCGCCTCCTTCGACTCCAACCCAACGAGCGCCGGCCAGCCGCCTGATGGAGCACAGGAGATGCTGCGTGTGGCCGTCGTCGCCCTACTCGTCGGCCAGCGATCGAGCCGCGGCGCAGGAGGCGTGGCCGTTGCCACCGCGGAGCTCGATGTCGCCCGCCACGGATCGAGGGCGGCGGAGTGGTCATTGGCGCTGGCCGCAAGGCCGCGGAGACGACGAGGAGCCGGCGAGGCGGCCATGGTGAGGGAAGAGACGGCGGCTTCGTGAGTGGGCGCGGGCTGCGACGAGGAGCGGGCGCAGGATCCGGAGGCGACGGCGAGCTTCCCCCGCCCGCAGGATCCCCGAGCTTCTCCCTGTGCACGGGGAAGCGATGTCCCAGCGGGGACGCGCTGGCGCCGCTTAGTGCGACGGGCGGCGAGGCGGCGAGGAGCCTCGGCTCAGGCGCAGACCCGCCCCAAGCCAAGCCGCCGGAGCCGACGACGCCGTTCAGCGCGGCTGCGGGCGGCGCGACCGCCGGAGCCGACGACGACGACGTTCTCGACGCCTCGTCGCGTCCGAGTCCGGACGGCGCGCTGGAGCCCGCGGTGGGCGGCGCCGAGGCGGCCGCAGTGGCGTTGCGCGCCATGGCCGGCGGTGAAGCTCGCCACGCCCTCGCGCTCTCGCTTCCGCCTCTCCGCCCGTGCCGCGCCGCTCCGTTGGCTCGGGCTGCGGCGGTGGCCGTGGCGCCCTCGCCCTGAGGTGGCGGCCGACGGCGAGGGGCCGGGCGAGATGGAGGTGGCGGTGGGTGGGGAGTTAGCGCTGGGCGGGATCTGGAGGCGGCGGCGGGCGCGGCGGGCGGCGGTGGCGCGGCGTGATCCGCGTGGAAGGCGGCAGCGGGAGGGGGTGGTGGGACCCACTGGGGTAGGAGGAGGAAAAAGTGAAAATAAGTCACTTTAAGTAGGGGTAGAGCTACTTATGCAACTTATAAGTTGCAACACTTTAAGTCATGACTGTTTGGTTTCATAGGTGCCTTATTTTACACTTTTTGCACTTTAAGTCACCCTACTTATGGAAACCAAACATGCCCATAGTTTATTTGAGAATACAATGGCATACGTTAGGAAGGGACAAAAGCTCGCGGGGATCAAGACCGGATGAGCGGCCCGGATAGACTGTTCCATGACGACGTGTCACCGAAGAGCATTTTCGCCCCCAACACCCCCGTTTCTAGCAGCTGATACCGGTTCTCAGACAGACAGAAAGCTGGCTTCCAACTAACATAACCGTCTCGGTCTCCTCCCCTTCCTACAAATACCCATAGGCCCCGCCCCCTCACTCTCGCTCTCGCTCTGCTCACGAGACCCACTCCACCACTTGGCCTAGCCGCCGAGCGCGCGCAATGGCGCGGCCCAAGAGCACCACAGTCCTCGCCGCCGCGCTCCACCTGCTGCTCCTCCTCCTCGCGCCGCCGGCCCCCGCCGCGGCGTTCAACTACGCCGACGCGCTCGCCAAGTCCATCATCTTCTTCGAGGGCCAGCGCTCCGGCAAGCTCCCCTGGCAACCGCATGGCGTGGCGCGGCGACTCCGGCCTACGCGACGGCGCCCAGCACAATGTACGTTCGTCTTCTTCCTCTCTTTCTTTCCTTCTTCTTTCTCCAATGCCGGTCGATCTGTGCGTGACGGCTTTGTTCCCTTCTCCTGCACTAAAAAACAACAACAACAGGTGGATCTGACCGGCGGTTACTACGACGCCGGCGACAACATCAAGTTCGGCCTCCCGATGGCGTTCACGACGACGATGCTGGCGTGGAGCGTGGCGGACTTCGGCAAGTTCATGGGCGCCGAGCTCCCGCACGCCCGCGCCGCCGTGCGCTGGGGCGCCGACTACCTCCTCAAGGCCGCCACCTCCACCCCGGGCACGCTCTACGTCCAGGTGGGCGACCCCAACCAGGACCACCGCTGCTGGGAGCGTCCCGAGGACATGGACACTCCCCGCAGCGTCTACGCCGTCACCAAGGACGCGCCCGGCTCCGACGTCGCCGCCGAGACCGCCGCGGCCCTCGCGGCGTCCGCCGTCGCCTTCCGCCGCGCCGACCCGGCCTACTCCTCCCGCCTCCTCCACGCCGCGATGCGGGCGTTCGAGCTCGCCGACCGGCACCGCGGGTCCTACTCCGAGGGCGCGCTGGCCGGCGCCGTCTGCCCCTTCTACTGCTCCTACTCCGGGTACCAGGACGAGCTCCTCTGGGCGGCGGCGTGGCTCCACCGCGCCTCCAACAACGCCACCTTCATGTCCTACGTCCGCGCCAACGGGCTCCAGCTCGGCGCCGGCGACGACGACTTCTCCTTCAGCTGGGACGACAAGCGCGCCGGCACCAAGGTCCTCCTCGCCAAAGGCTTCCTCCGCCGGAAGCTCCCGGGGCTGGAGCTCTACAAGGCCCACTCCGACAGCTACATCTGCTCGCTGGTGCCCGGGACGTCGAGCTTCCAGCCGTCGCAGTACACCCCGGGGGGGCTCCTCTACAAGGAAGGCGGGAGCAACATGCAGTACGCGACGGCGGCGACGTTCCTGCTGGTGGCGTACGCGCGGTACCTCCGCACCTCCGGCGCCGCCGTGGTGTGCGGCGGGCGGGAGGTGGCGCCGGCGGAGCTGGTGGCGCTGGCGCGGCGGCAGGTGGACTACGTGCTGGGGAAGAACCCGGCGGGGACGTCGTACATGGTGGGGTTCGGGCCCCGGTACCCGCGCCGGCTCCACCACCGCGGCGCGTCGATGCCGGCGGTGCGGGCGCACCCCGGGAGGATCGGGTGCGACGAGGGGTTCCGGTACCTGCACTCCGGGGAGCCCGACGCCAACGTGCTGGTGGGGGCGGTGGTGGGCGGGCCCGACGCGCGGGACGGGTTCGTCGACGACCGCGACGGGTACGGGCAGACCGAGCCGGCGACCTACATCAACGCGCCGCTCGTCGGCGCGCTCGCCTACTTCGCCGGCACCGCCAAGTACTGAGGAGGCTCTAGTGTGTGTGTGGCTGGCTGGTCGGCCCTGTAGGGACGCCATGATTTGTTCGTGTTGGTGTCAGTGTGTCGTGGCAATGTGACAGTGTGGGAGCGCCGGGGCAGAAGATTTGGCCGAGCTCCCCCGTCAGTCGTGTGCCGTGCCGGCCTATAGTTGGCGTTGGTGAAATGTGGCTACTGGGTGTACGTGGATTTCGCAGATTTCTGATCCGTGCTAGTGGAACGGATGATTCTGTGTTCGTACGTATTTATTGTGGATTGTGTCCAAATGGCCTTGGTACTCTACCAGCACGACGATATGGGTGTCTGTTCCCTGTTGAGTTACTGACCTTCATCATCTGATCATGAGCATATGGTAGCTTTCAGAGGTTAAAAAAACAGAGAGACTAGCACAAAAGAAGAGATTAGCACACAGGTAGAAGGTTGTTCAATCGTAGTGCAAAACATATCAGAACAAAAATTCCTTTCGATTCCAGTTTCGAATAGTTCATGCACAAATTAACACTGCATAGATGCAGTATAAATTAAGACAATGGCTCAATTCAGCGTGAACTATTCCAACCGGAGTGAATGCTATGCTAACACTTGTTTATGGGCAGCAAAACATGCATTCAAGCCAACGAAGCTCCCACCGGGGGTCACAGTTTATCAGCTCCTCTCCGGCTCCGCGTGAGGAGCTGGAGCCGGAGTGGAGGAGCTGGTTTTTGGGGCTCCTCCAAACCACCCCAAAACAGCTCCAACTGCTCCTAAACTTCCCCCAAAATAGCTCCTCACTCAAAAATTTTTTGCATGCACTGAATGATAGAAATAAATTGCCGAAAGAACAGGTGGTACAAGCCTGATGCTATCGCAGGCCTTAAGCTGAAACATGAAACTCAGGTTCCTATCTTGTCTCATAGATATCATATGTTAACAAATCCACCGCGCAGCACGATGAAGCAGAGCACACAAGGGAAAAGCTAGTAAGGGCAATATCGCCGGCTGTGGCTCCCTTCACCGCCTCTGCCACCATCCCTCCGGTCACCACCCCTCCGAGGTGGGGGTGGAGGCCGCATTCCACCAGGCTGTTGCCTGTCCGGCAAAAGCACACGTAGTGAGGAAAACAGCACATAAGCACGAACACGAATATAGACCCCTCTGATAGGGTTGTGGAGAAATCATCTTACAGGACGCAGCCGAGACGACCATCTGGAAGCACCATCGGTACCATTCTCATTCCTGCCGGCACAGGCCCTCTACCATGCCAACAAGATGACGTTAATAAAGCGAAATCAAACATTACAGTCTTGCAGATATGTGATCTGAATGTCTGAATTTTTGTTTAAGTTGGCTGACCTGGTTGTATGCAGGACCGCCGCCGCCATATGCACCGTACCGATCTCCCATGTAGCTGTTGTGGACTCTTTCTATTATAAGTATACTTATGGGCGTAGGAGAAAGGCCAAGGAGTCCACAACTAATACAAGTGGCTGAGATTTAGTTCTGGAGATAGGATCTGTACGGGAGAGATAAGTTAGGAGATTTGTTAGCATAAGATTTGTTAGTTGCTGTTAGCTAGATTTGAGGGCCCTCTGATCTATAAAGAGTGGCCGGTAGTTTGTACCAGGTTATCGAAGAATAAAGCTCTCCCTGCTCTGGGCGGGAGCTGTCTTCGACGGTGGCTCCTCCGGCCGCCGGCGACAACAGCTCAACGCCTCCATACACCCTCCGCTCCTGTTCCCAAGCTTCTCTGTTCCTATACTCTCCCCTGCGTACTCCTCGGCCACGCCCGTATCAATTTAATCGAGACCACCGCCGAGGCATCACCACCCATGGCCGGCCCTGGCGACGATCTTGAGCCCGATTTGGCGAAGCTGGATCGCATCCTGGCCCAGCTCACCACCATCACCCGTCGGCTAGATACGCACGACCAGCGCATCGCGCGCACGGAGAAATTCCAGCGCGGTGAAGATGACAAGCCCAAGAAGCTGGCGGCGATGACCCCAAGCGGCGGACGCGTTCCGCCCAAGGACCGGCGGCGGCGATCCGGCCAGGCGGCGGACCCTGGCGGCGGGCCTCCTGGCGGCGGCCACCTAGCGGCCGGCGGAGCGCGGCAGCCGGATTCTTCAGCGAACGCAGCGGGCCTCGCGAGCAGCTCACGTTTCCGCCGCCGGCGTCAGGCCCACTTCTGGTGAACAAATCTGAAGGCTTCTTCCGAGGGCTACCGCCGCGGCGGAGGAAGACAAAGATGCAGATAACCTCGCTACATGCGGGCCCGAACGCGTGAGCGATGGTTCTTCCAACTCGAGCGTGACCTGGGCGTCATCTCCTGGCCGCGTTTTGCCGACTACGCCAATTTGCACTTCGCCGGCGCCCATCCGCTCCTAACACACTCGGCGACTCAAAGCTGCGGCGCCACGGGCTCGGTGGAGTACGGCCAGTTCTTGGCTTTGGTCTGCGCCGTTGCGATCATCGGCAACACCAAATTGATCTCTTCACCGCCGGATTGGGCACCATTGGCGTGACGTGGAGATGCGAGGCCGTGAACCTCCAGACGGCCATGAGCCCGGCCGAAAGGCATGAGCGACGCCCGCTGAGGCACAGCGCAATCCACGCGTCTCAAAGACGGGCTCCGCTACCGCCCTCGGCGGCCACACGGCCCAGCTGAGAAGCCTCCGCGGCGCATCGCCTCCCCGGCGGCGGTAGCGCCCCACGTCGCCGCCGCCGCCCGATGAAATCGCCGAAACGCCAAGAACGGCTGCTACTTACGCCGGAGAAGTTCTCCGACCAAGTGCGCGGCGGGTTTCAGATATCCATGGACGACACCGCGCACGACGAGGACATCATCACGGAGGAAGACATCCGCATCTCGATGCATGCCTCACCGGTGTTGCGCCGGCGACACCCTCCTCGCGCCAAGATAAATAAATGGCGTCGCCGATCGCCTCGTTGATTCCGGCTCGACGCGCACGTTCATCCACGACGAAGTCGCCCGCCTCGTCGGCCTCGACATCACATCACCCCGGCCGGACCGATGGTCACGCGAATGGCGGCGATCGCGCGATCCGCATTTGTGCAGCCACAACCGTCGACATCCATGGCGAGCAATTCGCCATTGACTGCTACGCGCTGGCGCTAGATGGTTTCGACGTTGTCCTGGGCGTTCAGTGGCTCAAGACCCTGGGTCCTATTACCTGGGACTTTGAAGCTCGCCCATGGCGCTCGCACAAGGGCCGAGCGCTCTTGTGGCATGGGATTGGTGGCTCCAGTGTCAGCCTAGCCGCTCTCACCGGGACGAGGGACTTGATGGACGCACTGCTGCAGGACTACGCTGACATCTTTGCGGAGCCTCATGGCCTTCCGCCGGCACGACGTCATGATCATCACATCCACCTGCTGCCAGGCACTGCGCCCATTGCCGTCAGTCCCTACCGTTACCCTCAGCTGTTGAAGGATGAGATCGAGCGCATATGTGATGAGATGTTGGCACAGGGGATTATCCGGGAGTCGACATCGCCTTTTTCCTCCCCGGTGCTGCTGGTAAAGAAACACAGAGACTTGGAGTTTGCTGTGGGTGATTGGGTTTGGTTACGTCTTTATCATCGAACGGCTGTTGGTATTACTCCCGCGCGCACAACTAAGCTGGGACCTCGCTATTTTGGGCCTTATCAAGTGTTGGCCAGGATTGGGTCTGTAGCTTATCGTCTCCGGTTACCGGCTACTGCTCGCATTCATGACGTCTTTCATGTTGTGCTCTTGAAGCCATTTGTGGGTGAACCACCTGCTGGTCAGCCGGTATCGCTGCCTCCTTTGGTCCATGGTCGTGTGGTGCCTGTTCCTGTCCAAGTGGTGCGTGCACGGCTATATCATGGTGTTTGGGAGGTCCTGGTGCATTGGGAGGGACAGTCTGCGGCTGATGCTACTTGGTCACCATTGGACGAGTTCAAGAAGGCGTATCCACAATTTCAGCTCGAGGACGCGCTGTTTCAGGGGGAGGGGGGAAATGTTGTGGACTCTTTCTATTATAAGTATACTTATGGGCGTAGGAGAAAGGCCAAGGAGTCCACAACTAATACAAGTGGCTGAGATTTAGTTCTGGAGATAGGATCTGTACGGGAGAGATAAGTTAGGAGATTTGTTAGCATAAGATTTGTTAGTTGCTGTTAGCTAGATTTGAGGGCCCTCTGATCTATAAAGAGTGGCCGGTAGTTTGTACCAGGTTATCGAAGAATAAAGCTCTCCCTGCTCTGGGCGGGAGCTGTCTTCGACGGTGGCTCCTCCAGCCGCCGGCGACAACAGCTCAACGCCTCCATACACCCTCCGCTCCTATTCCCAAGCTTCTCTGTTCCTATACTCTCCCCTGCGTACTCCTCGACGGCCACGCCGTATCAGTAGCCACCACCATAAGGAGTAAGAGGATAATTAGGACGACCTCCGGGCCTGTGTGAATGATCTGGCTTCTTGTCTGCCAAAGGTTTGGCCATGGATACTTCCAGGGCTTTACCTGCATTTTAAGTGAGCCCAGGGTTAACTCTCTGATGCAGCTATTTATCATTTACATCCTCCGCTTCAAATTGTTGGCCGTTTTGACATTTCAAGATTCACAATTTTTTGTTATGCATCTAGATATATACTTGCGTCTAGACACATAATAACAACTATGAATCTAGATTTACCAAAACGACATACAATTTGGAACAGAGGGAGTATGTAATAGTAGGCGATTCCAGCAACCAAAGAACTTTCCTCAAACTAATAGATGAGCCTATGAATCTAGATGCATATGGATATGTATGCTAAATGCATCGAAAGATCCCATGTAATCAATACAGCGTTAACAGGTATGAGTAGAGTGGTTTGAGTATTCAACTACGAACAATTTCCTAGTGCCTTACAGCTGAAAATAAATTTCAAAGGGTAGCGCATGATAACAGGAGGGCAGGTTACCATCAATTTCGTATTTTTCACTTCCATTAACTGCCTTCAGTGCGCTTGATCTTTCAGCAAAATGAACAGATCCAAAATCCCTCTTATGCCCAGCCTCGGCAGGGGGTAGAACAATTTTTGTGACCTAAGTTTGTCAAATAGTTTCTTAAGCTTCTCTTTAGAAGCATTCTCCGGTAGGTTCTTCACATATATAGTCTTCATCTGTGGATAAAAATGTATTTTTAGTAAATATTCAAGGTCTCAGGCTCTCAGCCAAACAGAAAGGAATTTGAATGTAAATTTCTGCACGTGAAACTCAACAAGCCAAGATTAAATTGAACAGTAGCGACATGCTTTCATAAAAGTATACGCCTAGCACATATTGAGCCCATGGCAGGTCAATTAGTAGATTGACTTGCAATTAAGTCTACCTGTAATAATTTTTTACTACAAGCAGCAGAAGTTGAGTAGTCATTCCTACTGTTCCACAATGAAGCACAGCTCACAAAGAAATTATTTCTAAATTTGTGCAGATTAAATCATTGAATAAATCTTTAAAAGAATGGATAAATTATTGAATAACCATTCTAGTTTCCACCATGGTACTGAATTACATGCAGCGCAATGAGTCTTTTTTTTACTAAAACATCTTTTCTTCAATATATGTTCAACATCATATAAAGTGTACGTTATGGCCAGTTGAATGGGTCGGCCTGCCTATGGCCAGTTGAATGGGTCGGCCTGCCTGTAGGCCTTGGCCCAGCCTTAATAGAGGTGACTCTTCCTAAACCCTAATCTAGGGGCGCTGCTACAGTACCCAGGCTGCATGGAGTTCCTCCGCGTGCTGTTGGCCCTAAAAAGGCGTCAACAAAGTCTCAGACAATTCATCAGAGAATTCCTAATGTGACACTAGAATAAAAACTGGTGTTCTATTTGGCCTAAGTTTTTGTTCTTCTTCCTTATTCGACATCATATTTAACTTTCATGCCCTATTCCTGTTCATCTTAATTCCAGTTACTAAAAGTTGAGATCCTGTAACAACAACAAAACTGGGGCAGAGCCATCATTTCACATGGAACTGATCAGTCTTTGGATGGAAAAGCTAACAGCTGATAAGGCATGAAAATAAGGATGATGTCAAATAAGAAAGCATTCAGGGCCACTGTCCAGTAAGGAATTCTCATGTATTTCCCCACTAGATTGAACAAACACTATGTCTAAAAAATCTGCTGCCTAGCCCACTAAAGTAGGGGGCAGCCAATAGACCAAGATCTATCTAGGCAGCTCAGGCAGAAGCAAGCAGTAGAAACCATGCCTACATTTTCAATCTAATAACCATGAGAGAAATGGCTAATCAGAAAATACTACCAAATAGCCCCACATATATATTGTCCTTTATAATCATTTACATTTTCCAGTGGCTTCTGTTTCTAACAGATTACTGAACTAAGAGGAATATTTCATTTACAAGTAAATTTCTCAATTCATCAGGGACAACAGAGAAATTTGTACCAAGCTGCATGCTGTAAAATCAAAGAGTAAGGCCTAGACAATGGAGTATGTACAAACAGTATTTAAAAAATAAAAAAAATGTTCATGGTCTCATGGACGGCTTGTGACATGTACCTGTGAAGCCGCAGATGAAGCATCTGTTGAATCTTTGGGTTCAGCCCAGCGAACAGTCAATTGGCTCCCATCAACCTTGAAATTTGGTGATGTCAGATTCTTCCTGGCATAGTCTGCGCAGGCATGGTTATAATACTCAACAAAGAGGAAACCACGGTTCCGGTTTGGGTCCTGCTGATCCTGCGAGACACCATCTCTGTATTAGAGAACCTGAAACTTGTAATGTGCAGAATGAAAACTGCCACAAAATCACAGAGCGCACCTTAAACATCTCGATGTTAACAGCACCTGGCCCCTTCCCTTTGATAATGTTTGTCAGCTCCTCCTCACTCAGCCCCTTGGGCACATTCCCAACAAATAGCCTGTGCTTTGCCTGCACCACCAAGCCTTGGCATGTAAGCACGTCATACATGGCAGAATGACAAACCCCATGTAAATTATGCAGCAAATTCAACATCTTGGTCAGCCGCAGTACCTTGTACTCCCTGTCTTGCACATCCTCGACCGCATGCTGCGCGGCGTCCTTGTCGGTAAATGTAACAAAGGCAAAACCCTTGTTCTCCTTTGTTTTCTTGTCCTTCGTTAACCTCACCTGCCATTGAATTCATGAAGCGGAGATGCTCATTACAACTCTGTGCTACAACCTACAGGTGGCTAGGCAATGCAAAATTACTCCTCGAAACATCTACTGACCTCAAAGATCTCTCCCGACGGCTCGCACAGCTCCCGGAGGTCCTCCTCGGTGATGTCACGGGGCAGGCCACCGATGAAGACCTCAGAGCCGTGGGGCGGCAGCGCGAGCAGCTCCTCCCACTTCCTCTTCCCCTCCTCGTCCTCGGGCCCGTCATCGGCGCCCTCCTCCTTATCCATGTCATCGCCGGGCGCCCGCTGCCACCCGCCGCCACCATATGCACCATATGGATCTCCCATGTAGCCACCACCATGAGGAAGAGGATAATTAGGACCACCTCCGGGCCTGTGTACATAATCAGTCTTCTTGTCTGCCAAAGGCTTGGCCATGGATACTTCCAGTACTTGACCTGCGTTTGAAGTGAGCCCAGGGTTAACCCTCTGATGCAGCTATTTATCATTCATGTAACAGTAGGCAATTCCAGCGACCAAGAACTTTCCTCAAACTAATAGATGAGCCTAAGGATATAAAACTGCTCATCTTACAAGATGCCTTACAGCTGAACAAAAAATTTCAAAGGATAGTGCATGATAACAGGAGGGCAGGTTACCATCAATTTTGTATTTTTCACTTCCTTTAACTGCCTTCAGTGCGGTTGCTCTTTGCAAAATGAACAAATCCAAAATCCCTCTTATGCCCAACCTTGGCAGGGGGTAGAACAATTCTTGTGATCTCTCCATGTTTGTCAAACAGCTCCTTAATCTTCTCTTTAGAAACATTCTCAGGTAGGTTCTTCACATATATAGTCTTCACCTGTCAATAAAAATGTATTTGTAGTAAATATCCAAGTCTCAGACAAACAAAAAGGAATTTGAATGTAAATTTCTGCATGTGAAACTCGACAAGTCAAGATTAACTTGAACAATCAGGACATGCTTCCATAAAAGCATACACCCAGCACATGTTGAGCTCATGGCAAGTCAATTAGTAGATTGACTTGCAATTAATTAGCCTGTATTACTTTTTTACTACAAGCAACAGAAGTTGAGTAGCCATTTCCTAATGTTCCACATTGAAGCACAAGTTCGCAAAGAAATTATCTCTAACTCTGTGCAGATTGAATAAATCTTTAAAAGAATGAATAAATTATTGAATAACCATTATAGTTTCCACCATGGTAACTGAATCTTACATGCAGCACAATGCGTTTTTATTTACTAAAGCATCTACTCTTCAATATATGTTCAACTTCATATAAAGTGTAAGATACTAAGATTTATGAAGTCTCAGACAAATCATCGGAGAATTTCTAATGTGACACTAGAATAAATACTGATGTTCTATTTGGTCCTGAATTTTTGTTCTTCCCTATTTGACATCATATTTAACTTTCATGCCCTATTCCTGTTCATCCTAATTCCAGTTACTAAAAGTTGAGATCCTGCAACAACAAAATGGGGCAATTCCGTCATTCCACACGGAACAGATTGGTCTTTGGATGGAAAAGCTAACAGCTGATAGAGCTTGAAAATAAGAATGGCATCAAATAAGGAAGAAAACATTCAGGGTCACTGTCAAATAAGGAATTCTCATGTATTTCTCCACCAGATTGAACAAACATTATGCTTAAAAAATCTGCTACCTATTTCACTAAGGCAGCGGCAGCCAATAGACCAAGATCTATCTAGGCAGCTCAGGCAGAAGTTAACAGTAGAAACCATGCCCACATTTTTTATCTAATAACCATAAGAGAAATGGCTAATCAGAAAATACTACTAAATAGTCCCCAAATATTTCGTGCTTCTTTATAACCATTTACATTTTCCAGTGGCTACTGCTGTTTCTAACAGATTACTGAGCTAAGAGGAATATTTCATTTACAAGTAAATTTCTCAATTGATCAGGGACAAAAGAAAAATGTGTACAAAGCTGCATGCTGTAAAATCAAAGAGTAAGGCCTAAACAATGGAGTATGTACAAACAGTATTTTTAAAAAAAAATTGGTCATGGACGGTGATTGTACCTGAGAAGCCGCACATGAAGCATCTGTTAAACCTATGGGTTCAGCCCATCTAACAGTCAATTGGCTCCCATAAACCTTGAAGTTTGATGATGACAGATTCTGCCTGGCGTAGTCTGCGCAAGCATGGTTATAATACTCAACAAAGAGGAAGCCACGGTTTCGGTTTGGGCCATGCTGATCCTGTGCGAGACACCATCTCTATTAGAGAACCTGAAACTTGTAATGTACAGATGAACCCCCACAAAATCACAGAGCGCACCTTAAACATCTCGATGTTAACAACACCTGGCCCCTTCCCTTTGATAATGTTTGTCAGCTCCTCCTCACCAGGGGCGTAGCCAGGATTCAAACATTGGGGGGGCCAATTAGACATAAGGGGGGCTAAATTACCAATTTTTAAGTCAAAATCGACTAATTTTACTGATTTTGCACTAATTTTTTTGATTTTCACAGTTGTGATTTGTTGTTTCTTGGAGCATTAGGAGGGGCCAGGCCCCTGCCCGCCCCCCACGTGGCTCCGCCCCTGCTCCTCACTCAGCCCCTTGGGCACATTTCCAACAAATAGCCTGTGCTTTGCCTGCGATAATGAGCATCCCAAAGTCCTCCCCTGCACCACCAAGTCATGGCATGTAAGCGCGTCAAACATGGCAGAATGAGAAACCCCATGTAAATTATGCAGCAAATTCAACATCTTGGTGAGCCGCAATACCTTGTACTCCCTGTCTTGCACATCCATGACCGCACACTGTGCGGCGTCCTTATCAGCGAATGTAACAAAGGCGAAACTCTTGTTCTCCTTTGTTTTCTTGTCCTTCGTCAACCTCACCTGCCATTGAATTCATGAAGCGGAGATGCTCATTACAACTCCGTGCTACAGGCGGATAGGCAATACAAAATTAGTCCTCGAAACATCTACTGACCTCAAAGATCTCTCCCGACGGCTCGCACAGCTCCCGGAGGTCCTCCTCGGTGATGTCACGGGGCAAGCCGCCGATGAAGATCTCGGAACCGTGGGGCGGCAGCGCGAGCAGCTCCTCCCACTTCCTCTTCCCCTCCTTGTCCTTGGGCCCGTTGCCGGCACCCTCCTTACCCATGTCATTGCCGGCGCCCCCCGCGGCTGGTTCCGCTACCACCCCGTCACCACTGTATGCACCATATGGATTTTCCATGTAGCCACCACCAAAAGGAGGAAGAGGATAATTAGGACCACCTCCCGGCCTGTGTGAATGATCAAGCTTCTTGTCTGCCAAAGGTCTGGCCATGGATACTTCCAGTACTTGACCTGCGTTTTTAAGTGAGCCCAAGGTTAACTCTCTGTGCAGCTATTTCTCATTTATGTAACAGTAGGCGATTTCAGCGATCAAGAACTTTCCTCAAACTAATAGATGAGCCTAAGGTTATAAAACTACTCATCTTACCAGATGCATATGGAAAGGTATGCTGAATGTATCGAAAGATCCCATGTAATTAGTGCAAACACAGGTATGACTGAAGTGGTTTGAGTATTCAACTACGAACAATTTCCTAGTGCCTTACAGCTGAACAAAAAAGTTCAAACGATAATGTATGATAACAGCAGGGCGGGTTACCATCAATTTCATATGTTTCACTTTAACTGCATTCAGTGCGCTTGCTCTCTCAGCAAAATGAACAAATCCAAAATGCTCCTTTGTTTTCTTGTCCTTTGTCAACCTCACCTGCCATTGAATTCATGAAGCTGAGATGTTTATCACAACTCCGTGCTACAGGCGGATAGGCGACGCAAAATTGATCCTCGAAACATCTACTTACCTCACATATCTCTCCCAATGGCTCGCACAGCTCCCGGATGTCCTCCTCGGTGACGTCACAGGGCAGGCCACCGATGAAGATCTCGGAGCCGTGTTTCCCATTCTCCTCCTCGTCCTCGGGCCCGTCCCCGGCGTCCTCCTCCTTGTACATGTCATCATCGTCGTCGCCGGCAGCGCCCCCCGCGGCCGGCTCCGCCGCCATCCCGTCACCGTCGTGGGCGCGGCGGCCGTCATTGCCCTCCTCCTCCTCCAAGTCGTCCCGGCTACCGCCGCCGTCGTCGTCGTCCATGCCGTCGACGTCCCCCTCCAGGTCCACCTGCTCCTCCGGCTCCCCCGACAGCTGCCGCCCCGACATTTCGAATCCCTAACCCTAGGTTGACACACAAAAAACTCACATGAATCACCGGCAAAATCCACAGAAAAACCACAGAATCTGCGTCGCGAACACGGAACTGAATCGCGCAGGCCCGCAACGGATCCAGCGCCGGGGCCGCGGCGGGGATTGGAAGCATTACCTTTGCACCGGAAAAAAACTACGCGCGGCATGATTGCGAGCGAGAGAAACAGTAGCAAGCAGCAGTAGTATAGATCAGTAGTAGCAGTGAGGCGATTCGATTTGATTGATTTTCGCATCGCAACAAATTGGAGGAGAAGATCGGAGGAGGGAAGAAGGGAGGGGGAGGCGGGAGCTCACTGGGGAGTGGATTTTGTTTGGGATTTGGCTGCGGGCTTCTGGGGATGCTGCTGTGCTGTGCTTGCCTCCACTCCAGCGCCGCGGTTGAGCAGTAGGGGCAAGTGGGCAACCCACGTCGCGGGAGGAATTTCGAAATTTAGGTCCTGTTTCGCACAGCTCAACTTCACCAAGAAATTTGTTTTAAAAAACACTTGAGCGGGGAGGTATGTTTTTGCAGCTTCACCGTGTGTAACTCTGTGAGGCGAGTTTTGAAGCGACCCGTAGAGAGGCGGTGGCCGTTTGGTATTGAAGTTGTGAAGGCGCTCGTGAAGCTCATAAAGCGGATCAAAGCGAGCCCTTAGGGTGACTTTGGTTGGGGCTTTTAACTGTTTTTGCTTTTGGCAAAAGCCAAAAGCCAATCAAAGAGCTTGGCTGTCAGTCAAAGTCAAAGCCAAAAACAGCTTTTATGCTGGTACAAATTGAAGCGACTTGGACCACCTTTTAGTGGCTTTTGGGTCACAAAATTACCCACCATGCTATTGATTACACACATAACGGTTTGTTCTAATTTTTTCCACCTGTGCACCTCAGGCTCCCTGCCCCCTCTCTTCCATCTCCCGGTGCCCCTCCCGGCGGCTGCCCTGCCGCATCTCCCCGTGACCCTCCTCGCCGCCTCACAGGCGCCTCTCCTCCTGCGGCTTCCATCTGCGTGGCCGCCGTCCTCACGTGCGGGCGCGAGGGCTCGCCCGCCGGCCTCAGCGGCGGGCGTGAGCCTCCGCCACCGTCCTCGCGTGCGGTGCGAGCCTCCACCGCCGGCCTCGCGCGGGCGGCGGGCGTGGTCTGCGTGCGGCCGACGGCCACGACTCCCCTGTCTTCTCCCCCCTGCAGTGGCGCGACCTCTGCTGCCGGCCGTGGGGGTGTGAGCTCCGCCGTCAGGCGCATGTGGGCTCCACGTCGCCGGCAACCCTCCCCGGTTGCCCCTCCCCTGCAGCCTCTCCTCTGTCCCCTCGTGTATGCATAGGAAGAAGAAGGCGACAAGTGGGGTCGTGAGAGAGGGAATATAGTGAGAAATGTGGGTATGGATGACATGTGGGCCCGTCCAACATTTTGTTTCAAAAGTCACCCACTTCACCGCGGTCTTACGCTTTCCTCACAACAGCTTTCTCACAGCTGCTTTTCCACAGTCCACAACTCACAGCAGTTTTTGCAAAAGCCACAGCTCAACCAAACACACCCTTAGGGCTCCTTGGAACAAAAGGATTCTCAAAACATAACATAGGAATAGGAAAAACGTAGGATTTGAGTTGGTTGTCAATTTCAATGTATGAGAATGTAGGAAACTTACCAATTGTGATGTTTGGATACAACATAGGAAAATCATAGGATTGTCTAGAGAGATAGACACAAAGGAAAATTTCCAAGAGGTTGGACCTCTTGTTGGATTTCCTCCCAAATTCCTATGGAACAAGGCAATCCTTAGGAATTTCATAGGATTGGTAGGAATTCAATCCTTTGTTCCAAAGGCATTCAAAGGAAAATTTCCTCTAGGATTCAAATCCTCTAAAATTCCTAGACATTTCCTTTGTTCCAAAGGGGCCTTAAAGTTCGCACAATGAAATTTTGGGTCCCCTTTCAAGATCTATTAGGTGTATTAAATGTAGATTATTTTAAAAAATAATTACGAATGGATAGAAAATTGTGAGACCAATCCATTAAATCTAATTAATCTGTCATTAGAGGTTGGTTACTTAGAGAAACTGGCCCTTAGGCACGCCGCACCTCATACAATTGTCCACTTCACAAGCCTTTCCAAACATAATTGTGTGAATTTCGATTCTTTTACTCCCGTTTAGTTTGGGAAAAAATTTTTGGGGTGCCTTTCGAGGTATAGTAGAGGTAACAAACGTAGACCAGTTACAAAACTAATTACATGAATAGACACGAAATCCCAAGATGAATCCATTAAGTCTAATTAATCCGTTATTAGAGATTGTTTACTGTAGCACGACGTTATATAGAGAGTGTTTGGATCCATTTTTAGTCTCATGACTAAAATTAGTAGACTAAAAGTTTTTTAGTTAACCCATGTTTGGAGGGTGACTAAAAGTAGTCAACATTAAAGTTCTTAGCATTTAATTATTCTCTCTCCTTCCCCTCTCTCTTTCCTCTCCCTCCTCTTTCTCTTTGCCGTCACACGCCGCACAGGATAGGGGAAGAGAGCGCGATGGCTCGGTGATTGTGGAGGGGAGCACGGTGGGCCGACGGCGGTGGAGGCGAGCGCCGCGGGCGGAGCATGGGAGCATGGCGGGCCGCGCACGGAGGAGGGGAGCGCAGCGGGCGGCGGAGGCAGGCGGAGTAGAGGAGCACGGCGTCGACGAGTGCGTCCCGGAGCTCGAGCCCCTCGCGAACATCGTCACGGGCCACTGCTACCGCCTCAAGAACGGGAGGTTGCACCACCGGAGGAGCTTCAAGTATAGGACGCTGAGGCCATCCATGCTCGCGTCGCCTCCCCGCTCATGTCCCCTGATCTCCACCTGCCCCGCTCCCCTCCTCCCGGCGTGAAGATCCATGGGTCGGCGGGATCCAGCCGTTGTCGACGCCCTCCTGTCGAACTCCTCCCATGCGCGCGGCGGGGATAGGATCGGCCGGACCGCGATTCCGCAACCGTCAGCGCGGCCCTGCAGTTGGATCTAGGCGCGGTGGGGAGAAGCGAGTATAGGAGTGGGGGAGGGGCTTGGCGCGGTGGCGGAGAATGGGAGCGGCGGAGCGCGGCACCTGCTCTCTCGTCGCGGGAGGAGGAGGAGGGGCGCAGGGTGCCTGGATAACCACAACATTAATGAGGAGAGAGAAAATTAGGGTTTTAGTCCCTTTTAGCTGGGTTAGGGGTGACTAAAATCTAGACTAATTTTAGTCACCCTTTTGTCAGGAGTGTTTGGCAAATTAGCCTCTTAAGGTGACTAAAATTAGTCTAGTCACCTGGATCCAAACACCCTCATAATCATGACATAATTAGACTTGTTAGATTCATCTTGAAAAATTAAGGTAGGGGTTGCATAATAGGTTTCATCATTAATTCACATTTAATACTCATAATTCGTGTCCGGAGATTGATTTGACGGGTAGTAGGTGGAATTTTTGGAAAGAAAATAGGGCCTAAATTTCAAGATTATGTTTCTCCTTTTTCATCCACAATTCATGTGAATCGGACATCTTTGCTCCTCGAGCTCCAGGTCATCGTCGCCGTCAGTCAGGCTCCGCGCGCCCTCCCACGCCGTCGTCGTTGCCTTCCCTACCAAACGTCGCCGCACGGGGGGATGACTCGACACCCTCTTCCTTGCCAGTAGCGGCCATCACCACAGGCCGTGACGCCCGGACGCCTCCTGTCGATCGGACTCTGGGTGTCGCGGCCTGTGGTGGTGGCCGCCGTCAGTGAGGAGGAGGGCACCGAGTCATTCCCTGACACTACGACGCTCGACAGGGAAGGGAGCGGCGGTGGTGGCGTGAGGAGGCCCAGAGCAACGACACGAAGGAGCTCAAGGGGTAAAGATGTTCATTCACAGGAGTATGAAAAAGAGAATCAAAATTCTGAAATCCACTTAAAGGATTGGAATTCCCCTGATCGAAGAAGTTTGCGTGCATAGGGTTATGTTTCGAAAAGTTTGCGAACTGAGGGTTATATTAAAGAAGCGTGCGAAGTGAGGGGTTAAATTTTGAAATTCCTCCACCTTGCGGGGAGGGTTTTTATACTAGCCGGTGGAGAGTCCCTACTGAGATGGTCGGTAGTCTCCTCTGATGCTGTTCGGATTGGATTCAACGGTCGTCAATGGATGATGAACTAGAATTGTCCTAAGTCAAATTTTCTCAACTTCGATCAAACTTGTAAAGAAAAATATCAATGTTTATTACATCAAATAGATATATTATAAGAACAGATCTCATGATGAAATCTAATGATATGTATTTTATACCATAAATATATGTAGTTTTTTCTATAATCTTGATCAAAATTAAGAAAATTTGACTTAGCATAATCCTAAAATACCATTCTTTTTGGCCGGAGGGAGTACGAAACATTATGAACTTTGGCGTGATGATGGTGATGATTGGTTTTTCTAGCGCCTGTTCAGAAAATGTCACCCATCTATCTACACACACTCCTAAGGGCATGTTTGGTTCTCATAAGTAAGGTGACTTAAAGTGCAAAAAGTGCAAAATAAGTCACCTGTGAAACTAAACAGCCATGACTTAAAGTGGTGTGACTTATAAGTCCCATAAGTAGCTCCACCCCTACTTAAAGTGACTTATTTTCATTTTTCCCTCTAGTACCTGTGGGCCCATCGACTTATAAGTCACGCAACCAAACGAGAAGTGGCGACTTATAAGTCACCCTACTTGGAACCAAACATGCCCTAAAAAGAATGAAGTTGCAACAAATTCGTCGCTTCACCTCACGCGACTTCACCCTGCGCCTCCGCGCGCCTTCACCCCGCGCCTCCTTTCGCTCCGCCCTGGCCCACAGTCCGATGCCCAGGGACCAACCGAGTCGAGGCCTCCCCAACCGCACCATCCGCACGCCGCCAGCCCCACCGCGATCGGAGACCCAACCTCCGCCTCCCGCACGCCGCCGCCAGCCCCACCACGAGACCCATCCCCCGCCTCCCCATCTGCACGCCGCATCTACCACCGCGACCCGCAGCCCTCCACCTGAACAGAGACACCACGTCGCCGCATCCCGTTCGTCATTCTACAGAAGGAACGAGCCCACAACGAAGCACTGACCGTTGCTGCACCTCTCGCCGCCCCCTTCGTCTCGAGCCAGAGCTGCACCGACGCCGCCCTCAAAACGCCCTAGGTGAGATCCCCATCCCATGTGCTTTCCGTTTCACCGCTTCCCGTCAAATTCCATGCACCGTAGGCCGATCTGGCATTTTCCGGTGAACTTCCGGCCGTTCCCCGGAGCACGTGATTGTTTCATCTTGCCCATCGCTGCTATCAGAGTCATTTTTTTTATATGGTTTACTTACCTCTTCATATTGTTCAGTGGCTGGGTGGGGCATGGGGGCAGTCTTACGTCAAAAATCATCTAGCTGGTATATCAGTTGAAAAAGATAAAGGTGCTAGATTAGATAAAAGAGGACAAAAATTAGTTTTTGTTCTGCCACGCAGTGAAAGAAAATGGCGTGAACCCAATATTTTAGTTTTCAGACATTCTTGGACCATGTACACAGTCAGCCATTGATCAAAAGATATCTACCAACTCAAGGTTGGTTTAAGTGATTGAGTTATGATAAACCATTTCACATGTACTTGTTCTGCATTTTCTACAATTTCTTACGGGAAAGAAACTGGAGATGGTAAGGGTAGTAAGGTAGTCACATGGTGCAGGTAAAGCTTCAGATTCATACTTATGAGTATATTGTCCAGATAATTCATTGTTACTGGTCAGAGTTTAGTGTTTAGGCTTTAGGATGGAAGAGTAATCTCTAATCTATTTAATTGAAGTATTGTGTGGATAAAAATTGAGGTTTTATAATGGGGTCTAAATAGCATTGGTGAGCCTTTAAATTATTCACTGAAGACCAGTAGTGTGTGTTATATGAAGATTAAATCTTAAACCTACTTTATCACCTGCTGACATACTATTTTTAGGCTTTAGGATGGAAGAATAATCTATTTAATTTGTGTGGATAAAAATTGAGGTTTTATGTTGGGGTCTAAATAACATTGGTAAGCCTTTAAATTACCGACTTGGGGGGGGGGGAGTACTTTTTGCATATTGCTTGTCCCCTTGTATACTCTTCATTCAGAAGCAAAACATTTGCACAAAAGATCAGACAATTGCATATATGGAATTACCTTTGCAGTGACTAGAAGATAAACTAGCAAGCTGTTGCCTTTCAACATGTCTTCTTAATACTGATGTTAAATATTAATTTACTGCCTCCCGTGAAATCACAATGTTTTAAGATGTGATTCACCCTTCTGATGCTTTTATTCTTGCTAAATTAAGTGTGATGTTAAGTAGTACCATGATGCTACAACCTTGTTTTTTCTACTTGCAGGAGGCAAGTTCTCTGATATATTTTTATATAGGTAATATAATATAATTCATGTCTAATTTGCAGTTTTCATTTACAATATTTTATTTGGAACATTAAGATACAATTTAATGTTTCTTGCTTAGGTAAAAAAAATTAAATGCTCCACAATATTGAGCATGGAAGTGTTGTTTCACCTGGACTGCTCTTCCTCAGTTCAATCCTTCAGGTAAAAGCTTGGAATTGAGCGTTTTGTTTTAGTACTGTTAAGTAGATAGTCTCTCGGATTAGAAGTAAGCACAATTTGTTTGGTTCTAAAACGAATCATGCCTTTTTATTTCTCAGAGGAATGAAACAGGAAGGTTATTTCATTTCTGGCTGTGCTTATGGGTTAGGAACTGATGTCTGACACCCTAAACTTCTAAATGGTTACTGAACCATCCAGTATGCTTTTTCCATATCTGTTACTAAATAGGGCAATTCTGATGTTATCTTCCTTCCAAGATTCCGTGATGAGAGGGCAAAGCCAACTATACCCATTCACCAGAAGGAGCAAGGCCTATATGCTAGAAGGCTTGGTTTGGGAAGTTTAGAGAAAAACAATATTTTTGTGTCAGGAGATGACTTATGGTACAACAAGATTATTGACCCGTCAAGTGATTTCATCTTGGCACGGACTTATGTGTTCCATGTATCATGCATCATTGCTGTATTCATGGAGTTTATGTGTGAAGAAAAAAAAAAGGAAAAGAGAAACAAGCAAGCACGCATACCTTGAGAGTTTGTTTTAGTAGAGATATATTACACTGACTACTGTACAACATATCGCATGATCGAGTGTGATGTTCCTCTGATTGATTGCATCTTCAGTTTTGACCATCAATATATAATGTATATTGTGATGTTCCCCACATCATACATGATTATTGTACGATTTATCTGTAATTGTTGAAGATTGCTTTTTTGTTAAACTATGCACTCAAAATACAGTCGAATGGTTGAATATTGTGATGTGCCCTTTAAAAAAAGATAAAGGTGCTAGATTAGATAAAAGAGGACAAAAATTTGTTTTTGTTCTGCCACGCAGTGAAAGAAAATGGTGTGAACCCAATATTTTAGTTTTCAGACATTCTTGGACCATGTACACAGTCAGCCATTGATCAAAAGATATCTACCAACTCAAGGTTGGTTTAAGTGATTGAGTTATGATAAACCATTTCACATGTACTTGTTCTGCATTTTCTACAATTTCTTACGGGAAAGAAACTGGAGATGGTAAGGGTAGTAAGGTAGTCACATGGTGCAGGTAAAGCTTCAGATTCATACTTATGAGTATATTGTCCAGATAATTCATTGTTACTGGTCAGAGTTTAGTGTGGATGAGTTCAAATGATGTGAGCGCCTGCTGACATACTATTTTTAGGCTTTAGGATGGAAGAGTAATCTCTAATCTATTTAATTGAAGTATTGTGTGGATAAAAATTGAGGTTTTATGCTGGGGTCTAAATAGCATTGGTAAGCCTTTAAATTATTCACTGAAGACCAGTAGTGTGTGTTATATGAAGATTAAATCTTAAACCTACTTTATCACCTGCTGACATACTATTTTTAGGCTTTAGGATGGAAGAATAATCTATTTAATTTGTGTGGATAAAAATTGAGGTTTTATGTTGGGGTCTAAATAACATTGGTAAGCCTTTAAATTACCGACTGTGGGAGAAAAGTACTTTTGGGTAATTTTCCAATTTGCCTATTGCTTGTCCCCTTGTATACTCTTCATTCAGAAACAAAATATTTGCACAAAAGATCAGACAGTTGCATATATGGAATTACCTTTGCAGCGACTAGAAGATAAACTAGCAAGCTGTTGCCTTTCAACATGTCTTCTTAATACTGATGTTAAATATTAATTTACTGTCTACCGTGAAATCACAATGTTTTAAGATGTGATTCACCCTTCTGATGCTTTTATTCTTGCTAAATTAAGTGTGATGTTAAGTAGTACCATGATGCTACAACCTTGTTTTTTCTACTTGCAGGAGGCAAGTTCTCTGATATATTTTTATATAGGTAATATAATATAATTCATGTCTAATTTGCGGTTTTCATTTACAATATTTTATTTGGAATATTAAGATACAATTTAATGTTTCTTGCTTAGGTAAAAAAATTAAATGCTCCACAATATTGAGCATGGGAGTGTTGTTTCACCTGGACTGCTCTTACTCAGTTCAATCCTTCAGGTAAAAGCTTGGAATTGAGCGTTTTGTTTTAGTACTGTTAAGTAGATAGTCTCTCGAATTAGAAGTAAGCACAATTTGTTTGGTTCTAAAACGAATCATGCCTTTTTATTTCTCAGAGGAATGAAACAGGAAGGTTATTTCATTTCTGGCTGTGCTTATGGGTTAGGAACTGATGTCTGACACCCTAAACTTCTAAATGGTTACTGAACCATCCAGTATGCTTTTTCCATCTGTTACTAAATAGGGCAATTCTGATGTTATCTTCATTCCCAGATTCCGTGATGAGAGGGCAAAGCCAACTATACCCATTCACCAGAAGGAGCAAGGCCTATATGCTAGAAGGCTTGGTTTGGGAAGTTTAGAGAAAAACAATATTTTTGTGTCAGGAGATGACTTATGGTACAACAAGATTATTGACCCGTCAAGTGATTTCATCTTGGCACGGACTTATGTGTTCCATGTATCATGCATCATTGCTCTATTCATGGAGTTTATGTGTGAAGAAAAAAAAGGAAAAAAGAAACAAGCAAGCACGCATACCTTGAGAGTTTGTTTTAGTAGAGATATATTACACTGACTACTGTACAACATATCGCATGATCGAGTGTGATGTTCCTCTGATTGATTGCATCTTCAGTTTTGACCATCAATATATAATGTATATTGCGATGTTCCCCACATCATACATGATTATTGTACGATTTATCTGTAATCTGTAATCTGTAAAGATTGCTTTTTTGTTAAACTATGCACTCAAAATACAGTCGAATGGTTGAATATTGTGATGTGTCCTTTAAAAAAGGTCTATGCATTAATACTTTGCATCGATGACAATCAAATATGCACGTTATTTTTTTAAGAACCATATGCAACGTTAATATCTCATGAAAATATAAACCTCTGATGCATCACAGGCAACGAAAAGATAGTATAGATGGAGTGTGGCAATTTTGGGTGACTTGTCATAGTCACTATGGCAAAATGCTTGTCAAACATCAATATGTGCGCACAATTTCAAATCATTATTCGGATATGATTTCTTAAATTTTGAACTACAATCTTTTATTGCATGATATACTGTAATTCGGTATTATGATTTATTGTCATTGCTTTCATACTATATAATTTTATTAATTATTTTTATTACATTATACATAAATGGATGTCCGTAGCAACGTCTTGTTTAATCCAATGTGTATTGCAAAAATTATTTGTTGCCCGTAGCAACGCACGGGCACTATCCTAGTGAGTTTCTAAAAAAAAAGTTACCCATGAAGACTACGCATTCTGATCTCCATCCACGAACGAATGCCCACCCTCCCTTCTTTTTGAGGTATTTACAGTGCCCTGAGCCATATCCTCCTGTATAATGCCCTTGCTTCCATTCCTTAAAGCTAATCACTTATTGGATCGTCATTTCATACAATGGCGAAACCAGCCCCAAGAGCTAGGGGAGCCCTTTCTCTTCCTTCTCTCATTCTTCCCTCATTTCCTCTTCTTTTCCTTCCTCTCTTCTCAAAAATGGAGGAGGGGCTCAAGGGCGGCTTCATGGGGATTCTCCGCTGCTGATTTCATATGATCAACCTTTTGTCATGCCTCAAACACGCTTGTGTTGCAACGAGTATATGTAGTCGAGAAATTTAATATGTTACTAGTATATATTAACAACAAGTACTTATTTATGACCATGAGTACTAGAAGATGGTACTATGAACCAATACTAATAGTCAGCATTAGCATCAGGAGGTGTATATCAGACGGCAGTTACCACCGGTACTAACGGTTAGTACCGGTGTAATAATGTTAACCACTTTTGATGTACATGATCGACAAGTCCTCTTTTTTTTTCCTAGTAGAGGCTTAGACAAATCCATCACGCGCGTGGACTAATTTCTTGGGGACTTATTATATTATATTACAAGGAGAGACCGCCTCATTAAAAAACCTCACGCCTAAGGGCTCCCCATGTGAGGAAAAAGAGTACGGCCATTATTGCTAATTACATGAAGGGTAAACTGAAAAATAAAGGGCTAAAATAAACTAGGGAAGTTGCTTTACATCTCTTTTATCCTTAAAGATCATCGCGCTCCGGGGGAGGAGTGGGAGCAGCATCTTGGCTGTGGGAGTGATCATGATGATCAAGCCCACGACTTTTGCGAGGCAGTATATCACGAAGAGAGGCCCAGTTGGGAGTGATAGGCTTCACATGACCACCAATGATGTAGTCATCACTTGTACCAGGGGCGAAGTTGATTAGCGCATACTTGTCTCCTTTGAATAGGTAAGCTTCATCCGTCCGATGAGAAGCGAAAGCTGCATCAATTCCACTTTCGAAGATGGTGCCTCTCAAGCTGCTGGAAAAGCCTTCAGCAATCTTGCGGATGGGACGGCTAGTCTTCTTGTCGTAGTTTATCCGTGCATAGGAGTCACCTTTGAACAGGTAAGCTTCGCCCGTCGCGGTTGCTGTAAACGCGGCGTCGACAGACCTCGCAAACTCCGTACGGGCGAAGAAGGGGAACATGGCAGCGATTGTCTTAGGACTACCATCCAGTATTTCGTCATTTGCTGTTCCCGGAGCATAGTCTATGAGGGCGCAGAGATTCCCAGAGAAGATGAATGCTTTGTTGCCGTGGTGACTGTCGAATGCACAGTCAATCCCATACTCACCAAATGCCGTGTCAGCAAGGGATGGGAACCCCTCACAAATAAGAAACGGCCCACCATCACTCACGATCGAGTCGTCCTTGGTTCCAGGAGCATAATTCACCCGGACATACTCGTTTCTCATGAACAAATAGGCTTCGTTTCTCCTAGATGAACGAAATGCCGCGTTCACATAACCATCCAAATCTGATACACTACGAGCATACCAGTCGGCATTAGTGTCGCCAGCACACGAGGCATATCTTTGATGTCTCCTGCCATCTTCTTCTGGCCAATCTTTGATGTCCAGACGCGTACTACTGCCATCCTCTTCCACTAGAAAAGTTACAGGGTTGCGGAGGCGGAGATTCCTGGGCGGATGTGACTGTGGATCGAAATGGCGGTTATATACTAGGCTTCGATTTGCTCTGGAACTTGCATACGGCTGCCTGTGCGACAAATCAAAAAGGAACGAATGAAACTTACACTAGTATATACATGTGTGTGTGAGTAGATACAATTACTACGGGAAACTCCATATATGCCGAGTGTTAGAGGGTTTGCCGAGTGCCAACTCTCAGACACTCGACAAATAACATTTTTACCGAGTGTTAGAAAACACTTTGCAAAAAAAAAAAAAACTCGCCAAAGAAGCAAGTTTGCCTATTGTTTTCTTGAACCCGGCAAATAAATAATATTTTTTCTTGTCTACACCTCAAAATTTTTCTACTCTCTCTATATATAACATGTGGTACTCCATGTTAAAGTCTGCAGTTTTTTATCTTTTTGCTATATTAGAATAAATAATTGTGTTTCAAGTAATTTTTTTGGATCAAGTCAAGTTTGAACTGCAAGTTATTTAAATAACAGAACAAAATCAGTAGAAAATTGATATTTATATTATTCATCCCTATTTGAGGCTTAACCTATGAAACGAAAAGGAATTTTAAGCATCTAGCTCAGGAAACATGGCTACGAACGTGTGGTCGTATGGTTTTAAAATTTTTTAAAAAGCAAAAAAAGTCTTAAAATCATGAGATTTGTCATGATATGATGATATCATATTTGAATGCCGTGGTAAAAATTTTAGAAGGTTTCGAACATTTTGTCACATACAATGTTTAGAAATCAAAGCATCTCAGAGGAAGGATCGTAGCGTTGAGTAGGACCCAACAAGATTTGAGGTCAAAGTCACGGTCGAATTGCGATTTAACTAGAAAACTTTTTGCGTAGGCAATAGAGAACAAAGATTGCTCCATGTTAATTTTTGGTAATTGTTTTGTAACCAGTATAATTTTTATGTATTAAGTATCATTATATAATTTTAATTGAAATAAATTGAATTTGACTATAGGTGCATGAAGTAATTGAATTATATGAGTAGAAAAATGTAATACATACTTAAGTATCCAAATTAGTACTATTATTGGATCCCTTAATTTGAGGGTTTTAAGGTCCTTGAAAAGCACGCCTTAGCTAGGTACAGTATAGCAACACATAATATGGAAGCAAACGTCTGTCATGCACGAATTAAAGGAGAAATTAGTTTGTTAGGTTCGAGTTCTATAATCGACATGGAGTCAACTTTTTCTAAATTTATTCATGCACTATTCTTTCAGTGGCAAGAGACATGTTTCTTGGAGGTGCTCATATAGGTTTTCGTACAATGTATCCATAAGGATGTGTGTGCGTGTGTACGTGAGCATCTGCGTCTTTACTGGTGTGTTTGTTAAAAATGTGTTAATCATATTTATAATGGTCTATAACAACAAATTATGTAAGTTGCTGCTTTAGACAAATATATAAATTTTGTTCAAACATTATAAACTTATCCACTAGGTGTTCAGTAGATCCGAGCAAAATTAGCCCGGCCCAAGCGATGGGCTAGGGGGTGTTCGGGTCACCATGATTAAACTAGTTAGTCCAGATTTAGTTATTTTTAGAGACTAAAGTTCCAAATAGGTGAGACTAGAAAGAGACAAAAACTAGTCACCTAACTAAAACTCGTAGGGGAAGGGGCATCTTGTAACGCCCGCGTTTTTAACCCTAATAAATCACCTGCTAAATCACACGTGTTTTCAAAACTTTTCCGCTGAGCTCGATCGTCTCCTCAAAACCCCGATCATCTTTTCCCTCTCTCCTTCCCTCGGCGCGCGTGCCGCGAATCCCGCCGGCACCGCCCATCCCGCCCGCCATCACTCGAGCCACCGCCGCCCTCCACGTCGTGTCGCACAGCACCGCTGCAGCGCCGCTGTCGGCCACCTCGCCGGGAATCCCGAGCCCGCCATGGTCCCGCCACTGCTCCGCTTTTTCCCTCTCTCCTAATTTTCCTAGGATTTTCTCTTAATTCTTTTCCCTTTCTCCTTTTTCTTTTCTCTTCTTATTCTTTTCTCCTTTTTTTCCCTTTTCCTTATTTTCCTTTTTCCTTTTCTTTTCTCCTTTCTCTTTTTTCTTTCCTTCTTTTCCCTCCTCTTTTCTCCTTCCTTCGCGCCTCTTGCGGCCCGCTCCTCTCTGCTGACGCACGGCGCCCGCCCGGCCTCCGCCGCTGATCGCCCCACCTGCCTCTCCCTCCGTCGCGGCCTCCCTTCTCCTCCACTGCGCGGTGCCGCGCCTCGCCGTTCGCACGCAGCGACGGGCAGCGCAGCACACAGCACTGGCAGCTGCCCGCGCCAGGACCGACAGTCGCAGGCGCGCCAGTAGCCCGGCCCCGCCGCTGCCGTCCAGTACACCGCCCCGCGAGACCACTCCACTCGCCACTCGACGCCGGCCATTAACTCCGCTCCGCGCGACCCGTCACCTCCGCGCCACCACCACGCCGGTCGACACGCCTCGCGTCGCTCCACACCGCCACTCGCTGCCACCACGGCCGGCCTGGCACGACACTCTGACGCCGCTGCGCCACATCCGTCGGCAGACCGTCATTTACTCCGCCGCCTCGCGCTCGAGCTATCACCTCCGAGCACCACCACGCACAAGCCGCCACCCGCATCACACCGCTCGTCGCTGCAGCTGCCCGCGCATACCGCCCGCCAGATATGCAGTGCCGACGAGTCGCGTCACCAGCAAGGTCGCGCGCCTTAACTCCGCCCGAGCCCCGCCGCGGCCGAGCGCCGTCACCGCGGACGCCGCGGCATTAACGCCGCCGCCTGCCAACCGCCGCAAGCCGTCCACCCCGCGCACCTCACCTGCCACCGCCCGGCTCAGACGCCCGCTCGCCTTCACTGGTCGACGAGTCACCTCCCACAGTGCTGCTGCCGCTCCCGGCCACGGCGCCATTTACTCCACGCCGTGGACCTCCATGAAGAGCACGAGCTCGCTTCCGGGTCGCTCCACCGCTTCCCGGCTATAAATAGCCGGCACCGCCCTCACGACCGCCACCCACCTCCCAGCTGCCTTCCCCCTCTCTCCCGAGCACCACACCCAGCGCCGCCACCACCATTGCCCCGCCGGCCGCCGCCGCCCACCGATCCGCCTCCTCGCACCACCCCAACCCAAGGTGAGGAAGGGGATCGACTCCCACTCCTCCTCGCTTGCCCCTAACCCGCCGCCATGCCCGGAGCGCCGGCAAATCGCCATCGCCGGCCGACCCGGCCCCCCTCTCCTCCGTCACAGGTCGGGGAAGAAGCAAAGGGGATGTCCCTTTTTGCACGAGGCCCCCTACCTCTCTTCCTTTTTCCACCGAGCCCCCTTCTCTATTTTCTCTCTCTCTCTTTCCTTTTAAAAAAAAGCCCTTGGCTTATTGTTTAATTATGATCTCGTCCCTGATCAGAAATATACAAACTACAACTAAGCCCTTAACCAAGTTTACACCATTCAAATTAAGTCCTTTTCCATTAGTGTAAATTACAAATAGGCCCTTAGGCTATTCTATTTACACCTCACCTTATTCATATTTTACAACTGAGTCCCCCTTCTATTAAACTTATTTACAACTAGGTCCTTAACATCTCTCAATTAATCCTAATGACGCCTTTAACAGCGTCATGTCTACTCAGATCAATTCCAGTTCTTGCCCCGGCCTTTTCCCCTACTTTTCCGCCGAGCTACCCATCCATTCCCCCTAAATAATATTTATTCCTCCTTTTCTATTTATTTTCTCCTCGAGCTCAGCCGGTAAATTTTTGTGTGCTTGTTTTGAATGCATGCTTGCTTGTGTGTGCGCTATAGCCGACGGAGTAAACGAGGAGGAGTACCGTGAGCCGGAGTTTGGAGCCGAGTACTGCGCGCAGGAGCCCGAGGACCCGAACCACGAGCAGGGACTCCCCGAGGACTTCGAAGACGGCAAGTTCAATCTCATCCTTTGATGCATGCTTTGGTCCCAGTTTTATAAATACAACCCTATGACCCATTTTATAAATTGCATATTGTTAAAACCCGGTAGGATAGCCACCCTTGATTGCTATGATTGATCTTTGATTACCCTAAATGATTTCTTTAAAATGTGTGAGTGCTTTAAAAATGGGAATGGGATATTGTGGAAAATGAGTAAAGAAGCTGGGTAGAGCGGGATGGGCGTGTGTCGGGAGTATGGGTGAGCTCGTACCTTTGTGGTTGAGCGTGTTGGAGATGTCCATCTTGTCGTTAAGTACCGGGTTGCGTGACATCTCACCTGACCCAATTATCGTACTACCACTCGGGTTGTATGTGGCAACGGCTTAGCATAAATCCCACTAGTTGATCTCACGCCATCGAGTGCGGGTGAGCGGCGGAGATCAAGGAGTAGGAGTACGATCTGTGAGGTACTGGTTATGTGAGATAACCCCTTGGTTGCTCCGTGGTGGCTCGTGGGGTTAGCTAAGGTGGGTAATGGCTTTGATAGGATCCGCCGACACTAAGGTGTTCGTGGCGGTACCCTACTTGTGGGTAAAGATGTACAACCTCTGCAGTGTAAAACCTATTCGAATAGCCGTGTCCACGGTATTGGGATAAAGGCACTTTCGATCAAGAGGAGATCTTTGGAGCAATGCCTTCCACCGAAGAAGCGTCACATCCGTGAGGAAGAGTCCCCATGAGGAGGTAGAGTACCTAAGTGAGCTATGGTATAATAATAATAAGTGTACCCCTGAGGGGTGTACCCAACCTTGTGAATAAATAAAGCCATCTATCTTTTGTACCCTACCCGACTTGTTCAACTTTACCCTTGTTTTCGGATGGCGAAGATGGATGGACCCAAAGGCGTGTGCCGGGAGGAACTGGTTTTGCTCGCCTTCTTATCAACTCACAGTGCGCCTCGGTATCAGCGCCCAAGGTACTACTGATGAAATGCGAGCAACTCGGCACTCTTGGTAGGGTGGTCCTCTCCATCGCCCGAAGCACCCGCTACCCCAACATCGAGCCGTGGCGTGACCGCCACGGGTTTTCGACATCGGGATACCTATCCTTGGCCCTCCGGAAAACTCTCCGTTACACCATGCGGGATCTCACGAGAACACCTTGTCTCACACCGAGGTGAGACTTTATCCTCCGCCATCAGGACTCCGGTCACGGCAAGCCCGCATGAAAAACACAGGCAGCGCCGTCACCAAGAAGATCTTTTGTACCATGTAGTTGCCTACCTCGTCTCCTGGATAAACTCTTTGATGGTCGGTGAAGTTCACGAGAGAGCAAATTGGTCGGGCGAACAAGCGGAAGTCTCGATGAGGATGCACCAAGTTGAGTAGCCCAAGGCTGAAGCAAGGGCTGCGGCCGCCATAAGTAGTGGTGTGCCCATGAGAGCCTCGAGGCGGATCGGGATCGGCGCATCTGAGGAATTGACTAACGATGGAACACCCGTTCGGTGTGGGAGGCCTAAGTCTAATTGGGACACCCCTCATGGGATGGGAGGAGTTCACGAGACCCCAACACCGTATGTAGCCCGAGCAACCAACATCAGCCGTCGAAGAAGGAACTTGGCCCGACCCCAGAAGCAGGAACCCCGGGATGATAGCGGTGATGAGCTGCTCATTCACTTTGGAAGCACACTCCGTCCCGAAGATGGCTCGCCCATGATAGCATGCCGAAGCCCTTGCCAAGGAATGAAGCTGTGTTGGTCAAGCTTAGGTTTGCACCCTTAGCTTTTGTCATGGTACCAAGTCGTGTAGTGTACCAGCGTTGTACCAGTCGAGTAGCTCGGGATGTATCCTCCTCTCATGGTTGAAATAAAGTTGTTTGTGCTTGTTTGTCATGTGTGCTTCTTTGTGCTTAACGGGGAGTCGATCCTATCTTTTCAAAAATCAGTCTTAATCAACTTAAACATCACATAAAATCCCATGGAAACCCGCTCCCTACATGATGGTTTCAAGGCGTCCGCCAGAGCTTCAAGGCTCCGGTCGTATGGACCCAAACGCGGAAGGATCGCATCTTTGAACGAAGGGAGCGCCCTAACGACCAAGAAGTGAATCAAGGCGAAAATGGAGGAGAAAATATGGTTCCGCCACCACCACCACTGCCAGACTGGCGCAAGTGTTGGCACAACCAGACATTCTTTCGGAAGCCATAGCCAATGCCATCAACCGCCCAAAGCCCCGTGTTCTGGGCATGAATGAGAAGCGATAGAATTTCTCCGGACAAAGCCACCCACGTTTGGCGGATCCGTGAATCCCTGGATGCGTATGATGGTGAGGCCATCCTAAGGGAACTAGAGCCATTCAACCGTGAGGATCGAGACAAGGTTCTTTTGGCCACCCACCGACTCACCGGAGCCTTGGCTTGGTGGGAAAACTCGTGCAGCCGAGATCCCTCCACCATCACCTGGGATGAGTTTGTGGAGGAATTTCGTCGCTACCACATCCCAGAAGCCACACTGAAGCGTAAGGCAGATGAGTTCTGTGAACTTCGCCAAGGCAACAAGTCCGTGGAAGAATACACCTACCAGTTCATAGAGTTAGCCCGCTATGCCCCCGAAGAAGTGGATAAGGACTCGAAGAAGCATGACATGTTCAAGAAGGGCTTGACTCCGGAGCTGAGGACTCTGCTTACCCCTCAGATCTATCCGGACTTCAATACCCTCATGAACATGGCCATCCTCACCGAGAGAGCCAAGGCAGAAGAGAAGAAAGAAAACAAGCGCAAATTCATGGAGAACAAGGCTCAGGAAGAACGCTCCGAGAGAGAAGCGGTCACCTTATGTCCGTGTTCCAAGCCCCATGCAGACATGTAACCCGACACAAGCCACGAGCTCCAGGCCTCGTAACCCGCTTTAAACAATACAACAACCAGAACACCATGAAGCCTCCACAAAACAATACTAGCTGTCATCGCCAACAACAACAACACTGTGGCATGTTTCAACCGCCGTGAGACCGGACACTTCATTGCCAACCGCCCATACGCCAAAAGCCAACAAGCTTCAGCCCTCCAACTCGGAAGCCGAGATCGGTTGTATCGAGCCAACCGTGTGCTTCGAGCAACAACAACTTTGGCAACAACAACAACTCGCAGATGAGGCAGCCCGGCGGTCTTATGGACGAGCCCGCACAACCACATCAACGCACAAGAGGCTCAAGAAGCACAAGGCGAGTGCTCTGTGAGTTCTGGTCGGCTCGCCTTGGCAACTATATTATTTGATTCAGGAGCATCACATTCGTTCATATCTTCAAGTTTTGTGGAAAAGCATAATATACCCATAGTACTACTAAAAACACCCCTGATAACCCGAACGCCCGGAGGCGACATTAAGTGTCAACTGGGTTGCTCTCGGGTAATGATCATTTTAAGTGGGGTAGAGTTTTTAGCAGACCTAGTAGTACTGAAGTCCAAAGGGATAGATGTGATTCTTGGATGGATTGGTTAACCCATCACCATGGCCTTATAAGTTGTGCTGATAAAGCAGTACACCTAACCAGCCCAGATGGTTTACAAGCGACATGCCCAAGAAAACAGATCAGACATAATGGTTTTTAGCATGGAAACCAGATCCATAGAAAAAGTCCCAATAGTGAGGGAACATCAGATGTGTTCCCTGAGGGACTCCCCGGAATGCCGCCAGCTAGGGATATAGAGTTGTCTTTATCCCCAGAACCTCTCCTATAGCCAAGAGACCCTATAGGATGGCAGCCCCTGAGTTGGCAGAGTAGAAGAAGCCACGTGGGAGCGAGAAGACACGCTGAAGAAAGAGTTTCCCCACTTGTTCAGGAACCAGTCGAATCTCGAGGACGAGATTCATTTTAAGTGGGGTAGGTTTGTAACGCCCACATTTTTAGCCCTAATAAATCACCTGCTAAATCACACGTGTTTTCAAAACTTTTCCGCTGAGCTCGATCGTCTCCTCAAAACCCCGATCATCTTTTCCCTCTCTCCTTCCCTCGGCGCGGCGTCTAATCCCCGGCACCGCCCATCCCGCCCGCCATCACTCGAGCCAGCCGCCGCCCTCCACGTCGTGTCGCACAAGACTGCCAGCTTTGTCCACCGCCACGCCGGGATCCCGAGCCCGCCATGGTCCCGCCAGCCGGCTGCTCGCCGCCGACATCGCCACAAGTGCTCAAACCCGAGAAAACTTTTTCCCTCTCTCCTAATTTTCCTAGGATTTTCTCTTAATTCTTTCCCTTTCTCCTTTTTACATTCTCTTCTTATTCTTTTCTCCTTTTCTCCCTTTTCCTTATTTTTCTTTTCCTTTTCTTTTCTCCTTTCTTTTTTTCTTTCCTTCTTTTCCTCCTCTTTTCTCGTCCCTGGCCCGCCTGCCCGGCCCGCTCCTCTGCTGCGCACGGCGCCAGACGCCCGGCCTCCCGCATGACGCCCGCCACCGCCTCCTCCCTGCCGCCGGCCTCCCTTCTCCTCCACCGCGGTGCAGCCTGCTCCCTTCCACCTCCGCGCAAGACGCCGCGGCGCCAAGGACCGACGGCCGCAGGGCAAGAGCGCCGGCCGCACCGCCGTCCGTACACCGCCCCGCGACGAGACCACTCACTCGCCACTGACGCGCTGCCATTAACCCGCTGCGCGACCCGTCACCTCCGCGCCACCACTGCCGGTCGACGGCGCGCACACTCGCGTCGCTCCACACCGCCGCCGCGCTGCCACGGCGGCACGGCACGACATCGCGACGCCGCCGCCACATCCGTCGAGACCCGTCATTTACTCCGCCGCCGCCGCCCGAGCTATCACCTCCGAGCACCACCACGCCACAAGCCGCCACCATCACGCGCCGCCGCCGCTGCGTCGGCTCGATACCACCGCGTGCGCGCGCCGCCGACGAGTCGCGCCCACCGCGAAGGTCGCAGCGACACCTTAACTCCGCCCGAGCCCGCGCAGCCGAGCCGTGGCGCCACCGGACGCCGGCGATTAACGCCGCCGCCGCTGCCAACCGCCGCAAGCCGCCGTCCACCCCGCGACGCACGCAGCACTGCCACCGCCCGGCTCGCCGCCCGCTCGCCTTCACTGGTCGACGAGTCACCTCCACGGTTGCTGCCGCTGCCTCCGGCCACGGCGCCATTTACTCCACCGCCGGCCGGACCTCCATGAAGAGCACGAGCTCCGCGTGCTCCGCTTCCGGTCGCTCCACCGCCTTTCCCCGGCTATAAATAGCCCCGCCTCACGACCGCCACCCACCTCCCGGTGCCTTCCCTCTCCGAGCACCACACCCGCCACCACCATTGCCCCGCCGGCCGCCGCCGCCCACCGATCCGCCTCCTCGCACCACCCCAACCCAAGGTGAGGAAGGGGATCGACTCTGACCTCCTCTCGCTTTTGCCCTAACCCCGCCACCATGCCCGAGCGCAAATCGCCCGCCGCCGACCCGGCCCTCCCGCCTCTCCTCCGTCTCGAGTCGAGGGGAAGAAGCAAAGGGGATGTCCCTTTTTGCACGAGGCCCCCTACCTCTCTTCCTTTTTCCACCGAGCCCCCTTCTCTATTTTCTCTCTCTCTCTCCTTTTAAAAAAGCCCTTGGCTTATTGTTTAATTATGATCTCGTCCCTGATCAGAAATATACAAACTACAACTAAGCCCTTAACCAAGTTTACACCATTCAAATTAAGTCCTTTTCCATTAGTGTAAATTACAAATAGGCCCTTAGGCTATTCTATTTACACCTCACCTTATTCATATTTTACAACCGAGTCCCCTTCTATTAAACTTATTTACAACTAGGTCACGAACATCTCTCAATTAATCCTAATGACGCCTTTAACGCGTCATGTCTATACTTCCGCCGATCAATTCCAGTTCTTGCCCCGGCCTTTTCCCCTACTTTTCCGCCGAGCTACCCATCCATTCCCCCTAAATAATATTTATTCCTCCTTTTCTATTTATTTTCTCTCGAGCTCGGTAGGTAAATTTTTGTGTGCTTGTTTTGATTGCATGCTTGCTTGTGTGCGCTTATAGATTTGAGTAAACGAGGAGGAGTCATGCCGGGAGTTTGAGCCGATCGCACGCAGGAGCCCGAGGACCCGAACCACGAGCAGGGACTCCCCGAGGACTTCGAAGACAGCAAGTTCAATCTCATCCTTTGATGCATGCTTTGGTCCCAGTTTTATAAATACAACCCTATGACCCGTTTTATAAATTGCATATTGTTAAAACCCGGTAGGATAGCCACCCTTGATTGCTATGATTGATCTTTGATTGCCCTAAATGATTTCTTTAAAATGTGTGAGTGCTTTAAAAATGGGAATGGGATATTGTGGAAAATGAGTAAAGAACTGGGTGACGGATGGACGCGTGTGTCGAGGTATGGGTGAGCTCGTACCTTTGTGGTTGAGCGTGTTGGAGATGTCCATCTTGTCGTTAAGGACCGGGTTGCGTGACATCTCACCTGACCCAATTATCGTACTACCACTCGACCGTTGTATGTGGCAACGGCTTAGCATAAATCCCACTAGTTAATCCATCCATCGAGTGCGGGTGAGCGTGGGAGATCAAGGAGTAGAGATGCGATCCGTGTGAGGTACGCCCTGGTTATGTGAGATAACCCCTTGGTTGCTCCCGTGGTGGCTCGTAGGGTTAGCTAAGGTGGGTAATGGCTTTGATAGGATCCGCGCCGACACTAAGGTGTTCGTGTGGCGGTACCCTACTTGTGGGTAAAGATGTACAACCTCCGCAGTGTAAAACCTATTCGAATAGCCGTGTCCAGTATTGGACGAGTCACGGTGGGGTCACAAAACTAGTGTTTGGGTTTGGGATGATTTTCATGGCGTGAGTTGATTTCTGGAAAAATGTGTGGCTGTGTGCCTAGGCTACTGCGGACGGGGAGTCCGGTGGTCCTCATTTGGTTTTCACAAAACAACTGAGTTACTTGAGTTATAAAAACTGTTTGCGAAAACCTTTTCGAAAACAAACCCCTGCATGAGTAAATGTGTTTGCAAAATAAACCTTATCCTGATCCTTGATATATCCTGTGCATGATCTGCTTATTAGCCTCCGGGTGAGGTTGAACTTGTTGAGTACGTATGTACTCACCCTTGCTTGATTAACTGCTTTTTCAGGAGGAGGATCCCGACTGCACCAAGACGCCGAGTAGGTTGCTGTCCTGCACCCAACCCGTGCCTGTGGATTCAGGGTCTCCACAGGAAGCTTCCATGGTGCAAGACTCTGAAGATATCTTAGATGCTTTTGCTATCGTAGTTTGGTCTGTAGTTCTTATGTTGCTTCTTGTGGCAGTGGCGCTCCCATGCCCTACCTCGACGTGTTGTAATGACAATGAACCATCTGATGTAATAAATGTGTTACCAGCCTCCTGGGACTGGTATTTGTATCACATTTAGTCACCTCTGATGAGGGGACGCTTCACATCTAAAAGGTGTTTTAGTCTCTCTCTAGTAGAGAAGGATCTTTAATGGTATTTAATCACTTTTAGTCCTTACTTCTAAACACGGGTGGGACTAGAGACTACTAGTCCCACTAGTTTTTGTTATAGGACTAAAGGGTGTCCAAACACCCTCCAAGCCTAACCCATGACTCTTGTAGGGGTCAGAAAAGTTCTTGTCGGCCGGAAAACACCTCTATTTTAATTAATTTTACACTTGAAAAAGAGTGGGAAAACCAGCACACACACCGAGCTGGTCAAAATTTTGGCCCAAAACAAAGCAGCCTTTTTTTTTGGCCTTCTGAGGCTGACTGACTTATTAGAATCTATATCTTGACCCAAAAAAACAGCCTATGAAATATATATCTTAACAAAACAAAAATAGCCCATGACTTGGAATCTAAACTACATGGGATTAACAAAAAAAAAAGAGCCCATGAAATAATCTTATGATTCATAATTACAAAAAGGTAAAAACATCTTTATAAAAGATTGAAGCTTGGTGCCTATGAAATAAAATAATGGATTTAGTGTATCCTTCAATATTTAAATAAAATAAAATTGTTTATCAAAGCAACAAGTATATAAACAGAAAATGTTAACATTAAGTTTGATTAATTATAAGTAAAGTCAACAATATAAATTGCACAGTAAGCACATAGCTTGTGCACAATCATATATATGAGCTGAAAACACCTAAGTAGTGATTAATTGGGAGGGGGGGCACTAATTCATGAATTTCAAATTATATATTAACCAGCAAATATGCATGTGCGTTGCTACGGTTTAATACAATATAAATTTATTATCATAGTATGATGTTTAATTCTTTTTATGCAATTTTTGGAACAACTAGAATAATAATAATTGTAACTAAATTTCATAGTCAAGATGTTGTAGGGTAAAATAATAATTGTATATAATATTTTTTCTTATTGACATATTTCTCGCTTCGCTAGCTAGTACAATTCAGTAATTCACTGGGATGCATCTTCTTTAATGAAAAACTTGTACTTACAAATGCACGGTGCTGGGGTATCTGCGCCTCAGGAGTTACATATGTAGTACATATTTTTGTTTTGGTTAACAAGGATTATGCAACCTGAATCATGTAGGCGCGTGCTCGGATGAAAGAAGGAATTTTAGGTGCGTGTGGTGGTGGTATGGAAAAACCAGCAAATTAATTCTTAGATAAACAATGCAAACCGCAGGATTAAAAATTAAGATCATGTAATAAGTAAGTACTAACCCTGAGCCTTGTGGGCGGGTGAAAATGTATAACTGAGCACTGCGAATGTACTGAGGTGCAATGCCACGAACGAATGCAACCTCTTGTTGACGCGAGTGCTCGTATCTGTCGAGGCTGTTGGCGACAAATATACCACCAGGAGCATAGATCTCGTAACGATAGACTTCAACCGGCACCCCTCCTGGTGGGAGCCTCTGTCGAGAAGGGTTAGGAGTCCATCGACGGCTCAGGGTGGTGCTTACGAAGGCATGGGTTACGGGCCTATTGGGGTCGAGAGGGGCACCTCCGTGACGAACATGGTCGTCCAAGTTGAAGTAGGTGGCACTGGGAGTGTTCCCCTGAGGCCTTGCTCGGAACCCTTGTGCAAAAATGGTGCTATAGTGAGTGGTGTTCCAACGGAACACAGGGTTGACGATGTCATTGTCCCTAGCGCTACCTCTATACACAATGCCACCACCGTTGTGCACGGAAATGGTTTGCTCTAACCTTTCGGCTTCACATTCATCTGTAGGTTGTGGAAAGGAGGACGCACAGCCCCTGCCCCATGGTTCCTGTGTGTTATTTGACATCTGTGTGGGCTTGTGGCACTGGCAGTGATGAATGCAAGAAGACGCACAATGGATGTGTATTTATAGCCTCAAGGAGTGAAGGGTTTGAAAGCTTGGATTCATATTCTTTATTTTCCTCGTAAAAAAGATTCATTTTCTTTTTGCATTTTGATCTTTTTCAGTAAGATTTCTACATTAGGACCTCTAAGGAAAAGATTCTAAAAAGAATAGACACCCCTAGCACAACTTCAAATGATCCATTTTGTAACAGCACAGCGCCGTGTTGTTATACAACTAAGTCGTGACGTTTGGCTCATTGCCGTCTTCACCATCACCAAGTGGAACTATACGACACCAAAAGTCATGGTTCCGTTGTATAATAGCACGACATAATGGGTCATGACACCGTGGGTCACAACACCGTGCTGCTATATAACTGCGTCATGATCTTTGGCGCCTAGGGGCTAATTTTTAGAAATCTTTTCGCCGGGGTCCAAAAGTAAAAAGCTTACAAAAAAGGCCAAAATGAAAAAAAGAACCTTAATGATTTATGTTTTCATACGTAACTTATGAAAACATTTTTTATTATATATAATTTTTACGTATAACTTATTCTCATGAATTTTATTATATATTAATTTCTCTACATAATTTGCTTGTATAACTTTTTGTATATAGTTTCCGTATGTAAGTTTTGCATATAAATTTTGTATGTGCATAAATTTCGCTGCAACTTCTTCCCGGAGGAATTGAAAAGGAAAAAGGAGACATGGCGGGGTATCGGGTTGGATTATTCGGTGGGCAGGGAATGATCGGACTGGTGGACGGAAATGAGATGCCATAACATTTTCTTTAATTACCGGGAATGATTTATTGCATCCAGTTAGTGGTCTTCTTTTCCTTTGCACAAAGGACAAAGCAACGTGTCAAAAAAGAGTGAAGACAAAGCTAAACCCGGCGCATTTTTCTTTCCTTTGCATCTCCTTTTTTTTAAAAAAAAAGTGAAAACCACCCGGCCCACTCCCCACATCGTCTCTCCTGTACTCGAGTTCTCTTCTTCACTTGTGCAGAAAACTGTCCAAATGATTTGTTAAAAATTTATTGTGTTATATCTCACAATTGAAGTCGAGATTGGACAAGATATTTTGCAAGGTTACGTGTCATCATATATCATCTACATATGTGATTTTTTTGGTGAATTTAGACTGATCTTTTTTCCGTGGTTTACACAGGTTTTCACAAAGGTTGTGGTTTCCACCAGATATATTCCCGATTATATTATACTTCATCCATTAAAGATTTACAATCCTAATTTTATCTTAAATCAAATTATATTTAATAATTAAATTTATAGATAAAAATATCAATTTTATAATAGTACAATCTTATTTCAAAAAAATATTTAGCTTAGGATAAAAACAAGAATTTAATCTTTATAGGATGTGTACGCAATTGATGAAGAGACGTGAGCTAAGGTTTCTTTTGGTGGAACCTACCAACTCGACCTGAACCTGATGCTCGTATTTTCTAAAATTATTTCAGAATTTAACTGACGCTATTCTTTCAATAGTAAGCGCGATGAGGATTTGTCGATGAAGTCTTTCAAAAGTGCTCATAAAGGTAGGTTACGTGCGTGCGTTCGCAGGGAGTGAATGTTTGCGTTTGTACCGTGTGATTAGAAAAAAAATGAACGACCGGAATTGAGATGCCGCAACTTTTCTTTAATTACTGTGAATGTTTTATTGCATTCATTTAGTCCGTCTTCCCTTTCCTTCACACAAAGGACAAAGCTAACGTGTACTCCCTCCGTTTCATAGTACTTGTCATTTTAACTTTTCTAAATACATTTATTTTGTTATGCATCTAGATATATATTATGTCTAGATACATAACAAAAGTGATGTATCTAGAAAAACTAGAATGACAAGTATTAATATGAAACGGAGTGAGTAAAAAGGAAAGAAGACCGTACCGAGCTATATCAACACACCTTTTTTTGCATCTATCTTTCTTTCGCATCTCCTTTAGATTATCTGCAGTGGCTAGCGTAATAAGAAATAAAAAAATCAACATCCTTTATTCCGTCGTCCCTGCCGCGGAGGCGCGGACGGGGACAATGGCCACGTCGCCCCGGATTCGAAGCCATCCGATCGGTCCGATCTGTGGCCAGGAACCAGCCCTATATGTTGAGATACTATGCATACATTTCGGATTCTATCAGCTTGTTGTGTTAATCAAGTGTCAATGGTATTGTTCTACATCACAGTTCATTCAATGTCGATCTTTATTTCTAATAAAAAATTGCTACTTTTGAATATTTAAGTTGGTGCAAAGTTGTTCTTTTGCCGTTATCAACCATTTGTGTGCACTAAGCATGCAGCCTTTGTGTCAACTCACAAATATCAACTTGCCAGCCTTAACAATTGCTGGGTCTACCGGGCAAGTTTTGAACTGCAATGTGCTATGTACATGTCAATTTCAAGAGTTGCAGACATCATAATCATCTCTTTACCTCATCCCGTTCCCTCTCTCTCGTTCCTCTTTAAACAATAAGTTTCTGAGCACGAATTTTATAGCCGTCCATTAATAAATTATTCATTTATATTAATTAATTCGATATGGGTTTCGAATTAGTTAAAGGCACTAATTGGGGGTGCTCCGCCAGGAAGTCGGTCGCTAAAACCCGGCGAAAAGGTTTCGATGCCTTTGTCTGGTTGGTCGCTTGGTCGATTTGAAGGGAGCGCAATCGGCGCGTTCACGAAAGGGAGGCCCTGATGCCGGTGGCCCTCGCGCCGGCAATCCTTGACGAAGCCAAGACTAGGGCACGCGCGGGCTTCCTCCCGATTGCTCGCCTCCTCGGCGTCCGGCCTTTGGGGCATCTGTAGCGCTTTTCTTTTTGGTCTTCACTTTTTCTGTAACTTGTTGAATCTTGTATGTCTTTATTCTCTCTTCTCTTAATGAAAAACGTGCTTTGCACGTCTTTAAAAAAAGATATGGGTTTCGAATGGGCCTGTCCCTATCCTCACTTGGTCCATGCCCAGCCCAACCCCCCGTTCAGTACCCTTGGTTCCCCCGATCCGCTTCGGCAAATCAGATCGCTGATGTTTCTTTTCGCGTGCAAGTCGTGAACTCGTGATGAGGCGGCGACTACGAGCACTCCACGCTGGCGATCATGGTATCTAGGCTCAAGAAGCAGGAGGCAGGCGCCAGGCGGCGAGGGCGAGGTCTCCGGCACGGCCACGTCCCACTACTAGAGAATCGCACATATATCCCAGGCCTGTTTTTTTATTTGTACCAGGTATTTTTGGCCCGGTACAAATAACTACATTTGTACTAGTTGGAGGCACAAACCGGTACAAATGCCCTCTCACAGGGCCTCGTCGGCGCCATCTCCCACCCACCTGGTACAAATGCCACACATTTGTACCGGGCGGTGGCTCCGACCAGTACAAATGTGAGGCTATTACATTTGTACCGGTGGGAGCCACTGCCCGGTACAAATGTGGCGACATTTGTACCGGGCCAGGCAACGCCCCGGTACAGATGTAAAAATCACCCACCGCCGTCCGTCACATCTCTCTGGTTCCCAACACTTAGAAAAAATCGTCACACGCACCTCTCTCACGGTCTCACCTCTCCCTCTCAATCTAGTTTCCTCTCACATCTATCTAATTTCTCTCTTTCATTTCCCTCTCCAGGGATCGAGGCGGGCGACGAGGCACGCGTCACTGCCGGGCCTGTGGCGGGCCTGCCTGGGCACGCGCTCGGGCGGGGCTCAACAATCCCATAAACGTCTTGCGCGTTGGGCCGCAGCAGGCCGCGGGCTTTGTTCATGTTTTAGCTGTGGTTGGTTTGGGGAGTGCGTTTCGCGATTTTCGTTTTAAGAGGGTGATTTTTCCCGTAGTTAGGGGACCGCCTTTGTCAAACAAAGGAGAAAGTTTCGCAAAGGCTGGAAGTTTCTGGTAGGACCTTCCTTTCCCTCGAGCGTGTGCAGCGTGGTAGGCGCTAAGCGCACCCGCGGGTGTAGCCCCCGAAGCCTTGGAGGAGTGCATGCACTCGTGCAAGGTTTTTTTTGCTGAGCGATGGGTCCGTGGAGCATTTGTTTCAGCCGGCCTCGGTGATCCACGCGTGCGGAACGACGTCAACCATGTCTAGGGCGGCTCCTAGAGGGTTTTGCTCATCGCTTCTTCGCGGAGGGGGAATGACCCTTTACGGAGTTGTGCGACATGCCCAGAGGGTGTAGCCGTGCGAGGAGCCCCCGAGCCCGAGCCTGTATGGGGGCGATCGGGGTGAGCCCTTCGACTTAATCATGCGACCCTCACCACCCTTCCGCAGGGGGGAGGGGTGAGGCGGTCCATGCTTCCCATCGAGCGGGCCGCGAGTCAAGGACGCCTCGTCGAGCTGTTAGCGGGTAATTCAAGTGGACGTTCATGCCCCATTCGATAAGGGTCGGCTCGTGGTCCGGGGACACATCCATGAGAGCACTCGCATGGGTTTGCTAGGTAGGGCTCGCTCCTGTTCGATGAGGACCGAGGGCGCGGAAGCTCTCCCTCGATGGGATCCCTCGACTAGCTGCCCTTATCTGACCTTGAACACGAACTATGGGGCGCCCCGGACTTCGCATCCGGGGATCGGCTCGGTCGTGCACGCCCTGGTCGTCCCTAACTCCGTTGATCTGAGATGCCTATTCGACCTTCCGCAGTCGTGGCTTGAATCTCGATCGGTGGGGGCCTTGCGGGGAGCGCCACGCGTCCCCATCTTTGTTGACCTGTGGCGCCTGTCGAACCCTTGGCGGGCCAGGCCTGAACCACTTGGTCAGTAGAGGCCTCGTTAGGAGGTGCATCTGCGGCGCCCATCGAACCCTCAGCGGGCTGGGCCTCGAACCGCTGATCAGTACGGGTCTCGGAGCGAGGCGCCAGGCGTCCCCCGAGCCACACTTTCGAGGACTATCTCGAGCAAATGCGTTCGAGGCCGCCTCTGACCCCTTAAGTGCCCGTCAGGGGCCCCTCGAGGGATCAGGCCTCGAGCCCCTGTTTGATGGGACCCTTGGGGTACCTTCTCTTGGAAGGAATCCCGCCCTTTCGTTTTAGCCATGGAGTTGGATTGATCGCCGGCGCATGGTCGTGGCCCACGTGGCGTTCCACAAGAGTGAAGCGTGCACCTTTTTAGGTGGAGTGACGGGCCGTTCGAGGCGTTCCGCGGCGGTTCGCATTTTACGCGCCGTCGTGATGGTGCCCGTGCGTGTGGTGATTTCGAAGCAGTGGGGCCTGGGCAACGTCTATCACCTTAACTGCAGCCGCCCGCCCCGGCCCGTCCGTTCGATTCCCCCGTCCCCCCTTACTCTATATAAGGTAATGAGTGAAGGGGAGGATTTTTACCTTAGTCATTTGCCCGCACCGCGCTCGCCTTCTTCTTCCTCTCGCCTTCTGAGCTCGTGCACACTTGCATCTCCCACCTTTGCGCTCGTCTTTCGCCCCGTGCCCACAATGGTCGAGTATCTTGAGGTCGGGTCGTGGAGCCGGTCCAACGTGGACACGCACACCCTCCAAGGGTTCGTCGCCGACGGACAGCTGACGGCCAACACCGACCCGAGCAGGCCGGCGTGGATCGTTCCGCCGGCATCGAGCCGCAGCCCCGGAGGAGTACGTGGTGAGCGGCCGCACGCACGCGGGATTCAACGCCCCACCGGCAAGTTCATGAGGGGTTGTGCTACCACCACGGGCGTGAATCGCACAACCGCCTCAACACCATCTCGCAGGCGGCGACCTTCATGGGCGTCTGTGAGGGTTTCCTGGGCATCCCCGTCTCGTGGGATCTATGGCTCCACCTCTTTCAGGGTGAGCTCTTCACACTGGCCGCCGGAGGCAAGGGTAAGCGTTGACCCGTTCGCGCCGGTGGGCTCACGTTCACGCTGTGGGGCAAGGGGAGCAGCATCTACCCGGCCTGCAATATGACGACCAACAACGCGGAGTGGGACAGAGGGTGGTTCTACCTCTGCAACGACGGCGACAGCCTTCCACCCTACACCGGCAAGGTTCTGGACAACCGCCCGTTCCACTGGGCGCTTGGGGTGTCGACTCCGTGCGGCGGTCGAAGCTCGAACCCTACATGAAGGCCTTGAAGACCTTGACGGAGGTGGGGTTGACCGCGGCGGCCGTCCTCGCGCAGTGTCACCGACGACGGGTGATTCCCCTTATGAAGAGGGCGCTCCCCATCTATGAGATGGCGGAGGGCGCGGACCCCGACACGCTAGCACGGTCGCGGCTGCTGGCCGAACCCTTCGCCCCGGTGTACGCAGCCCAGAGGGCAAGGCGTGCGGTGGACACCAAGAAGATGGTGTGTGACCCTGACGAGGTGTTGTGGTCGCCCAGGATGCGTCCCGACGACGGGTACATTGAGCTGGTAAGGAATTTTTGCCAATCTCGCTAGTTTTCGAGTTGATTTTAATCTCGTCAGCTGACCATTGATGACTGTGGCGATGGCAGTCGGTGATGGAGATGAGCGCTTATGGCTCGGATCCTCCCACGCGGCCAACCGCGGGCAGCAGCAGGAGGAGAAGGTGCGGGTGGACGCCGAGAAGGCGAAGAGGAAGAGGCACGAGGAGCACCGCCAGGCGCACAGCCTGGTGTGGGTGCAGTGGGAGAAAGAGGGCCTTTCTCTTCCGCCGACCCCAGAGAACACGAGCAGCAGCGATGACGGTGTGGTTTGGTCGGATTTGGACGAGGAGGATGAAGACGAGGTGCCTTTGGCCACGGGGGCCAAGGGCAAAGAAGTTGTTGTTCAGCCTGCGCCATCGGCGGCGTGGGCTCACGCCGCACCTGCCTCCGCGGCGCTGCGGCTCGGCTAGGGCACGCGACGGGTGCGCCGCCACCGACAGCCTCGAGGAAGCACAAGCATCAGGTGGCAACCCGACGGTAAGCCCCTCATCGGACGCGTCTTGTGCGATTGCACTCGGGCGAGGTTCTAACGCTTTTAAACCTTTTCCCTTCAGCCGTGCTGGTGCCCCGCCCGCACCTGCGCTGGCACCGACCAAGGCACTGAGGGTGGGGGCACACGACGCGGCCTCGCTCGGCGAGGACATCGCGGTCGGTGGCGGCGACGGCGTCGTCCCCTCAGGTGGTGGCATCGCAGACATCGTGCGGGGGGAGAAGCGACCCCGTGTGGCCGGATCGGGGCCTAGGGGTGGTTCGAGGGGTGAGACCCCTCGAACAGGCGATGTGAAGGAGGTTCCACGCGTGGCGGATGTGGCCTGCACGCAAGATGCGGCCCCGGAGGCGGACGACGAGGTGTGGGAGGATGCCACGCTTAAGTTCACACCCGGGCGCCGCAGGGTGGCCCGGGGGCCCGCAGCGGGCCGGTGCGTCCTCATCGCGCCAACCCGGCTACGACGGCTTCCCCGGAGATTGGTGCACCGAGCTAGAACGGCCCGAGGTCCCGTGGGAGACGGTGGACCGTGCAACGGCCGAATTCAACGACCGCGGAGTTCCTTCGGGTCGGGTTCGAGGTGCGGTGGCTCGCCGCGAGCCTCGAGGCTTCATTGCGACGTGGCGGCGCCGCTCTTCCGGGTACGTGTATTCATTCCGTTGCTCCTTTGCTCTTCTTTCTACCCACACTTGTGTCCCGTCTGAGTCTTCTCCATTTCTTTTGTCTTGGCAGCGGCTAAAGATGGCAACGGCATGACGCCCGCGGATACTGAGTTCCTACGCCCGCGCCCGCCACCCAGATCTCACGCCCGCGCCCGCACCCGCCACCCACCACGGGCAGGAAATCACGCTCGTGCCCGCGATCCGCGGATAGTTCGTGCCCGCGGGCACACCCGTGCCCGCCAGATTAGCATATGCATATACAGCTAGACAGCCTCAGCCACAAGTCCACAAGAGATAAAGATATCACAGCAATGGTTTACACTCCACAAGTCCACATCAATAAGATTAAACATAGTCATTCAACATCTCACACATTATTTGTTTCACACGCATACGACTAACGAAATGCAAGCATGCAAGTATGCAACAACTCAAAGTCTCAAACATACATTGTTCAATAACTGAACATCAACAAACAGAACATCAAATAAGTTCATTAGTCGGAATCCGCTGTTGTAATGCATCTTCCTTCATTTCTTCTTCAATATCTTCAAGGCATGACCAGAAGCTATTGAACTTTCCATCAGCATCTACAATCAATAATATGTATTAGTTGCTGCATATACAATCTGAACATGGTTCAATGTGAATGTTGAATGCCTGAATTGTTTACCTTTGAGAGTGTGTCGAAGCCAACTTTGACCACACATCAAAGCTTCCAACATTTTAGGAGTAAGACGGCTGCGATGCTCACTTAGAACCCTCCCGCTAGTGCTAAAAGCTGCTTCAGATGCAACAGTAGTACTTGGAATAGCCAAGATGTCACGAGCAATTAGCCTCAAAGTAGGATAACGAGTTCCCTCCAATTTCCACCAACCCAATATATCAAAGTAGTCATTCTGATCATGAGGAAGAGATTCTTCCTCCAAATAGCGATCCAACTCATTCTTACTTTTGACAAAGCTAGTGATCTTCTTATTTTCATTAAGGGTTTTAAAATTTCAAACACAACAGCTGCATTAACTGAGGATTGTGCACCACTAGATGATGTACTTACAAACTCTTGCTCTCTCACATGGTAGTATTTCATCAAATCAATAAGCAATTCATGGGCCTCAGTAACATATTTCTCAGCCGCCTCTTGACCAAAAATGGCAATATAACAAGCGTGTAACATTGTCATCTTAAGACGTGGATCAAGAATAACAGCAACAGTCATAAGACCATGGATATCAGTCCAATACTTGTCATACTTTTCAATCATGGCATTAGACATATCCCTAATGGTTTCATCTTCATTAAAACTCCATGAGTTCATAGCAAGTTTAGTTTCACACACTTTAGGGAAGAAAAGATTAGTCACATACTTTGTCCCGAAAAACAATTCATCGGTCATAGAACAATTTCAGTTTGTCACAAACAGTAGTAGCAAATTCCCAATCAGCTTCTGATGGACTGACATAGTTCTTATCTAGCTCACCCAAGCGCACAAAAACTTTACGGTAAGGTATAGCAATAGAAAGCATGATATAGGTTGAGTTCCATCTAGTTTTGCAATCTAGGTGTAACTTCTTGTCCAATTCTACCTTTTCATCTAGAGCAGTTTTCTCAAACTTTTCATACCTCTTTCGTGTAGCAACCCAATAAGCAACACTATCTCGGATGTTTGTAATTGATAATTCAATGACTTGCATGCCGTCTTTGACAATGAGATTGAGAATGTGTGCGCAGCACTTCATATGCAGCCATTTCCCTCTAACCAGCATATTAGATGCCCCAAGCCTTGTCTCCATTAAGCCAATCATGCTATCATTGGTACTGCAATTGTCAAGGGTCACAGTTGATACCCTCCAATCAATATCCCAGCTCTGGAGACATTTGTGCAATGCATCACAAATAGCCTCTGCAGTATGTGGGCATGGTACATATATGAAACCTACACAAAATGAGTACATAAATAAATAATCTGGACATCAAGTAAATAATCTGGACAGCAAGCAATGAGTTAATGGAAAGCAGCTAAAATAGATAATCACCTCAATATGCAGCTCTTAAGCGTCCATGAATCATCTACAAAATGTCCTGTGACAGCCATATATCCTCTTTTCTAATTGTCAGCTGTCCACAAGTCAGTGGTAATAGCAACACGACAATTTGTCCTTTGCAAGAAAATCCTAGCTTTCCTTTTCTCTCCCTCATAGAAACTCAGGATATCCTTTCTAATAGTGTTCCTAGTTCCCATCTTAAATAAAGGCTGCAATGCACCAACAAACTTACGAAAACCATGGTGATCAACAATGGATAGAGGGTACTCATGCAATACAATCATGGAATAAAGAGCTCTTCTAGCTACTTCTGATCAAACACATAGTTCTCTACAGCTACTGTCCCCTTTTCAGTGGTACCAAATCTCAAATAACTCTGAATTTTATCACCTGACTTCTTGTTATTGTAGATGCAAGATTTCAAGTGAGTTTTCAAGTGACTTGTACCATTTCTTGATGTGGCTGAAAGCTTCCTATCACAGTGGGTGCACTTGGCCTTCCATTTACCTCCATCCCACACCTTGGTAAAGTCATCCCACACCTTTGAAGTGAGCTTCCTCTTCTTGCCGCCAGAGGAGCAAAGAACTTCTTCATCATCTTCTCCTCGATACATCCACAATCTCTATCCTCGTGATCATCCGCTGAGCAGGCACCAATCCCAGATCCAGAAGCTTGCACTCGGGAGCTAACAGGTGCCATTGCAACTGCATGTCAACAAACAACACAAATCAACACACTAGCTTGGAAGAAAGCTCCCCAATCGTGATTCGTGAACAGAAATCAGAATCAGTTGAGCATTGAAGTGAATAGCTAGATCTTGCACAGACAAAGGAACAAGTATATTCGGGGGAGGGGGAGCACTTGGAGTCCTGGAGGACCGACGGGCGGCGGCGCAGGGGGACCCTTCTCTCTCGCGAGCACACGACGGCCGACGGAGACACGGACAAGAGTGGGCGGCGGCGCGAGGATAGGGGAGCATGGTCTTGCCACACGGCGCGCACGCAAGCCTGGCAAGCCTGCTGCGTGTGCTCGCCTGCGATGGGGTGGGCTCATGGGCTGCTGCTCAAGTGCCTCCATCCATGCGCGGTCAGGCAGGGGTGCGGTATCACTGGAGGCGGCCGGGTGGGGGTGGCCGGGTGGAAGGGGAATTGAGGAGGGGAAACCCTAAGATTGTGTGTATATATACATAATGACTTGTGGGTCCCCGCGCTCGCCGGGCGGGAATGGCGCCCGTATCCGCGCCCGTCGGGTTTCCTGCCCGTGGGTACGCGGATATTTTGCACCCGTTGCCATCTTTAGCAGCGGCTGCGGGGCGATGCTGGGGACAAAATCACCTACATTGCCAACCTGCAGACCAAACTGGAGGAGGTGTGCAAGGAGAACGAGAATCTGGGCCCGGCGGTGGATTGTCTCCGCGACCAGCTGTACGAGGTGAACGCGAACTTCCGCCTGAGGAAGGATGACATGCACTGCACAGAGGAGGAGCATGACACCCACAGCTGCGCGCGAAGCCGAAGCCAAGGCAGCTCGGCTGACGCGCTGCAGGGCAAGGAGGGGGAGCTCCAGCAGGAACGCGCGGCGCTTGGCGAGGCGAAGTCCCAGCTCGTCAAGGACACCGCCTTGCCGAGGTGCGAGCTCGCTGGCGGCGTGAGCACATGGCGCTGGAGGACATGCAGGTGCGCCTTGCTCAGGCCGAGCAGAAGGCTCAAGAGGCCGAGGGGCTCACCACCACCCTGAAGGACAAGAACGACGCGCTGGTGGTGGTGGAGGGCCAGCTTCTCGAGGAGCGCACCGCCCGCGAGGGAGCGCAATCTCGGCTGGCCGAGACGCAGCCTCGCCGAGGCGCTTCGAGCGGGAGCGCAAGGCGCTCGAGGAGGCGCGGGCCCAGCTCTCCCAAGCCATGGAGAAGGTACAGGAGGTCGAGCATACGGGCACCACTCTCATGGAGGCTCAGTCTCAGCTCCAGCTTGTGCGTGAAGAGCTTGGAGGGGCGAGGGACGCGCTTCAGCAGCGGGACACCTCGATCCTCCAGCTCCAACAGGATGTCGACGCCACGCGAGCTGCGCTCGAGACCGAGAAGATGCGGGTCGAGGGTGAGTCGTGTTCCTCAGCCGCTTTAGTTTTTTGTCAAGTCCTTTCGAGGCTTGACATTTGTTTTTATGTCGCAGAGCTACAGAAGAGCTTGGCGGATTCTTCAGAGGAGACGTGGGTCCTCCAGGTTTTCTACGACGAAGCCCAGGGCGAGCTCAAGACCCTGGAGGCCGTTGCTCTCGAGGTGTGCTGCGAGCTTGAGGGGGCCGAGGGTCCGTCCTCGAGAAGCTCGGTGGCGAGCCGCCTGCGGTCCCTGGGCAGCCGGGTCACCGGCGCACCGGTTGACCTCGACCCACTACATCCTCGACTTCAGCCTGCTACGGGATGGCTATGTTCTTCCCGAAGACGTCGTGGGTGAGGACGCTGAGCTTGAGGTTGTCAGGGTGGTTGACGCATCCATGGCGGAGCCCGCCGCGGCCCTTGCTGACATGTTTGAGGTGGACCTGTTCCCCGACGCTGCCGAGGGTGAAGTTGCCGCCGCTCCAAGCCCCCACGCTCCCTGAGGACTCGCGTCTCAAGGCCCGTTAATATTTTGTTAGAATTTTGGATGAGTGTTGGATGTTGTACAAACAATATATCATGCTATGCACAAGTTTTGCTTGCGAGTTTTATTTCATATGTTATCGTGTTTTCCTCTCGCCTTTCGGGAGGACTTTGACCAAGAAATTTGCATTCACAAGCCGACTTAGTCATAGGGTAGCGAGGGGGATGCTTATCCTCTCGGAGGCGTCAGCGGTCCCATGGCTCGGCCAGCCCTAGACTTGGTTAGTTCGCACTCGGTCTCTATTTTCCTAAATACTCGAGGCATAACATTTTAACATTTTTGAAAGAAAAAAAGTATTTTTGCGAAAAAGAATTGGGATACTCCGGGGGGGAACCCCCGTCGTAGCCCCCGAGGGGGACTTGGTTTGCATCGAGGCCCTCATCGAGGGTGGAACCGAGTCGCCCTTTTTATTTATAATTTCAAGTGCGAAATGTACAAATGAAGCTTGGAAATCTAAGGGTAGAAGCAACGTAGCTGTTGTATGTTCCAAGCGTTGGTGAGGATTTCGCCCTTCTCGTTTGCAAGCTTGTACATGCCGGGCTTGAGCACCTCGACGACGACGTAGGGTCCTTCCCATGGTGGTGACAGCTTGTGTCGGCCCCGGTTGTCTTGTTGTAACCTCAAGACTGTGTCGCCTCATCAAGTCACGACATCGAATCTTTTGGGCTTGGTATTTTCGGAGTGACTGCTGATATCTTGCCGAGTGTAGCATCGCCACGTCGCGGGCCTCGTCCGCTGGTCCAGTGAGTCTTCGCGAGCGGTTCGCTTTCACGATAGACCGAGCTTGGGGATCCGTATTCTAAGTCCAGGAGGGAGGGCCCGGCCTCAGCCGTAGATGAGGAAGAACGGTGTCAACCCCGTGGCTCTGCTCGGGGTAGTCCTGAGGCTCCAAATGACCGACAGTAGCTCTTGAACCCATTTTCAGCCAAACTTGTTCAGTTTGTTGAAGATCCTGGGCTTGAGGCCTTGTAGAATCATGCTGTTGGCACACTCCACCTGGCTATTGGTCTGTGGGTGTGCAACGGCTGCCCAATCCACGCAGATGTGGTAGTTGTTGCAAAACTCTAGGAATTTCTTGCCGGTAAACTGGGTACCATTGTCGATGATGATGAGTTTGACACCCCGAACCTGTGGACGATATCGGTGAAAAATAGCACAGCCTGCTCAAATCTGAGATTGGTGATGGGGCATGCCTCGATCCACTTTGAGAACTTGTCGATCGTGACCAACAAGTGTGTGTAGCCCCCGGGTGCCTTCCGCAGGGGCCCGACGAGGTCTAACCCCCACACGGTGAACGGCCATGTAATGGGGATGGTCTGGAGGGCATGAGCTGGGAGATGCGTCTTTCGGGTGTAAAGTCGGCACCTTCGCAGTGCGACGATCTCGGCCGGCATCGGCGCATCGCCGAGGGCCAAGAAAAGCCTTGGTGGAACGCGTTGCCCACAAGGGTGCGTGGTGCCGCGTGATGGCCGCATACACCCGCGTGGATGTCTCGGATTAGCTCGCGACCCTCGGGATGGGGATGCACCATTGCAGGATCCCTGAAGCACTACGCTTGTACAGTTCCCCGCCGATCATGGTGAACGACTTGGCCTTTCTGGCGATGCGCCTCGCCTCGGTTCGGTCCGAGGGTAGCTCCCTCCGATCCAGCGAGGTATTTGCTTACCTCATGGAAGGGCCCTCCGATCTCCATAGCCTCATTGTCACCTCATATCCCTCGAGGAGGGAGAGCACGAATTCCTCATTCGAGGGGTCCTCGTCCATGGGCTCTGCGCCCGTGGGCCTCAAGGGAGCCCCCGAGGGTTCCTCCGGGTCCGGGGCCGGGCCGCCTTGCTGAAGTCAACAGAAGGTTTGGCGAGGTCGCGGGCGAAGATGTTCGGGGGAATAGTGGTCCGCCCCGACGCGATCTTTGCCAGCTCGTCTGCCTCCTCGTTGTACTTGCGCAGGATGTGGTTGACCTCGATGCTGTAGAATTTGTCCTCAAGTGCGCGCACGACGTTGCAGTAGGCCTCCATCTTCTCGTTGTGGCAGCTTGCGTTCTTCATCACTTGATCGACACACCGCGCGAATCCCCGACGCCAAGGCACTTGACGCCAATCTCGATGGCGCGGAGGCCGCAGAGGAGGGCCTCGTACCGCCATATTATTTGATGCGGGAAGTTCAAGCGCACTACACGCACCTTATGTGTTCTCCGAGGGGCGAGACGAAGAGCAGGCCCGCTACCGCTACTGCTTTCATCACCGACCCATCGTAGGGTCCAACACTCAGCCTGGATCTGCAATGGGGGCAGCTGAGTGTCGGTCCATTCCGCGACGAAGTCCGCCAAGATCTGTGACTTGATTGCCTTGGCACAGAGGGTGAGGGTTTCACCCATGAGCTCCACTTGACCACTTCACGATTCTACCCGAGGCATCCGGTTGCGTATCTCTCCCAAGGGAAAAGATGAGACCACGCGTGATTGATGGGCCTCGGTAGTGCCGCAGCTTGCGCCTGTGAGCACCACCGTAGATTTTTGGATCCGTGGGTATCGTGACTTTGGTTTCGGACAAGACCATCGATGTAGTACACCGGTCTTTGGACTGGTAGGGCGTGACCCTCCTCTGTTCTCTCCACAACGATGACCGTGCTGGACACCTTGGTGGTCCCCGCGACGTAGAGGTATAGAGGCTCGCCGTCTCGAGGCGGCGTGAGGATCGGCGCATGCGCAAGCATTGCCTTCAGCTTGTCGAGGGCTTCCTGGGCCTCGACGGTCCAGGAAAAGCGTTCGTGCTTCTTCAGGAGTTGGTAGAGGGTAAGCCTTTCTCGCCAAGGCGCGAGATAAAGCGGCTCAAAGCCGCCAGGCAACCCAACACCTTCTGCACCCCCTTTAGGTCACGGATTGGCCCCATCCGGTCGAGGGCCGACACCTTCTCGGGGTTGGGTTCAATACCTCACTGGGAGACAATGAAACCCAACAAGATGTTATGCGGCACTCAAGATGCACTTCTCGGTTTAACTTGACCTCGTCACCGCAGCCTCGAACGCCACATGCAGGTCATTAACCAGGTCGTCCGCCTTCCTGGTCTTGACGACAATGTCATCTACGTATGCCTCCACGATCCGCCTGATGTGATCTCCGAAAACGTGTTGCATACATCACTGGTATGTAGCCCCGGTGTTTCGAAGACCAAATGACGGCATCGTTACGTAGCAAAACATGCCGAATGGTGTGATAAAAGAAGTCGCGAGCTGGTCGGACTCTTTCATCTTTATTTGGTGGTAACCGAATAGGCATCAAGGAAACATAAGAGCTCGCACGCCATGGTAGAGTCTATGATTTGATCGATTCGTGGCAAAGGAAAGGGAACTTTGGGACATGCTTTATTCAAACCAGTGTAATCTACGCACATCCACCACTTTTCGTTCTTTTTTCTTAACTAATACGGCTAGCCACTCGGGGTGGAACACTTCCTTGATGAACCCAACCTCTAAGAGCTTCCGCAGCTCCGCTCCAATTCCCTGGCGCCTTTCTTCGTCAAAGCTGCCGCAGCATCAAGCACAACCCCGGAGTGAGGTAGGATGTCAAGGGAGTGTTTACACCTCCCTAATGCCTGGCATATCCGAGGGGCTCCACGTGAAGATATCCGCGTTGGCGCGGAGAAAGTCGACGAGCACCACTTCCTATTTCGGATCGAGGGTGGAACTGACCCTCAACGCCTTGCCCTCGGGGGCGACAGGGTTGAGGGGTACCTCCTTGGTCTGCTCGGCAGCCTCGAAACTACCGGTGTGTTTGGCAGGGGAGTCGAGGCCCTCGTTGGCCAGCCTCTCCATGTCCGCCACGAGCGTCTCGTCGAGCGCGAGTGCCTCGGTGTGCTCGACACACTCGACGTCGCAGTTGAATGCAAGCTCGATCGACGAGCCCACCGTGATGACACCTTTTGGCCCCGACATCTTCATCTTGAGATATGTGTAGTTCGGGACCGCCATGACCTTGGCGTAGCACGGACGCCCGAGAATGGCGTGGTACGCGCCCCGGAACCCCACCACCTCGAAGGTGAGGGTCTCCTTGCGAAAATTGTCCAACAGAACCGAACTGGCGGGTGTCGACCGCCCGAGAGGTCGGACGCGCTGCTCGCCGAAAACCATGGAACGACGTCTTGCTGGGCCGCAGCTGGTCCAGGCCGATCCCCATCAACCGCAAGGTGTGAGCGTACAGGATATTGAGGCTGCTGCCCCCGTCCATCAGAACCTTGGAGAAGCGTGAGTTGCCGATGACGGGGTCGACAACCAGCGGGTGCCCGGGTTTGGGATGCGGTTCGGGTGATCCTCGCGGTCGAAGGTGATGGTCTCCTCCGACCAATCGAGGAAGGAGGGTGGGGCCTTCTCCGCAGCAAGGACCTCGTGTCGCTCATGCTTGCGCTAGTTGGTGGACATGTCCACCATCGGTCCCCCGAAGATGAGGAAGACGTTTCTCACGGGAATCCACAAGACCCCTGGCCACCCCCATCCTTCTTGGCATCGCCCCTCCTTCGCGCGACGCGGTGTAGTACTTCTTGAGCATGTCGCATTGCTCGAGGGTGTGGTTGACCGGGGTCTTTTTAGCATGTCGTCGAACACGCTGGGGCCTCGAGGGGGGCCTCGAGGATCCTTGCGCGCAGGGTTGACCGCGAGGGCCTCGTCGTCATCCTCGCCTGCGCGCGCATCGCGCCGAGGGCTTTCCTTTCTTGCCCCGTTTCTGCTTTTTCGCGGAGTCCTTGGGTTTGCTGCCCTCCGCAGGCGCATCCTCCGCTGTTTGCCTTTCTTGCCGTCGAAAATCACTCCGACTTCCTCTTCTCCAGAGGCGAAGATGGTGGTGATGTCGAACAGCTCGTTGGAGTCTACCGGCGGGCTCCTCCCAAGCTCGCGCACCAGGTCCCGACAGGTCATGCCCTCGAGGAAGGCGTGCACGATCTTGGACCGGGCGACGCTCGGAAGCTTGGTGCAGCGCTTGGAGAAGCGCCAGATGAAGTCCCGAGGAGTCGGGTTTCGGGTGCACCCTCACAGTCCCGTGAGGTCCCGGGCGACGATGTGTCCCGAAGTTCCCCATGAAGGTGCGGACCAAGTCGTCCCAGCTGTGGATCTGGCTGGCGGGTAGGTGCTCGAGCCATGTACGGGCGGAATCCGCAAGGTGCAGTGGTAGGTTGCGGATGATCACGACATTGGTTGCGCCGCCCAACCGGCAAGTCAGGCGGTAGTCGTTGAGCCACACCCGAGGGTCCGTCTCCCCCGTGTATTTGACGATGGTGGTGGGCTGGCGGAAGCGCTAGGGGATGTTCACCGTGCGGATCTCCCGGCTGAACACTCGGGTTCCCGGGGGTTCTGGCGTTGGTGACCGATCCTCCCGACTGTCGTACCGCCCCACGCCGAGGGTGGTAGCCCTGCGCTGCCCGCGCCGCCGCGTCCTCCCGTCTCTTGGAGTTCAGGACGTTGCGGGCGTCCCGTCCTGGGCTTGGCCGTGCATGTTAAGGATCCGCCTCGACAGCGCCGCCTCGGTTCGCCGGCTGCCGCGCCGCCTTTGCGGGCGTGAACCGACGCCTCCGCGTCCTGCCGCCACCACCGCAGGCCGGATCTGCGCATGCGGACGCGGAGCTCGACCGCAGACGGCAGCTTGCTCGATGAGGGCTCGCGCCGCGACAGTTGCGTGCCGGGCGACGGCCGGCTCGGGCATGGCCCGGAGTAACGTCACCGCCGTGATGAGCTTTTGGCTGGCTCGGGGTGGCGTGTGCGGGTCGTCCACGTTGAAGTCGGCGTTGATGCGCTCACGGGCCTGCCATCCCGCCTCTCGGGCCCGTTCGCCGCCTGCTGAGGCCTCCCCCGCGATGGTGGCGCGCAGGAGCCATACCTACCGGTACTCCTCCGTGAGCTTAGCCTCGAGCTCGCGGGCCTGAGCCAGCTGTGCGGCAATGTCCTGGTTGCCCGCCGGTGGTGGCGCCAGTGGTTGATTTGGCGCAGGCTCGTGGGGCGCATCTTCACCGCCCGCCCGCTCGTGTCGTGCTGGATGGCCACAACAAAGCACTGGGGTCGTAGCTCCCTCGCCGGAGTCGCTTGAGTAGCCGAACCAGTAGTTCGCGGCGTCGAGGAACCGCTGGAACACGACATGATCCGGTACGCCGGAGAAGTCCCACTCCGCCATCCCGTGCGAGGTCGCGGGAGGCAGCTCGCTGGCCGAGCCGTGGTATGACTCATCGTTGGTGGTCGCGATAAGGTTTCGAATCGACAGCAGGTGGTGACTCGGGAGGTCCTCGTGACGCCGCCGCGGCCGGCGAAGCGGCCGCCGGGGAGTTCCATCATCCTTGAGGGAATCGCGGCCCGGCCGCTTTTCCCCACAAGAGTGCCGTCCGTACCGGCCGCGGAGGTGCGTCCTCCGTGTTGCAGCGCAGGCCGCTGCTGCGGCGCGCTCCATGCGCCGCGGCGCGCTGCGATGTCTCGCGGATGTCTAGGCCGGCTGCGGTGTTGGCGCCGGATGCCCCTGCGGCGCAGTGGCACCGGCCCGGCCCGCTGAACGCCATGGGTGGAGCTCGTGCCGTTGGTGAGCATGTGGTAGCCGCTCCGTAGCCTAAGTTCGCTCCCAAACCGGATCTCAAACCGGCCGGGAAAGGGCCTGAGCTACCACAAGCGTACCTCTGACATGTCATCTCGGTGCGAATCACCATCGGGAGTGCTAGGGATCGATCACAGCGCGAGTCCCCTACCTGGCGCGCCAACTGTCGGTGTTAGGATTAGTCCCGACACTTACTAGTAAAATGCGCCGTGATCAGCCTCTCGATGGTCGGTGCTAAGCAACACTGGGACATGAGTTTATCCCGATTCCGGCACAGACGTCCGTCAGGTTGTGCGTGCAGCTGTATTGCACCGGGTGCTCAGAGGGGGGGCTACAAGAAAGGTGGGAGAGGAGAAGAAGCCCCCAAGTCTCTGTTAAATGATTGAGGTGTAGAGCCAATATCGAGAGAGTGTGACTGTGGGTGAATGCAGATGAAAGCGATGCCCGCGGCTGGGCGGTCGCCTCCTCCTTTTATAGGCCAAGGGAGGCGGATTACGACGGGCCGCATGGTGCTTGGCATGTGTCAAGGTACGTGCGCATACTAGCGATTTGATGGATATCTGGCGAATCCTCGACGTGGGCGCTGCAAAGGCTTCATTTGCTTGAGGGCAGTTTCGAGGGTCATCTAGCTATCCGTCCGCCGACCGCACTCTAATTCGAGGATCTTGGCCGACGGAGTACGTAGGCTGACAGGGCTGGTGTGGCGCCTTATCGTATCAGGCTCCACGCATGGTTCATGGTTCACATGGGGATGGCGGCATAGCGGGGGTGGCCGCGCAGTGTGGCGGAGGTGATGGAGGGGACGTGCTCCGCCATCCCGCGCCACGGCGCCTCGGTCATGCGCCGAGTGGGTCGGCCGACGCCTCGAGTGCCCTGCCCTTCGAGGGGCCTGCCGTGGAGGAAGGACGGAGCGTGGCACGCGCTTGAATGACCCCGCCTCCGACAGCATGGGCGCAGATTGACAGACTTCTGGATGGCGGAATGCAGGTGGCCCGCAAGTGCCGGACCGATTCGGCGGTGCAGAATCGGCGGGCGGGATCCTTTTGGCGCCGTGGCGCGTGACGGGCAATTAATACCTGCCGGGAGGAGCTGCAAAGCCGTGGACGAGGGGCCTCGAGCGGGCGGAAATCCGCTCGAGGGGCGCTGGCCCCTCGAGCGAGGCGGAGAGCCACTCGAGGGGTCTGGGCCCTCGAGCGAGGCGGAAGCTCGCCTGTAGTCCGACCCTCGAGCGGCGGAGGTTCGCCGATGGCGCATGCGGTTTGTTTGTTTGACCGCGAGGTCATGGCCGCAGCACGCCGCAGGCTTTGTTCGTGTTTTAGCTGTGGTTGGTTTGGGGAATGCGTTTCGCGATTTTCGTTTTAAGAGGGCTATTTTTCCCATAGTTAGGGAACCCCTTATGGCTGTCCCCGACACGTGGTTCCTGTGATGAATCCGTGTATAATTGAATGGTTGAATTCGTGATTCAATGTGTGATTGAATCTATATTGTCTAAATTTGTATGTGTGATGAATATGTGTATGAGTTGAGATGAATTTTGTGAAGATGAATCTGTGTATGGTTCTGTAAATGAGTTGAGATGAATTTTGTGAATCTTGAGATGAGATGAGATGAGATGAGATGAGAAAGAAAAGAAAAGAAAAGAAAAGAAAAGAGGAAGGGGAACGGGAACGGGAACAGGGGCAAACGGAGCAGACGGCGAAAACACATTTGTACCGGATGAGATACCCGGTACAAATGTGATCTCACATTTGTACCGGACGTTTTGTACCGGTTAGATACCCAGTACAAATGAGGGTTACCAACCGGTACAGATACCCGTTTTTACAGTAGTATCCGTGGCTCCCTAGCTCAAGGAGAAGGCGGTCAGTCCGAAGTTCATCCGAAGTATTGCTCAGTCCGGCAGGGAGCTCATCAGAAATTCAGAAGTACTCGTATCTGAGATATCAGTAATGAAGGGGTCCGAAGTTCATCCGATGAGAAGATACAACAGTTAAGCGAAGCAGACCGAATGGGAATGCTAAAATTTCAAATGTCACTACCTATCCAGCATGCTTGGATATACGTACTAATAATTAAAAACCTCAACTCGATCTGAGTCGCCGAAATTGTTTTGGTAAACTTCTGTACAGGTCAAGCAGTTGGTGTTTACAGTTGCATGTGGCGCATAGCATCAGGGACACAAATATGCAAACGTTACCCACAGCTAGTGGGATTAATAACGAGAAGACAACCACCTCCTAGAATCTGGACTTGCTGTCCAATCGGATCAGTGAGTTTGGCAAAACTGGCCCTTCGATGGATGTTTTACGAATTAATTACTCTTCTCAGTTCAATATACCCAGCTTCGACAGCTTGTTTTCAAGCAAATACTACTCTTCTCGTTCGATCTGCGGTTGACATGTCCAGCACTCTAGCAATCACTTGGAGGCGGTCCACCGGTGGTGCAAGTTTCATCCGTGCAGGGAAGACTCGAGCATCGCCAGTTCGCCGCTCTCGGTTCGTCCAGTCCCATCGCACAGCACCGCAGCCGTTGAGGCAAGCTGCCTTCCCGCACCACCGCGCGTGGAACGTCTCCACCGGTGTGGGAGATGATGAGTGAACGGACTTGCCACCCCACCGTCGTCAATTTTTTTTCGATAAGGGAAATTTTATTAAATTCAAGGTATTTTACATCGAGCAGATACAAATTTTTTGAACTATTTTCCCGACTTCTGCATTACTAGGATGCACACAGCCAAAAGAGAGAGAAAATAACCTGCAAGCTAATGGTTGTCAATCCGTAGACTAGACCGCCATCTATGTGCCTGAGTAAAAAAACTCCTTGGCCACCAGAGCCGAGTGCTGCAACACCACTGCGTGAAAGTCCTGTGAAGTTGATTTCTGCAGTATAATCCACGAACGAAGCCAATTTATAACTGAGTAGATAACCTGCAAAGGATAAGGGTTAGTAGCCGCCTTGGAGCTCATCCCTGGAGCGCCGCCACCTGCTCGGTTGATCGTCTCACAGGGCACACAAAAATGGAGAGCGGCCGAGCACGAGGGACCGGCGGTGAAAGCGGATCTAGAATTTGGGATGGGTCACACGGCGGGTATCAGTGGCGGAGGTAGCATATTATTTCTAAGTCTAGGGCAACCCTGCTTAAAGCATCTCCAACAGTTTGGCAAACTAACTTGACATCTATCTAATTTTGGCAAAACAAGAAAAATTAGCCTCCAACAGTTTGGCAAACCAACTTGGTAAAAATAGAAACTTGACAAAACTCACCCCCCCCACGCGGAAATATACGCGCGTCGATCCGGGTTGGCATCGGCGTGGCCAAGGCAGGTGAGAGGGTGAAAAAAGAAATAAAAGATAGAGAATGATTCCTGATGCAAGTTTTCAAGAGGTGGGAGGGTATAAACAAAATTTGTTTCTCTCTTAGGATTCATGATGTAAGTTATATCTGTGTTTGACAAGTGAATTATACCAAAATTGTTGGAGATGAACTCTTTTTTTATTTGGCATATCTTTTTTGAAATTGGCAAAACACAAGATTTGCCAAGTAAAAGCCTAAATTGCCAAAAATCCCAAACTAGCTCATATAGCGATAACCACATTTAGCTAGGTCCATATAAGTATTTAAAATGTATAGTAAATCGTAATTGTTTAACAAATTTGATCAAAAAATATCTAACTAGCGCCAATTTTGTTCACCCCCCGCTTATCATATCTTCATGACAGGTGAGGTGATCCTCACTACCGGAAATTTCATCGTTGCCGTGAGCCAGGGATTTTGTCGTGAGCCAAAAGTCAGGCTCACGACAAAATACTTTTTTCCTGATGGCCAAATGTAAAACTCACGGCAAAAAGCACGACTCACGGCAAAAACACGGCAAAAAGCGCGACTCACGGCGAAAAGGAATTTACCGAGAGCGACTCACGACAAAGAGGAATTTTGCCGTGAGACTTTTACGTCCGACGGCAAAATGCTATTTTGCCGAGAGCTGCAAAGAGCCTTTTTGCTAGCCGACGGGAAATGATCTTTGCCATAAATTGAAATCAAATTTTGAAGTAGTAAATTAGTTCAAATCAAAAAAATTTCAATTACAAAGTTTCATTACTTCTCAAGATGTACAACTTTTATTAGGGTAATTCTTTCATTTGACAAAGTTGTAATAATTTTGTTCACAAAACTTATATCTCTTATATAGGATTTGTGAAGATTGTTACTACAACAATATCGGATGATCAAATAACCAAAATAAAAGTTGTCAGTCTTGAGAATTTATGTAACTTTGTAGTTGAACCATTTCTAATTTGAATTACTTTCGTCAACGAAAAGTACATCTAAATTTCTCGAATTTGAAATTTTGAAATTTTGAAACGACCTCAAGTTATGAAACTTTGGTGTTCACAACTTTTTAATTTGAAGTCATTTGCTATATTTAAATAATTAGATGCATTTGATGTATTTTGTAAAAAATATTTTCTTGTTGTGGGCTTACACTTGGGCTCACGGCAAAGCCTAAATGGGCTAGCCGGCCCATCTAGTCCGGTGGCCCAACCTCTCCTGATATAAGCCCCTCCTCCGCCTGAAACCCTAACCCTTCTCACTTCTCCCACCCGCGGCTGCCCACCCCGCCTCCCACTTCTCCTCGATCCGCCGCCTCATATCCGGCCAAGGGCGCATGGAGCCCGACTTCCCGACGGCCCCTCCTCCCCCTCCCTTCCCTCCCCCCTCTGGTCGCCCTTCACCAACGGTGAGGAGCAGCGGCGGGGCGAGGTGAGGCAGCGGCGCATCGAGGACCCGACAACCTCCTTCCTCCCTCTGACGAGGTGACCCGACGGCCCCTCCGGCACGTGGAGTGGGCGAGCTCCGTGCCCCGTCGTCCTTCCTCTTCCTCCCCTCCCTGTTTTTGCCCACAGGTTCTCTCCCCCCTCTCTCTCATCTCCCTCCCTATTTTTGCCTACAGGTGGCGGCGGCGACGACAACGGCTGGGTGGTGGTGGCGGTGGCGACGATGGTGGGTGGTGGTGGCGGTCTGGTGGTGGTGTCGGTCGGCCTCCTCTCCCCCGATGACGAGATCCGGTAGCGCCTTCCTCCCTCGAGGACCAGATCCAGCGTCTCCTTGGTCCCCCGACGTGAGATTCGGCGACGCCTCGACGTCCGCCTGCTGACCTCCTTCCATGGCACGGCCTTGACGAGCTCCTTCCTCAGGCGGAGGAAGCCAGGTGACGAGCCCAGAGCAACGACCTGAAGGAGCTCAAGGGGCAAAGAAGTTCATTCACAGGTGTAACATCCCTGATGTTTAGTTAAGAAAAGTAAAACAATTAGTTTGCTAACCAAGTGTAATTAGTATTTAAGCATGTTTAGCATGGTTTGGATCAAATTTACACATAAACCCTCGGTCAAAATCCCAAATCATGGTCAAACCCCTAAGTGCTCCATAAAGCTGAAATAGTTTTCTTGTGCGTTCTCCAAATTTCACTATAGAAGTTCAAAATCGGCCAATATAAAAGTTCTTCGCTATCTCAGGGAACACAATTTTCATAATTGGCGGAAATTCAAATTTTGCATGTAAATTGTCCAAAAATCGAGTTGAAGTCCCTGTGAACAGTGTAACGGGGCTGAGAATTTCTGCAAGTTCACCACGTTTTTCCCTTCAATCTATTCATCAAAACATAGGTCGCCCTTTCGGAAAGTTGTAGTGCTATAACTCCTCTACAACTTATATTTTTGGAGATTTTCAAGTTAGTTGCCACTTTTTGGAGTTTAGCATTTTCGAATGTGGGCAAATGAAAACGCCTTGGCCTGCCAATGTTGGGACTCCGCAGACGACCTGGCCAGACGCCGCGCAGCGCCGGCCAAGACACCGCACGCCGCCACGCCGAGCGGCTCGAGCCACCCGCGAGTTTGCATGCGTCCGGGGCCAGCTGGCCGTCCCTGCTGGCCACTGCCGCGCTCAGGAGACTCCACCAAGACCTTCGATGCCTCCTCGCCTTTAATTGCCAGAGCCGACGGCCAGAAGCCATTTTCCACCTCCGCCGGAGCTCCAATGGCCTCCGCCGCCTGAGGTCTCTCCTCCAACCGAAGCTGCCATCAATTGTGAGCTTTCCACCTCCCCTAGAACCTTCGAAGTGACCCTCCGCCGTCCGTGCACCACCCGGTCGCGCCGTCGCCGGCAAATGACACCGCGGCGGGCGCTCCACGTCCGCCCCGCCGCTGGCACCCGGCGAAGCCACCTCCTGCCGAAACTCCGCCGCCCAACCACTCCTCTCCTCTCCACTCTTCCTCACGAGTCCCCGGACAACTCCAGAGCACGGGCCCGATGACGCCGATGCCGCTCGCCGCTGCCGTCGGCGCCGGCCACCTCACCTCACCGCCGCGGCCGTCCGGCCGTCGCACCAACCATCGCCGGGGGAAGGTCAAGGGTGAGCACGCACGCCTCTCTAGCCCCTCACCCGGCCAACTCGGCCAATCGTCGCCGGCGAGGTCTCCATGGCCACCGGGGGTGACATTGCGAGGATTGACTTCTTTCTAGGGTGTTTTCTATAAACCAAGGGCCTGTACGTAATTTCGAGGAAATATTCTAGGGACCCGGCTGAAAAGGGATTATTAGGGTTTTTGCTGCAACTTAGAAAAATCATATAAAAATCGTAGAAAAATCAGAAAAATATAAATCCAATTTTGTTGGTTTCCTGGTGAAAAACTATACCTTTTCTAGAAAGGTTGTATAGGGATTTTCTATGTAGTTTTTGAATTAAAAATTCAAACTCAGTTTGAGGTGTTTTTAATGTAGTTTAAAATATACTCATGATATGGACATGAACTTTGGATATGTTGCTCTTTATGGCATGTTTAGATTTTTGACCAAAGTTGGCATGAGTTTGATGTGTAGATATTTAATTATAATTTATGTAATCTTTATGCTAGATTAATCTTGATGCTTTTTATAGCCCCTTTAATAAACTTTTATTTAAGTACAAGTGCACCCTAGGGCTTTTTCTTGATGAATAGCACTTATGCTTTGGTCAGAGGCTTTGATTTTACATGTATGAGTTGATCTAGGTTTGGTATTTAATCTTGTGTAGGAGTTTAAATTAAAATTTTCAAAAATAATTTGAATTTGCACCTATGCTTTGGTCAGAGGCTTAGATTTGACATGTATGAGTTGTAGTAGAAAGTGGAGATCAAAAAGATTAGTAAATCTTTTTATAGGATTTAATTAAGTTAAACTAGGCTGAAATTTGTCTTTTTCATATAAATTAATTTATATGTTATCTTAAGCTAAATTTTGGCATGTGAGCTTAGTTTAGGTATATGTTGCTGTGTACCAAAATTTTGGACCATTGGAAGTGTATTTAATTTTATATGAATTTTTGGATGAAAAGCTGGCTAGAAATTGAATAAATATGTTTATCCTCATTTTAAGTTCAATTAAGGATTTCATGCTTAGTTCCTGTTTGTAATCATTTAATGCTGTTTTGTGAAGTTAAATAATTTAATTTGCTTAAATATGTATACAATCACCATCCATGTTAACCTTTAATTAACCTCTCACACCCTCACCTAATGCATGCGCATATGAACGTGTAGATTTACCGGACGGGACGTACACGCTCACTCAGGAGGAGGAGGGAGCAGCTAGTGGAGAGGTGAACCAGCTTGGTGTGCAGCAAGACCTGGGCCAAAGTCCAGAAGAGCCCAAGGCTAGTGCTGAATTAGAAGAAGGCAAGCACCGGGTTACATATAACCTTTTTGGATAAAATCCCTTCGCTTTTACCTTTTCAGTATTTATGTTATGTTTTGTCCATTTACGTTTCAGGAGTTGTTTTGAAACCTAGATGCATGATCCTTAGGTTCCTATGCTCTTATACTAGTATGTTAGGACGCTAGTGCCATGCTTTAAGGACACGGTACAAGTCGAGTAATGACTCATTGCTCACGAGATATAGGTTACTTATGTTGGAATCATAAGTTGGTTAAATTGACTCGCTCATGTGGTAAGAGCAATGGGTTCGGTCTCAACCGAGTAGCATTGTGCTGGTTTAAGCTATTGAACGTACCAAGTGCTTGTCGGGAATGGGACCGGTAAGCCTAGTACCTAATGAACCAGTGCGGGGACTTTATCGCTACTACTCTTGATATGCTTCTCCCGGTTTGATCCTGGTAGTGCAAGTGTGAGTCTGAACGTGCCGTGTGAGGGCGTTCCATTAACCTTGTACTTAGGACTGTAGCACTTGTCCCTAATCTGGGGAATGACGGGAACCACTGGTCGGGTAGACCCGTGATTCGCTTTATTTGATTTCTTGGGGTCTACTTTCTTTCGTGTATCTTGGGTTTACCTTGCAAGGATATAAATCGATCGATCGTCGGTCACTCGCCGTTATCTGAGTCGGCTTGACCACTGGCTACCCCATGTATTTATGGAACAGTTGGATTAATATTGTTGCCTGTTTAATATTGTTTGCACAACATGCTTGTTTAGTACAGGTGCTCATCTAGAATGGTTAACATACTAGAATATGAGCTAAAATTTGAAATTAAGGATAAACTCTTAGTCGCTTTTGGCAAAACAAACCCACCAGCCAAAAAGCCTTGCATGTCTAGTTGTATGTAAGTCTTCGAGTATTAGTATACTCAGCCTTGCTTAATTTGTGGTTTTCAGGTAACCCCATCTGGCCTAGCTCTATTCCAGATGGTTGGGAACTTGAGTGGGAGCAGGATGACGATGAGTGATATGCTTGGATGGCCTCCCATGTGTACCGCGTTTAGTTTCATTTTCCGTTGTTTAAACTCTGAATCACTTTTACTTTTATGTACGAAAAACCTGGTTTGTAATAATGTGAACTTGTGAACTTTTGTGTAATGTTGAACTTGTACTCTGGTCCCGCCTTCATGTGGGCTTTGCGCATATCAACGATCCTGTTGTAGGTGATTTACCGGGCATGACCCGGCAGAGGCGACAAAATACTTCTTTATTATTGCTTAATGGCCACGTGGACCGGCTTAGGCGATAATATGGAATTATTTTGGGCGAATCTATCACAACAGGAGTGTGAAAAAGATAAACAAAATTCTGAAATTCAGTTAAGGATTGAAATTCCCCTGATCGTGCACAGGGTTATATTTCAAAAGGTTTGCGAATTAAGGGTTATATTAGGGAAGCGTGCGAAGTGAGGGTTAAATTTTGAAATTCCTCCACCTCGCGGGGATGGTTTTTATAGCCGGTGGAGAGTCCCTACCGAGATGGCCGGTAGTCTCCTTTGATGCTGTTCGGTTTGGAGTTATGATTTAGCTGCTTGCTACATACTCCCTCTGTCTCAAAAAGAATGACGTTTTAGAATTGTCCTATGTCAAATTTTCCTAGGTCAACTGATCAAATTTGTAGGGAAAAATATCAATATTTATGACATCAAATAGATATATTGTAAAAATAGATCTCATGATGAAATCTAATGATATTTATTTTATACTATAAATGTATGTAGTTTTTTCTATAATCTTGGTCGAAGTTAAGAAAATTTGACTTAAAATAATATTAAAACGTCATTCTTTTTGTGACGGATAGAGTAGGAAACATTATCAACTTTGGCGCTATATATGATGGTGATGTGTTTCTGACCTACTCCCTCCGTCCATTTTAGGATTTTTAGGGCGGATTAAAGAGGTGGAAAAATGTCACATATACCCTTAGCCAATAATAATTAAAGGTAATTTTTCTAGTTAACAAGTGTAATATTTGGCAAGTCTTTAATTGAGTTGATTGAGTACTTACCAAAAACTCCTAAGATACCTTATATTTGAGGACAAATTTTAAACCCTTGAATGCCTTATACAGTATTTCATGAAGAAGGGAGTAGTGTACCTTTGTGATTAGTTGTCCTACCTAAGCGCCTGTTCAGAAAGAAAATGTCACCCCATGAGTTTTATAAAAACGCGAATCCTACCGCGAGAGGGCTCTCCCATTTGCGTTAAACCGACACCCCAATTTATCTTCGTCCATTTTGGATCTAACACACACGGTGCACTCGTGGAAACGATGGAACGCGGAAGTGAGCGGAGTCGCCGGTCGCGCCGAGGAAAGAGGATCTAGTCCTCCCGACCTCCTCTTCTCCTCGTGTCAAAAAAACAAAAAAAGACCTCCCCTTCTCCTTCCCCCCTCCCCCGTGTTCATCTTATCCGTGGGTGAGGTCAGGGCCGTCAGGCCATGGATGGCCGACGAGGGGAGGAGGCCACACTCTAGGCATCTCCGGCCGGCAAGGGAGAGATGCCACACGCCGTCGCGGAGTCGACGTGCGGTGCAGGCTTCACTCCGCGGCACTCCATTCACCGCGAATCTTCGGCAAGTGGCGACACGCATAGAGCAGAGCGGCCGTCACGCGTAGCGAGGTGAGGGGAGTTGATGCTTGCAAACGGAGGGAGGCAACGAGCTCGGATCCGCTACCCTCGCGCCCCGTAGCTCCACTCCACACCCTTGTCCTGATTCAAATTGCGGCGGCGCCATTCACTACGAGGCATATCGGCCAAGGGGAGGGGGGGGGACGAGATTCTTCGTCGAGCCGAGGGCGTGCGTGGATCTGCTACCCGGCTACCCCTGCGTCCTGAATGACCCCTCACCCCCTCATTGACGACTACGCGCCATAGAAAGGCAAGCCATTCAATTGTGGTATGTCCAGATCCCTTTTATCATTCTATTTTTTTTACTCGCATAAAAATCTTCTGAAGTTTCAAATTAGGTCATGTTCATTAGGATCCTAAGCCATGCAGATGCACAATTGTTTGATTTTTCATTAGAAGATCTATCACCCATACTATTTGGTCATGTTAATTATCACACTTTGTCATCTCAGTCAAGTGTGGATTTGCCATATACATGGTGGCGCTAGTACATTCTTCTTCAGAGCTCAGACTTTGTGCGGAATCCCTAATTATTACTTCATGAACAATTTGACACCAACAGGCAGTAGTACCACAGAGTTTTTAACTTATGCAACCACTTATCATTTCAAACATTTAGTTAGTATGTAGCTTACATTTAGTTAGTAAAGAAGCTTGCATTTAGTTAGTACCTAGCCATCTATTCACACTACGTAGGATGCAACCATATTTTTTTGAAACACGTATGATCTAACTAGCCATGTATTTACATGATATACAAAGTAATTCAAGTTTCCTCTTTTTTTAATGATTTTTGCAGATGCATCCAAGTCAGCGTTCAAGTGGTATTGTCAACAACCAGTGTTTGTTACATTTCAACAGGTATATCACAATTACTTTACCTTTCCCAATCATTTAGTTTGCTATCAGTAGCTTTAGTTTTTTTAGTGGGGTGCTGAGTAGGATGATGAGTCTTTCTTTGGGGTCATAAAAATCCGGTGCAGCTGGTATGTGGTATGTGGGACAGTGGGAGTAAGATTCTTTCTCACCACTGCATACACAGTAAATCCCGGTTTGGTGGCCTCTCGATGCATGCAAGCTTAGCATCTACACATTCTGATAGATCACTTATTTGTTTTAATTTCCATTATTCAAGAACTTTTTCTGATATCATTATTCCTATATTTTGTCACATTTTCGTGGTGCATCCAAGTCAGTGACACCTCATATTGGGGCAATGGAGCAACATTCTACCTTTGACATCAGGTGACAGTTCAGATATGTTGTATGCCTCAACCATGAACAATTTTCCCATTCTTCTTGTGATTTATTTAATATATTTACTTATTTCAGTAACCTTTCTCTTCTATTATTTCACATAATTTTTAAGGAAGTAACTAATTTTGTCTTTATATTACATAAAAAATATCTAAGCATATATTCAATGACACAAGAAGTAACTGGCTCTGTATTTTTATTACTTAGTATGTAACTTACTATATGCTTAGTCACAATATTAACTTTCTTAGTATGCTTGTGGACCTGAAGCTTTGTAGTTTTTTAACACTTGCTGAAACTGAACTTTAGGTTTAGGATATGATTAAGCTAACCAATTTTCAGTAATTCATCATTTTCCTTACTGCTTTCTGCATCCAGTAGACTAATTCCTTCTAGTTGTGTTATTATCAGTCTAGGATGAGTTTAAGTAGTTTCCCATTCTATTTTTCCATACTTATATTTTGTTTTGTCACTGCCATTTGCAATAAGAAGTTGGAGTTACCTCACTACCATTTCACTATTCTTTTTTTTTTTGCTAATAATGACATTAACTTACTCTATAGGAAGTAACTTACCACGTATGCAGTCTAATTAGAAGTAACTAATTCTATATTTATATTCCATGCAAAGTAACTTACGACATATGTCATATCATGAGAAGCAACTATATTTTATTTATAGTCCATACATGTAACTTACCACATGTGTAGTCACATATCATTTCAATCATTTAGTTAGTAGCTAGCCATCTATTCACACTAATATGATGCAACCAGTCCCTATTTTATTTGAAACATGCATGATCTAAGTAGTCATTTATTTACATGGCATATCAAGTAATTTGAGTTCCCTCAGCCTTTTTATGATTTTTGCAGTTACATCCAAGGCAACATTAGTGCATATTTTTTGTGTCAGCCATGTGTTCTTGATAACCTATGTTTGACATAAGTAGCTTTTAGTTTTTTTCAGAGTAGGTGCTAAGGATCATAAAAATCCAACTGAGCTGATATGTGGTATCTTGATTGAGATGTTTTCTCACCTCGCTAGTCACTTTTTGCATACCCTTGAATAAACATATGTTACATCATATAACATAATTTTTGGAAACAACTAATTGTGAATTTATATTACATAGGAAGTAGCATACCATATATTCAGTGACACAAGAAGTAACAAGAACTAAATTTTTATTCCGTAGTATGTAACATATGTTTGATACTATTATCTTTATTCAAGCATATTTAACACATGTTTATAGCACAATGCAGTTTTATGTGTTACATTACTGTGTATATATTGTTAATAGACCCAACATGAATTTGTTGCCATTAGCCTTTATTCTTTTCATCTGGCTCTCCATATTTAATTTTAACTGTGTAGAAGGATGTAGATCACTAATTTTTACATGTAGCATATGTGTGCACATTATCAAAGCAACTCATAAACATTTACTGCAATTTGTTCATTTTTGCATTATTATTTTTAGTTAGCCCCTAATCTTGAACATTTAGGAAGTATTTAGGCATGCATTTAATCATATGCTAGAAAAACGCACAGCGTTGCCGCGCCATCATGAGTTGGCCAGTGGTGTTTTTGTGTGAGGTACCGAGGTCCACGAGCATCCCTGATCTGAACACCATACAAGAAGTAATTATTCATACTTCTAAACCATATCAAAAGTAACTTGATTTTAGTTTGAAAGTTATAGACAGTAACTAATCTCACTAAATACTTTTTTCTCCACATTTACAAACTATACCAGATCATGGATAATGGGAATTGTACTTTTTGAATCTGTTTGGTTCTCATGCAGGGATCTAAATCTGATATATAGGGTCCACACCTACCTTCAGGGCAGCAACCTATATGATGCTCAAGGAATGTTGCACATGCTCTTTTTTAATGCATACTAATTCAACCTCTGATTAGTGGTACCGTTGTGCTCATTCTTTTTTTATTTTGAGTTAGGAAGTAACCCGTCATCAACAAATCTGGTCTAGGAAGTAACACGTTATTTATTTAAATGAGATTGGAAGTAACTAATTATTGGTCCACATGATAAATAAAGTAACTTATTTTGTTTAATAATAGGATGTAACTTATCCCTTATTTGAAACTCCTAAGAAGTAACTAATATTTAATTTATATGAGATAAGAAATGAGTTGCCCTTGATTTGAAACACACAGGAAGTAACTAGTCTTTTTTTTACATGAGACAGAAAATAACCTCCCAATCAATTCTGCTATGTTGGTACTTCCAGCTTTTTGGTAAGTCAGTTTGTGAGTAATGCAACCCCTATTTTTAGCTCTTGAAGAATTTTTCCTTTGTTCCAATCCTTATGGTATGCAATTGATTATGCACATATAACTTTTACCTTATCTACCTTCTTTTGATCTCTAATTATGTGGACAACAAATCTGATTTAGCAAGTAACTTTTACTTTCACTTAAATGAGATAGAAAGTAACTTGTCACTGATTTTAATTAATTTTGAGGACATAGGAAGTAAACTTTCCCATGGTTTGGAAAACATCAGGAAATAACTTATCATAGATTATATGAGGCATAACATAACTTGTTCCTGTTCTGAAATGCGTTGGAAGTACGTTGTCAATCAATTATGTAAGACTGAAAGTAACCTGTTTGTCCCTCTTCAGAAACATAGTGGTGCAAGTTACTTTTACCAGTTCACATGATATAGGCAGAAACGTATGGTCACTAGCAGGAAGTATGAATAGGAAGTAATACAGGCTCACTAGCTTCAATAAGTAGCTCGAGCAGTCTAGCTCATTAGCTCCAGGAAGTAACTCAGGCTCACTAGCTTCTTTCAACAACTTATTTTCATTTTCAAACACATCTTGTGTTGCTCAATCAATCTCCGGCGATGCTACATTGAGATCAAACTTGCTCACACCTGCAATTGTACATTGTACAAAACAAAGTAGGAATCAATATGCATGCTAGCAGAATGGTACAAAATGTTGCAGCTAGCAACAATTGATATGTGCAAAAGAAAGTAAAGATCAATATGCAAACCAACTTAATCTCCTAGCTTCTATTTCTAAAGAAATCCAAAGCAGAGCAAATAGGTAGCTGAATTAGCTAGGCAAAACAAGGTAGTGAATGCAGAGGCTTTTGCTTTTCATACACATTTTTAGTCTAAGTATCCATGATGCTTTTGCTTTTCATACGTTTATCTACGTATCCATTATTCTTTGTTAATTGTCCTAATTGTTGTTTGGACTAACCTAAAATCTGTTTTTTTAACTTGGTTGACCTCATTGTTACTTTTTTTCATCAATTCAAGGATAGATGATAACTGAATTTGAAGTCCAGGGAGTGACACATACATGGATGCAACACTTGTGTTCTCTTATTTGTTACAAGATGCAATAACTTCATGTTTAAGTAATAAAAACAAGGCTTTTTTTAATGTGTAGTGGGAAATATGCTATGTATATATTACTGTGTTACAAAATATGCTTGCAAGATATCAAGAACTCATAAATCTGATGGATGTAACTAGGTCATTCCAATCCCAATCTGAGAGGTAACCTGAATATTGTGGAGAGATTCATATCATTGTTGTGTGACTGAAACAAAATGTACGATTGATTGATGGATTGTGTCAGTAGTTGTGTTCTATTTGGGATGTGAGGATGTGCATGTGAACATTCATCTCTTAGTGATCTCCTTTTGATGTTGCAGTGTGCTTTCCACGTTTGTGTGATCTCCTTTTGATGTTGCTTCCCCTTAATTTTTCATTTGATTTGGTGTTTTTTCACTTGATTCATGGATGGAGATCCTGGATTTGTTTGTGGTGTGGTAGCCAATGGGAACGATGCGTGCTTCAGTTCTGTCACAAATTCAGGAACCTTTCGGGATTTTTCTAGCACCTGGGCCGTAATATATTTGTGTCAATCCGCTTTACTCAGGGTGCATCTTAATTAAACCCGTCACGTGCGCTCGGCTCCCCATTTCCCCCTGCATGCAGCTGTGTATACGCTTTCTTTCCGGAATTAGAAAGTATGCTGAATATAGGGGGCTCTCCACCTAACACTAAAAGGAGAGGCCTCTCCCTGTAGTCACGTCCTTATAAAAAAGGCACCCATGAAGACTACGCATTCTGATTTCCATCCACGAACGAATCCCCACCGTCCCTTCTTTTTTGCCATTTACGGTGCTCTGAGCTCTATCCTAATGATATTTATAAAATAGATCTCATGATGAAATCTAATGATATTTATTTTATACCATAAATATATGTAGTTTTTTCAATCTTGATCGAAGTTAAGAAAAATTAACTTAGGATAATCTTAAGACGTCATTATTTTGGGGACGGGGGATAGGAAACATTATCAACTTTGGCGTGATGATGGTGATGTGTTTCTGACCTAGTGCACATTTCTGGCCTAGTGCACCTTTCTGATTGGTTGGTCTACCCATGAGTTTCTAAAAAAAAAGGTCACTCATGAAGACTACGCATTCTGATCTGTAGCGAACATGACCCCATTTGTCATTTGTTCGAGTTGATTTTGACGATTCATGCTAACACAAGTAATGGGACTAACCACATTGTGTAGCATATCTTTGTAGGCATTCTTAGGTCCCATGGATATTACCACAAGTTAACATACCATGCCCAAGTTAACATGTCATACCACAAGTCAACATACCATGCACATGTTAAGTTACTCATAGCAAAAATGAGGACTTCGTATATATTTTGAGGCTACAAGTGATGGCATGTTAAGTATGTTAAGTTGAAGCAATGACAAGTTGAAGACGCAAAGAAAAGGAAGGAAAAAAACACCGTCGGATGAACCGACGGTAACCTAGGAAGAAGCGTCGGTGCACTTGTTACACTGCGTAGCAGGCAAAATGAAGTTGACATCTGGATGATCCGACGGTCCAGTTTCTAGATGCGCCGGATGAATTGCAGAGGAGAAGCAGCAAAGTCAGTAGCACTGGATGAACCGACGGTCTAAGTGGGGACACTGTCAGTCTATCTGACGCTTCGTTTGAATCAAGACAGAGACGCGCCAAGACTGGAGCTTCAGCACCGGATGAATCGACGGTGGAGCAGCGGTTCATCCGATGGTCTCGAAGATGCGGACAGTAAGGTTTTGGTGAGGAGTCCTTCAGCACCGGATGATCCGACGCACCGTCGGTGTATAGCGTCAGAGTAGTTGTGTCAGCAGATCTGCAACGGCTAAGTGACGTGGAGGGCACTGGATGAACCGACGCCTAGAAAAAGCATAGCATCGGTTCATCTGACGCTACCTTTTTCACCGGATCACCCATTTGATGTGGCTGGATTGTGTGAAGTGCAGAGGAGTGCAAGACACCTAGAAGATCATATCCAATCCATCCAAGTGCTAAATTGCTCATCCATAGACTTGCACATGCTTTGTGTGTGTGCTTAGTGCTAGGTTTAGCTTAGAGCTGAGTGAGTGCAAGGTTGTGCCAACCTTGTGAGGTGATTCTTGAGTGAATCAAGTTGTACAAGGTGCGTCGGAAGCCTTGGGGCCTAAGTGGCTCACCGGCAATCGTCTTCGACCCTCCGGCTTGGTGTGGAGTGGCGAGGACACTTTGTGCGGGGGACGTGGAGACCCCCTTCCTTGGTGGAGAAGCTCCTTAGTGGAGGCGACATCAAGGTGACCAAGGGAGCTTGGCAAGTGCCTAAGTGGCTAGCCTTTGTGGCAAGTCAAGTGGTGCTCTTAGGAGAGACTTGGTGACCAGGAAGCAATACTCTTGTGTGAGTGCTTCAACAACGTGGACTAGGGGTGGCTTAGTGCCTACCAATACCACGGGATAAATCGCGTGTCAAGAGTTTGCTTCATCTCATCCCTCTTTACGTTTCCACATTTACTCTCTTGCAATCTTTGTTTGCCTTTACTTTCCTAGAGTAGTATCATGCTAGGATTGGCTATAGGTTGCAAACCTTGTTTTGGGATGGGAGTTTCACACTAGAACAACCTTAGTTGCACATCTAGATAGTATGTTCTAGTTTATCTTTATGCAAAAGTAGTGAAGCCATAAGTTAAGGTTTTAAGATTGCCTAATTCACCCCCTCCCCCTCTTAGGCTACGAGCATCCAATTCCTTACACGCCGCCGCCTTCCCCCCACCGAGCCGCCCTCGCCTCCTTCTCCGCACGCCGGCAGGAGATCCACTGTCCCCTACCGCCGGAGATCCACCCGAGTACCAACATCCGCTCCTCCTTCCCCTCCTCTCTTTTCCTTTGCCCCCTACCCCGCCGTGCCCCCGTCGGGCGGCTCCTTCCGCCGTTGGCACCATGCTGACGCAACGGCAGCCGTATCCCCAGGCAAAGGAGACCAGGTGACGGTGGCAGCCTCCACGATGACAACGACACAACACCACACGGTCTCCCTCTGCCATGGACGACGGCGACCTCGACTCCGCCGCTGCCAAGGCCTCCTCCTTCAGTGCCAACGACCATGACCACCGCGCCATGGCCGCCTCGATCCAGGGAAGGGTACCTCCTCACGCATGACTACCTCCCAACCCTAAATCCCCTCTAGGGTTCCCCGTTCTCCACCCCCATCGCCTCCCCGTTATCCTGAGAGCAAAAGTATCCAAAAAACACCTGATGGAAGCATGGATGGAAGCTTCTTTGTAACTGTCATGATTTTTTTCCTTTCTTTCTTTGTTTCTTGATTTCTTCTTGTAACTTATGTACTCTTTTATTTTTAAATATATATAACCAGTAGGAGCTCTCGCTCCTCCTGTTTCTAAAAAAAAAAACGAAGATCCTATATATGTTAGTGTAAAGTTTTTTGTCAACCACATCGAATGGATTATATTAATCAGAAGATTTACAAAATGTATAATAATTTTGCAAGTAGGGACTTTGTCTACTAGCTTAATGTCCCTAATTCTTGCTTTTTTATCTAAATGCATGTGTACATAAAAAACAACATTTCATTATACATGGCCAACGGACCAATTAATTAATCATCCTTCAAACAATTCTTCAAGTAGCTGCTCCAGTTCAAGGGGAGTATTCTTAGGTTGTCTAATGCTCTTCCACTTGGCCCTTTGCTCAGCCAAGTACTTGCTGTAACCTGAAATGACTTTCTCGATGATGGCTTTGCGCAATCTCTTCCTAAGCTCTGGGTTTGGAACCTTCCAATGCTTTTGCATGGCGTAAGTTCTTTGGAATTCTGATTCGAATTTATCCACTGCCCTGCCGCTTCTGATGAAGCCGTGAGGTATGTCATGGTTCAACTTCAAGCAGGCCATTACTGGCTCCCAAGAGGCATCGAGGTAAGCTTCTATGAAGCTCTGGGTCTTGACAAGCCCATCCAAGTTCGAATCTGTTTCTATTTTGGCTCGAAGATTCGGATCTGGCTGGTTCACATAATCCTCCATTGGGGGAAGTCTCCTCACGGAACCTCGTTTTCTGGGCTTCTCGATCTTGTAGTCTTCCAGCAGAGTCCATGGTGGCAAGAGCAAAGATGAAACCTTCTTTGAAACGAAGCTGTAATTGTTCATCAAGTATAAGTAGCGTAATCCGGGGTCAGATTTCAAATTGGCCGTCCTCTCGAGTTGCTTCTCCAAGCAGGAGATCACACCTTTTTTGAGCTTAACCACGGGGCTTGAGCTTGAATCGTGCAGGCCGAAACTGAGCGCACCTTCGATGCGCGAAAGGAACATGACATAGCTCATCATAAGCATGGTGGTCTTGTGGACGCCCCCAGCCTCCTCCTCCATCGAGACTGTCCTTGTCCAGCAGCAGCGGTCCCTTAAGAAGGAATCTGTAACCTTCGCTATCATGCTCCTTATGGCGTCGCTCAGCCTGTCCCTCCTCCGCAGGAAGACAAAATTCATGGCCTCGAACATGGAGGTGGAGGTGGCGCTGGACGCTTGGTCGAACAAGGACATGACGATCGGCGAGTCATCCACGACGCACGTGTACACCTGCAACATCCCGGGGAGCGTCTCCGGCGAGTGGTCGTCGTTTAGAGCCGCGTCAGCCACGGCGTCAACGAAGTCAAGCATCCTGAGGAGGCTCACCTCGGCGAACCGCGTGAACTGGGCCACCTCTTGCTCGTGGTCCGCGGTCTTCCCGGTGGCAGCCAGCAGCATGACGTTCCAGATTCCATTCCCGGCGGCGGCTGGCTTCTTCTTTGCGCGGAGGTCCAGTTGCGTGATGCGGAGCACCTGCACCATGGTCTTGAGAGCTTTGATCCACCTCTCCATCAGATCTTGGAGGGAGGCGCATCCATCCTCCAGGTGGAGGTGGAGCTGCGTCCTGCTGTCTCCTTGCCCGGAAGGGAGAAGCCACTCCACATCCAGCTCCGAGAACCAGCTGCCGAGGAGAAGGAGCTCTTCGCGGCTGGCGCTGGTGTCCTGGCCGAGGCATCCGTAGTGCGCCGATGACGACGAGCTCGAGCGGCCAGCGCCGAACCCTCGGATGAGCCCCTTCATGCAGCCGTCATGGACCATCTGCCGCGCGATGGCGCGGAGCTCATCGTCTCCATCTGGGTCGTCCGCAGCACCCCAGCCGGAGAAGCACAGGTCGCCATCGGACGAGAATGATAGGGACACGGAAGAGCAACCGGCCGATGCATCCCAGGAGGCCGAGCTAGCGCTCGACCAGCAGTAGTAGGCTCCTTCTTCTCCCGCCGAGGACACGTCTCCGCCGGTTGGGAGGAAGAACCGCGCCGACGTGGACAGGCTGCCGGAGACGGAGACTCTTCGGATCGAATCGCGGTAGATGCTCGGCGTCGAGTAGTCGGGCTCGAGGCTCCCCGGCGCCCGCGGAGGAAGCACGCTTGCCGTGGCACCGCTGTACTGCGTCATATGCTATTCTTGTGCGGTCGCCGGTAGCTAGACGACTCGAGTCGAGTGAGAGTCTAGCTAGACGACGGTGATGAGTCTACTCCCCCCTCCAGTTTTGTGAGAGGTGAAGAGGAGGAGAGGAGAGATTGCCACAGAATTTTTATCGTCCGGTTTTCTGAGGACGCCGGTCAACGGTTGGGTCGTCGGACCGTTTGATTACTACCAACCGTGTAGTAGTTAGAGGAAGCTGTAAGGAATTGAAGAAAAGACTGGTGCTTTTCAGCATACTGGTCGTTGGCATTTTTTTCCGACTGTGCACCGGATCATTCGATGCTACTTTTTTTTTCTAGCCGTCCGACCACCTCGTCCATCATGCTACATATGGGGTCGCTGAACTTGCTCCTCTTCTGCAGGAAAACACCAGTGGTGGCGTCGAACGGTTGGAGGTGGGGAGGTGTGGAGCCGGACTCTTGTTTGAACAGGGTGAATGGGTGATGATGGTGGGCGAGTCATCCTCGACGCAGGTGTGTACCTGCAACATCCCGCGTCGACCGGCGAGAAGAACAGGCAGGTCAAGTCATCGGGCATGTAGAAAATCTTTCAGAGCAGTGAGAACTCTAGCTCCTAGTGCACCTCCAAGCCAGCAAGTAGTTCGATGAAGCTTCGTACGTGCTATTCCGGGGACATGGACAGTCTTGCGTCGTCGTCTGCAGAGAGCTCTGATGAACTAGCAAGGATCGATCGACAACGAACAAGAATATAAAGTGGTCGATTGCTTTATTGTGGCTGATTGAAGTACATTCAACCAATTTTCTCTTGTCAAGACGAAGAGTAAGCATGGATGACCCAATCCAATTAATTTCTCTCTTGTCAAGATGAGCAGCATAATGCACACTTTTTTTAATTTCTAGATTTTTACAATGTTGACTAATTTCAAGTTCTAGCATTTTTTTTTCTAGGATCATTTCCAGTTTTTAGCATTTACTGTAGAAAGTTCCTTCTGGGTCCACATCTTCCATCCAGATATATTGATTTCTACATTTTGTTCATGCCTACCATTTAATCTAGAAAGTATATTCTGCCCATAAATAATTATCCAAAATTACTTACCCAACATCCTGATACCATTTCGTCCCAAAAATTCTAAACAGACAATCTCAATTCCAAACATCTATACAAAATAATTCCAGCTCCAATTTTATGAGCAGTGCCAAGGAAAAAGGGTAAAGAAACCTGGGAAATACAAAACATTTAAAAACCCAAGCATGTTTTTTTTTTTTGGATTCAAAGCCATTTCACATATCACCATCGCAAGCCGCTCGCCAGAGTCCGAGCACCCTAGCCAGCGAGTTGCCTATCGTCTGTGGATTTCAAAGCACAAACTGAAAGGCAAGGCAGCTTATGTCAGCTGCAGTAGCCTGGTAACATTCTCCAGCATATCTACTAGGACCACTGGACATAACTTTTTGAGATTCGCATACCCTTTGCTAGCCACCACATTATCTATTTTGCACGATGATGCGATAAAATTCACGCAAGCATTTCTAAGTTTGCTGCAATGATGCTGGTCTGCTAGAGCCAGTAGAGTAGCCACGTTCTCCACATCAAGACTCTTGCAATTGCAAAGAATTCTTTCGCAAATCTGCTTTAATCTTCCCATACCATACCTATCTGCAGCAACCAGCAAGTGCGTTATCATCTCCTCTCTGTCATCGGCATCGAAACCTTCCATGTCCGGCATCGAATCGGTGTATACGAAATGAAGCAACGCTCTGAAAACTTCAGGCTGCATTTCTTGGATGATTATGTGGTTGCTGCTCTTCTCCTCCATCGATCCGAAGAGCTCCGCCTCGAAGACCGGCGACCGCATCGCAAGCACAACCCTATGGGCGGGGAAAGCCTCACCTCCGACCTTGAAGGTCACATCCGGCGGTACCCCTTTGGCCCTTTCTTCCCCTCGAGCAACTTTCCAAGATCGCACGACAGGTCCGGGGGCGGCACCGGCACCGCATCGAAGTCCAGCACCACCCGTGGTTTCTTGCTGGTTTTCACCACAGTGACGTCGCACTCGATCACGACGCTGCCGTCGAGCATGTACGGCGGCGCTTCCACCACGCTCTTCTTCTCGAAACGGCTCGTGCCCAAGGTGCTACCCCAACCGTAGTCTTTCGTGGTGAACAGCGTTGGTCTCGCCACGTGGCACAGGACCACAGACTGCCCGGTGGCCTGCTGATCGATCAGCCTCAGGTCGAAGGTCACCATGGCCTCGGAGTTCCTGCTTACGAGCTCGAGGTAGACCGCGACGTAGTCCCTGTTCCTGTCTCGCCAGGCCCCGTCGGGGTAGCAGCGGATGCGCCAGTTGTGGCCGCCGACGGCGAAGGCGGCGGACTGGACGAATCTGCCGCCGCCGACACCGACGCCACAGACGACGAGGTCCCTCTGGGAGATGTAGTCGGAGATCTTGAACGCGTGAGTCCTCGGGCCCGCGACGTCTGCAGGCTGCACGTCAACGCCGTCCTTGCTCGTGGCCTTTCCGATGGCGCCATGGTCGATCGATCGCGATGGGAATGGCGGCGGCAGCGCGATGGTGGTTGGGGACCGGGGGACTGAGATTTGTGCGCACTAGTCCGTCAATCCGTGCCTCCGCACGGAGTAACACTTTACTTTAATTATTAGTAATTATTATTTATTTTTATTAGGAGCATCATAATAAGGTTCATACAATTTTGTAACATAAACAGTAAATATAATGTATTAATTAGCATTTGGTCAGCATAATTTGAGAGATCTTTATAATTTTAAGATTATATTGCATAATATGATTGAAAAATAATCATTACAATTAACTTTGTTTTATTGAAAGATCCACCGCAATAATAAGACACAAATCTCAGTATTTCTTATCTTCTCCTTGTTACAGTTTGCTCCCAATGTAGCACTAATCAAGAGATAATTTAATTTGAGCATATGGGTGCGTCGGAGGCCGGTCTTCTGGAATTGAACCACGTAAATATTTGCATTTAAAATGACGTCGGTTAGTTTATGATGTAAAAATGAATAATTAATAACTAAGAGTTGTTCAGATCATTATATGTAACAGTTCCACTAGTGTATTATTTGTTTTTATGTGTTTCATGATTTGCTTCATTTTCTTGGACCATGTTACGGTTGATGTCAGGTATCGCTGGTAAATTATTTTCATGTACACTATGGAAGATATTTTTAATTCAATGTAGGTCTTGTAGTATGCATGTAAGTGTTGAAAGTTTTGTAGCTGCTTTCTACTAAAAAAGGATAATTACTCAATCAAGAGCCAAATATCACAGATTTTGATAAATCCGAAATTTGTCCTTGTTTCTTCTATGGGTCCAATGTGTGTTGTGACTCCTATAGAATCTATGAAACATAAATATGAATTATTATTAAATGGTCGTAAAATGAGTGAAAGTGTAGAAATTGTAAAGTCAACAATATTTTACCTGATAGATACGTGTCCACATTTATTCTTGTTGAAAGCATATCTGTGCTCATGAACTTGAAACTATACTTTGAAATGTTTTCGTTATCTTTGAACCTTTTTAAAGTAGTTGTGGGTAAGAAGTTGACGTACGATCCTGTCATTTTCCATTAGTCGATACTTCTATGTTATTGGTGTGACTCTGACATTTGCAATTATGTACACATTTCTTTCTTAAATCAGTGGTTTAAACTTTTTCATATAGGTCTTATTGATAACACCGTGCATTATGATTCCTTTTTTTCATCATCATTAATAATTTGTAAACCGAAAACAATACAAAAAGGCAATCAAACGGAACATATCCACAATTTGGTTACCCTTTCCTTGGTGTTCCACAATTCCTTTCCCAGTCTAATTTCACTTAAGGTTTTATTCACCATTGTAACTTCTTTTTTTTAGCAAAGTTCACCATTACAACTTGTTCAACTGCATTAGCAAAAGATGGTGATGGATCTAATTGTCTTATTTTTCCATACAAAAGACATAATATACAAATTTGAAAAATTTATATACATAAGTTATGGTACACAAATAACAATCAAGTAAAATAAAATTCGATAGAAAGAATTGAAAATAATAACAGTTTGAGAACAATTTTGAGAAGCAAGTCATCTATACCTAGCACGCAGCAGACCTAACAATAAACAAATAATTTAGTAGTTATAACATATGTCATGAAAAATTAATCTAACTGTAGCATGCAACAGGACAAATAATAAACAAATAATTTAGTATTCCTAACTTATGCCATGAAAAATTAATCTAACTGTAGCACACAACAGACCGAACAATAAACAAATAATTTAAAAATTATCTAATTGTAGAAGAGAAATCAAATAAACTCGAAAAACATTGTCTCGTCGTGGATGGATCTCTAGTGCTCTAGTGTAACCAATGGGTGTAAAAGGTTTTGTGCAGCTATAGAAGAATGCTTAGGTTGATCATACATTTCTGTTGAATAGCAGTAGGGGACCTAGTTTCGTTGGTGAAAGTAGCAGCAATCCCTAGTTGATGGAAGCAGTATACAAAAGAGATGTTTCTTGAAAGATGTCATCTCTCATTTTATAATTTTATATATGCACGGGTAAAGTATATAATTTGTTGTATTAGCTAACAACCTTTTAGGATGGATTTTTTTATGATTAAAGTATGAAAGAGAGATTCATGACAAGAAAAATCTAATCGGCATGTACATATACACATGTACGTTCTAGTTTTTTATTTGTATTATCTAAAGATCCTTTTAGAATAGATTCTTTCTATGGTTTAAACATGGGAAAGAGATAAAAGATAAGAGACTAATTATGTTACATTACATATGACACACACGATAGGATAATTGGACAATTTTTTATTTGAAGCAAAGGGATTTATTGTGTTTGATGTGACTGGGAGATGATTTAGATTCAATTTTTCGATAGTGTCACGTGTGGATAATTTAGACAAAGATACATGCATGATAAGATGGTTGGACAATTTTTTAATTGAAGCAAAGAGATTTATTGTGTTAGATATGACCGAGAGATGGTTTAGATTCAATTTTTCTATAGTGGCACATGTGGATAATTTAGACAAAGATATAGGAGGGTTATTTTTGTTAATTCTTCATAATGGCATAGGAGGGTAATTTTAGAAACAAAATACATCCAACGGTTATTAAAATCAATGATATTTTCTTAGAGTGTCCACATAGGACTCCTAGGTGGCTTCATGTGGAGGCTTCTCTTTTCTTAGACTGTCCACCAAGGATTCCTAGGTGGCTTCATGTGGAGGCTTCAAAATGAGCCTCCAATTAGTAATAGTAAGAGTTGTATTATCTAAAGATCCTTTTAGAATAGATTCTTTTTATGGTTTAAACATGGGAAAGAGATAAAAGATATAAGAGATTAATTATGTTACATTACATTACATGTGACAGGCATGATAGGATAGTTGGACAATTTTTTATTTAAAGCAAAGAGATTTATTATGTTAGATGTGACTGGGAGATGGTTTAGATTCAATTTTTCGATAGTGTCACGTGTGGATAATTTATACAAAGATATAGGAGGGTTGTTTTTGTTAATTCTTCATAATGACAGGCATGATAGGATGGTTGGACATTTTTTTAATTGAAGCAAAGAGATTTATTGTGTTAGATGTGACTGAGAGATGGTTTAGATTTAATTTTTTCTATAGTGGCACATGTGGATAATTTAGACAAAGATATAGGAGGGTTGTTTTTGTTAATTCTTCATAATGGCATAGGTGGGTAATTTTACAAACAAAATATCTCCAACGGCTATTAAAATCAATGATATTTTCTTAGAGTGTCCACATAGAACTCCTAGTTGGCTTCATGTGGAGGTTTCTCTTTTCTTAGACTGTCCACCTAGGACTCCTAGGTGGCTTTATGTGAAGCCTTCAAAAGGAGCCTCCAATTAGTAATAGTAAGATGCAGGAGGGGACGAGAAGGAGGGTTTAGTGAACGTTTTGAATACTGGATACCGTCGACAACCAACCTGGAATGTGTGGCGTGTTACTTCTTTCTCTACTCCTAATAAGTATGAAGTGGAGAAAAAGTCGTTATCGCCTTTCCGCAAGGCCCGCCTCGCTTCACCATGCATTCGCCCCCGTTTCCCATTTTTGCCCCTGCGTCGCCCTCGCCTCTCTCTCTCTCTCCAATTTCCTCCCGTGCCGTGTAGCGAACATGGCCCCATTTGCCATTTGTTCGAGTTGATTTTGGTGACTCATGCTAACACAAGTAATGGGACTAACCACATTGTCTAGCATGTCTTTGTAGGCATTCTTAGGTCTCATGGATGTTACCACAAGTTAACATACCATGCCCAAGTTAACATGTCATACCACAAGTCAACATACCATGCACATGTTAAGTTACTCATAGCAAAAATGAGGACTTCGTATATATTTTGAGGCTACAAGTGATGGCATGTTAAGTATGTTAAGTTGAAGCAATGACAAGTTGAAGACGCGAAGAAAAGGAAGGAAAAAGACACTGTCGAATGAACCGACGGTACCCTAGGAAGAAGCATCGGAACACTTGGTACACAGCGCCGAGGCTGGAATCAACTGGCACCGTCGGATGAACCGACGACCCATTTTGTAGATGCGCCGGATGAATTGCAGAGGAGAAGCAGCAGAGTCAGTAGCACCGGATGATCCGACGATCTAAGTGGTGACACCGTCGTTCTATTCGTTGCTCAGTTTGAATCAAGACAGAGACGCGCCAAGACTGGAGCTTCAGCACCGGATGAACCGACGATGGAGCAGCGGTTCATCCGACGGTCTCGAAGATGCGAACAGAAAGGTTTTGGCGAGGAGTTCTTCAACACCGGATGAACCGACGGTGCATCGGATGAAGCGTCGGAGCAATTGTGTCAACGATCATGTGCAGTGGAGGGCAACGGCTAGTAGCACCGGATGAACCGACGCCCGGAAAAACATAGCGTCGGATCATCCGATGGTACTACTTTCTGCAGCTTTTAGCCAACGGCTCTTTGGACGCCTTGGGATATTTATACCTTGTCCACTCACTCATTTGAGGTTGCTGGAGTGTGTGGAAGTGCAGAGGAGTGCAAGACACTTAGAAGATCATATCCAAGCCAACCAAGTGCTAAATTGCTCATCCATAGACTTGCACATGCTTTGTGTGTGTGTGCTTAGTGCTAGGCTTAGCTTAGAGCTGAGTGAGTGCAAGGTGTGCCTACCTTGTGAGGTGATTCTTGAGTGAATCAAGTTGTACAAGGTGCACCGGAAGCCTTGGGGCCTAAGTGGCTCACCGGCAATCGTCTTCGACCCTCCGGCTTGGTGTGGAGCGGCGAGGACACTTTGTGCGGGGGATGTGGAGACCCCCTTCCTAAGTGGAGAAGCTACTTAGTGGAGGCGGCATGAAGGTCACCAAGGGAGCTTGACGAGTGCCTAAGTGGCAAGCCTTTGTGGTGAGTCAAGTGGTGCTCTTGGAAGAGACTTGGTGACCGGGAAGTAATACTCTTGTGTGAGTGCTTCAACAACGTGGACTAGGGGTGGCTTAGTGCCTACCGATACCACGGGATAAATCGGGTGTCAAGAGTTTGCTTCCTCTCATCCCTATTTACGTTTCCGCATTACTCTCTTTCAAACTTTGTTTACCTTTACTTTCCTAGAGTAGTATCATGCTAGGATTGGCTATAGGTTGCAAAACTTGTTTTGAGATGAGGGTTTCACACTAGATCAACCTTAGATTGCACATCTAGATAGAAATGATCTAGTTTATTTTATGCAAAGTAGTGGAAGTCATAAGATAAGTTTTTAAGTTGCCTAATTCACCCCCTCCCCCTTTTAGGCTACGAGCATCCGATTCCTTACATGATCTCCATCCACGAACGAATCCCCACCCTCTCTTCTTTTTTGCCATTTAGCCCTATCCTCCTGTGTAATGCCCTTGCTTCCATTCCTTAAAGCTAATCACTTGTTGGATCATCATTTCATACAGTGGAGAAACCAGCCCCAAGAGCTAGGGGAGCCCTTTCTCTTCCTCCTCTCATTTTTTCCTCTTTTCCTTCTCTTCTTCTTCCTTCATTTCTCCTCAAAAATGGAGGAGGGGCTCAAGGGCGGCTTCATGGGGATTCTCCGCCGCTGATTTCATATGATCAACCTTTTGTCATGCCCCAAACACGCTTGTGTTGCAACGAATACACGTAGTCGAGAAATTTAATATGTTGGTATATATTAACAAGTACTTATTTATGACCATAAGTACTAGAAGATTCAAATACCATTAGTGCCGGATGGTATTATCAAGTATCAACCAATACTAATAGTCAGCTTTAGCATCAGCAGGTGTATCAGACGGCAGTTACCACCGGTACTAACGGTTAGTACCGGTGTAATAATGTTAACCACTTTTGATGTACACAGGATCGACAAGTCCTATTTTTTCCCTAGTAGAGGTTTAGACAAATCCATCACGTGGACTAATTTCTTGGGGGCTTATTATATTATATTACGAAACAGAGACCGCCTCATTAAAAAACCTCACGCCGCCTAAGGGCTCCCCATGTGAGGAAAAAGAGTACGGCCATTATTGCTAATTACATGAAGGTAAACTGAAAAATAAAGGACTAAAATAAACTAGCGAAGTTGCCTTACATCCACCTGCAGTACAGATGAATGTCTTATATCCTTAAAGTTCTTCGTGCTTCGGGCGAGAAGATTGACCACCATCTTGGCTGTGGGAGTGATGATCATGATAATCAAGCCCACGGTTCTTGCGAGGCAGTATTTGACGAAGAGAGGGCCAGTTGGGAGCGATAGGCTTCACACCACCAATGAGGTAGTCATCAGTTGTACCAGGGGCGAAGTTGATTAGCGCATACTGGTCTCCCTTGAACAGGTAAGCTTCATCCTTCCGATGAGAAGCGAAAGCTGCCTCGATTCCACTTTCGAAGATGGTGCCTCTCAAGCTGTGAAATCCTTCAGCAATCTTGCGGGTGGCGGTGCAAGTCTTGGAGTCGTAGTCTATCAGCGCATAGGAGTCGCCTTTGAATAGGTAAGCTCCGCCCGTCGCGCTTGCTGTGAACGCAGCGTCGACAGACCTCGCGAACTCCGTGCCGGCGAAGAAGGGGAACATGGCGGCGATTGTCATCGGACCATCAAGTACGCTGTCATCTGTTGTCCCCGGAGCATAGTCTATGCAGGCACAGAGGTTCCCGGAGAAGATGAATGCTCTACTGGCGTGGTGACTGTTGAAGGCGCAGTCGATTCCGTACTCACCAAACGCCGTGTCAGCAAGGGATGGGAACCCCTCGCAAATGAGAAGCGGCCCATTCACGATGCGGTCGCCCGTGGATCCAGGAGCGTAATCCATCAGGACATACTCATTTTTCATGAACAAATAGGCTTCGTTGTTCCTAGTTGAACGGAATGCCGCGTTCACGTAACCATCCAAATCTAATACACGATGAGCATACCAATCGGCAGTGTCATCACCCGAGACATCTCTTTTCTGCCTCCTGCCATCTTCATCTGGCCAATCTTTGATGTCCAGAAGCACGCGACTGCCATCCTCTTCGACTAGAAAAGTTACAGGGTTGCGGAGGCGGAGATTCCTGGGTGGATCTGACTGTGGATCGAAATGACGGTTATACACTAGGCTGTGATTTGCTCTGGAGGTTGCATACGACTGCCTGTGCGACAAATCAAAAAGGAACAAATGAAACTTACACTAGTATATACATGTGTGTGTGAGTAGATACAATGGATCCAAATACACACGTATTTAATTTGGATCCTCCTACAATACAAAAGGGAACAAAAGGAAACTTAAGCATCCAAATTAGTGCTACTATTGGATCCCTTAATTTGAAGGTCCTTGAAGGGCACGCATTAGCTAGGTAGCACATAATACGGATGCAAATACCTTTCATCCGTGTATTAAGTGTGAATTAGTTGGTTAGGTTCTTTGTGGTGGAACTTGTCCATCCAGGTTCGAGTTCTCTACTCGGTACAGAGTCGCAATTTCCTGATTTTATTTCATGCGCACTATTCTTTCAGTGGTAGTAGACATGTTTCTTGGAGGTGCTCATGGGTAGAGTTTTCGTACATGTATTCATAAGGATGCGTGTGCGTGTGAGCGCGTCTGCATCTTTACTGGTGTTTCGTTAAAAAAGTGTTTTAAATCATATTAAACAATGGTCTATAACAACAAATTGTGTAAGTTGCTACTTTAGACAAATATATATAAATTTTGTTCAAATATTATAAGCCTATCCACTAGGTGTTCAGTAAGATGTGAGCCAAATTAGTCCAGCCTAAGCCCGATGGGCTAAGCCTTAGCCCACTGCTCTGGTAGGGGGTCAAAAAAAGTTTGTGTCAGCCGGAAACCAACTCTATTTTAATTAATTTTACACTTGAAAAGAGTGCAAAACCAGCACACCGAGCTAGCCTCCGTTTGGCGGATATTTGGTAGATTTGTACGGAAAAAAGTATTGCATGCTGATTTTTTCTGAAAGAAAAATGTTGCACAGTAACAAAATGAAGACAAACCGAACAATGTCTTAGCAGCCTTTTTTTTGGCCTTGTGAGGCTGACTGACTTATTAGAATCTATATCTTGACCCAAAAAAAATAGCCTATGACTTTAATCTATATCTTAACAAAACAAAAATAGCCCATGACTTAGAATCTAAACTACATGGGATTAACAAAAAAGAGCCCAATAACCTTATGATTCATAAGTAGGAAAAAAGTAAAAATATTTATAAAGATTGAAGCTTGGTGTCTGTGAAATAAAAGGAAGTATAATGGGTTTAGTGTATTCTACAAGTTAGAAATAAAAATAAAAAAGTTTATAAAAATGTGTTTCAAATCATATTAAATAATGGCTATAACAACACATTATGTAAGTGGCTTCTTTAGACAAATATATAAATTTTGTTCAAACATTATAAACTTATCCACTAGGTGTTTAGTAAGATCTGAGTCAAATTAGTCCGGCCTAAGCCCAGTGGGCTAAGCCTTAGCCCACAGCTCTTGTAGGGGGTCAGAAAAGTTTGTGTTGGCTGGAAACCAGCTCTATTTTAATTAATCTTACACTTGAAAAGAGTGCAAAACCAGCACACTGAGCTAGCCTCTGATCGGCAGATATTTGACATATTTGTAAGCTTGATTTGTTATGAGAAAAAAGTATTGCATACTGGTTTTTTCTGGAAATAAAATACTGCACAAGAAACCAAAAGAAGAAAAGCCGAACAAGGCCTTAGCAGCCTTTTTTGGCCTTGTGAGGCTATGACTGACTTACAAGAATCTATATCTTCACCCCAAAAAAATAGCCTGACTTATAATATATATCTTAACAAAACAAAAATAGCCCATGACTTAGAATCTAAACTACATGGGATTAACAAAAAAGAGCCCAATAACCTTATGATTCATAATTAGAAAAAGTAAAAACTATTTATGAAGACTGAAGCTTGGTGCCTATGAAATAAAAAGAGGCTATAATGGGTTTAGTGTATTCTACAAGATAGAAAAAATAAAAATGTTTATCAAATCAAAATATATATAAACACAAAATGTTAACATTACATTTGATGAATTATAGGTAAAGTCAACATTATAATTTCCACAGTAGCGCATACCTTATGCACAATCATATATATGAGCTGGAAACACCTAAGTAGTGATTCATTGCGGTGGGGTGGGGGGACCAGTTCATTCATGAACTTCAAATTATACTAGCAAATTAAATATGCTCGTGAGTTGCTATGGTTCAATACTGTCTAAATTATTATCAAAGTGCGATGCTGAATTCTATTTTGTAACATGAACATATACTTACCTTTTTATGCAATTTTTGGAACAACTAAAAGAATAATAATTGTAAGCAAAATTTATAGTAGGGATATTGTAGGGTGAATGGAAGGGAGGACTGATACTGCCCTAGAATCAAGCAGTTTGTCTACAGCGGTGTGGACGTCAAAAACAAATGATAATGTCGAAGACAACCCAATGGCATCTTCTAGACATTAAAAATGTCATTTTGTAGGCGTATCAAGATCGAGTCCCAACTCATAATTGGTGCTTACATAACTCATTTTATAAATTAATGGAGCTATTTTTTCGGTGGTTGCTTTATTAATCTCAAGATTTGGATGAGCATATTATTAGATAAACAAACTGTACGTAGAATTAAAAATTATAAGATCATGTATTAAGCAAGTACTAACCCTGAGCCTTCTGGTCGGGTGAAAATGTATAACTGAGCACTGCGAATGTACTGAGGTGCAATGCCACGAGCGAATGCAACCTCTTGTTGATGCGGGTGCTCATATCTGTCGAGGCTGTTGGCGACAAATATACCACCAGGAGCAAAGATCTCGTAACGATAGACTTCAACCGGCGCCCCTCCTGGCGGGAGCCTCTGTCGAGAAGGGTTAGGAGTCCATCGACGGCTCAGGGTGGTGCTGACGAAGGCGTGGGTTACGGGCCTATTGGGGTCGAGAGGGGCGCCTCCGTTATGCACATGGTCATCCAAGCTGAAGTAGGTGGCGTCAGGAGTGCCTCCCTGAGCCCTTGCTTGGAACCCTTGTGCAAAGATGGTGTTGTAGTGAGTGGAGTTCCAACGGAACACGGGGTTGACGATGTCGTTGTCCCCGGCGCTACCTCTATACACGATGCCACCACCGTTGTGCCGGGAAATGGTTCGCTCTAACCTTTCGGCTTCAGATTCATCTGTAGGTTGTGGAAAGGAGGACGCACAGCCCCTCCCCCGTGGTTCCTGTGTATTGTTTGGCATCTTTGTGGGTTTGTGGCACTGGCACTGATGAATGCAAGGAGACGCACAATGGATGTGTATTTATAGCCTCAAGGGGTGAAGGGTCTCTGGGTACTTGGATTCGTATTCTTCTTTTTTTTGACTCGTGAAAAAAAGGATTCCTATTGGTCTTTCGGTGAGATTTTTACATTTGAACCTATGAGGAAAAGATTCTAAATGATAAAACCCTAGCATGATGTCAAAGGTCATGATTCTGTTGTATAACAGCACGATGCCGTGTTCTTATACAATGAAGCCGTAGCCTTTGGCTCTGTGCCCTGACATGTCGGATCCACCATCACCTAATGGGCTAATGGAACTATACGACGTCAAAAGTCATGATTCCTTTGTATAATAGCACGAAGTAATTTTTTTAAAAAAGGGCCAAAATGAAAAAAAAAGAATATGAATCCTTTTTTGCATGGAAAAACAAAAAGGCCTGCGACATGCGATGGAGTGTCACCTCGCGTACGGACAACCGACCACGGCAGTCTGCTCCAAGCGCACACGCCTCGGCTGGTTAGGGCAGTTCCAATGGAAGACACTGACACGGTTTCCATAGCACAAGAAATCATCTATAGAAACTATCTTTCACAGTGGAGGTGTCTTCGAGTAATAATTGCTTTCTCTTTATCTCTCCTAACTCTATCTTTTTCATCCAATAGAAATGTGACATGAGTCTCCTAGAAACTAGTGGTTTCTCCCCAATGGTGATTTCATGATTTCTTATGCATTGCGTGAAGAATTGGGTGAAGAGTAGACATGGTTTCTACATGAGGAAACCATTTCTATGATTTGTGCTCTCTTTCTTAGTTAATTACATTGCCATGTCATCTTTTTGTCTATGTGGCAAGTCATTTAATGAAGATAGAAACTATCATCAATACACCATTAGGACTGCCCTTATAGGCATCGGCGCTTCAGCGGCGTGCTGAATAGCACGCCTGCACTGCTGCGGCAGTTGCAGATCCCTGGCATCTCACGGCTAACGCTAGGTTTTGAAGGATCCATATCGGGATTGGAGAACAAACGAAAATTGATGTACGAATATCAGTGGGATGATTAAGAAACAATCATCAGGGATTTTATTATGCAAAACGTGCTTGATGGTAGGAAGAAACACATATTACTATAATACTATATTATATAGATATAGATATATATAGATACATATATATAGATTATACTTCATCCATAAAAAAATTACAATCCAAATTTTATCTTAGATCAAGCTATACTAAATGATTAAGTTTATAGAAATATATATTATTATTTATAACATTAGATAGGGAGTATCATAAACATTTGCACTTTTCTAAATAAATTTAGTCAAACATAATTACTTCAAATTATTTAGTTGAGGATAAAAACAAAGACCGTAATCTTTATAGGATGGATGGAATTGAGATGCCATACCATTTTCTTTAATTAGAGCAAGTACATTGATACATGCCAGCGGTCTCATAGGTTGTCTCATGCAATGCCACGTAAGATTTTTGATGATGTGGAGGAGAGAGAAAAATGTCGTTGCTTCGCGAAACAACCACCTCATGAGACAACTTCACAACCATTGTATGAGCTTTTGTTGCCATACAACTCATAATATTCCTTTTTTACATGCACAAATTAAGGGATTTTATTACTCTACCAGATGACTTATAAGACAACTCATTGTACAAGTGCTCTCTTGAGTCGACCAAATATTACGTGTCAATGCATGAGACGACCTGTCACAAATGTGCAGTGGGAATGTTTTATTGCATCCAGTTAGCCGGTCTTCTCTTCCTTTGCACAAAGGACAGCTAACATGTCAACAAAAGGGAAGAACAAAGTTAAACCCAACACATTTTTCTTTCCTTTGCATCTCCTTTACAAAAAAGTGAAAACTACCCAGCCCACTCCCATCACATATTCATTTGCGTGCTTTAGAATGTGGGAAAGTATACAAATGTGCTATAAATTGATGTCCATAAGATACAATTCTTTTGGCACCTGATGAGTTTTCTTCATTTTAAAATATTCACATGTATCAAGAAACTTTAATTTTTCTTATTGCATGTATGAACGCACAGTCACAACCTTAATGTCATGCTGGAGCTGCCGGCTCATGGAGCGCTCCCAGACGTCCGATTTTAGTCGCCTGGGGCTGAGATCGCTGGGTGGCCGGCAAACTTTGATCCAAACAACCCAGAAACTAGTGTCGATCGGAGAGCCAGGTAACCGGTGCTAAGCTCAATGTAGGCCACCAAGCAAGCAACATTAATCACCCCTTCACCAGGTTAATGTAGGTGATACTTCGCGTGTTGCTGCGAGAATATTTTAAACAAAATTTTAAGGTGAAATTTGAAAGTAGAAACACTAAGGTAATTTTGCATGGCAACATTTTTTGAAATTTGAGTTATTTTGCAAACAATGTTATACATGAAAACATGTTTATTTTGTTGAGAGAGAATGACTTTTAAATGGTTGATCTTTCATGTATTTCTATTGTGAAAATTTTGTAACATGGTACTCGCAAAGACTAATAAATTGCATACATTGATGTTATTAGTCACAGAAAATCGTCGATGACAGTCACAATTAAATGATACGGTGACGTGGTGGGTTCAATGAGGTGGGTGGCTTGCATGTTGAGAAAAATAGAATTAACGACTCTTAGTGAAGTGCTTTTATCTAAATAGAGCTCCTATATAGATATAGATGATTAATGACCCTTAGTGGATGCTTCTATATACGTTATATAGATTATATTATACTTCATCTATAAAAAATTACAATCCTAATTTTATCTTAAATCAAATTATATCATATAATTAAATTAATAGAGAAAAATATCAATATTTATAATAGTAGATAGTATCATAAACATTAGCACTTTTCTATATAAATTTAGTCAATCTTAATTACTTAAAAATTATTTAGCTTAGGATAAAAACAAGAATTTAATTTTATAGGATGTACGCAATTGAAGAGACGTGAGCTAAGATTTCTTGGTGCACGTATTTTTGAAAATTTATTTCAGAATTTAATTGGCGTTATTCTTTCAATGGTAAGTGTGATGTAGATTTGCCAATGCAGTCTTTCAGAAGTGCTCATAGAGGTTGGTTACGTGCGTGTGTTCATAGGGAGTGAATGTGTTCGCGTGTATGTGAGTGTTTGCGTTTGTATTGTGTGATTTGAAAAAAATGAACCGACAAAATTGAGATGCCACAAATTTTCTTTAATTACGGTGAATGTTTTATTGCATTCATTTAGTCAGTCTTCCCTTCCCCTCACACAAAGGACAAAGCTAACGTATAAAAAAGAAAGAATACCCAACACATCTTTCGTTCGCATCTCCTTTAGATTATCCGCAGTGGCTAGCGTAAGAATCAAGATCCTTTATTCTGTCGTGGATGGGGACAATGGCCACGTCGCCCCGGATTCGGAGCCATCCGATCGGTCCGATCTGTGGCCAGGAACCAGCCCTATACGTTGAGATACTTTGCATACATTTCGGATTCTATTAGCTTGTTGTGTTAATTAAGTGTCAATGGGTACTGTTCTACATCACAATTCATTCAATGTCGATCTTTCTAATAAAAATTGCTACTTTTGAATATTTAAGTTAGTGCAAAGTTGTTCTTTTGCCGTTGTCAACCATTTGTGTGCACTAAGCATGCAGCCTTTGTGTCAACTCACAAATATCGACTTGCCAGCCTTAACAATTGCTGGGTCTACCGGGCAAGTTTTGAACTGCAATGTGCTATGTGCATGTCAATTTCAAGAGTTGCAGACATCATAATCATCTCTTTTACCTCATCCCGTTCCCTCTCTCTCCTTCCTCTTTAAACTATGGGATTCTAGGGTGACTAATTAGTTTCTGAGCATGAATTTTATAGCCGTCCATTAATAAATTATCCATTTTATTAATTAATTCGATATGGGTTTCGAATGGGCTGGTCCCTATATATCCTCATCTGGTCCATGCCCAGCCCATCCCCTGTTCAGTACCTTTGGTTCCCCGATCCGCTTCGGCAAATCAGAGAGAGGGAACAATCTCCTTACTAAAGTCGCAGAGCTGATTGATCCTGGGGACTGGGACGAACAGTTAGTTGATGACACCTTTGAGCAACAGGAAGCTTCCATGATTAAATCAATTACTGTACAGACCGACATGGAAGATTTTGCAGCATGGCACTTTGATCCGAAGGGTGTTTTTTCGGTGCGATCTGCATATAAGACGCTAAGAGATGAAGAAAGTTGGGAAGTAGGTGGCAGGTCTGAATCTAGTAGTTCAGGCAACATGGATCTAATTCATGCAGGTGATAGATCATGACTCAATATATGGGATTTGCCATGTCGAAACAAAGTTAAAATGTTCATGTGGCAATTTGCTCATAATATCCTAGCTTTGAGAAGGAATCTTGTCAGAAAGAGGGTCAAAATGGAGGACACTAGAGTCTCATGTGCAACAGGTTTGATGAGGACGGTGCACACCTATTTATGAAATGCAAGAAGGTTAAAGCATGTTGGAGAGGACTAGGCCTGGAGATGATGAGAAGGGAAATGGCAGAGTGTGTCACTCCTTCTGAAGTCCTAGCGAAGTTATGGAAAATGCAGCGAGAGAAACAACTGTTGATCATAATTCTCTGGTGGCAATGGTGGGATCAAAGGAACAAATTCAGAACGGATGGTATCTGCCTATCAGAGCAACACTTGGTCCATGCTGTTAAATGCTATGCTGCAGAGTATCTCCAGTTGTTCGTGAATGCAAAGGACAACAAACTAGTGACCAGACAGAGATGGAAGCCACCGCAGCAAGAATGGTTAAAGGTGAAACTAGACGGAGCCTTTAGAGAGAATTTGTGTAGAGGCGGCTGGGGATGTAAGCTGAGGGTCACATGATAGCAGCACACGCAGGAAGTAGCAATAGAATCAACTGTGCTAGTGTGCTAGCGTTAGTGAACTGATGGCGGTTCGCGAAGCTCTGAAGCTAGCGGAAGAACTCGGCATCAACAAGCTAATTGTTGAGTCCGATGCGATGCTCCTGGTCCAAGCTATTAATAGAAGGGAAGAAGATCTGTCCGCTTCGGTAGTTATCATACAAGATATCAAGGCTCATATGTCGCTCTCGTTTAATCAGTTTGTAGTGCAATTTGTTAAGCGTGACTGTAATGTAGCTGCTCATTTGCTTGCACTAACAATTGTTATAACAATTTGTTAAGCATGACATGCCCTCATGGTACTGGGATGGTGATGTACCAGCGTTTATCGTTGCAATTGTTATAGTCCAGTTTCATGTTAAAAATCAGATCGCTGACGTTTCTTTTCGCGTGCAAGTCGTGATGAGGCGGCGGTTGCGAGCACTCCACACCGGCGATCATGGTGCCTAGCTAGGCTCAAGAAGCAGGAGGCGGACGGTGAGGGCGAGGTCTCTGGTATGTGGCGCCCTGCCTCAAGGAGAAGGCGGCGGCAGACAAAGAGAACGTGATCTCCGACGTGCATGAACACGGCCGCGGCACGTGGGGCATCGGGGAGGGAATGAGGTGGCGGACAGTGATGAGGACTCGTCGGCGTCGAGGACTATACGCGCAAGAAAGTGAGGATGGCAGATGATGAGAATCCCAACACAACGTCGGTCCTCTGACTAACCCACCAATTATGAAGTTTTCTATATTTTAGAGTCCTTCTAAAAATCTAAATTTAGTTAGGATTATACATAAGCTGTTGGACCTGCTCTAACCAACTGAACCAAGTAACCAGTGAACAAAGAGAAGATACAACAGTTAAGCGAAGCAGACCGAATGGGAATGCTAAAATTTCAAATGTCACTACCTATCCAGCATGCTTGGATATACGTACTAATAATTAAAAACCTCAACTCGATCTGAGTCGCCGAAATTGTTTTGGTAAACTTCTGTACAGGTCAAGCAGTTGGTGTTTACAGTTGCATGTGGCGCGTAGCATCAGGGACACAAATATGCAAACGTTACCCACAGCTAGTGGGATTAATAACGAGAAGACAACCACTTCCTAGAATCTGCACTTGCTGTCCAATCGGATCAGTGAGTTTGGCAAAACTGGCCCTTCGATGGATGTTTTACGAATTAATTACTCTTCTCAGTTCAATATACCAAGCTTAGACAGCTTGTTTTCAAGCAAATACTACTCTTCTCGTTCGATCTGCGGTTGACATGTCCAGCACTCTAGCAATCAAATGTTTATATACTCATCTAGCAATCACTTGGAGGCGGTCCACCGGTGGTGTAAGTTTCATCCGTGCAGGGAAGACTCGAGCATCGCCAGTTCGCCGCTCTCGGTTCGTCCAGTCCCATCGCACAGCACCGCAGCCGTTGAGGCGAGCTGCCTTCCCGCACCACCGTGCGTGGAACGTCTCCACCGGTGTGGGAGATGATGGGTGAACGGGCTTACCGCCCCACCGTCGTCAATTTTTTTTCGATAAGGAAAATTTTATTAAATTCAAGGTATTTTACATTGAGCTGATACAATTTTTTAAAATTATTTCCCCGGCTTCTGCATTACTAGGATGCACACAGTTAAAAGAAAGAAAAAAAAAACCTGCAAGCTAATGGTTGTCAATCAGTAGACTAGACCACCATCTATGTGCCTGAGTAAAAAACTCCTTGGCCACCAGAGCCAAGTGCTGCAACGTCACTGCATGAAAGTCCTGTGAAGTTGGTTTCTGCAGTATAATCCACGAACGAAGCCAATGAATAACTGAGTAGATAACCTGCAAAGGAAAAGGGTTAGTAGCCGTTGTGGAGCTCAGCCCTGGAGCGCCGCCGCCTGCTCGGTTGATCGTCTCACAGGGCACACAAAAATGGAGAGCGGCCGAGCACGAGGGACTAGCGGTGAAAGCGGATCTAGAATTTGGGATGGGTCACACGACGGGTATCAGTGGCGGAGCTGCACTACAAGAAAAACGCCGACTAGTGATGAAAAAAGGCCGTTTCTTGTCATAAACCGAGATTAATGACGCCGGTTGTTACGAACGCCCGTCATTAATCGAGGCCACAAACCGCGATTAATGACGAGACCTTATTTTCCGGCGTCATGAGTTTAATGACGCGTATAAATTCGTAACACTTAGTCGTCATAAGCTACCTGCCACGTCGGACCGAGATCCATCGTGGCTCCGACGTGGCAGGGGGTTTTGACGATTTCGGTTCGTCACAAATTGAGACCCGGTCCATGTAAGAGCCTTTGTGCGTCTAATATTGTTGGGCCAATTTTAGTCCGCTTTAGGTTTTCGTATTATTTTTGGTCATTCGAAATATTTGTTGCACAGTATATTGGGCTATTTTATTTTGGGCCCTAGCAATCTAACGAACTTGGCCCATATTGCATTATGCTTGGACATTTGATTTGGGTATTATCCACAGGGCCTTTCCTGGGCCTCGGCCCATATTGCTTTTTTTTAGATCAGCCCATATTGCATTTCGTAGGGCATCAGATATCTTTACGCCGCTGCTGGTCGCCAACACATAATCGAACAACAAAACAAAATATTTCCCACTTCCATATAATTCACACCACATTCAGGAAATAGTTCAACCAGTACAATTGTGCAATATACATCAAGTTAGCATCGAATCGAATCAACATACAACAAGTCATCAGAACACAAGTTCACCAGACCCACACTTCAGATTGAGAGAAGGATAAACCCGCTGAAATTTATCAAGCCTTGGATCAGATTATGCATGTCGTTGTGCTCTTCTTCAAAGCTTCAAGCGCTTGATTTGAGACTTCAATATTGTCTCATTCTTGAGCCTTCAATCTCAGTTCGCTCATCTCGGCCTCCGGTTCAACAATCTTCTGCCGCAGTTGTGCCCCCATTGCTTCTCATTGTTAAGTCCAGCCCGTATTTCCTGAACACGAAGTGCGGTAGTAACCCTAGTCTTTTCATGGAGGCGGGCGAATGCCACAATCTCGAAAAGTCCTAGATTGGACAACTTCCATGCTGCTTGAGCAGCTTTCTTGGTTGGTCGCCTTGAGGTTCAGCGACAATTTGTTCCATGCGAGTCTAAAAAAGGAAATAAAATGAAAGGTTTAAAATAAAATAGTCACACAAGTTTATAGTATTGTTGCAAAGAAAATGCAAAAGCATAAGTACTTACAATGGCTGCTCAGATCGAGAGCGGTGAAGCCATTCTTGCCTGCAGTGGAAGGACTTGAAATAATCAAGTGGACTTAGCCCTTCTCCTTCAAGAAGATATCGCTTCTAAATATGTTTCAAATGCATAATTATCAAAGTGCTAGCATTGTAAAATGGTTCATGAAATGAACTACAGAGCAAAAACATGACTTGTTCATCTGCTTACCACAATATTAGCTTGTACAATGTAGCTTGAGATCCTGCGTGATGGTACTTGACCTTTCCTCGATTACGGTGTTTGTACTACACCTCACCTTTACAATAATAAGAACTCGTGTAAGAAATAAGATTACATGAAAATGTGATAGTGGCAAGTTGAAGTTCTATCATACCAGTGCTCGTGGAAGACCACATGTTAACGTGCCTTCCATTGGGCGTCGGTCGATTAGGGCAGGAGATTTAGTTGGGACTGCATTTCTTTGGAACATCATTGAAGTACTTTTGCTTGAGATACCTACTTTGTCTCTATATCGACTTCAGATGTCAAGACATGCTACCCTTACAGGCTCACTGGTGGTGTTAATGTCGAATTGCCCCTAGCACAAGACAATTTTCAGAAAAATGGATGACAAGAATGGATGCAAAGAACTATGGTAGTAGATGAGTGAACATATGCACACCGCTAGTTTGCCCATGTAGTTCTTGAGATGGTCTTCAGTCTTTTCACCATCTTGTTGGTTCTTCTTTGGCTTGTAGTCCTTCCAGCTAGGAAGGATCGGTATGTGCCCACGCACTATGATCCCACCTTCTGATGCAAACTTTGCAGCTTGCATTGGTGCCTCTGGGCGTTTGAGCCCTTCTTGAATGTGTATAGGGATCTTGCCATTTAAGCCTCGGCTAATTCGGTCCAGATCTCTGCCCAATCTTCTTGAATCCCGCGACCCCCGTTGTGCTCGGAAGGGTGCATCACGAGGGCCCGATTAGGGCCCCGATAATCACTCTTGAGGTGGAGTCCTCGACACCATTGACAATGTGAAGGCCAAGATTCAAGGCGGGAGGACTAAGGACCCCTGTCAAGACCATCCGGCAAGGCGTCTTGTTTCTGACTAGTTGGGAACTTCTTCGACAAGTTTCCTACTAGAGGAAGCCTCTCCGACAAGTCTCCGCCTCGCATGACAAGTCTCCGCCTCGCACGACAAGTCTCCGCCTCGCACGACAACCAGCCCGTTCGCATGAGCACTCTCTGTCTCCGACCAAGGCGCGGCCCATACCACGTGGCGCGACACGAACTCTTCCGCTACGATGCGTGGGGCGCCAGTTCCCCATGCCATGCAAGCGCACCAGCTGGCGGCACGCGCGGGCGGTCGACTCTGACAGGAGCCTTAATGCAGCTCTGCCCAGCCGCGCGGCCATCAACTCGCCGTCACATCCGACCTGCAAAGACGCGCCAACTCCGACCGAGGCACTCGAGTGCCCCCTACGATTGGCACTAGCCTACGATTAGGCCTTAACGTGGCGAGCTCATCCGCTCGACGGGTTGAGTCGGCACCAAACTACTCGGAGGAAGCGCCAGGCGTCCCAAAGTGAACAGCCCCGCCCGGCCACGCGGCGACCTCGACGACAACATAGCGCAGCTCCTCTTCAATGCGCCGACGGCGACGACGAGAGGACATCCCAACGTAACCTTTATTTCCTTTTGCCCCTTGCATCTATAAAAGGGAGAGGAGGGCAACCGTCATAAGGGCTGACAAACCGAACACTCATACTCGTGGACTTGGGCTCGACACCCTCTCCCACCGCGTTTGTAACCCCTACTACAAACAACGACGGGAACACGGACTCGACACTAGGCGTAGGGTATTACTCCTCGGAGGCCCGAACTAGTCTAAATCCGGCGTCTCTGTGCGACCATCCGGTCCGACGCGATCGATACAAATTCTTGTCGTGAGAGAACCCCCCGGTTGGCGCGCCAGTAGGGGCACATCGTGTGTCTCGGCGAACTTCACAACGACCCGGATGGAGGGCCGTGAGGGTTTCAGACCCCGGGCCACCATGCGCTTCGGCTCCCTCGGCTTCGTCTACACCGGGCCGGCGGAGCCCGTCATTGGGCGCACCGCCCATCCCAGCGTCGTATCATGGCCATGTTGGGGCCTAACCCGACACAAGAGCATTTTAGGCTCGCTGCCTACTACCTCACCGACCTTGCCTTCCAGGCCAGCGGAGCCAAGCCGCTTCGCACAGGGAGTTCATGGGCGGTACACCGCCATGTACCCCGTGGACGGCCGGCCTCCGGGCGACCCGGTGGCGGCCTACGTGAACGACCTCACGAGCGACCTACGCCGCTCCGGGCTTCGCGGCAGCTCGGAGGGCGCCATCGATGCGGGTGCGCGACCCCACGCGAGTGCCCGTCTGCGTGGCGGCGAGACTCGGCCTCCACCGACCCGGGCCGGCACCGCCATCGCCACCGACGCCCAACGCAGCAGTGCGCCTCGGCGAGCTCGCCGAGGCCGGGCGCCCGGCAGCGAGGCGGCCAACCTCCACCAGGAGCTCGGGGAGGATGGCGGGCCCCGTAACCCGCTACTGGCCCCGCAGCAGGTCCCGGTGCAGGAGCAACGTCGTGAGGGAAATGGCGAGCGGCAGGAACGTCATCCTGCCGCCGAGCAATCGAGCTCGCGCCCGACGCCGGCTCGAGGACGTGCACACGACAACGACCGACGCGCCAACGAGGGTGCGAACGTCGACGCCAACACCGACGGTGACGCCCCGCCGCTCTTTAGGTGGGCGTCGCAGAACCTAGCCGCTGCGGCCATGCTGCTGCGCAGCTGCCCGGAGGCCGCGACCTCCGAGGAGAGACGAGTGCGCCAACAACTCAACGCGCTACTCGAAGCGGCGGCGGCACAACAGGCAGAGAGTTCCGCCTCACGCCAGCGGTCGGTGCGAGACCGAGGAGCGGCGCCCTCCGCGCATCGCCCAAACCCGCCCCCTCCCGACATCACGACCGTGGAGATGGGGTCGGGGCCACAGTGTCGGCGGTCAAGAGTCGTCTTGGGACCAACCGCGACGCCCGGGACACCATCGAGGCTCGCCGACGGGCTGCGAGCGTCGACAACCACCGCGACGGCGATAACCACGACTGCCGCGACGAGCACCGCTCGCGCGACCACGATATGCGGGGCGCGGGCGGCGCCACGCGGCGACGACGACCGTGACCGCAGCTGGTCGCCGAGCCAGAGGGGCCCACGAGCTTTCGGACAAGGCGTGCGGGACGCGAGGTTCCCCTCGCGCTTCCGAGCTCCGACCAACGTCCCCAGATACGATGGGGACACCAACCCCAGCGTGTGGCTGGAGGACTACCGGCTCGCGTGCCACGCGGGAGAGGTGATAGACGACCTCTTCATCATCAAGAACTTGCCCCTCTACCTCGACGACTCCGCACGGACGTGGCTCGAGCAATTGCCCCGCGACAAGATCAACTGTAACATCCCGGAATTTCTCCGGAATGTTAGTAATGCAAAAATGTGGATTTCAAAATTTCGATTTGAAATTGAATGCTTGATTTAACTATAAGGTTGTCTTCTGTGATCCTTCCCTGAAAATCCTAGATTTATTTTGAGCTAAATAATTAATTTAGGAAATATAAAATGCTAGTGTGAGAACTTTGGAGTTTATTGGATTTATTTTGGATCTTAATTGTGTGGGATTCAAATTTGGATTCTAATTCAAATTTGAATCATAGCTATATAGGAGTTAAGGTAAATAGGAAATAGGAAAAACCTACCTGTTCAGTTTGGGCCCTAACCATCTCTGCTAAAGTCCACCGTTGCACCTCAGTTTTCACAACCGGCTGCCCCCCATCTCTTTCGGCCCGAGGCCCATCTGGCCTTTCAGCCCGCGCAGCCCGTCTCCCACCTACCCTGCTGCTCTTCTTTCACCACCATGTGGGCCCAGTCGGTCAGCCCTCCTTTCTCCTACCTTTTCCCTCTCTGCCTTTCTCGTGACGCAGGTAGGCAGGCGGAGGCGGCATAGCCGCGCCGCCCCCCATGGCCGCCGCCTCTACGGCATCGCGGCTCACCCGGAACCCTAGATCGCGCCGCCCTATAAATCCTGCTCCCGCCGGCCTTCCCTGTACCGCGCCGCCGCCCTGGGGGATTTGTCCCCAAACCTGCCGCAGCCACCACCAGGGGTAGGAAGAAGGAAGAAGGAGAGGAGTCGGCACACCGTCACGGAGAGGAGCCGGAGCCGCGCACGCCGGGGGCGCCAACGCCGCCGCGCGGACCTGAAGACGACGCCGTCCCGGAAGCAGCTCGTGCGAGGACCGCGAAGCCGAGGCCGTCTGTGGAGCCACCCGTGCAAGAACCTCGACGCCGCCCTGCTTCCCCCTGCTTCCTCTTCACCGCGCCGTTCCTCTGCTCCAAGCCGAACCCCTGCATCCTCTGCTCTGCACCCGCTCCGCTGTCGCACCTCGACACCGCCGTCTCGCCATCGCGTCCAGGAGCACGAGGTGAGCTTCACCGCCCTCTTCTCTGTGCTGTGGACCCGGCCATCGAGCCGTGGCTGAATCGAGCCTTGTGAGCTCGCTGTCTGCTGTTGCCCGCACCGCGCCGCCGCGCCGAGACCGCCCGTCGCTGAGCCGCCATCGAGCCGAGCCGCCGTTTTGCAGTGCCGTTGCCGGCTCCGCTCGTTGTTCCCCTTTCTTTGTTCCTTCGTCGTGTGCACGCCGTCGATTTTGTGACGCCGCCATGGCCACGTCGTCGGCGTCTTGCACGCACATGCACCCAAGGAGCCAAGCTCACGTCTTTTGACAGGGCTCTGGCGGATCACACCGTCGCAGCGCACACGCGACCGAGCCGCCGCTGGGTAGCCTAACCATGACCGTGCCATCCGTCGTGAGCACGCCATTGCCGCTCTCTTTCACCGCCGGCACTCCACACGGCTGCGCCTCCGTTGTTTTGCCCGCACGTGCACTCCCGAGGTCCAAAATCCTCCCTTTTCTGGATAGGAACTCAGGGCCAACACACACGCACACACCACCGCGAACCAGGACGCCCGTGCCGTCGACCGATTCCTCGTCGCGCAGAGCCATGCACTCGCGCGCACGCCGTGCCACCAAGGCCAAGGCGAACTTTCGGTCATGCGGTGTCGAGGCCTATCGGCGACGTCCCGGTCGAGCGCGACCCAGCCGCGCGGCGTTCACTTCGTCTGGTCGCGACCGCGCTGCGTCCTTCTTGCTCTCGCCGCCGTGGGCGAGCCATCGACGCCGCTTCGCCAGCGCAGACCCACCCGGCCGCTTTGCGGCTGCACTCCTCCACGGCGTTACATTCACGAGCACATGTTCGCGCACACACGCATGCTGCGTCCACGCACTCGCCGGCGTGATAACTCGCCGGCGTTGGGCAATTCCGCCCGCGCCGTTGCACTTCCCTCGCTCTCTCTCCTTTCTCGGTTCTTTTTCCGTTGAGCACAAAGCTCGCTGCGCCGCCACCGCGCACCCCGCACCCGGCGCACGTGCTTGACATTGCTCGCGACGCCACGCCCGCGAACGCGCCAAGGTCCAACCTTTCCGTGGCCGCCAGACCCCGGTGCCCGCCTCGCCCTGTCTCGCCGGGATTTCCCGTGCTCGCCGTCGTTGCGCCGCGCCGCGTGGCCGAGCCGGCGGCGAGCAACGCCAGACGCACGCCTGCGGCGCCAAGACGAACACGCCGCCGCGCACCTTCGTGCGCCGCGCGCGCGTGCGTCGCATGCGCCGCCTTGGGCTCCTTGATCCACGCCGTTCGCGCACGCACGCGTGTTCTCCCGCCGGCGCCGGCCACCCGCCGTCCGTCGGTGGCTCTGTTTTCCGCCCGCGGTTGTCGTCGCGAGTCAAACCGGCCAAGACCGAACCTTTCTTTTGCCACTGGGCGCATCCTTAGAACCTTAAACCGCGCCGTGCGCTTGTTGTCCAACCGAAGAGATCACCGCCGGCCGAACTCTTTTCTGTCACCTGCCGTCCCTTTGGGCGGGCGTCGAGCGCTCAGGCGTGCCAACCAGTGGAGTCCTTCACACGCGGCGCGCATGACACCCCAACCGCAATGGATCCCGCCGGATCCGTAAGGGCGACGATCGGCCCCAGTGCAGCCGCACGCGCGTCCACACTGCCGGCCGTCACCGCTGGTCCTTCCACCACAGCCGTAGCCTACACGGCCTGTCGCGCGGGTCGTGGGATCTTTTGTGGCGGCCACACTGCCGACCATGTGGGCAGCCACGTGTGCTAGAGTTGCTAGAGTTGGCTTATAGCCACCTAGGTGGCAGCCCGTCGACTCATGGAGCCGACTAGCAGCCAGCCCTTAGTTAGTTTAGAGTCAGCTAGAGATACCCTATAGTCGCCTTATAGTTAGTGTTATTGTGTGTCGTATTTTAATTTCAGAAAATGTATTTTACTTTTGGAAAATCCTAGTAAATCCATTTCAACTCCGAAAATTACGAAACATTTTCCAAAACTCTTCTAAAATTATAAACTCCGTGTTAGGCTAGTGTTCGCTCTCTTTTGGCTCTTAATTGTTGTTCATTTGGAGTTATTTGCAATAGGACCCGCCTTTATTTTATTTGCGCTGTTATTAGGAAGTCGGAGCCTGAGCTCGAGTTCGACTACACCGACTCACACGCATCGACTACTACTCGCACGCAGGTGTTCACGCCCGACCATCTTTGAATGCCCATTAGGCATGGCTATTTTAGAACTGCTAGTGCTTTATTTAATGCATAGAGATGGATATGATGAACCCGCATAGCCTCTTTTACATACTTGTCCTTGATTGACCTACTACTACTACTTTGCTTATGCGTGATGATACGCTGAGCTTGCTATGCATGTGTTGGGATTATTGTGGTAGTTTCTTGGCGTGTGTTGGGAAAACCGCGGAGAAGGCGTTTTGGGATATTTTGGCGAGGGTGAGCTCGAGACAACCCGATCTCGGGATCGGGGCCGAGGATCGTCTTCTGACGCGTTGCCCGAGTTGGTACCTATGGCGGGTACACCGTTTTAGGAGCACAGTGTTGGGGATTTTGTGATGACTTGGAGGATATGAGCTCGCCCTGCGAAACCGAGTGGGGTCTGTTACACGGACTTTCGTACACACCACCTCGCCGAGAGTGGGGATAGGGCCGTTCGACCCTAGCAAGTGCGGTACCATACACCGCGGAGGATAGCGGGTATCGATGGGGAGAGGTGGGAGTGAGTCCACCCTCTCGGTCACGACTCCGTGTGGCCACACGGGCATTTTCACGATTGGGTGGTCTTCTGCGGGGACCGCATCGAGACGGATGCGAGGATGGAATCGTAACTCCTAGGTGTTCGTCAGAGGATGGGCTTGGTTGGCTGATCACCACGGTGCCATTCCGAGTTGGGCAGTGTACACGCTTTGCGAGTTTAGATCTATCGTATAGCCGCGTCCTCGGTTATGGACATGCCCGTTGTTTCTCCGACTCTTACGTTTTGGGATTTCTACCTCCCCCTTATAGGATGAGTGTATGGTGAGTCGTGGTAGTACTCGGGGAGAGGGGAGTTGCTCCCTCTGCCTCGCGGATCCGAGTGCAATCATTGAGGTGCGAGGAGTGGGAGTTCTCGCACCGTCCCTAGATGGAGATAGGACTTGGTGACGGTGATCTGGGTGACCAGGTGTAACCGTTTGTGGATGAGTGATATGGGAATTGGTGGGAATTGGAGATATTATTCCATTTATGCTGCTGCCGCTGTTTAGGAAAACTCTTGCCTACTCCTTGACTACTTTTTATACCCTTAGCTTTAGGCCACTTAAAGCTTGCATACGGTTGGTGACGTGAACCTATCCCATTCCTTGGGGATAGTCTGTGAGTGTGCAGGATTGTACTTGGAGCGAAAGTCCAATTATGAAGGATCCATGGAGGAAGGGTTGCGTTGCTTCGCTCGAGGATGCCTGTGGTGAAGATCGAGGATGAAGACTTAAAGCCTTAGCTACCGCTGCGTAGAGTTTCTACTTGTCGTTTAGCTCAAAGGGGCTTGTACTTAAATCGTATACCGAGCTGTATTCGGATGTAAATACTTTGTTTTGTACTCTGATTTTGTTGTATGGAAATGATATTATACTGTAATGAGTTCTGTACGTGATAGCTGCTGATCCAGGGACTATCACAAGGGTACAGGGAGTCGGGTTTTCCTCACCGAAAACCCGGGTCGTTACATCAACGATTGGACGGACCTGCGCCGGGTCTTCGTCGGCAACTTCCAGGGCACGTACACCCACCCCGGCAAGCAGTGGGAGCTGCGCAACTGCAAGCAGAAGCCGGGGGAGAGCCTGCGCGAGTACATCCGGTGCTTCTCCAAGCGTTGCACCGAGCTTCCCGGCGCAACGGACAACGACGCCATCTCGGCGTTTCAGAACGGCACGACCTGAACCTCCCTCATTCATCGACTTGAGCGCCGCATGCCCCGAACTACTCGGGAGCTCCTCGACATCACGAGCAACCACGCGGACGGTGAGGAGGCAGTGGCGGCGACTCTCAACACCCCCCTGGGAAAGGGAAAACAAGTCGTGGACCACGGCGCTCGATCCTAAATAGGAAAGTGCGCTCGTCGACTTCCTCAAAGCGAACCTCGACGTGTTCGCATGGAAACCCTCCGACATGAAGGGAATCCCGAGAGAGGTTGCCGAGCACAAACTGAACATCAAGCCGGGATCGAAATCGGTGAAGCAACGCCTCCACCGCTTCAACGACGAGAAGTGCAAGGCGATTGGCGAGGAGATCAAGAAGCTCCTTGGTTCAGGGTTTATCCGAGAAGTATTCCACCCCGAGTGGCTTGCTAACCCTGTACTTGTAAAGAAGAAGAATAAGAAATGGAGGATGTGTGTTGACTACACGGGCCTTAACAAGGCATGTCCCAAGGATCCGTTTCTTTTGCCTCGCATAGATCAAGTAGTCAATTCGACAGCTGGGTGCGAAACCCTCTGTTTTCTCGATGCGTACTCCGGGTACCACCAGATAGCGATGTGCATAGCGGACCAACTCGCAACCTCGTTCATCACTCCATTCGCGCTTCGCTACAAGACGATGCCCTTCGGGCTCAAAAACGCAGGCGCCACGTTCCAAAGATGCATGCGACGCGTCTTCGGAGAACTCATAGGATGAATCATTGAGGCGTACGTCGACGATATCGTGGTCAAGTCGAAGAAGACCGGCGATCTAGTCCCAGACCTCACGGAGGTGTTCGCGAAACTGAGAGAGCACGGAGTGAAGCTTAACCCCGAGAAGTGTGTTTTCGGGGTTCCAAGGGGCATACTCCTCGGCTTTGTCGTGTCGTAACGCGGCATTGAACCTAACCCCGAGAAGATCTCGGCCATCACGGACATGGGGCCGATCCAAAACTTGAAGGGCGTGACACGCTGTCATCGCCTTAGCCGTTTCATAGCATGACTCGGAGAGCGCAGCCTGCCGTTGTACCACTTTATGAAAAAGTCCGACCACTTTGCGAGGACTCCCGAAGCTCAGGAAGCGCTCGACTCCCTCAAGAACCTGCTGAAGAGTCCACCGATCCTCACGGCTCCGGCGCCTGAAGAACCGATGCTCCTGTACATCGCCGCGACAACCCAGGTGGTCAGTGCTGCGCTGGTGGTCGAGCGAGAAGAACCCGGAAGGTCACTCAAGGTGCAGCGCCCAGTATACTTCGTGAGCGAGGTATTATCCGACTCCAAGACTCGCTACTCACAAATGCAAAAACTCGTGTATGCTGTCTTGATGACCAAGCGCAAGCTCCGCCACTACTTCGATGCACACCCCATCACGGTGGTGTCCAAGTACCCGCTCGGAGAAGTTATCCAGAACCCCGAGGCCGAAGGAAGGATAGCCAAGTGGGCGCTCGAGCTGATGGGGCAGAACATCTCGTATGCACCCCGCAGTGCCATCAAGTCGCAAGTGCTGGCGGACTTTGTTGCTGAGTGGATAGAGATCCAAACTCCGCCGGCACCTATCGAGCACGAGACATGGACGATGTACTTCGACGGCTCGGTCATGAAGGAAGGTGCGGTGGGAACCGGGCCTGGCCCGGTTGAACGCCATGGGTGGAGCTCGTGCCGGTTGGTGAGGCGCATGTGGTAGCCGTTCCCCGTAGCCTGGAAGTGCAGGCTCCCAAACCGGATCTCAAAACCAGCTGGGAAAGGGTCGGAGCTACCACAAGCGTACCTCTGACACGTCATCTCGGTGCGAATCACCATCGGGAGTGCTAGGGATCGATCACAGCGCGAGTCCCCTACCTGGCACGCCAATCGTCGGTGTTAGGATTAGTCCCGACACTTACTAGTAAAATGCACCGTGATCAGCCTCTCGATGGTCGGTGCTAAGCAACACTAGGACATGAGTTTATCCCGGTTCCGGGCACGGGGTCGTACGTTTAGCAGATTGCGCTTGTGCGCTGTATTGCGTTGCACCGGGGTGCTTGTAGAGGGGGGCTACAAGCAAGGTGGGAGAGGAGGAGAAGCCCCCAAGTCTCTGTTAAATGATTGAGGCGTAGTGCCAATATCGGAGAGTGTGAGTGTGGGTGAATGCAGATGAAAGCGATGCCCGCGGCTGGGCGGCCACCTCCTCCTTTTATAGGCCAAGGGGAGGCGGCTTACAGACGTGCCGCATGGTGCTTGGCACAGTGTCAAGGTACAGGCGTGCAGTACTAGCGATTTGATGGATGTCCTTGCGAATCCCGACTCCTGTGGGCGTCACAGTGGCTTCTGTACTTGCTTGAGGGCAGTTTCGAGGGTCATCTGGCCGGTATCCGTGTCTAGTCGCCGACCACACTTTAATTCGAGGGTCTTGCTGACGGGAGTACGTGGGATGCACAGGGGCTGGTGTGGCGGCGTCTTATCAGAACAGGGCTCCACAGCGCCGGGCATGGTTCCACAGCGTCGGGGATGGCGGCATAGCGCTAGGGGTGGCCGCACAGGGCCGGAGGTGATGGAGGGGACGTGCTCCGCTCATCCCGCGTCACGGCAGCGCCCTGGTCATGCGCCCGGTAGTCAGCCATACGCCTCTCGAGGGTGCCCCCGTGCCCCTTCGAGGGGCTCGTCGTGGAGGAAGGACGGGAGCAGGTGGCACAGCGCCTTGGAATGACCCCGGCCTCTCCGTACAGTGGGCGTGCAGTACAACGCTCGGGATGGCGGAACAAAGGTGGCCTGGCCGCACAGTGCCGGGACCGGATTCCCGGGCGGTGTCAGAGAATCGGCGTGGCGGGGATCTGCTTTTTGACCGTGGCGCCCGCGGCGTGACGGGGCAATTAATGCCTGTCGGGAGGAGCAGGCAAAGCGCCGTGGGTCGAGGGTCTCGGCGGGCGGAAATCCGCTCGGCGCGCCCCTCGAGCGAGGCGGAGAGCCACTCGAGGGGTGCTGGGCCCTCGAGCGAGGCGGAAGCTTGCCCGCGTGGTGTCCGACCCTCGAGCGAAGCGGAGGTTCGCTCGAGGGCGACTGGTGCGGTTTGTTTGACGGGCCGCGGAGGCCGTTGGGCCGCAGCAGGCCGCGGGCTTTGTTCGTGTTTTAGCTGTGGTTGGTTTGGGGAATGCGTTTCGCGATTTTCGTTTTAAGAGGGCTATTTTTCCCGTAGTTAGGGGACCCCTTATGGCTGTCCTCGACACGTGGTTCCTGTGATGAATCCGTGTATAATTGAATGGTTGAATTCGTGATTCGTATGTGTGATTGAATCTGTATTGTCTAAATTTGTATGTGTGATGAATATGTGTTTGAGTTGAGATGAATTTTGTGAAGATGAATCTGTGTATGGTTTTGTAAATGAGTTGAGATGAATTTTGTGAATCTGAGTTGAGATGAATTTTGTGAATCTTGAGATGAGATGAGAAAGAAAAGAAAAGAGGAAAGGGAACGGGAACGGGAACGGGGGCAAACGGAGCAGACGGCGAATACACATTTGTACCGGGTGGGATACCCGGTACAAATGTGATCTCACATTTGTACCGGATACTTTGTACCGGTTGGATACCCGGTACAAATGAGAGTTACCAACCTGTACAAATGCCTGTTTTTACAGTAGTGTCCGTGGCTCCCTAGCTCAAGGAGAAGGCGGTCAGTCCGAAGTTCATCCGAAGTATTGCTCAGTCCGGCAGGGAGCTCATCAGAAATTCAGAAGTACTCCTATCTGAGATATCAGTAATGAAGGGGTCCGAAGTTCATCCGATGAGAAGATACAACAGTTAAGCGAAGCAGACCGAATGGGAATGCTAAAATTTCAAATGTCACTACCTATCCAGCATGCTTGGATATACGTACTAATAATTAAAAACCTCAACTCGATCTGAGTCGCCGAAATTGTTTTGGTAAACTTCTGTTCAGGTCAAGCAGTTGGTGTTTACAGTTGCATGTGGCACATAGCATCAGGGACACAAATATGCAAACGTTACCCACAGCTAGTGGGATTAATAACGAGAAGACAACCACCTCCTAGAATCTGCACTTGCTGTCCAATCGGATCAGTGAGTTTGGCAAAACTGGCCCTTCGATGGATGTTTTACGAATTAATTACTCTTAGACAGCTTGTTTTCAAGCAAATACTACTCTTCTCGTTCGATCTGCGGTTGACATGTCCAGCACTCTAGCAATCAAATGTTTACTCATCTAGCAATCACTTGGAGGCGGTCCACCGGTGGTGCAAGTTTCATCCGTGCAGGGAAGACTCGAGCATCGCCAGTTCGCCGCTCTCGGTTCGTCCAGTCCCATCGCACAGCACCGCAGCCGTTGAGACTTGAGGCAAGCTCTCCACCGGTGTAGGAGATGATGGGTGAACGGGCTTGCCACTCCACCGCCGTAAATTTTTTTTCAATAAGGGAAATTTTATTAAATTCAAAGTATTTTACATCGAGCTGATACAATTTTTTTAACTATTTTCTCGACTTCTGCATTACTAGGAAGCACACAGCCAAAAGAGAGAGAGAAATAACTCGCAAGCTAATGGTTGTCAATCCGTAGACTAGACCGCCATCCATATGCCTGAGTAAAAAACTCCTTGGCCACCAGAGTTAAGTGCTGCAACGCCACTGCATGAAAGTCCTTTGAAGTTGGTTTCTGCAGTATAATCCACGAACGAAGCCAATAGATAACTGAGTAGATAACCTGCAAAGGGGAAGGGTTAGTAGCCGCCATGGAGCTCAGCCCTGGAGCGCTGCCGCCTGCGATCGTCTCACAGGGCACGCAAAAATGGAGAGCGGCCGAGCACGAGGGACTGGCGGTGAAAGCGGATCTAGAATTTGGGATGGGTCACACGGCGGGTATCAGTGGCGGAGCTGGCAAGATTATTTCTATGTCTAGGGCCACTTAGAGCATCTCCAGCAGTTTGGCAAACTAACTTGGCATCTATCTAATTTTGGCAAAACAAGAAAAATTGGCATCCAACAGTTTGGCAAACCAACTTGGTAAAAAAGAAAAACTCACCTCACCACGCAGAAATATACGCACGTCGATCCAGGTTGGCATCGGCGTGGCCAAGGCAGGTGAGAGGGTGAAAAAAAATAAAAAAATAGAGAAGAATTCCTGATGCAATTTTTCAAGAGTTGGGAGAGTATAAACATAATTTGTTTCTCTGATTCCTGATGTAAGTTATATCTGAGTTTGACAAGTGAATTATATTATACCAAACTGTTGGAGATGAACTCTTTTTTTGGCATATCTTTTTTGAAGTTGGCAAAACACAAGATTTGTCAAGTAAAAACTTAAATTGCCAAAAATCCCAAACCAGCTCATATAGCGATAACCATATTTAGCTACAGTCCATATAAGTATTTAAAATGTAGAGTAAATCGTAATTGTGTAACAAATTTGATCAAAAAATATGTAACTAGTGCCAATTTTGTTCACGACAACCCCCAATCGTATGTTCATGACAGGTGCGGTGACCCGCCCTACCGGATATTTCATCACCGTGAGTCATGGATTTTGTCTTGAGCCAAAAGTTTTTTTCCCGAAGGTCAAATGTAAAACTCGGCAAAAAGCGCAACTCACGTCAAAAAGGAATTTACCGAGAGTGACTCACGGCAAAGAGGAATTTTGCCGTGAGACTTTTGCGTCCGACAGCAAAATGCTATTTTGCCCACAAAGAGCCTTTTTCTAGCCGACAAGAAAATGATCTTTGCCATAAATTGAAATCAAATTTTGAAGTAGTAAATTAGTTCAAATCAAAAAAAAATCAATTACAAAGTTTCATTACTTCTCAAGACGTACAACTTTTATTAGGGTAATTCTTTCATTTGACAAAGTTGTAATAATTTTGTTCACAAAACTTATATCTCTTATATAGTTTCATGAAACTATACGAGATATGTATAGGATTTGTGAAGATTGTTACTACAACAATATCGAATGATCAAATGACCAAAATAAAAGTTGTTGGTCTTGAGAACTTATGTAACTTTGGAGTTGAACCATTTCTAATTTGAATTACTTTCATCAACGAAAAGTAAGTCTAAATTTCTCGAATTTGAAATTTTGAGTTTTTGAAACGACCTCTAATGGAGAAACATTCAAAATAAAAGTTGTAGATCTTGACAAGTTATGAAACTTTGTTGTTTACGACTTTTTAATTTGAAGTCATTTGCTATATTTAAATAATTAAATGAATTTGATGTATTTTGTAAAAAGTATTTTCTCGCCGTGGGCTTATACTTGGGCTCACGTCAAAGCCTAAATGGGCTAGCCGGCCCATTTAGTCCGACGGCCCAACTCTCCGCCGTATATAAGCTCCCTCCCCCCGCCTGAAACCCTAACCCTCCTCACTTCTCCCACCCGCGGCCGCCCACCCCGCCTCCCTCACTTCTCCCTCCCTCAGATCCGCCGCCGCCCCTCATATCCAGTGACGCGACGCATGGAGCCCGACTTCCCGCGGTCCCTCCTCTCCCCCTTTGCTCGCCCCTGGCGGGGCGAGGCGAGGCAGCGACGCATCAAGGACTCGACGGCCTCCTTCCCTCCGACGAGGTGACCCGGCGTCCCCTCCGGCACGTGGAGTGGGCGAGCTCCGTGCCCCGTCGGCCTTCCTCTTCCTCCCCTCCCTGTTTTTGCCCACAGGTTCTCTCCCCTCTCTCTCTCTCTCTCATCTTCCTCCGTATTTTTGCCCACAGGTGGCGGCGGCGACGACGGCGGCTGGGTGGTGGTGGTGGTGACGACGACGGTTGGGTGGTGGTGGCGGTCTGGTGGTGGTGTCGGTCGGCCTCCTCTCCCTTGACGACGAGATATGGTAGCGCCTTCCTCCCTCGAGGACCAGATCCAACGTCTCCTTGGTCCCCCGACGTGAGATTCGGCGACGCCTCGACGTCCGCCTGCTGACCTCCTTCCAAGGCGCGGCCTCGACGAGCTCCTTCCTCAGGCGGAGGAAGCCAGGTGATGAGCCCAGAGCAACGACCTGAAGGAGCTCAAGGGGCAAAGAAGTTCATTCACAGGAGTGTGAAAAAGATAAACAAAATTCTGAAATTCAGTTAAGGATTGAAATTCCCCTGATCGAAAAAGTTTGCGTGCACAGGGTTATATTTCGAAAGGTTTGCGAATTAAGTGTTATATTAGGGAAGCGTGCAAAGTGAGGGTTAAATTTTGAAATTCCTCCACCTCGCGGGGATGGTTTTTATAGCCGGTGGAGAGTCCCTACCGAGATGGCCGGTAGTCTCCTCTGATGCTGTTCGGTTTGGAGTTATGATTTAGCTGCTTGCTACATACTCCCTCTGTCACAAAAAGAATGACGTTTTAGAATTGTCCTAGGTCAACTGATCAAATTTGTAGGGAAAAATATCAATATTTATGACATCAAATAGATATATTGTCAAAATAGATCTCATGATGAAATCTAATGATATTTATTTTTATACCATAAATATATGTAGTTTTTTCTATAATCTTGGTCGAAGTTAAGAAAATTTGACTTAAAATAATATTAAAACGTCATTCTTTTTGTGACGGATAGAGTAGGAAACATTATCAACTTTGGCGCTATATATGATGGTGATGTGTTTCTAACCTACTCCCTCCGTCCATTTTAGGATTTTTAGGGCGGATTAAAGAGGTGGAAAAATGTCACATATACCCTTAGCCAATAATAATTAAAGGTAATTTTTCTAGTTAACAAGTGTAATATTAAAATAATATTAAAACGTCATTCTTTTTGTGACGGATAGAGTAGGAAACATTATCAACTTTGGCGCTATATATGATGGTGATGTGTTTCGACCTACTCCTCCGTCCATTTTAGGATTTTTAGGGCGGATTAAAGAGGTGGAAAAATGTCACATATACCCTTAGCCAATAATAATTAAAGGTAATTTTTCTAGTTAACAAGTGTAATATTAAAATAATATTAAAACGTCATTCTTTTTGTGACGGATAGAGTAGGAAACATTATCAACTTTGGCGCTATATATGATGGTGATGTGTTTCTGACCTACTCCCTCCGTCCATTTTAGGATTTTTAGGGCGTATTAAAGAGGTGGAAAAATGTCACATATACCCTTAGCCAATAATAATTAAAGGTAATTTTTCTAGTTAACAAGTGTAATATTTGGCAAGTCTTTAATTGAGTTGATTGAGTACTTACCAAAAACTCCTAAGATACCTTATATTTGAGGGCAAATTTTAAACCCTTGAATGCCTTATATTTCATGAAGGAGGGAGTAGTGCACCTTTGTGATTAGTTGTCCTACCTAAGCGCCTGTTCAGAAAGAAAATGTCACCCCATGAGTTTTATAAAAAAGTCACCCATGAAGACTACGCAGTCTGATTTCCATCCACGAACGAATCCCCACCGTCCCTTCTTTTTTGCCATTTACGGAGCTCTGAGCCCTATCCTAATGATATTTATAAAATAGATCTGATGATGAAATCTAATGATATTTATTTTATACCATAAATATACGTAGTTTTTTCTATAATCTTGGTCGAAGTTAAGAAAAATTAATTTAGGATAATCTTAAGACGTCATTATTTTGGGGACGGGGGAGTAGGAAACATTATCAACTTTGGCGTGATGATGGTGATGTGTTTCTGACCTAGTGCACATTTCTGGCCTAGTGCACCTTTCTGATTGGTTGGTCTACCCATGAGTTTCTAAAAAAAGGTCACCCATGAAGACTACGCATTCTGATCTGTAGCGAACATGGTCCCATTTGTCATTTGTTCGAGTTGATTTTGGTGATTCATGCTAACACAAGTAATGGGACTAACCACATTGTCTAGCATATCTTTGTAGGCATTCTTAGGTCCCATAGATATTACCACAAGTTAACATACAACGCCCAAGTTAACATACCATGCCCAAGTTAACATGTCATACCACAAGTTAACATACCATGCACTTGTTAAGTTACTCATAGCAAAAATGAGGACTTAGTATATATTTTGAGGCTACAAGTGATGGCATGTTAAGTTGAAGCAATGACAAGTTGAAGATGCGAAGAAAAGAAAGGAAAAAGACACCGTTTGATGAACTGACGGTACCCTAGGAAGAAGCATCGAAACACTTGGTACACAGGGCCAAGGCTGGAATCAACTGGCACCGTCGGATGAACCGACGGCCCATTTTGTAGATGCGCCGGATGAATTGCAGAGGAGAAGCAACAGAGTCAGTAGCACCGGATGATCCGACAGTCTAAGTGGTGACACCGTCGTTCTATTCGATGCTTAGTTTGAATCAAGACAGAGACGCGCCAAGACTGGAGCTTCAGGACCGGATGAACCGACGATGGAGCAGCGGTTCATCCGACGGTCTCGAAGATGCGAACAGAAAGGTTTTGGCGAGGAGTTCTTTAGCACCGGATGAACCGACGGTGCGTCGGATGAAGCATCGGAGCAATTGTGTCAACGGTCATGTGCAGTGGAGGGCAACGGCTAGTGGCACCGGATGAACCGACACCCGGAAAAACATAGCGTCGGATCATCCGATGGTACTACTTTCTGCAGCTTTTAGCCAACGGCTCTTTGGACGCCTTGGGCTATTTATACCTCCTCCACTCACTCATTTGAGGTTGCTGGAGTGTGTGGAAGTGCAGAGGGGTGCAAGACACTTAGAAGATCATATCCAAGCCATCCAAGTGCTAAATTGCTCATCCATAGACTTGCACATACTTTGTGTGTGTGCTTAGTGCTAGGCTTAGCTTAGAGCTGAGTGAGTGTAAGGTGTGCCTACCTTGTGAGGTGATTCTTGAGTGAATCAAGTTGTACAAGGTGCGCCGGAAACCTTGGGGCCTAAGTGGTTCACCGGCAATCGTCTTCGACCCTCCGGCTTGGTGTGGAGCGGCGAGGACACTTTGTGCGGGGGACGTGGAGACCCCCTTCCTAAGTGGAGAAGCTACTTAGTGGAGGTGACATCAAGGTAACCAAGGGAGCTTGGCGAGTGCCTAAGTGACAAGCCTTGTGGCGAGTCAAGTGGTGCTCTTGGAAGAGACTTGGTGACCGGGAAGCAATACTCTTGTGTGAGTGCTTCAACAACGTGGACTAGGGGTGGCTTAGTGCCTACCGATACCACGGGATAAATCGTGTGTAAAGAGTTTGCTTCCTCTCATTCCTCTTTACGTTTCCGCATTACTCTCTTGCAATCTTTGTTTGCCTTTACTTTCCTAGAGTAGTATCATGCTAGGATTGGCTATAGGTTGCAAAACTTGTTTTGGGAAGAGGGTTTCACACTAGATCAACCTTAGATTGCACATCTAGATAGAAATGATCTAGTTTATTTTATGCAAAGTAGTGGAAGTCATAAGATAAGTTTTTAAGTTGCCTAATTCACCCCATCCCCCTCTTAGGCTACGAGCATCCGATAACTTACATGATCTCCATCCACGAACGAATCCCCACCCTCCCTTCTTTTTTGCCATTTACGGTGCCCTGAGCCCTATCCTCCTGTGTAATGCCCTTGCTTCCATTCCTTAAAGCTAATCACTTGTTGGATCGTCATTTCATACAGTGGATAAACCAGCCCCAAGAGCTAGGGGAGCCCTTTCTCTTCCTCCTCTCATTTTTCCTCTTTTCCTACTCTTCTTCTTCCTTCATCTCTCCTCAAAAATGGAGGAGGGGCTCAAGGGCGGCTTCATGGGGATTCTCCGCCGCTGATTTCATATGATCAACCTTTTGTCATGCCCCAAACACGCTTGTGTTGCAACGAATATACGTAGTCGAGAAATTTAATATGTTGGTATATATTAACAAGTACTTATTTATGACCATAAGTACTAGAAGATTCAAATACCATTAGTGCCGACCAATACTAATAGTCAGCTTTAGCATCAGCAGGTGTATCAGACGGCAGTTACCACCGGTACTAACGGTCAGTACCGGTGTAATAATGTTAACCACTTTTGATGTACACACGATCGACAAGTCCTATTTTTTCCCTAGTAGAGGTTTAGACAAATCCATCACGTGGACTAATTTCTTGGCGGCTTATTATATCTTTACCTATGATTCTTGGCCAATATCGCGGCCTGGGAGAGTGTCCACGTCGCGAGCAGCTCTCGGCCGTTAGATCGGTCGCACGGACGGTCTGGATCGGTCGAGTAGCGGCCGTTTTCCAAGAAGCCCTTGACCTTTCACGGAATCATACCGCAGTCCGGCGAAAGGGCTCAAGCGCCCGAGCACGGCGGCGCGCCGGAGCACAGGCCGAAGAGGACGGGAGGGGTGAGAAAGGGGCGGCGGTGGAGAGCAGATCGAGGGACCAGAAGGGAGAAGAGAAGAGAAGGGAGGACAAAGGGGCAGCACAAGATAACCTCGGCCGCCGCGGCAGGCAAAGGGGTGGACGCCTACCTCCGCGTTGACCTCGATGCGGCTCACGCTCTACCTCAACCTCGAGGATGGCGAGCTCGAGCATGCCGCGACGGGGAGGAGAAGGCCGCGAAAGAGGAAAACGACCCCACTGTCGGCGCTCGAGGAAGCCATCCGTTTCCTTGGACCTTCCGCTTCTCGCATCCGATGTTCACCCCAAACTGCTTCAACGCCCTCTCGCAGCCGTCGCTGCTGGAGATGGCGGGTCCCCGCCGCGCATCCAGCCCTACCACAGGCTGCACCCCTCGCCGCAGCCCCCTCCAGCACTGGAGAGGCGCGCGCAGCCAGGCTGCAACACCCCGTCAGTGAGGCGAGAGTAGCGCGAGCACAGCAGGCCGGCGTAGGCAGCACAGCCCAGTGACGCGGCGGCCGACCAGCGACAGTCTCACGAGGCGCAGGACGCGCAGCCAGACCGGCGGCGGCCACCATCCAGCTAGGCCCCAGGCCACCGCGAGCCCATGGCCATGGAAAAGGATAAGGATAGAAAGTTTTGTAAGAAACCCCTTCAAGAACAAGGAAATCTCATAGAAAAAATGTTTCTTGAAATCTACCATAAAACACCCCGTGAAGATTACCTCCTTGCGATCCAGGCCTGCCCTATTTGTTTTGCAGAACTAACCTCTCAATTTTACCTATTCACGTCTCCTGTTTGCTTCGTGTAGAGACACTTACTTAGTAAACCATGATGTTGACTGATAATTATGTATAAACATCTAAATCATCTAAATCTTCTAAATCATCTCTACACCGTTACTCCATTTAAACTCCATATCAAACAATTATTTTCCTAAATCTAGCAATAAACCTCTGCAAAGCTTGATGTCCGCCGCCGCACTTGGTAATCCACTTGTCGTCGCGCCTCCGCCTACCTCAACCACCGCCATGCCGTTGCCGCTTGATAGAAAGGGAGAGAGGGAGGGACGGACATGTACAATAGATCAACTAATGCCTTCGTACTGACATAGAAGACATAGGAAGAGATAATGCGGGTCATGAAAAAGACAAAGTGAAAGATGTGTGGACCCCACATGCTTTGTGCATCATGCTTTGGTATTTCGCATAAAATAAAATATGGAGGTAATATGAGCACAAGAGAAGTTGGTATAGAGTTGAGAATCATCAATTAGGATGACAAAATATTCCTTTAGAGCTGAATTTTACAGGTAGTACGATTCAGATAGCATAATACGTGTGGCAGCTCTCGAGCATGGAACACGTACATCTGACCATCGGCATGGCACCCAAGTAGGGACACCCGACCAGTGCCGAGGTGCTGGAGCAAAGGATCAAAACACCTAAACAACACGAAATGACCAAACATCTCAAAATACCTCCAGATCGGAGCATCTCGCAACACCCGAATATTTCAAAACACCTTTATTAGAAAAAATGTGTTTAGCAAAAAATAATACATCAGTCCACATATTTCTACAAAAGAGCTCTCAATTTTTTTGGCAAAATGGGCTTGGCGTCTAAGATATTACTAAAAAAACCCTATTCTTTAAAACAAACAACTCCATGACCTAACCTTTAAAAGACCCTCCGATTTTCCCAAAATATCAGCACATCAATAGATAATTTAATTACCTTCTCCCTGCAACTATCCATTAGGTGCACCAAAATCGATTCCATGATTACTCTCACAACCATAGTACTCTCATTTTACAAGCTTCGAATATAAAGTGTTCCAGAAAAAATAACATCGACCGAGAATTCCATATGAGAAAAAAAAATGAATGGGCTACAACATAAGCGCATGAACCTCACAAAGCAAAACAGATGCTACGATCATATAAGCTATGTATCAATTTTTTTAGAAATCCAACAAAAAACATTTAATTTCCGCATTGACATACAAAAAATAAGTCAAAATTATTTTCGCACTGAATTAATACTAAATAGGGTTCACCAGGTTTTTTCTATTAAACACATCATTTTGATATCCGAGCTCCAATTTATAACCACTGTGCTCCTGACTCAAATCCTTAAATACAAGGACTCCGTCAAGCATACAATCACATATACGAGTCATCATATTAAGTGGCACAAAATAAAATCATCTTCTCCCACAACACGCAGCACGAAAGGAGCAAGAATCCGAGAAAAAACTCACCACAGGTATAGAGAGTAATGATCAAAATATAAAACTTATCTACACATATACAACAATGTAATTTGACTCACATTAAATCACTGGCCATTCGCGGCCTAGGCCGCGAGGTTTTTCTAGTTATATTACGAAACAGAGACCGCCTCATTAAAAAACCTCACGCCGCCTAAGGGCTCCCCATGTGAGGAAAAAGAGTACGGCCATTATTGCTAATTACATGAAGGTAAACTGAAAAATAATAAAGGACTGGCGTTGTGTTTGCATACCAGCATCCGCAGAGTCAGGCATGATGCAGCTGCATCTAGCTATTAGCCGATCTTTTTGCTCTCTCTGTGTGCTAGGTCCCACGTGCTCAGTTGCACCACGCGAGCCAGGTTCGGCTGGAACGGCCATTCTTCTCGTTTATTTGGAGCCTGGCTGCAGGGACTTCATTATTGCACACGCGCGGCCTAGCTGGGAGGGTGTATCAGGCAACCAAACTGACAATCCCTGCACGCGGTCAGCCTGGCCAGCTCCGATGCAGGACACCAAACACTCCCTAAAGCTAATCACTTGTTGGATCGTCATTTCATACAATGACGAAACTAGCCCCAAGAGGTAGGGGAGCCCTTTCCCTTCCTCCTCTTGTTCTTCCATCTTTTCCTCCTCTTCTTCTTCCTTCCTTTCTCCTAAAACAATGGAGGGGCTCAAGGGCAGCTTCATGGGGATTCTCCTTTTGTCATGCCTCAAACACTCTTGTGTTGCAACGAATATATGTAGTCGAGAAATTTAATATATGTTTGGTATATATTAACAAGAACTTATTTATGACCATAAGTACTAGAAGATTCAAATACCATTAGTACCGGATGGTATTATCAACCAATACCGATCAGCGGTGTATCATTAGTACCGAATGAATACTACCTAGCAGGTGTATCAGACGACAGTTACCACCGGTACTAACGGTTAGTACCAGTGTAATAATGTTAACCACTTTTGATGTACAGGAACAGGATCGACAAGTCCTCTTTTTTTCATAAGTAGAGGCTTAGACAAATCCATCACGTGGACTAATTTCTTGGGGGCTTATTATATTTTATTACGAAACAGAGACCGCCTCATTAAAAAACCTCACGCCGCCTAAGGGCTCCCCATGTGAGGAAAAAGAGTACGGCCATTATTGCTAATTACATGAAGGTAAAACTGAAAAATAAAGGACTAAAATAAACTAGTAGCGAAGTTGCCTTACATCCACCTGCAGTACAGATGAATGCTTTTATCCTTAAAGTTCATCGTGCTTGTGGGGAGAAGATTGACCACCATCTTGGCTGTGGGAGTGATGATCATGATAATCAAGCCCACGGTTCTTGCGAGGCAGTATTTGACGAAGAGAGGGCCAGTTGGGAGCGATGGGCTTCACACCACCGATGATGTAGTCATCAGTCGTACCAGGGGCGAAGTTGATTAGCGCATACTGGTCTCCTTTGAACAGGTAAGCTTCATCCTTCCGATGAGAAGCGAAAGCTGCCTCGATTCCACTTTCGAAGACGGTGCCTCTCAAGCTGTGAAAGCCTTCAGCGCATAGGAGTCGCCTTTGAATAGGTAAGCTCCGCCCGTCGCGCTTGCTGTGAACGCAGCGTCGACAGACCTCGCGAACTCCGTGCCGACGAAGAAGGGGACAGGGGCGAAGCCAGAAAATGGAGCCACCGGGGTCGGCTACATGGATTACTGGGGTCAAATACATGAGTGAACAGTGTTACACAGTGTTTTACACTGGATTTGACAAATTCCATCGGGGTCTGACGACCCCAATGCCATAAGGCAGCTTCGCCCCTGGAAGGGGAACATGGCGGCGATTGTCATCGGACCATCAAGTACGCTGTCATCTGTTGTCCCCGGAGCATAGTCTATGCAGGCACAGAGGTTCCCGGAGAAGATGAATGCTCTACTGGCGTGGTGACTGTCGAAGGCACAGTCAATTCCATACTCACCAAACGCCGTGTCAGCAAGGGATGGGAACCCCTCACAAATAAGAAGCGGCCCATTCACGATCCTATCGCCCGTGGATCCAGGAGCGTAATCCACCAGGACGTACTCATTTCTCATGAACAAATAGGCTTCGTTGTTGCGAGTTGAACGGAATGCCGCGTTCACGTAACCATCCAAATCTAATACACGATGAGCATACCAATCGGCAGTGTCATCACCCGAGACATCTCTTTTCTGCCTCCTGCCATCTTCATCTGGCCAATCTTTGATGTCCAGAAGCACGCGACTGCCATCCTCTTCGACTAGAAAAGTTACAGGGTTGCGGAGGCGGAGATTCCTGGGTGGATCTGACTGTGGATCGAAATGACGGTTATACACTAGGCTGTGATTTGCTCTGGAGGTTGCATACGACTGCCTGTGCGACAAATCAAAAAGGAACAAATGAAACTTACACTAGTATATACATGTGTGTGTGAGTAGATACAATGGATCCAAATACACACGTATTTAATTTGGATCCTCCTACAATACAAAAGGGAACAAAAGGAAACTTAAGCATCCAAATTAGTGCTACTATTGGATCCCTTAATTTGAAGGTCCTTGAAGGGCACGCATTAGCTAGGTAGCAACACATAATACGGATGCAAATACCTTTCATCCGTGTATTAAGTGTGAATTAGTTGGTTAGGTTCTTTGTGGTGGAACTTGTCCATCCAGGTTCGAGTTCTCTACTCGGTACAGAGTCGCAATTTCCTGATTTTATTTCATGCGCACTATTCTTTCAGTGGCAGTAGACATGTTTCTTGGAGGTGCTCATGGGTAGAGTTTTCGTACATGTATTCATAAGGATGCGTGTGCGTGTGTACGTGAGCGTCTGCATCTTTACTGGTGTTTCGTTAAAAAAGTGTTTTAAATCATATTAAACAATGGTCTATAACAACAAATTGTGTAAGTTGCTACTTTAGACAAATATATATAAATTTTGTTCAAATATTATAAGCCTATCCACTAGGTGTTCAGTAAGATGTGAGCCAAATTAGTCCAGCCTAAGCCCGATGGGCTAAGCCTTAGCCCACTGCTCTGGTAGGGGGTCAAAAAAAGTTTGTGTCAGCCGGAAACCAACTCTATTTTAATTAATTTTACACTTGAAAAGAGTGCAAAACCAGCACACCGAGCTAGCCTCCGTTTGGCGGATATTTGGTAGATTTGTACGGAAAAAAGTATTGCATGCTGATTTTTTCTGAAAGAAAAATGTTGCACAGTAACAAAATGAAGACAAACCGAACAATGTCTTAGCAGCCTTTTTTTTTTGGCCTTGTGAGGCTGACTGACGTATTAGAATCTATATCTTGACCCAAAAAAATAGCCTATGACTTTAATCTATATCTTAACAAAACAAAAATAGCCCATGACTTAGAATCTAAACTACATGGGATTAACAAAAAGAGCCCAATAACCTTATGATTCATAAGTAGGAAAAAAGTAAAAATATTTATAAAGATTGAAGCTTGGTGTCTGTGAAATAAAAGGAAGTATAATGGGTTTAGTGTATTCTACAAGTTAGAAATAAAAATAAAAAAGTTTATAAAAATGTGTTTCAAATCATATTAAATAATGGCTATAACAACACATTATGTAAGTGGCTTCTTTAGACAAATATATAAATTTTGTTCAAACATTATAAACTTATCCACTAGGTGTTTAGTAAGATCTGAGTCAAATTAGTCCGGCCTAAGCCCAGTGGGCTAAGCCTTAGCCCACAGCTCTTGTAGGGGGTCAGAAAAGTTTGTGTTGGCTGGAAACCAGCTCTATTTTAATTAATCTTACACTTGAAAAAAGTGCAAAACCAGCACACTGAGCTAGCCTCTGATCGGCAGATATTTGACATATTTGTAAGGTTGATTTGTTATGAGAAAAAAGTATTGCATACTGGTTTTTTCTGAAAAAAAAATACTGCGCAAGAAACCAAAAGAAGAAAAGCCGAACAAGGCCTTAGCAGCCTTTTTTGGCCTTGTGAGGCTATGACTGACTTACAAGAATCTATATCTTCACCCCAAAAAAATAGCCTGACTTATAATATATATCTTAACAAAACAAAAATAGCCCATGACTTAGAATCTAAACTACATGGGATTAACAAAAAAGAGCCCAATAACCTTATGATTCATAATTAGAAAAAGTAAAAACTATTTATGAAGACTGGAGCTTGGTGCCTATGAAATAAAAAGAGGCTATAATGGGTTTAGTGTATTCTACAAGATAGAAAAAATAAAAATGTTTATCAAATCAAAATATATATAAACACAAAATGTTAACATTACATTTGATGAATTATAGGTAAAGTCAACATTATAATTTCCACAGTAAGCGCATACCTTATGCACAATCATATATATGAGCTGGAAACACCTAAGTAGTGATTCATTGCGGTGGGGGGGACCAGTTCATTCATGAACTTCAAATTATACTAGCAAATTAAATATGCTCGTGAGTTGCTATGGTTCAATACTGTCTAAATTATTATCAAAGTGCGATGCTGAATTCTATTTTGTAACATGAACATATACTTACCTTTTTATGCAATTTTTGGAACAACTAAAAGAATAATAATTGTAAGCAAAATTTATAGTAGGGATATTGTAGGGTGAATGGAAGGGAGGACTGATACTGCCCTAGAATCAAGCAGTTTGTCTACAGCGGTGTGGACGTCAAAAACAAATGATAATGTCGAAGACAACCCAATGGCATCTTCTAGACATTAAAAATGTCATTTTGTAGGCGTATCAAGATCGAGTCCCAACTCATAATTGGTGCTTACATAACTCATTTTATAAATTAATGGAGCTATTTTTTTGGTGGTTGCTTTATTAATCTCAAGATTTGGATGAGCATATTATTAGATAAACAAACTGTACGTAGAATTAAAAATTATAAGATCATGTATTAAGCAAGTACTAACCCTGAGCCTTCTGGTCGGGTGAAAATGTATAACTGAGCACTGCGAATGTACTGAGGTGCAATGCCACGAGCGAATGCAACCTCTTGTTGATGCGGGTGCTCACATCTGCCGAGGTCATGGCGACAAATATACCACCAGGAGCAAAGATCTCGTAACGATAGACTTCAACCGGCGCCCCTCCTGGCGGGAGCCTCTGTCGAGAAGGGTTAGGAGTCCATCGACGGCTCAGGGTGGTGCTGACGAAGGCGTGGGTTACGGGCCTATTGGGGTCGAGAGGGGCGCCTCCGTTATGCACATGGTCATCCAAGCTGAAGTAGGTGGCGTGGGAGTGCCTCCTGAGCCCTTGCTTGGAACCCTTGTGCAAAGATGGTGTTGTAGTGAGTGAAGTTCCAACGGAACACGGGGTTGACGATGTCGTTGTCCCCGGCGCTACCTCTATACACGATGCCACCACCGTTGTGCCGGGAAATGGTTCACTCTAACCTTTCGGCTTCAGATTCATCTGTAGGTTGTGGAAAGGAGGACGCACAGCCCCTCCCCCGTGGTTCCTGTGTATTGTTTGGCATCTTTGTGGGTTTGTGGCACTGGCACTGATGAATGCAAGGAGACGCACAATGGATGTGTATTTATAGCCTCAAGGGGTGAAGGGTCTCTGGGTACTTGGATTCGTATTCTTTTTTTTTTGACTCGTGAAAAAAAGGATTCCTATTGGTCTTTCGGTGAGATTTTTACATTTGAACCTATGAGGAAAAGATTCTAAATGATAAAACCCTAGCATGACGTCAAAGGTCATGATTCTGTTGTATAACAGCACGATGCCGTGTTCTTATACAATGAAGCCGTAGCCTTTGGCTCTGTGCCCTGACATGTCGGATCCACCATCACCTAATGTTATACGACGTCAAAAGTCATGATTCCTTTGTATAATAGCACGAAGTAATTTTTTTTAAAAAGGGCCAAAATGAAAAAAAGAATATGAATCCTTTTTTGCAAGGAAAAACAAAAAGGCCTGCGACATGCGATGGAGTGTCACCTCGCGTACGGACAACCGACCACGGCAGTCTGCTCCAAGCGCACGCCTCGGTGGTTAGGCAGTTCAATGGAAGACACTGACACGGTTTCCATAGCACAAGAAATCATCTATAGAAACTATCTTTCACAGTGGAGGTGTCTTCGAGTAATAATTGCTTTCTCTTTATCTCTCCTAACTCTATCTTTTTCATCCAATAGAAATGTGACATGAGTCTCCTAGAAACTAGTGGTTTCTCCCCAATGGTGATTTCATGATTTCTTATGCATTGCGTGAAGAATTGGGTGAAGAGTAGACATGGTTTCTACATGAGGAAACCATTTCTATGATTTGTGCTCTCTTTCTTAGTTAATTACATTGCCATGTCATCTTTTTGTCTATGTGGCAAGTCATTTAATGAAGATAGAAACTATCATCAATACACCATTGGGACTGCCCTTATAGGCATCGGCGCTTCAGCGGCGTGCTACAGCACGCCTGCACTGCTGCGGCGATTGCAGATCCACGGCATCTCACGGCTAACGCCAGTTTTGAAGGATCCATATCGGGATTGGAGAACAAACGAAAATTGATGTACGAATATCAGTGGGATGATTAAGAAACAATCATCAGGGATTTTATTATGCAAAACGTGCTTGATGGTAGGAAGAAACACATATTACTATAATACTATATTATATAGATATAGATATATATAGATACATATATATAGATTATACTTCATCCATAAAAATTACAATCCAAATTTTATCTTAGATCAAGCTATACTAAATGATTAAGTTTATAGAAATATATATTATTATTTATAACATTAGATAGGGAGTATCATAAACATTTGCACTTTTCTAAATAAATTTAGTCAAACATAATTACTTCAAATTATTTAGTTGAGGATAAAAACAAAGACCGTAATCTTTATAGGATGGATGGAATTGAGATGCCATACCATTTTCTTTAATTAGAGCAAGTACATTGATACATGCCCGGTCTCATAGGTTGTCTCATGCAATGCCACGTAAGATTTTTGATGATGTGGAGGAGAGAAAAATGTCGGCGAAACAACCACCTCATGAGACAACTTCACAACCATTGTATGAGCTATTGTTGCCATACAACTCATAATATTCCTTTTACATGCACAAATTAAGGGATTTTATTACTCTACCAGATGACTTATAAGACAACTCATTGTACAAGTGCTCTCTTGAGTCGACCAAATATTACGTGTCAATGCATGAGACGACCTGTCACAAATGTGCAGTGGGAATGTTTTATTGCATCCAGTTAGCCGGTCTTCTCTTCCTTTGCACAAAGGACAGCTAACATGTCAACAAAAGGGAAGAACAAAGTTAAACCCAACACATTTTCTTTCCTTTGCATCTCCTTTACAAAAAAGTGAAAACTACCCAGCCCACTCCCATCACATATTCATTTGCGTGCTTTAGAATGTGGGAAAGTATACAAATGTGCTATAAATTGATGTCCATAAGATACAATTCTTTTGGCACTGATGAGTTTTCTTCATTTTAAAATATTCACATGTATCAAGAAACTTTAATTTTTCTTATTGCATGTATGAACGCACAGTCACAACCTTAATGTCATGCTGGAGCTGCCGGCTCATGGAGCGCTCAGTGACGTCCGATTTTAGTCGCTGGCTGAGATCGCTGGGTGGTGACAAACTTTGATCCAAACAACCCGAAGCAGTGTCGATCGGAGAGCCAGGTAACCGGTGCTAAGCTCAATGTAGGCCACCAAGCAAGCAACATTAATCACCCATTCACCAGGTTAATGTAGGTGATACTTCGCGTGTTGCTGCGAGAATATTTTAAACAAAATTTTAAGGTGAAATTTGAAAGTAGAAACACTAAGGTAATTTTGCACGGCAACATTTTTTGAAATTTGAGTTATTTTGCAAACAATGTTATACATGAAAATATGTTTATTTTGTTGAGAGAGAATGACTTTTAAATGGTTGATCTTTCATGTATTTCTATTGTGAAAATTTTGTAACATGGTACTCGCAAAGACTAATAAATTGCATACATTGATGTTATTAGTCACAGAAAATCGTCGATGACAGTGACAATTAAATGATACGGTGACGTGGTGGGTTCAATGAGGTGGGTGGCTTGCATGTTGAGAAAAATAGAATTAACGACTCTTAGTGAAGTGCTTTTATCTAAATAGAGCTCCTATATAGATATAGATGATTAATGACCCTTAGTGGATGCTTCTATATACGTTATATAGATTATATTATACTTCATCTATAAAAAATTACAATCCTAATTTTATCTTAAATCAAATTATATCATATAATTAAATTAATAGAGAAAAATATCAATATTTATAATAGTAGATAGTATCATAAACATTAGCACTTTTCTATATAAATTTAGTCAATCTTAATTACTTAAAAATTATTTAGCTTAGGATAAAAACAAGAATTTAATTTTATAGGATGTACGCAATTGAAGAGACGTGAGCTAAGATTTCTTGGTGCACGTATTTTAAAAATTTTATTTCAGAATTTAATTGGTGTTATTCTTTCAATGGTAAGTGCGATGTAGATTTGCCAATGCAGTCTTTCAGAAGTGCTCATAGAGGTTGGTTACGTGCGTGTGTTCATAGGGAGTGAATGTGTTCGCGTGTATGTGAGTGTTTGCGTTTGTATTGTGTGATTCGAAAAAAATGAACCGACAAAATTGAGATGCCACAAATTTTCTTTAATTAATTACGGTGAATGTTTTATTGCATTCATTTAGTCAGTCTTCCCTTCCCCTCACACAAAGGACAAAGCTAACGTATAAAAAAGAAAGAATACCCAACACATCTTTCGTTCGCATCTCCTTTAGATTATCCGCAGTGGCTAGCGTAAGAATCAAGATCTTTTATTCTGTCGTGGATGGGGACAATGGCCACGTCGCCCCGGATTCGGAGCCATCCGATCGGTCCGATCTGTGGCCAGGAACCAGCCCTATACGTTGAGATACTTTGCATACATTTCGGATTCTATTAGCTTGTTGTGTTAATTAAGTGTCAATGGGTACTGTTCTACATCACAATTCATTCAATGTCGATCTTTCTAATAAAAATTGCTACTTTTGAATATTTAAGTTAGTGCAAAGTTGTTCTTTTGCCGTTGTCAACCATTTGTGTGCACTAAGCATGCAGCCTTTGTGTCAACTCACAAATATCGACTTGCCAGCCTTAACAATTGCTGGGTCTACCGGGCAAGTTTTGAACTGCAATGTGCTATGTGCATGTCAATTTCAAGAGTTGCAGACATCATAATCATCTCTTTTACCTCATCCCGTTCCCTCTCTCTCCTTCCTCTTTAAACTATGGGATTCTAGGGTGACTAATTAGTTTCTGAGCATGAATTTTATAGCCGTCCATTAATAAATTATCCATTTTATTAATTAATTCGATATGGGTTTCGAATGGGCTGGTCCCTATATATCCTCATCTGGTCCATGCCCAGCCCATCCCCTGTTCAGTACCTTTGGTTCCCCGATCCGCTTCGGCAAATCAGAGAGGGAACAATCTCCTTACTAAAGTCGCAGAGCTGATTGATCCTGGGGACTGGGACGAACAGTTAGTTGATGACACCTTTGAGCAACAGGAAGCTTCCATGATTAAATCAATTACTGTACAGACCGACATGGAAGATTTTGCAGCATGGCACTTTGATCCGAAGGGTGTTTTTTCGGTGCGATCTGCATATAAGACGCTAAGAGATGAAGAAAGTTGGGAAGTAGGTGGCAGGTCTGAATCTAGTAGTTCAGGCAACATGGATCTAATTCATGAAGGTGATAGATCATGACTCAATATATGGGATTTGCCATGTCGAAACAAAGTTAAAATGTTCATGTGGCAATTTGCTCATAATATCCTAGCTTTGAGAAGGAATCTTGTCAGAAAGAGGGTCAAAATGGAGGACACTAGAGTCTCATGTGCAACAGGTTTGATGAGGACGGTGCACACCTATTTATGAAATGCAAGAAGGTTAAAGCATGTTGGAGAGGACTAGGCATGGAGATGATGAGAAGGGAAATGGCAGAGTGTGTCACTCCTTCTGAAGTCCTAGCGAAGTTATGGAAAATGCAGCGAGAGAAACAACTGTTGATCATAATTCTCTGGTGGCAATGGTGGGATCAAAGGAACAAATTCAGAACGGATGGTATCTGCCTATCAGAGCAACACTTGGTCCATGCTGTTAAATGCTATGCTGCAGAGTATCTCCAGTTGTTCGTGAATGCAAAGGACAACAAACTAGTGACCGGACAGAGATGGAAGCCACCGCAGCAAGAATGGTTAAAGGTGAAACTAGACGGAGCCTTTAGAGAATTTGTGTAGAGGCGGCTGGGGATGTAAGCTGAGGGTCACATGATAGCAGCACACGCAGGAAGTAGCAATAGAATCAACTGTGCTAGTGTGCTAGCGTTAGTGAACTGATGGCGGTTCGCGAAGCTCTGAAGCTAGCGGAAGAACTCGGCATCAACAAGCTAATTGTTGAGTCCGATGCGATGCTCCTGGTCCAAGCTATTAATAGAAGGGAAGAAGATCTGTCCGCTTCGGTAGTTATCATACAAGATATCAAGGCTCATATGTCGCTCTCGTTTAATCAGTTTGTAGTGCAATTTGTTAAGCGTGACTGTAATGTAGCTGCTCATTTGCTTGCACTAACAATTGTTATAACAATTTGTTAAGCATGACATGCCCTCATGGTACTGGGATGGTGATGTACCAGCGTTTATCGTTGCAATTGTTATAGTCCAGTTTCATGTTAAAAAATCAGATCGCTGACGTTTCTTTTCAAGTCGTGATGAGGCGGCGGTTGCGAGCACTCCACACCGGCGATCATGGTGCCTAGCTAGGCTCAAGAAGCAGGAGGCGGACGGTGAGGGCGAGGTCTCTGGTATGTGGCGCCCTGCCTCAAGGAGAAGGCGGCGGCAGACAAAGAGAACGTGATCTCCGACGTGCATGAACACGGCCGCAGCGCTTGGGGCATCGGGGAGGGAATGAGGTGGCGGACAGTGATGAGGACTCGTCGGCGTCGAGGACTATACGCGCAAGAAAGTGAGGATGGCAGATGATGAGAATCCCAACACAACGTCGGTCCTCTGACTAACCCACCAATTATGAAGTTTTCTATATTTTAGAGTCCTTCTAAAAATCTAAATTTAGTTAGGATTATACATAAGCTGTTGGACCTGCTCTAACCAACTGAACCAAGTAACCAGTGAACAAAGAGAAGATACAACAGTTAAGCGAAGCAGACCGAATGGGAATGCTAAAATTTCAAATGTCACTACCTATCCAGCATGCTTGGATATACGTACTAATAATTAAAAACCTCAACTCGATCTGAGTCGCCGAAATTGTTTTGGTAAACTTCTGTACAGGTCAAGCAGTTGGTGTTTACAGTTGCATGTGGCGCGTAGCATCAGGGACACAAATATGCAAACGTTACCCACAGCTAGTGGGATTAATAACGAGAAGACAACCACTTCCTAGAATCTGCACTTGCTGTCCAATCGGATCAGTGAGTTTGGCAAAACTGGCCCTTCGATGGATGTTTTACGAATTAATTACTCTTCTCAGTTCAATATACCAAGCTTAGACAGCTTGTTTTCAAGCAAATACTACTCTTCTCGTTCGATCTGCGGTTGACATGTCCAGCACTCTAGCAATCAAATGTTTATATAGTCATCTAGCAATCACTTGGAGGCGGTCCACCGGTGGTGTAAGTTTCATCCGTGCAGGGAAGACTCGAGCATCGCCAGTTCGCCGCTCTCGGTTCGTCCAGTCCCATCGCACAGCACCGCAGCCGTTGAGGCGAGCTGCCTTCCCGCACCACCGTGCGTGGAACACGTCTCCACCGGTGTGGGAGATGATGGGTGAACGGGCTTACCGCCCCACCGTCGTCAATTTTTTTCGATAAGGGAAATTTTAATAAATTCAAGGTATTTTACATTGAGCTGATACAATTTTTTAAAATTATTTTCCCGACTTCTGCATTACTAGGATGCACACAGTTAAAAGAAAGAAAAAATTAACCTGCAAGCTAATGGTTGTCAATCAGTAGACTAGACCACCATCTATGTGCCAGTAAAACTCCTTGGCCACCAGAGCCAAGTGCTGCAACGTCACTGCATGAAAGTCCTGTGAAGTTGGTTTCTGCAGTATAATCCACGAACGAAGCCAATGAATAACTGAGTAGATAACCTGCAAAGGAGAAGGGTTAGTAGCCGTTGTGGAGCTCAGCCCTGGAGCGCCGCCGCCTGCTCGGTTGATCGTCTCACAGGGCACACAAAAATGGAGAGCGGCCGAGCACGAGGGACTAGCGGTGAAAGCGGATCTAGAATTTGGGATGGGTCACACGACGGGTATCAGTGGCGGAGCTGCACTACAAGAAAAACGCCGACTAGTGATGAAAAAAGGCCGTTTCTTGTCATAAACCGAGATTAATGACGCCGGTTGTTACGAAAACGCTCCGTCATTAATCGAGCGTCACAAACCGCGATTAATGACGAGACCTTATTTTTCGGCGTCATGAGTTTAATGACGCGTATAAATTCGTAACACTTAGTCGTAGCTACCCCGCCACGCTCGACCGAGATCCATCGTGGCTCGACGTGGGGTTATGACGATTTCGGTTCATCACAAATTGAGACCCGGTCCATGTAAGAGCCTTTGTGCGTCTAATATTGTTGGGCCAATTTTAGTCCGTTTCAGGTTTTCGTGTTATTTTTTTGGTCATTCCCGAAATATTTGTTGCACAGTATATTGGGCTATTTTATTTTGGGCCCTAGCAATCTAACGAACTTGGCCCATATTGCATTATGCTTGGACATTTGATTTGGGTATTATCCATTGTGGCCTTTCCGGCCTCGCCCATATTGCTTTTTAGATCAGCCCATATTGCATTTTCGTAGGGCATCATATCGTTTTCGCACGCATCGCCACATAATCGTAACAAAACAAAATATTTCCACTTCCATATAATTCACACCACATTCGGAAATAGTTCAACCAAGACAATTGTGCAATATACATCAAGTTAGCATCGAATCGAATCAACATACAACAAGTCATCAAGAACACAAGTTCACCAGACCACACTTCAGCTTGAGAGAAGGATAAACCGCTGAAATTTATCAAGCCTTGGATCGATTATGCATGTCCGTTGTGCTCTTCTTCAAAGCTTCAAGCGCTTGAGTTTGAGACTTCAATATTGTCTCCTGTTCTTGAGCCTTCAATCTCGATTCGCTCATCTCGGCCTCGGTTCAACAATCTTACGCATGATTGTGCCCCATTGCTTCTCATTGTTAAGTCCAAACCCGTATTTCCAACCTGAAGTGCGGTAGTAACCCTAGTCTTTTCATGGAGGCGGGCGAATGCCGCAATCTCCGAAAAGTCCTAGATTGGACAACTTCCGCCACCTGCTTGTGATCTTTCTTGGTTGGTCGCCTTGAGGTTCGTGACAATTTGTTCCATGCGAGTCTAAAAAAGGAAATAAAATGAAAGGTTTAAAATAAAATAGTCACACAAGTTTATAGTATTGTTGCAAAGAAAAATGCAAAAGCATACAAGTACTTACAATGGCTGCCTGTACTGGAGCGGTGAAGCCATTCTTGCTGCAGTGGAAGGACTTGAAATAATCAAGTGGACTTAGCCCTTCTCCTTCAAAGAAGATACGCTTCTAAATATGTTTCGAAAACAGACATAATTATCAAAGTGCTAGCATTGTAAAATGGTTCATGAAATGAACTACAGAGCAAAAACATGACTTGTTCATCTGCTTACCACAAGATTAGCTTGTACAATGTAGCTTCGAGATCCCGTGCACTGATGGTACTTGACCTTTCCTCGATTACCGGTGTTTGTACTACACCTCACCTTTACAATAATAAGAACTCGTGTAAGAAATAAGATTAAGAACAATATATAAGTACATGAAAATGTGATAGTGGCAAGTTGAAGTTCTATCATACCCTGTGCTCAGTGGAAGACCACATGTTAACCAGTGCCTTCCATTGGGCGTCGGTCAGATTGGGCACAGGAGATTTAGTTGGGACTGCATTTGCTGGAACATCATTGAAGTACTTTTGCTTCAGGCGATACCTCGCCTCTCAGATCGACTTCAAAGATGTCAAGACATGCTACCCTTACAGCTCACCGGTGGTGTTAATGTCGAATTGCCCCTAGCACAAGACAATTTTCAGAAAAATGGATGACAAGAATGGATGCAAAGAACTATGGTAGTAGATGAGTGAACATATGCACACCGCTAGTTTGCCCATGTAGTTCTTGAGATGGTCTTCAGTCTTTTCACCATCTTGCTGGTTCTTCTTTGGCTTGTAGTCCTTCCAGCTAGGAAGGATCGGTATGTGCCCACGCACTATGATCCCACCTTCTGATGCAAACTTTGCAGCTTGCATTGGTGCCTCTGGGCGTTTGAGCCCTTCTTGAATGTGTATAGGGATCTTGCCATTTAAGCCTCGGCTAATTCGGTCCAGATCTCTGCCCAATCTTCTTGAATCCCGCGACCCCTGTTGTGCTCTGGAAGGGTGTGCATCACTGACGAGGGCCCAGATTAGGGCCCCCTTTGACGGCGAGATAATCACTCTTGAGGTGGAGTCCTCTGACACCATTGACAATGTGAAGGCCAAGATTCAAGACGGGGAGGACTAAGGACCCCTGTCAAGACCATCACTGGCAAGACGTCTTGTTTCTGACTAGTTGGGAACTTCTCCGACAAGTTTCCTACTAGAGGAAGCCTCTCCGACAAGTCTCCGCCTCGCATGACAAGTCTCCGCCTCGCACGACAAGTCTCCGCCTCGCACGACAACCAGCCCGTTCGCATGAGCACTCTCTGTCTCCGACCAAGGCGCGGCCCATACCACGTGGCGCAGCCTCAGCACACGAACTCTTCCGCTACGATGCGTGGGGCGCCAGTTACCCATGCCATGCAAGCGCACCAGCTGGCGGCACGCGCGGGCGGTCGACTCTGACAGGAGCCTTAATGCAGCTCTCGCCACGCCATCAACTCGCGTCACATCCGACCCTCGCGACGCCAACTCCGACCGATGCACTCGAGTGCCCCCTACGATTGGCACTGGCCTACGATTAGGCCTTAACGTGGCGATCTCATCCCGTACTCAGACGGGTTGAGTCAGCACCAAACTACTCGGAGGAAGCGCCAGGCGTCCCAAAGTGAACAGCCCCGCCCGGCCACGTGGCGACCTCGACGACAACATAGCGGCTCCTCTTCAATGCGCCCTGACGGACAGCGACGCACGAGAGGACATCCCAGCGGCCGACACTGTAACATTTCTTTTATTTCCCTTTTTGCCCCCCCTTGCGTCTATAAAAGGGAGAGGAGGGCAACCGTCACAAGGGCTGGCGAACCGAACACTCATACTCAGGGACTTGGGCTCGACACCCTCTCCCGACCAGTTTGTAACCCCTACTACAAACAACCCCAAAGACGGGAACACGGCGATCGACACTAGACGTAGGGTATTACTCCTGAGGTCCGAACTAGTCTAAATCCGGCGTCTCTGTGGCCGACCATCCGGTCCGACACGCGATCGATACAAATTCTTGTCGTCGCGGTAGAGAACCCCGACAGTTGGCGCGCCAGGTAGGGGCACATCGTGTGTCTCGACGAACTTCACCAACGACCCGGATGGAGGGCCGCAGGGTTTCGCTGACCCCTAGGGCCACCATGCGCTTCGGCTCCCTCGGCTTTGTCTACACCGGCCGGCGGAGCCGTCTGCTACGCACTGCCGACCAGCCCATCCCGACGTCCCCGACAGCGATGGGATGCGGTGGGATCTGCGTCGTCGAGGCTTCTCAGACGAGACGATCATGGCCATGTTGGGGCCTAACTCGACACAAGAGCGTTTTAGGCTCGCTGCCTACTACCTCACCGACCTTGCCTTCCAGGCCAGCGGAGCCGAGCCGTCACTGGGAGTTCATGGAGCGGTACACCGCCATGTACCCCGTGCTAGCCAGCCTCCCGGACGACCCGGTGGACGGCCCACGTGAACGACCTCTGGTGACCTCACGCCGCTCCGGCCCGCGGCAGCTCGGAGGGCGCCATCGACGCGGGCGCACGACCCCACGCGCGAGTGCTTCGTCTGCGTGGTGACGGACTCGAGCAGCTCCACCGACCTGGAGCCGGCACCGCGCCACCGCGCCACCGACGCCCAACGCAGGGCGCACCTCGACGAGCTCGCCGAGGCCAGGCGCCAGCTTGACGAGGAGCTGGCCAACCTCCACCAGGAGCTCGGGGAGGATGGCGGGCCCCGTAACCCACCACTGGCCCCGCAGCAGGTCCCGGTGCAGGAGCAACGCCGTGAGGGAAATGGCGGCAGCAGTCGTCTCGCCGCCGCAATCCGAGCTCGCGCCCGACGCCGCCGGCTCGAGGACGTGCACGCGACAACGACCGACGCGCCAACGAGGGTGTGAACGTCGACGCCAACACCGACGGTGACGCCCCGCCGCTCTTTAGGCGGGCGTCACAGAACCTAGCCGCTGCGGCCATGCTGCTGCGCGGCTGCCCGGAGGTAGCGACCTCCGTGGAGAGACTAGTGCGCCAACAACTCAAGGTGCTACTTGAAGCGGCGGTGGCACAACAGGCAGAGAGTTCCGCCTCGCCCGGCCGTGCGAGACCGAGGAGCGGCGCCCTCCGCGCATCGCCCAAACCCGCCCCCTCCCGACATCAGGACCGTGGAGATGGGGCCGGGGCCGCAGCGTCGGCAGTCAAGAGTCGTCTTGGGCCCAACCGCGACGCCCGGGACACCATCGAGGCTCGCCGACGGGCTGCGAGCGTCGACAACCACCGCGACGGCGACAATCCGCGCCGCGATGAGCACCGCCGTCGCGCACGGCGACCGGACGCGCGGACGACGCTACGACAGCGACGACGACCGTGACCGCAGCTGGTCGCCGAGCCAGAGGGGCCCACGAGCTTTCGGACAAGGCGTGCGGACGCGAGGTTCCCCTCGCGCTTCGAGTTCGACCAACGTCCCGTGACAGACGGGACACCAACCCCAGTGTGTGGCTGGAGGACTACCGGCTCGCGTGCCACGCGGGAGGGGTGATAGACGACCTCTTCATCATCAAGAACTTGGCCCTCTACCTCGGCGACTCCGCGCGGATGTGGCTAGAGCACTTGCCCCGTGACAAGATCAATGATTGGATGGACCTGCGCCGGGTCTTCGTCGGCAACTTCGAGCACGACACCCGCCGCCCGCAAGCGTGGGTGGCCGGGAGAGCCTGCGTGAGTACATCCGGCGCTTCTCCAAGCGTTGCACCGAGCTTCCCGGTGCAACGGACAACGACGCCATCTCGGCGTTTCAGAACGGCACGACCTGCACCTCCCTCATTCATCGACTCGAGCGCCGCACGCCCCGAACTACTCGGGAGCTCCTCGACATCGCGAGCAACCACGCGGACGGTGAGGAGGCAGTGGCGGTGACCCTCAACACCCCCCAGGGAAAGGGAAAACAAGTCGTGGACCATGGCGAGGGGACGTCCTCGTGTTTCAAGAAGAAGAAGAAGAGCGACAAGCGACGGCGTGACGACAACCTCGTCGCAGCAGTTGAGTGCAAGGCGACGCGGCCCAAGAGCAACCCGGCTAAGGCTGGTCTTCCGGAGGACCATTTCGAGAAGCTCCTGGATGCACCGTGCCCCCACCACGAGGTCCCCGTGAAGCACGCACTCAAGGACTGCGTTTGATCAAGAACTACGTCAACGGAACCTTGAAGCCAAGGACGGCAGACCCGCCGAAGAAGGCCGCGCCTCCCGACAATGACGACGACGACGCGGAGGCTCGGTACCCAGGCGAGGATGGGGCGGTCCACATGATCTTTGGCGGTTCCTCGGCACGACCTTCAAGGCGTCGAGAGAAGCTGATCCGGCGTGAAGTCCTCAACGCCGAGTCCTCGACGCTCTACCTAAAGTGGTCGGAGGTTCCGATAACCTTCGACCGCAAAGACCACCCCGACCGTGTACCACAGCCGGGAGCTTACCCACTAGTGGTGGCTCCCCTGTTCAGATCCAAGCGGATCCACAAGGTCCTTTTGGACGGAGGGAGCGGGATCAACGTGCTCTATGCGTCGACGCTCGACGACATGGGCATCCCGCGGTCCAAATTGCGGCCGTCAACCGCACCATTCCATGGGGTCGTCCCTGGGATGGAAGCACTCCCGATCGGGCAGATCGATCTGCCCGTCACGTTCGGGACCCTGCAAAATTTTCGCACAGAAACCCTCACCTTCAAAGTGGTGGGGTTCTCGGGGACGTACCACGCCATCCTCGGGAGGCCAGCTTACGTGAAGTTCATGGCCGTGCCCAACTATACGTACCTGAAGCTGAAGATTCCCGGTCCGAAGGGGATCATCATAGTAGGGACCACGTGCCAGCGCGCATTCGAGTGCGACGCTGAGTGCTTCCAATTTGCGGAGGCACTGATCCGGTTTGAGAGGCTCCGCGCCGAACCTCCCTCCAAGGACCAAGAGATCCCCGAGTCGTCCAAGCGAGCGGCATGCTCTTTCAAGCCTGCCAAGGACATCAAGGATGCAGCCGTCTCCGACGATGGCCGTACGCTCCGTATCGGGACGGTGCTCGATCCTAAATAGGAAAGCACGCCTCCTCAAAGGAACCTCGACGTGTTCGCATGGAAACCCTCCGACATGAAGGGAATCCAGAGAGGTTGCCGAGCACAAAGAACATCAAGCCGGTGCCGAAACCGGTGAAACCCGCCCGGAGAAGTGCAAGGCGATTGGCGAGGAGATCAAGAAGCTCCTTAGTTCGTGGTTTATCCGAGAAGTATTCCACCCAGTGGCTTGCTAACCTGTACTTGTAAAGAAGAAGAATAAGAAATGGAGGATGTGTGTTGACTACACGGGCCTTAACAAGGCATGTCCCAAGGATCCGTTTCCTTTGCCTCGCATAGATCAGGTAGTCGATTCGACAGCTGGGTGCGAAACCCTCTGTTTTCTCGATGCGTACTCCGGGTACCACCAGATAGCGATGTGCATAGCGAACCAACTCGCAACCTCGTTCATCACTCCGCTTCGGCCATCGCTACAAGGACGATGCCCTTCGGGCTCAAAAACGCGGTGCCACGTTCCAATGCATGCGATGCGGCGTCTTGGAGAACTCATAGGATGAATCATCGAGGCGTACGTCGACGATATCGTGGTCAAGTCGAAGAAGACCGGCGATCTAGTCCCAGACCTCACGGAGGTGTTCGCGAAACTGAGAGCATGAAGTGAAGCTTAACCCCGAGAAGTGTGTTTTCGGGGTTCCAAGGGGCATGCTCCTCGGCTTTGTCGTGTCGGAATGCGGCATTGAAGCTAACCTCGAGAAGATCTCGGCCATCACGGACATGGGGCTGATCCAAAACTTGAAAGGCGTACAGTGTCACGAGCTATCTCGCAGCTCATAGCTGTTTCATAGCACGACTCGGAGAGCGCAGCCTACCGTTGTACCACTTAATGAAAAAGTCCGACCACTTTGCGTGGACTCCTAAAGCTCAGGAAGCGCTCGACTCCCTCAAGAACCTGTTGAAGAGTCCACCGATCCTCACGGCTCCGACGCCTGAAGAACCGATGCTCTTGTACATCGCCGTGACAACCCAGTGGTCAAGGGTGGTCGAGCGAGAAGAACCCGGAAGGTCACTCAAGGTGCAACGCCCAGTATACTTCATGAGCGAGGTATTATCCGACTCCAAGACTCGCTACTCACAAATGCAAAAACTCGTGTATCGCCTTGATGACCAGCGCAAGCTCCGCACTACTTGATGCACACCCCATCACGGTGGTGTCCAAGTACCCGCTCGGAGAAGTTATCCAGAACCCCGAGGCCGAAGGAAGGATAGCCAAGTGGGCGCTCGAGCTGATGGGGTAGAACATCTCGTATGCACCCCGCAGTGCCATCAAGTCGCAAGTGCTGGCGGACTTTGTTGTTGAGTGGACAGAGATCCAAACTCCGCCGGCGCCTATCGAGCACGAGACATGGACGTTGTACTTCGACGGCTCGGTCATGAAGGAAGGAGCGGGAGTAGGCCTTGTCTTCATCTCGCCTCTGGGCGTGCGCATGGAGTACATGGTTCGACTACACTTCCCAGCCTCCAACAACGTCGCTGAGTACGAGGCGCTCATCAACGGCCTCCGAATAGCGGTCGAGCTCAGGATCCGCTGTCTCGAGATCAGAGGAGACTCAGAACTTGTCGTGGATCAAGTCATGAAAGAGAAAAACTGTGTTGATCCGAAGATGGCGGCCATCTTGCCAGCCGTGGCGAGCCGAAGGTGAGTTCCATGGGCTCGAGCTTCATCATGTGCTGCGCGACTACAACAAAGCTGCCGACATCCTCGCCAAGAGTGCATCGAGTCGCAAACCGATGCCGCATGGAGTCTTCGTGAGCGACCAACACGCACCCTCTGTACGTGTTGAAGGGGAGAATCCACCAGAGCCTGAGGGACCAGAAGTCATGGAGATCGACCAGCCTCGGAACCTTGAGGACCCGTTGGCGCATCCTTAAGTGGCTTGTCGAGGGGAAGCTGCCCTCCGACCAGATGGAGGCACACCGTATCGCGTGACGAGCTAAAGCATTCGTCCTCATCGAGGGCGAGCTCTACAAATGAGGCGCAGCAGGCATACTCATTCGGTGCATCCTCGGAGATCAAGGCAAGCGCCGAGATCCATGCCGCACACGGACACCACGCCCGAGGACTCTTGTCGGGTTTCACCGCCCTGAGTGGCGGACTCCTAGGACATTATGCGTCGCTGCGAGGGGTGCCAGTTCTACGCCCGACAAACCCACCTCCCGGCGCAAGCGCTTCAAACCATCCCCATCACATGGCCTTTTGCTGTGTGGCACCTCGACATGGTGGGGCCGCTTCGACAAGTGCCCGGGGCTTCACACACCTCCTCGTAGCGGTCGACAAGTTCTCCAAGTGGATCAAAGCTCGACTCATCGTGAACGTCCGCTCCGAGGAGGCCGTAGCGTTCTTCACCGACAACATCTATCACTTCGAGATACCCAACATGATCATCACCGACAATGGCACCCAGTTCACGGGGAAGAAATTCCTCAACTTCTGCGATGACAACAACATTCGTGTGGACTAGTCGGCCGTGGCGCACCCGAAAACGAACGGACAAGTCGAGAGGGCGAACGGCATGATACTACAAGGGCTAAATCCTCACATCTTCAAGCGTCTCGAGAAGTTCCGAGCAAGATGGGTGGCCGAGCTATCGTTTGTCCTATGGAGCCTGCGCACCACGCCCTGTCGGGCGACTGGCTTCACGCCTTTCTTCATGGTACACGGGTCGGAAGCGGTCCTACCTACGGACATCGACTATGGCAGTCCACGAGTACGAGCCTATACTGAGGAAGGCAATCAAGTCGCACTCGAGGACGCAATTGACCAGCTCGATGAAGCGCGTGACGTGGCACTCCTACGCTCCGCCAAGTATCAACGAGCTCTACGACACTACCACGAGCGCAACATACGCGCCCGCGAGTTCCAAGTCGGGGATCTGGTCATCCGACGAGTTCAAGGCAGCAAGGATCGACACAAGCTCTCACCCCCTTGGGAGGCCATTCATCGTCCACCAAGTGCTCCGACCCGGAACATTCAAGATCCGATACGAGGACGGACGGGCCGTCTCCAACGTATGGAACATTGAACATCTGCGGCCATTTTACCCTTGAGTAACTGCTTAAATCTTATACATCAGTGAATAAATGCCGCATGCTTTGTTCATATGTCTATAAGTTCGAAAACTTCTCGGTTGCCATGATTCCGTATGTCGCAACTTTTCTAAAGGCTGAGCGGCGATCCCCGACTCGTTAACGCTCCCGCCGGCTACCAGGCACGATGCCCTCCTTCTATTTTTTACGATTTTTCAAAACAAAATCCGACATCTATGTCGTGACCGATCGCACGGGCGAAAGGTTTTTTCGGCGGGAGGCTCGACCTTGCGAGAAGTAAAGATGATGGCCTGCGTGGGGCACGGTGTTGCTGCTCATTCAACGTTCCTAGCGCCTACGCCTCCGCGGCTATGGTGCGAAGACTTGCGAGCACAGCCCGAGTCCTCTGGTCTTCATCCGACCTCTTTTCAAAAGCGCTCGAGCAACCGCCTAGACTCCAGTCTAAAACGATTTTGACGACAAAATCTCGCAAGTTACTTCTCGAATTCCCCCTAGTGCTCGGGGGCTGCGAACGCATGGCACCCCTTAGTGATTTGAGGTAGCTGAGCTTCTCGACTCCTACGCTCCTGCGGCTCCAGAGTAGAGCTTGGCCATCTCAAACTCCTAAGGTCTACTACATATTATTGCGGTCGACCCCGGGTGCTCGAGAGTGCTCGAGCTGTAACACTTTTTGAGCAAGTCTCGATAAAATGAAACTGTTCATGAGTTCACACATACGAACTATTTCCTGACTACCTATGTCTAAGCATGATACATCTAAGATGAAGGCCTGGAGCTCTCTGGGTCTTCTGGTGCGTCTCTTGGCAGCAGGTCCAGGTCCTTCAAGGCGGAGTCGGCCATGTCGCGGGCGAAGGCGGCGTAGTCCTCCTCGAGCTGGTCATAGTGAGCGTCGGAGATGCCCGGGGCCCAGCCGCCACTCAGCGCCATGCGGTCTAGCCCCTGGTAGTGCGACTCGAACATGGCGAGCACCCGGTGCACCACACTCCGAGCAGTCGACAAATCTCGCTCCTTGATCACTTCCGGGAGACGCTCGACCTCTTCGAGAAGCCTATCGGGAAGCATCGGCCCGAAGGGAACACCGAGCCCAGTCATGACCACTGATGGCCCTCTTGGCAAGATCCCGGATGTTCACCTGCGAGACTCCTCACTCTGCGGGCGTCCCGCCCTCCCTCAGCGACCTGCTCCCCCGCCATCTGGGATTGCTCAAGCTCGGCTCTGGACTCTGAAAAGGTCAACAAATCAAAATCAACAAACGTGGCACGACCAGTTCAGGGGAGAAGCAAGACCGGGGTCAAGAGAAAGGGCTTACTCTCAAGCTGCTCCGACAGCTGCTTCATCGAGTCGTCCTTCTCGAGGATTTTGAGCAGGGCGGCATTCACCTCCTGCGTCTTCTCCGCGAGCTTCGTGGTCATCCCGGCACGATATGCGTGCAGCCCTGGCACCCCGAGAAGATGAGTCAATACCGACCAGAATGAACGAAAGGAGAGGAGTTTGCAGCTGGAGGCATCAAGCCTCACCATTGACATCCTGCGACAACTTGGAGTTGTCCTCTCGAAGCCGGGTCGCCTCATCCGTGACCTCCTGGAGCTTGTTGGTCACCTTAGGGAACTGTCGGTTGACCGTCCTGAGGTTCGCTCCGTGACCAAGTCTCGCTCAGTTCGCCACCTCGCGCCTCGGCGCCGCTCTGGGCGGCGTTAGGCGGTCTCGGCGGCGGCGGTGTGGCCTTCTCGCCAGCGTCATTGGCAGTCGTCGCGGTGGCCCACAACTCTTCGATCTTCGCCTCCGCCTGGGCCAGCCTCGCCTCGAGGCACTCCCGCTCCGTCGTGGTGGTGGCAGCGACGGCTTGCGCGGCCGTGGCGCGGTCTTCCGCGGACTGCCTGGCGGCCTCGAGCGCGGCTCTCGACGACACTTCACTGCCATCGCCTGCCGCGGCGGCCACCGCACCACCGTGCATCTCGGTGGGCCCTCTCTGCTCGGAGCTCGTCGACGGTGCGTGCTATCCTTCTGCCGGACTCCACGAGCGTCTGTTCCGGGCAAGAGTACATCAATCACAAGTTTCGGAAGAACAGAAAAGACAAGAGTAGGCAACTGCATCAAGAAGACCTACCGTTATCGCGGGAAGGACACGACGCCCACAGGAGCCCACGCTCGAGGCTACGACAGGCCGCAGCCTCTTCATCCTCATCGCCGGACGCGTCCACCTCGAAGGTGGCCGCCCACGTAGAGCAGGCGAGATCGGAGATCCGCGCGCCGCTCTCCTCAAGCTCCGGCAGCAGGCCCGCGCCAGAGCCCTCCCCGACCTCTTGGATCTCCGGGGAGGTGACCCCCGCTGCGCTCCCGGGAACATTGTGTTCTTGCGAGGCCAGGAGGGTCGAGCTCGCCGGCGCGCCTCGGCCGGCAGGCGGCGGGCCGGAGAGACGACGACTCCGGTGCACTCACTGCGGTCGAATCCACAACCGCGACCGGGGGCGAGGACGCGGCGGGGGTCAACTCCGCGCCGGCTGCTGGTTCTCCGAGAACCTCCTTGGCCCGACGTCAAGCGTGGCCGAGGACTCCATTGTCGGGCCCGACACGGATCACCGCCAGCGGTTGCATCAGCGCGGATCCGCTACCGGCAGCTCGCCACTTGCCGAGTCGCCACGGTGTGGCGGACTCGGAAGCCTCGACCCCTGACCCCTCTGGCTCGCCCAGCATCCGCTCCAAAGACGGCGTAGACATCCTCATTGCGGCGGTCGGGAGCGTCAAGATCAATGATTTCGAGGAGGCCGGTGGCCATGGCGTCAGCTGCTGACGCCTCCGCTATGTCCCCACCCGCCTGCGATGCTGCAGGCACTGGAATTTCCGCCGTTGCCGACACCGCGGCTCCATGTCCCCTGGCCGGCGGTGGCGGGGGCACGATCTGCTCAGAGGACGCCACCTCAAGATCACCCTCCCGTGGTGGCTTCCAGCCCGCCGCCTGATGACGACCGCCGCTGGATGGCACCGCCTCGGCGCCACACTCGTCCAAGTTGTCGGTGCCGGCGGTGGTGCCACTGGCTCTGCCACCTCGGTGGCCACGACCAGCCCGCTCTTGGCCTGCTCCGCCAAGCTCGGCGCGGCAGGCGGACTAAGGCTGCGGACCTGGGCCACGCGCGCCCGCGCTTCGAGGCGCGAGGGTGAGCATGCCCGTGTCGGCACGGCTGAAGCAAAAACGAATCAAGATCAAGTGATAAGCAAGATGAAGAACGGAAAGACAACGAGAAGGGAGCGAAGCATCTTTGGACGCGACCCGGACCCGGCTGTCTCACGCCCTGCGCTGGTCTCTTAGTTCCTGCCGACTCAGAAGCCGGCCCCCGGCGCTCCACCGGCACGGGAAAGGCCCGTCCTTTCCCACCGACTCGAGGGCGGCGCTCCGATCCCTCGGTGGCTCAGGGCCTCCTCCTCGACCTCAGCCTGAGGCCGGCCCCGACTCCAGGTGGAGAGGAACTTGCAGCCGGGCCCCGCCCCGGATTATTAAAGATTGGAGGCACCGTCGGGGGATGCCTGTGTCCCCTCACTGCGGTGCGCTCGATCCGAACACCAGCGGGGTCGACCTCGCCTTGGACGACGAACGCCTCTTCAAGGAGTCCGAGTCCGGACGGTCGGAGCCGTCATAGAGATAGCGGGGGGAGGGCTCGTGCTCCGCCGGCCGCTTGGGCGGGTTGTCCCGGCGTGGAGGGTCCCTCCGCCCCTCGGGCCAGCATGTGCGCCGCCGCGGGTCACCCTCTGATCTTCTCGGGCGGGGCGAGCCCCTGCTCGAGCCGCACCTTTCACGTGCCGACTGTCATGACGAGCTCACCTCCGCCACCCGGCGCAGCGAAGGTGAGGGCGACCCGGACATGTCACTCTAGTCGACCGCCACGCTTGGCTCGTCCCCGCTCCACGGCGGTGACGTCGACGGATCTTCGTTGGAGGAGACGTTGCGCTCTCCCGCCTTGTGGCGCTTGATGCGGTTGTCATCCCGATCGCGCTTGGCGATCTCTTTCTCCTTGTGCTACCTTTTGCGCTCGGCCCTTCGCCTTTCCCCGGCCGCTTGGTTGCGTTTGAAGATCGCCACCTTCGGGAGAGGCGCCTTCGCGGGCACGAGGTGGGAGCACTTCAACTGGAAGAACAAGGAGCGAGGGAGTTAATGGTCGCCAAGAACCTCCGAGAAGATCAAGATCAATTAAAGACACCGAACTAGTCGGAGAACTTATCAGAAGAAGAAAACACTTACTAGCTTTTCAGTCCCCTCGTTGGGGAGCATCGGAAGAAGCCGCGACGGCGGCCACACAAAGGTTGACTTCCTGATGGCCACCGACACGCGGCGCTGGATCTCGTCCAGCGATGGAAGATCGGGCGCGGTCGCGGTCCCTTCCCAAGGGGCCCTCCCGGCTGTCATCTCGCAAAGACGCAGCGGCCCTCTGAGCGGACGACCCCGGGCGTAATCGGCCGATGACAGCCACCAGGTCGACCTTGGCCTCGCTGGCGAGCGCCACCGCCAATGCTCCTTGAACATCCTCTCCGCTCGCCTTGGAGGACCATCGGCTTTTGGCGCGCCCGATGGAGTTCCTAGTGAACGCCGGCAGAGCGTGCTCGGGGTCGTTCCTGAGATAGAACCACCCCTTGTGCCAACCGCTGTTCGAGCTGGTAAGCGAGAAGGGGATGTACTTGCCGCCCCGGTTCTGCTTCATCCGGAGGTTGGCGCAACCGATGGTCGCCGCGATAGGGCCGTCCTTCAAACACGCGAACATGAAGAAATACTTGAAGAGGTGCCAGTGGGCACTAATCCCCAAGTACCCCTCGCACAACACCTCGAACGCCGCCATCTACTGGATGCTGTTCGGGTTGAGGTGCTGAAGCTGAAGCCCGTACTCGAAGAGGACTGCCCGGATGAACCTCCCGGTGGGGATGGAGAAGCCGCGCCCGTGGAACGCCACGAACGAGACGACATACCCCCTTGGCGGGCGCGGCACAGACTCCTCCCCAGGCACCTTCCACTCTACGGCATCGGTGAGTGGAGGAAGCTGCCCGGCGGTGACAAGGTGGTGCAGCATCGAGCGGGACACGTTGGAGCGCGACCAGTTCGACATGGCAACGGTGAGCGTTCGCGTGCGATTCCCGGCAGCGGTGGCGGCCGCAGCGTGAGGAGCGAAAGAGGCGATGCAAGGCGGAGGAAAAGGAGTAAAAGTCCCAAACCCTTGGCGGTAAAAGGAAGGCGCGCCACCGCCTTAAATGCCCCACCACGTCGTAGAGATGCTCGCCCTGTGCACCCGAATCGCGCGTCGCTGACGCCTTGATGCTCAGACCCGGTACCTAAACCGCCCCCGCTCCGTCTTTTCAAACTGTCTCATCCGCCACGTCGGCCACGACTTCCACGATTCCCGCGGCTCCCGCAATCTCTACGACGCCCACGATCGCCACGACCACCTCGACAGAACAACCCAGAACCACGACCATGCTGCTAAAGTTCAAAACCCCACAAGCGAGTCTACAACTCACTCGTGGGCTCGGGGGCTACATCCAGTGGATGCGCTCGTGCGCACCCACCAGGAAGATCAGGAACAAAAATCGAAGCAACGCTTGTACGATTGAGCCTGAGTGCGAGTCCTTTACTCCTTCTCAGGCTCGAGGGCTCGACAAGGGCCCACTCTTGAGGTGGAGTCCTCTGACACCATTGACAACGTGAAGGCCAAGATTCAAGACGGGGAGGACTAAGGACCCCTGTCAAGACCATCACTGGCAAGACGTCTTGTTTCTGACTAGTTGGGAACTTCTCCGACAAGTTTCCTACTAGAGGAAGCCTCTCCGACCAGTCTCCGCCTCGCACGACAAGTCTTCGCCTCGCACGACAACCAGCCCGTTCGCATGAGCACTCTCCGTCTCCGACCAAGGCGCGGCCCATACCACGTGGCGCAGCCTTAGCACATGAACTCTTCCGCTACGATGCGTGGGGCGCTAGTTCCCCATGCCATGCAAGCGCACCGGCGGCAAGGCGCGGTCGACTCGGCAGAGCCTTAATGCAGCTCGCCCACCGCCGCCATCAACTCACCATCACATCCGACCCTGCAGCATGCCAACTCCGACCGAGGCACTCGAGTGCCCCCTACGATTGACACTGGCCTACGATTAGGCCTTAACGTGGCGAGCTCATCCCGTACTCAGACGGGTTGAATCAGCACCAAACTACTCGGAGGAAGCGCCAGGCGTCCCAAAGTGAATCGCCCGCCACCACGCGACCTCGATGACAACATAGCGCAGCTCCTCTTCAATGCGCCCTGACGGACAGCGACGCACGAGAGGACATCCCAGTGGTCAACACTGTAACATTTCTTTTATTTCCCTTTTTGCCCCTCTCCCTTGTGTCTATAAAAGGGAGAGGAGGGCAACCGTCACAAGGGTTGATGAACCGAACACTCATACTCAGGGACTTGGGCTTGACACCCTCTCCCGACCAGTTTGTAACCCCTACTACAAACAACCCCAGCACGGGAACACGGCAGCTCGACACTGGACTTAGGGTATTACTCCTCGGAGGCCCGAACCTAAATCCCGTGGCCGACCATCCGGGTCCGACACGTGATCGATACAAATTTACTGTCCGGTGGTAGAGAACCCCGACAATCACCTAACAAGTTTGTTACAGCCATACAAGTTAATAATTATTCGGTTGGTAATTAGGACATTCGAATATGAGATCAAATGACTTGCCTTCTGCAGTCATCATGTCGATGATGTTCTCATCGTGGGTTGTTGTTGCTTGGCCTTCAGTGGGCAATTCTTGTGTATCAAGAGTTGTCCCACTCCCATCAGCTAAAGCCAATTCCCTTGCCTTGGTCCTAGTCGGCCTAGCGTGCATTCGGTAGGGTCATCCATGCCCAAATTCTCTTGGTCCCTCTTCCTCCATAGGTATGCTATGAGTGACCGATTACACAAAATTTAACAAAAGAGAAGATCAAGCAATCCGCATAACTAGTACATGAAATGAGTTCATGATAAGACTACCACTTGTTGACATGTCTCTGGGTCAGATTCATGTTCATCAGAAGGGTTGTACTCCGGATCTGAATCTTGTATTGTTGTATCGTTGGTACCCTTTCTGCTTGGTTGGTCAGCTGCTAAAAGTGCTTTCATTTTCTCGATGCCAAGACTAGAGAAGAAATTGTGGTTCTTCAAAACATTCATGTCCCTCTGCCGCTCGTAATCACCACGCTCGTCTACTTCTATTGGGAAAGCAGAGAAACTTCTGTAAGGTTGGCCTACCACTGTAAATAAAACTAGATCTAAATACTTCTATAAGAACCAGTATGATGTTCCTAGCCGAAACAAGATCCTAAAAAAGATGTTCCTAGTAAAAACAAGATCCTGAGAAGAAGTAGTGTAGACATGAGATCATCGTCGGATCTAAAACTTCTATAAGAACCCGAGAGGATGTTCCTAGCCGAACAAGATCCCGAAGGATGTTCCTAGTGAAAACAAGATCCTAAAAGAACTAGTGTAGACATGGGATCTACCGATAAAAAACTAGTGCACACATGGGATCGCCACATGGGAAAACACGCAAGTACGAATCCAGGGAAGCGAACCGAGGAGGAAAACATTGTACCTTGTTCGATATTTCCTTCATACGACCTTCCCTCCCTGCCATTATTATGTCGTCACCGCTGCTACTACAGAGGCAGATGGGAAAGGGCTGAATTTGCTATGAGCGGTAGATTTGAGATGATGGAGGAGAGGAGGTGAAGATTTGGGCTCTGAGAGGGAAGGTGAAATGGGGCGGAAAGACTTGAGATGGCAACGAGAGGAGTAGAAGGGAGGGAAGGGACGGGCGGGGTAATTTATCCATTTCGGTGGAGGGCCTTGTCGATTACCAATATACCCTTTCATTATGGTGGTGGATCAAACGGGGTGCATTGGGAAGGGGAAGCAAAAGGATATTTAACATCCGCTTTGCCCAAGGCCCAAATTAATATTTGAATCACCCGGTTTGTTCCGAGGGCTGGTCACTATATATCAAAGGATGTTCCTCTAATCAAGATACTACTACATAGGATATTCCTTGACTAGGAACTACTCATTTCATTTATGTACTACTCCCCTTATATTGATCAACACATCCCTTCCTTCGTCGATTCGATTCGCCTAGTACTACATGATCATGAGCACGTCACATTGCATACTCCTCGATCATGCCCACAATGGAGATCAACACATCCCTTCCTTCGTCGATTTGATTCTTAGTACTACAAGATTATGAGCACGTCACGTTGCATACTCCTCGATCATGCCCACATTGGAGATCAACACATCCCTTCCTTTGTCGATTCGATTGGCTTAATACTACAAGATTATGAGCACGTAACGTTGCATACTCCTCGATCATGACCATATTGGAGATCAACACAACCCTTCCTTCGTCGATTCGATTGGCTTAGTACTACAAGATTATGAGCACGTCACGTTGCATACTCCTCGATCATGCCCACATTGGAGATCAACACAACCCTTCCTTCGTCGATTCGATTGGCTTAGTACTACAAGATTATGAGCACGTCACGTTGCAAACTCCTCGATCATGCCCACATTGGAGATCAACACATCCCTTCCTTCGTCGATTCGATTCTTAGTACTACAAGATTATGAGCATGTCACGTTGCATACTCCTCGATCATGCCCACATTGGAGATCAACACAACCCTTCCTTCGTCGATTCAATTCTTAGTACTACAAGATTATGAGCACGTCACGTTGCATACTCCTCGATCATAACCACATTGGAGATCAACACATCCCTTCCTTCGTCTATTCGATTCGCTTAGTACTACAAGATTATGAGCACATCACGTTGCATACTCCTCGATCATGCCTACATTGGAGATCAACACATCCCTTCCTCTCATCAAACATCGATATTGTGACATGATTCAAGGATTACATCGAAAATTACAAACAAAAGGATACGTAGGGAGTGTTGGGTTCGTTTTATGCATAGCACGACTCATGCATTGCGTGATGTCGAGGCCGTAGAACTCTCCGTTTTGGTTGTAGGAATCCTGCATTGATCCAAGCCATTAATCCAATCGGAGGATTCAATCGTATGGAAGTCGCATTTCAACGCCATGACACAAGTACGATGTTCTATTTCGAAACGAAGTCTGTACACATATCTCATTCGCCACAAGAGTATTGGGAGTCTTCTGACTCCGATACAATTTCATCTTGGTCAGCAATTGTGAGGACCTGAGCACAAAGCCCAGGCAAAATGATTATTTATGGCTGGTTCGCACATGTGAAGAAAAATGTATTGTTCAACTCGAATACAACAATCAAATGGAATCAATGACAATAAAAGGAATGTTTAACATTCTACCTCTTTTTCGTCGGTGTTCGAAGGAGCCGATGTAACAGGATTGTGAAGAGGGTCATCAGGAGCTGGAGTAGGGAGGGGAGTAGGAGAGCCTTCTTGATGCAGGTGAGCAGGAGCAGGAGCTGGAGCAGGAGAGCCTTCTGAGGTAGCAGGAGTATGAGTAGGAGAGCCTTCTGAGGTAGCAGGAGCAGGAGAGCCTTCTGAGGTAGCAGGAGCAGGAGTAGGAGTAGGAGAGCCTTCTGAGGTAGCAGGAGCAGGAGCAGGAGAGCCTTCTGAGGTAGCAGGAGCAGGAGCAGGAAAGCCTTCCGACATAGCAAGAGCTGGAGCAGGATCAACTGCACGAGAGCCTTCCGAGGTAGCTGGAGCAGATCTTCCTGACCATTTCTGCCGCCAAAGGATCTTCCTTATTCATTTTCCTGTGTATCGGATAGAACCTTGAGTATTTTGCATCTGCTTCCTTTTCTTCTTTGGAATCCTTTTCGTCATCCATTGTGAACCAATTGCTGCGTGAGGCAGCTCATAGACTTAGATGATTTACCCAAGTTGGGGAGGCATGAGTTGCAAGGAGTCGACCAATAGGTGCAGTAGAGCGGTGGCGGTGTAAGTCGTTAACTTGGTGAAGATGGTGAGTGAAGCATTCAAAAATTCTCCATAGTCTGGTCTTGTGTTACCATTTGTGCTATCTGCTCCGAGTGCGCGGTTTAACTCCTCTGTTGTGCCATCCTCATCTCCATCATTGACCGGAACTTTCTCAGTCACGCTGATTTTCAAGGATTAGTTTCAGAAAGAAGGAAGAGTCCAAGGGCTGTTCTTTTTTCGGTGGATAGCGATGCACCATCATGTACTCGGAGATGTCTCACGGAGATGCCTCATTGCCTTCACTGCTCGAGGAACAAATGTCATCGGAGATGGCTTAATTGTAGCCCTTAGGCCACGACGTCATCTCTCGGTCTCGCAGCTGTATTCCTTGAAATGTGTCTCGGACATCATGTACCGGACGCCAATCTTTGGGTCCAGTTCGCACCCTTTCCCCGCCTTCATCTACTTTGGTAACACTACTCAAAGATGAAGGAGATCCAGGAGCATACGACATATTTTGGGCCACGGTCAACCCATCAAAGATAACATCTTCAATCTCGCTAAAATAAAGTCCACGATGTCGAAGGGTCGGCCCATGACGTGAAGGAGAAGCCACCATCAAGACTAGTGATCGACTCTGCATTGCCAATCTGTGGTAACAATGTCTTCTGTAGTGCCGGTGAACCACATTTGCCTCAGGGGTAAGCATGTCAGGCGTGCGATATGCTCGCCTACCTGTGAACGACTCAACAAAAAGTCCGGCCATCTCCTCGTCGGACGGGAACGACCCACCGAGCAAACTACGCCGAGGTGGTTCACGATCCCCGTAGACAATATTATGTAGGGATGTCTTATGGTCATACTTTCCTATTTCAAAATCCCTCAATCCAAGTTTGTCAGCAATATGGTGTCGGAAAAGAGTATACTGGCGTCCCTGAAACATGAACATGATGTACTCCCTAGTATCGGCAATGTACACAGTAGCATAAAAAACTCTCACCCAATCCTCAACATACTTATGATGCATTGAGACCAAATCAGCCAAATCCGGGATGATCATCAAGTATGCCTTAACATCCCTCTCGCCAACGCCATATGATCCCAATTTATAACCCCGGGGTACAGTTTCATGGGCGCTATTTGTAGTTGTAATAGAAAGTTTGCTGAAGAACATTCCTAAATCTTGGTTCGACACGTTTGTCCTTGGTTTTGTCCCACCACTACTGTGTGCACCCATCTAAGACCTTTAATCATTTGGTAGGTGTGGTTGTGTAGGTCCATCATCTTAAGCGGCTCTTCCGGTGGAGGGTGAAGTTGTACTGCTTTCTCCTTCACAGGATCCGCGCATGAAACTACGGGCGGGCGGGCGCGCTGGGTTGACCCACCCCTGTGGTGGAAGGCGCCGCGGTTGACCCACCCCATGTGCGGCAAGAAGGCGCCGAGCTTAACCCACCTCGTGCGCGAGAAGGCACCGAGGTTGACCCACCCCGTGTGTGTGTGTGAGGCGAGGAAGAATCCGTGCCGCAGCTGCACTTAGCCTCGTCTCGAGGACCGAGACGCGTGCAGTCACCGCGACTTTCGTTGTCGCTTCACCGGAGGAGGATCAAGCGCCTTTCCATCTCTCTTGCCACCATCTCGGCCCATCTGCAATGAATTTCTCGAATTAGTGCCATTCCAAGAATTCCGGATTGCGGTATCCGCGGAGCTTGGAGGTGGACGCATACCTCGATTTCTTGACGGATTGAGGTATCCGCCGGAGGTCGCGGCCGCAGCGGCGGCGAAGGCGCGGAACCCTACCAAGGGGTTGCGCCTCAAGTGAGGAGACAGTAAATGGGGGGATGGCGGGTCAGCACGAGTGACACGCCGTTGGATAAAGCCATAAAGGTGTGTGTAGTGTTGTTGGCACCCTGTGACCAGGAAATGGGAAGTGTCTTTCGTACCTGTAGTTTATAAGGAAGTTCCTCTGTTCCGATGTATACCAGACAGGACCATCCTCCGGACGTATGTCGATGAGTATGAAAGTCATAACAGGATGGTCCTGTCATACATAATGCAAAGAACCAGACAATCCATTCGCATACTTAGTTGATCATGCCCACATTGGAGATTAACACATCTTTTCCTTCGTCGATTCAATTCGCCTAGTACTACATGATCATGAGCACGTCATGTTGCATACTACTCGATCATGCCCACATTGGAGATCAACACATCCCTTCCTTCGTCGATTTGATTTGCCTAGTACTACATGATCATGAGCACACATTGCATACTACTCGATCATGCCCACATTGGAGATCAACACATCCCTTCCTTCGTCGATTCGTTTAGTACTACATGATCGTGAGCACGCCACGCTGCATAGTACTCGATCATGCCCACATTGGAGATCAACACATCCCTTCCTTCGCCGATTCGATTCACCTAGTACTACATGATCATGAGCATGTCCACGTTGCATACTACTCGATCATGCCCACATTGGAGATCAACACATCCCTTCCTTCGCCGATTCGCTGGCCTAGTACTACATGATCATGAGCACATCACGCTGCATACTACTCGATCATTGCCACATTGGAGATCAACACATCCCTTCCTTCGCCTATTCGATTCGCTTAGTACTACATGATCATGAGCACATCACGCTTGCATACCTCGATCATGCCCACATTGGAGATCAACACATCCCTTCCTTCGCCGATTCGATTCCTAGTACTACATGATCATGAGCATGTCACGTTGCATACTACTCGATCATGGCCACATTGGAGATCAACACGCCATTCCTTTGTCAATTCGTTAGTACTACATGATCATGAGCACGCCACGTTGCATACTCCTCGATCATGCCCACATTGGAGATCAACACATCCCTTCCTTTGTCGATTCGATTCACCTAGTACTACATGATCATGAGCACGCCACGCTTGCATACTACTCGATCATGCCCACATTGGAGAGGATAATAAATAGATATTTTCTAACCTACCATTCACGTAGTCAACAGACGTTCCGTTGTTTTATAATACAACGTCGGGATAATCAAAGATCCCCATGCGATCGTATATTTTGTAAAGACGCAACAGAAGTTCCGATGCTACATAATGATGAACCTGGATAGTAGGCACCTACGGCAGGTTTAATATTTAGGAAAGTGCACTTCAACTACATATAAATTACATATAAATCATAAGGTCCACATGATTTCAGTTCGTATCGACTTAAACATTTACTGATTTGATATCCTAGTCGTCGTCACTTTCATCGGCAGCATTTTCATCTTCATCGACGTATTGCCATAGAGTGTCGTTGTCCTCATCTTCAGAATTGAATCCATCCACATCGACAGCCCTCGGGCGTGTGCCAACTTCAGGCTGCAACCACAGTCTCCACAGCTAAGTTTGAAGCATATCCATCTGGGAACTTCACCGAACTTATAAAATCACAAAACAACTTCTGTTTCATTTTTGAAAGTACATACGAGCTTCCGCATTTTGCATGACTCACCATCCTCAGTTGCCACCATGTGTAGATTTGATCTTACGCCCATCTCTTCCAAATCAACCCTAGCATTGATGGTGTACTTTGTCTTCCCAGCAATTTTAAGCAACGTTCCAATAAGGTTTTCACATATGTTTTTCTCAATGTGCATCACATCAAGGTTATGTGCCAACTTCAGAGATGACCAGTACGGCAAGTCCCACAAACAAACCCTTCGGCTCCAGCACTGTCCGGATTCCCGCTTCCTTTTCTTTCCTTGAGGTAGAGGATGCTTTCCTGGTATAACGTCTTTAACCTTCTCTAGTTGTTGCTTCAGCTCCTCATGGGTAAACTACTCTGGCTTTTCTCGGTTTTCAATAGTACCATCAAAATCTGCTCTCTTTCTTCTCCATGGATGGTCAGTTGGAAGGAAATGACGATGCTCAATGTAACATATCTTGTTCTTCAATCTCCTTGAGCAAGGATCCTTGTCGCAACGCACACAGGCAAAATAACCTTTCGTGACTCGCCTGCAATGTGCTCAATGCTGGATAATCATGTATGCACCAAAGAACCGCAGCACGCAGTTTAAATCCTTTACCCTCAACATCATCGATTGCCCAAACACCCTTCCAAAGTTGCTGCAGCTCTTCGACGAGAGGTTCCATGAAGATATCAAAATCCTTTGATGGAGAACTCGGCCCAGGGATCAATAAGGCCATCATGAAGTTTGATTCTTCCATGCATACCCATGGTGGCATGTTATACGGCACAACAAATACTGGCCACATACTATATGAGTTGTTCATATTGCCAAATGGATTGAAACCATCGGTTGCAAGACCAAGTCTAAGGTTCCTAGCATTTTTTGCAAATTTTTTCCACCTTTTATTGAATTCTTTCCATGCCTAACCATCAGCTGGATGGCTAAGCTCATTGTTCACCGGTTTTCGCTTCGACTCGTGCTATCGTGCATCCTTTGCTGTTTTTGATGAAAGAAACATCCTCTTCAGCCTGGAAATCAGCGGAAAATGCCTCAATACCTTTGAGGAACGCGCTTGTTTGTGTTCCGCATCCTTCCATCTTGAATCCGCTTCACAACATACTGGGCACACATCAAGTTTGACATACTTCTCCTTGTGAAACAATATACAATTATTTTTGCAAACATAGATTTTTTCATAGCCGAGTCTCATGGAACGTATGTACTTCATTGCCGCATCGAAGAGTCCGGAAGACACGCTCGGGAATCCTTTTGTAACAAATTCATCATTGCATTGAATGCGACATTGCTCATCCGACTGAAAGACTTTATATGAAATAACTTCACAATAAATGTAAATTGTGCATATGAAGATGTCGGTGACACCTTACGGTTCAGATGTTCCTTTACAAATTCATACATTTTCTCACCGAGGACCTGACCCTTGCCCAAGTCAGCAATTAATTCAGACATCCCATTGTCTTCAGGGCCTTCATCCTCCTCCATACCCGATATGTATTGGTTTTCTGGACGTTTCACGATCACCACCATCCTGGAGCTGCATTATCCACATCCCCCTCTGCATCCGGCAGAATTGCGTTATCCTGTACATTTGCATCATCGTCAACCATATCCTCCAAAGCTTCTTCATGATGGATCCACCTAGTGTAAGTGGTTGTCATCCCACTCACAAGTAAGTGAACTCCACCGCTCTATAGTCCCTCAGAGTTATTGAGGCATCGACGACATGGGCATAGTATTTCTTCGTCTCTCGTATCTTGTCCAAAGAAATGCCAAGAAATCCTGGACCCCTTTCTCATGATCGGTGGTAAAACCAGTACAACCGGTTATCCAGCGTCTATCAATCTGGAAAGTTATTGGCGAATCTAACTCAAAATTACTGACCATAAAACGAATCGAAAAGGAGAACATTCTGCGAAATGAAATTTTCCGGATTGAACACAAAATTACTTACCAGATTGACACGCCGCTGCGGCAAGTATCACCAGTTGCGCCGTAGGAGTGAGCAGCCATTGGAAGTCGCAAATCACCGCCGGAATGATCCGTTTTGGTAGCCTAGTCGCCTCTCCATTCTTCGTTTTCCCGTTTCGGGCAGCGGCTCTAAAAACTATTTTTGCTACAGTGCTTTTCTCCGCCAACTTATCGAACAACCGCTGCTGTGGTTGGGGTGGAAAGTGTTTCTCATTAAATTGACACAACCAAGAGGTGGTGCAGTGGTAGATAGTGCTGTCTCGCTCCTATAGGTCTCTAGTTCGAACCCTTGCTATGGCAAATTGTTTTTGCAACATTTCGCATGTGGGAAACAAGCGCCATGATCGTTACTCGGGAAGGTCCTTCCAAAGAAAACATCAATGTAAGCAGACCAAAGAAAACATCGCAAAATTAATTGAGAATGGTGAGTATGCTCGACTTAATTTAAAAGCAGATTAAACCAAATCGGCATAATAAGATGGAATCTCATAGCACTCATCACCACAAAGTTCACACCACCAAGTAGAAAACATCATAAGATGATGAGGTAGAAACATGTTTTTAAGATTGCCGGAACTTCTCCATTTCATTTCGCCTCCCGCAGCTTCACACTAGCGTTTCTTCACACTTCATGTTACATTTTTTCAACTTGGATATCTTCTCCGGTTCTCTTGGTTAGCCTCTTCCATCAATTTGCAAGCCACCTCATTAAATTTTTTAGCATGTTCTCCTGTAACAATAGCAGAGACAAGTCATCCTAACGATTGCTTATATAGGTCCTTGTATAGTGCAGCCTCTTGCTCTTGGTCTTGCGGGTCTCTCTTCACTTCTCGAGCTCAAGTTTGAAGCTCTTGCGGCTAGTAGAATACAAGAACCTACAAATCCATCAAACGATGCAAATTAAAACTAATCTGAATCTAACACCTATGAGTTGTGCAAAGGATAAGAATCATGATAGAATCCGGATGCCCCTTCACAGTCTGTAGCTCAGAGATAGTCTCTTCAATCTATCAATCCATAAAACGATGCAAATTGAAAATATAAGGATCTATCAATCCTATCAATTGTGCACCTTGAAAAATCTATAAAACGAGTAGCATGAAGAACATCCTAAGCTACTAAAATACAAAACCTATCGTAAGATGATGTAAAAACGAATCTAACACTTATGAATTGTCTATAGCCTATCGCCTTTTAACACCAATCAAGTGCAAATCTAAGAGTGCGATGAAATATGAATCTAACATATATGATCATCAATCCTCCAGATCCTAAATCTGAAATCCCCAAACCTAGGAAGATAGGGGAACATATAGCAGCTCAAACTAGAGGAGAGGACTGACATCGTCGTGCTGTTTCATCCTCTCGTTGCTTGGATATGGCGGCGCAACCATCTTCCGTCCGCCACTAGGATCCGTCATTCCCGCCAAAAGTCTCACCTTGAATTGGCCGATCTGCGTAGCAAAAGTCGAGAGTCTTTGCGAATCGGTGAAGCGTTCGCCATCAATTACCGATTCATATTAAAGACTCACATAAAATTCTGGTGGGACCGATCAATGTAAAAATTTCCCTTCGAGTGGGACCACTGGAACTATTTATGACGACTTGGAACACTCTATTTTCGAAAAAATGCTTACATGTGGGACCAAAGTTGATTTATAACGCTGCTGACATGGCAAAAATGCTTACATGTGGGACCCTGGAAAATTTTATGACTACTTGAAACACTCTATTTTCGAAAAAATGCTTACATGTGGGACCCAACTAAATTTTATGACGACTTGAAACGCTCTATTTTTAAAATAATGCTTACATGTGGGACCAAAGTTGGTTTATGACGCTATTGCAGAGCTTATGACGTCACAAAACAAGCATGGAACAGTGAACGCTCGGCTACAGTAGCAACCGTTATGACGAAAGTTTTTTTTATCACTAAATTTGCTCGGAAGTGAAATATTATGACGAGATCAGCCAGGAACGTCATAAATCAATGACGCTAAAATGTGGTTGCGTCACTAGTCAACAATTTTCTTGTAGTGCTGGCAGATTATTTCTACGTCTAGGGCCACTTAGAGCATCTCCAGCAGTTTGGCAAACTAACTTGGTATCTATCTAATTTTGGCAAAACAAGAAAAATTGACCTTCAATAGTTTGGCAAACCAACTTGGTAAAAATAGATTCTTGGCAAAACTCACCTCCCCACGCGGAAATATACACGCGCCGATCCGGGTTGGTATCAGCGTGGCCAAGGCAGGTGGGAGGGTGAAAAAAGAAATAAAAGATAGAGAAGAATTCCTGATGCAAGTTTTCAAGAGGTGGAAGGGTATAAATATAATTTGTTTCTCTCTTAGGATTCCTAATGTAAGTTACATCTGAGTTTGGCAAGTGAATTAGGCAGTGTTCGGCAGGTCTTAAGGGCAAGTACAACGTGTAAGCTGTCAGATATTTTGACCTAAAACATACATTTTTACAATGAGTCATCTGCTTGGTTGTCTGCAAGATGTTTAATTCATACTTTGACACACAAATCATGATAATCCAGCGCATACTTGATCTTTGTAGCCATTTTGTTGCGTACATGAGAGAATGCACAATACATTAAAAAAGACACTTGACAGTTCACAATTGACTGAATAAAAAATGACACTTGACAGTTCAAAAAAAATGCACCTGAGAAACTGATAGTAGTCAGCCTCCAACTCTTAAGATGCATCACCTGTTCAAAAAAATGCACCTGAGAAACTGATAGTAGTCACCTCCAACTCTAAAGATACACCATCTGCTCAAAAATGCACCGAGAAACCGATAGTAGAAACCCGATAGCAAGGACCTAATCGACATAATGAAACCTTCTTTGATCCAAACAACCAATAGCCGCTTTGATCAAACCATCCCTGTGCCATGTAACATAAGACTGTGAAAATACTAACAGGAACCATATTGCCTTGCTAACGATTAGATACTAAAATAATTAATATTGGCAAACCGACAGCTATATATTAATGTAAATCATATTGGAAGGTGATAGTTAGATGCTAATGTAAATCATATTGGCAAGGCGCAGTTAGATGCTAACACATGTTGAAACATTTGAGTAACCAATAAATTTATGATGTTATATGTCCAGAGATGAATTTCATATGGAGACGCTTTGAAAGAAAACAATATGACAAATATACGACATTGTCCATAGATGAATTACCGAAAGACAAACTAGTGTACATGTATAGTCATATGCAAAAATCAGTGCTCTAATCCAATCTGTAATTATATCTCCTCGAATTATTTATATCTCATTCAAGCAATTGAAACCGAGAAATCGGTGCTCTAATGCAAAGCTCCCTGAACTAATTATATTTCATTCAAGCAATTGAAATTGAGAAATCAGTGCTCTAATGCAAAGCTTCCTGAACTAATTATATCTCATTCAAGCAAACGAAATTGTGAAATCAATGCTCTAATCCAATCTCTAATTAATCGATGAAAATCACATGTAGTCAATGATACTAATCAAAATCACTCTAATCCAATCCATAATTCATCAGAGGAAAATCTTATACATCAAAACTAAATTCTTACCATGTGATGGACTCCCTGAACTAATTATATCTCGTTCAAGCAATTGAAATTGAGAAATCGTGCTCTAATGCAAAGCTTCCTAACTAATTATATCTCATTCAAGCAAACGAAATTGTGAAATCAATGCTCTAATCCAATCTCTAATTAATCGATGAAAATCACATGTAGTCAATGGTACTAATCAAAATCACTCTAATCCAATCCATAATTCATCGAGGAAAATCTTATCGTCAAAACTAAATTCTTACCATGTGATGGATAGAAAGCTTGAGGACGCATCCATTCCATGGATGACCAATCGGACTACTAGCTTGGGTCGAGAGTCAACGTGGGGGCCTGTCAAGGCCCCGCCATCCCCTTCGCCGCCGCCGTCCCCTTCGCCCGCCGCCGAGGCCTTTCGCTACACGCCGATCGGCGCTACCAACTCGCGCCGCCACCGCCCATTTGCTCTTTGCATCGTGGTTGCACCTTGGGATGGAGATTCAGCTATATGAGAGCAAGAAAATGGTGCGAATAGGAAGATTTCGGGGGCACCTTCCCACGCCGGATGCCGGCCGTGGTGAATCCCGCCTCATGGATCGACGCACCGCCAGACAACGGTGGCGGCGCCTTTTTTCGCTGTTGAGCACACGCCTGCCGTCGTCTCGCGAATGCAGCGCTGCTCTGCGGCGTATGCGGAGGTTTTCGCAAAAACTACCCGCATAGACGGCGAGGGACGACTGCTGTAATGCGGCCCTAAATGCATAAGTTGGCGATTGGTTGTGAGAGAAAATACTATGTAAGAAGTTGTACATGATTGGTCGTGAGGGAAAGTATTGCTAATAAGCCAAAACAAGACCTTCCGAACGCTCTTTTATACCAAACTGTTGAAGATGAACTCTTTTTTTTATTTGACATATCTTTTTAGAAGTTGGTAAAACACAAGATTTGCCAAGTAAAAACTTAAATTGCCAAAAATCCCAAACTAGCTCGTATAGCGATAACCACATTTAACTACAGTCCATATAAGTATTTAAAATGTAGAGTAAATCGTAATTGTTTAACAAATTTGATCAAAAAATATCTAACTAGTGCCAATTTTGTTCAGCCCCGCTTATCATATGTTCATGACAGGTGAGGTGACCCTCGCTACCGGAAATTTCACCGTTGCCGTGTGTCAGGGATTTTGTCGTGAGCCAAAAGTAAGGCTCACGGCAAAATACCATTTTTCCGACGGCCAAATGTAAAACTCACAGCAAAAAGCGTGACTCATGGCAGAAAGGAATTTACCGAGAGCGACTCACGGCAAAGAGGAATTTTGCCGTAAGACATTTGCATCCGACGGCAAAATGCTATTTAGCCGAGAGCTGCTCACGGCAAAGAGTCTTTTTGCTAGCCGAAGGGAAAATGATCGTCACCATAAATTGAAATCAAATTTTGAAGAAGTAAATTAGTTCAAATAAAAAAAATCAATTACAAAGTTTCATTACTTCTCAAGACGTACAACTTTTATCATGGTAATTCTTTCATTTGACAAAGTTATAATAATTTTGTTCACAAAACCTATATCTCTTGTATAGTTTCATGAAACTATACGAGAGATGTATAAGATTTATTAAAGATTGTTACTACAACAATATCGGACGATCAAATGACCAAAATAAAAGTTGTCGGTCTTGAGAACTTATGTAACTTTGTAGTTGAACCATTTCTAATTTGAATTTTGACAAAAGTAAATTTCTAATTTAAAATTTTGATTTTTTTTGAAATGACCTCGAATGGAGAAACATTCAAAATTAAAGTTGTAGATCTTGACAAGTTATGAAACTTTGTTGTTTACAACTTTTTAATTTGAAGTCATTTGCTATATTTAAATAATTAAATGCATTTGATGTATTTTGTAAAAAATATTTTCTTGCCGTGGGCTTATACTTGGGCTCACAGCAAAGCCTAAATGGGCTAGCCGACCCATCTAGTCCGTGGCCCAACTCTCACAGATATAAGCTCCCTCCCCACCCGAAACCCTAACCTCCTCACTTCTCCCACCCGCCCACCCCGCCTCCTCACTTCTCCTCCCTTAGATCCGCGCCTCATATCCGGCCAGCGCATGGAGCCCGACTTCGGCTGCCCTCCTTCGCCTCCCCTCCTCCTCTTCGTCGCCTCACCGCGGTGAGGAGCAGCGGCAGGGCGAGGCGAGGCAGCGGCGCATCGAGGACCCGACGGCCTCCTTCCCCTCCGACGAGGTGACCCGACGGCCCCTCCGGCCCGTGGAGTGGGCGAGCTCCGTGCCTCGTCGGCCTTCCTCTTCCTCCCCTCCCTGTTTTTGCCCACATGTTCTCTCCTTCTCTCTGTCTGTCTGTCTGTCTCTCTCTCACCTCCCTCCCTGTTTTTGCCCACAAGTGGTGGTGGTGGCGGCGGCGGCGACGACGGCCGAGTGGTGGTGGCGGTATGGTGGTGGTGCCGGTCGGCCTCCTCTCCCCCGATGACGAGATCCGGCAGCGCCTTTCTCCCCCCGACGGCTAGATCCAGCGTCTCCTTGCTCCCCCTACGCGAGATCCGGCGGCGCCTCGACGTTCGCATGCTGACCTCCTTCCAAGGCGCGGCCTCGACGAGCTCCTTCCTCAGGCGGAGGAAGCCAGGCGGCATTCCGCGACCGGCGAGGAGGGCGTGGGGCGGAGGAAGCTGGCTGCGGCCGCGACCGGCGAGGAGGCGTGTGGCGGGGTGACGCGCGTGATGGGCCCCGCAGGGATTTGTGATTTTCTTTTTTTTGATTCCTTCGATTTTTTTTGTCGTGAGCCACATATGCGACACGTCAAACATTTGTCGTGAGTATTGTTTTAAACCCACGGCAAAGAGCTGTTTGCCGGCTAAACTTGTCGTGAGCGGTATGCTAGCGGCTACTCATGGCAAAGTCTTTGCCGTGAGTGAACCGTGCTTTGCCGTGAGGAACCGACTCACGGCAAAGAGCCAAAGACTCGCTTAGTGAGAGCCTACTCATGCAATGTGGGACACTTTAGAGGAATTATATGCAAGTAATATGCAAAATACAATTAGATAGTGAGCTAATATATGGTCTTGCGTTGGGCCAAACAACCATGATATGACATCATATCACAACATATGAGATGTCCTAATTAACCAGGAATTTCGATGCGCTGATTATCTGAGTAGGAGACGGCTGCCGCCTGATGCACCAGGCCGCCAGCGTCACTAGCCTACGGTCGCCGTCTCGTCGAGTTCTCGAGTCAACGATGACTCACGGGCAGTCGCCAGTCGAGCGGAACGAGCAGAAGCCGAGGAGGGCCCTGCGACTCTGAAAGGTGCAAGGCGGGCGTGGCTCCCATGCAAGGCTGCTGTCTGCAACAGTGCAACGGACGCAATTTCTGGGCCGCGAATGAATGAATCTTGGGCCGATCGGCAACTAGCCACTTCAGGCAGGCTGGACTGTAGGGAAAAAAAAAGAGAATCAGGGGTTTAGGTCACGCCCGCCCTTAGTGGCCTTAGGCCCATTGTTGGGGAATTAGGTTAAAACCATCACCCTCAGAACTTCAGAAGTGTTGGCATTCCTGAGAAATCGGCAACGTGAGGGTGCTCGCTGCTTCGTGAATTCTAGAAGTGTAGCTTTCATCTTTTGCGAACTTGAGCTCATATGGTTCACTGGCTATCGATTTTCTAACACTTTAACGACTTCGGAGGAAGTGTTCACCGAAGGGATATGGGTTCTTGATATTTTCATGACGTTTCAGGGAAAAGAGAGCTTCGGAAAAGATTGATAATTCGGGAAACTCTACTTCCTGGCTAAGTTCGGTTCCCGAAGTCAAAGTTCGACCCTTCGACGGATCTCATGAATGAAAGCAAAGCCACGAACGAGCCAAGTCAAAGGCATGACACCAAAAGTCCGGGTTCAAGGTGTGAATAGATGGCAGGCTTGTAAATATCCGAAGTTAGCTCCGCAAATTACGGGATGTAAAAGACATTCATGTACATATTCTCATTTAGAATATTCTTTAGATCCGAGGGTAATATCGGAATGTAAAAGTCCCTTCGTCTCCCTATAAAAGGGGGCTGGAAGGCACGTGTAAAGGGGTTCACAACTTTTGAGGAGAAATACAGGCTTCTGGAGATTCCTTGTCTCCTAGTTCTTGAGTTCATTCTTGTGTTTGTTCCTGGGTTTCTTCCTACGTGTTGGGGGTTCCATCCGACTTCTGAATCCCCAACACCCATCTCCGCCCCTGGCGGGTATCTGGGCTGGGTACGGATCGATACGGCCGGACCGGACACAGATGAAAATTTAATTGAAAAAATAATGGATTATTTGGTTGAGTGCTTTAATAACTGTGTAATAAATTTAAAGAGGTGTACCAAGCAATTTGGTCCAAAACCTCCCTATCCATATAGGACCATATGGTGTAAAACCACTCTTTAAGAGTCAGCATCTGTAATACTGGGAATTATAGCTTCTCAAGATAGTGAGGTTGAAAAAATTAGCAAGATTAGTTAACATCAGCACCACTACAATCTTCCATTTTTACCATGTCGTATGAGCAAGGATCTTTGCTAATCAGCGATACTATACTGTCGGGCAAAACAGCTTGTTAAAAATGTGTTGACACCACATCATTCTGCTTTGCAGGTTTGCGCGAGAAGCAGTTGCAGATAGTTGCCTGCCAGAGGGTGGAGTTGCAAATGAAGGTCGAGTGACTTATGCACAATGAGATGTCATGTTGTCCACTAATTTCCACACTGATCAGAACACCAACAAGAGATGCTCAAATAGCCAGTTTTCTTGGATGTGTAACTTGTTATACTAGAACCGCAGACATCCTGCAGATCCAGTAGATTCTTTGTTGTGCATTGTCTGATGTGAACTCCAGTGTAATACAAGAAAAGTGGAGAAAGATGATACATACTGCCTATTTAACACATACAGATAACTAAAGACAACTTGTACAATGAGTCGTCTATATGTCTGTTTGCAAGTCATTTAATCCATCCTTTGACACATAAATCATGGCGATCAAGTGCACATTTGATCTTTGTAGTCATTTTGGTGCTCAATTGAGATACAATGCATGGCATTAAATTAATTCATATAAAATACATTAAAATTATTAATATAATATATATTTACATGCACTCAGAGTATCCTAAAATAAAAATGAGCTAATATCACTTCACCACATATAATGTAATATTTTCATTTTCTACCTTCTTGATGTCAAAAGGACGTCTCTCTGATTTCTATTTGCACTAAGGTACAAACCGTAAAAATAAGAAGGATCCTAATCTGAACAGCCTTTCCCTTTCTCCCGTTGACTCTCATTTCTCTCACGTAGATCTTTGATTCTTATCCTCTTTGATCTGTCATGGGCTCATGGCAGGGCAGCAAGCATCAAGCTGCAGTTATGGCTCCGCATGGGCGGCAGCTAGCTTCCAGCTAGCCGCAGGTGCGGCTCAGCACAGGCTACGCTACGGCCGGCAGTAGGTCGCAGTATGGACGCCGAGGCATCCCACATCCAGCGGCTGTCAGCTTGGTGTGGCCGGCCGGATTACAGCGTGAGTAGGCGGCTGGCGGGACGCACACGCAGCTCCGGTATGTCTTCCTTTGCTGATTTTTCTCGGGTAAAAGGAGAATCTGCGCAGATCGCCCCTTTGCCGTCCCCTTTGCCCCCGCCGCCCCTTCTGTTCTAGTGCCGCCGCAACCCTTTCTCTCCCACGCCGCAGCTGCTTGTACCAAATCTCGCGCCGCCGCCACCTCTCTATGGTTACGACGCATCGCTGCAGATGGATGTAGGGTTGGGAATGGAATGGGAGCTGGTGATTCAGGTATACGAGGAGGAAAATGGCGCGAACTGGAAGATTTCGGGCGCCATCTCCCGCGCGGATGGCTGGCCGTGGCAAATCCCGCTACTTCTACGAATCGACGAGCTGCAACGTACAGCAGTGCAGAATGCGTCGATTTGTCTTTGGAGCACGCGCCCCGTCGTCCTCTCGCGATGGGACGGCGCGGTCGTCTGTATGCTGGTGCGGGGGATTTTTGCAAAAAAAATCAAGACGCAGACAGCAAGTTGACGGGCGCATTTTGACCCGACTTTTAGTTTTGGTGCTTAATATCCCGTTGCAGAGTGAGTTTGGGAGTGTTTTGTGTGGGTGTGTGGTGGTGGTGGTTAACTGGTTATGTTGTTATGTGGGTTTGAATATGTAATGGGAAATGTTGAAACAGCCATGTACGATTTAGCCATGTACGATTTGCCTTTCTGCTCTCCGGAAGATATTTTATTTTCACAAAATACCAAAGTGACCTTGACACTGCAATGAAGCATTGCATCAGTAGTCACATACTTTTGTATGGATCGTCGTCCCCAATTGCTTCCGTGTAATTATTTAAGTTGGAATCAGACAACTCGTTTCATGATTTATTTCTCTTCCTACTACTTCACGAAACAAAAGTCACACAAACCTCTTTAAAATTAATATTCCTGCAACTATCTAATTAAAATTATTTCTTTCTATTATACATATTATAATTGACCGTGGCTTTTAAATTTATTAAAAGAGTGAATTTCAGAACTTTTTCTGAGATCTCATCTAGGTCTACAAACTAAACAAACGGTTATCTAGGTCCGTAAACCTTTTTCGAGATCTCATCTAGGTCCGCAAACTAAATAAGCGGTCATCTGGGTTCATAAACTTTTAAAGAGCGGTCATCTAGGTCCATAAACTTTTAAAGAGCGGTCGTCTAGATCCAAGACGTTGGCGACAAGCCTCCTAGCAGTGGGAGGCGCGGAGGTGGTGTTGCTTCGACGGTGGAGTGGGCTGCACCGCGCCCCTGCCTCGCAGCCGTGCGTGGCTCGTCACCACCACCTTAGACCTAGACGACCGCCCTTTAAAAGTTGATAGACCTAGTTGAGCACTTATTTAATTAACGAACTTAGATAAGACCTCAGAAAAAATTTATGGACATGGATAGTCAATTTTTTAGTTTGCGAACCTAGATGAGATCTCGAAAAAATTTGGTGGGCCTACAGTGAAATTCAGTTAATTTAAAATTAACCGTACGATAGCGCGCCAGAGTCTCTAGAGTTAGAATGAGCTACAGCGGTATGCGGTAAGCGCTACGATAAGAGACCGTAAAGACAAGACTATAGCAAAACGCACACACTGTGTTGCGCACTCACGTAAAGGCAAAGGCAAAGGCAAAGGCAAAGAAAGGAACGTGGGGAAAGAGAGTGCCAGAGAGACGAGAGAGATAGATTAGGAGGGGATTGGATAAGGTTTATTATTTCTACTAACTCACATTTTAATTCTTAAAGAGCTAACAAATAATTTTTTATTGAAGATGATAGTTAGAAATGGATGAATAAAATATATTATTGTTGAATATAAATTAAATATATATAATAATATGAGTGCGGGAGAAATTATTGTAGAGTAAAAATTCTTGAAGACGTGAAAGGAGCTCGAAGATTCTTTCTAAATTTTACTCTCTAAATCATCATTTAGAGAGTCATTTACATAAAAATCATTTTATATATCTTTTCACTTTCCAACAACTTTTCTGTTTCTTATACACACTATAGAGAGTCATTCTCGTCTTCTATATTTGACTAGCGAAAATCCAGAATAGAAGATAGCTATATTTGGATGACCATTTAGATAAGCTGTTGAAAGACATTTTTTTCACCAACATCTCTATTTCTACCATTTAGAAAAAATATAGAGAATACTTGCATATAACACAAGGCACGCAGATGGTCTTCAAAAACTCAAAATATGAAATCCTGACTAATAAAATTGTCGTGAGATGGATGCGCCACAACCTCGACGGGTGCCCACAAAGAGGAGCTTTTTTATTTTTAGTAATCTTTTAATCTTTAAATTTAATTAGTAGGATTATTGCTAATCTTTTAACCTTTAAATTTAATTAGTATAGGAGTTTTTTTATTTTTAGTAATATTTTAATCTTTAAATTTAATTAGTAGGATTATTGCTAATAATCTTTTAAAGATGCTATTAGAGGATGATACACATGCGGAGAGGATACTGTAGTGTTGCATACAGTCAGTCTAATGTGTTAGAAAATGATAAAGCTAAACCCAGCACATCTTTCTTTTTCCTTTACAAAAGGTGAAACCCTGACTAAAGAAAAAAAGAGAAACCCACCTGCGCGGCACTCCCATTATTACTTCGCCTCTCTTGTGCTCGAGTGTTCTTCTCAAGTCTCCTCCTCTTCCTCTGAATCATGAAGAAAGTCTCCTCCTCTTCCTCTGAATCATGAAGAATCAGAGCGACGCGTATTACCGGCGACGAGGCGGTGGCCATGGCAGCGGAGGCGCAGGCGCGAGGCCGCCGTGGCCAGGCAACCCTTCCTGTCGCCCCAACTTTCCCCAACCAAACAACCACCAAATGCTCTGGCGACATAATCCACCTAGAGCGATGAATACTAGTCCGGCAGGCCCACTCCCACCAGACAGAGTTGAGATGGCCGTCGTGAAAGCGCACTCTGAAATGGTGGCGGCAGGGGAGAGCGTGACGTCGTGGAAGGTTGCTCAGGCCGCCGCAGTTTTCCTCCAGGTTGGCTCCTGGGGCGCACTGGGCTATGGATTTGCTGATGTGCCCACACTCCGAAATATTCAGTCTGTCGAAAGAAAGGTTATGGATCTATTCTCTCTCTCTGTCTGTAGGTTGTAGTGTTTGTCAAGTTATTCAATTTATTAACCTGTAACTTGTGAGCAGATTATGCAATTACAGGAAATGCAAATGTACCTTTTTGCCCCCTTTTGTTTTGTGCAGGTTAATGCATTCATACATTGCTTCGTAAGTGTTCGACGCATGACATCCCTGTACGACCTAAATAGCGAGTTATGCAAGAATGAAGGTGTTGAGAAATTTGAAGAACTTGGGCTCGGAAATTTGCTTAGGCATCCACTCATCCAACAGTACTTTTCAATCCCATCGGATGCGACTGAAATATGCGAAATAACTATAGATAATCTGCTTTCTAGTTTATCTACATTCATTTACAAGTACAAGGGCAGAGAGATACCAGTGGAGGACTTTCTTGAATCTCTTCTCAAAAAACATCCTGTTGCTCGGAAGGAGTACTTAGGTGTTCGGGTTACAAACTTTGGGTAAGCAATTTCAGATGAAACTGTTTAACTAGAAATTTGTTCATTTGTTTCAGACTGAACTAAATGAAACATAATTTGGGCCAGTATGTTTTCATTCTGTCAAGTGAAATTTTATTTTTGGTCAGTTTTAAGTGATAGAAAGTAATGTGAACTGACCAAACAAATTGAACTTATCGTTAGAAATATATCGGAATTTTGTACTAAAATGATATATTCTGATTTCCTTGAAACTTAAACTGGTGCCTATTTGCTAAGAAGAAATGCAAGTTGAGTTAAGTACACCAAGTGCTATACTTACTGGCTTATTTGTGGAACAGTGTTGCAGTTTGTCTATATTTTATTCTTTGTATGGCTTATTACTGGCTTATCTGTTAAGCCTACTAGGTATAAATGAAACTAGTGGTAATTTCAATTGCATACCTCGCAAGCTTGTAAATCCTTGTTTTGTTATTCTACTGCCCCATCCAAATCTAAGTAATATATTTACTGTTTCCTTGCATTAATACACTTTAAGTTGCTTCAAACATTATAGGCTATATATTGGGCTTCTGAAGGGAATAAGAAGAAATGAGAGTGCTATGCTCAGATCTTTCAAGGAAACTGAAAATAAAAGACATGAAATGGATAGCTCAATAAGTATTATTACTCAAGCAGAATCTGAGCTTATTCAAAGCGATGATTCTAGTGAATCATCGCGTCATCTCTTTTCCTTAAATGGAGAAAGTTCCTCAAGTAAAAAAGGCAAGCTGTGGTCATTTGGGCTGGCAATTGAGAAATGTGGTGAGTTTGATTTCAAGGTAATACAGCTTGATCCAAGGAAGCTTGTAAAACTAGAAATGAGTGAAACAGACATAAGAAAGTTTGTTGCTACCTGGAAAAATGAATGCTCAACACACTCATTAAAAAAGGTATGATCTCTTGTCATCTGTTATAGTCTTAAGTTAGATTTCCACCTATCAGATTTCTTCTTTTTTTCATTTTTTAGAAGCATATCTGTTTGTAGGTCATTGAGTTGATGTCATATTCTTGCCAAGGTAAAAAAGCAACAAAAAAGTTTCTGCATTTATCCAGTTCATTTCTTGGTTATATGTTACTGGAAATCGCCGTAAGTCTTCTTGATATTGTATTTATCAGCTTCTATTTGTTAGCTAGAATTTTATTTCTGGGAATTCTAGATATTAAGATATCATCTATATTTTACATTTTTTTTGCTACAAAAGTTCGGTTGAGATGACATGTTTGTTATATGTTCTATTACTTCTATTTTCTTGTAATAAAAAAACAAACCAGTTGATGTCATTTGATTATTTGCTTAATGCTTCAACCAATGTGCTTCTACATATCAATTAATCTGTTGAATTTCTAGTTTTTTCCTGACAAAATGGAGGTATGTTTTCTCTGTAAATACAGAATTTTGACTATGTTCAGCAGTTTTAGTATTCTTTATTTTGTGGTGATATCTTGCAGTAGTTTATATGATATTTTCTGGTGTTACATTCATATTAGTTCCCACCGAAATTGGTATCACCAGATCCTCCTTAATTATTTCTTCCTTCAATACCTACTTCGTAGGTAAAAGCCATAAAGAGTGGGTTTTTTGACCATCTTCTCAAGAAGATTGGGACTGAGACTGCTAGGTGCCCAAGCCCTGACCTTTTAAAAGGTTTAGCACAACCATCACCAAAATGAGTACTGTGTTTTATGTTTCTAATAATTGTAGTGGATAAAAATACTTTGAATACTTATGTCTGTTGATCCAGGAGAAATATACGATGAAGTCACTCTAAAGTTCATTGAGGATTGGAGAGAGCCATGCAACAAACGCCCTATCTATGAGGTGAAGTTTTCTGTTTGCATGATTGGTGTATCTGCTTAACCTTGGACTTATTTTCAGGTTTCACTGTCGGATAATTTTTTTAGTATATATGATTGATGATTATTATTTGAAACTAATTTTCTATTCAGGTCATCGCGTTGATGCTACATTGCTATGTTAAATCTACAAAAAAAGCAATACAGAAAGCATTCTTGACAGTCCCTGGAGTAGCATTGCTGAACTTGGCCGTTGGTCTTTTCCTTAAATTAAATAAATAACTTTATACTTGTTCTTCAGTTTCTTAAACTTGTTTATCTTTATGATTTCAGGTAGAAGTTATAAAGAGATCATCGGATAACAGTATAGAAGGCACATCTACTTCTTTCAGTGAGACACCTAAGCCATCTGAGCCGAAAAATAAAGCTAATTCTCAGGTTGTCCCCAGCAAAAAAGAAGACGATAGAACTGAAACAGAACTGAAAAACCTACCAGGTGAGAATAGAAGTTATGGATTAGGCTAGATTCTATTTAATATTTTGAATTAATTGCCAAGGCGTGCTATGTAGCCTCTCTCTCTCTCTCTCTCTCTAACATGAATAAGAGTCCTATTCTAACATGGATGTTCTCACATATGGCGGACTTTTCCCTTTTTTTAGATGTAACTGCAGAAGGAATCATAATGAAGATCACTTCATATTTTGGAATGGATTGTCCTTTTGACAATGACAACATTGGCAGCAAAAACAACGAAGGCATGCTATCTATAAAAAAGCTTTTATGCCATGGTTGTGAAATGTGGCTGAAACGAGAATTTTGTGTTAAAGATTTTTTGAATCTTGGTTTTGGAGATTTCTATGAATTCCTTGAAAAACATATTGGTTCCCTGCCAAAAGAGTTGCATCTTTTGGCTGAAGTCAACAGCTGCAATTATCTTGAGGTCTCTTTGAACCAGAAACAACTCCATCTCATGCTGGATCAAGCTCGGAGGAATTTGGGTGGAAAGGCTCACCTAGACAAGAGTCATATTTGCGGATATTGAGGAATCAATTTCCTTCAATCAGCCTAAGTGTCATAGAAACAAAGAACACTGTGCTTAATGCCTCTGCCTGCCCATACTCAGTTCATTTCTCAAGTACCTTAATTACATCTGAGCAAGATTTCAGGCCCCTGGATGGACAAGTTGAGGGGTCTGGTGATGTACGCGAGCTTTCTTTCAGCTCACGTGAACTTATTTCAGCCAAGGATGCGAGGGAGTGTTTGATAAAAGCACCATTTCTAACTGATCTGCAATTATGGTCGCATTGGGATAGCATGTTCAAACCTTCTCTGGGTCCTCTGGTGCAGTGGTTGCTACATGAAGGCTACATTGAGGGACTAGCTTGCATTGTAACCAGTTCTGGCTGTGTCTTTAGGGTTAATGATCATGCATCTTTCGAGGACCTTATTGAAGCATTTTGCATGGCTTACCAGCCAAAGTAGCTCTCATTTTTTTATCTTTCTTTGTGGTCCACGGTGGATCCCACAACATTCCTCTGACTCTCATGAAGTATAGCCTTCAGCGTGCAGTAGACATAAGAATCAAAAGTACCAGTTTTTTGGATTGCAAAAAGACTTTTGCAGACATTTCAAATTTTATCATTGATTGCCTTGATCATCTTCCACCTGAGTTTCGCAGCTTCATGGCAGAAGTTATGATCTCAACACTGGGTACTTTTACAAGGGATGCTTGTCAAATTATTTTGAGTCAATGCAAAAAAGCAGATAAAAGGGTTATGTTGCACGAAATTGGACTTTCCCTTGGCATAGTTGAGTGGATCCATGACTACAAAGAATTCTCTGCTGATCCTATTGTTCACCTTGATACAAACTTGAATGCAGTATCTGAAACTTTTGAGTTAGAGGATGCATCTCTTTCAACTCTGGAGATGCCTGGAATGATCAGTGACAGCAAGGTTGATATGATGGTCATTGCCAAGGATATGAGCAGAATATATGATGATAATATTAGCTCAAATGTGGCAGATGATGAACAAATTCAGCGAGGGAATAATTTGATTGAAACAATTAGAAGGGAGGAATTTGGTCTGGAAATGGGGTCTTCATTCGCTGAAAGTGCTTTGTTAAAGAAACAGCATGCTCGTCTTGGAAGGGCTCTGCAGTGTTTATCGAATGAACTTTATTCACATGATTCACATTTTATACTAGAGCTGGTATATCTTATGAAACCTATGCAATATTTATTGAGTTTCTTATATTGTCCTATTACAAATTTTAGAATGCATCTTATGAACATGTTTCTTTGGGAAATTAAATGCAATATTTGTCCTTAGAACCGCACTTGAAAAGAAAAAACCTTATAGCCTTACCCTGGATAAAACAACTGGATAATTATCATATAATAACTGTTGAACCAAATTTTTTTTTCCTTTTGGTTGATGTGTCCATAATTGCTGCTATTAAGTGATCTGAATATATGTGTGCATGTTGCTGCTATCACTTCTATGGCAGCAGATGTTGATTATATTGTCAATCATCAATGCAGTCAACTTTCCTTGATAAGAGAATTCTTTTAATGCATCTTGTATACTAGTTATAATAGTTAATTTATGATCTGTAATCCCTATAAGATCTCCATAACCCTTTTCATCAATTTCATGTAAGGTCTGTGCTAGTAGTATTAATGATTCATAATTCATGTAGTGCTGTGATTCACTTGTTTCTTTCTTAATACATCAGGTGCAAAATGCTGATGACAATAATTATTCAGCAGGAGTGGAGCCTACTCTGGTGTTTATTCTTCAGTCAAATGGAATTGTGGTTTTGAACAATGAGAGAGGCTTTTCAGATAAAAATATTAGGGCTCTTTGTGATGTTGGAAATTCAACTAAGAAGGGATTGAGTTCTGGATACATTGGGAAGAAAGGCATTGGCTTCAAATCTGTATTTAGGGTGAGCGTACTTTTTCTCGCAGTCATTTTTGACCTTAGCTTTTTCTCGGAGGTATATATATGTTGGAAAGCTTTACGTTGGTCTAAAGAATTCAGCGTTCTGTTCGAATCATCAACTTTACTAGTGGTGTGTGTGTGGGTCTACTCAGGGTTCTACCCTTCTTGAATATAATGATGCGCCGCTGTTATGGTAGAACTAGGGATAGCCCGAAGAATCTATTCATCACCCTTCCTTGGAGGCTCTGACTACTTTAGGGTTCTTCTTGCTTGCCTAAACTAGAACTCCTGGGCTGCCTTTATAGACCAGGCACCTACTAACAAACCAACTAACAAATCTTATCCGAATAACAAACCTAAACAAGACTAATTCTAATCCTGTGGTACTGTTCACACTTTGACAGACGCTCGCTCTACTGTGTGCTTGAGAAAAAAAATTATAATACAGAATATTTGCTTTTGCCTGTCCAAGTTACTTGGTTGTGGCTCTATTACATATTTCTTTAGTGTCTGATGTTGCTTGTGTTTTACAAGGAGATAAAGTTCATCTTATCTGAACAGTTCTACATGATACTAATATCCAAAACAAACTAGTTGGTGCAAGTTAAATTTTGTTCCCAAAAAATAGAATTCCTTGTATTTTCCATAGATAAGCACTGCTTTATTTTTTATATTAACTAATATTAAAAAAATTCATAACTGTGATCTTAGGTTACTGACGCTCCAGAAATTCATTCTAATGGATTTCATGTGAAATTCGACATAAGCGAAGGTGAGATAGGCTTCATCCTGCCAACTCCTGTTGCACGTTGTGATATGAAATACATAAATGAGGAGCTCCTAAATGACAATAATGTTGGTGAATCTTGGGGGACCTGTATCATCTTACCATTCAAGCCAAATCACAAAAGTGAGTTTGGGAAGACATTTGTGCTCTCAATGTTCTCTGAGTTGCATCCATCTCTGCTTCTCTTTCTGAAGAACCTCAAGTGCATCAAGTTTAAGAACACCCTTGACGGCACTCTAATAACTATGCGAAAAGAGGCAGGAATTGATGACATTGTTAAGATCTCTCATGGAACAGAGGAAATAAATTGGCTTGTCGTCAACCAAGAATTGGATGCCTCAGAACTTCGCCCTGAAGTTAAGGCAGCGAGAATAGCTCTGGCATTTGGGCTTAATAAAAACAGCACTGGTGATTATGAACCAAATTTCGATCAACAGCCCACCTTTGCATACTTACCTCTGCGAAAATATGGCATGAGATTCATCCTTCAGGCTGACTTCTCACTTCCTTCATCTAGGGAAGAGGTTGACCATGACAATGCATGGAACCAGTGGTTGCTCTTGAGGTTTCCTGATCTATTTATTGCTTCTCTGAAATCATTTTGTCGATTCTCTTGCTTTAAAGATAAACCTGGGAAAGCCATTTCAACATTTATGGGTTTTGTTCCTCTAGTTGGTGAGGTGCATGGTTTCTTTGCCAGTCTCCCACACATGATACTTTCTAGGCTCCGAGCCTCAGCTTGTTTGCTTGCAGAAGGTTTTGACCACGAGCAGATTCTACCCTATAAAGCATTGAGAGGCTGGGATGACAATGTACGGTCCGTCATTTCTGATAGCTTGCTTCAACAACATGGTGGTCTTCGTTATTTAAAAAGAGACATTATTCTTAGTGATTCTTTGGCCAAGGAATTGGCTGTTCAAAATCTGACCCTAATCTGCTAGTTCATATTTTGGAATCAGTTTGCGGTGAACGAAATGATATCAATGTTTTAGGTGTCAGTTGGATCTCGGCTTGGCTAAACCTTTTTTACAAGACATTAGCCACACAGTCAAATGGGAATGAGCATGATCTTTTGGCCAGGCTTAAGAAGATTTCTTTTGTACCCTTATCAGATGGTTCATATGTCTCAATTACAGATGGGCCTATTTGGGTCCCGTGCAACGTTTCTGCTCTGCAACTTGGAGATTCTTGTGCAATTAAACAGTTTCATTTACTGTATACCAATTTGAGAACAGTTAATCCTGCAATCTTCTCCTATCACCCTGATGAATATAAGAGCACAGGAGGAAGAGCAGACAGTATCCTTGTGGTATTGTATAAACTGGGTGTAAAGCCATTGTCTGCTCACGATGTGATTCAACGTCACATTCTGAAGTACAATTTTAGTGAAGTGGTTGGGACCAAAAAGAGGTTGTTGGTGGAGTTTCTTTCCTTTGTGTTCGATCATTTCCAGTCACCTTGCTCAGAGTGCTGTCTTGAGAAAGCTGAAATTATTGAAAAATTGAAGAAAGAACCAATCATTCTAACTAATAGTGGTTTTAAGAGCCCGGCAACTGAATCGATCCACTTCAGCAAAGAGTTTGGTAATTGTATTTCAATTCAGAAATTAATTTGTGGCACTGGAATAATATGGCATGAAGTAGACAACATCTATCTAAAGCACGGCAATTATGCTGTTGCAAAATGGCGAGACTTTTTGAAGGATTTGGGAGTAAGCGACTTTGTCAAAGTAATAGAAGTCCGTAAAAATGTGCAAGACCCGGAGTTTCCTAGCAGAGATTGGGTGTCTCCTGAGATGGTTTCATTTCTCTCAGAGATCTCTCGAACTGGAAATTTGGAAAAGAGTAAATATCTACTGGGAGTACTAGATAAGTTCTGGGATGACTATTTTTGTCAGGAAGTAAATGAACAAAGTGAGCCATTGTTCATTCTATCTTCATTTGTCAAGAGATTGCGTGAATTTAAATGGGCTGCCTCAAGCTCAGACAATGAGCTTCATTTTCCTACCGATCTATTTTATGAGCATGAAGCTGTCTTCTCTGTTGGGAGCAAATGCCCCATATGCCATTCCAAAGGTTGCAGAATTTCCCTTGCTACTAAATATTTATCTTTTGGTAGCAAAAGAAGCCTGCAAAGAATACTAGTAATAGATATTTCTATTTTTATTCCAAGTTAGACGATCACTATAAATATCTGTACCAAAATCTACTGTATTTTGTTGATTAATTGGAAAACTTTTCATTTGACATTTTGTTGGTCACGAGATGCTTCAAAAAAATTTATTGTCGCGGATATGATTAATATTGTTGGCATGTTTTGTAGAAATCTCCTACTTTTCGTGTATGATTCAATTGACTGTTAAATGTTGTTATTAGGTTACTAGCAAGGCTTTGTTAAAGCATCTTGGCTTTAAGGTTGAAGTAAAGCTTGAGGACATCGTGAGTGCTACCCAGAGATGGAAAAATGCAGGCTCTCATAAAGCCAGGTATTGCTGAAGTGAAAAAATATATATAGCTGAGCAAATCACATGGTTCATTTCTTGTCACTAAATTGTTATTGGAAGAGTTGAATATGATTCTGACCGCTTTAGTTCTCTTATTCCAGCATTTCACAAATGTCAGAGTTTTACTCGCTGGCATGGAAAATGATATCTTCATCAACAGATAAGCCGAAACATCTCAAATCAAGCATGTTTATATTTCTGCCATCTGTCAATCCTCCTGATCAGACAGAAGCTGTGCCTGGCATTTTTTTATCCCCTGAGCAAGTGTACTGGGATGACCCCACATGTTGCTTAGACCTGATAAAGAAGAGGGGTCCAAAGGGATTTCAAACTTGTACAATTGCAAGCCTGTATCCCAATTTGCATGATTTCTTTGTAACTGCTTGCGGTGTGCTGGAGTCTCCTCCTTCTGATAAGTACTTCGACATTTTGCTTCAGATTTCACGTGTTAAATCACCTAAAGAGGCAGCTCATGCAGTAAGTACAATTAAGAGGCTTTCTAGTTTTCGGATTTCTCACAAATGCATTTACCACATATCCAATAGTGACCTCGGTAAGGTTGGCTTCATAAATGCCCTTAATTGAGGTGCCATATTCATTGGGCTTGCTCTGGATTTCTTTTCCTGCTCTGTCTGGCAAGGAGGACCATATTGAAATTGATTGGTTTAGTATTTTATACATTTGCAAAACAAAAAATATTTAGGTCTATTTTTCTTATATATTTTTCCATTGTCGAATCAAGAAAAACAAAGTTTAGGATCTGCAGAAGTTACCTGGGTCTTGTAATTTGATCAGACATTATGCTTATTATAATTCAAAGATGATGATTATTAGTTAAAAATGTTGTTCTGAATCCCGTTGGCTAGCTTGGTCTTTTAAATGCTATCATTTTTAATAGACTCATTGCCAGTTCTATGCATGATTTTGTTTTATATATATCTCTGCTTAAGGTTTTTCGGGTGATCTTGAGATGGGCTGATGATCTCAGTTCGGGCAAAATGAACTCTGGACAATTACTCGAGTTGATAAACAATCTAGTCAAAGAGGATGGTGCAGTGTTGCCTACCGTTCAAGACAAATGGGTCTCTCTCCATCCAAAATTTGGCCTTATTTGCTGGACTGAAAGCAAGGATTTGATGGAAGAGTTAACAGATGTATCTGGTGTTTATTTTCTTTACTTTGGTGAGCTCACTGATACTGAAAAGGAAAATATTTCTGGAGATGTTGCCAAATTTTTGGAAGAAATTGGTGTTGTTTCTCTTGGGAAGGTAATACTCTCTCTCTCTCTCTCTCTCTCCTGGTCCTGAATGCTAGGATGTTATTTAATTAATTCTAATCCGGTAATGAAAACAAACTGACCTAGTAAAGGTGACTGAACTTGCTTGATTGTACAGGATAGCTCAACAGGTACTTGTTGGGATCCCGTACTTGTTAGTATGGCCAACTCCCGTGTAGGGTTGGCAGTAAAGTACAAAGCCGCCATTTCCATTCTGAAAGAAAATTGTAAAGTACAAAGACTGTTATGAAATGAGTGCTCTAGGCTCGAATATGTACATGTACATGTGTTAGCAAATATGCACAAAGCCCCTTATACAATAGGAAAAAAAATACAATGACTACGTATACATCTCATGTTGTCAAGTGATACCATTTGGTGGAATAGTAATTTGATCGAGACTATTTGATTTGGAATTTTTCCATTTCTACGTCAATGAATGTGTAACCTGATGCATTGGGCAAAGGTGGAGTCAGGTCATACTAATTACCTCGGGTCTCGCACTCATATTTGTGTGTAAACAACACAACCTTAAAATGTGTGTCTGATTAGCCAATATATCTAATTTGTTCAGCTGTGAAGAAACCTGAAATATTAAAAATCATTGACTCTTTTCTGTTGTTCTTATTTTAGCTTCTCTGCAGAAAAGCAGTATTTTATGATTTAATAGATAACTCGGAGAAAGCAGGCATGGTGAACTGGATCCTTCCTTTTGCACAACAGTATATTTACAACAAGCATTCCGGTCTCTACTGTAAGCTGCAAGACATTGCGGGTGAAAAGCTTAGTCAATTGAATGTTATAGCTGTTCAAAGGCTATTCTACAAGAATACTCTGAAGGAAAGCACTATAAGCAGTACAACTCGGATAGAGTGTACTTGCCTGCTAGAGGTACTTATCTATGTTCATTATTCTTAACAAACAATGTACCATTTTACCAGTATGGACCAGACATCTATTAGGTGTGGAGAAGCACATGTTTTTTTTTGGACCAAGGTCTGTATGGACCTCGGCCTGTTGTCTTTGGGTTTGGTTCAAGACAGGATTTCTGGGGCTACCTCCGGTCAAGTTCACTGGTACTGATTGCAATTGTAAAAGTAGACAACTTGGGATTTTTTTTCATGAAGCAGAAATTAGGGAAAAAAACAAGGTGCATCCTAAATGATTCAATTTTAAAATTTGGCAATATCTGAACCCAAAAGTTTGGTCGGAGGTGGCATCTCGTGACCCACTAACAGGTTAGCTTAGACCGGGGCTGGTTATAACTTCAGTTAAATGTCTGCTTGACCTATGTGAGCCCTAGGCACTGGCTCGGTCCATTTCTTTGGTTTTCCCCTTGGTATGCACTAGTGTTATCATTTCCTCTATTGTTCTGAAATCTGAGTGCAAATTAACTTTGCTCATCTAATGTGCAATTTAATCTTAGCTAAATATTTTTATGCAGGGCACTACATTGTATGTAACACCTGATGCAGATATACATTCAATAATTCTGGAGCTTTCTCGCCTTTTCTTTGAAGGTACTCCTAACCTGGAGTTGGCAAACTTCCTTCATTCATTGGTACTCATGTCAGAAGTGGGTGCCACCAAGCAGGAGCTAGATTTGTACATAAAACAAAATCAACAACTGCTAGATGTTCCTGCTGGGGAGATGACATGGTCTCTAAAATCTTTCACTGAATCAGCTGAAGCAGATGTTTCAGTTCCCGCTTCTCCCACACCAGTCCCTATACACATACCGTTCCAACAAAGTCGTTCAAAAGAGATTAAAAGAAGGAAACCCAAGTGTTCCATTTGGCCTCCTCAAATGTCAACAGATGACTGCCCGAGTAGGATGAAAGTCTCAGATCCTAAAGATGTATTTGAAGGGGATTGCAAAAATTCAACAGATTCCTTGCTTACAACGGTGAATATCTCTGAATCGAACGATGACATTGGAACCATGGAATTGAAAGACGCACCAGCATGTTGGCAAAAGATATGCTGTGGTCAGAACACCAAGATGAGCTCCAGTCGTACCGTGCACGGTAGAGCAGGGAGCTTGTAGCATACAAATATTTTACTGAAATGCTTGGTATGGCTAACGTGAAGTGGGTCAATGAAGCAGTCGAATCCGGTTTGCCGTATGACATTACTGTGAAGAGAGAAGATGGGAATACAGAGTACATAGAAGTGAAGACAACTGAATCTGACACCAAGAATTGGTTCATGATTTCTCCAGGCGAATGGGATTTTTGCGAAAGAAAAGGGGATCTGTACTCGATTGTGTGGGTTTTCTAGCCAATATGGGGAAGCCAAAGGTTCTCGTACTAACAAACCCACAGAGTCTTTGTAGGGAGAAGGTTATGAAACTTATTTTGAGTCTGACGAAGAGTGGAGATAGCTGAGTCCTTCAATTATCGCCTGGTGTTTGTGGTATGCATTTATGACTTTTTTGTATAGTTTGGCCAATGTGTGCTCGAACAGTAGATGGTGTGACATCATCTGGTTGTGGTGATACCATGGTACGATTTGATGACTTGTTCTCTGGAACTGGAAGTAATGTAACCTATGTATAGTGATGGAAGAAGGGGGTGCGTGATGAATGAAGGTACGAGAACTGAGAAGGCAGCCGTAGACGTTGGGCCAATTTCTCCACCCCTGAGTGCGCCGCGCGCCCCATGCAGCCTCGCCTCGAGTGCTGACTTCTAGGACGCTGCGGTCCCCATGCGGGCTGGTTGGCTGCCACCGGTCGCAGGAGCCGGAGAAGAAAAGCCCAACGTTTTTTTCAATTTCGCACATTTTCTGAAAAAATGTTGGTAGCACATTTTCTGAATTGGTCCAACCTTTTTCAACATTTTCGAAAATATTGACAACAACTTTTCAATGGGAGTGCAGACTCTATGTAGAATTAAACTCTATAATAGAGTCTGTGAGTGAGGTTGAGCTCATTGAAACTAACAACGTAAATGAAACAGGCTTCAAGAAAAACAACATAAATGAAATCAACTAAATGAAATCAACTACAATGCCCAAGTTGTTGGTGTTTTTAAGTGAGATAGGGGCATGCAACAACTCCAATTTACTTCTCCCATGATCCCATCTCAATCGTCCAATCAAGTCAATTTAACTGCACATTTTTCATTAAAAAAGTCAATTCAACACCAAACACAAGAAGTAAATTAGGAACTCTCAAGTTGGTCTTTTCTCCTCCCCAAATTTCATAAATCCTGGATGTATCAATCCTTTCATCCATTGAATGACAAAAGTTCAGGTAGCTAGGGCCCTCAAACGCAAAAAAAAAACATGCTGTAAACTAAATACAATTATACAAATCAATGGGCGGTAGGCTCGCCAGCGAAGGGAGGATGGGGCCTGGCGGAGGAAAGGGGGCGGAAGAACAAGTCCCCATTTTCGTAAGAAAAATATGTGTGAACTGTTCTTTTACGGAGGTTTTATAAGGAAGAAAACTGAAAATATTCTCTATAAAGTATGACATTTTTTCCTTTGCAAGCAGTTGATCATGTGATTTTCTGATGAGTGCAGATATAGAATTTTAAAAATTAGAGTACTTTGTTGCCACCTGTAAACTTTTTCAAGATTAATAACGATTGTGTGTGTCTGGTTATGCAAATGAATTGTTAAGTTACAGATCATATCGACCGAGTATTACTAGCATCCTTATTTATTAGTCATGAATAGTTTATGGTAGTACCGTTCCTTTTTCACCTTTGTCTACATCAATCATCAAGGGAATGTAGTCTAATTGGTGAAAAATTGATAGCTGTAAGAATTCAGCTGAGAGATATAATATAGCTTGATGTTATCACTTTGCACAACTGATCAGTTGGACTATATACACTCTTTAGAAGAGTTTCCTTCAAAATTTTCAGTAAAAGGCCTTGATCTTCTGATACATTTTACTTATTTGAACCAAACATTGACCACTTAACTGTTTCTCAAATGTTTCAGGTTATCCTGGTGGTCCACCAACCATGCCGCAACCAGGTGCCCCACCTGGCTCCATGCCACCACCAGGTGCCCCTCCTGGCTCGGTACCAATGCAGATGGCTCCTCTCCCAAGGCCTCCAACACTACCACCGCGGCACCGCCAACATCTGGGGTCCCAGGTGCCCCCATTCTAACACTGCAGCACCTCCATCCATGTTCCAAACGAATCCACCACAACCTGCAGGCCCGACTTCTGGTGCTCCTCCGGCTCCACCGTCTGCTCCACAGCATGCATTCTCCTGTGCTCAACCATCTGAGGGCAACCACTGATTCTGTTCCTCAGGCATGTGAAGTATGTGCAGAAAGGCTGCTCATTTGAAAGTCGGTGCTGCCATCACTTAACTGAGACCATTTCTGAAAAAAAAAGACCATTTCTGTGTCTGTCACTTGAATTTGAGGGGTTGTTAAGAAAAGCTTCTTATGAGAGTATCCTCTGTGGTTGGGAACTTGTATGCTAGTTGATGTAAGTTAACTATGTAATCGACGGAAGATAATTTCAGAGACGCTTCAAAGTCAAAATTAGATTTTCTCTGTGATAGAAGTTTCTGTGGCATGGGAGGCTTGAACTCGATAACATATCTACATGTTGTGACTAGTCAGTATTCATTTCCAAGATGAGTTTGCTTAATGACCTTGCACCAGCAATTTTGCACTTAGTGTTAAATGCTAGTTTTCCCCCAAGATATGGCATTTTCCTCTTGCGTCGGACTATGGGCGACAGGGCGAGTTACAATTGCCATGCAGAACAAGATGGCCCTCGACTCAAACTTCGGAGTCTAGGACTATGGCTACCTTGTTTACTCATAAGCAATGATAATATTTATTTTCAGTAGAACAATGGGCATGCAATTTCAGTTCTAATTACGAATTGTGAAAAATGCCCTCTTTTGAGAGCTATGACAAATTGCCAATTGTGAGTAACTAAAAAATCAGTTTGCATTAATGTCCGAAAGGCTGCACACAATATTCTACTCGAGCAAGACCGAACCAGTATAACATTCATCGATGGTACAATGTGGTGTTTATTATTGCTTCTGAACTGGAGATGCATACAAAATCCACTTATTACACTACAAAACAAATACAATACATATAACGTTCGGTCATTTCTCCCTCAGCTGCAAATGCAACTATCGCTATCATGCTGAACAGCTTGCCTTCAGGTTGCATTCCGCACGAATTAGCTAGTCTCGGCAATGTGAGAAAATGAAATGAAACTAAGCTCCCAACAACCAAATGACGTTATGATCCGGAACTCAGGGACTTTACATTACTTATGAAGGAAGAAATCCTGTTGGGGTCTTTCTGGATACCGTCAGGACCGCATATGCCGCTGCTAACGTCAACTCCATTTGGTTTCAGAGCAGAAAAGGCCTCACAAACATTATCTGCATGAAGTCCTCCAGCTAATAGCCACCCATTCTTGCTTTTGACTGGCGGCATTTGGAACTTCTGCCAGTTGAATCCCTTTCCACTGTAAATGAAAAGTGGTTGAGTTTTCAGATAAGAAGGGAGACTGCAAACTAATGCAATCAAATATGACCACTGAATTTAGAGCATTAACCACTTGAATGATCAGTTGTCTCAAGTTGTCGTATTAGTGGTAATTACAATCATACCATTTCCTCATTCTAAAGAACAAGCAGAGAATAATTTAGCACAAGGAACAAGGCAAACAAAAACTTATTTCATTAGGATTCAAGAGGCAATAAGAGTAGGACCTAACCTTCCGCCTTTTGCACTGTCCACTAAGAACCAATCGAGTGCATATTCCAAAACAGGAGGAGGCTTGATTAGTTTTCCATCTTCATCAGCATTCAGTACATAAACAATGCGGTTATCCTTGGCAAGAGTATGAACCAGAGCACGAGATTCATCTCCATGGAGCTGCATATGGGAAATTGAAGAAAATTGTACATTAATCACAGCCGAAATAGCATAGCAGTAGCAGCACATATTATAAAGAAAACATTTCTAAGCCATGCCTGGATAAAGTTGAGGTCACATGAATCAGACACTCGTAATATGGTCTCTTCATCATCATCCACAAAGACACCAACTGATTCAGCACCATAAGATTGTGCAACTCTTGATATTTCTTTTGCCTCGGATAACGAGACAGAGCGTTTAGAATTAGGCCACAGTATCATGCCTATAAGTTTAGCTCCTGCCTCTACAGCCATTTCTGCATCTCTAGCTGATGTGATGCCACACATTTTGACTATAGGATGGACCTTTCCAGCATCTCCGTGAGTTGCTGATGAAGATACGATGGTATCAGAATGATATCTAGTTTGTTTTATTCCCAGGCATGCCATTTTTACTCGAGAAAATTTTGGAAGCCCTGTGTGGGAAATGACAGGTAAAATGGTAGTGTAAATAAAAGGAAGTGAATGAAGCAATATTTATACGAAACCACATTGTTGCTGATGTATTGTAGTAAACAGTAGAACATCACGAGAAACTAAAATCATTGATTTGTTAGTTACTAAATGTGTAATCTTCATACAAGAAGATAAAGTTAGCTAGAACAAAAATAAGAAAGGCCGGTTCATATATACTTAGCGAAGTTGAGCAGACAAAATGATTTGCTTGCACTGCAAATGTGCAGCCAGTTTATGTTACATACAACACAACAACAGTAATTATAGGCTTGCAGTCTCTTCCAAATCGCACTTAGACCTTTTGGAATGACTTGTTAGAATGAGAAATTACATGAACATGTCATTATTTCTACCAAATAGAATGTATAAACCATTACAAAAGCATTTTCTATCAAACAATAGGACAAGAATACAAATGCTCACCATTGTTATGTACTAAAGGAAGTTGTTGATAGAATCTTGCAGAGGTTGATGACGCCATCACTACAAAAAAAGATTTGAGAAAATAAAAAGGATTAGCACAACACAAATTGGTCATTTGGTAGAAATGGATGTGTAGAAGTTCAGAACTGAAAGGTGAAAAAATAGTAGTAGCATGGAGTTTCAGATGCGCGCTCCTCTTCTCCGAAAGAGGCCAACTCTGACTAAAATGAACCAAACAACCAGTTATGAACCCAAATACTAAAGAACATTGGACATGGAGCCTTCCAAAATTCTGCTATCTAAGCTATTTCTTTCGCCCTGATCACAGCAGACAAAGCCAGGGGCGGACCCAGTATAGGACATGGGTGTACACATGTACACGCAATAACTGTTGCAAAAAGGTCGAATTTAGTAGGTAAAATCATGGTCAGATCCGAATACAAATACCCTACGTTAGGGGTTTGGGTGTTCAATTTGCGTAGCAGGATGGGAAGGAGGGAATAGGAAGCCATACCGGATGTTCGTCGCTGGCGCCCGTCGCTCAACGAAGGGTTTCAAAGGCTTCGCCTAGGCTTCCAGGCGCTCCAACAATCGTGGGCGTCCTGGTTGCCTAGCTAAAAAGCAGCAAGAGGGAGTGAGTGAGGGAGGGGAAGAATGGAGGGGAAATAGACCCCACCGCGCCGCCGCCGCGCTCCTCCCTGCTCCACCACCCGCAGCCCCATGTCCTCCGGCTCTAGCGCAGCTCCCGCCGCGCCGCGGTGTCAGCAGGGCACTGAAAGGGGAGGAAAGGAGATTGAGGGAGAGAGGCAGCGGTGGCTGCGGCTGCTTGAGGAGGGAGAGCAGCGAGCTTTTTAGAACCAGAGAGACGAGCGAGCGCAGGGGTACGTATGGTGGGCTGACCTGTGGGCTGGGCCAGTCGAGTCTTTTCTTTTCTTTTCATTTCCCTCTACTTTGTGCTGCCATGGTTTGCTTCCTTACTGCTAAGGGGTTGTCTTGCCTACGCGTCTGAAAAAGATTGACCCGTCTCGCTTCACCTTATCATTTTTAATGAACAACAAACAACACAACTCGTCGCTTTAAAAAAGCAAAGGAAGTCGTGGTAAAGACTCTACTAGACAAGGGACGCGTTGAGGTCTCAAAGAGAAAGAAGGTGGTGGGTTGTAGGGGGGAAGAGGAGACTATAGGAGACAGAAATGGATCATGTGCTCGTCAAGTTGAGGATCATAAGGGCAACTGAGATATACTACAAAGAATCTTGATCACAAACCGACCATGTTGGGCTGGATTATATCGAAAAATCATTCTGACAGGTCATGTATCAACATTTATTTTTTATTTCAATTCGAATACTTTAGGATACGTACTGAGTACTTATCGAATACGGAATACGGCACCTGCTCGACGCATAAGTGTGATGTATCGTGGAAATGACGGAAAATTACTCCATATTTTAAAAACGATCAATTATATTAGCCTAAGAGTCTAAAATTAATTAATATTCTAACCTAACAAATTTCATAAATTTAAAAAGTCATACTAACATTCGAAAATAACATAATCAACATCATTATTAGTAGCACACTCAACATTTTCTTTAAACTACATATGAATATAATACATTCAACATTTTTCAAAACAAATAGAAACTTTTTTTGAAATGTTAATTTTTTATTTCTTCTTCTTTCCCAAAGTTAGTAGCTAAATGGTATTGTGGTAAGTGTAAGTAGCACGCTGCGGAGATTGATAACATCAATAAACCACGGTCCTGAACAAGGTAAGAATGTATGCTAGCAACGAGCACGGGCAGCATGACGGACGATGTGCCCAAGGCATCAAGAACAAGCACAGGCGGTGCATGGCAGAGATGACGCTAATGGATGGAAACAAGAGCAGAGCATGCAACGAGCACAAGTAGTATTAATGTGATATGAATATTTAGTATTATTTTGTCTAAAGTATTACCTTAACATAATATGTAATTTTACCTCAAAAATATTTTTACTTTGGGAAGAATAATTTTAAATATCATTTAAATCAAATAGATATATACATCTTTCAAAATAATATAAAATAATGTAAAGATTTTTTTATTTTAATGATGGTTCTAGATAAATGATGTTTTAACAAAAATATCATTGGTGCATAAAAAGAAAGTGAACATTTTTTATAAGATATTATAAAAGTATTGGTTATGTTTCTTATTTGGCTAGTGTAACTACTTTGTGATTTACTAAATTTTTGACAAAAATAACCAACCGACAATTTTTTTATCACAAAAGTTTGGGAGTTATCATGACATCATTCAAAATATATTGTGATCCATGTAGCATTTATCTTAGTGAAAAAGTTAAAATATATTTAAAGAAACACAACTTGAAAACATACAAAAATTAGGATTGTTAGTTTCAACAAGATAAAAATCATATAATAAGATAATATATATTTAAGAACAAAATTAAGAATGAATGTACACCTATTTTTGTAATCCTACTTCCGCCGTTGGACAAAGCACACATTTGTTGGAAAATAAACTACACCGCCGAAACTATGGCTGACGGTAGGATTGAATTGGGTTAGTAGGTTACCACACGCACCCGGTTAACCCACGCCCCACATCGATGGTTAGAGAGACAACAAGATTGGAGCTTATTGATCCTCTGTCCCAACAAAAGAAAAGGTACACAGACCAATAACAACAAGGATTCTAAGGTTAATACGTACAAGGCGGCAATGGTTGCTTGCCAACAGAGGAAGAAACCAATCCACGCCTGGATGTAACTCCCCCCTCCACGAGAACGAGGGCTGTCGTAGTGCCGTTTGCCGAGCGACACTACGGTGGCGGCGTTGGACCGAGAAGAACAGGCATAGCAGGGTTGGTGAGTGGTGGGTGACTGCGGGAGGGGTTTCGTTGACCGGATCCGCTATCACGTTCGTGACCTGCCTCCTCTGTTGGGCCCTTTCCTTTTCCTTCTCTGTTGGGCCGGCCGAACTCGATTAGCGAATTTTATATATTTTTTTATTTTTCAAAAATAATTGCTTCTCCAAATCATTTGCAAAACTGTACATCCTATGCCGTTGGAAAAGGCGTCAGGATCCAGAAGTTGTTGCCAATGACGTATGGAGTTGTAAACGCCATTGGCAACGACGTCTGGTGCAAACGCCGCTAGAATAAGGTGTCTCCCCTGCGCACGCGAGCCCCAATCATCGACTGCCATTACCAAAGGCGTTTGACCGGTCCAGGGCGTAAAATGCCGTTGACACCAGCGTTTGAGGGTTTCAAGCGCCGGTCCCAATGACGTTAGGTTTCCTCCCCCTATAAAAGCTCGAAAATCCCCCACATAAAATTTGGAAAAAAAGAAAGAGATGGTGGAGAGGAGAAGGAGGGGAGTGAGGTGGGGTCTTTGGAAGCGTGACTCTACGAATCTCTCGGTTTGAGGTATTATGATTTCAACTCTCTGTAGTTATGTTTCCCCGAATTTTTTGCAAGTGGTATAGTTGTGTTTGCCCCTCGGCGCGCGTGGGCGACCCTGCCGATGCGGAGGCCGCCGAACCGAGCTCAGCATCGCCACGAACACAGCCACGCGCCTCTGCATCCACCACACGACCTTTCACCCTTCTTCTCCCCTAGACATTGCTGCCATTCTCCTATCTCTGCCTTTCTTCTTCTCTGTCCAGAAACAAGAAACGAATGTTCGAGCAGTCCGCCACTGAGAAATTTCAAAACATGACACCCAATTCGAGCGCCTTTCAAAAACTGACACCCTGCTCACCAATTATTTCAAAAGAAGAGACTCTCCCCATTTTTCTTCTTTTCCTTTGCATCTGTGGCTTCATTCTCAAGTGATGAGACCAAAATAACCCTCACCTTATCTCTTTAGTCTTTAGCCATACGCATCTGCATCTCTCCCATGGACTCTCACGTGCATCTCTTCTTGTGCTCTCCCTGTCAGCGACGAACCCTAGCCTCCAGCAGCCACCGCTTCCCTCTGCCCATGCAGGCATAGGTTCCCTCCACCGCCGACGCCTCTGTCGCGCCGCCTCTCCTCCTCCGCCGCCATTGGCCGATCGAACTGGCGCCGCTTTGGGCGTCGGGAGCAGCTTGAAGGAGCCCGATGATCCCTTCGAGATCCCTCCTGGGTAAGGCTGCAATCCCTAATCCTTTTCCTCTCAAGTTGGCTTTTTGAGTTGGGAAGATGCACAAGTATACTAATATGTATACTTGTGTTTTTTGTTGGTACTCGTTAGGATCGATCCGGATGGAGCATTTAGATTGTGTGTTCAGATATCTGAGTTCTCAGTTAAGCTAGAGGATGGAGACTGTGTTGTTGTGCCACAGAAGTACTTTGAGTGGACAATTGACTATCGCTGTAACTTGGAGATGTTAGAGAAGGAATTGGCAGAAAGGGTGAAGTGGGGAAGCTGTCAGCGGCTTAGAATTTCTGAATTTGACATGGGCATTGGTGGAGAAAGGGTATTGGTCAATGATAATGCTCTGGCATGTGCTTTCTCTGAAAGGAAGACAGATCATAGAGAGTGTTTTCTTCACTTGATGAGGAATTTTGTCAAGAAACTTCATGGCCCTGTATATGATAGAATGTGGCCAGCAGCAAGAACTTTCCGACTGAATATCGATCGCATGAACAAGATATTTGCAATAAGTAAGAAGGTCAAACCTTATCTGGAGAAAGATCACAACTTAATTTGGATGAGGAGCAGATTGTCGGAACATATCAAATGTGACCATATCACAAACTATGTTGCAGAGGTTTGGAACAACTGGGTGAAAGAGATTAAAGACCTTCCTATAGACGAGCTTGCAGACACTCTGAGGCCCAAATTCATGGAATTGTATGCAAAAAGGAGAAGAATTGGTGAGAAATTAGATGGCCATGTGATGCTCCCTATAGTGGTCCGGCAACTGAACACAATGAGTAGGCAATTGGGTCACTTGAGCGTCAAAGAAGGTGCAAGGGAAGAAGCAGAGGTGACTGAGGTTACTAAGAATCATAAGGTGCTAAGATATGTTGTGAATATCAAGAATCATACTTGTGATTGCAGGGAGTGGCAGGTCTCGGGAAGCCATATCCTCGTGCTTTAGCACTCATAACAAGTAGTAAATCCTAAGATGGAAGACTATTTGCATCCTTACTTCTCGGTGAGGATGTTGGACTTGCATATTCTCGTGTAATTAAACCATTACGACAAGTCTCGGTGGGCACATGTGGACTTGGATTTCAAGTTGAGGCCGCCTAAGGAAGGAGAAGAAAACAATGGGAGGTAGAGGAAGAATAGGATACCTAGCTGTCTGGAGCACAAGGGCAACAAGGCTAAGGGTAAAGGCAAGTGGCGGTGTAGTGTAGCTCTTGCTTAGGACATGGCCACGAGTACATCACCTAAGTGCCCTCTTAATGGAACAAAAAAGAGGTAAGATTTGATGCCATTTTAATTGTATATTGCTGTTGTTTTACCCTTTAATTTCAACTAAAAATATTTTGCAGAAAGAGCCGTGCCAAGCCAGGAAGGAAGCCTGGTGCAGTGAAGTCTGAGAAGTTCCAAGCACACCCAAAAGATAGAAAGTTGGAGTGAATGATACTGCTGTGAACACTAGTCTTGCAATGAATACAAGAAGCCAATTGGCATTGACCAAGGAAGCTGGGGAGGGGACAAGCCAAGACCTGATCACCACTACTCCAATTAAGCAAAAGAGAGCTGTCAAGAAGAAGCTCACTCCAAGGAAAGCAAATAACTGAATTTATATTCAGTTAACTATGGACTTGTATGCTTTTGTAATGATATTCAGGAAACTATGGACCTGTATCCATGCTTCTGTACTACTTATCTTAATTTCTGGAACTGAGACTTCTTTTCTATGATGTATGCATTTCTGGACAAACCTGCATGGCTGAAATGTATGGAACCTGTTATATGTGTGTTGTCGTTTATGTGAACCTGTTATATGTGTTGTGGTTTCATCACTTTCTTCACTTTTATATCTATATTGTTTCATCCCTCGTATTGCTGTTGTATGGGTACATGCTGCCAAAATTTACATAAGAAATGCTGCATTTCAGAAACAACAGATAGAAGATCATTTCAGAAAAAAGCTGCATTTCATTTCATTTGAGACACAGATACAAGATCATTTCAGAACATACAACTCATTCTAGGTTTCCTGATTGCTACCAGCTCCTTCACCTCTGCTAATCCTCTGCCAATCCTTGTTTCAGACCATCTATTTCTTGCAGAAGCTCAGACCATCTATTTCTTGCAGAAGCTCTGGTATGGAACCCACTGAAGGAGAGGTTGAACCTAAATATCCTTCTCTGTAAAGATATGCCTCATAGGCATGACATGATGATCCTGCAACCATAGGCATGATAATCCCCTCAAAATTGGAAGGAAACAGACAATTGCAAGGAACCCATCGTCGATCCTCAAAATTGTATTAATCGGCCAATCAATCCATGAAAGGAGTAAACATATATGTCAATTGCAAGGAACCACTTACATTCAATGGCAGCCCGGTGACCTCGTCGACCACGGACGCAGGAACAATGGGAGCCCATTGTGCTGGCGCATGTGCTGGTGGCGGCACACCAGACCGCCGCAGGTTCGCTGGCCCCTGGCGTGCGTAGCCCTGAAGACAACCCTGCGACATGGCTTCCGTTGGTGGGGGGCAAGCAGCAGCAGGCAAGGGCGGCGGCGCAAGCAGCAGGCAAGGGCCGCGAGGGCAAGCAGCAGACAAGGGTGACGGTGCAAGCAGCAGCCACGGCCGGCGGCGGCGTAAGCTGCAGGCAGCAACGACAGGCCACACGGATGCCTCTGTTGAGTCTCCTCTGATATGTGGATAAGGTGAGGGGTATTTTGGTCTCATCACTTGAGAATGAAGCCACAAATGCAAAGGAAAAGAAGAAAAATAGGGAGAGTCCCTTCTTTTGAAACAATTGGTGAGCAGTGTGTCAGTTTTTGAAAGGCGCTCGAATTGGGTGTCAAAGCGTGTGAGGCGCTCGAATTGGTGTCATGTTTTGGAATTTCTCGTCCGCCGCTGGCCCAAATCCTCCAGTCCGGCCACCATTGCCAAAACACTGCTAGCATAGCCTCCCCCACCTTCCAAACTTCACCCGCCGCCACCTCTTGGTGCCAGCCATGGCCCGCCCGACCGGGATTGAGAGATCCCCGTCCTGATGGACACGCGGCCACCAAGCTCGCCCCCACAATAGAAACCCCCTATCCCGGCCACCTCTTCCACCACTGTCTGGCAAAACGGTTCAGCGCAAGAAGCTCGAGGTCGAAGTCCAGCACCCGTCCGGCGAGCGCGGTCTTGAGCCTGCTCACTGGGGAGGAGGGCCACGCACGCCGCGTTGAGCATGCCGCCCATGTCGAGGTCGTTGGGCGGTGAGGAGCTCCTCGTGGTTGTGGAGCCACGTGCGGCCGTCTTGTGCACGATGCTCGAGCCTGTGGCACCGAGGATGTAGGCTGACGCCTTGAGCAGCGTCTCCATCTCGTGCTCGACGTCACCGTCGACGGTGACCTGCGTCGCCGTCGCAGGGGGCGCCTGCTGCTGGGGCGGGTTGTGCTTCTTTCTGCTGTGGTCCTGCGGGGTGCTCCAGCCGATGAGGATGTGGGCTGTCGGCACCGGAGCTGCGGGGGGAGATCCGCGGAGGCGGGGGCGGCGTGTCGGCCGCGGTCTTCGCCAAGCGGATGCTGCTCCTCCTCACGCCGCTGCCGCTCGCGCTCGCCGCCGCCCGCCGCTCGTGGCCGCGCGAGCTCCGCGGTGTGGGACTGGGTGACCGTGGAGACGCGTGCAGGCGTGGCGCCGCGCGTCTTGCTCGCCAATGCGCATGGTGCGCATGGCCCGGCGTCTGACGTGACGAGGCGACGCCCGCCGGACTGCGGTGTTGCCGCGATGGCACCCTCGGCTCCCGGACAACACAAATCGTGACACATCGGCGTCCCCTTGCCCTCACCCTTGCCGTCCCCGGATTCGAGGTCGAGCTCCGCTGCGCCAGCCGCCAGCCGGCTTGCTGCGCGCGATTCAAATTCGAATCCTGACGACAAGGTCGACGGCACCGCTCTCGTACACCAAGGTGGCCGTGTTGTTCTTGCTAGCGGTGGAGGCCATGGAGTCCCTACGTTCGTGCCTCCCCCGAGCACCGCCCAAGCCCGGCCGTCTTCGTGCACCCCAGTCATCTCCACGTGTACCGTCGGGAAGGGAGGAGACGGAAGCCGCCACCGCGCTCTCTTCTCCACCGCGCGGGCTCCAATTCGAGGTCGCCGCCGTCGATTCGTCATCTCCCCACACGGAGGCGAAGCCCGCCGCCGCCCCACAGGGTGGCTGCGGACCCCTTTCCTCCGCCACAGCGGCGGCCGCGAGTAGGAGCTGGCCGCGAGATCGATCCGGCCGGCCGCGAGATCCTCCCCTACACGGGAGGCAGAGGCCGGAGCGAGAGATAGGGGGAGGTCGGGAGGAGTAGAGAAAAAGAAATGAAAAAAATGGTGGGACCCACTGTTCAGAGGGGGAAGTAGAGGTCCTCCAGAAATGGAGGATTGAAGGGGAAATTCGGAGGGGTATGGAAAATGGAGGTCCGTTTAGAGGTCCTGCTGGAGTTGTTTTTTCATCAAACCTCCAAAATTTGGAGTAGAGACCCTTATAGAGGCCCCTGCTGGAGTTGCTCTTTGAGCAAGTATATTGATACACATCAGCGGTCTCATAGGTCGTCCCATGCAATACCACGTAAGATTTTTGATGATGTGGAGGAGAGAGAACGAGGAGAGAGAAAGAGGTCGTTGCTTCGCGGCGCCTCATGAGCGAAACAACTACTTTATGAGACAACTTCACAACCATTGTATTCCTTTTTACATGAACAAATTAAGGGATTTTATTGCTCTACCAGACGACTTATTCACTTATAAGACAACTCATTGTACAAGTATTTTGTTGAGTCGACTCAATATTACGTGTCAATGCATAGGATGATCTGTCAAGACCACACACTTACCATAAAGAGTTTGTCGCTCGATGAGACGGAAGATGCGCTCGAGCGTACATGTAAAGCCTTGCCGAACACAAGCTGCTGTATTGATGCCTCTAGCTTTCAGTCCTTGAAACTAACGAGACAAATCAACTTCTCCCATGACCCTTTCTCAACCAAGTCAATTCAACCGCATATTCAAGAAGAAAAGTCTGGTTCAATAACAAACACAAGAATTAAGTTTTGTCCTACATGCTTTAAAAGGATAAACATCAAAGTAAGTACCCAACCAAACCACCTTTTAGCAACGTGACCCAAATGGACTATAATAAGTATATAACCAATACCCTTGAAAGTCTAACCAATGCAAGAAGCTTCACAGTAGAAGAAGAAGAAGAAGAAGAAGAAGAAGAAGAAGAAGAAGAAGAAGAAGAAGAAGAAGAAGAAGAAGAAGTAGAAGAAGAAGAAGAAGAAACCAGTCACATTCTACCTTTGACAAGTTAACAAATGTCCTTCACTGCTTGCTTCCAATCTAAATACTGCAGTATATTTTCCAAACTGATATAGAATTAAAAAAGCAATTACTACAGTTCTGTTTGACTTCCTTTTATTCGGTTTCTTATGCAGTATTTTCCTCTCACAACAAATTTATCGTAAAAATCTATACGCAGTATTTTTTCTCCCACAACAAATTTACCGTAGAAATTTGTTGAAGATTTTCCGAACGAAGCCTACAAACAAATGTACACCCCATGGGCAAGTTTTTTTAAAAAAAGACGAACTTGGAAAAAAATGCAATTACTAAAAAAAGAAGTGCCAAATAGGAAACAAAGTTAATTACAAGCAGCAGAAACTCAGTGGGGGCGAGATAAGAGAACCTATATATAGGTTCTTTGCTCCCGCGCTATCACCCAAAGTGATATAGGTTCTGTAGAACCCTTGTATTTGTCTCTTCTTTACGCTCGAAAATTCTTACATTTTGTTCTTCCCAAATGTCGCAGCAAGTGAACGCAAGCTCTTCTGGCTTATCTCCCAATGAAGTATTAATGATAGTTTCTATTCTCATTAAATAGCTTGCCAACTAAGCAAAATAGTGATGTAGCAGCCTAATTAATGAAGAAAGAGAGCACAAATCATAGAAATGGTTTCCTCATGTAGAAATCATGTCTACTCTTGACCTAATGCACAAGAAACCATGAATTTGCCATTGGGGAGAAACCACTAGTTTGTATAGGGTTAATGCAACATTTGCCATTGGTGGACTTCAGAGAGAGAAAGATAACACATTTATTACACGAAGACACCACCACTGTGAAGCATACTCCCTCCGTCCCGCAAAGACTGTTCATATAGCTTTCAAAATTTGTCCCACAAAGAGTTCTCTTTTAGCTTGTATTAAATGATCTTCTCATTAAACTAACACCAAGTACCAAGAAAATATTACATTGAGAAACACATGGAGCCAATAAAATACTTATTTGATGCCTCTTTTCAAGTTCCAATGCATGATTAATTAGGGGCAACAAGGTCATTTGTCACAACTACTAGCATGTCCTAAATTTTCTAAACGAACGGTCTTTGTGGGACGGAGGGAGTAGTTTCTATAGATGATTTATTATGCTATGGAAGACGTGTTAGTTTCTTCCATTGGGACTGCCCTAACCGTGTTCAGAGTAATGTCATTTTGAAACTAACAAGACAAGTAAAGTTGTTGGCGTTTTCCAAGTGAGACACAGGGGCATGCAACAACTCCAACTCAACTTCGTTCTCCCATAACCCCTTCTCTCCATAAAGTCAATCCAACAGCGGCATATTTCCAAAAATAAATGAATAAATAAAGTCTATATTCAACAATCAGCACCAAGCACAATTAGAAACTCTCAAGTATTGTCCTACATGCTGTAAAAGGATAAACATCAAACTACCCAACTAACCACCACCTTTTAGCAACGTGAGCAATTGGACTAACCAATGCAAGAAGAAGCTTCATAGTGAAAACAAGGAACCAGTCACATATTATTCTATCTTTGACAAGAAATGCCATTCACTTGCTTCCAATCCAAATTATTGTAGGAGTAGTTATTTCCAAACTGACATAGATTCATCCACAAATAAAATTGCAATCACTAAAAAACAAACACACAAATAATCATGTCGACCTGTCCCACCATGTATCAGTTCAGAGGCAAAATGATGCTGTCTGGAACTAAGATCAAACAGCTGATCGATCGGACCCAGATGCTGCATATGCTGAGTGATGATCGATCGACGACGATCATTTCTTCAAATAATTCAGAGCTCGTCGACGAGCCGTGTGCGCTCGAACATGCAGACCCTGGCCTCCGTGTACACCTTCCCCGGGCAGAAGTAGCCCTCCTCCGGCGCGCAGTGGGAGTCGTCGGAGCAGACGCAGAGCCCCTCGATGGCGCAGCGTGCGCCGACGACATTGGGGCTCCCCTTGATGCCGAGCACCTGGTCGCTCCACTCGCTGGAGAAGATGCCGTCGGGGTCGTACCTGTTCTTGACCTTGATGAACTCGGCCGCCTTGGGGTACTTGGCGATGGCGCCGTCGAAGGCGAAGTTGCGGTTCTTGCCCCAGTGCGGCATGGCGCCGTACTTGCGCAGCGCCATCTGCTCGAGCTCGTCGTAGACGTCGGCGTGCGCCCGCGGCGCGCCCTCGGTGTAGCTCCGGTAGTAGGTGACGTCGAAGTCCAGCGAGTCCTCCGCCTTGCCGAGGTACGCCGACGAGGCCTTGACGTAGCGCATCAGCACCCCCATCTTGGCGTCCATCCCGCAGAAGGCGCGCGGCTTGAGGTCGCGCAGCCGCTGCATGTCGGCGACGAACGCCGGGACCTTGGACACGGCGACGCTGAAGCCGGACTGGTAGAAGAAGGGTCCCCGGATGCGGGAGTCCCACGTGCAGGCGGAGCTGAGGTCGTCGTCGCCGCCGTTGATGCAGGTCCCCGACGCCTGGATCCGGTGCTGGAACCCCACCACCGGGTACCCCGTGAAGAAGACGCCGTCGTTGGTGAACCCGTACGCCTGGAGCTCGAACGTCGCCGCCGGCAGCCGCGCCGCCAGGCACCGGGCGATGTCGGTGCCGTTCTCCTCCAGCCGCTCCTCGGCGACGCGGGCGGTCAGGAGCCCCAGCGTCGGCTGCGCCCGGAAGCCGATGTAGTTGTTGAGGCCGTTCCCCGGTGTGGAGACGTCGACGCGGTCGTCCTCGCGGTAGATGGCCTTGCCCTGCCGCGGCAGCCACGACACGTCGCCGAACTCGTGCAGGCTGCCCCACACGGCAAGCTTCGCAGGCATGTCCTCGTCGTCGCGCGTCACGAACCTCACCGACCGCTTGAACTGCGGCTGCAGCTCCAGAGTCACCTGCAGTCGTTGCATGCATTGCACACACATGCATCACCACGTTACTGATGAGATCCAATCGATCTTGGATTTTTTTTATGTCAACGCATTAGGTTGATCTACTGTCAATCAAACTTGTTTTTTACTTCAACTTTTGATCGTTCATGGATGGATGCATGGTACGGCGACATGCATATATGCTGCAGTTAAATCTTCATGGTTCATGCGTGTGACGCGTACGTGCAGGGGATCTTCACCGACGAGCAAAAGCTAGTAGTACGGTGCAGCTACTGGTAGTAGTACCTGAGAGATGACGCCGAGGACGCCGAGGGAGACCTTGGCGGCGTCGAGGTCGGGGTCACCGGCGGCGAGCTCCCTGACGACGGCGAACCCCTGGGCGGCCGGCGCGGGCGTGACGATCCTGAGCCCGACCACGTACTCGTGGACGGCGCTACCCTTTCCCCACAGCGAGCTCCCGTGCGCGCCGGTGGCGATCATGCCGCCGATGGTGAGGCCGTACCAGTAGGGCGAGTGCGGCAGCGCCAGGCCTGCGCCGGCGGCGACCTTGACCAGGTCCCTGAGCAGCATGCCGCTCTCCACCGTGAGCAGCCGCCGGGCCTTGTCGACGCTCACCGTCCGGTTGAGCCGCTCGGTGCTGATGATGGTGCCGTCACGGCCGCCGGGGCAGGCCAGCTTGGGGAAGCTGTGGGAGTGGCTGGTGGCGACCTTGACCTTGCGCTTCACCGCCGCCGCCGCCGCCACGGCCGCGACGAGCTCCTGCTCCGTGGACGGGAACGTGGCGTTGGCCGCGCGGCAGATGGTGCGGTCCGGGAAGGAGCCGTACGTGCTGGTCACCGTGCAGTCGGACGTGCCGCGCGCGCACGACACCGGGTCCGGCGGCGGGCTGCCGCCGGCGAGCTGGCTTGTTGTTAGCAGGACGGCGAGGAGAGGGAAGAGGAGGACCCGCATCATCGCTCGTGGCGCTTGTTGCATGGCTGCCATGATTGTGCAAGCTAAGCTAAGATGAGCTGCTAGATGCTTGATCTGAGGCACTAAGGCAGCAACGACCTTAATATACAGGCCATACAGGGCAGCAGGGTTGGGACTTGGGAGTTGGTGACGACCGCGTACTGCAACTAGGCACGTTTTTCGTGGTGTCGACAAGATCGATGCGAGAACAGAGATATGCTTGTACCAAACCTCTGCATTATGGTACTATCGGTTTACCTTTTTTTTCTTTTTTGCCCTCGACTGACTGGCACTTGTCTCTATTCGTTTGTATAGGGGTAGGAAACACTTTGGGTCCTTGTCAGTACTCATCAGTCGTCACCACTATGATCTTAACCCAGGACTTCCTGCGATGGTTCCTCCATTTCTATGGCTAAGAATAACTTCTTCTACACGAAGGTTGATTTTAACTTTAAGATCGATCTTCTACACACGGTGATATTGATTTTATTTTATTTTATTTTTACTGCCATGTAATCTCAAGGCGGATATGGGTACAGAAATGTCTATGATGCATTATACAAAAATATTCGTCTATCAAAGAAGAGGGAGTTATTAAGTAAGTAGGGCTTGTTTCCAGTGATCAAAGCGCTCATGTTCTTGGTTCAGCTATATATTTGGAGTCTGACTGGTTAACTACGGGTTTATTGCGGTAAGACCACTATTTCCAATCAAAATATGGGTCCGGTCGGGTTCTAATAATAATTGTGGATAAGAGGTGTTACCATCTTCATAGCATCAAACAACGGATCAAATTAATCAATCGGTGGGGTTCTCGAATTTATTGGCACATAGAGCACCATCTCCCAACAGTATATCATCATCTCCTTAAAAAAAACAGTATATCATTAAAACATACTAGTCCTGCTGGGCCTCTATTTGTGAGACAATAGCTGTCACGTTTATGGATCAAGTAGATATCCGGCGACAAATAAGAATAACACCATGAGAACATAGTAGCCTGAAAAGGATAGGGTTCCATTAAGAGAAAGAGATACATAGCCGGTAGGTTCAAAGCTAATACGCTATAAATATGACTAATTTGCTACCTATAAATATTTATATGACATTATATATAGTATAATACATATAGATATCATCTCCAGTTCTTTAGCTATAACACATTCCAAAACTTATAAGGGTCTACATATAATATAATATAGGGTGTTAATTAAATGCTGCATGTGTATTAAAATATGTTATAGACTAGCTACTAATTACAGTACTAAGAGCATCTCCAAGAGTCTTTCTAAATTTTACTCTCTTAATCACTATTTAGATAGCCATTATTTGCACAAAAATCGTTTTCTATATCTTTTCACTTTCCAACAACTTTTCTATTTCTTATACACACTCTAGAGAGTCATTCTCGTCTTTTATATTTGACTAGCGAAAAATCCGGAATAGAAGAGGTTTATATTTGGATGACCATTTAGATGAGCTGTTGGAAGGCATTTTTTCACAAAAATCTCTATTTCTACCATTTAGAAAAAAATATAGAGAGTCTCTTGGAGATTCTCTAATCAACTTTTATCGTTCTTCATTAACCTTTGTGTTCCTTTGGAATCAGTTCTTGTCTAAGATACTACCACCATATTCGTTTTTAGTACGCATATTTGCATTTCAAAAGGTCTCAAAGATATACGACTTTGACCACCGAAATTTCTAATGATATATCATCAATTGCAACACAGTCAGTGTCGTATTAATAGATGTTTGACATATGAATATATCCATGTCACTTTAATTTATACACTAAAAATACATACAATTAAAATAATTGTTAGTAAAAGATTTATAAAGCTTGACTTTTTCAATATCCTAATTTATCTACTAAACCCAACAGAGGGAGTAACATATAAAAGATACCTTTTGACTCGTCATGAAAAAGGGAAAGAGATGGCTTTCTTTTACTTCTATGGTCAATGAAATGGATCAATCACATTCGTTATGTTCCAGCGAACATGTATGATTACTGGCAATGGATTGGTCACATTCTTAATTTGTTTCTCACTATAATTCTAGCACTTGTCTCTATTCGTTTGTGTAGGGGTAGGAATGAAACACTTTGGGTCCTTGTCAGTCGTCACCACTATGATCTTTAACCCAGGATTTCCTGCGATGGTTCCTCCATTTGTATGGCTAAGAATAACTTCTTCTACACAAAGGTTGATTTTAACTTTAAGATCGATTTCGATCAACACGGTAATATTGTTTTTATTTTATTTTTACTGCCATATAACCAAAAGGCTGATATGGGTACAGAAATGTCTATGATGCATTATACAAAAAACACGGAGTAGGGCTTGTCCAGTGATCAAAGCGCTCATGTTCTTGGTTCAGCTATTTGGAGTCTGACTGGTTAACCACAGGTTTATTGTGGTAAGAACACTATTTCCAATCAAAATATGTCCAGTCGGTTTCTAATAATAATTGTGGATAAGAGGTGTTACTATCTTCTTAGCATCAAACAACGGATCAAATTAATCTATCGGCGGGGTTCTCGAATTTATTGGCACATAGAGCACTATCTCCCAACAGTATATCATCATCTCCTTAAAAAAAACAGTATATTATTAAAACATAGTAGTCCTACTGGACCTCTATTTGTGAGACAATAGCTGTCACGTTTATGGATCAAGTAGATATCCGGCGACAAATAAGAATAACACCATGAGAACATAGTAGCCTGAAAAGGATATGAGTTCAATTAAGAGAAAGAGATACATACCCGGTAGGTTCAAAGCTAAATACAGATGATTAGGAGCATCTCTGATGGTAAAGATGATTAATTTGCTACCTATAACTATAGATATCATCTCAAGTTGTTTAGCTATAACACATTCCAAAACTTATAAGGGTCTACATATAATATAATATAGGGTGTTAAATGCTGCATGTGTATTGAAATATGTTATTTACAGTACTAATCAACTTTTATCGTTCTTCATTAACCTTTGTGTTCCATTGGAATCAGTTCTTGTCTAAGATACTACCACCATTCGTTTTTAGTAAGCATATTTGCATTTCAAAAGGTCTCGAAGGTATATGACTTTGACCACCAAAATTTCTAATGATATATCATCAATTGCAACACAATGAATGTCATATTAATAGATGTTTGACATATGAATATACCCATGTCACTTTAATTTATAAACTAAAAATACATACAACTTAAATAATTATTAGTAAAAGATTTATAAAGCTTGACTTTTTCAATATCCTAATTTATCTACTAATCCCAACAGAGGGAGTAACATATACAAGATACCTTTTGACTCCTCACGAAAAAGGGAAAGAGATGGCTTTCTTTTACTTCTATGGTAAATGAAATGGATCAATCACATTCGTTATGTTCCAGCGAACATGTATGATTACTAGCAATGGATTGGTCACATTCTTAATTTGTTTCTCACTATAATTCTAGTTAACCTTAAAGTATTATGTGCAATTCAAATCATCTTGTAGTTATGGTCAGGATAGTATATAGTGGGCATATTGTTCATGGCAAGGATAGTATATACCTTGACTCTCTTTTATTCTTTGTGCATTGGTAAATGTTATGTATTGTTAGTGCATATTGACTAATGGTTAGCTCACAGCTTCTAAACATTATATGCGATTGAGATATGTGTTGCACGAGACGACTTCTTCTTCCCATTGCCAAGTGGGTTCATGGAAAATCACCTAAACCACAAAGTTTATCAAACTATGTACCCATATAATTCCTTGCTGGAAGCTAGCAGTTAAGAAATACCAATGAAAAGAAAAGTAGACTTCGAGATATTATGCGTAGTATTAATCAAGTTCAGCTCTTGGTCAAGATTATATATTACTAGTCATATATGTGACGTGTTATGCATGGGAATGATAATTCTTGTTCCCTAGTCTAAGCCAAATAATTAACATGTATACTTAATAGCAATGGACAACCAATTGGGTGGCTTTGTTTACCTTGACTTCTCTCATGTCATTTTGTATTTGGTCAAGTTTTTTCTCTGTTGTATACTCAATGCAGGTCAGTGTTCCCCCCATGTGGTAATTGGGTGGCTCTGTACCGTGACTTCTCTCTCATGTCATTTTGTATTTGATAAAGTTTGATCTCCGGTGTATATTCATTGTAGGTTATATAGTTCATCTCCCTCTAAAAATTATTGGACGAGGCTAGTTCTTAATTTGTTCCCTTTTAAATTCCAGATGGTAAACCATGTAAACTATACAATGCAAGTTGACTCATCTAAACTACTCGGTGATTCAACCACCCATATAATTATACATATTATTTACCCAAAGCCAGTGATAATTGATGACGAAAAGGACATCTGAATCTGAAAATGACTAGACCTTTTTGTTTTTGTTTTCTCTTTTCATGAATGCGCCAATATTGTATTAGGGTTTAGGAAGAAGCATAATGAAAGTGCAGGGTCATATATACTCACGCTATGCTGCAACGAGGACTTTATGCTGCACACAGGGACGGATCCAGCGGTGGGGCGGACAGGGCTCGAGCCCCCTACCACTGGAAGTCCAATAGAGCCCCTCCTAAACCTCTCCTACAAATTTTACAAATTTGAGGAAGAAGAATGAAGGAAGGAGGAGAGAAAATCGCCCCCCCCCCCCCCTAAATTAACCTAGATCCGTCACTGCCTGTAGATACAACACGAGATAAAGGGGAAAACATATCCATAGATAACTACTCCCTCCATCCCACTGTGTACAAAGAATAGAGACTTCAGAATTCGAGGTATACAAAGAAATAGAGTATGATTCGTTGATGATGCATGATCAGTGGTGGTCACTTGTTTTGGTTTTAGTAGTAAAATATATATAATCAGTCTTAAAATGTGAGCAAGTTTAATCAAGTCGCATGTGTTAGAGACGACTTCTTTTTCTTTTTACACGATAGTTATTGTTGACTCGTACTAGGATGCTAGCTAGATTTTCATAATCGAATACATCAATATAATACAGTAACGTGACAATATATATAATACAGTAACATGACCTTCAATTTTTAATATGTTTGAGACGAAACACATGTGTTGTCTTTAATTTCTTTCGTGCATGCGAAAAATAAATGCGACTTTTCTAGGTGGAAAGGTTGTGCCTTAGCTTGTTTTTTTATTAAAAAAAACTTTAGTTGAGATTGCTCTATGATCGTCCAAGCCACTGCCAACAGCTAGTCTCTCCAATGCTGAAACCAACATGTGCCAACGCGGAAACGGATCCCAACAAAACAACAACTACAGCGACAGTTTTCTTGAGATGACACGGTATGTCGCCGTCGGCCCGATCCAACAAGTAAGCAGCTAGCAATAGTGAATTTCTTTCGTGCGTGACAACAATGCGTACAGGTACTGAGTACTACCGTGCAACTTCTAATAATATATAATCCAAGTGTTCACTATAGAAATAAATGTGAGTTTGTAGGCGTGGGAGGTTGTGATGCCTTGCTTTTTTTTTCCCAGAAATATGAGCATTCGTCCTTAGACCTTAATCTTACTCCTCCTGTTACAAATTATTATAACTCATAAATATTATTATGCATCTAGACATAATATACATATAGATACGTAACATTATCTATGATTCTAATAAAACCAAAACGATCTATAATTTGAACGGAGAGAGTAAGTTGCTACGGATTGCTTTTTAACCCGCTACAAGCATAGGTCCAAATTTAAGAGTTCTTGAAAGTCTTTTCAGTACGGGTGTATTAGGACCTAGTACTAATATAATTACTAAAGGTTCATGCCTTTAGTACCCGTTGGTATCACGACCTGTGGCGGTACATTCTCTCCACGGATTACTTTGTAGAGAGACGCCCTTTAGTCTACTGGTAGAGAGACGGCATTTAATCCCGATTGGTAAGAGGCATAAGTTTCTAAAGGCCAACCGAGACTAATAGTGAGAGACAAAAGCCCCCTAGTCCCGAGTAAAACAACCGCGACTAAAGAGAGCCTTTAGTCTCGGGTCGTAATACCACCCGGGACTAAAGGGGTTTCGAAAAAACAAAAAAAAAAGCCCTCGGAGCTGGCGTTCCCGCACCAACTCCACCTCCGCTGGCTTCAGCTTCGCCACCGACATATCCAACTCCAACTCCAACTCCAACTCCAACAAAGTCAACACCACAAGCACAAGTTCGATGAACAAACTTTCACAAATCATGAACGACAATTTCCACCATCACACAAATTCGATTTGATTCACAACTCATTATTACAACAAGAAATCCACAACATAATCTTTCAATTCACCACTCATTTACCCAAGAAAAATAAAAAAAATCACAGGCCGCGCCGTGTGGCGTCCCACACCGGAGGCCCGTGCTAGCGGCTCGCCGCGCTCGCGCCGGCCTCTCACGCTTGCACCGGCCTCCCGCGGCTGCACTGTCAGCTCGCCGCGGCCCACCCCGGCATCCCGTGCCCACCCCGGCCTCCCGCGCCCGCGCTGGGGGCCCGCAGCTCGCCGCTCCCACCTGCGAATCGAGAAGAAGAGGAACGGGTGAGAGAAGAGACAGAAAAGATAAGAAAGAAGAGAGAGAGAGAGAGAGAGAGAGGGGGGGGGGAGGAGGAACTTGTAGCTGAGGGAGAAAGATAAGGGAGAGAGAGGAAGGTTGTCGGCGATGACACATTTTAATCTCGGGTGGAAACACCACCCGAGACTAAAGGCTGACGCAAATTATTGTCGTGAAATAGCAGTTCGATGGGGAGGGGGGCTCCCATAGCCATTTCGGGCCACATCGAGGAACCCCCTTTAGTCCCGGCTTCAAAGTTGAACCGGAACTTAAGGAGTGTACCAAAGGCTCCTTCTCTACTAGTGATCTATCTATATATAACCTATATGGATGCACCCCAATAAGGATCACTAATTAACTCTATTTCTCTCAACATGCAATATATCCACGTCGTCATCCACTACGACCATGAACCATCTATTTATGTTTCATACCAATTTTCTGTGACTAATAATATTCATACATACAATTTATTAGTCTTTGTGATCGAGTACCACGCTACAAATTTCCTAGAATACATAGAGGAGCAATAATTTAAGGGCAGTTCTCTCTCGATAAAATGAGTATATTTTCATGTATAATGTCGTTTGCAAAAGAATGTTGTCTTGCAATTACCTTATTTTTCTACTTTCAAAGTTCACCTTAAACTTTTGCTTAGAAAATTCCCGCAGCAAAGCGCGAGATATTACCTAGCTAATTAGATGTATCTTCACCATATTGGAATTGCATTGGTCATTAGGTCTCTCTACCTTGACTTCTCTCATTTGTCTTTTTGTATTTTGTAATGAAGTTCTGTATTTCTTTACTGCATATTCATGCGGCCGGGCAGGTTTGTTCGCCTCTGTCTAGAAAACTATTTTTTTAAAAACCGGCCTCTACTATAGTCGGAAACGACCCTGATATGTCATGCATAGTGATATGATGTCGAGTTCTCAGCTCAACCCATCCACTAACCACAGTCCACACCGACGATAGTGTTTTTTTCCTGCCATCCAACCACTCATTTTGCACACGGATAAGAACAATAAGATCATCAATATAATAGCGTCAGATCGTCACACAAGACTACAAGAGACGAGACGGCCGGATGCCGTCGTTGTAGACCTTGGCAACAAGTGTGTGCAGCGTTTTCGTTTTTTTTTTTCCTCAACGCGCAGAATCAGGAGGACGCGTCGTTTGTCGAACCATGTGATGCATATGCGAATGGATCAAAAACTCTGGATGCTACCATAAGGATTTGTATTTCTTTACTGCATATTTAGACGGGCAGGTTAGTTCGTCTCCCTCTAGAAAATTATATTTTTATACGGCATCTAGAAAATTATATTCAATCGCGGTTGCATCCACATGTGGACTAAAATAATGAACCACTTAAGGTATGAGATTTGGCCCATCCAAACGACAAGTATCTGATCCAACCACCCAACATAAAATTATTTACGGGAAACAAATAAAGAATTGTTGGCGCCAAAGGAAATTTAAAAATGAAAATAATAGATTTTTAAAATCTTCTTCCCCGCTTACTACGGATTTTGTATCCTTATATTATATTAAGAAGAAGAAGAGTCAATAAAATTTATGAATTGTTTTACACAAAGCGCAGAGCATCATCATCTGCTTTTCAGGCTAGGGTGCACCGTAGTATACCTACATAAGAATGGAGAGAGGACCGACCCTAGCTCGGGTGGTCAAACCTCACCAGGGATTTATTCTCCAGCAGACACATGAATGTGTTTTTTTTACAAAAGAATGGAGACTAGAAGATTCAAAGTCCCAACAAAGTGCATCTATGTACGCATGAATAGTAGACAATGCACCAGTGGCCAGTTGTTTTGGTTGTACCTAGCTAGTAAACTGTGTGATCAGTGTTGAAGTAGTATGAACGGATTTGATTAAGTTGCATGGGTTAGCGACGACTTGTACTACAATGGTTTAATTTGGTAGCATATTAGTATATACTGACGTATATAGTAGAGATTAAGTAGGAGCTAGCTAGATAGGTTGTCATCATATATAACCGGAAGTCATCAATTAGAAAATGTGACCGTTGTGGGTAGAGGATTTAGCTAGCCTTCAGTTCTTTATACGTTATTATTACGTTTGATAAGATGAAGATTATTGTGCAGCCTAAAGCTAGCTAGCGCTTACAAAATCAAACAAGTAATAGCCTACTAAGCTATATTAGCTAGTGTTCCAAAAGAATGGTCAGGATTAATTGTATACTGTGGAATTGTCTTCACGATTGCACCCATGGCTTTCACTATCGTTTTGTACCCTCTGATCCAGGTTAACTGCTCTGATGGCTCAAGACACGACCTTGTTTATATCGGTAATTTTTTACTATTCACCCTTCATCACATCAGTTGTTTTCATGCTAATTAGATGTATGTGTGCATGAATAGTTGACAATGCACCCGGATTTGATTAAGTTGCTTCGGTTATTGACGTATAGTAGAAACTAAGTAGGAGCTAGCTAGATAGGTTGCCATCACATATAACCGAAAGCATGGGCGGTTCCAGAACCAAAGCCTGGGGGGGGGGTGGCTCATCTTTCTCCTCTTTTTCTCCTTCCTTCTCTTCACATATTGATGAAATTTAATTTGTTGGGGGAGCTGGGGGGGTCCCCCCAGCAACCCCAAAGCCCCCACGCTGGATTCGCCCCTCACTGGAAGTCATCAATATATAGATTGTGACCGTTGTGGGTGGAGGATTTAGAGCTAGCCTTCAGTTCTTTATAGGTTATGTTTAATGAGAAGAAGACTAATTGTGCAGCTTAAAGCTAGCTTAGCGCTTACAAAATCATACAAGTAATAGCCTACTAAGCTATATTAGCTAGTGTTCCAGAAGAATGGTCGAGATTAATCACTTACAAAATCATACAAGTAATAACCTAGCTACTAAGCTATATTAGCTAGTGTTCCAAAAGAATGGTCAGGATTAATTGTATACTGTGGAATTGTCTTCACGATTGAACCCATGGCTTTCACAATCGTTTTGTACCCTCTGATCCAGGTTAATTAACTGCTCTGATGGCAAGACACAACCTTGTCTAGATCGACAAATTTTTACTATTCACCCTTCACGTACATAAGATGTTTTCATGCTAATTAGAAGTATTAAATCGGGGAAATGAAAAGCTACCCCGGTTTCCTCCGCTCCCCGCGATTCACGGCCTCCGTGGCGCTGCCAAGGCGGCGGGAAGGCGGAGGGCGGAGACCAGCGGGTGCCTCTCCTTGATCCACCGATCGTCCGCAAGCAGCGATGGATCCCTGAGCAGTGGGGCTTATCCCTCCCTGAGCCCATGTTCATTCAAAGGCCACGGTCAGGAGTTGGTGAGTTCAGAATCGCGTGCGGGGGATTCGCCTTATCCTTCCCCCGCTGGCCCGCTCCGAGTCTCTCGGCTCTCGCCCGGACCCCGAAACCCTAGCCAGCATCCCTTCTCCTCGCCGCCGCGCCTTCCCTCACGGCCTCACGCCAACCTCTCCTCCCCCGACGCCACCAGATCCAGCGGTAACCCCGGTCTAATCCACCACCCCCTGCTCCGCCTCTCCTGAATATCCACGGCGCGCCGCTCCTCCGGCCGGCTGCGGGACAGCGGTGGCCGGACATTGAGAGCCCACCGCGCGGCGCTTCTCCGGCGGCTGAGGGAGGCACGTGCCGGTCACAAGGTAAGCTTTGGCCTTTTCATTCTTCCCGCAGCTGTCTCCCTTCTCCGTTAATCCTCGCTTCCAATTTGTATTTTGGACACCTGCAGATCTGTAGCTTCATCGACGGCGTCGTCGTGGCCGTCCTCCCCTCCAGCCAGCAGATTCATGAGGTGATGAACGCCTGCCGCCTCCTGCAACGCCGGCGCGCTGCCTCTGAATGTGTTGTGCGACATCCTGTACCGCCTCCCGGCGAAGGAGCTCTGCCACTCCGTCGATCCGCTCTCGGTCGGCGGCTGCGGGCACGGCTTGCGGCGTCATCCGGAAAGGTAGGCTCCTACTTCACCGATTCTGGTGTAGGCAACCTCTTGGCGAGCCAACCCGAGTAGCCTTCCCCATCGATCCATGAAGGGGGCGCGCTCATCGGCGACCTTGTCTTCTGTTTTTCCGCAAGGACACATCGAGCAGGTACCTTCCTCTTCTTCCACGCCTTCCTCTCCTTCCATTAGAGTTTAGCTCTGTTCTAGGCGCTGATTTCGTGCTGTTGGGGACGACTTCCAGGTGGAGGTGTATACGAAGCAGGGCATCCGAATCCAAATGTACCTCTACAATCTACCCTTCTGAACTAGCTTGTGGCGCCAGCATTTCAAACCCTTGACAAGAGGTGTGCCTAGCTAGCTTCAGCCTGTGCGTGTGGTTTAATATAATGTGATGTGGGATTCATTCATCTAGCTTTATCTATTTATTAATTACTAGGCAACAAGGTTGCAAGCTCTAGCTATCTACTACTGAATATGAATCTAATTCATATGGTAGATTAACAGTATGCGATGTGGAATTTATTGACTTAGCTTTAGCTTTGCAGTTAGCAAGAGGCTCTTCTTGATGCCCGCAAGTAGGGGCAACATAAGGAGGCAACTGATGTGCTCCCAAAGATAATCACCTTATACATTCTGTGCATAGGGTCCTGCTTCTTGGTTGGGTAGCTACAGACAGCAGGAGCCCTTGTTGTACTTTGGATTTTTTTTCCTTGATCGACATCATGCTTGCCTTGTGATGTTGTGGTTTGAGCAGGTGTCTCAGAAGCTCCTTTTTGCATTCTTTGTGTAAACAGTTTCTCTATATCCCTAAAAGCTTCACATTTTGTAGTATTGTCTTATATATATGTTAGTTTAGTGCATTTTTAGACTTGTTCTTCTCCCTGTCGGACTTAATGTTGAATTACAGACTTCAATTGGTGGCATGCGTGGGCTTCCTGCATTAGTTGTGCTAGAGGTGAACTGTAAGAGGGCATTGAAAGGTCAGTTTCTTGAGGGGCCTCAAGTTAGTTCAGAACTGAGTTTGATGACATTGAAAGGTTGGTTTTGTGTAGGATTGCGATCGGAGAAAAATCCAATTGAAATGTTATGTTATCGAGGTAAAATTTGAGAAACTTAGTGTATAAGCCTTAAAATTTCCTGCCTATGTTTTATAGGCTTTGCAAAACCAAGAAAGCAATATCAACAATCCTCTTAAGAAGCACCATAGAGCAATAATATATCTGAAAATGAATGTAATTATACATGTGCCATTTTGCTTGATGGTATCTTTGGAGGCAAAATTGAATTTTCAATGTGTTTAAGAAATTGCATGAGTGCATTCACATATCCATGATCCGACTTTCTCTTTGGATTTCTTACATAATATGAAGATCGCACCACATAATGGAGCACAAATGACAAGCCCAAAATTCACGTTGTCGAGAACATGAATCGCTGCCGCTGCTCATCCATGACTCAAGAGGTGCATCGAAGGTAAATCAATCCGTAATCGCTATGAGTCCTTTGGATCTTGATTAACTAATTTTTAGTCCATTTGCTACTAGCAATCATTTTAATTACTGCTACCTCAAGCAGCCCTGCCAGCAAACTCATATAAAGAGAAGGGAAGAATTGCTATCAATTGACTTTTTCTTACAAAATTCAATGGATATTCTCTGCTGCTCTATGTCGACATGCAAACTTGTGTGTTCTTTTACTTCTTTTGTTACATGGACGTACAGATATACATTTGTTGGATGAGGGTAATTAATTAAGATAAACTGAGTCTCTTATTGTTTAGTTTAAAATTCGATGTGCATTGCCTGTTTCTTATCGAACTATGTCCTATCTTCTTATTTTCCTGCGAGACATGGTGGTATGTTCAGCCACTTAGTTCCTAAGTCTAATTGTATTGTTCCATTTTCTCACAAGATCTGTTATTTACAAAGAGGAGCGGTGTAAACATTGAGAGACTGGTGTGGAGTTTGAAATAGTCATTTGGTGAGAGCTTAGTTTGTTGAGTGTAGTTGTGCAAGCCTTGCAGTGGATATATCCCAATTTGTAAGGTACATTTCTCTTATGTGGAACAGTAATCCCATTTTTATGCTTAAAATATTTTTTTTGGTTGTGGGTTCGCAAGCATTGGAAGGAAGCAATGCACAACTGATTACGAAGAAAGAAGGTCAAGACTATAATTCACATTTTTTCTTACCATGTGCAGTATAGAAAGTTATGTGCAAAATTAGAAATCTTCATTTCTTGGTGTAAGAAACTCCGTCTGTTGGATAAAAGCCTTGGAATGATAATGTGTAAACCTTTGAATGATAATCTTCATTTCTGGACAACTATGTGAACATAATTGACATCTTGTCACACGTGGGGAAAATTCATACTCATGAGTTGACAATTGTGATAGGATGTTTATGCATCTGTCATTTGAGCTTGAGCTGGAACAAGTGATTGTTGCTCTAATATTTATTTGCATTTGATTGTTAACATGATAGGGCGCGCATCGCGCGCCAAATGTTCTAGTGTTGATTAACAACAAAACTCATTTCATAACCTCTAATAAATCCGCGAGACGAATATATTGGACCTAATTAGGTCATGATTAAACAATGTGGTGCTACAGTAAACATCTTCTAATGATGTCTTAATTAGTCTTAACAGATTCATCTCGTGATTTTCAGTTCACCTATCTAATTATTAGTTTTATAATTAGAGCATCAGTAAAATTGATGCTGACTTTTTCAGCAATTTTCTTAACCCAACCAAACAAGGCATAACACAGCTAGCTAGCTATTGCCTCGCGAGTACGGGAACGACCCTTGTGTCATTGGCATGCATGTACTTGATGAATGATGAGTTCCCTGTCGTCCTTTCGTTTTCACCGACGGTCATACGATTCATCACAAGAAAGACGTGTTAGATTGATCTCCTCCTCAGTGGGCCCAACGGCCCATTGGGCCCTTAATCTCGCACCCTGATCGGGGGCGCCCAACCCTAACTGGTTGGCGGGCCCCTGTCACACTACGCTATATAAAGAGGTGGGGCCGCGGGCTCGCGTCACGAGGTTCGCCCGCCACCACACTCCCACCTACAACCCTAGTCCGATCTACAGGTGCGATCGTGACGGAAGCTCCGCCGCCGCCCTGCATCGGCCGTCAGCTGCCTAGCGCGGATCACGCGCCGGCGGCCCTAGCGCGGATCTCCTACATGGTACTCCCTCTCCCATTTCGTCTCTCGGTACATACATGCATCACATGAATCTGAACCACGATTACAGTTCTTCCCCGACTAGATGTGCACCTAGAGGATCCACGTAATCTATCAATGGTACCAGAGCCATGCTAGGTTGTAGATCTTGCTCGGGTAGAAGGAAAAGGAGAAAGAAGATTCGGATCGAGTCAAATCAGAGAAAACAGATCGAAACCCTAACCCTAGATCCGGATCAAAGGGCACGGGGGAGGACCTACCTGTGGATCCTACCTCACCACCGCCGCCGGCGCCACTTTGGCGCCGGCGGACCGGACAACAACACGAGCCACGTGCTCGAAGGGCCTCCGCCGCCTTGCGGTTTGGGGACCAAAAGGGCACCGTCGCGCATCCGCTCGACGGCGGCGCGCTCTCCCTCGTGGGGAACGCGCTCGCCGGCGAGAGGACCCACGGCGGCGCCACCACCCTCCCGGCCGCCATGGCGGAAATGCTCTCTGGATGTCGCTTGTTGAGGTGCTGGGGAAGTGAGGGAGGGGAAGGAGACATAGAACAGAGGAGAAGGGAGAGCCGGCCGCGGTATTCATGGTGGGCGGCTGCTACATCTCCTCGCCGGCCGCCACCACCCGCCACCCGCCGCCGGTGTCTTTGCGAGAAGCGGGGAGGAGAAAAGAAGGGTCTAGGGTTTTCTAGGGGGTCGGCGACCGGGTCTTTTATTCCTGTGAAAAGCAAGGGCGGCCGTCGGATGTTGTCCAGCAGGGATGGACGGTCGCGATCGGCTGGTGGCCGACCAGGCTAGTTTTGGCCTGTGCGGGAGAGGTTCAGGCAGTTTGGCCATGCCCGGCCGTCGGTTTTATTTGTTTTGATGTTTTTTTCAGAAGCAATTTTGCTAAATTTTGTATAGTTTATCATATCTATTCAAATTTGAACCAACGGGATAATTTGTTTAGAGAAAAAAAAGTGAATTTAACAGTAATATTGCTTCTGAACAGAAAGTTTTTTTTTCATGAATTTTATTCATGTTTCCGCTGCGAATTGTTTAAAGTGATGCTTGTTTTTTAAATTTAATTGGAACCAACGGGAAAATTAAATTTAAAGAGCATGTTAAAGTGATTATTCTGGTAATTATGGTGTTGTTATTTTCTGACCAACGTTGTTAATAATACTATCATGATTAAATGGTTGCTTTTGTGCATTTATTTCTATTTTCTGCCCAACGGTGATATAGATTTAATTGCATAAACAGTTGTATGTTTTAATTTTGACCAACGTTGGATTAATGCATGCAATTGTTGTTATGGATCTCACTTATTGTGGTTTTCAGGATGGTACAACTTGATGAGCTCCATCAACAAAGTCCCTATCCTCAATGCTGAAAATCACAAGGAGTGGATCAGGAAGGTGGATCTGGCTTTTGTATGTGCTGAGCTTTACTGGGTGTTGAAGGAGCCACAGCCGGTTCAGCCACCGAAGCTAGAGAGAGATGAAAAAGATGATGATGTTGCATGGGCAAAGAAAGAAAGGGATTATGCTCCCTTAGAGTTGTCATGGTCCATTGCTAATAAGAAGTGGACCACGGCAAACAAAAAGTGCATGGCTTTCATAGAGAACACAATTGAGCCCTCACTCTTGAGCTCGATTGAAGGTTGTACCTTTGCTACAGAGTTACTTGACAGATAAAGAGTCGGTTCTTGGCTCTTCAAAGACATATGCCACCATGATGCTAAGACAGTTGGTGAATGAAAAGTATACTGGTAATGGAAAAGGTGTGAGAGAGCACATCCTCAAGATGAGCAATCAGGCATCTAAGCTAAAGCCATTGGATGAGGAACTTGAGATTAGGCCTAATCTCCTTGTTCACTTGGTTATGGCTTCCCTGCCAAAGGAGTTTGACACTTTTGTTACCAACTACAACATACATCCAGAGCAGTGGGATCTGGAAAAGACTAGCCATGCTTGTCCAGGAAGAGGAAAGGATAAAGTCTCAGAGTGGTGGTTCTTTGAACTTTGCAAAGAAAAAGAACTTCCATTCAGGCTCTTCTTCTTCTTCAAAGCCACACGGTAAAGGTCACATGCAGCAGCGATCGGATCGAAGAGTATTCTTCCAGTGGACAAGGATCAGTGTCTCTACTGCAAGAAGAAGGGGCATTTCAAGAAAGAATGTCCTGAATGGTTGAAGTCAGTCATGGCTTCTAAAGGTAATAATATAGTTTCTTTTGTAAATGAATCCTTGTATACACAGTTTTCAAAATCTACTTGGTGGATTGACTCAGGTGCAACTGTTCATGTTGCAAATTCTTTACAGGGATTCACTTCGACCCGGACCATGGAAAGAAGAGAAAGTTCCATTGAAGTTGCAAATGGAGTCCAAGCCGAAGTTGAAGTCATGGCGATGTCTCTTTGGAGCTAGTTGATGGTTTTATACTTTTGCTTAGAGATGTTTTTTATGTTCCTTCGTTAAACAGAAACTTGATTAGTATTTCACGTTTGGACAAAGATGGTTTTGAATGTCATTTTGGACATGGCCAGTGTGCCATTTGGTGTAATAATACTTGTGTTGGTATTGCTTACCTTCATGATGAGCTTTATTTATTATCCTTGTGTGAAAAAGTTAATTCCGTGTGTAATGTGAATGTTCATGTTGCAAATGATTCCGGGTCGGAGAGTGTACAAAAGAAAAGAAAGAGAACTCATGAAGCGTCGTGAAATTATGGCACTATCGTTTGCCATATTTCGAGGGAGAATAGAGAGTCTCGTTAAAAATGAAATTCTTCCTACATTAGAGTTCTCTGACTTAGAGCAATGTGTAGATTGCGTTAAAGGAAAGTATGTAAAGCAAATTAAAAAAGGTGCAAAACGAAGCACGGGAATTCTAGAGATAATTCACCGATATTTGTGGACGTTTCTGTGAAAAGCATGGATGGCTATGACTCGTTCATAACATTCACAGATGATTACTCCGTTATGGCTATATTTATCTAATTAAAGAAAGATCGGAAGCTTGGATAAATTTAAGATATTCAAAGTGAAGTTGAAAATCAACTTGATAAAAGAATTAAAATAGTAAGATCGACCGTGGTGGGGGAGTACTACGGTCGGCACACCCCATTTGGCCAAGTTCACGGACCTTTGCAAAGTTCCCTACGGAAAATGGCATAGTAGCCCGATGATTCGATGTGAGCCTCGACAAAATGGAGTAGGCGAAAGGCGTGATACTCGATGGATATGGTGCGACATGATGAGTTACTCCACCTTGCCATTGAGTTTGTGGATGGAGGCGTTAAAAACTGCTATTCACATTCTCAATAGAGTACCAAGCAAGTCGGTGCCCAAAACACCGTCTACGAGTTGTGGACGGGAAGAGTACCCTCTCTACACCACTTGCGTGTGTGGGGAGCCGGCCAAAGTGTTTAACCCAAACATTGCAAAGTTAGATTCCAAAATAGTTAGTTGTTTCTTCATTGGATATTCTGAAAAGTCAAAGGTTTTCGTTTCTCTTGTCGAACGGATATACAAAGTTTGTAGAAATGAGACATCTTTGTCTTCCTAGAAGATGAAATGATCAGGGGGAGCACGGTAGTTCGAAAAATTGATCTTGAGGAGAAGCGGGTGTGTGCACCCAACCCGATGATTCAGGAGCCATATTTCTCACTACATTGTACCGGCAGCCCGAGGTGTGGTGCAAGCACTGTTGCAACTCCGCCGTGGCAACAATGAGTGAAGATCCGGAACACATCGCCGAGGATCCGATTGAAACTCCTTGTTGCACATGAGGATGAGACGCAGCAGCCACCTATCGATGATGTGCCAACAGATGTTGAGGCACAGAATGTGCCGACAGAAGAGGCCTCTCGGAGGTCTCAAAGAGTTAAAAGATCAGCTGTTCCTGATGATTATAAAGTTTATAATACAGAAATAGCTCATATGGAGGGTGATCTCGCTTCATATGAAGAGGTCATGAGAAGTGCTCACTCATCGAAATGGTTGGAGGCCATGGAAGATGAGATGAAATCGATGAGTTCCAACGATGTATGGGACTTGGTAGAAATTCCTAAAGGAGCCAAAACAGTAGGCTGTAAATGGGTCTACAAGATTAAAGCGTGACTCTAGAGGGAATATAGAAAAGTATAAGGCACGACTTGTGGCAAAAGGCTATACACAGATAGAAGGAGTAGATTACAATGAGACATTTTCTCCAGTCTCATGTAAAGATTCCTTCAGAATAATAATGGCTTTAGTGGCACATTTTGACTTAGAGTTACATCAGATGGATGTAAAGACGGCATTTCTAAATGGTGATTTGGAAGAAAACGTTTACATGAAACAACCGAAAGGTTTTGTTGTAAACGGAAAAGAACATATGAGATGCCGCCTAAAGAAATCCATTTATGGATTAAAGCAAACATCCAGACAGTGGAATCTAAAGTTTGATGATACAATTAAAAGATTTGGGTTTGAACTGAATATAGAGGACAACTGCGTTTATGCAAAGTTTAAAAATGGAAAATATGTTTTCCTAATCTTGTATGTGGATGATATTTTGCTTGCTAGCAATGATGTCAATCTACTACGAGAAACAAAGAAGTTTTTGTCCTCAAATTTTGATATGAAAGATCTTGGTGAAGCCTCGTATGTTTTAGGCATCGAAATTCACTGAGATAGAAAGAATGGGGTTTTAGGATTATCGCAAAAGGCATATTTGGAAAAGATTCTAAAGAAGTACAATATGCACACGAGTAAAGCAACACCTGCTCCTATAGTAAAGAGCGATAGTTTTGGAGAATTCCAATGTCCCAAGAATCAATATGAGCTCGATCAAATGAAAGCGGTACCATATGCTTTTGTTGGAAGCTTACGGTATGCACAAGTGTGCACTCGCCATACGACTTAGCGTTTATCACCTAGGAATACTCGGTAGATATCAAGATAATCCGGGCATAGAAACCTTTGGAAGATGGCAGAAAGCAATGCGTTATGTGCAAGGCACAAAACATTTCATGCTAACATCTGAAGATCGATTGCCTAGAGATAAAAGGGTATTCGAGATCACGGACTATCTATGCGGAGATAGAGATGATAGAAAATCCACGTCGGTTATATATTCACTCTCGCGGGGAGCTATTTGTGGAAGCTCCAAACAAAGTTAGTTGCATCATCCATGATGCATGCGAGTTTATAGCATGTCATGATACTATTGGACAGTGATATGGTTAAAGAAATTTGTACCCGACTTGAGTGGTAGATTGTATTAATAAACCACTAAAGATGTCTGCGACAATCAGCCGGTATACTATGCTCACAACAACAAGTCGAGTAATGCTTCCAAACCGATTGAGGTAAAGTTTTATGTTGTGAAGGATAGAATCCGGGATAAAACCATAAGTCTCGAGCATATAGGGACAAAGGATATGGTTGCGGATCCGCTCACGAAAGGCTTACCACCCAATGTGTTCAAGGAACACTTAGCCGGCATGGGTTTAAGGGAAAGCCTATAACTCCTGGATTATGAAGTGGCCCAAAGGAAATAGAATTTATTCCAAAACGGAGAAGTATGTTGTGGCTGTTTGAGTCTATCGGCAATTGAGCCGTGACGATGAAGCATGCTCTATGTACCAATCTGTGATGGAACGAATAAAGTGGAAAAGTTAAAGTTAAAAGTATGTGATGAGATCAAGGGGGAGAATGTTAGATTGATCTCCTTCTCAGTGGGCCCAACGGCCCATTGGGCCCTTAATCTCGCGCCCTGATCGGGGGCGCCCAACCCTAACTGGTTGGCGGGCCTTTGTCACACTGCGTTATATAAAGAGGGTGGGGGCCGCAGGCTCGCGTCACGAGGTTCGCCGCCAGCCACACTCCCCACCTACAACCCTAGTCCGATCTGAGTCGCGTGATCGGTGTGGGAAGTTCCGCCACCGCCGCCACTGCATCGACCGTCGTTGCCTAAGCGCAGATCTCCTACATGGCTAGCGGTTCCGGTAGCGCCCCTGCCGAAGATGGTATACTCCCTCTCTCCCATTTCTCAGTCTCTCTCATTACATACATGCATCACATGAACACAGACACAGTTACACAATTCTTCCCCGACTAGATGTGCACCCAGAGGATCCACGTAATCTATCAAGACGTACGAGGCGGCCGAATGCCGTCGTCGTTGTAGACCATGATGGCAACAAGTGTGTGTGTGCAACGTTTTATTTTTTTTCAACGCGCAGAGCCATGTGATGCGGCTGGATCAACAATGCAAATTTGGATACGGTGCCGTGTGACACAGTGCCACCTACTGCTTGTTTGTTGGATCCGCCTGTTTCCTTCGTTCATTAGCTCCTGCATGACTGTTAAGTAGCAAACTCCATTTTGGGTAAGTTACAGTTGTGCTGCTATACGGTTAATTACTAGCTCCAAGCAATAGTTCAAGTTATGCATTCTGTTTGTTCAGGCCCTAAAGGAAATGTGTGTGTGTGTGTTAACTTTATCACCGAATCGCATAGTATATATAGTCCTCTGCATCTCAGGTTGGTACCGTGTACTGTCACTGTCATCTCAATCCTAAATTCATGATGAGCTGCTTAAGTGTCACTATCATCTTACACTCTATTTTCACTACATCACATTACACTCTACTTTCACTGTACTTTTTTTCCGTGTTATCATGTTAACCATGAGTAATCATTTGTCAGTGACCCCTTCCAGCTTTACTGAAGAACAGTTTATAATAATCAGAAAGCTAAAAAGAGCTAGTTGATGAGACAATTGATGGTTTAATGACGCGTTTATGAAAATAATGTGCGTTGCTTCTGAAAAGGCAGGTTCCTCAGGATCAGGCAATACATACTTTACTATATTCCTACATTTTCTACATTTTGGGTATTTTGTACATATTCCTTGAGTATAGCAGATGCAAAGTGATGGCATGATGCATTGGCTTTTCTTATGATTGTTCCCTAGGGTGTGTTTTCGTCAAATTTGCGTGAATGAATAGTGTATTAGGGTGGAAAGTTGTGAAAAAGTGCAAGTTGCAAGTTTTATCTTGGCGTGCCTATCTTGTTGAAATGATCTGAGAGATAATGAAATATGACCATAGTCTACTTTCCTTACTATTTCTGAGTGCAGCTAGCACATCAGGATGAACTTGATGTTTCAGTTTCCGTCTGAAGAGAGTGCTACGAGGAGTTTATGTCTGCTTTGAATACTGTCCAAACAGTAACCTCGAGAACATCTTTTTTAAACGAACCGCACAAGATAGTGCGTGTTTCATTGATATAGAAGAAAAAAATACAAACATACGGCTCTGGGAAGCCCTAGGCAGGAAACAAAAAGAAAGTAAAAAAACTCGTCCGGTTGGATTGGGTCATCAACGCGGGTTACCACCCACCGGCCAACATCGTGTGCCGACCAACATACCCCAGATGACATCGAGCCATCAACGTGGCCTAACGCTAAACAGAAGCAAAAGGGGGCAGACACCACCACACCGAGAAGGCCACCACCATGTAGGACCCTCCGCCGCAGCGCCGCTGCAACAAAGCAAACTACCTGACGGAGAGAAAACACCGGGTCCGAGCAACACTCAACACGCGGGGGCCTCGCCACTTCTGCTGTTGGACTCCTCCACTCGTGCACGGGGTCACCACTCCCGTCACGACGCTCACGCTCCGGACACGTCTCAAAGTTGCCGCCAAGGTAGTGAGCAGAGAAGCCCCGCACCCATAGCAACAGCCTCAAACCTCCGCGTTGAAGACCGAATTCCTCTCGTTGCTTCTCCTCGCAAAAAGCAGCAGTCGTCGTGTCGGTAGACCAAGGATGTCGCCTGCGCCGTCTGCCGACAATGTACCGCACCGGGTGGCTCCAGCCATGCTGAAGCGACCCGCCACGATCCGCTGCAAGCCAAGTCGCCCTCCATTGTCGTTGCCGCAAGCGCCGTCATACGACGTAGTCCCACACCGCACTGGCGATTGCATCAATGCCGGTAGCGCATCCGCGCAAGCAGTCGAAACAACACCAGAAAGACGACATGTAGTCACCAACGGGAAGACCGCTGCCTTCGACGCGGGGGAGGCAACCCCTTCCGCCGTCGCCGCACGGCGAGTTGTCGGAACAGAGCAAACATGGCTTGACCGAATCGCGCGGTCGAAACAGGTCTCAAAAGGCGACGCCTCCAGGGAGGGCACGACGCCAGCGGCGCCGCCGTCGCTTGTCCGGGATGGACAGGGTTTTCACCCAGAGACCAAGGCGCAGGGGAGGTGGAGCTTCAGAATGGCGCCCCCAACGGGAGAGCAACGTCAGGGGCCGCCGCCATAAGGCTTTTGCCCGGAGCCTTCGACCCCGCTGCACCCGCCCGACGCGGCACTCCGGCGACACCGCCACGGCCGAACGACGCCTCCACCGTAATCATCACGCAACACCGTTGAGCTCCCGCTTCTCTGCAGCCCCCACTAGCGATTGCCTACCCGTCGCCCGTCGAGCCGGCCAACTCGTGACGCCGCCGCGCCCGACCTCCACCGGTCGTAGGCGAGTCAATCTCGAGCCGTAACAGCGGACCGCCCGGACGCAAGCGTGCCAAGGCAGCCGTCGCGGCCCGCACACCCGTCGCCGCCCGGGCGCAAAGGGCGCGGCACACCGCGCGTTCCGCACCACACCCGCCCGGGCTGGCAACCGCCCGCGCCACCACGCCGCGCCGCCGCCCCGGCCGAGGCCCCAGCGGCCCGAGCCCGGCACCGGGCCGGACGCGCGCAGCCGCAGCGCGCCCACGCCAACGCCCGCGCATCGACGCCGAGAAGGCCAGGCACGGTCCTTGTGCGCCGCAGGGCCGCCGCCACGCCCGCGGGCAGCCGCCCTTGACCACCCGGCGTCGCGAACCACAGGAGGTCCCCGCCGCCGCTCCGGCCCCCAGCGGCTGCCGTCGCATCGAGGCTGGGGAGGGCCGGATCCCCTCGGCGCGGATCTGCGCCCCCCACCCGTCGCCCGCGCCATGGCGGCGGGCCGCTCGAGCCTCTCCGCCGCCCGAGAGGGAGAAGAAGAAAGGAACCTATGTCGCCGTCACGAGGCCGGGTTCCCGGTCGGCCCCTCCGGCGGCGGCAGGGAGGTGGAGCGGGAGAGGAGGGACTGGCGGCGCCGTCTCCGCCGCCCGAGTCGCCCGCTCTTTCACCCAATGGCCACAACCATACCTCGAGAACATCTTAGTACCACTTGATGTCTACTCCATTGGAATTGGCCCAGAAATAATAATTGGTTAGGGCGCCTTATCATGTTTTGTTTTACATGATTTTTCTTAATTGTGTTTCATACTGATCAGTTGTGCTGCCTTTGTGGTCTTCTCTATGTCTCTAGATTTCTTTGTTACCTTTGGTAAATCTTGTGCTGAGTACACTACAGCACAGTAGGATTATTCAACTCCAGTAAATCTGCTAGGCATTCGCTACTATTATGTTGATTTGTACTCCTTCATCTTTTTCGACAGAACTCCAACAGGAAGGGAACAGAGGCCTTGCTCTGGTTGCTGGAGCAGAAACACTCAAGGAAGCGCGCACTGAAATTTCACCCGCAGGAGGTGGTGGCAGAGGTAGGCTTAGGATATCCGGTGCTCGCCGAGATGGTTTACCTCCTCTACGTCACCCCGCCGGCGTCAGTTCCTCCCTCCGGTGCTCGCCGTGCCCCTGCGCCGGCCAGGGTGGTCGCTGCAAAACTGCGGGCCCATTTCAGGGGGTTTTATACAAATATTTGGATCGCGATTAATAGTCGTGATCCATTTTTAGGGAGGTATATGCAAATATTTGGATCGTGATTGATAGTCGCGATCCAAATCAAGGGGTCGTATGTAAATGTCCCCCCGCCGGCGACGGCCGGCCGCTTCCTCGTCGCTCATCGACTGTTGCTGCTCAAGGCCGCACTCTTCATGGCTCCCGTCCACCACAACCACCGAAGCCCCCGTCACCCCCGCCGCTCCTCCATGTCTTCTTCCGCTCCAGGCCAGAGACCTGAAGCACGGGATCCTCCGCCTCCGGCAAGCTCCTCCAAGGTACTGCTGCCTGCAATGCCTGTTGCATGTTACTATGCGAGTTCAGTTGTCTGAACTCTGAAGTGTAGTTTCCTTTATTTTCCCATTTGGTAAATTTCAACTGTGAATTATCAGACATCTTGTGCTGGTTCCCTGATTGAACTATCAGACAACATCTTGTGCTGACTGCGCTATATCAGAGTAAAGCAGGATTGTTTGACTCTAATAAATCTGATAGGCATTCGCTAATACTACATTGATTTGCATTCCTTCTATATTGTTCAATGACTTGCAGGATCAGCTGACTGTCACATGCACAATGCTGTGAGCAGCATTTGTTCTGTCAGTTACTCCGTAGGAGATAAGGAGTTTGTTGGCTATATAAATAATCATTTTCAGTTCCTCAAAAGACCTCAAGTACAGTATATCAGAAGAACTACTTCTGGCTGACCCATTTGGTGATACTTTCCCTGACATGCATGGAAATATATTCATTCATAATCTAAGTTGCAAAGGCCAAACCGAGACGAGAGTCGTTGCGGGTGCTAGCTAGCATCACATCATCACAAGAGACGAGACGGCAGAATTAGGACGCGTCGTTGTTGTTAGTTGTTGAACCATGCATGTGATGCATATGCGAATGGGGATCAACGAGTCTGGATGCTGCCGTGTGACACGCAGCACGTACTACGGCCCTTGGAGAAAAGCGGCTGGCCGGGGTTGTACACCTTGAAGCGTCACCTACTGCTTGTAGGATCCTTCCTGCTTCCTTTCCTTCATTCGCATATGCATATCATTACAGAGCATGGGCCTAGTACCATCACAATCATCATCATCAGAAGAAGATGACCAAATGCCCATGCATAGACTTTTATGTTCTTAGCAAACTGGTATGCAAGATTTGAATCTGAATGATGACTTATCGTTCATCGACGCCGCCGACGGCGACGACCGCCTCCTCCTCGTTCAACGACTCGTTATCGTTCAAGGCCGCAACCGCAATGACTCTCGTCCACCAAATCCCCCGCCGCCTCTCCTCCATTGGAAGCGGAAGGTCCCATGCTCCTGTTCCCTAACCCGCTGCCCAACCAAGTGCTGCTCCGCCTCTCGCCACCTCCTCTTCCGGTCCAGGCCAATGACCTGAACCACGGGACACCTCCGCCTCCGCCGCGAGGAGCTCAAGTCAGGCGGGATTCCTCAGGCTGGGTGGCTTTGCTCCTTTCTGCTTCCAGATTCAGGTTACCATAGAGGAGTAGGACATTCAGTCGTCAAAAGCAGTTTCAATTTGTCCATTTTGCAGCTTTCAACTTTGAGGATGAGATGTCAGAAATGTACTAGTGTTGGAGACGGTCATAAGTGATTCCCTAACTAAGGAGAAGATCACTCTCTTAAAACGCAATCACTCCTAAAGACCCTCATGGGTGGGTTAACAAGGGATTAACGCACACAAGGCCCACGGCCTGCTACAGCCCAGCAGCTGGGCAGGCCCATTTATCGATGGCTCTCGCCCACACAACATATCTCTGTCTCGCTCGAGGGTCACAGCCGCCCTCGAGCCAATCTCCGCCTCGCTCGAGGACTCAGCACCCCTCGAGTAGGTTTCCACACGCCGAGGGAGCGCCCCTCGGCGGGTTCCGCTCGCTCGAGGGACCGGCACCCCTCGAGCGGATCTCCACCTCGCTTGAGGCTGACCCTCGACCGACAGCATGCCACACTCACCCCATCCAACAAGGGCATTAAATGCCCTGTCCCGCCGCAAGCGCCATAGTCAAAAAGTAAATCTCCCCACGCCACTCCGCTGACACCGCGTGGGAATCACCCCCGATCAGGCGACCAACTCCTCGCCACATACAAACCATCCCCGGTCTTTGTCACAGTCTGCGCCGCTGTCGGACGGGCGGCGTCATTCCAACGCACTGTGTCGCCTACTCCCGTCCTTCTCCCATGGCAAGCCCCTCGAAAGGGCATGGGGGGCACCATCGAAAGGTGTACGGGCGGCGACCGGACGCACGTCTTGGGCGGCGCCACGGCGCGGATTACGCAAAGCACATTTTCCCCACCATCTCCGGCACTGTGCGGCCATCCCCGGCGCTGCAGAGCCATCCCCGGTGTTGTGGCTCCCTGTGCTGACGAGACATCACCACGCCGGCGCCTGTGCCACTACGGCTCTCCCCTGCAGCAAGATCCTCGAACAAGCATGGGCGCACCCTCGATCGACGTACGGACAACGACCAAGCACGAATGCCAGTCAAGACCACCCTCAAAGCCGTTCCCCGACAAGCACAGGAGTCGCCACGCGGCCCGCGGAACCCGGAATTCGCCATCAACTCGCCCCAGAGGCAAAGATTCACAAGGACAACCGTCACGCCCGAGTGTCATGCGCCCGATACCACCGCCACGCCATTATGCAGCGTGCTGGTAAGCTGCCTCCTCTTGGCCTATAAAGGAGGAGGCGGCCCCGGCGTGGCATCGACATCTCGCATCCCGTATTCTCGTAACGCTCATCTCACCACTCACACACCCCTGATATTGGCACTTGCCTCAATCATCATAGCAGGGACTTGGAGGCTTCTCCTCCTCTCCCGCTTTGCTTGTAGCCCCCCCCCCCCCCCTTCTACGAGCACCACCCGTGCGAATCAATACACGCACGCGCACACTCTACTGGACGTACGACCCCGCGGCCGGAACCAGGATAAACCCGTGTCCCTATGTTGTCATTTACACCAACCATCGAGAGGCTAATCACAGCGCAATTCACTAGTTAGTGTCGGGACTAATCCTAACACCGACAACTAGAACATGTGCTTGTGGTTGTATGAAAACTCAATATATGTGATAAATACATGTAGATTATTGCACATCTTTTTAGTATAAAGTACTGTTACACCCAAAGTGTTCACCAATTCAAGCAGGATATAATAGGCATCCATAACCATCATGAGTGTTTTAGCATGGCAAGGCAAAATATTATGTTAAATGGATGTTAATTATGTCAATGGTTTGATTTTCCCCTGCTACTTCTTTGGCAAAAAAAAAGGGTGATCCTGAAACCTTGGTTAATCTTGTGCCATTTTCTTATGGAATACGAGTTATGAAGTTACCAGCCTTAGCTTTTTTTTTTTTTTGGTTTCAAATTTACAGATCAATAAATTTATAAAAACTGCACTGCCATACCAGAAGAACATTATGATAGTTCACACCGTTTCAGTATTTCTAATAATATATATTCAGATGAATGACAGGAATCTGTATCTATTATATCAGCTTCGATTCAGACAACCATGAGAGTAATCATTTGGCAGTGCCTCCTTTGAGCTTCACTGAAGAACATTGTTTCGTCAAAAAGGAAAAAAAGGAGATAGATGGTTTAGAGACACTTAAGCACGTTTGCATTATCCCTGAAAAGGCTGGCTCTTCGAATTCGGGCAATACACACTTAGGCCTTGTTTAGATAGGCAAATGTGGTGGAGGTGAATAGTGGAAAATTTTGGATTACTATAATCCTAATTCGTACATTTCCTACATTTTGGATACTTTGTACATATTCTTCGTGTAGGATGCAATGAGTTGTCCGAACGTGTGTTTCTTGAAATGCACAGTGATTCAGTGAACATGCTTTTGGTTTTCGGAAATTAAGTTATTTTGCTGTCGGCGCTTGGGCTGTTTTCTTTTGCTGTAGAGGCAGAGCACAAGGATGCTTGATGGTCCGTAGGTTCATGGTACTGGTGCCATGTCTATCTTAAGCAGGGTGTTAATCAAATCCATAGAATCGTTGCTCAAATGATCTGAGAGATATTGAAATGCTACTATATATAGTGTATTTTCCTTTACATTTCAGCTTGCAGCACATCAGGTGGAGCTAGATGTTTCAATTTTCGTCTTAGCTAATAGAGTGCTCTCTATTTTGACTTCACCTTTACCCAGTGTATCCATTTTAACTCCATGACTGCCGGTGTAACCATTTTAACTCTCAGTTAAGATCGAACAGTCGATTTTATTGCTGATGCGTAATGGTTGTTATGTTGAATGTGAGGCTGTAACTGTAAGTATGCCAATGTGCTCTAGGCTCTAGCTAGTTTCTGCAAGATACAGTTGATTATCTGCATGGTAGTCTTCTTTATTTAATTTTCGTCATCAATCTTTACCCGAAACAAGCTAGATTGTGAATTGTGATAAATCCAGCTGAACATTTTGGACTGCATTGGTAAGAACTAAGAATACGATTTAGCATGTATCAATACTCTGAAGTCTGAACTACTTATATTTCTCTTCTTACCAAACTGGTGTGCAGTGTGGTGCGCTCCTTCGCTGTCCCTGTGAGAAACACGAGCGAATCAAGCCTTTTGAGCTTTGAAAATCTTAGATGGCAGAACGATTGATCGCAAGGTTGGAGGTTGGCTATAATTGCAAACCGGAATAATGGCATTTTGAGTTTTGAAGCACAGTTGGTGAACTGTAATACTTTGAGGCGGCTGGCTTCGTCCCGCGCTCCGGCCACCGTGTCCACAAAGTTCTCCCGCCGTGATCTCCAAGTGACCATCAGCACCAGCGGTGGCGCACCATCACCCGCTTCTCGGCCGCCTCTCTCCGTATCCATGGACAGCCGAATTCGAAGCCACCGTGGCCCTCTCGTCCGCCGGCAACGCACCCCTCCGTTTCGTCCTCGCCGTCTTTCTTAAGGTTGCTGGTGGCTGATGCACTGGTGTCGGAGGAAGGCTACGATCTTCCACTTCCCTTCGACTTCGCCGAGGTTGTAGGCCTCCTTAACGTCGCCGCGCCGGCGTCCACTTCCTCCCTACGGTGCTCGCCGTGCCCCTGCGCCGGCCAGGGTGGTCGCTGCAAAACTGCGGGCCCATTTCAGGGGGTTTTGTACAAATATTCGCATCGCGATTAATAGTCACGACACAATATAGGGGCTTTATGAAAATATTTGGATCGCGATTAATAGTCGCGATCCAAATCAGGGGGTGATATGTAAATGTTCCGCCCGCCCCACGAGATCCCCTCCCGCCGCCGCCGTCGACGGCCGGCCGTCGCTCATCGACTGTTGCCACTCAAGGCCGCACTCGCCATGTCTCCCGTTCACTGCAACCACCTCCCGACCAAGGTCCTCGCCTCTCCTCCATGGGATCCTCCGCCTCTTCTTCCGCTTCAGGCCAGAGACCTGAAGCACGGGATCCTCCGCCTCCGGGAGGAGCTCAAGCTCCTCCAAGATACGCCGTACGCGCGCTCGACCGCCCACTGACGCGCCTGTAACGCTGCCTGCAATGCATGTTGCATGTTACCATAGGAGTATGAGATTCAGTTGTCTGAACTCTGAAGTGTAGTTTCCATTTGGTAAATTTCAACTGTGAGGATGAGATGCAGGAACTTTTCTTGTCAGCTGATTTTCTGGTTGAACTATCAGACAACATCTTGTGCTGACTGCACTATAGCAGAGTGAAGCAGAATTGTCTGACTCTAATAAAAGAATCTGATAGGATTCGCTAATATTACATTGATTTGCATTCCTTATATATTGTTCAATGGCTTGCAGAATCAGTTGACTGTCATGTGCACAATTCTGTGAGCAGCACTTGTTCTGTAAGTTAGCAGACAAGGAGTTCATTGGCCATCTTAGGATCATTTCACTTTCTCAAAAGACCTCCTGTATATCAGAAGAATTGCTTCTGGCTGACCCATTTGGTGATACTTACCCTGACATGAATGGAATATATTCATTCATAATGTAAGTTGCACTTCTGTCGATTCTGATTTAGATTGCCTAGAAGGGTGTTGACTGATTACTTGGTTGCCTGCTGTACCTATCTTGACTTCATGATTGCGCAGTGTATCTATTACCTATCAGTTAAGAACAAAGAATTGACTTCATTACTGTTGAACTATGGATGGAAAATAAGCACCAAGGATGATTTGCTGATGCATAATGATTGTTCTACGTTGGATGTCATAGTGTTCATAGTCTGCTAATGTGATGTAGTTTCTGCTAAGAACTTAAAATACAGTCAATTATCTCTATAATAATATTTTGTTTTGTTTTTATTTTCGTAATAAATATTTACCTGAAAAAAGCTAGATTGTGGTATCTCCAATTGCACATTTTGGAATGCAATGATGCACAACTTGGAATGCAATGGTCAAGAATTATGATTCAAGCGTGTATGCTTGAACCAATGGGGGAACAAGAGCCCACCAGAAATTTGTATGCCATCATCAGGCAAAATCCAGTTTTTGTGAGCAGGTGCAGCGCTCTGAGATTTTTTCCCCTTAACTGAACTCTGTAGTCTGAAGTACTGTATCTTTTATGATTACAAGTTTCAGAAATTTCCTGTTGATATGCAACGAGTGATTGTTTATCTTGATTGGAATGCTTGTTGTACCCCCATGGTTTTTTTTTGTGATAGTTGGATTCTTTCCGTATCACTGCCTAGTGTGCCTGGTCATTGTGTCTCATGTTGCAGGATTCAGTTAATCTGATTAGATGACAGATTGGCTATGTTACGAGCATTTTGACAAAAGATAGTTCTTGCCTGCCCTTGACAGATCAGTTTTTTCCCAATTGCACTTGGGATGGCAGCGGGAAAGAAACATAAGCTTTAGATTCAGGTGATTATAGTATTCCAAACGGGCCGCCCGGCCCTAGCCCGGGCCTAGCCCTAAACGGGGCCCTATACAGCCCGATGCCTTTTTCGTGCCGGGCCGTGTCGGGCGTCGGGCCGAACTGGCGGCCCAGATGTGACAGAACCGCCCAAAATAATTCCGTATTATCGCCTAAGCCGGTCCACGTGGCCATTAAGCAATAATAAAGAACTATTACATCGCCTCGGGCATGCCCGATAAATCACATACACAGAGGATCGTGATATCGCTAAGCCCACACGGGACCAGAGTACAATATTACATTACATAAAAGGTTCACAAGTTCAACATTATTACAAACCAGGTTTTTCATACATAAAAGTAAAGGTGATTCAGAGATTAAACAGCGGAAATAAAACTAGCGGAAGATACACATGGGAGGCCATCCACGAGTATCACCATCAACATCGCCCCACTCAAGTTCCCAACCATCCGGAATAGAACCAGCCGATGGGGTTACCCGAAAACAACAAAAAGCAAGGCCGAGTATACTAATACTCAAGAAGACTTACCCGACAAAATAAAAGCAAGACTAGACATGCAAGGCTTTTTGGTCGGTGGGTTTGTTTTGCCAAAAGCAACTAAGAGTTGATCCTTACTTTCAAATTTTAGCTCAAGTTCTAGTATGTTAACCATTCTAGGTAAGCACCTAGCTAAGCAAGCATGGTTGTACAAACAAGATTAATCATCCAACAATATTAATCCAAAAATGTTCCATAAATAAACATGGGGTAGCTGGTCAAGCCGACTGATAACCAGGAAAGTGACCGACGATCGATCGATTTATATCCTTGCAAGGTAAACCCAAGATACACGGAAGAAGGTAGACCAAGTGCGATGTCTACCCCAACCAGGTTCCCAACATCCCACAGTTTGGGATCACGCTACAAACTACGTACACGGTTATCCGGAGGGTCTAACCCGATCAGGACTCACACACTATACCACGGGTAGCTAGCAGGAGACAAGCGGTAGCTAGAAAGATCCCGCCCGGTTCGAAGGTACTAGGCTTCAGGTCCCATTCCCGACAAGCACTTGGTACGTTCAATAGGCTTAAACCAAGACAATGCTACTCGGTCGAGACCGAACCCATTGCTCTTACCACATGAGCGAGTCAATTTATCCAACTTATGATTCCAACATAAGCATCCTATATCTCGCGAGGCAATGAGTCATTACTCGACTTGTACCGTGTCCTTAAAGCATGGCACTAGCGCTCCTAACATACTAGTAAAAGAGCATAGGAGTCCTAAGGATCATGCATCTAGGTTTCAAAGCAACTCAAACTTAAATGCACAAAATAAACAATAAATACTGAAAAGTAAAAGTGGAGATTTTATCCCAAAAAGGTTAGATGAAACCGGTGCTTGCCTTCCTCTACTACAGCACTAACACTAGCCTTGGGCTCTTCTGGACTTTGGTCCAGGTCTTGCTACTCACCAAGTTGGTTCACTTCCCGCTAGCTGCTCCCTCCTCCTCCTCGGGTGAGCGTGTACTTCCGTAAATCTACGTATACATGCATATGCATTAAATTAAGATGAGCTTTGATGGTGATTGCGTACACATCTAAGCAAAATGAGCTATTTAACTTCACCAAACAGTAAGGGGGTGTTTTTAAATTACTAAAAACAGGAACAAAACATGATTTCACAATTTACACTTTAATCTCCATTTCCTTATTTAATTCCATAAAACAAGCCTTTCAACCATAAATCCAAATTAAATCAAAACACTTCAAATGAGCCTAAGCTTCTGCAAACATCATCATCATATACTCATTCTAAGCTCACACACCAAAATTTAGATTAAGAACATTTATAAAATAATTTATATGAAAAAGACAAATTTCAGCCTAGTAAATCAACATTAATTCATATAAAAGATTTAATAAACTTTTGATCTCAACTTTCTCCTACAAGTCATGTATGCCAAATATAAGCTTCTGACCAAAGCATAAGTGCAGATTCAAATTATTTTTCAGATTTTGAATTTAAACTCCTACACAAGATTAAATCCAAATCACCTATTAAACAATTTCCTAAAATCACATCCACTCTACCAGAGGTACAACTCAACAAGGTAAAGCCCTAGGGTGCACATATGGTTACAGAAGAAAAGTTTAATTAAAGGGACTATAAAAAGCATCAAACTTAATCTAGCATAAGAGCTTGCAAATAAATCATATCTGAAATATACACATCAAAATCATTCCAACTTTGGTCACAGATCTAGAACATGCCATAAAGAGCAACATATCCAAAATTCAAGTCCATAGCATGTGTATATTTTAAACTACACTAAAACACCTCAAACTGAGTTTGAATTTTCATTCAAAAACTACACAGAAAAACTCTATACATGCTTTCTAGAAAAGGTAGGTTTCTTCACCAGGAACCCAACAAAATTGGATTTGCATTTTTATGATTTTTCTACGATTTTCTAGAGATTTTACAAAGTTCAGCCTGGACACCTAGATCTGAAAACTGGGTTCTCAGGTCCCCGGGTTTTGCTTTTAGCACCGAAAAGATCTCAGATCTCGCAATGTCACCCTGGTCGCGGCCAGCGACGGGATCGCCGGAATCCGGCTAGGGAAGGCCGGGCTTGGCCGGAAAGGCGGGTAAGTGGCGAGGCTCACCTAGGGTTCCATTTGAGGCATTCCGAGGTCGGAGGATGCTCCGATGGAGAACGGCGCGGCTGGCGGATCTAAGCTCGCCTCACTGGGGTGCGACCGTGAATGCTCGGCAAGGTGCGGCTCGAGTGTTCGAGAGGGAAGGTGTATGCGTGCTAGAAAGGGTCGAGGAGGCGCGACACGGCCTGGGGCGAGTAGCGGCCGGCGGCGTCGATGTCAAGCCCGCGACCTGGGCATACGACGGCGCTCACACGCGCTCTGGTTTTTCCGGTGGATGAGACGAGGGGATAGGGAGGGGCGCATTGACCAAAGAGCGGCCAGATGGCTCGCCGGTGCGACACGCGCGCAGCGGCTGCGGCGCGCGCGTGGCCGGCACATCTTTCGGAATGCGCGACGGGAAACCAACAGAATGAGGGCCCACAGCTGGGCATGGTTCACCGCTGAGGCACCTAAGCCAACCGTGACGGAACAAGGTTTGGTTAGCCTGCGACGCGACGACGCCTGGCGACGCCGCCGCATGACGCCACGGTCTTTTTCATTTCGTGATTCTGTTTTCGAAATTACGAAACTCCAAAAAGTGTCAATTAAGTTGAAAATCTCCAAAAAGCAAAGTTGTAGAGGAGCCATAGATCTACAACTTTCCCAAAGGGTAGCATATGTTTTGATCAACCGTTTGCCCGGGAACGTCAGCCAAAGTTGCAGTTTTTCCACGGCTCGAGTTAATGTTCACAGCGCAGTCAAACCGATTTTTGGCCAATTTGCACTCAAAATTGGAATGTCCGCCAATTACGAAAAATGTGTTCCCGGAAATAACGAACAACTTTTGTATTGGCCGATTTTGAACTTCTATAGTGAAATTTGGAGAACGCGCAAGAAAACCAAATCAGCCTCTTGGGATCTATAGGGTTTGACTGAATTTGAACTTTGACCAAGGTCTTTTGTGCAAGATCATGTCAAACATGTTTATGAGCCAATTAAATATGATTAACACTAGTATTTATCTTTATTAAACACCTGGGTGTTGGTCTACCCTTAAAAGGAATCTCGTCCCGAGATTCAACACAAGATTAGAGGAAAACCTCTTGGGGAGATAACGGGTTTCATGAGGAAACCACAGAGCAAAGATAAACTCTTCCATCTAAATCTCAAGGATGATAAAAGGTACATGGGCTGCCTCACACATCATCAATGTCGCCGTGAGGAAGCGGCATGAATGTACACATGAAAAGCTAAAATCATCAAGAATTGGAAAGCGGACGATACGGTCCTACTAGAGTCCAATAGATGGAATCAAACATCTCGAAAATGACCCATAGTTGATGATGTGGGTTGGCTCCCTCTTGTGGCTCTCTTCTCGAGCTTCTTCTTTGTGATGTTGGCACCAACCTTGTGACGAGCTTCAGGAAAGGCTCTGGACTTGACACCTATAGGGAGGAGCTTGACTCTCCTTCACATTCCGGGGAAGATAGAGGAAAGAGCTTAATCGATGAGGAATCAAGCGGCGAAAGTAGCCGGTGTGTGCTCAAAGAAAACAACTAGAGAGAAGGGAGGGCGACGAGATATGGTGGCTCAAGTGGATGCAACTCTGAGCGGTGAATGTCGACGGGAGGTGCTCCTTTAATGATGCTCACCATGGTGTAGTGGCAGTGGTGCTCGCACCACTTGGGTTGGGGCCGGTGGCAAGGAGGTGTGGTGGTGGCATGTGGCACGATGGTGGCCGGCATTAGGATGCCGTGGCGACAAGACGACCGATCATCAGCGGTCTGACAAATCGACAGCACGCAGCACGGATATGGAGGGGTCAAACGGGCCCTCGAGAGGATTGACCGTGACTTTGGGAGAAAGAGAAGAGTTGGGGTATCCACCATCCTAAATTGGGATTGTACCAAGGAAAGCCTATCAAAGGATTTTGCCCATCCTTTATTTACTGGTATCCCGGTTCCTTTGATTAGAGGAAACGTGCTAAAGGACCAAAGATCACTGACTCAGTAGAAGGCTCTTCTTATCTTAACTTTTGGAGAACTTGCTCATACTCCTTCAACCAGCTTAGTTGAGTCACTACCAAGTGAATTTTGAAATTTAGAAGGAAGAAGACCAAGTTGAAAGGTTCCAAAAAGATTCCCATAAAGAAGGGAAACCTCAAATATTTGGGTAAATTTGTTTACGAGGTTCATGAATTTGTTTTTAGGAGATCAATAAAAGGTTAACTCTAGAGTATCCCGAAAAGTACAATTGTCAATGGCAAATGACAAGATTTTGGAAACAAAATTGGGATGGGAGGAAGTGAAAAATACCCTTGCTCAAGGTTTATCTTAATGAAGTATTTTAATTACTTTATGCACCACACCAGGGCGTAATGATTTTGAGTTGAAACTCATGCACTTGATGAGTCATGGGATGACAATGCTTATGCATATGGAAATGACTCGTGCAACAATGGGATGGTGCACATGTGGATGCTCATGATGAAGTGCATATAGTATGATGTACATGTATATGAGCATATGATGTTTATGCATATGAACTTATGGTGCATAGTGAGAGATGCACATGATGTGTATATGATGAGGTGCATGCATGATGATGCACATGTTTATGAATGCGTGATGCGATGCTCATGAGATATGGTGCTCATGATGCAAAGGTCGCATGATTTGCATTATTCACGAAATTAGATAGTGGCTTGGAGGATCGATAAATTAGGATCCGGTGAGTCGCATTCTCACAAACAAAGATACCTAGCGTGCTCCTAGTGGTAATCACATGGCTGCAAAGACACATGATACACTAGGTTCCATCGCGCACCTTCGCTCATGGATCAACAACATCACCACCATAAGGAGAATAGAGTAGAAAGGGTGAAACTCAAAGCGTATGCATGTTAGTCCAAACCTGTGTTTCCCAGATGCACATGTCGTGTAATGCATTTCCATGCTCATGAATTATGTTGTTAGAGATGCAAAGATATGCATGCCGGAATGACACTCATTATGCATACCAACAGATTTTTGATGCCTTGTAACCATGTTCTCATTTATTTGTTTGTGAGCAAGCATAAGGATTTTAGGTCAAGGCTGAGAATTTATAGTGATCAAAGTAGGGATATCGATGCAAGAAAAGTGGAGTGATCACCTTTACATAGCCATAGGAAGTTGGTGGATCGCTTTAAATTGAAGAAAAGGTGTATAAGCAATCAGAGAGTACAACGGGTTCCACTTGACTCGGCAAGGATATGATTATGCTTCTATTAGAAACCATCCTAAGAGAAGAAGGAGATAGATGGATCTTGCATCGATTGTATTCATCCGTGGATAGAAACTTCAAAACATACGTGAGCATTCTTCCACCACCTAAATATCATCATCTTTAGGCAGGGATGTAAAATCGTGCCTTCCAATATTGGTATTCAACTTAGAGATAATGCTGAGGCTATCATGCCCAAAAATTCAGATATCGCTTTGCTGTCAGGGCTGTTGGACAGCAGGCCGAGGGTCACTAAAATTCCATATCTCTCAGCTCAAAACTGTAACGATGCTGAAATTTTACGAGCATGCAGAATATGAAATTCTAAACAACTTTGGTATTCAAGGTTTGCTCTGGATTTCAAAGGAAGATGACTAAAAATTTGAATTTCAGAGATCACTAGTTCTGAAATTCAGCAGGGCAGAGACTAATGTTTTGGGCATATCTCCCAAACTAAAAATCTAGTGACCTTGAGATTTCTACAGGAGGTAGATAGATACCTAAGGAGCATTCTTGGTATTCAAGGGTCGAACCAATTCAGATTGGAAAAGGGTCTAACTGATCAATTTTAGAGTGCTATTGCCCAGAAATTTCAGCAGGACAGTGCTTCACTAAAAGATCATATCTCAAAATTGAGAACCCTATGACCATGAGGTTTTACAGCACAAAGTAGGCTATATATGGAGCATTTTTGGTATAGATTGTCTGGTCAAAACTATTCGGAACAAGGTGTAAAAATTCGAGTTTTCAGATTAACTCAGAATTGGACAGCATTTCAGCATGACCTTGCCTAGCAAATTTGATCCTAACTTCAGTTTTAAGCATCCTAAAATCATGAGAAATTCAGAGAGCAACCTTAACTAGGTGATAAACAATTTTCCTAAAGAGCATCTAGTCCAGAAATTTTCTAGATAATTCTTAGAAAATTGGACAGCATCTAGTTACAATCTTTGCTTATCACTTCATCAAAGCATCAAACTAGCATGATTGGTCCTTAAGAAACACAAATTAAATAGAGACCAAGCAACACATGATTTAAGTTCAGTTTTGGTTTGATAGCTTTTACATGATGCAAAAGCGTCCTAAACTTCCTCACAAAGCTTTTAAGCTCAAAACGGTTAGTGCCGGTGGCAAGGCATACATATACGTCTCTCCTTATAATAGCTAGTCAAAGCTACTCGCTTTCTTAAATTACCGTTCCTAACAACCGTGGTTAGTGTACCTGCAGAAAATCACAGATATTCAAGACCTTTTGTGCCAGCACTCACAAAAGCGTCCACATTCATTACCGTTCACTATAGAAACGGTATCCATGCGTAAAGCCGCTGCATGGACAGCGTCAACCCTGACACCTCCGCTTGAATGGAGTTGTCCTTTCCGCCTTATTGCGGGTTCGCATACGTATGGCAAAACATGGCTAGACACAGACGACGTGGGTTCCCATTGGAATAGGTCCCATCCATCCTCACGGACTTTCCTGCGTGGCACCATCACGTATGGCAAAACGTGACGAGACGCAGACGCGACGTGGCACCCATTGGAATAGGTCCCACTAGTCCCTCACAGGACTTCCTGTGGTACCACCACGTATGGCAAAACGTGATGAACTAGTATGGTTGTGCAAGAAAGTAAGTTTTGACAGAATAAAATGCCGGAAGTCGATTAAATACACCATAGAGTACTAGCCACCGAAAGAACCCAAAATTCCTCTAGGGCCTCTGACTAGATAAGACCTTAACGTACTCACTTAGCAAGATTATTAATCTTGGCAAATTTTATTCCAAAACAAGTTTGTTAAGTTATTTTAATTACTCGTGCATAACTCGCCTCGGTATCACCGTGATGTAACCGCCTAAAATAATTCAGACATCGCTTAAGCCGTCCACGTGGCCATTAAGCAATAATAAAGAACTTCAGCCGGCGGCATGCCCAGAAATCACTTACACAGATCGATATGCGCTAAGCCCACACGTATGGACCAGAGTACAACATTACATTACATAAAAGGTTCATAAGTTCAACATTATTACAAACCAAGGGTTTTCATACATAAAAGTAAAGGTGATTCAGATTAAACAATGGAAATAAAACTAGCGGAAGATACACATGGGAGGCCATCCATGAGTATCACTCATCAACATCGCTCTCCCACTCAAGTTCCCAACCATCCGGAATAGAACCAAAGCGATGGGATTACCGAAACAACAACAAAAGCAAGGCCGAGTATACTAATACTCAAAGAAGACTTACCGACAAAAATAAAAGACACAGACTAGACATGCAAGGCTTTTGGTGGGTTTGTTTTTGCCAAAAGCAACTAAGAGTTGATCCTTACTTTCAAATTTTAGCTCAAGTTCTAGTATGTTAACCATTCTAGGTAAGCACCTAGCTAAACAAGCATGGTTGTACAAACAAGATTAATCATCCAACAATATTAATCCAAAAATGTTCCATAAATAAACATGGGGTAGCTGGTGGTCAAGCCGACTCGGATAACGGCGAGTGACCGACGATCGATCGATTTATATCCTTGCAAGGTAAACCCAAGATACACGGAAGAAGGTGTGTCTACCCCAACCGTTCCCAACATCCCACAGCTTTGGGATCGACGCTACAAACTCGTACACGGTTATGGAGGGTCTAACCCGACCGCCCGGACTCACACACTATACCACTGTAGCTAGCCGAGACGCAACCCAAGAGTAGTAGCTAGAAAGATCCCGCCCGGTTCAAGGTACTAGGCTTACCGGTCCCATTCCCGACAAGCACTTGGTACGCTCAATAGCTTAAACCAAAGAAATGCTACTGGTCGAGACCGAACCCATTGCTCTTACCACATGAGCGAGTCAATTTATCCAACTTATGATTCCAACATAAGCATCCTATATCTCGCGAGCAATGAGTCATTACTCGACTTGTACTGTGTCCTTAAAGCATGGCACTAGCGTTCTAACATACTAGTAAAAGAGCATAGGAGTCCTAAGGATCATGCATCTAGGTTTCAACACAACTCAAAACTTAAATGCACAAAATAAACAATAAATACTTGAAAAGTAAAAGTGAGTTTTATCCCAAAAAGGTTAGATGATCCGGGTGCTTGCCTTCCTCTACACACTAACACTAGCCTTGGGCTCTTCGGACTTTGGTCCAGGTCTTGCTGCTCACCAAGTTGGTTCACTCACCAGCTGCTCCCTCCTCCTCCGGGTGGCGTGTACTTCCTCGTAAATCTACACGTATACATGCATATGCATTAAATTAAGATGAGCTTTGATGGTGATTGTATACACATCTAAGCAAAATGAGCTATTTAACTTCACCAAACAGTAAGGGGGTGTTTTAAATTACTAAAAACAGAACAAAACATGATTTCACAATTTACACTTTAATCTCCATTTCTTATTTAATTCCATAAAACAAGCCTTTCAACCATAAATCCCAAATTAAATCAAAACACTTCAAATGAGCCTAAGCTTCTGCACACAGCAACATATGCCTATTTTAAGCTCACAACCAAAATATAGATTAAGATCATTTATAAATTAATTTATACGAAAAGACAAATTTCAGCCTAGTAAATCAACATTAATTCATAAAAAGATTTAATAAACTTTTGATCTCAACTTTCTCCTACAGGTCATGTATGCCAAGAATGAGTTTCTGACCAAAGCATGTTGCAGATTCAAATTATTTTTCAGATTTTGAATTTAAGCTCCTACACAAGATTAAATCCAAATCACCTATTAAACAATTTCCTAAAATCACATCCATCATACCAGAGGTACAACTCAACAAGGCAAAGCCCTAGGGTGCACTGGTGCTCAAAGAAAAGTTTATTAAAGAGGCTATAAAAGCATCAAACTTAATCTAGCATAAAGCTTAAATAAATATAACTGAACATATATACATCAAAATCATTCCAACTTTGGTCACAGATCTAGACATGCCATAAAGAGCAACATATCCAAAATTCAAGTCCATAGCATGTGTATATTTTAAACTACACTAAAAACACCTCAAACTGAGTTTGAATTTTCATTCAAAAACTACACAGAAAAACCCTATACATGCTTTCTAGAAAAGGTAGGTTTCTTCACCAGGAACCCAACAAAATTGGATTTGCATTTTCTGATTTTTCTACGATTTTAATGATTTTGAAGTTCAGCTGAAACTAAAAACTGATTTTACAAAGGTCCCTGGTTTTAACTACACCGAAAGAATCTGATCTCAATCCCCGGTCGCGCGGGATCGCACCGGCCGGGGGGCCGGGCTTGGCCGGGAGGGTGGGCGAGGTCACCTAGGGTTCCATTGAGGCAGGCGAGGTGCTCCGGGCCGAGGGGCGCGCGCCGGCTGGGCCACGCCCGGCGGCCGCGGGCGGAGGTGCACTGGAGTGCAGAGAGGGAAGGTGAGCGCAGGGGAAGGGCGAGGAGGCGCACCGGGGGTGGAATGGCACCCGAGCAAGCGGCAAGGCGCAGACAGCGGCTCGCGGAGCGACACGGGGTGGCGGGAGGCGTGCCAGGCGCGATGGCTGCCGCGGCGCGCCGCGGCTGGGGGCCCGCCCGCACGGCGGGCGCCCGCCGCGCCCCGAGGCCTCAGGGCGGTCCCGAGGCACTGCCACCGCGCGGGGTGGCCACGCGGCGCGACGCGCGGCGCGCGGCGACCGCGACGTCCTATTTCGTGACTGTTTTCAAATTGCAAACTCCAAAAGTGTCAACTAAGTTGAAAATCTCCAAAAGCAAAGTTGTAGAGGAGCCATAGATCTACAACTTTCCCAAAGGGACATATGTTTTGATCAACCGTTTGCGGAACGAAAAGTTGCAGTTTTTCCACGGCTCGAGTTACTGTTCACAGCGCAGTCAAACCGATTTTGGCCAATTTGCACTCAAAATTGGAATGTCCGCCAATTACGAAAAATGTGTTCCCGGAAATAACGAACAACTTTATATTGGCCGATTTTGAACTTCTATAGTGAAATTTGGAGAACGCGAAGAAAACCAAATCAGCCTTTGGGATCTATAGGGTTTGACCGAATTTGAACTTTGACCAAGGTCTTTTGTGCAAAAGTGTGCAAGATCATGTCAAACATGTTTATGAGCCAATTAAATATGATTAACACTAGTATTTATTCTTATTAAACACTGCGGAGCACTGCATACGGCCCCATGGTTTCTGTCGGCCGCAAGACGACGGCTCGACCGGCCCATCGGGGGTGGCTACCATCGCCGACGCCCCACTTGCAAGACGGGCAAGTGGCGGCTAGGTTGCGCCGGCCACGCCGATCTGGGCAACCGGGAGTAGAGGAGATCCTGAACTGCCCGGGCTCACGACGCACCCATGAGAGAAGGGATTGCCACGAGCCTGTGGCGACGGATCCGGAGCCTCGTGAGACGGCCGAGGAATCGTGAGGTGTATGGCCGGAGGAATCTGGTGTGGCCATGGCTGCAGAATCAAGCTGTGAGCTCCTCTCGCGGCCACGACGCAGCCTCGCCTCGCTTGTGCGCCGAATGTCAGCCGATCACCAAAGACTGTCACCGAGGAGAAGAGAAGGCGGGGGAGAGGATGCGTGGGGATCGGGAGGGCGTGGGTAAGTGGGAGGAGTGGGGAAGGCGAGTTAGGATTTTTTCATTTATATGTATTAGGAGGTTGTGCTGGCGGTAGGGCAGATTCGTGCTGGTAGGGCCACTTCGTCGCCCCTATTGGGCGTGCCCGGGCCGGCCCAATGTCTTCGTGGCGCACTAAAAGATCGTCGAGGCCGCACTATTGATCGTGCCCGTGCCTCGGGTTCGTGCCTCGTGGACCCATTTGGAAATCTATACCGGTGATGTATTGCAGGCTCTCCTTTTTTTTAATAAGATATTTGCAGGCTCTTTGCAATTCATGATGTTTGCTCATCAGGTGATGTTATGCAAAGTTCAGTTGCGAAGGACCGATTCCAGACTGAAGAATCAAATCATGCATCCACCAGCGGCAGCGTACGGCGGCGTACGCCGAAGGCGCCGTGCCACCGGTCTTGGGCGCAGACGTGGAGCGCTTCTCGAGCCCCTGCCGTCCGCCGGTAACGCCACCCCGCCGCTTCGTCCTCGCCGCCTCGGCCTCCTCTTCCTCGACCTCGAGGTGGTGGTGGGCTGGTGGAGGTAGGCTAGCGCCTTCCACTTCTCCTCGAGTTCGCCCAGGTCGTTGGCCTCCTCTACGTCGCCCCCGCCGGCGTCCAATTCCTCTGTTCCTCTCACAGTCTCACCGGTGCTCGCCGTGCCGCCGGCCAGGGTGTGGTCGCTGCAAAATTGTGGGTCGGATTTAGGGGGATTTATGCAAATATTCGGATCGCGATTAATAATCGCGATCCAACTCAGGTTATATAATATCGAATCGCGATTAATAGTCGCGATCCAAAACAGGGGTCATGTGTCAATCCGCGCCGCCGCGCCATGACTCTCCCTCCCGGCCGAAGGCGACAGCGATTGCCGCCTCCTCGTCGTACATGGACTCGCTGTCGCTCAAGGCCGCACTCTCCATGTCTCACATCCACTGCAACCGCCGCTGTTAACTACATCGCCCCCGTTGCCTCTCCTCCATTGGAAGCGGAAGGTCCCATGCTCCCCTTCCCCAATTCGCGCCCCAACCAAGCCCAGCTCCAACCCTCACTCGCCTCCTCCTCTTCCACTCCAGGCCAAAGACCTGAAGCACATTCCGCCCTCGCGAGGAGCTCAAACTCTTCTATCGTGTGCCCCAGATATGGAGCCGCCGGTTGTGCCATTCTCTGCGCCGCCGCGCCCTGGAGTCAATGGCGAGCATTGGGTCGACGAGGTGCTCAAAAGGAGGTTCCTCAGGCTGGTTACGGCTTCTCTCTTGAACCAATCTGGGTTTCTGTGTGCAGCCATTTCGAATTTGTTGCGGTTTTTAGTTCGATTTATAGACTTATGTTCTGTTGTAGCAGGGAAGAAGAAGCAACGGCAATCGGATCGATCCCTCTCCTCTCCAAAGAGTGACTCGATCGGTCGGTGTTTCTGAGATTTTACTGAAACATGAACTTTACAACATTTGATATATAGCTAACAGCTCTGTAGGTAGTGTGATATGACTTTAAACTGCAGTTCTGCTGCAAAACACAACAGATAACTTTAGAGAATAGCCACAACTCTTACTGCTTCCTGTTTCCAGTTATCTGAACTTTGAAGAGTAGTTTCACTTTTTTTGCCTGTTGTTCAGACTTCAACTGCAAAGTGGGATTGTTTAACTCTAATAAATCTGATATGCATTAATAACTAATATTATATGGATTTGTGTTTCTTCTATACTGCTCAATGGTTTGCAGGATCAGTTGACTGTTCATATGAGCATTCTGTGAGCAGCACCTGTTCCTTAAGTTAGGAAACGAGGAGCTGCTTATCAGTCATTGAATAATCATTGCACTTTCTCAGAAGCAAAAGATCTCAGGTATATCAGAAGGATTGCTTCTGGCTGACCCGTTCGATACTTTCCGTTAGATGCATAGCAATATATTCATTCATTGTGTAAGTTTGTTCTTCTATTCGTTCTTATTTAGATACATAGAAGGGTGTGGACTCATTAAACCAATAGTGTATCTATTTTGAATTCAGCATTACCCAGTGCATCCATTGTAACATCATGATTGCCCGGTGTATCCATTCTAAGTCAGTTAAAAGAACAAACACTTGACCTTATTAATGCTGAACTATGGATATATGGAAAACTAAGCAGTAGGGACTTATTTGCTGATGCATAATGGCTGTTATGTAGAATGTGAGGTTGTATGTATGCTAATGTGCTGTGATTTCTGTTACGATACACTGGATTATTTCTGGCCTTATTTAATTCGTCTGGATCATTAGGCTTATGAACTGCAAAACTGCGATTAGAGTTTAATTTGCGGTGTCCGGGTCACAAATAAATTTGTTTCATTGAACATGAAAGGCATATGTAAGATGATGCCAGTGCCAATAGAGGTCAACAATGGGACCGCGCGGCATTTCGTTTCAAGAGCCTGATCAGAACTTAGATATGCAACCGAATTTTTTGCTGAGCAAATAACGTACATACATCTACTATACATACAGCAGTGCTCAAGAGTTGTCGTCGAATATGGGTCGGATCTATTCTGAACGTACACAGGGATATTTGCATGTCTTGGAAAAACATGAATGGTCTGTACTGAGCGAGTGATTGGAAGGTTGCCAAGGGAGGTGGCTTCTGCGCATCAGGTGAAGCTGGACCTGGTAGTCTCTTTCAAATTCTTTGCCATGAGAACTGAGACCACACCGCCTTGTCGGCCTCCATCTGTCCAATGTGTTTCCGCACATGCCTCTTGGATGTCGTTTTTTCACGAACTGTTTATGGATGTCTTGTTTTTTGCTGTTAACAACTCACATCTCACCTCTGCATATCGGTTCAGGGTAAACAGGTCCTGAAAGCTGGTGACCTGGTGTAACATGCAGGTGTTCTTTTCTGCACTGGACTATACAGAGTCAAGTATGTCGTGCTGCATCCATTCCTTTTTTTTGTGGACGAGTAGTTGGTGAAAGTGAAACCAATTTTTCTCTATGTAGGTATGTAATGCAATACATAAGTTGGTCTCGCCACTAGACTTCATTTGAAATACATAATTTTACCTGATACTGCTTGTTCCTTATCCCTGCGATATGTTGCTGACATCAACGGTCAGTGCAAACTGATTCGAAATCGAACGAACACATCGAAACATGTTGCTTTATCTATGCACGTCTGTTAAAATAATATTGCAGCCTGGAGCAAAGTGGCTACCTACTATTGGGGGACCATACTGCAAACATCTGACCTCGGTCAACGAGTAAGCACATCTCTGACATTTGTTGGAGAGGGGGGAATGGTATTCGGTGTCATGATCTACTCGTAGGGTCTGTTTGGATGAGAGATTATGGACAGGATGAGGGGTAGGGCTTAGGAGTGTCTTTGGGAGCTTTTAATCCCAATTAGCTACTACTTCTAAAGGATTAAACTTTAATCCACCGTACCACTTTTAGTTCCAATTAGTTCGTGTGTTTAGCTCCCTATGGACTTAATAAAGAAGCTAAAAATCAAGGACGTCCATATATAGGATCCAAACATGCACGTAAAGTCGTAGGCGTAGATTCGTCAACCTACGCGCATCTGCTGACTGCTGCGGCCCTGTTTGGGAGGGCTCCAGCTCTAGCTCCTTCACCGGCTCCTGCCGGCTGCCGGAGCCCTCCCAAATGGTGAGATGTTCACCGGCTCCAGGGGAGGAGCCCCTGAAAACCTGCTGACTGGAGCCATTCCGGGGTGGTGGAGCCAGAAAAGAGTGGCTCCGGTAGCTCCACCCTCAGGCCTGCAGCCACGAGTACGGAAATGCCCTTAAGGTTTGCAAGAATTACAGAGAAAATGCCATTGAGCATGGGAGCGAGCCGGCGGCGGCTTCGCACTCGTTGGCGGCTCATGACGCATGCCTCGCCGTGCAGGAGAGAGAGGCGCCTGCGCCGTCGTCGGGGAGGAGCAAAGCCCTCCGGGACGGTCGGTGGGAGGGAGGGGTGGCGCCGACAGCCTTGCTGCTGCCGGGGAGGAGCGGCGGCCTCCCTGCTGCCGGGGAGGAGTGGCGGAGGGCGGCGGAGGGAGCCGGGGGATGGCCGGTGGGGATGGCGCCGCCAGGGGAGGTGGGAGGTGGCGGACGGTGCGAGCCGGCGAGGAGGGGGCGCAGGAGCTCTCGAGTCTTTCAGAGAAGATAAGCTAGAGCTCTCGGGTCTTCCAGAGAAGATGAAGAAGAAAACACCGAAAAAAATAAGAAGAAAAGAATAAAAAGGAAATAAAGAAGAAAATAAGAGATAAACGAAAAAAAGAAGGGCATTATGGACATTTCACTCTCTTATTTACTTTACACAGTCAAGAGAAACCGTTTTGCCAAACGTTTATTTAAAACGACTCCAGCTCTACCACAGAAGTCACTAACCGTCTTGGGTGGAGCCGAAGCGCTTCCAAAGAGACCCTGAGTGAGGTTTGAAGGGGCGGTCGGGCAACGCAGGCGATTAGGCCTAACCGTGACCGCGGAGCTCAAAGAGACCTGTAAAGGGGGTGGGGCTCAGCTGTCAGATCGGTTTTCACGATGGGTGAAACCAGAGAGCTGCAGTCGGCCGCCTGTATCGCCATCTGCACCCGGTGGGTCCCCCGTCCTTCACCGCACGTGGCACAGCGCACGTCCTTCCTGAGCTCGCCGCCCACCAACTTTGCCAGCATGGCATGCATAGCGCTCCCGTGCTTCACCTCTAGGAATGGAGTTTTCCTGTAGCAATCTGTAGGAAACAGGTGAAGATACAGATCAGCGGTGCGGAACTTTCACCTGTGTATTTGAAGTTCAGGTGCCTTTAGAGATCAGCGGTGCGGTCAGCCTTAGGCTTTTGGGGAAACGGGAAACCAACCCATGACGTACGTGGTGGTACTGAAAAGTGTTTGGAGATGACCGCTCCTCGGGAGCAACGCGCACTGTCTTGTCAAAATGATTGATCATATGGCAGCCTATCAGTACTCCGTAGGAGGAGCAGGTAGCACGAGTAGGTGCACGAGGCACTGCAAAAAGGTGTTGCGGCCTCGTACTGCCCCTACCACTACTGCTAGCCCTGGAGCGAGCTCATGCGTGATGCATGCCTCGGAGACGGATTTGAGGTAGTAGTAGAGGCTATTTACGTGCTCTCGCCGTCGTAGCAAAGCATCGGCGGCGAGCTGAGCCTGAGACGGATAATGGAAGAAGGATTTGAGGTAGTAGCCGTTGAACAGGATGGAATGCATGGTAGGCAAAGCCCAAGCGGCCACCACCCACCACGGAAAAGCTCTAGGTGTACAGTAGCTGGGCGATGCGTCCACACACATCATGTCCACTCCACTCCACCACCCCGCCCCCTCCGGCGTCGGCGTCGGCGTCGGGCATGTGCCTTGCCGCTCCACCCGATGGGCAGGCCCGCACCCGGCCGATGCGGTCGCGGCTCCCGGTGGCGTCGTCGGCCCCGCCATAAGCCATAGCCGAGAGAGCCTGCCGCCGCCACGTGATCGAGGCGGCAGGCACGCGACACGACACGACCTGCGTCAAGTCCCCCCCACCATCGCCGCGCCCATCGCCATTGGCCGCCGCCCGTCGCCATCCAGCACATGCTGCTGATCTCCTCTTCCCCGTGTCGTGTCCGCTAGCTTAGCTAGTGATCCCAACTCGTCCACGGACCATGGCTACGGCGTATCGTATCGTACGGCCTCGGCCTAGCTAGTCGCCTAATAATGGACCTGCAAGTACTACGTGCGGTACGGGGGGCCGTAGCAAACCGCGGAGCTTGTCCGCCACCGCCCGTCGTCGCTCGTCGTCTACCACCTGCTCTCGCCTCGACTGGTATTCGTTGGACCGACCGTTCGATGCGACCGTACAGAAAGCATCCGGCCGGCCTCGTGTCCGCCGCGTACTCCACTGTGCTACACTACACACACCATACTCCACGTCAAGGCATCTCTCGGATTGGCCGCAACGACAACCAAAATGCTGCCTGCCTCACGTCGCAGACAGCCGGGCCCGGGCTCGTGTGTTGCGTTGGGTCTGCTGCACCTGCTCCTGCTGCCTGCTGGAGAAGCCGGATTGGGTGGAGGAGGCGAGCGGTACCGGTATACGACGACGCAATGTTGAATTTCCAATCGGCCTGAACCTTCCGTCCGCACGGTCACTTCAGCTTTCCGTTCACGTGGTGCGTCACAGCAATCGTACTGTTGACGACCGTCGATCCAGATCGGTGAGCTCAGCTTCCAGTTCCCACGCGCGGGCATGCGGCCGTGAGCAGCTCGCCTCCTCCCCCAGCTCCTCGCTGACGGCGCCTGCCTCCTCACACTCACAGGCTCCTCGCTCTGATGACGCCTGGTCCCCACCCGGCCTCTCTCTGCCCTCTTCCATGACTCCGATCTCGATATTTTGTTCATAGATCCAAAGCCATAACCAATAAGTGAAGGTCAAAAGTTTTGTTTCGGCTACCAAATACAGCTAATAAGCATAAGCGTCAAAAGGCTACAAATACTTCAAAATTTGTTTCATAAAGGATCCAGGGTTTAAAGGCCGGCACGGTGAAGGGAACACCAAAACCCAAAATTTTTGTTTACCAGTTTACTTGGCGAAACGGCTGCGTGGTCAGGAGAAATCGGGGCACGCGTTGGCCGACCGCGGGAGACAGTTGCGGACGCGTGGCAGGCGCAGTGGATCCACGTGCTGTGCGTTGGTAATCGACCGACGAATCGTCCGGGCGCCCGACAGCATCACGACGACCTGGCCCAAACTCGCATGCTCTCACAGTCAGTCACGCGACTGACGACGACCGGCCTAGGAGACGGCGAAGGCAGGCAGCCAGGCAGCCACCGCGCCAACGCTCGCTCGCAAACGCGGATTCGCCCCGCTGACGCGACCCACCTCGCCTCACACTCTGACTGACACTAGTCCTCCCTCCCTCCTCTCGTTTGCTCAAAAAGCTGCCGCACACCGAGACAGACTGACGACAGAGAACAAATCGTGAAGCGCTACAGCCTACAGGGGCACGTGGTCGTGTCTGAGACGAAGGCGAGGTGAGGCGTTACGTTACAGTGTTACACAACGGGGCCGCCGGTGGGGTTCCCCGGCCGGGATTGTTCTCTTCATCAGTTCACTCACCGGAGCCAGCGGCGGAGGTCGGTGTCGACGACGGCGACACCGCCGACGCGTCACCGCCGCCCACGAGGCTCTCCGCGCACGACGACGACACCGTCGACCGCTGCTCCGACGAGAACCGCCCGCCGCGCTCTTGAAGCTCGGGCTCCGCAGCGACTGCGCGTAGTACGCCTCCGCCGCCGCCAGCGCCTGTGCCTGTGCCTGTGCCTGCCCGGCGCGCCGCCGGGAACGACAGCCGCTTCTTCGCCGACGCCGCCGAAGCGCCGGGCCGAACCGAACCCTCCGCCTCCGGAGGATGGCCGGTCGCGCTCGGGCGTCGCGGGCCGCTGCCGCGGCGCGCCTGCGACCACGCGCCTTGCCGACTCCGTCGCCGCCATGTAGTTGGGCACCCCGCCGACCCGTGCCGCTGCGAGTGCAGGCTCGGCGTGCTTCCGCCACTCGGCGCGGTCCACGCGCGGGCTCGCGGAGCACCTGGATCGGGGACGCGCTTCGGCGACGGCGTCACCTGCTGGGAGTGGTGCCCGCGGTTCATCGGCGACGACGGCCGCCGCGTCAGTTAGGGACGCGCTGTGTCGATCAGCGTCTTCACGGGCTCCGGTGGTGGTCCATGGACGCGCGCCCGCGGCCGCGCCGCCGCGGATGGTGCTGCGGCTCGTGTCGAAGGACGCGCGCGACGCCATCAACGCTCCGCCCACCGCGGCTGCCCGTCCACGTCCATCTCCTCCGCCGGCGCCGGCGCCGGTTCCGCCACAGCTTCAAAATCGATCGCAGCAGCCAACACTCACTCGATCAGGAAGATGACAAAAATCCCGCCTTGCAGAAACTCAAAGAGAATCTATGCCATTAAAAACAAAGAGAAATCAATGTTACCTGGTGCGAGAATGCGTAGAGCGCCTCTCACGCTTGAGCGCGGCGTCCTTCCTGGTCTGCAGCATGGCCTGGATCTCCTCTATCGTCCGCGGCCGGTCGTCCCAGTTGTCGGCGGCGAAGCTGCCGTCGCGCGACCGCTCCTGCAACCAGATCGAGGCAAACGAAATCAGTCAGTCAGTGCAGACCATTCAGTTTCAGACAATGCAGCCAGTGAGAGCGAAGAGCCAGCAAATGAGCTAGTGACATCACATACGACGGAGCGGCGGTCGGCGTAGTCGTGCGTGTACTTGGAGTCCCAGAAGGTGGAGGTGTCGACGCTGTACGACGACTTGCTGCTGCCGCACGGCGCGACCCCGGCGGCACCGGCGGCGGACATGGACAGCGACATGGAGTCCTGGGAGAGGCGCATCCGCTGGTCCCGGACGCGGGCCTGGACGCGCACCAGCGCCTGCATGCACCGGAGCGTCATGTTGGCCTGCTTCCGGACGTTGTGGCGAGCGCCTGCAGCTTGAGGCCACGGCGCCCGCAGCGCGCGGCGGGCCAGGTAACCCCGGAACGCGGTCTGGATGGAGACGGCGGCGTAGTGCTCGCGGACGAAGCCGCCGCTGTGGTGGAGGTGGTGGTTGGTCCCCGGGCGGGTGAGGCGGACCACCTCCGCCGCCGCCTGCGCCGTGGCGACCGCCGCCTCGGCCGTCGCCGCCGTAGCCACGGCCAGCGCGATGGCGTGCCGCTGCTCATCCGTCACGGCCGGTGCCGCCGTCGCCCCGGGCTGGGAGTGCGAACGCGGGCGCGGGTGGTCCGGCGCGGGAGGAGGGGCTGGCGACGGGGACGGCGACGAGGACCTCCGGAACAGCCATCGCCGGCGCTCCCGCTTGCCCTGCTCGATTTGTGCATACGCGCAGCAGCAGGGAACGTGAGCGTGGGGAGGGAAGGAGGAAGCAGAAAGAAAACAGGGCAGAGGGGAACGAGCGGACAAGAATAGCGAGAGTGCGAGACCTTGTCGTCGTCGGCGTCGGCTGCGGCGGCGGCGGGTGGTGCGTCGTCGCGGAGGCGCGAGGCTTTCCTCGCGGGGGAGGTGCTGTCGGCGTCCTTAGACGGCGAGCGGAAGGCCCGCTTGACGGCGGTGAGCCAGGACGAGGCGCCGCCCTTCTTGCCCATGTCGCGCGGCGGCAGGGACGACGGGCATTCGGCGAGCTGGCTGCGAGCAGCGGAGAGCTCGGTGTGGCAAGGCAGCAACGGCCGGCACGGCAGGCGCGGGCGTGGCGGCGGGCGGGTGGGGGTGGGGCGAGTACTACTCCGTGTATGATATTACTGCTGGCGCGTGGTGGTGCAGAGGCAGGCGGCAGAGCGCTCCCATGGCTCGTCACGCGCTCCCCCTGTGCGCTGCACGCCCTGCACCTGCACGGCGTCCCCTTTTTATGCCTGTGGGGCTTGCGGATCGACGAGCTAGCCGAACGAGCGGTAGGCCGGTAGCTGCTGAGCTACAAGCTACTCTCCTCGTCGATCGAGAGCTACGCACGCAGTGCGGCAGGAGCTACGTAGTGAGTGACAGAGGGGAGTGTGGTTTGGGGGGTCCCACCTGGCTGTGGCTTTTAGTTGCGTTGCGTTGCGCGCGCCTTTGCGGTGGGGAGGAGGCGCTCGGCGCTCGCTGGTGGGCAGTGAACGTTGGTGGTGCAGGGCAGTGCAGTGCAGGCAGCCGAGCAGGGTTTGGTGGGGAGGCAGCCGGCCGGCAGGGAGGCAGTCACGGCCGCAGAGGGCACAGAGGGTCCCCTCCCCTGTGGGCTGTGGCCTGTCACCTGTGGGTGCGGTGCGGTGGCGCGCGCGCGGCGCGGCAAAGGAAAGGGAAAGCCTTTGTTTTCATTTCGCGCGCGGAGGCGGGGGGTGGATGCCTGGATGATTTTCCGCTGGGTCCCCGTGCGGCGGCCTCGAGCCCGCCTGCTGTGCCCGTCTCGCGGCTCGCCGCCCGTTCCCCCAACATCATCCTTTATATCTCTCCTTCATCTCAACAAAAACCGCGGGACCCTTATCATTCTCTCATCTTTTTACTTCGTCCTTGGTCCCCTCTCTCGGTGCGCTTCTCATGCTTGCTTCTGCCGCTCAGTGGGATCAGGAGCGGATCACGCGAGCTCGAGGACGCCCGCGACCACGACCCGGGGCGCTGGCGATATCATCGGGCTCACCGTGCACAGGGCGGCGCCAGCAGCTCGATGGGTCGTGAACAGCCGGTTCGGGCGAGGGCGATCGAGGAGGAGGAGCCGGGAGGCGGATTGGCGGCGTCGGAGGAGGTGGTGAAGGAGCTTGAGGTGGCAAGCAAGCGGGAGCCGGGTCGATGACCTGCGGTCGTGGCGCGCTCGGGTCGCAGAAGGCGATGGGGTGCGAACTGCAGTCACGGCGAGGCCCGCGGAGCCACCGGCGTGGGATCTCGAGGCCGGCCGGCCCTCGAGCTCCGCCGCCGGGGAGAAGCGCTGGGAAGCTCTCCTCCGAAGAGCACATGGAGATGGTGGCGGATTAGGCGGAGATCTCGTATCCGCCTCCGATCCCCTCAGGTCAGCCTCGACTCCGAGGCGGATGCAACGCGTGCCTACTCATCGCTGTCGGCCAGGCGGATGCCGACATCCAGACATTAAGGCGCGAGGAGTTGCGTGGGCCCATGCGGATGGCGTCGCTCCTTCATCCCGATTCGCTGATCTCGTCGATCCGCATAGGAAAATGGAGGAGGTTCTCCGTCGCGACACCGTGACGGATGGCGTCCCCGGTACGGATGGTCTGATCGCCCGCGCTGCTGCCGTTCCGTTGCCGACGGCTCTCGCCGGCTCGCCGCCGCGCGTTCCGGACACGGACGCGTGCTGGTCAATAGGATGCCGGCTGCCGGCTTATCAAAAGAATTCAAGATCGTCCTTGTTTGGGGGGGTGGTAGACTAGCGGTGGTACTGCGGCCGCGCTCGTGCCGTGCCGGGTGGGTGGTATGCGACGAGACCACACACACGGACGATGCATCATGCTCTGGGAATTAATGAATGGATCATGGGAGATCGAGGACCGAGCGATGAGCGAGACGACCGCGACGAGACGGCGAGGGCTTTGCTGGATCGATGTGGGTTCGGGCTTTCGTCATCAGCTTGGCGCTGTCGGCGCACATCATCAGCAGTAGCGGGATGCGGATCGGAGCCAATCATTCGGTCTCGTGCCGCCCGCCGGAGCCCCACCACATGCGAGAACTTGACGATTGACGCCATGCGCATGAGCATGCTGACATGCAGAACGTGGTGGTGCACGCAACACAAGGCATGGCCGTCCATATCCATCATTTGTCCGGACCACCGCGAGGTACTCCAGCTACTGTAGCATCAATGTGTGCGTGCCTGGTTACGCTCCTCGCTTGTACTCTGTGAATTAACAGAGGAATAAATGGATAAAGGAAGGATGCATTCGAGGAATCTATTTGAAACTCTCAGTTATCGAAAGGGGATATGTAATGTAATCGAGTGTTTACGAATTTCTCGTCCTTAGATACGAACTAACAGCGTCCTCCGATCCAACTCACCACCACCGTGCGAATGATGAGTGTTGGTATAGCAATTTCAATTCCCAATCCACACGAAACATTGGTTGAATGAGGGGAGTAGGATTTGGTGATGATGCCGCGCACGGTGGTGTATCAGCTTTCTCTGCTCGATCTCCTCGCACTCGCAGCCAACCAACTAACGGTAACACACACGTATAGTATCTGTGAGGTGGGAATGCACGTGACACGCACCGGCCCTTTCTTTTGTGGCTGGTTGGGGTTGTTGGATGCGCCTGCCGACCCGACGCTGCACAACTTGTTCGTGCGCGCGTACTCAGAGCAGTTGGGAGCTAGCAAAGCAAGAACCTGGGCTGGGTGCATGGTGGCCGGCCCGGCCGTGGTGCGGCTCTCTCTGTGCCTCTGCCTCTCGCGTCGCGCGCCGTCGCATATATGATTGACCGTTGACCGACTCGATCCCATCCCCAACCCGTGACCACACAACTCAAGAATCGTTGGCTCTCTGGATGTGGGACCGACCGGCAGGCGTCGTGAATGTGTAGTGGAGGCACCAGGCCAGGCAGCTCGACAGCGTGACTGCCGCCTCTCGTGTTGCCATCGATGCCGCTCTGCTGCTGCTGCTGCAGCCTGCAGGTAGAGGACTGCGCGCAAGAGCCAACAACACACAGGACGCGCGCCAGTCAGTGATCTTGTAATTGCACTGGTGGCCGCCGCATCGTCGTCCAGGTCCAGCAAGGCTGATTTGTCAAGATTATTAGTAGGGGAAGTTTTCATTCCATGACATGGCAACACAAGAACCTAGTTTTCAGATTAGTTGGATTTAACGGCAATGTGCGTCGGGCGGAGCACCAGTCGCGTCCGTCCTGCCGAGTGCGCGCGCGCCCCTCGGTGCGCAGGCACTGTTTGCCGGCCGGCGGCGTCGGGATTCCGAAGGGGCCGCCAGAGCACTCGAGGCATTGTTTAGTTTCTCGCCCTCCCTGCTTTGCTGCCATTTTCCAATCCGGTCAAATCCCCGGTCAAGAGCCTAACCCCTTTTGTCTCGCTTATCCTCACTCACTTTCTCCGGTACCTCTACCTCACCCATGCCGCCACCGGATTGGGCGCGGCGCCGGTGCATGTAGCGTCGTCAGCGATCAGCGTGTCCGCTCTGCAGCTACTGTAGCTACTAGCGCTGGCAAATGCTGCGGTGCATGCGTGATGATGTGACGGTGCCACTGCATACCGTGCGTGCGTGTCACGTACTGTACACAAGGACGACTGGATGGATCCTCCATCCATCCGGGCCCCATCGATGGATCGTTGCCTGCAGACCTGCACTGCACCCTGCTGGTGATGCCGCGCTCATGCAGCGACAGCGAGTCGAGGGATTCACGGGCACTCCGTGAGTGTCCGCCACTGCCCAGCACGTACTGCACACACACCTGACGTCGTCCTGACCGACCTCCCGTCTGTGCCCCGCGCTTGGGTGACGGACGCCCGGCCGGCCTTCGCACTAGCGCGCGCACGCCGGCACGCGTGCACCGGCATATATATCTTCCCGCCATGACTCGTGAGCGAGCTCGATCATGACGCACCGGTTGTGTCATACTCATGACTCGAGCTCGCGCGAACCGATCGAGCAAGAAAACACACACACGACGCATGTTGTCGATCGTCACGGCATGCCAAACAGATCGATTCTCTGGTGGCTCGACACTTATTTGTGCATGCCACGCCGGAAATGTTAGTGGCTGTTTGGTAGCCTGAACAGCAGGTTGAGCGGGCTCGAGTCGATGAACTAGGCTCATGGTGCAGATGTTGATTACAAATTTGCATCTTATGGGTTGCTAAGATGGTGTTTGGTGGGCTGGATGAAATGATATGGTTACTCACCTGACCCGCGGCCTCCTCCGTCGTGGCCTCGCGTCGCATGCATCAAGGCGAGCTCCCGGTGCATCGTGAGGCGGGCGGGGAAGAGGTGGCAGCGGATCTTGATCTCCATGGAAGAAGCTCGATTTGGGTCGGGATCTCGATCTTGCTGCACGAACTAGATTTTGGTTGAACTTCATCTTCATGCTTTCGCTCCTCGTGAGGTCTCGCCTATCACGGTTGGGACCTCTTGACTCCGTCCTCGCCCGCCACCGCCTCGATTGGTTGGCCCTCTGGAGTGCGGGGTGGGTAGAGCCGGCTCGACGGGCCTCGAGGTCACGGGATGGTGGGACGATCGCCTGCGTGAAAGATGACAACAGTGTTGGCGGGCAGGTGGAAAAACCTATACCGAGGTTACCGTAACCTCCACGGCCTTAGGTGAGTCCATGCGATGCAGGCCAGCCCTCTTTGCAGGGCTTGGCTCCGACCTCATCAGGTTAACAAACATGGCAGGTTGCAGCATTGGGCCTACCTATGGTAAAGGCATGACTGCATCATTCACAACCTTTTATTTTTAGTTTAAAATTGAATAGAATTATGACATGGTATATTGGATATTGACATGACGTATAGTAATATGATGTGAAATGCTTGCGTTGAGAGAAATATAGTTAGTGGTTACATCTGTATGGTTGTATATGATTGCATTTTTCAGGAACGGAGAATGTTTTGCAATGACAAACGGGCCTATTTGGTTTTGCATTCACATCTTCTCCTGAATTGCCGGCCTTTGAACTCCATCTTAAAGGCCTGCCACTGGCCGCTTACACATAGTGCTGTAAGCCGTTTACTTTCCTACCATCAGCTCTCTTTTCAGCTATCATGGTAAAAGTGTGATTTCCTCGCTAATGATCTGATTGTTTTTCCTTTTTAATCACTGTTTTTGTTCCACCTTGGCAATGCATAAATCGTTCGGGCTGCAAGGTCGATGACGTGGCAAAAGATATTTTGGGCCCATCTATTATTCTCTCACATCTCATCAGGAGACAAGTCGCTCCTTTTGGGAGCGCTCTACAACTCCTAGAGCTCTTTTGGCCAGCTGCAAAGAACTGGAGAGTGATTCTGCTGTCAGATATGGGAGAGGAGATGTTGTTTTCCTGGGAAACAAGAGGAGCCGACGGAGCTAAAAAAACGCAGCTCCTCATGCTCCGGCCTGCAGGAGCGCAGCCAAAGGGCCTAACTTTGTCCGTTCACCTCTCGCCCCTCCTGCCTCTCGTACTACCATACCAAAGGTTAGTACTCATCAAGCAGATAATATAATTTACATACTGTCTGCATAATGACTCCGTGAAAACAATAATGAATCTAGTAGTGGTTGTACTTAGGGAGGCTCAACCCCGTTGACGTCCTGTATTGGATCATGCGTGTGGGTCCCATGTTTGGGCGTCCACTCAATGGTAGAGAATGGCGAGGATCTTGTTCTTTTCATTTACACTAAGCTCCGGCGGTGGCAATAACAATGAGACTATTGAGACATGGACGACCATAGAAAAAGAGGCATGCAGTGGACTTCTTGGCATCGTACGCAAACGGTAGGAATACAGGTTGGAGAGAAGAAAACGAGGCCAGGACTAGTGGAATGGGATTGAAGGCGATCCAGTGATAATGTGATATGTTTGAGTATAATAATGTGCGAGTGGGGTGGATTTTTGCTCTTGGGTGTCCATTTGATGGTTAGAAGAATGGAAAAAAAAAAAGAATCAATCAAGTCGACAAATTAAAACATATATAGGAACAAAAGGTATTTTCTCTAAGTATCTCTCTTTATTGAGAAAAAATGTAAACCCCCAAATTCAATGTTGACGATGCAGACCACAGAATATCTCCATTCTAAGATCCTAAGGTGTATGGTGTGTTAACCATTTTGCGGTCATGGAGAAGTAAAGATTTAAGGAGGTTATCACAATGGCCATTTACTTAGGCCAGCTTTTTGTGCTTTACTTTCATTCAAATGTCATATTTCAGACTCGAAATACAAAAAAATACAAGGAGAATGGTTAACTGAGACATGTGGGACAATGCCTAAGGAACATCACATAGTTTGAAGTGGACTTGTGACGGCTTTCAAGTGTTTGGACAGCCAGTTCAGCCAATATCAATGTAGAAGAGACTATGGATTCAAATTATATATATCACCCCTTGAACTTTCTAAAACTGGTCAAATTACCCTTAAGGTAATTTTAAAAATCATAGTAAATCACATAAAATCATAAAATGAAAAATCCAATTGTGTTGGACTCCAAATTAGTAGATCTATACAATGAACATATAATATGATATGTTTTATTACAATTTTTTACAGCTATGAAGAAAACATAGATCTAAAGCAACAACAAAATATATATACTAAAGCATATCATATTATATATTCACTGTGTAGATTTACTCATTTGGAGTCCAACACATTTAGATTTTCTATTTTATGATTTTTCTGTGATTTACTATGATTTCTCAAAAATGCTTTACGGGGTAATTGACCGGTTTTAGAAAGTTCGGAGGTGATATACACCGTTTCATAGGTTGGGGGTTATGTAATCCACCTCCCATAGGTTGGGGGTGATGTAGACTTTTTCCAATTGATTTAGATAAATTGGAAAAAGTCTAATCGGGTGGATCTTTAGGCTAACCGCACTCGACTACCTGCATACGGAACGGCAAATGCCCCTGTCCCACGCTGCGTGCAGTTTTGGAGCGCCCATCCCCTGCTGCAGCCGCGAAGCGCTATAACCAACAGCAAAGGTGTGGTCCCACTCACCAGGGCATGTGTGGCGCGGTGGCAAGAGTTACCACGAACGTGCGCTGAGAGAGGGCGGGGGAAACGAGGTAGGAGAGAGATAATAGAGTTGGGAGAGAGAAAACGCTAGCTGTAGCGCTTTCCTGTGCAAAGTGGAATGGTGCAGACCGGTTTGCACTGCGGCTGTTTCACCATACTGCAGACAGCGCTTTTGACGCCTGATGCGACTCCTTAGAAGTCGGCTAAGAGCAACTCCAACAGTTTTCTATCTTAGCTTGACATCTTTTTAATTTTGGCAAAACATGAAAATTAGCCTCCAATAGTTTGGCAAAACAACTTGGCATCAATAGCAACTTAGCATCCCTCCTCACACAAGATATGTGCGCGTGTATCCGTGGTGCATCCGTTCCGTAGTAGAAGAGGTGGAAGGACATAAAAATAAATTTTTTTCTATCTCGGGGTTCCTAATGTAAGTTTTCAAGAGGTGAAGGGCATAACATAATTTTGTTTCTCTCTCACGGTTTCTGATGTAAGTTAGATCTGGATTTGACGAGTGAATTATGCTAACTGTTGGAAATGAAATCTTTTTTTTACTTGACATATCTTTTTAGAAATTCACAACACACAAGATTTGCTAAGTAAAATTTAGCAAAATCTTAGAGATACTCTGGGTTGTTTGGATGCAGCACAGATCCGTGCTGTGCAGTGATCCTGGCCCCAGGCTCACGAAATCGAGCGCCTGGATCAGCTGCCTGGCACAGACAGATTCCCAAACTAATCCTAAGAGCAACTCTAAAAGCCTACTATCCGAATTTCAGTATTTTTCTATTTTTACAAACTACATCTAAAAGCCTCTTCTTCTTCCTATATTGTATCCGGCTCGGCAATCCCCTCACTTCCGCTCGACATCTTTGTCCTCTTTTCCCGTGTCGTTTCCTCCTCCAGCACGCCTAGTCGCCTACGCCTCTACTCCATCCCCGACCCCGCGCCCTTGCTCAGGGCGCCACTTCCAGCCCGCGTGCGGCGGTGGAGCAGCGCTCGGGAGGTCACCCTCCCAGCATGCGGCAGCGGAGGCACATGCAGACGACCGTCCGAGTCAGCATGCGGCGCCTGACTCTGCCAAAGACCAAGGAGGCGCGCTCGTCCCTACTGCGGCGACGTGGTGCGGCGACGTGTGTGGCTGTCCCCTCCCTACGCGTGGCCGTCGCGTTGCCGCTCCTCCCTATCCCTTGGCGCGGTCGTCGAGGAGCAGCCACGATCGATCGGAGTGTGGTTGGCCGTGGAGGCGATGCGGCGGGAGACACAGACGGTGCGGAATGGAAGGAGGTCGAGGGCCAAGAGACGCACGACGACGACGAGTGTGCCCAGCTCTGCCATCTTGGAAAGCAGGAAAACCAAGCACGCCCAAGAGTCTTGGAGCTGCCGCCATGGGCACCTGTGGGGCCTGGCGCAGACCTCCAGCTCCACCTCCTCCCTCGCTGCCTCTGCACATCCGCCATTAGAGGTCCGAATTGAGCAACTTAAGAGCATCATCAACAATGAACGGAAACAAGTCACCACCAACAAAATGGAGAACGCACAAGAGAAAAGTTGGCTTTGGGCAATGGATTTTACTTAGTTTTTGGTGCCAACTGTAAACTGGCGGTGACGAATTTGGTCGGTGCTCTGGTTACCTGAGCAAACAGACTGCAGACAGAGAAAGCTAAAGGAGAAATTGATTAAGATGAGGTTGAGTTGCGTGGATGGGTGGGACCTCTGAGTAAGATGAGAGTATAATAATTCCTCCAGTTGAGAAGATTTGTATTTTTAGGGTCCTCTAAAACTCTAAATTTAACTAGGTTTATACCTATGCTCTTAGTGTTGCTCTACATATATATCTTGCTGAGTACGTACCTAGTATAGTCAGCTTTGCTTGTTGATTATTTTCAAGTGCTAGCGAAGGAAGCTTTTTTCGTAAGCTGAGTGCTAGTCTACCTTGGGTTTGGTACCCGTCGCGTTGGATGACATATTGACATGTTGTCGTCGGGCTACTCAGGTTATCAAGTATTCTCACTAGAATTTTATCGTGTTTTATTAAGAACTCTATTTTGTAATGTGTTTAAGTATTTTGAACTCGGTTTGTCACTAAAATTGTGTACCTCTATGTTGTAAATTGAAATGCCGTATTGTATCATCTGCATTCCCCTTCATGTAAGACTTATTGCATATTGTTTGGATCAAAATATTCAATGGTTGGATCCAGCTCGATCCGACATACTACCAAATTATACTGTTTTAAGTGCGTACTAACCGGATTAACCACTAAGAGGATAGTTACTGCACTGAAGCCGGTTTGATTTGGATGGTTCTGCTATACATTCTACCCATAAGTTAGGCCAGTTGAAAGCGACGATTTGATTGTTTTGCACGTGGTTCACCCGGTTCTTCCCCCTTATCACTATTTTTCATGCTGATACCTCGGACGAATGGACCTCTAGTACTCCACACTAGAGCTTATCAACACGCAGTAGCTTACGTGTAGGACTCGATCGTCATGACACGTTTGGGCCGGGTTCCCGGTTCCGCCGGTGGCCGCCGCTCGGCTAGCCTCCCACGAGAATCTCGCTGCTGTTCTGTTGCTTAGTACTCCATATACGAACCTTGATGGCAGTCACAGTAGTTGGTTGTTGCTTCTTCCACATTTTAATTTGAATTCAGATACAAATATGAATATTATCAAATATAAATACAAAATAAATATTTCAATTTGCGATACACATACCTACTCGACTTGAAACATAACATGCTTCATTGATGATTTTAAAAAATAGGTAAAAAAAAATCATGGTATGAGACTATCTCCAGCAAGGATGCGGATGCGATCGCATATCACATTTTGAGCTAAAAAGAGAGACGGAGGGGGTATGCAAAAAGGCTCAGCTTCCTGCAGTTTCCCGCAGCTCGTCGCGCATCTCCCGGGGTAGTTGGCTCCCGCGATCTGTGGGAAATCGAGCGGTGGTGGAGGCGTCGACGAGGGAGAGCCCGTGGAGGCGCTGCAATCCCTGAATGCCCCTCCAGAGTCGCAGGCCGCGTGTCGGCGGCGACACCGCTCAGCGGCGGGGTGTTGACCCGGAAGACGGCATCCAGATCTGCCGCGGGAGGGAGGGAGGTCGCCGCCAGATCTCGGAGGAGGCGGAGGGGACGTGGGCGGAGCTCCAGGAGCGGTGCGCTCACCGGTGAGGTCACGTGCGGGTCGCCGGTGACCCCTGCTCCCACGGTCCCGGGCCTTGCTCCTGCGCCTGCCGCACCGATGGGCTAGGAGAAGAGGGGCCACGAACTCCACCAGCCGCATGGCGCGAGCTCTTCCCGCCGCCCGCAAGTTCTTCCGCCGGCCGCCACAAGCTCCTCCGGGTCGGCCGTCGCCGGGAACTCCGAGCCCCAGCGCTGCTGCGAGCCGGCGTGTGGCGGACCTCCCATGGTGGCGGCGGAGCTCATCGTCGCGGCGGCTGCGGACCTCGTCGGCGGCGGATGGCGCGGAGGGGCTCGGCTCTCCAGCGGTGGCGGGCGCACCCACCTCCTCCCTCCGCGGCGCGCCCGCCTCCTTCCCTGGGCCGACGAGAGAGGCCGCCGCCCGTCCACCTCCGGTGCCCCGAGGCCGCTCGGCGGTCGCGGCGGGCTGGCGGCAGCTGCCAGAGGAGGGAGAGGGAGGGCGGAGGGCGCCCGCCGGCGAGGAGGCGTGCGGAGTGGAGGCGGCGGGCGCGGCGGTTGGTGGAGCGAGATGCGGCGAAGAGAGAGGAATGAATGGGCGAGGGAGGCAGAATCGCAAAATGCAGCAAGGGATGCGCCAACCGCTGGAGGGTGTCGGTGTTGGTTTGATGCGCATTTTGCAGTTGCAGAATCGATCCAGAGATCTGCTCGAGACGTCGAGGCCAGCTTGTCCTAGCACGGGCAGAAGGGCGTAGGAGCGAGCTAGGGCGGAGGGCAGGAGAGGCGCGCGAGACAGATTTGGCGAGGAAGAATGGCTCGGGAAATATGCCGAGCGGGATAGCGACCCCAGGATTGATGGTGACACTGTTAGATGTGTATTGACCGGTGTTATTCTTTTTTTATTAATGTAATTAGTTTTAGTCAGACTGTTGGAGCTGCTTTTATTGTAGAAATTCTACTTTAATGCATACATCTACCAATATTTTAAACTATAAAAAATATAAAGATTCGGTTCTATCGAAAATGTTACTGACCTAAAACATGCCATCTAAATTGATTTTGCTGTTTGTATTCTTTTTCTTTTACTGCCACATCGTGCGCTACCCGCTCGCTGCACCCTCTGATGTTGCGCTTGCCATGTTTAGTGAGACACATCCACCCATGGACGTTAATCACAATGGTTTACAAAAGAAGCTTAGTGGCGTCGTTTCTTTCCTTCGCGTGTGACATGCATGCACCCATGCACAGTGATTTGGGAAGCTTATTAATCACGGTACGTTGTTTCCTATGGCTGTCTCCCCTTAGGCCCCATTTGGGAGCGATCTCTGCACCAAATGAGTCTGCGCGCGCCCGCTCCTGTGTAGGGATAGCAACGGGTGAGAAACCCGGTGGGGGATAGTAAACCACACCCGCCACCCGTCAGGGTTTCAACACCCGTCACCCGCCCCACCACCTGTCGCGGGTCTAACAACCCCCCAGACCCGCCACCCGCGCGGGTAACGGGTACCCATCGGGTGACCCACACCCGCCATACTGCCACTTCACGAGCCCGCGCCCCATCCCCATTCCTCATCCCCATCCTGCGTCCGCCGCCGCTTTCCAACTCCCGCAGCACAGCTGCTCCCAAATCCCGCCGCCCGCCGCAGTTCCCCAGTCCCGTCTCCGTTGTTGTTACCCAATCTCGCCACCACTGCTCCCAAATCCCTCCGCCGCTGCTCCCAAATCCGGCCGCCACAACTCCCAAATCCGGCCGCCACAACTCCCAAATCCCGCTGCGGGCAGGGCGCTAGGTGCCATCTTGGTCCTTGCAGTGCTTCTCAGCGGCTCAGTGGTGCTTCTCGACGGGGCGCAGGAGTGCAGGACAACAGAAGGGCCGCTAGAGGCGGCGGGTGGCGGCATCGTGGTGTTACGGGGTTAGGGACTTGGGGTTGGGAAGACGGGATTTCGGGGCGCTATGGAGAGCGGAGAGAACGAGAGAAGAGGGGTGGCGGCGGCGGTGGAAGAGGAATTGAGGAATTATTAGGGTTTGCTACGTTTATATACTCTAGATGGGGATCCATCGCACGGGTATGGGTGCGTGAGAACGCACCACACTTCACCCAATGAGGAAATTACCCATTAATGCACACTGGGGGGATTTTTTGCCCATACCCTCACCCTAATAGGGTTTTTACCCGCGGGTTAGCGGGTCGCGGGTCCCCATTGCCATCCCTACTCCCGCGGAGCTGGATGGGAGGGGCGGAGCTGTTTTTTTTGCCAAACCGACCAAGTTGGAAAATGTCGCTCCGCCTACTCCAACTCCCGCTCCGCCTGGGCAAGGAGCGCAACCAAACAGGCCCTTAGTCACGCATATAGATGACCATTTGTTTGACTCGAGGCTCATGGGCCAGCCCAAAGCAAGAAGATTTAGTCTGACACGAGCACAGCCCAGCACGACCAATTTCTTGCCCGTGTCGACTCAGCCCACTCTTCGTGCTATGCCGGGCGACATCACATCAACCCATCGTGTTGGCCCAGCACGTCACGAATTTAGCTGGACCAACGAGGCATGGTGGGATGGCACGTGGCCCATGGCCCATACAACCAAGTTGGCTCGAGGCATAAAACCGACGCCCTGCTTCCATCCCCAAAAACCCTAGTTGCGCTCCCCCTACTCTGCAACCGCACGCACCTCAGCTTCCTTCCCTACATACCGGCCACCTCATCCACCCATCCTCGACGCCTCCCCATCCACCTCTGCCGTCGCCGGTCACGCCCTCTGCCCTCGACGCCTTCCTCCTTCCCCGCCGGCCACCTCCATCCCCCTTGGCCACCTCTTCCGCCATCGACGTCTTCCCTCCTACCCTGCCGACCACCTCCGCCGGCCCTCTCTGCCTTGCCTCTCCTCCGCACCTGTCGTTGTGCTACGGGTTGGCACGGTACGGACGACACGGTGGGCCGTTGTCGTGCCATCATGTCGGCACGACACAAACAAAGAGCGTCGTACTTGTGCCCGTGCTACATCATGCTCGTGCCGTGTCGTGCTCAGATGCCCATCTATAGTCACACATTATGATTTTTTCCCTTTGCGATTGATGAAAAGAAATTATTTTATTATACTCCATCACGTACATTGGGAGAAGGCCTGGGAGCTGAGAGGGGTGATCAAACATTGTTATTGTCTCTGCACAAGCAAGCAATTAGCTAGCGCCCTATTTATACCCCCACAAGCTGTGCACATCTATGCACAACACCTCAACTTAATTGGCTCTCATTTGGAGGAGGCCTAAGCTATTCTCTCAAACTAAAAGAAACAACAGCTAGAGCGACCATGCCTTTGCCTGCCATGATCTTCTTTATGTTTCTTCTCCCTTTCCTTGCCCTACTGGCTCTTGCAACAAGAAGCTTCTTCTATCCTAACACCAAAGAAGGCCGACTCCACCTGCCACCTGGTCCACTGAGGCTGCCCGTCCTGGGCAACCTGCGCCAGATCATGGGCGCGCTGCCCCACCGGAGCCTCCGTGAGCTGGCGCGGCGCCACGGGCCGGTGATGCAGCTGTGGCTGGGCACGGTGCCGACGGTGGTGGTGTCTTCGGCGGAGGCGGCGAGAGAGGTGCTCAAGACGCACGACGCCGCCTGCTGCAGCCGGCCGGACACGCCGGGGGCGCGGCGGTTGTCGTACGGCCACAAGGACGTGGCTTTCGTGCCCTACAGCGACTACTGGCGTGAAATGCGCAAGCTCTTCATAGTTGAGCTGCTCAGCATGCGCCGCGTGCAGGCTGCCTGGTACGCCAGAGAGGCCCAGGTAATAGTACCATTAGTCTTAATTAATTAGCCGATCGGTATATACGTAGTACAGTACGTCATCTCTCTAACACACTGTATTTTGGTAGGTGGACAAACTCATTGGTAGATTGAGCAGCTTGGAAGGGGAACAAGTGTTCCTGGAGGACCACATCTTCGGGCTCATGGACGGCGTCATTGGTACGGTGGCGTTCGGGAACATCTACGGCACGGAGCAGTTCGCGCAAAGGAAGCACTTCCACGATGTAGTCGACGAGGCCATGGGCGTGTTAGCCTGTTTCTCCGCCGAGGACTACTTCCCCAACGTGGTCGGACGCCTCCTGGACTACCTCACCGGCGCCGTCTCCCGCCGTGAGAGAGTGTTCAGGGATCTTGACGCTTTCTTCGACATGATCATTCAGCAGCACCTCGACCCGTCCCGTGCCACAGCCAACAACACCACTGATCTCGTCCACGTCCTCATCAGCCTCGTGGAGGAGGACCAGAAACGCCGCCAGGAGTCTCCCAGGTTCAGTGCAGAGCATATCAAAGCACTATTGGCGGTATGTACGTACTGGAGATGATAGTAGATTAAACAGACTTCATCAGCTCATATAACCCCTCACAATCTTCAGGATACTTTCATTGGTGCCGTCGACACGAGCTCAGTTACCATGATCTGGGCGATGACAGAACTGATCCGAAAACCGTGGGTGCTAAAGAAGTTGCAGGGTGAGATCAGGGCTGTGGTGGGTGACAAACAGAGGGTGCAGCCCGACGACATGCCCAAGCTCAAGTACCTCGACATGGTGGTGAAGGAGACGTTGAGGCTGCACCCACCATTGCCGCTTTTGGTGCCGAGGGAGACCCTGCGGGACGTCAACATCTGCGGCTACGATGTGCCGGCCAAGACAAGGATCCTGGTGAACGCATGGGCCATCGGCAGGGACCCTGCAAGCTGGGACAACCCCGAGGAGTTCGACCCGGACAGGTTTGAGAGGAAGGACGTTGACTTCAACGGGACGCACTTGGAGCTCGTGCCCTTCGGCGGCGGCCGCAGGATGTGCCCGGGGATGGCACTGGGGGTGGCCACCATGGAGTTCACGCTCGCCAATCTTCTCTACTGCTTTGATTGGGAGCTCCCGAGAGGGGTGAGGGGCGAGGATGTGAGCATGGAGGAGGTAGGAGGGCTTTCGGTCCACAAGAAGGTGCCGCTCGTGCTTGTACCCACCAGATACAAGTGCTGAGGCAATGCTGATTACCATGCATGCATGTGTTGTTGTTTTTATGTTACTTATATGTCGTGGTGTTTGTGAGGCCGAAAATAATGTGAAACGTTAGTTGGCCAATAAAGATGGGGACACTGCTGTGGAATGTAATAGGAATTATTACTGTGGTCCATGGTTCGATAATCATTTGGAATTAATTAGTAATCATACCTTTTGTGTCTCCATTTTTTATACTACTCCCTCCATACTCATAAAACATGTCGTTTTGGACAAGATCTCAGTCAAACATTGGGAACATAAACGATGAATAACTTTTAAGTTGTTGAGTTTGAAAATGTGAAAACTACATGAATAGATTTATCTTGCAAAATACTTTCATAAAAGTATAGATATGTTAGTTTTTAACAAATATTTTTGAAAAAATAAGAAGTCAAAGTTATGCATTGGAGACTGTGTCGCTGTCTTCAATGACATGTTTTATGAGTATGGAGGGAGTACTTCTTTGTTTACTCCGTTCTATTTTACATGTCAGATTAGGTTTGTCCTAATAAGTCACATTTATTCAACTTTGACCAAGTTTATATTAAATATAACAACATTTATAGTATCAAATTTGTTTCATTGAATTCACTATGCAATATAACAACATTTATGGCATGGAAAGGCAAAAATAGTAAGGGTATTATCAGTATATAACTATCTAAGTATTGCTTAACATATAATTATATTCTTCATATTTTTTTTATCTCATACAAAACTCAAATTATAAGCAAGGGAGAAACCAGGACTACATTGGATATTTTACATCTTTCCTCAATTTTTTTTTCTAGCGGCAATACTCTAGGATCAGTATTTAGTCAGGTCACACTATTTTCTAATGGAATAAGTAATATATGTACAAGTGCAAATAGCTACAAAGATCAAATTTATACTTGATTGTCATGATTTATGTGTTTATGAATCAATCAAATAGCTTGCGGACAAATTACAAAAAGAGTAATAGACAACCTATTGTACAAGCTATCTTTTTAGTCGTCTGTGTGAGATAGACATGGCATAACTCGTAGACAGTAGCTGTCTACGTGCCCTTAGGTGTAGCCGGGCTACATAGTGCTAGTAGCCTACTAGACATATCTTATCTTACTATTACTATTACTAATTGAAGACTCCTTTTGAAATCTCTAGGTGAAGCCACATAGGATTCTAGGTGGACACTCTAAAAAATAAGAGAAATTCTAGAAATTCTCACAAAAATCAAAATATTTGACCATCAATCTGTATACTCAAATCATCGTAGCCATTGGATCTATTGTGTTTTTAAAAATTACCCACTTAAGCTATTATGAAAATAGACTAAAGTAACCCCTAATTCTATTTCAAAATTACCCACATCTGCCATGTTATCTTATATATTATTATTACTAATTGGATATTCTTTTTAAAGGCTCCATGTTTATCCTTAGATGAGATGCGCCAAAAAGAGAGAGAGAGATACCTCATAAAATTAATGCAGCGCAAGACCAGTAATGCATTAGCCGCAGGGAGCCCACGCACCACTAGCACACACATGCTGCCGATCGATAACCGATTGACATCGTGGCGGGTTGAGAAGAGTGTGACAGGGCCACGAGGCTGATCGTGATGCCGATTTTTACGCAGTCCTAAACTCATGCTTCAATTACAATGATTGTACGGGACACCTGTTAAAAGTAACAAACCAATATTTCTCTACTTATAATATTTTCCCAGTTATTCAGTGGTGATGGAAAAAGTAGATATTGACTGAGTTATAAGCTGTAATCACTTTAATGAGAGGTTCATGTATGATTGAGTATACTTTAATTTACCTATAATCGATTTTGTTCAGTACAAACTCACCATATTATATTATACTAAGAAAATGAGTTTCGTAGAATGATTATAGGATATAATGAATAGGTTTACTAAGTTCAAATTACAAATATACGATTTAATAGAATCGCTTTTAGAAACTTTATAGAAAGTATGATTATTGGTATGCTATTTGTTCTACTGATTCTATATCTACAACGAGGCTGATCAACCAAACGCAAGTAATAATATTCCTGTTAGAGTAAAATGCACCACCGGTCCCTAAACTTTTCTCGTCGTGTCATCCCGGTCCACGAACTTTTAAAGTGTGTCATTGTCATCCCTAAACTTAGTTCGGGTCTCTAATCACCCCGCTAACGGGTCCATGGTGCTGAACGGTTATTACATATTTACAACTGGAACTCTATCTATTTTTGTTAATTCATTTTCAATCCTTCCTCTTTCTAAATTGCCTCGCGCCGTTGCCGTTCTGCCTAGCGCGTATCTGAATCTGAAGCTCTGAAGAACATGCGCGTCGGCATCCTGCGATTGCAGACAATTACACGCCGGTATCACACCTGCCTCTGCCTCACCATGACTGCGAGCAGACGTCCGTGTGAAGGTGGAGTGTTGCTTTGTGGACTAAACTCTGATCGATGCAAGCCCTAATGCTGTTGCTTCACTATTTGCTGGTGGTGATGGACTAATCAGTAATCACGGCTTGATCGTGGTCGTGGGTGCTGCCATGCAAGCGGTGTGCGGCATGCATGCGCGCCTGCTATCAGGCTGCCTGGTGCCTGCGTCATCCCAAGGCATGCACCACGATGCTGATAGAGTACGAGAGAGAAATACAAACCCATCACCCACCGGATGCATTAACAAAACAAAGCGATACCGACAATTGGAACGCACCCTTAACCAAAATCGCTACACAAATCCGAGCGCACCCTTTTGATCACCTACTCCTCAAACACCGCTTACAGATTGAAGGAAAGAAATGAGATTAGAGATGGAGGAGCTCACAGTAAACCGGCGAAGGTTGCCTTTTGCCCCGCAATCGCGCCGCCATCACCGGCCGTGGGACGTTCGCCGTCTGCGTGTAGGAGTTGCGCCCCAACTCTGATTGCCGGCCGCCACGGGACGTCCGCCGCGGACGTGCGTTGCGCGATGCAGGGTCTTGTCGAGCCTTGTTCGACGCGGCGCTAGCTAGGGCAGACGTGCCATGCCCGCGGCGTGAGGGGTTAGGGCGGACGCGTGCGTGGGAAGGATGAAAAATCAATCAACAAAATAAAATAGGGTTCCAGTTGCAAATATACAATAGCATTTGGCCTAATGGACCCGTTAATGAAATTAGAGACCTGAATTAAGTTTACATACAACAATGACACACTTTAAAAGTTTATGAACCGGGATGACATAGCATAGAAAGTTTAGGGACCGGGTTGCACTTTACTCTTCCTGTTAATTAATACATGCTCGGCAACCTTTGAAATTTAGATGTGAGTCAGCATATACCATTTAAAGAGGCATGCTGAATCTATCCACATTGGCCTCTCTGATGTATATGCACTTGCATTCATATATATATACGCACGGGTTGATGGACTAGTATTGTATTCAATGATAATCAATCCCTAAAATTGTATCGTCTGGAAAAAGATGCATGCTTTGATTCCCTTGATGCTTGCACACTTATTTTCTACACAAGATTTAAGGAATAGAAAGTTATTTTCTTGAAAATACATGTGTGCTGCAAGTGCACCTATCTCTTCTATTGGCTCAACTGATCCAAAGCAGTACTTCCTCTGTCCAAAATTACTATTCGTTTTGGCTTTTCTGGCTAGATATATAGTTTTTTTATTTGTGTACGTAGATGGCTAGATACATATATAGCAAACGTTAAGCATCTAGAAAAGTCAAATAATTTGTATTGTGATACACCTATTTTGTAAATAATATTTAAGAATACAAAGTTATTTTCCTGCAAACACGCACATATATATATATATATATATATATATATATATATATATATATATATATATATATATATATATATATATATATATATATATATATATATATATATATATCTCTTCTGTTGGTTCAACAAATGATCCAAAGAAGCAACAACCAAATGCCAATTCAATTTCTGGAAAATGAAACTTTGGAACAACAACTGCTCAAAAACAAAATTGTATCTATCATTACAAGCTTGCCGTACAATCCAGCAGGCCCCTCAGATCAAGCCTTCATGAATAATGGCCCTCTGGCCCTTAGTCGAACCATAAGTCAGGCCAGCTGAAAGTGACGTTTTGATTATTGTTTTGCACATGGTTCATCCCTTCTTCCCCTTATCACTCTATTTTGCATGCTGATACGTTAACCTAGCTAATCGCTGACATGTCATGCATGACGTAAGCGCAATAATGCATGATGATCTATTAACCTAAATGTACAGACATATATGTATTAAGTTTAGCATAAATATTACGAGAAATATATCATTGTTAAAAAAATATTACTTTGTGAGTGCGGAGGAGTTTGACTGGTCGGGGCCGGTTTTAGGGCCGGGGATATGTCGTACTCCCTCAGTTCAATATATAGTTCGTTGGATTTTTTTAAACCTCAAGTTTGACCACTAGTCTTATTTAAAAAATTATGTAAAATATCATATTTTTTATTGTGGCTTGTTTATTACATTGATAAAAATTCTTTAAGAATAACTTAAATTTAGCGCACAAATTTTTGAATAAGACGATCGATCAGATTTGAAGTTAAAAAAGTCAAACGACCTATAGTTTGAAACATATCAAGTATTTATTAGTATTTGCAATCTTTCAATGATAGTATGGTACTGATTCAATTATTCGTATTTATTACTTGGGCCTGTCTACTGGCTGCCAGGGTAACATTTGCCCCTGGGTGAATCCACCAGCTATTCGCCCCTATCAGGAGTACATCGACTACCTCGAGGACGTCCTCATCTACAACCTGAAGCGGGAGCTGTCGGAGGCAATGGCTTCTCCAAATCCATCGTCTAGCACATGAGACGACCGATGCTGCAAATGTTCGACCTGCACTTGTGAATGCCACAAGAGGATCAACTCCCCCCGAAAGATTGGTCCCCTCCACCTTCACCTCCACCCCCACGTGGGTACTACTACATGCCGTTGCAACACTCCGGCGGCTCTATGCTCAGGGTAGTAGAAGCGCCGTACATGCCATTGCAAAATTGTGTGCCTGTTTCATGTACGTCACATGTTAAGTGTACGTCTCATGTTAGCAATTTCATGCATTCCAGTTAATTCAAAACAAAAAAACTAATGCCGTGCCATACGGCGGTAAGACCTAAACGTCGTATGGTATGGCGCTAGGCTCTAAACGTCGTATGGTATGGCGCTAGGCTCTAAACGTCATACCGTACGACGTTTAGGCTCTGCAGACGCCCGGCCCACACTTTGGCGTTTGTAGGGGTGCAAACGTCGGGCGGTTACAACCTTAACGCTGTACCATACGGTGTTTAGTCCAAACGCCATATGGTACGGCGTTTGGATACGATCCCACCGGACACGTCACCAAACGCCATACCACACGGCGGTTGGGACCCTACCGCCGTGTGGTATGGCGGCAATGGTATAGATTTGACAAATCTTCAAAGCGTTATTTATTTTTGTAAATTCGTGGAAAAATAAATATAAGAAAAAATCCCCTCTCTGCCTTGTCGTGATGCCACTGCACCCCACCTGTGAAACCACCGCTCCGCCTCCGCCAGGGCTTCCATGTTTCGACTCTTCACCATGTTGCTAGGATGGGTGCTGCTGGTCATGCCGAGAATAAAATCGAAGGTTGTTGTAGCCTTGCGTTGATATGCTTTAAGACTCTGGATTTCATTGTTGTCGACCTGTGCCTTGTCACCGGTCCAACAGTTCAACCATCTGGATGCGAGGGATGAGCCCCTTTCAGCTCCGACGTCAGTTTTTGCTTCACCTTTTGGTCATCGGAGTTCAGCTCCCCTCTTCATCAACCTTCTTCGTCTCATGAGGTTCTTCCACCTGTCATTTACCTTGCATGAACAGTAATGAGTGGTTTTTCACCCCTCTTCCGTTGACTAAAATGGTATCTAAATCATCTCCGAAATTCATATAACTTTTTGTAATGGTACCACTGATGGATATGACTCCATTTTGCAAAAAAAAAAGAAAGAAAAACACACATATGTAGCATTTACAACCTTAAGACTAAAATTCACCAAATAGGTACTTTTTAAGACTATCTGTTTTTTTATGGCACGAAAATACGGTCCAACATTTGAAAAAATACCTAATATTTCTAATACGAGATTTATTAATTTATAAATTTACTTTTTATAATATTTTACTTAGAGAAATTTGAAATACTTTAACAAAAAAAATTAAACTTTCTTTCAAATTTTTTTTAAGAGAACTTCAAATTTCTGTAAGTAACATATGATACAAAATAATTTTATAATTTAATACATCAGATCTTAGAAATAGTGGGTATTTTATCAAATTTTATAGTATTTTTGTGCCATAAAAATCAGATAGCCCTTAAAAAGTAGCCTAATTTGGTGAATCTTAGTTTTAAGATAGTAGATGCTATATATGTGTTTTTTTGGCAAAATGGATTTACATCCATCATTTGTATCATTATAAAAAGTTATATGAATTTTGGTGGTGATTTCGAGGTCGTTTTAGTGAAGGAAAGAGGAGTGAAAAAACACCAGTTACTGTTCACACAAGGTAAATGACTGACCACAGGAAAGGTCATGTTACAAACAAAAGTTGGAACTTTTTTTTAACGAATAGGCACGAGAGTGTGCCTGTTTCATTGATAGAGAAGATAGTACAGGAAGGCGGCAAAGCCGCTACACAACAACAAGAGGTCTACTCTTGCGATTCAAGGAGCCCAAGCTCTTTTGCCCCGGCTATAATCCAGGCCGACGCCTCAGATCTAATTTTTGCCATGAGCGCAGTTGTGGAGGACTCACGTCTATTGAAGGTTCGAGCGTTCCGCTCCTTCCAAACCTCCCAGATGATGAGGAGGGTAAGGCTTCGCAGTGCTCGCCTAGACGTGTCTGGCACAGTGGTGATCATAGTCCACCATTGCATGGTGTCATGGGTCGGTCTCCAAGCCACCGGATCCAAGTCCGGGTGCGCCGTCCAAGCTGCCACCAGCTCCCAAATACGCTCTGTGTATCTGCACTCTGCCAACAGATGGTGGGCCGATTCCATATGTCGTCGGCAAAGGACGCAATAGTCGTTGTGCGGCCATCCGCATGAGGCAAGTCTGTGTGCCGACCAAACTCGATTATGAGTGATGAGCCACGCGAAAAATTTGCACTTGGGCAGCGCCCAGGATTTCCAAACGGAGCTTATCGAAGGGGTTGTGGTGCAACCGAGGAATTGCGCCTTGTAGGCTGAGGCGGCCGAATACTCTCCTGAGGTGGTCAGCTTCCACTTGATCGAGTCCTCCCTTTGTGGTTGTAGCTCCGTTGATTGAACCAAGGTCCAATGTAGCACGAAAGAAGTGAGGTGATAGTTGGTTATGCGCCCATTGATGTCTAGGTTGCGGATCCAGTTGTCGTTGTTGAGGGCGTCGTGAACGGACTTCTTTTTTATTGAAAGTTCAAAAAGGCTTGGCGGAATATCCTTTTGTCTGCAGCCGTGTAGCCAGCCAGAATCCCAAAAACTAGCCCTCTTTCCGTCCCCAATGGCAATCGTGGTGCATGCAGTGAATAACAATTTATCCTCATCGTCGCAAGGTGCTTCAGTGGCACCAATGGGTATCCACCGACAAAAGTTGCAACTAGAGGCCAAATAAGGTATAGATCATCTTTTAGGGTCAGAAAAGGAATTCAGTCATCTTTGAAGGCTAAATAAGGAATTCTCTCACTAAACGCCACCTTCCTGAGGAGCTTCATCACGGCTTTGGTGACCTAGCCCCATATACCTAATATTCCCTCCTTTTATCTTTATTAAAATTCTAGGAATTTTTGGGTTTTGTGATTCTGAAAGGTGAAATATCAACATTTGGAAAAAGTATATATTGTAGATATAAATTGAAGTATTTGTTTACTTAAGACAAGAAAAAACAGCCAGCCCTTGTATAATAGTCTAATGCGCCAACCTTTTTCAATCTTTCTTGCCTAAAAGACGGCACGTGGCGATGCACCTAGGATCTTTAGAGTGGAGATATTCCATGGTCTGTATAGATCGACAGCATGAACTCAAGTTTGCCGTTTTTTTCTTGAAGAGATATTATGGTTTCTCCTTATATATGGTTGTCTTGGTTATTCCTTATTTTAGTTCTCCTAACCATCTTCGCGTCCTCACGGGCACATTTTTCTTAGGGGGACCATGTCCTATGTCCTATATACTTTTTTTGGCTCTTCTTGAGTCCTAGGATTTTTTTGGATTTTGTGAGCCTAAAAATGCCATTACATAATTTCAAACAAACATGTTTATCTTTTTAGAATATAAAATGAAATATTGATTTAATTGGGAAAAACAAGGATAATATCATAGTGTTTTTGGTAAATGAGTCACCATCATTTCCAATGAAGTAAGATTTTGCAAATCCTCAATTATGCCAGTCAATTGATCAAATGCAAACAATCCTTTTTATTTGACACTTTGATTAATCAAATCATATATAGGGTTTGAAAAAAGTTTCAGCAATTTGATCAAGCACAGGTGGACACTTCACACGTACGCCATGCTTAGACGGATAAAAGTAATCTAAGAGTGGTGGATCAACTAACAACAAAAAAATATTGTCTCATCTCACTGGCAAACAGGGGCCAATCACCCTTGAAATTTTATTAAAAGGTTAATATAAATTTTCATATGACCCAGAGCCGCGCGCGTCCGATCTGTTGTTGCTCAGACCTGGAGGCTGGTCTTGTAGACAGATCCAACCTCGTAGCTAGCGGGGATGGCATCGTCCACGACACGGTAGCCACCGGACTTGGCGGCAAAGCGGATGGAGAAGGGCCCTTGAGCGGCTCAGTGCAGTCAAGCGACCAAGTGCCAGTCGGTCCTTCCTTGAGCGCTACGAAGTCGCTTGCGCCCTTCTCCTTGACCTCCACCTCAGAAATGGCAGTGTTGGGGATAAGGACCGGCGGGTGGCACTGCTTCCCACGCCGGTCTTGAAGGTGAGCGCGGAGCCGCACGAGCCTATGGTCAATAGCGCGGCCAGTGCCACCGCAACAAGCAGGATGGAGGTTCTGGAGGCCATAGTTGGTGGTAGTGAGTGGTGACCTTTCTTGTTCTTTGATAGAATGAGGGTGGATGCGTGTGTGTGTGGTGATCGAGTTGCTGTTGTGGATACATATTTATAAGTGGTGGAGATCGGGGAAGGAAGATGTGCAATGGATGTACGGTGCGCCATGAACATCATTGGCAGGCTTGTTCGACACGTGTACACAATTTCTAAAACCAGAGTTTGGTAGTCCCGATTGTGTTGGTCTCGTAAAAAAAGAAGCACAGGACATGCACTCCTCTCAAAAATAGAAAAAAGAAGAAAAGAAATGCATGCGGTCCTCTCCAGTCTCTATTCTTTTTTTTATAGGAAAAAAATTCATTTTTGATTATCCAACTATTGGCTAAGTTTAGTTTTGGTCATCGAACTCCAAAACCATAAATCTTTGACCATCCAACTATGAAAACCATTCGAATTTGACCATTGGACCGTTTTGATGGGTGGTTTTAAATTTTTTATTTACAATTTAGTCCTTAGATCTTTTATATTATTTTACAACTATTTTTTATACTATTATTATGTTGTTGTGTAAAACCAATAATATAAGAAAAGTAAAATAAATAGATACAAAATAATTTGAAAAAAATTATAAGAGATACAACTCATCGTTACGAACCCATGACCACAATAATCACTTAAATCATAATATGAGCAAAAATATTAATCATTTTAAGATACATGGGCTAAACTATAAAAAATGAGTAAAATAGTTTTTAGATCTTAAAATGATTACTAGTTTTTCTCATATTTCCGATTTAAGTCATTCTTATGGTCATGCATTCGTAACAATGAGATTTATCTTTTAAAATGTTGTTCATATAATTTTGTAACTGTTTATTTTACTTTTCTTATATTGTTGTTTTTACACAACAACATAAGAATAATATTACATATAGTGATAAAATAGTACAAATAACATTTAAAAAGATAAAGCTCACTGTCATGAACGCGTGACCGCAAGAATCATCTAAATTGGAGGTGAGTGCAAAAAGTAATAAAGTAATAATCATTTTGAGATCGAAGGACTAAATTGTAAATAGAAAAAAAATTAAAACCAGCGATCAAAACAACTTGATGACCAAATTTGAATGGTTTTGATAGTTGGATGATCAAAGATTTCCGGTTTTGGAGTTCGATGACCAAAATCAAACTGAGCCTATAGTTGGATGGTAAAAAATGGACTTTTTGCTTTTTTTATACCATCCTCTCTAACACTAAAAAGAAAAGAAAAGAACATGCATGCAGCCCTTCTCACCTCTCCAACCTCTACTTGTTTGGGAGTAACATTGTCACCGACGAAACATCTCATACACACACACAAAAAAAAATCCCCTACATGCCATCAGATGGCATACAAGGGATCAATATAGATTTCAATGGCATTGAAGCAATTTGCTCTTCCTCCTAGGCGCTTCCACAAAAGTTGCTTTTCTAAAGTTCATTTTCCACAGCCACTCTCGAGATGCTTTTAGCAGCTATGAGAGTGGACCTTACATCGAATTTATCCACAGTGCCACCTCTTATGGGCCATACCGCTTTTCTTGAGTTACACTGGCTGCACCATTTTCTTGAGTAGCTTCGTGCATCACCATTGGTGACCTCTAGGTACCTAATACTCGATCCCTCCTTTTATATATTTATAAAATTTCTAGGAAATTTGGATTTGTGATTCGGAAACATAACATTATCTCAGTATTTGGGGAAAGAGTATTTGTAAATATATATAGAATGAACTATTTGTTTACTTAGAATAGGACAAGAAAAAACAGCTGGTCCTTGTGATAGTCCAATGCGCCAAGCTTTTTCAATCTTTCTTCCATAAAAGACTACACATGGCCGATGCGCCTACGATCGTCACAGTGGAGACACTCCATGATTTGTATAGATCGACAACGGAGTTTGCTTTTTTTTTCTTTGAAGATATATTACATTTTCTCCTTATGTATGGTTGTCTTGGTTATTTCTTATTTTAGTTCTCTTAACCATCTTCACCTCTCACTGGCACATTTTTCTTAGGGGAACCATATCCTATGTCCTATATACTTTTTTTGGCTCTTCTTGAGTCCTAGGATTTTTTTTGGATTTTGCGAGCCTAAAAATTCCATTTTATAATCTCAAACAAAATGCTTATCTTTTTAGAATATAAAATGAAATATTGATTTAATTGGAAAAAACAAGGATAATATCATAGTTTTTTTTTGGCAAATGAGTCACCACCATTTCCAATGAAGCAAGATTTTGCAAATCCTCAATTATGCCAGTCAATTGATCAAATGCAAACAATCCTTTTTATTTCACACTTTGATTAATCAAATCATATATAGGGTTTGAAAAAAAAGTTTCAGCAATTTGATCAAGCACAGGTGGATACTTCACACGTGCGCCATGCTCATACAGATATAAATTATCTAAGAGTGGTGGATCAACTAACAACAAAAAAAAGTAGTCTCATCTCACTAGCAAGCAGGGGCCAATCACTCCTGAAATTTTAATAAAAGGTTAATATAAATTTCCATATGACCCCAGAGCCGCGCATGTCCGATCTGGTGTTGCTCAGACCTGGAGGCTGGTCTTGTAGACAGATCCAACCTCGTAGTTAGCAGGGATGGCATTGTCCACGACATGGTAGCCACTGGACTTGGCGGCGAAGCGGATGGAGAAGGGGCCCTCGAGCGGCTCAGTGCAGTCAAGCGACCAGGTGCCAGTCGGTCCTTCCTTGAGCGCTACGAAGTCGCTTGCGCCCTTCTCCTTAACCTCCACCTCAGAAATGACAGTGCTGGGGATGAGGACCAGGCGGGTGGGACTGCTTCGCGCGCCGGTCTTGAAGGTGAGCGCGGAGCCGCACGAGCCGATGGTTAACAGCGCGGCTAGTGCCACCGCAACAAGCAGGATGGAGGATCTGGAGGCCATAGTTGGTGGCGGTATGTGGTGACCTTTCTTGTTTCTTTGATAGAATGAGGGTGGATGCGTGTGTGTGGTGATCTAGTTGCTGTTGTGGATACATATTTATAGGTGGTGGAGACCGGGGAAGGAAGATGAGCATTGGACGTGAGGTGCACCATGAACATAGCTGGCAGGCTTGTTCGACACGTGTACACAATTGCTAAAACCAGAGTTTGGTAGTCTCGACTGTGTTGATCTCGTAAAAAAAAAGAAGCACAGGGCATGCACTCCTCTCAAAAATAGAAAAGAGAAGAAAAGAATTGCATGTGGTCCTCTCTAGTCTCTATTCTTAGTTTTTTATAGGGAAAAATTCATTTTTGACCATCCAACTATAGGCTAAGTTTGGTTTTGGTCATCGAACTCCAAAACCATAAATCTTTGATCATCCAACTATGAAAACCGTTCAAATTTGACCATTGGGCTGTTTTGATGGGTGGTTTTAAATTTTTATTTACAATTTAGTCCTTAGATCTTAAAATGATTATTACTTTTTGCCAGTACCTCCAATTTAGGTGATTCTTGCGGTCACGCGTTCGTAACGATGAGATTTATCTTTTTAGATGCCATTTATATTATTTTACAACTATTTGTTATATTATTATTATTATGTTGTTGTGTAAAACCAACAATATAAGAGAAGTAAAATAAATGGATACAAAATAATTTGAAAACATTATAAAAGATACAACTCATCGTTACGAACATGCCACTAGGTATGTTGAGGGAGAAATCCTTGAATATTTTCTCATCAGGCCTTGTCGGATAGGAGAAATAGACATCCCTAAACTCGATATCTCCTCGGATGTCCTCCAACTCTGGTGTTCTGTTTAGCGTCTCAAACATTTTGTAAGCAGCGGCTTGCGGCTAGCCCACCTGCAAACACTTTCATGCTTGGTGATGCTTGACCTAGAGCTCTGGTGAATATGGTAAAAAAGGAAGGTCAGGTCACGAATAAGGCTTCAGTTTGCTTGAAATATAAACTGAAGACTGCTCAGGGAATCATCTACTGAAAGAGACAACGAGCCCCCTCCAAAAAGAACAGATAGCAGTGCATGAATCAGCATATATTCTCAATGGCTGAAACCTACTTGTTTTAGCAGTAATGAATTTTGTAGGTTTTTGAGTTGATTTTTCAGGTTCAGTGGATGCCATCTTTTTTTTTTGCGAAAGGCCATCTCTTTTTTGTTGAACAAGAAAAGTGTAATTGGGTTGGCCTTTTGTGTTCTGGTTTTTTAGAATTACACAGTACAACGCCGACGCTCACAACACGCACACACACTCACCCCTATGAATACACGTACGCAAACCCTACCCCTATGAGCACCTCCGAAGGTGACAAGACAGATCGGAGATTCTCAAGTCAGCGGCGCCTCGTTGTCGACGGGAACGTTGCTTACAACTTAACGCATAACGCCGGAAATCCCGAAATAAATCCAGAAAAAGGTGCGAGCACCAAGATTTGAACCCTGGTGGGTAGCGTCGTCCCACTGGACCGTCCTACCATTGGACTACAAGTCCATTCGCGGCCTTTTGTGTTCTGTTGAACCTGCTGATAGGAGTTGTTAGTTAGGTACCAGTAGTCCAATGTGCCACTAACTTTAAGGATAAGGAACAGGGTCCATGAGTGGCTTCCTATTAGTGAACTAGCTTGCTCCTATTGCTGGTTGTTGTCCACTTGTCATACAGTGCATCACAATCCAGCTGAACTATCCAACGTTCCAAACCATCCTCATGTTCTCAATATTCCAATATCCTAACAGTAGTCGATGATTTGATCCATGGCGTAGGTAGAAAATGGATTTGTTCCATGGTGTGGACCTCGTCACCATCACTGGAGCCAGCAACCACCGCTTGAACCCAATCCTAAACAGTTCATGTTTGTATATAATGTAATTTACCTGGTCCAAACGTATTTAGTTTTTCTCAATCATCACAATATTGTCATCCAAATCTGATTGGAAGATGAACATACACAATAACTTCACAATTTATGATTTCAAAAAACTTCTTAATTTTAGATCTTTGAAAACTTGTTGAGTTTAAATTATTAAATACTGAAATATTTGCGTGCGTCATTGCTAGACGCAGAAATCGCAATTTGGAGAGCGTTTCTGCCAAAATCATAATTCTTTTGTTACCTGAGGATCCCCTACCCACCCGTGTACCCGCGTCGGACCCAGCACACTACGCGCGGACGTACCCGCCCGGCGCCCACTCTACCCGCTGGACCCAATCTTTCCTTCTGCTCCCACTCGTTCTTCCCTTCCTTTGACTCGCGACCGCACGGGACTCCGCCGCCGACCCCTCTCTTCCACTGGCTCTATCTGTCCCGTGGGTAGTGCCTCCGTTCTCCCGTCGTTCGCCAGCGAAGTCTCAGCAACATCGCGCCCACGCCTGCCAGGCCCCTGGTCCTGTCGGCCCCATGTTGCACGTTGTCGTTGCCATCCATATCACGCCGCTCGTCGCTGCCATGGCGCCCGCACCCTCTGGAGTCGCGTCGTCTGAAGGCCCTCCTATGTCGAGAAAATTGCAATCTTAGGACTCCTATCGTCGTGGCTTCGCAATTTTGCCATTTGTAACATTACACACGTAAAATTGGGACTCCAAACATGTGGCACTCGTTTCTCATGCCATTTTGACTATTTCTTCACTTTTTTAATCTTTATACATGTATTTGTCCATTGAATTGACTGTTTTACCCTTCTGCCTAAATGGACTACGTGCGGCGTGCAAATGAATCGATCGATTCAGCGGGCAAACGTCCACCCTCATCCGAGCAACGCCGCCGCAGCCCGGATGAAACGCCGCCGCCGCCCATGGCTACTGTGCGAGATGATCGTCCAAACCGAGTACGGCTTCACTCGCAGCGCCATCCCTCTGTCTCTTGATCTCGACATGACGGACGACGACGATGGGCATCGCTACCTCTTTGACACACACACGCCAGCCGCGGACGGGACCCGTTTCGAGCTCTATGCTTCTCTCGACGGATCGGACATCGGAGCAACACCAAAGCTGCCTTTGCAACGCACGCGACAAGGTCACCGTCACCTAGTACATGTACATCATCTGCAACCCGGCCACGAGGCGTGGACCAATCGCCCGCCGTCACCTGCCGGCGGGCTGCGGGCTGGAGCGGGCGGCCGTGGTGTCCACGGTAGTGATGGACCTACTGGAGTTAGATGGGGAGCTTAGTATTGAGTTGCATGCACCAACCGTTCTTTAACCCAAAAGCTTGGGCGATGGGAAAGGTGGGCAATTCATATACTCTAACACTTCCCTCACGCATGGGCTCCCGGGCCGCATCGTAGATATTGGAGTAGGCTGTAATTATTTTAATTAGCGCTTGGCGTCGGGACTCGAACTCGAGACCTCTAGCTGCAGTACCATATTGAGTTGTATGCACCAACCAGGTTTAACACCAAAAACTTAAGGCGATGGGAAGGTGGGCAATTATACTCCAACACTTAGCATCACGACCATGCAGAATCAAACCAACGGGTCAAACAGCTTGTTAACTTGAATACTTGATACATAACGCAAAATAACACAGTTTCTGCATCAGTTCCAATTCTAAAACAGAAATCATCAAGCAAAATTCAATAATGTTGAACCCTCCGTAATGTGCATGGAGCCATGAACTATATTCAGGCAGGCATTCAGTAGCTTGGATACAATGGTGTCCACTGAAAACAGCGAATAAAAAATCACAGGAGCGAGCAAGCACTGGGTGCTCGACGCAGCCAGGTCCTCGCCGGCCGGAGCGAGTAGGCTCTAGGGCGGACGGCGCCGCCAGGACCTCAGCGGCGCGGCCACAACTTCCATGGCGACCTGGGTGGTCCGGGCGGCGGTGCCTGGCGGACGCGCGGCCACAACTTCGTGGCGGCTGGGTGATCTGTAGGGATGGATTCGGATCGGATACGGTCGGATGCCACTATTTACCACATTTTATTTCAATTCGATCACGAATATGAATATTGTCGAATCTGAATACAAAGCGGATATTTAATTCGGATTCGCATTCGAACACATACTTGATTTATAGCATAGAGTCATAATGAGTATCAATTTCATTTGTCGAAGGTTTTATAATTGATCAAATCATGTTACAAGTAGAGTGTAAATTATGATCATTATACATAATAGATATCTTATTGCAAATAACATATTAATTAATTAATATATCACAATAAATATAAAATAAGTAATTTTGTAAATATATAAACATCTTTTATTAGTAAAAATAAGTACATAAATAGATTTAAATAATTTATTTATTTGCTAAATAATATAATGTATTTAAAATTACAATCATAAAAATTGCAATTTGGGAGCGTCATCAAAAGCTTTTTTCACCCACCCCGCATCTACCCACCCTCCATACCCGCTGGGCCCACCACCCGCCCTTGACCGTGACATTAAAAATTACGGAGGCGGGGAACCCTCCCAGCGGCCCCGGGCCCCATCGGGTGATGCGTGCGGCGGCGGCGGCCGGCGTGAGATGGGCGCGGCCACGGTGGCGGCCACACGGCGGGGCGGCAGCGGCGTCGCTGGCGGTTGCGGCGGCGGCGTGCGGGTCCGTCGTCGCGGCGTCATCCTCGGCGGGCGCCGGGCGTACCCGTCCCTCCCCTCGCCCATCCGTTTCTTATTCGAACTCATTTTCTCATCGAATTTGGTTTGTTGCATCCAGTGCTGGAGCTATAATGCTTTCGCCACACCTCTTCCTGCTCCGGACCACCGGGTGGACAATCCGTTTGGCGTGAAGGGCTCCAGGTATTCCCTATACGATCTGATAACGCCCGCCCCCTCCCCTTGCCATCGATGCTGTCTCTTGGTTCTTTCCACATGTTCAGTCATGGATGGTTAAAATTGAATTTGGTTTGTTCCCTCAATTTGTTAAACACCCACAACACGCTTGCTTCTCTTCCTATGCAGCTTTTGCCTCCTTTGTGTAGTACATTATACTAACGCAAAGGCCAGAGGCAAATAAAGTAATCTCGGCGTTAACCATGCTTGTCCAAGTGCCCAGTTTAGTAAACTCCCATTGTTCAGATCGGCGGTGTAGAATGTGGATGACAACGCTTGTTCAGATTTTTTTTTCAAATCTCAAATCGAGCTTCGTTTTAGATCTTAATTTCCTCCAAAATACTGACAGAGTTTTTTTTTGCCAATATCAATATTTGAATATACTAGCTCTCCTTAAGAATTCCAGTACTTTCCAGATTCAAGACATAATATAACTACTCTACTTTACAAAGTACCAGTAGTATCTCATTATGTGATTAAAAAAACGAATAATCACCAAACTCAAACTCTGTAAATTGATAATTGCTGAAAATTCGGGCGTACTTCAGATCTTCAGCAGAAGAACTGCACCCTCAGCCTGAATTGTACTCCAATTCAACAGCATTCGTAGCTGAAAAACAACTATCCTGCAAGAACACAGTAGCGAATAAACTCTAATGGAAGCCCCCATGTTCTGTGTTACACAATCATTGCAATCCCCTTTGTTTAACCCAGCAAGACAAATTTCTCTCCAATGACGAGTAACCAATCTGCCTTTCACACATTCCCTTCACCACATGGGCCTATGTCCATGCCTCCTCCCAACCTTTACACTCTCATACCGAACTGTTTTTGTGCTATCCCCAGGACCCAAAGAGGCTACAACCAATGTACCTAACACTACATCAACACTGCAGTATACCAATGCAGTAGTATTCCATGCCACCTTGCAGTATTTTTTTTAAATCACCCGTGTCAGCTTTTGTGGTTTCTTGTAGAGTTTGCATTGCATCCTTTTAAATGATCAAGTTAATTTTTGGGGAAAACTGAGATAGTGCTGTTTTGTTTACAGAAAACAGGGAAATCAAGGAGAAACCTCGTCAGGAACAAACCAAATTGAATTCAGGAACAAACCAAATTGAATTATAGGTCGTGTTGTATTTCACGGGTGTGAAATTGCTGTTAGAAAATATGAATCTATATACTCCAATTGATGAGCAATTGACCAGACTGCATGCTTATGGTCATTATTTTGTCAACTTCCTAAATTTTACCCCATTGTGTTCCACCTCAGAGCAAAAAGCGTATTTTATTTAGTAAACACTGCGGCCAATCTCAAGGGTCTGTTCGGGGTAAGTTATCTGTGGCTTTTCTATGTTGTTTGCTCATGTAATGCCTTCCAGCCAGCACTGCAATGAACTTTTCAATTTCCGTTGCTTTTTGTATATTTCAATTGGCTATTGATCTCCTGGAGTCAAGCTTCTTCACTGCACTGTTTATGCCTCATCTTTGTTTTATGCAAACACGGGAGAGTAGTCCTCCTGAACCTTGATCTGCAACCCCCTCATTTTGGTCTTCCATCTTGTGTACTCCCATTTTTTTTTGAATTAAACCAAAAAAAGATACTGCTTCTTTTGTTAATAGAGAATCTGAACTGACATCGTTTATCTGAACAAGAATTGTTGGAACTGGAGCTTCTTTCTGTTTGCTTGCTGTTTGGTCATTTCTTTGGCAGAGCAAGTGTTGGACTGGATCAAAAGTTATCTGCATTGAATTACCTACCTGGATTTCAATTTCAAGAATCTGAGCTGAAGCTATCTGATTGAATCTACAGAATGAGGGAGTAGCCCTTCCTCTCTGAACCTTGTTATGCAATTCCCTCATTTTGGATTTCGGTCAGCATTCTAATTTTGTGTATCAAAACCAAAACAAGAAAAGGTAATGCTTATTTTATTCTCCCCGGAAGACAATGACCGAACTGACATGTCGTTTTGCTGAACAATTGTTTGAACTGGAGTCTTCTTTCTGTATGCTTGCTGTTTGGTTATTTCTGTGGCAGAACGAGTGTCAGATTAGATCTCATATCTGTATTGAAGTAACTACCTGGATTTTAGTTTCAAGAATTTGGGTTGAAGTTATCCGTTTCAGATCATTCAAGCTACATGTGTTGATTTGCCGTGTTTGAAGTGGAATATCTTTATAGTCAAATGGAAATTTCAGTGTTTGCAACTCTTTTCAGTAATCAATTGGGTTTGTCCACCTTGACTTAAGAACCTGAATTATGTGCTTGGTTTCAATTCGTGAGTTGTACATATAGTTTGTAAAGATGGGGTTGCTTCTGTTTGGTCATGGATAGATTAGTGTGTTCAACTCTAAAATAGTGATCTTAGGTTAGCTACAAAGTAGGATGGTCCAGCTTTCATTTGATCAACTGATTTCCTTGCGCAAGTGATCCAAGCAGCGACAATCCATCCTTGACTAACTTTGCTATTGATTTGGTAAACTTTCCTGTGGCAAGTCCTTTCTTGATCATTGAATGATTTTCTTGGAGCTGGTTCTCGTGTCAACCGAGTTTGTTCATGTGTAGTTACAGAATCTGTGTTGGGTACCTAGAGAACTCTGTCGACCTTGTTGAATCAAATGTGCTCTTTTATGAATGAACCTTCTATTTCATACTCCATATGCCATGGCTAAAGAACACTAACTTCTCGGGTCACGTGCCTCAGTGCCAAATCATCTTCGATGTTTCAACAAATAACCATAAAATAACTTATCTCGGAGAGAATTATGGATTTGAGGTTGGCTTTGAATAGGAGTTTTTTTTTCTTGCAAGATGTTCGTACTTCATATGGTACCTTGTTCATGCTTGAAGATAGCTGTTCTTTCATGGTGTTTTTTGGAAGGCTAACTAATGATGTTTTCATAAGCTATGCCCATGATGTTTTGACAAGTACAATGGTTTCGTAAGTCAGAGAGATGCCGACATCAAGAGTCTGTTATTTTCTATCTGTGTTGATCTGAGTAGACACCTAGACCCAGTCCAAAAGCTTCGCAAGGATGCAAAACAAAACACAAAGAATTGAAAGAGTTAGGGTAGAAGTGAATTTTAGATAATTTATTCTATTTTTGTGATATCTTTCAAAATATGAAAATTTGAATATCAATTTGATATATTAACGAAAAATAAAAAACAGAAACACGTGTGTGTCACACGTGCACTTTACTAGTAAAGATTAAAAAAGAGGAGAAATAGCCAAAATGGCATGAGAAATGAGTGCCACACGTTTGGAGTCCCAATTTTACGTGTGCAATGTTACAAATGACAAAGACGATAGGAGTCCTAAGTTTGCAATTTTCTCTCCTGTGTCGGATGCCTGGCCCTGGCACCATCGTCCTCAAGGTTCGTTCCCCATCCTCATCCCCCTCACAAGTAACCAGCACGCGCGACATGGATTTATCCTTGTATGCATATGTACGTGATCCGTTGAGATGTTGTGGGCAATTGAACAATTGCTCCCCTCGAACCGCACTAATTGTCGTGTTTGCTTGCTCTGTGGTAGGAAATCATCATTCACCAGTGTTTGGTTGCCCCTTCTTTTTTATGTGCGGGGATTTTTTTTCTCTCCGCAATTCCTCTAGCCATGGGGATTGCGGATTAATTCCTCGAGGTGGCCAATCTACCAACCTTGTGGCGAGGCACAAGGACGAGGTACGAGCCAACATGGCCACAATGGTGAGGAAAGTGACGTCTTCATCACTGGAAGCGCTGCTGAGTAATAAGGCATCGATGTGACAAGGTTCGTCTCTCAGCAATCGGCACCTTTTTGCTGGCTCTCACCGATGCTTGTTAAGTGTTCGATAAAATTACCAATTGAGATAATTGAGTTGTGTCTGCTATTTTTTTTATGAAATTACCCATTGGAAGAACTGTGTGTTTGATTGGATGAAATTACCAATTCAAAATTTTGTCGAATGATTAGTGTCTCGAGTTAACGGCTACCTAAATACCAGTATACCACTAGCATAAAATTTGTTAGTTCTGTCAGTCCATATGACTGAACTCACATTCAACTCACACAGTCAATTGAGAGGTGCTTCTTTGTCATTTGCTTGCATGTTAACCTCGTTGTGATAGACAATGCTCACGAAATTGTCTCAGTTTGCTTTCTCTCAATTTAGTAGAGGTAGCCCAACATTGTGGAGGGATAGCAGTATGATGAGCTTGGGAAAAGAGACCTAATTCCTTTTGGGGGTATCATGACAGGGTCGCAATGCCATCCAGATATTATGTATGTTGTGGTGAAGCAGACCAAATTGTCCCATCAGACACTATCACATACTTTCATCGCACAATACGTAGTTGAGTTTGGAGAGATGCTCACTATAAAAAGGGCTGCGAATCTCAAGGTAAAATAATTTCTCTCTTCATGTGGTAATAAAGTAGATGGATTCATTTTTGTGTGCAACTCTCTTAAACTTATGGGGTGCCACATGTTGCACATTTGGTCAACTTTTGGACTCAATCAAATAAACTAAAGAGCAAGACATTTCAATTATAAACTAATATTAATTAAAAATTTGCCTTCAGCCTGAGACTGACTCCAACAGAAGAGGCAAAATCAATTTTGCCTCTCGAGTTGGCACTGTGCACCGATGGTAACCTCTCCAACAGATGAGGCAACGGGGGAGGCAAAATGCTTTTGGAGGAGAGAGGATGCAAAATTGCATCTCCTCTCCTCAACATATGACTGCCGGGGAAGAGGGAGGGCGGCCGAGGGAGGCGGGAGCTCCGGGCACCGCCGCCGGCACGAGCCGCTCGATGCGCCGTCAGTGGCTAGGAAGGAGCTCTGGGCGCCACTCGATGCGCCGTCGGCGGCCCGGAGACGCGGGCGGGTGGTAGCCATCTCTCCCATCTGCGGGGCCTCCACCGCCGACCGCGTCCCCACGGCTTGCCGGCGGAGTAACAGCGGAGGCCGCGAATCGGCACGGGCGAGGAGGTCGCGAATCGGCGATGGGCGAGGAGCCGGGGAGGCGCCGAGGCGGTGCGGCGAGGGCTGCGCTTTGTCGTCCCACCGTGTCGTGGCCGCCTTTGGAGGAGGCGAGCCATCCGCCGTCGTCTCCTCCCGCACCTACCGCGGCCTCCATCCTCCACCACCTCCGGGCCGCCATGGCCTCCCCGCGCCACCCTGCTCTTCCTCCAGAGGAAGGAGGCCGGGGGATCCGCCCCTCCCCCGAGCGCACATTTGGAGGTGGTGGTCGGGGCCGAGCGGCAGTGGCGGCCGCAAAATCTAGAATTCCCGACGCCGTGCTAGGTGGCGGCGGAGTTTGGCGGGCTACGGGGGTAGAGGAGGAGGTGCAGGAGGTGGGCGCGGCGGTGATTTGAGGAAGGTGGAGCAGAGGTCGCGGATTTGGCCGGAGAAGCTCGGCTCGGGCTTGTCCCTTTCCGGAGGAAGAAGAAGAAGCAAAAGGGAGAAGAAGGAGGCGCTGGGGATGGGGACAGCGGAGAAAATGCCTTTGCTCGTTGCTGTTGGAGCCGGTGCTGTGCGAACGAATTGCAAAACACTGTACAGGGAAGGCAAACGCCATTTTACCTCTCCAAAATGCCTGTTATTGTTGGACTCAGTCTGACTGGTACATGCCATGCGTGTGGTAATAACGTAGATGGATTCATTTTTGTGTGCAACTCTCTTGAACTTATGGGGTGCCACATGTTGCATATTTGGTCAACTTTTGGACTGAATCAAACAAACTAAAGAGCAAGACATTTTAATTATAAAGTAATTTAATTAAAATTTTGCCTTCAGTCTGACTGGCACATGCCATGCGTGTGGTAATAACGTAGATGGATTCATTTTTGTGTGCAACTCTCTTAAACTTATGGGGTGCCACATGTTGCATATTTGGTCAACTTTTGAACTGAATCAAACAAACTAAAGAGCACGGCATTTCAATTATAAACTAATATTAATTAAAAATTTGCCTTCAGCCTGACTGGTACATGCCATGGTCTGTGGCCTCCTATTGTTCAATCAGAGATAAAAACTCATTGGGTAGGAGAATTACAGTATCACTAAATTAATTGATTTATGCATTTCATATATTGTTGTACCTATTACTTTATCACTGCCTAAATACTCTTACGTTGTGTTTTACCATATAACACATAGGTATGTTTCACTGTTGTGTTGAAAGCACAAAGAAAGATATTATCAAATTCAATAAATATGGCATTATTGCTCAGAACTTATTGCTATAATCAAATTTTCGAAAAGAAATTACCTCTTGGAACATGTATTATTGATGCATGTTTTGAACATGTACTCATCGGGTAGGAGAACACGGTTTGAGCTGATAGCTTCTGGATGGATGCAATAGTTATGCAATAGTTACGGACGATCAATGTTATCTGTAAAGCTGTACTCGCTATTGCCTCTAGAAAATCTTCATTCAAGGACTGTCTCATGCCTTCATTTTTCAATCTCATTTTATATTCAATTAGCTTTTGATAAAATGGATTTGTTTCTTTGCATGCTTTTGCACTGCATATTTATTGATGTTCTTAATTTACACTACTAACATGGCATGATCTGTTCATGCTAATTTTTTATGCTTATATTTTTTAAGCTACCAGTAAAACTATTAGTGGTTAGCTGATTGATAGATACCTTATATTCTTATCGACTGGTTAGATATTTTTTATGTGTTGGTTATGTCAAGTAAAATAATGTTACATAAACTGGATGCGGGAAGCCCAGTAGCCATGTTGATGTTAGGCTATAAGTTGGAACTTGGAATATATTCACTGCAAATCCATAATGCATAACATGGAAAATGTAGCTATGTAAGAATGGTACAATTGCAAAAAAAAAAACTGTAATAGAATGATTAATCCATAGTATTTTTTACAGTATCAAGCTATTTTTTAAATCCAATTCAGAGTTCTAACTGCTCGGTTAGGGCTATCTTTGCCACTAAGTTGTGGTCGTCAACCGCTAATTTGCTGTTGTAAAACAAATTTATAAATTTATATATCATCTGTCTCCCACTGTATGCAGTGCAATCTAAGGATGAAATTCACAGTTTGGTGGCAATTGGGCAATTGCTTTGTAAAGCAAGTGGCTAATGGAGAGTAGTTGACAATCTGCTGGTTTTTTTGAAGGCATGCACGATCTTCAATCGGGCATCGTCAGGTTCTACGAGGAGTTGGAATTCACGCTCTATATGATGAGTTTTTGCTACTCCCGGTGTAGTTACTTCTTTCTCTCTTGAACACTATAGGGTCCGTATCAGATATCCAATAGCAGAGGGGGGAGGCGGGCCAGCCGGTTCACGGTATTTTTGGTTGCATCTGCATGCATGCACGCTTTTGACGGCCACTAACTCTGCGTGCTAATCTGAAATCTGAATATACAATTTGAACTATATATTAAATATACATGTAACTAGGAGCACGTATAGTGCATGCATGTGTATCTATCGACAGGATTTAGATGTCTGCACTAACTAAGCAAGTATGTACTCATACATAACATGCGTGAGTAAAGATGCACTCTCTTTTTCGTGAAGTATGAATACATACTACATCATATAAAAAACAATATATTAAGGGAGTCTGAGGCTATATATACTTTTTTAGAAGAGTATGAGGACATACTTTTTTAGAAGAGTATGAGGACATACTTTTTTTTAGAAGAGTACACTCCTGGAAAAACGGGCATTTGTACCGGTTCATAACCCTCATTTGTACCGGGTATTGAACCGGTACAAAGCATCCAGTACAAATGTGGTGGAACATTTGTACCGGGTGGGATACCGGTGTAAACATTTGTACCGGGGGTGTTACTCTTTTTTTTCTTTTCGTTTTCTTTTCTTTTCTCATCACATCACATCTCATCTCATCTCTTCATTCATTCACTCACTCACAACACAAATCACTACACAAATAGGATTTACAATCACAAATTCATCCACATCTCATCTCATTCACAACACAAATAGGTTTTACAATCACGAATTCACAAGAAACATGTGAACAAGAGCTCGCAACATCAAGAAACAACACCGCCGCAGCCGCAGCTCACCGCCCGCAGCCGTCACGCCCGCCGGGCCGCAGGCCGCGCTGCCGCCGCCTGCAGGCCGCGCCCGCACCGCCGGCCGCCGCAGGCCGCACCGCCCGCCCGCCGCCCCGCACCCGCCGGCTCGACCCGCCTCTCGCCCTTCCTCTGCCCTGCGTGAGAGAAGAGAGGAAAAATGAGAAAGGAAGAAGGAAGAGAGAAAAATGAGATGAGAAAGAGATAAGATTGAGTACACAGAGACCGGTGATGAGAATTAAAGGAGAGGGGGACGTGGACCGAGAAGGGCTCGCAGAAATTTTTCTATGTCTCAGCAGGTCGATCGATTGATTAACATTTGTACCGGGTCTTCTTTTTACCCGGTACAAATGTCACCACATTTATACCGGGTGGTGGCTCCGCCCTGTATAAATGTGAGGCTAGCACATTTGTACCGGGCGGTGGCACCACCCGGTACAAATGTGAGGCATTTGTACCAGGTTGGGAGGAGGAGGCCTCAGCGCGCCCCTGTGAGGGGACATTTGTACCGGTTGGTGTCTCCAACCGGTACAAATGCCCTTATTTGTACCGGGGTCAAAAATACCCAGTACAAATCAAAAAACGGGTCTGGGATATATGTTCGATTCTCTAGTAGTGGTATGAGCGCATACTAATTATTTTCAAAAACGAACATTAGTTAGGCACTAAACAGGACTGGTGTATGAATGCATCCATACAAGTCCGAACTAGATGACAAGAATCATGTACATTCAGATGTGTTTCATATATACATCGGGGACATTAAGTATGTATGCAGTTTCATCGTAACAGACTAACAGCTACGCGCCTACGCCTGCGATTGCCGTTTTATTGCTTGCATGATGTCGCTGACTGTCATCTTGTTGCCGGTGAAGTCCACCAAATGCCGTCTTGTTTGCAGCTATCGCCCGGTGGCCAGTGTAGAGATCATGACCTTCCGGTTGGACATACCTCTAGCATGGTGGTCGACGGCTACGTACGTTCGATTTTCATCGCCGGTACTGTCTGGATCAAGTGATACACAACCTGAAATTTTGTTTGCAATAATATAAGAAAAAGTATTAAGTCATACTAGAATCTGAAAAAAGTATGAACTCATACTAGAATCTGACAATAGTATCAAGTGATACTATAATCTGGAAGTGATTGTGTATTGCAATTGGCTAAATCACCATGGACACTACATATGCTGCCGCATGGGCTACTCATGATTAGATGGATATATATGAATAAGATGGACACGGGACGGGATATAAAAAAGATAGATGTGATTAATCCAGATCTGCATGTACAATAATTTGATAAATACAGCGAAGGATTAGGCCACAGTTTCGAAGAGCCTTAATCCTTTGTTTTATACTCGCCGCGTCAAAATCACGATCGGGTTTAGCTGGCTTTGGTGCCTGAGCTGCCTGCAGCACGATTGGGTTTAGCTGGCTTTCCCATCTGTAAAAGAAAAAAAAGCAAGGCATGAAGCAGATTAAACTTCAGAATAAAAAGCCTGCAAACGATGAATCGTAAAAAGGAGGATACCTGCTGAACGTGGAATTGCCGGACGGTAGATTGTGAAAACAGATCGTGGGCAGCTTCTCACCACGGACGACACGTCAAGGAAGTAGAAGAACAGCTAGCGCGGATCTGTAACAAGAAACCTGCTTCTGATTACACCGTTGATTCGATCGGCAACGAAGCAGAAGAGTATGTGATCATACCTGGTCACCGTCAACGAGGCCGGCTGACCGAATGGAGTGGCTGCAACAAGGCAACTCGCCACCGCCGGCAGGAGAAGCACGCATCGAGTATCTCGCAGCAGAAAGACGACGAGAAAGCCACCGCCGTCAAGAGATGTGCACTAGTTTCAGTTGGAACAAACCTGATAAATCTCGTCGATGGTTTGAATTTGAAACCCAATCAATCTGATCACGTGAATTCAACACAGGGATAACTATCACGGGTGGATAATGCAGCGATAAAAATGGTGGCTGAGAAAATTAGTCGTATATCGTCGGCCATCCGGATACGTCATATACATACGGAGGGGAGGGGTGCGTACATGATTTGTTTTTAATCCCACGTACGTGATTATTGGATCCTACTGGGTATGGGACCCGGTAACAAGACAGCTCATGTGAGTATGAAGGCTGGTGGCTAATTAGAAGGTGGGAGTAGTTACATCCGGGAGTAGAATGGGTATGCATACATACGTACGTACATACGTACATGCATACATACATGCATACTCGGGAGTAGATAAATGGGTATGCGCGCGCGCACACACAGATATATATAGACACACACACAACTAGCTTTGGATCCCCGTCAAGTTTGTGGCACTGCTCTTTGCTTTAGTGGGTTGATTGTGCTTGGATATTTTAGAGCAGTGTCATTGGACATTGACAGCATGCTGTTAATTTTAGGTGCCAGAGAGTGGATAAGCTTCATGGGTCCAGCTGGTGGGCTCTGCCTCTTCTGTATGAAACTATAAACATATAGCCTATTCTTGTGGATAAGTTTATTGGGAACAAGAAATATATGATTTTGTACTTTCCAAGACTTTCATGGTGATCTCAATCGTCCTCTAGACCCAATGCGTCAGCTTTGCAAGTCAAAAAAAAAATCTAAGTTTGAAACAATTTGTATGTGCTTATTCGTAATAATAAATGATTATTACTTGTGATCTCTCCATATTTAGCATTTGTACCACTATACAATATTTTTAAGATTTTAGGTTCAGAAATAATGATAATACATTTTCGACACGTGCGTGTTGCACATGCATTTTACTAGTCTTTTAAAATGTTGTTCATATAATTTGGTAACTATTTATTTTACTTTTCTTATATTGTTGGTTTTACACAACAACATAAGAATAATATAACAAATAGTGATAAAATAGTATAAATAACATTTAAAAAGATAAAGCTCAGCATCATGAAAGCGTGACCGCAAGAATCATCTAAATTGGAGGCGAGTGCAAAAAGTAATAATTATTTTGAGATCAAAGGACTAAATTGTAAATAGAAAAAATTTAAAACCAGTAATCAAAACATCCCGATGGCCAAATTTGAACGGTGTTTATAGTTGGATGGTCAAAGATTTCCGGTTTTTGAGTTCGATGGCCAAAATCAAACTGAGCCTATAATTGGATGGTCAAAAATGGATTTTTTCTTTTTATACCATCCTCTCAAAAACTAAAAAGAGAAGAAAAGAACATGCACGCAACCCTTCTCACCTCTCCAACCTCTACTTATTTGGGAGTAACTTTGTCACGGGCCAAACATGTCATACACAAAAAAAAATCCCCTACATGCCATGAGATGGCACACAAGGGATCAATATAGATTTCAATGGCATTGAAGGAATTTGCTCTTCCTCCTAGGCGCTTCCACAAAAGTTGCTTTTCTAAACTTCATTTTCCACAACCACTCTCGAGTTGCTTTTAACTCAAATCACCATTGGAGGGGGGTGAGAGTTTGAGAGGAAGGAGGAGCACGGGATGGGACGAAAGGAAACTGTTCTTGGTCGCTAGAGAGAGAAGAAGGGAAGGAGATAAGGCAAAAGTGCTGTTGAGTCACGGGGGAGGGGTAAACTTGTGAAACCCGTGACCCCGGGACTGAAGGGAAAAAGATGGAGATTAGATTTTGTCACCAAGGGCGATCGATGAAGCTACTCAAGAAAATGGTGCAGCTAGTGTAACTTGAGAAAAGTGGTACGCCCCATAAGAGGTGGCACTGTGGATAAATTCGATGTAAGGGGTGCTAACCCTCTTGGTAAACCATATGTTCGAGAGCCTAACTATCCTTCTTACAAAGGGCTAGTTGATTACTATCAGGCAGGGATGGCATACACAGTGGTGAAGATGAGGAGAGTTAATCCAGCTCGTGAGGTTAGGTCAGCTATAGACTACAGATTTTGGACCATTTTTCAGCAGGACTATTACACTATAGCCATCATCAGTGCCAGGAAGGCCAAGATCACTAATGACGCTCAGTTCATTGATTTGGACTTTATGGAGAGGAAGCACAATCCTATCTTTGATGAGGTGGTTCAGGTTTGTGAGGAGAAAGGGCTTAAGCTTATCATAGGCTTTAAGCAACATTGGAAAAAGGAGCTCATCGCTCAATTCTATGTGACAGTCTACTTTGGCTATGTGCTGAATGCAAGAGAAGAAAGTGAGAGCGCTATGTTCTGGATGACTGAGGGTGAGCGCTTTCAGCTCTCTTCCTCTGATTTTCTCACTTTATTTAGACTGCCACATGATGAGACCCGCCAGAAGCTCCATGATGAGGGACCACTTGAGGCCAAAAGGATGGCATTCATGTACCCTAGGAATGCAAGGGATGGTTGGGGCATGTGAAGGAGTTGTATACATATTATTCTGTCCTCAACCGGTTATTCAGAAAAACTCTCACACCTAGGGATGGCAACTCATCGGACATCACAGCTTTTCAGAGGAACCTTATGGTTGCCATGAAGCCTGGTGAGCCGCCTTTTGATGTTGGTGACTTTCTGTGGCAGGAAATCAAGAACTCATCAGAGAATCCACAGAGGTTGTGTATCTATAGCCCCTACAGTAGCTACATCATTAAGAAGGTCACACAAAGGGCTTATAGTAGTGATACAAGGCATCGTCCTTTGCAGCCAAAGCCCAGCAAAACAGTGAGAATTCCCTCTCCACAAGATGAGCAACAAGAAGAAGAAGAAATTTATGAAGAAATGGAGGCACCGCAGAGTTGGGAGGCATACCAGCCAGAGGGTGGTTCAACCGCCCTGTGGGGGCCCGACCACCGGCGAGGGAGAAGAAACATAGCTTCCCGCTTCGCAAATTGATCAGCATCTTCCTTGGAATGTGCAAATCTCAGAGGGGCATAGAAGTGGCTGAGCAAGAAAGGAAGAAAAAGGATAAGAAAATGAGGGACACCATGAAGGCTCTTCTCACTCATGCAGGTATCCAGCCTCCTAGGTCTCCTATCTCACTATCCCCTCCAGATGTTGAGATACCCTTAGTGGATGAAAGAGTGCAAAGCTTCCTCAACTCGAATATCTATTATCAGTATGGAAGCAACTTTGGTTCTGGATATTGGTGCCTCCTCCTCCTCGCACCTCTGGTTTTGACTCCATGTTTGAGGCGACACAGCCAGTACTCCGCCTTGGGTTGCTCCTCCACGGATGAGAGTTGGGAGGCTTGTGTCTCACGTGATTTCTTTGATCAACCTGCACCATCCTATGGTACGGAAGAATCACTCTTATCTCTTTTTCTGAAATTTTTTTCGTATCTAGTTCTTTTACATCTCATTCCTCTCTTGTATGCCTAAATTGAAGATCCGAACACCGGAGAGGAGAATTGGGATAGGTGGCAGCAGCAACATCTTCTCCAGGCCCTTTATGGATGTTTGATGACAAAGGGGGAGAAGAATTGGATTAAAGCCCCTCATGTTTATCTCTTAGTGTGGCTGTTTTGCAGGGGCGGTCTAACCACCCGGGGTGGGGTAGGTGGTCTAACCGCCCTACCCCCTGTGAGCTGAGAGACTCTGGTCCGTAATAAATTGGATCTCTTTTATCTTGTGGACTTAAGTATTTGTAATGTGTGCTACTGGTTGTGTAGAACTTATTTAAGTACCTTAAGTGACAATTGTGATAGTTTGTGATGCATAAATCGAATGGTGAATGTTTTAGTGTGCTGAATGGGGGAGGCGGTCTGACCGGCCTGCAACCCGGTCTGACCGCCCCTGCCTAGTCAGCACACATGTCTTTCTTTGTTGATTGCTTATCATGTCATATGCATCACAATTTTTTTTAGTTTGTCACACACACCTCTAGCACTGTAACATTCTAGAAATTGTATGAATGCAAAAATGTGGATTTCAAAATTTTTGCTTTGATCATGAGTGCATATGGAATATTATAAGGATGTCTTCATTTTTCCTTCCCTTAAATCCTAGATTTAATTTAAAGTCAAATAATAATTTTAGGACTTATAAAGATGCTAGTGTGAGAAGTTGGATTTTCATTTGGGTTTATTTGGATTTTATTTGGGTGAGATTCAAATTTGAATTGCATTCAAATTTGAATCAAAGTTTATAGAGGAGTTAAAGGTTTAGTTTAATAGAGAAAACCTCAAACCCTGTGTGGGCCAAGCCCGAGCCGGCCAAGTCCCGAGGACCACCCTGAACCCATCACCTCCTCGCGCTGCACCACCCTGGCCCAACGCCGGCCCATCACCCCGCGGCCCATGCGGCCTGCTACTCCTTAATCTCGCTTGTGCCGCTGACCGGTGGACCCCGCAAGTCAGCACCACCTCACCCTTCCTTTCTCCTTCTTTTTCCCCTTTTCTTCCTCCCAGCTCTCACCGCGGCGCGCCGCCGTGGAAAGGCCGCGTCCGTGCGGCCATGTCCGCCGCCGCGGATGGCCTCCACGCGTCGAGCGCCCCATCGCACCGTCCGCCCTACCTACCACCCCCTATAAGAGGCACCACCGCAGCCGCCCCAAACCCTAGCCAGTTGGGCTAGGATTTTCCTCCCCAATCCCGCCGCCGGTGACATCAAAGGGGAGAGGAGGAGGAGGAGGTGGGAGGCGTCCCGAGGGAGCGCCGCCTGCCGCCGCCGGAGCTGCTCGTGAGGAGGAGCCGGACTGCACGCCGCTGGCCGCCTTCCCCGCCCGAACATTCCGCGTCACCGCGTCTCATCACCGCCGTTTCGCCACCTCTTCTGCAGCCCCTAGGTGAGCACCGCGTCATCCTCCTTTTGTGGCGCCTGGCCGTCGAGCCATGGACGCATGCCGGCCTTGTGCGCCGTGAACGACCATGTGCCGCACCGTGCCACCTGGCCCCGCCGCCGTCGCCTGTGATGCCGGCCATCGAGCCGAGCCGGACATATCGCAGTGCCGCCGCTTCTTCCTCGCGCCTTGCTGCTTTGCTTCGTCGTTGTTTCCCCGAGCTGCCGTGGTGCCGCCGCCGTGGCCGAGCCGGCCCGCGCCCGCACGCCGCACACACGCCTGCATCCCACGCCCGCCCGCACACATCTCGTGCACGCGGCGCACTCCACGCCGCACGCTGCTGAGCGGCGAGGCCAAAGGTTGCCTTTGGCCACTGAGCCATACCGCCGGTGTCCTGTCCGCCGTGCGCCGACCTCACCGCCGGGGGATCCTTTTCCGCCTGGGTACGCGAGCACCGGACCAACCATGCGACACGAACGCTGTTCACAGACACGCACACGCGTTTCTAGCCGCCGCCACCCTAGCCACGCCACCGGTGACCTCCGCCGGTCTCTCGCCGTGGGTCGACTCCCGCCAAATGTCGCCTTTATTTACCCTAGCGAACCTTTGGAACCACCCGAACCTCGGCAGGGGCGCGACCCGCTGCTTGACCTCGCCGCCGGCGCTGAGCCGAGCCGCTCCTCCGGGCATATCCTCGAACACCTAGCGTCGCTACCCAAAACCCGAGGGGTTTTGCTGCACACGCCAAGACACACGCTATGCGTGCAGCCGATCCCGCCGGATCTCGTGGTGCCTGGCCCAGCCCCGCCTTCGCCACACATCCGCACGCACAGCACCGAGCCGCACCAGATCTCACCGGATCCCATGCGCCACCCAATCATCTTCGCCACACGCCACTGCACGGTCCCGGCCGCAAGATCCTCCCCCTCCCCGGATCATTTGCGCACACACGGCAACCACGAACCACGTCATGGCTGGCTTTAAGCGCCTGGTTGGCACCTCCTCACTGGAGCTGGCTTCCAGCCACCCCGCAGCTAGCTTAAAGTCCTTTGTAGACAACCAATAGTTAGCTTAAAGTTGATGCTATTGTATATGCGTATTTTATTTCCAGAAAACTATTTTATCTTTGGAGAATCATAATAAATCCGTTTTAACTCCGAAAAATACAAAACCTTTTCCGAAATTCTCTAAAATCTTAAACTCCGTGCTAGGCTAGTGTTTGATCTCTTTTGGCTCTTAATTGTTGTTCGTTTGGAGTTAATTGCATTAGGACCGCTCTTTATTTTCTTTTACGCGTTAATAGGAGCAGCTGGAGCCGGGGAGCTGAACTCGAGTACGACTACGCAACGACTACCGCCGAGGACTACCCGACCCAGTTCACGCCGATGATTCGAAATACCTATTAGACATTGCTATGTATGCTAGCGCTTTACTTTATATGCATGTTGATGAACCTTGCTGCCTACTTTAATTACCACATCCTTGATTGTCCTACTACTATATATGTTTATAAGCGTGTATATACGCTGAGCTTCGCGATGCATGTGTTGGGATGGGAATAGTGGTTCTTGGCGTGTGTGGGGTAAAACCGGCAGGAGAAGGTGTTTTGGGTACTTTGGCGGGGGTGAGCTCGAAACAACCGATCTGGGATCGGGGACGGGGGTGCACTCCTCAGTGTATCCCCACTTTTACGGTTTTCGGAGCCTAGGTGTTGGGGTTTTACTTGCGCTTGGAGGACATGAGCTCGCCCCGGTCTGAAACCGAGTGGGCCAACCGCTTCACGGGACTTTACGTACACACCACCTCATGGCGTGGGGTTAGGGCAGTTGAGCTCGGCAAGTGCGGAACCATACCTGCCAGTAGGATAGCGGGGTATCAGTGGGGGAGAGGTGGGAGAGACCACCTTCTCTCAGAGCGACTCCCGTGTGGCCACACGGGAGCATTTCACTGATTCCGTGCAATTCCTTGGGGGATCGTTTGAGGGCGGATGCGGGGATGGGACCGTAACTACCGAGAGTTCGCATGGTAGGATGGGCTCGGCCGGCCGTACACCCGGGGTGCCATTCCGGGTTGAATGCAGTGTACACGCTCTGCAGAGTTGTTCGATCCATAGCTATAGCCGCGTCCTCGGTCGTGGACGAGCCCAGTGGATTGTTGGTTCTCATGTTTTGGGATTTCTACCTTCCCCTGTGGTGAGTGTGGTGAGCCGTGGTTGCGATCGGGAGAGAGAGTGGCTCCCTCTACCTCGCGGATCCGATTGCAATCATTGAGGTGCGAGGAGAGGAAGTTCTCATCGACCCTAGATGGAGGTAGGTTGTGGAGGCAGGCCACAGGATACCAAGTGGTTCAGCTGTGTTGAGAGTTTTGGGTTGGGATCTTGATGGAGATATCTTGTTGTTACTCATTGCCGTGCATAGGAAACCCGAGCTTCTACCTTGTCTCTTTTCGTCCCTTTAGAAGTTAGGCCACATAAAGCTGCATACAGTTGGTGACGTGGACCTATCCCACTCCTTGGGGATAGACTTTGGGTGTGCAGAGTCAGTCCGACTACGACAACAACGCCCGACGGATGGTACGGTGAGGGATCGTCGCTTCGCTCAAGGATGCCTGTGGCGAGAAGAATAAAGATGGAGACCCTTCGAGAAGCTAGCTACCATGCGTGAATTTCACTCTGATTCAGCCAAGAGGCTTGTAATGTTGTACTCCATGATGGACATGTAATAAATTTATGTACTAATGAATGTGTGATGCGATGTATGGCTGTGTTTTACTATCTCATGAAGCATTACATGCGTGATAGCCGATCCGTGGACTATCACGAAGGTGCGAGGTTCGGGTTTTCTTTTGAAAATCAGGGTTTTACAAGCACTCCAGATTCTAAGATATAGGGGAGCTCTCATTGTTTTCTTTTAAAATATGTGCTTTTGGCATTTGAGGCCAATTTTAAAATTCCATTCAAAGCACACATTGAGGGGAGCTCTAGCTATATCTAAGAATCAAAATGTGCTTAAATGATTTATTTGTAGCTTTAATCAAGTTGTCATCAATCACCAAAAAGGGGGAGATTGAAAGTGCATCTAGGCCCCTAAGTGGATTTTGGTGAATTGAGTGACAAAGCGATTAAAGGTCTAACTCGTTGTCTAAAGATTGTGAGGAGGTTTTATTAATTATTTATGAGCTATAATTGTTGATCATTTAATTGGATATTATTTGGCTCATAATGATTGAAGGCAAGCAAGTGTGTGTGATCCTTATGCAAATTGGTGAATGTCAAATAAATGGATTTATATATTGGGGATATTTTGCAAAGATAAATTTCATGTCTCCAAGGATTGTGGTAGCTTGACTAAAAATAAAAGGATCATAAAAAGAGAAATTGGTAATTCTCTCAAGTTAAATGCAAGGCTTCATATGGTAATTGAAAGAGGACACAAGGATGAGAATAGAGTTTATGGTCCGTTGGAAGTTTGTGAGCTCTAAGGAGAGTGTGGTTGGAGAAGAAGGGTGAGAAGCTGAGTGAGGAGGAACCAAGCGAGCAATCTCAACCACAACCACAACCAAAACCAAAGCCAAAACCAATCCGGTTTCATTGTGACTATTGTGGGAGAGATGGTCACAAGGATGAGTTTTGCTTCAAGAGGAAGCGAGAGGAGAGAATGGCTAAGGAGTGGGCAAACAAGGATAGGTACAACCCATCTCATGGTGTGCCTGAGTCTCGTATGCCACTACCTAGGGGTAAAACCATTGTTCGCACAGTTCTGGCTTGGGGAGTCAAGAGTGCTTTGGGTGGAAGTGACCTGTGCTGGAGTTAAACCGGTCGAGACCCGGTTTGGAAACCGCCGCGGTTTGGGCTCGTCTGAGCAGAGCCGGTTCCGGTTTGGACGTGATGAGGCTCGATTCAGTCTTTCGGTCGTGGTGCGGATGTTTGGCATGGTGAGTCCGGTGATGGTCAATTTTGAGGCGTTCTCCACCTCGTGCTCAATACGATGGTGGGAGGAGTCGTAGCTTTGAGTTGGAGAGGAGGAGCGGTCCACGGTCTTCCTTCGTGGTTTCGTTCTCCTCCGGTGAGGTGGTTCCGGTGGTTCCCATGGTGGTTTTTGTGGTGGTAGCTTTGATAGGCGTGATGATATTGTTTGTGCTAACCCCACTTTGGAGCAAATGGCTCGGCTTGGTTTTACTCTTTTGGTACTAACCCGGTCTTGAGTCGTTTGTTCACTCACGTGCTCGTTTTGAATTTCGGTGGGAGACTTGAGGAGCGTTTGGTTGATTGACTCCGGTTGCTCAAGGCATATGACCGGAGACAAGGGGTGGTTCTCAAGTCTCGTCCCGGTGGTGTCCAAGACATACATCACTTTTGGGGACAATGGGCAAGGGCGTGTGCTTCGAAGGTGAGATTAAGGTGGCGAGAAGGTCACTCTTAGGTGTGTTGCTCTTGTTCAATCGCTCATGTTCAATTTGCTTTTGGTGTCCCAGCTTTTGGATGAGGGTTTTGAGGTGTTGTTTTGATGCAGTGGTTCTCGAATTTTGGATTCTCGAGGGGACCTAGTTTGCATGGTCGTTCAGGGTCAAGTTTTCCGGCGGATTTCTCTCGGTCTTGGTGTGGCTCATTGTTTCTTGGTTCTTGGTGAGTTGTGGAAGTGGCATAGGAAGTTGGGTCACTTAAGCTTTGACCATTTGTCTCGCTTGAGTAAGCTCAATTTGGTCTGAGGATTGCCACGGCTGAGGTTTGAGAAAGAGTTGGTTTGTGCGCAGTGTTAAGATGGTAGCCTCTTCCATCCACCCCTCACCGATGTGATGATGGGAGCGTCCATGCGAGCTGCTCCATATGGACCTTGTTGGCCCGGCTCGCGTGAGATCGTGGGTGGGAAGTGGTACGTCTGGTTGTGGTGGGCGACTACTCTCGGTGTCGTGGGTTTTCTTTTGGAGGAGAAAGGCGTTTGGTTTTGTTCGAGATCTTGTCTTGAGGTTGAGAAACGAGAGGCACGGAGATGCCATACGAGCGATCCGCAGTGACAATGGCTCGGAATTTAGAAACTCTCGCTTCGAAACCTTTTGCCATGACTTGGGTCTTGAACACCAGTTCTCTAGTCAGACTCGCCTCCCGCAGGCGTGGTGGAAAGGAAAAACAGAACCTTGTGCGAGATGGCTCGGGCGATGCTTGATGAGCATAGGACTCCGAGAAGGTTCTGGGCTGAGGCGGTGAATACCGCGTGCTATGTGTCGAACAGGATTTACCTTAGGGTGCATAAGAAGAAAACTTGATGCACGGTAGAACCCCCAAGGTGAGTCACTTTCATGTTTTGGGTGCAAATGCTTCATCCTGAAGAAAGGTAAGAAGTTGGACAAGTTCGAGGCTAGGTCTGTCGATGGCATTTTCTTTGGTTACACGTCTCATTCTAGAGCCTTTCGAGTGCTCAATCTTGAAACTAACCAAATCGTGGAGACTTGCGAGGTTACCTTCGATGAGACACAACCACATAGTCAGCTTGTTTTTGAGTGTGCAGGTGATGAGGAACTTGGCGAGGAGATTTTTCAGGAGGAGGAGCATGAACATGGTGATGATGAAGATGGTGGTGTGGTGCCCGCGGCTGAGCATGTACCTACTACTTTGACTACGACCGAGATTGGGCCCTCTCCCACACCTACGACAACAAACCCCGGATCAAGGAGAAGGCTGCATTGAGGGGAGGTAGCTTCAAGGCGAGAACATCCCCGGCGAGTTCAAGTGGATCATCCAGCTTCGAGGATCATCGGCGACATCAACAAACGCACTACACGGTCGAGGGTTCGAAACAATTCTCACTTTGCCCATGCTGCTTTTGTTGCTACCTTTGAGCCCAGAGACATTAGACACGCGTTATCTGATCACAATTGGGTTAATTCGATGCATGAAGAGTTGGAGAATTTTGAGAGGAACCAAGTTTGGGAGTTAGTGGATCCTCCATCGGGTTGTAAGCCGATTGGGACAAAATAGGTGTGGAAAAATAAAGAGAAAGGAGAAGTGGTGAGAAACAAGTCGAGGTTGGTGGCGCAAGGGTATAGTCAGAAGTTGCCTAAAAAAAGGGTATAGTCAGAAAGAGAGGATCGACTACGAGGAGACCTTTGCTCCCGTAGCTCGTTTGGAGGCGATTAGGATCCTTCTAGCCTTTTCCGTGGCTAAAGGGTTCAAATTGTACCAAATGGACGTGAAGAGTGCTTTCCTGAACGGTGTTTTGGAGGAAGTAGTGTATGTGAGGTAACCACCGGGGTTTGAGAGTGAGAAGTACCCCCACCGGGTGTACAAGTTGAGGAAGGTGCTGTATGGGTTGAAGCATGCGCCTAGAGCTTGGTACGGTAGGTTGAGGGGGTTCCTGTTTGAGAGAGGTTTCGAGATGGGGAAGGTAGATCAGACCTTGTTTCTCCTCAGGCAGGGCAAAGAGATCCTAATTGTGCAGGTATACGTGGATGATATTGTCTTTCGTGGCTCGTCTAACTCTTTGGTTGCAAGGTTTGCAGAAGACATGAGTAGGGAATTTGAGATGAGCATGATGGGTGAGTTGCAGTTCTTCCTCGGCCTCCAGATCAAGCAATCGAAGGAAGGAACATTTGTGCACCAAGCCAAGTACACCAAGGACATTGTGAGGAAGTTCAAGATGGAGGACTCCAAGGTAGGGTTGAAAGCGGTCGAACTCGGTCGGGATAACACCAATATCGTTTTCACTTTCACATTTGAATACGAAAATGAAATCGAATTCGGTAAGGTCGGAAACGAAAACGAAAACGAACTTACGGAATATCCAAGGATTCGAAAACGAACTAATTTGATCGGAAACATGTCGAACACGGTCGGAATACGAAAAACAAAACGGGAACATCGACCCTCGAAACCTAACATGCCAACAAGCAATTACCAATTCACCATCCACTAATCAAGCAATAAAATTTTGACTACAATTAAAAGATAATTATTTAGAACCATCATGTGAATATGTGCCTTAAGTCTCACAATGCATTTTTTTTTGAAAAAACAAAAAAAAATAAAGATCCATCATTATCCTCTCACGCATATGCACTCATGCACTGCCCGACTCTAGCTGTAGCCTTATCTTCTCTCCTGTTCCGCGCTGCCTTGCTCTTCTCGCCTTATTTTCTCTCTTGTTGCTGGCACTCTACCTTGCTCTTCTCTGCGCGTACGCTCGCTGGTGCTCGTTGTTGCCGATGCCACCCACGAATCTCCACCAAATCCACTATCCAGCAGGCCTAAGCAGTGCTACACCTCCCAGCTCGGCAGCTCCCAACAACCAGCTCGGTCGCTTCGCTCCTCTGCTGCTCGGCGTCACACCGTCACGACCCTTGCGCTCGCTCGGCCTACTAGCTCGCGGTGGCACCTCACAGGTCTGGCTCCCCACTGCATCGCTCCCTCCTAACTCGATGAAGCGTTGCATCGGCATCCGAGCTTGCTGACACCGCTCTCTACGCCGTCCACGCCGGAGGGGAGCGCCGCCCGCCAGAGCCGTGGAGGTGCTGGTGAGTGGCGGGTTGCGCGCTTGCTGGCGATGAGGCGGCGACCACGCTGCAAGCCCGCAAGGACGGGAGGAGCGAGAGGTCAAGGGAGGCGACTGCTGCCTGCTTGAGTGGGACCTCGGAGTTGCTAGGTTGGGCCATAATTTTGTTAGGCTGGGTCGCTCGACTTGTTGGCTTTTGGGCGTATTGGCAGGCTGGGCTTCTTTTTCTTGGGAGGCAAAATTCGGAATGCAGCACGGGATGTATACGGGACATCCCGACTTAAAAATGGGATAAACTAAAAAGGTCGGGATGGGACCCTAACCGATTTCGTCCCGATTCCGAATTTGATATCCTGATTTCGTTTTCGATTTCACTTTTGTCCACAAATACGAAAAAGGTCGGGATAAATATAGAAAACGGGGCGGATCCCGTTCCGTTTTCAACCCTACTCCAAGGCCATGGCGACGCCTACAATGCGACTACGACTCTTGATGCGGACGAGGAAGGTGAGCACGTGGACCGAGAAGAAGTCTTAAGCATGATCGGGTCACTCCTGTACTTGACGGCGACGAGGCCGGACATCCAATTCTCGGTATGTCTGTGCGCTTATTTTCAAGCGTCTCCAAGAACTTCGCATCGGCAAGCAGTCAAGCGCATATTCAGGTATTTGCGACACACTCCCGACTTCGGTCTTTGGTACTCCGCGTCTTCTTCTTTGGCTCTTCATGGATTTTCGGACGCGGATTTTGCCGGATGTCGGTTGGATAGAAGTCTACTGACTTGCCAGTTCTTGGGTTCTTCTTTGGTGTCTTGGTCTTCCATGAAACAATCGAGTGTTGCTCAATCCACTACCGAGGCGGTATGTCGCAGCTAGTTGTTGCTCTCAGCTCCTTTGGATCACATACACCATGAGCGACGTTGGTGAGGAGTATACCCATGTCACACTTCAATGTGACAGCACTAGTGCCATAAGTGTTGCAAAGAACCTAGTGCTCCATTCCAAAACCAAGCACATAGAAGTGAGGTATCCTTTCCTGAGAGACAATGTTGAGAAAGGAAAAATCGCTTTGATCCATGTACCCACACATGACCCGGCTAGCCGATATTTTCACCAAGCCCCTAGATCAAGCAACTTTCACTCATTTGCGGGGGGAGCTTGGTGTGTGTTTGGTCTCTTGAGTTGGGTGTGGGAGCTCCTTTGTAACATATGTATAGCTTTCCTTTGTGCATTTCTTGCATTTTGCATGGCATATGTAACATGATGTATAGTCATCTTTGTACGTTAGGTTGCATGCATTTTGTATCATATGCATTGTGTAGGAAAAGCTTCTCCTATATACATTGTTCACCATGGTATGATATATATGTTCTTGTGAGCTAGTTTGGTAAGCTATGGTTAGTTTGGCTTAGCTCTTGATGATCTTGATTTATATCCATGGTTGATGGCTATGTTTTTCAAAAATATCATATGTATGCTCTCTTGTGAGTAAATGCCTTTATATGATCTTGACATGTTTTAGTGGCATTTCTCTGCTTAATTTGTGCTTGGATAGCTTGTTTTGAGCATATGGGGCCAAAGGCTCATTTGCCATCATGAATGTTTAGCCCCCATGCTTTATCTTGTGGAGGGGCATAAGTTCCTTTTTGTCGCAAAGACATTTCATGTACCAATTATGAATCTGAAAATGAAATGTAATTTGCTTGCAAAATGTGCTCCCATGTCATATGTTCTTAATTTACTTGTTTTTGGGTGCTAAACTGTTGCATGTTGCTTACCAATGAGAAGTCTCATACATAGAAGTAAGCACATGGCTCGGTAAGCTTTGACATGATGTTGATGCTCACTAACTCTTATTTTTATGCATCAACAATACATGAAAAAGGACCAAAAAGATAAATCAACAGTAGTATAGGGCCTTGGACTAATGAATTCCACGAGTTTTGGTGAATTATATATTTTGGGACTATTCAGAAAATGCGAAAAGAATGAATTCTAGAAGGATCCGAAGACTCCGAACTCAGCAAGTGGTCTCCAAGAAAATATGCATCTAGAAGGGACAAGAGGCCCACACGCGAAGGCGGAGCCCAGTCGGGGCCCAGGCCAGGCCGACCGGCCCTATAGGGAGGCCGATCGGGCTCCCCCTGGCCCCGATCAGGCCCTACTTCGGGAAGGTTCCTCCACCGCCTCTTAGGGTTAATCTAAACCACTTGTTTAGGTCGGTTTGATCCTACGGCAACGGATTATCCCTCCGGGCTATATAAGCAACCCCAGACCCCCCCTAGGGCATGGTATGCATCTCTCAGAAGATCATCATCATCAGGCCAAGACAGGAGAAGAAGAGGATACATCAGAGATAGGATAGCTACTTCATAGTTCAAGATCTAATTTCTAGATCAAGAACCTAGTTCTAGATAGAGAGTTAGATTCGAGTAGAGTTGAGCTTTGCTCCAGTTCCAAATCTGTAAGTTATCAAGATTCAGTTCTTATATTGTTTCTCAATGACTTTATGCTATTTCAATGTTATGTGTGCAATTGCTAAGTTCTTACTTTATTCTAGTAGTATATTTGATATAGTCATGATTAATGATAAGTCTACGCACTTATTCGTAGAGCTCCTAGTATATTACGCGCGTATGCTAGGTAGTAGAAAGTATGTAAGCATGGTGCTTAGATATAATTTACTTGCAGATTCACCTTATACTCTGGGTCGTGTGGTAGATCGTGGGCGTGACAGGCCTATTGAGTCCTTTGCAGTCCACCCCCCGAGTATAATACTAGTCGAACAATGATTCTTGGGAGGATCAAGTTTCGTCCTTGATCTTCTTGGGTAATCTTCGGGGTGTTCACATTTATCCATGACTATGCTATATGTGATGATATGCTACATTAGAATAGAGAAATAACTCAGTCTTTGTATGCTATATAGAATTGTGCCTCTTAAGTAAATCCAATTCTAATCTAGACTAGGAATAGTATGTTCTATGCTCCACATGTGCCTCTGCCTGTCTGATTTATCATTACTTTATCATTTGGCTTACCCCAGTTAAAGTATGTGCCATTCCATCAAAGTCCATAAAGTAGTCTATTGCCATCCCTATGTCTGTTGTTACATCCATCCATCTTCCCCGTGGATACGATATTTTAAAACCCATCACCCCGGTGAAATGCTCACCAGTATCCGCGTGCGCTTATGATTATCTACCATAATATTTCTGTAGGCTTATCTTATACCAACCAATATTTCTTGCGCCATTGCTTAGAATGGATTCTAGATCTATTCTTTGGAAGTTGCGTTAAGAAATGTCAACAAGCATTCTCGGCGCGTTCTTGAAGATTGGATGGCCACCTTTGAAAATCGATGGCTAGATACTTTAATGAGACTTTGTAATTTGGCACCTCTGCTTAAACGTAATTACCCTTGTTTGTTTTTGTCTATCTTACTTGCAGGGTATTAACATGTTTGATTGTGATTCACCACACTTCAATTATTTGAGTCAAATCAACCAAGGAAGCTTTACACCAAGTTAAAAGCCATGGCTGAGAAGACGTTGTTGGAATTCTCTGCTCCAAACATCAATAACATTCGCATTGGACCAACAATCGATCATGAATTCGAGCTTAAGCCTAGCCTCATCAACATGGTGCAAGCTGATCTATTCGGTGGAAAGGTACATGAAGATGCAAGCGCTCATCTCCAAAACTTTTGGAGAAAGGCACCACCATCTCCATCAAGGACATTCCCAAGAAAACGATCCTACTCCGCTTATTCCCATTTTCACTAAAGGGAAGGCGAGACAATGGTTCTACTCAATGAAATCAACACATGGGAGGAATGTTCTACAACCTTCCTATCAAAGTTTTTCCCCACAGGCAAAACCAATGCTTTACGTGGAAAAATCACCAATTTCCAGCAGCAGAAAGGCGAGTCAATTCCGAGGCATGGGAGCGTTTGCAAGAATATATATCGATTGCCCTCACCATGAAATAAAAGAATGGATGCTCTTACAAAGCTTTTACCATGGATTAAATCAAAAAGCGTCTGAGCATCTAGATGCAGCTGCTAAAGGATCATTCTTGTCACTCACTACGAGACAAGCCAATACACTTATGCAGAAGATATCTGAAAATCAAGGCTGGACCCAGAAGAACAACTCAACACCGTGCCGTCGAGTGAAGAAGTACAAGAAGATGAAGAGTTGAAAGAACTATCAACTAGTATGGACGTGCTGTTGAACAGGCTTGAGGAACGAGCCAACTTCAAGAAGGATCGACAAGCTTTACAAGATTCGATGAATACTTCAAGAAATTCAAGCTTGGTGGTCCACAAGTCAGCACCAACCCAAGAAAAGACCTACAACCACGACCGACTTTACGGTAAGTATACGGTAATAATTCCAAGCGACCTTCGCTACGAGAGTTAATTGAAGAATAGGATAAAATAACCAATAATCTCTCTAAGAAGCTTGTTGCTAATGATAAGATTCTAGAAGACATAAATGTTAAGATGGATAATTTTTAAAATCTTAAAAGATCAAGCTATCTTTAATGCTGAACTAGAATCAAAGTTATCAAAATTGTCTCACTGTTGCACCTATTGCCACTAACCAACCCCGAGCGGTGTATTTAATGTCCGAACAAGAGGTGGCAAGCAAACAACAGATCCACCATATCCCAAGGGCACAGCAAGACCACCGGCTAGAACACCCACAGCACCGCAACATCTACACCGTAGCACCACCGAAGCTCGGAGAAGGATAATAACGTAGAAGAAGTCGTGCAAGAAGAACAAGACTCAAGAAGACAAGATTTCCACGACACCAACTTCTACCATATCCAAGAAGAGTGAGAAAACCTTAAGTTGATGATCAATTCGGGAAGTTCATCGAAGTCATCCAGAAGCTTTATGTCAACATACCTCTATTGGATGCCATGCAAGTCCCGACATATGCCAAGTACATCCGAGACATCTTGAATAAGAAGAAACCTTTGCCAACTACGGAGATCATCAAGTTGATCGAAGAATGTAGTGCGGCAATCCTGAACACATCGCTCATCAAGAAAAAGGATCCAGGATGCCCCACTATTGAGTGCTCCATTGGAAATCAATACTTCAACAATGCACTCTGTGATCTTGGAGCAAGTGTTAGTGTGATGCCCAAGGTTGTCTTCGACAAGCTCAAGCACCCTACCTTGGTTCCAACATCAATGTGTCTCCAATTGGCAGATCAATCAGTTCACTACCCATCAGGAATCGCCGAGAATGTTCCAGTGAAAATCCGAGAGTTCTTGGTGCCGGTTGATTTCGTGGTATTGGATATGCACCCAGACTCCAGGGTTTCACTAATTCTCGGGCGACCATTCCTGAGCACCGCCAATGCATGCACGCATAGGCAAAGGGAGATCACATTTGAGATCAATGGAAAGGAGGAGAAGTTTGCCTTCAGACCCAGACCAGAGCTCAGCATCAACGCGAACATGATCGATCAAGAAAAGACATCATCAGAAGGACCATTATCTCTGAAGACGGAGGATGCACCTGAATATTAGAAGACTCGGAAGTCCCGAACCCTCGCCAAAGGTAACCGGTAAAAACACAAAAATATATTTCTGAATTTCATATTTACTACAGTAAAAACTTTTTCACGCCCCATGGTAAATAATTTTACGGTGTGTCAAAACCCGTATAATGATTTTTCGTGGTGGCATAAAAATATTTTTACTACTATATTTTTGCTGTTATATTTGCTTTTACCCTTACGCATGGGACCCACATGCCATAGGGATACACATCAAGTCTTTACCTACCTTATCTTATCACTTCATCCACCAGCACCTTCTTTTCCCACTCACAAGGCACTTTTTCTAGCGTTGGAAGACAGCAGGAAATGGATGGAGGAGAGGGCACCCGAGTGGAGGCCAGGTGGGGCCGACCGGCCCCACCACCAGGGCCGGCCACCCCCTTGGGCCTATATAGCAGCCACCTCCTACCCGGTTCTTGCACACACACCAACCCGAAAACCTCACCTTCGAGCTTTTGCGGTCTTGCCTCAAGAGAAGGAAGCTTAGGAAGAGAGTGGAGAAGAAATCCAAGGGTAGCCTAGCTCTAAACTTTTCTCTTACACCCTTGAAAGCCTCGAGACACCATGTTTGGCGAGAATCCTTAGGCGCTCTAGCTCCAGGCCAACTCCCGCCGATGAGTGTAGACTCTCGAGTCTCCCTCACCGGTCTCTAACCCCTCTCCTTGACATCGCAATCACAAGGAAAGATCCTAACCAATGATGTGCATTTGCACATCGGAAGAGAAGAGAAGGAAAGGTATGAGAAACTGAAGAAACATTCTTTTGTCCTTACACCCATGTTTAGCGAAGAGTTCATGCAGAAGCGAGCTTGAACTCGAGTTCACCATATTTTGCTCTGGGGTGGACCTCTTTTATCACACTTACGAAAGGGGTTAGTCTCCTCACTTTAGAGTTTCTTTGCACTTTGAAATCCTCTAACGATGGGGTAACCTTTCGGTTGTTCCTACATCAAGCACACTCTATCTTGGAGAAAATGAGTAACGCCTTAGGGTTCGAGAAGGATGTGCCTTAGATTTAGACTCGTCTCTTGAAGATTTTGATAGGCTACACCTCCGGGACGTATGTTACAGGAAAGAGAACGCACACAAGCCACGCACCAATGATATTCAAAGATCCCACTCTCCGCTTCTTTCACAAGTGGATAAGCCTTGTCCTTTTCCATGCAATGATAATATCGGTGAGAGTAGGGGACATGCAGTTGATTTATGCTGCTCTGAAAAGAAAAGCTATGTCCCCTGTTAAGATGCTAGTAGAGCACTGGCTCTCGTTCCCCAACCTAGTTGGAGACGTGTCGCACCTCTCTCGATCACCCGAATAGCCGATGACTTGGGCATCCTTGGAGATGCCACTTTCATTAGCATTGATAGTCCTCGTGAGATCATTGGCTACGATTACTTCCGCCAAGGAAGATGGGTTAACAAATTCAAGAAAAATTGCACTATATCCAATAAAGAGCGCAATCCGTTACCTAACCCGGATTGGGTATATATCTGTGCAATCTTTTCTGATCAATGAGCAGGCACAACCGGTCCAGCGGCAACCTCCACGAACGTCAGCTCGAGCCTCATCGTCAAACTACGCCGAGTGACCCACCGTCCAAGACGCCAGTATCGATCATATGAAAACTTCGTGCCAACATACCCTCGTCGCGGCGTACCAAGGAGGAGATTTACCATCGCAAGGACCGAGCAACCTCGGAAGGCGAGTTTGGAAGTGGCAGGTTTTATGCATCATCTTCGAATTTTGTACCTGCCCGTAACTCTTTTTCAGGATTCGACCATCAGTATTCTGCGACATTCCGCCGAGGTGTCCATGACAACATGAGGACGCAAATGAGCACTCAGGATACCCACACGAACATGCTATGCCAACAACAACAAGTGGATGGACCAGCAGACAACGATTAGAAGATATACAAGAAACCGCAGATCCAAACGCTGAACTACTGGCAAGCAAATTTCGCTAGTGGGGGATGTAGAATCAGGCAGCTTGGGGGAGAAGCCCCCATGGTAAGTATCAACTATCTATTTATATATTTTTACTTTAAGTTTTGTTTAGTTTGATAAGTTTGAAATAATAATAAAATAAAGTAAAATAAAAATTTCCCTTGTTTAGAATAAATAAAGAACTAGAGAAGTATGCTAAATGGACATGATAAACAAATGCTCTTCATTGCTGCAAATGCCTAGCTTACCATCTTTAAAGTTCTCCCAAGACATGGATACAATGGTTTAGATTTTGAAACATGCTTTGAGTTTGAGATTCTTGTGGGAGCAATTTCTTGATCTAAGTCTAGGTGATTGATTGATTGACATGATTAAGTTGAGCTGTTGTTTATCTTGTTCAAAGTAACACTAAATTCGAGATTCACTTTTAATCATAAAATTCATATATAACGAGTCTCTGTATGACACAAGACTTTATGTCTGTTAAAAAGAGCCTTGTTACAAATTTGCTCAGAATGTTCCAGTTTTATATCTCTCTATGCCTTCAAAGAGACTTGGGCATGACATAAAAAAAAGGAAAAAGAAAGAGAGGAAAAAGTGAGATGAGAGAGGAGAGAAATGAACAAGTGTTCTACTAGGCGAGAAGGGCCTACCTCCTAAAAGAATAAATTAGAGATGAATAATGGACACAAGTCCGAGGGCGAGAAGAGCCCACATCTCTAAGGAGAGAGAAAAATGGACAAAAGTCCGGGGCGAGTAGGGCCCACCTCTCCTAATGTCATGTAACCCAAGGTTCTCTTAAGATTATTGCTAGAAAGAGAGATATATTTCAGGAACAAAAGAAGCAAAGGCAGGCTAAAGTTGAAAGTTTTTATGTTTTATCATATCAAGTTGTCATACAGGAGTACTCTAAGCTTTAACTTGAACATCTTTTGCAAAACTCCAGAATTTTAGTGAAACCAAGAACTTGAGACATGGTGCTTGACTTAATTGTTATATCTTTCAACTGCTCAAGACCCAAGTACAGATAAAAGCCCCATGTTCTCAAGCAGATACAAGCAGGTTTTAAAAGTCTGACTTTTTCATCCTACCTTGGAAAAGAATTTATTGTGGTAACACTGAGTCTTGCTAAGAGACTAGCAAGAGGTAAGCTTGGGGGAGTTTGTTGATGCTCACTAACTCTTATTTTTATGCATCAACAATACATGAAAAAGGACCAAAAAGATAAATCAACGAGTATAGGGCCTTGGACTAATGAATTCCACGAGTTTTGGTGAATTATATATTTTCAGGGACTATTCAGGAAAATGTGAAAAGAATGAATTCTAGAAGGATCCAGAAGACTCCCGAACTCAACCGAAGTGGGCTCCAAGAAAATATGCATCTAGAAGGGACAAGAGGCCCACACACGGCGGAGCCAGTAGGGCCCAGCCAGTGGCCGGCCCTATAGGGAGGCCGATCGGGCTCCCAGCCCCGATCGGGCCCTACTTGGAAGGTTCCTCCACCGCCTCTTAGGGTTAATCTAAACCACTTGTTTAGGTCGGTTTGATCCTGACGACGGATTATCCCTCGGGCTATATAAGCAACCCCGGACCCCCTAGGGCATGGTATGCATCTCTCGAAGATCATCATCATCGAGGCCAAGGCAGGAGAAGAAGAGGATACATCGAGGAGATAGGATAGCTACTTCATAGTTCAAGATCTAATTTCTAGATCAAGAACCTAGTTCTAGATAGAGTCGATTCGAGTAGAGTTGAGCTTTGCTCCGGTTCGATCTGTAAGTTATCAAGATTCAGTTCTTATATTGTTTCTCAATGACTTTATGCTATTTCAATGTTATGTGTGCAACTAAGTTCTTACTTTATTCTAGTAGTATATTTGATATAGTCATGATTAATGATAAGTCTACGCACTTATTCGTAGAGCTCCTAGTATATTCGCGTATGCTAGGTAGTAGAAAGTATGTAAGCATGGTGCTTAGATATAATTTACTTATGGATTCACCTTATACTCGGGTCGTGTGGTAGATCGTGGGCGTGACAGGCCTATTGAGTCCTTTGCGGTCCACCCAGAGTATAAGACTAGTTGAACAATGATTCTTGGGAGGATCAAGTTTCGTCCTTGATCTTCTTGGGTAATCTTCGGGGTGTTCACATTTATCCATGACTATGCTATATGTGATGATATGCTACATTAGAATAGATGAATAACTCGATCTTTGTATGCTATATAGAATTGTGCCTCTTAAGTAAATCCAATTCTAATCTAGACTAGGAATAGTATATTCTATGCTCCACATGTGCCTCTGTCTCGATTTATCATTACTTTATCATTTGGCTTACCCTGTTAAAGTATGTGCCATTCCATCAAAGTCCATAAAGTAGTCTATTGCCATCCCTATATGCATTGTTACATCCATCCATCTTCCCTGTGGATACGATATTTTAAAACCCATCACCCCGGGTGAAATGCTCACCGGTATCCGTGCGCTTGCGGATTATCTACCAAAATATTTACGAGGCTTATCTTATACCAACCAACATTTCTTGCGCCATTGCTTAGAATGGATTCTAGATCTATTCTTTGGAAGTTGCGTTAAGAAATGTCAACACATGACATGAGATGCTTGTGGGTGTTTATGATGGTCTTATGCTTAGAATGGTTGTCCTAGCATGAAGTTTGTGTGACTTTGCCATTTTGACATATTTTGCTCATGTTTAGGACTTTTCTCATGAGAGGGTGATTTTTCGCAAAAATGCTCACTTCTATCTTAGCTTTACCCAATGGTTGTGAAACTTGGTGATCTTGTAGTTTATGTCCATCCGAAGCTATAGAGTATCTAACTTGCTCATTTGGATATGTGCATCTTGTGATGAACTTTGTCTATTTGAGAATCTCTAGGTTGCATCTTTTTCAAATTTGAGCCTTGATTCAAGCATTGGCAACAAGGGGAGAAATGTTGGTAGAGAAAAGTTGCATTGCATCCTAGAACCTATCCCATTGTCAAGGGAGCTTGTGCTTTTCTTTTGCTTTTTGGCTTTTGGGGTGAGCTTACCGAGTTTAATCAGTCGACCGGTTTTGAATCGGCTGACCAGTTTGAAATCACTGGTTTTCAAAATCGGAAAACCCGGCGATTCTCTCGTGATAGTCCTCGGATCGACGCTATCATGCATGTGCATTCATCACAGATAAATAACACAGTCATACAGCGAAATAAAGCATCAGAGTACGAATAATAATCTGATTATTACATGTCCTGATTACTCAGAGTACATCAATACTCGCCTCTTGGCGGAATAACAGAAATAAGAGCCTACGCAGCGGTAGCTAGTCTTCAAAAGGTGTCTCCATCTTCAGGCATCTCCCACAGGCATCCTTGAGCGAAGCGTCGTGCCCCCTCAGTCGTACCATCCGTCGGCATTGTTGTCGTAGTCGGACTCGTACCCTGCAAGCTCAGGGGCTATCCCCAAGGATCGGGATAGGTCCACGTCACCAACCGTATGCAAGCTTTAAGTGGCCTATTTCTAAGGGGAAAAGAGTATATCAAGGTAGTAGCAGGGTTTCCTATGCAGCAGCAGCAAAAATAGAGTAATATCTCCATAAGTTCACCATATCCCATATCTCTCATCCACATACGGATACATCTGGTTACCCAGATCACCGTCACCATCACCTATCTCCATCTAGGGTCGGTGCGAGAACTCCCACTCCTCGCACCTCAATGGTTGCACCCGGATCCGCGAGGTGAGGAGCAACTCTCCTCTCCCCGAATACAACCACGGCTCACCAATCACACTCATCCTATAAGGGGGAGGTAGAAATCCCAAAACGTAAGAGTCGGAGAAACAACGGGCATGTCCATAACCGAGGACGCAGCTATACGTATAGATCTAAACTCTGCGTGTGTACACCAAGTACCCATCTCGAATAGTACCGGATGTACGGCCGACCGAGCCTATCCTACCGGGCGAACACCTAGGAGTTACGGTTCCATCCTGCATCCGGGTCTCGATGCGGTCCCCCGCAGAAGACCACCCCAGAACTGTGAAAATGCCCCCGTGTGGCCACACGGAGTCGCCTAGAGGGTGGACTCACTCCCACCTCTCCCCATGATACCCGCTATCCTGCTGGCAGGTATGGTACCACACTTGCTAGGGTCGAACGGCCCTATCCCCACTCTCGGTGAGGTGGTGTGTACGAAAGTCCCGTGTAACAGGCGACCCACTCGGTTTCGACCGGGTGAGCTCATATCCTCAAGTCATCACGAAATCCCCAACACTGTGCTCCTAAAGCGATTGTACCCACCATAGGTACCAACTCGGGACAAGCGTCAGAAGATGATCCTGGCCCCGATCCCGGATCGGGTTGTCTCGAGCTCACCCTCACCAAAATATCCCAAAAGCGCCTTCTCCCTGCGATTTTCCCAACACACGCCAAGAAACTACCACAAAATCCCAACACATGCACAGCAAGCTCAGACAACATCTAGCTTAAGTAAGCGGTAGTAGGTCAATCAAGGACAAGTATGTAAAGAGGCTATGCATGGGTTCATCATATCCATCTCTATGCATTAAATAAAGCACTAGCAGTTCTAAAATAGCCATGCCTAATGGGCATTCAAAGATGGTCGGGCGTGAACCTGGGGTCGGGTAGTCCTCCGCGGCGAAGTCGTCGGTGTAGTCGTACTCCGGGATCAGCTCCCCGGCTCCGGATGCTCCTAATATCGCGTAAAGAAAATAAACAAGGGTCCTAATGCGATTAACTCCAAAATAACAGCAATTAAGAGCCAAAAGAGAGCAAACACTAGCCTAGTACGGAGTTTAAGATTTTAGAGAATTTCTGGAAAAGGTTTTGTATTTTTCGGAGCAAAAATGGATTTACTAGGATTTTCCAAAGATAAAATAGTTTTAAAATAAAATATGCATACACAATAGCATTAACTTTAGGCTGTCTCTTGGTGGCTCTAAAGGGCTTAAAGCTAGCTGGTAGATGGCTGCAAGCCTCTTAGCTTGGCCGGTGGCTGCTGCTGCACTTCAGTGACTTTAAGCAGCTATATCTTCGTACACGGCGGGTGATGTGGTGCGCGCCGGATCGGCGGATCCGACTCGGCTCGGCTGGCAGGCGCGGTAGTGCGGCTCAGCGTGCGATTGAGCGGGCGCCACGAGATCGCGGGATCTCTGCGGCAAGGCAGGCGTGAGGGCCAGCGTGTGCAAGAAAACCCTTATGGGTTTGGGCGTGGCGGTGTTGAAGAAAA